>CM059439.1:9232650-10476400 GCA_030390025.1 Squalus acanthias
CCTCCCCCCCCCCCCCCCCCACTCATCATCTGCAGTCCATATGGTGGCTGCTGCAGTGCTGTTAGGCAGGGCGCTCCAGGATTTTGACCCAGTGACAATGAAGGAATGGCGATACATGTCCAAGACAGGATGGTGCGTGACTTGGAGGGGTACTTGAATGTTATGGCGTTCCCATGCGTCTGTTGCCCTTCTAGATGGTGGAGGTCGTGGGTTTGGGAGGTGATGTGACGAGCTCGGGTTTGAAAAGCCTGAGGGTTGTATGAGGAAGAAAAGATTGAGGGAAGTGAAGCCTTCTGCAATGTTGAGGTGTTGGGAATGAATGAATTTGAGGATGAGATTGGAACTTGCGGAATAGAATATTGCCAGCTTAGGAAGAGCAAGAAAGAGAAATTCAAAGGAGTGCTCATCACAGAGGATGTTATTCATAAACAGATGCTGATGCAGTTTGTGATGGTGATGATCAGAGTGCACTGCCGTTTTGTTGTCTTTGCTAGTTTTTCTCCCCCCTCCGTCTGGTATTGGAGGTGCTGACTCTCGGGTACAGGCCCATGGGTGCCAGCATGCCTCTGGCATTTCACCCACTCCGCTGTGGGGGAGCCAGGGCAATGAGCAGCGGCAGGTCATTGGCAAATTGCTGAGACCAAGTGTTGCTGGATAGCAATCGGGATTGGAAATCCTGGGCCATGTGGAGGCTCTGAAGTGATGTTATAGCACCCGTACTCTGCACAGATCAGGAGGTGAGCCTGCCGCGCGCTCTGGTCTGTGTAGCTCAGTAGCACACAGGTGTTTTACCGAGTCAGCCCTGGGAGGAAGCTGTTCATTTCCTTGTACAATCACACAACGGTTTAACAATTACAGTGTCACTACTGCAGATTTGTCAAGACTTGGGTATGTTGTGCACCATATTCAGCCGTTAGTGTTAATAATTGGGGAGTGGTGTCGGTCATCCTTGTTTATAGACTTCAGCTGTAATGTTGTTCTGAGCCCTGAAGTAATGATTCTGACCAGGGAGCAGGGGAGCCTAAACTTTGTAGAGTATATTAAGCTACTGATAGCTGAGTATTCAGTGGGAACTGGTGAGAGAGAGAATTTCTTCAGATCATTTTGCAAATGAAGGGTAGAATTACGCTGCCACTTTCACATCAGTGTTAAGTGGCTTCAAATCTGCATTGATGCAAAAAAAAATGGCAGCATAACACAGTCAGGCAGCAGTCTGACTTTGAGCTCACTCAGACTGCAATGTGAGACCCCCCTCTCTCGGGCTTGTCACTCCTGGAGTATAACGCCATTGCCTCTCCCTATCTCTGTAACCTCTCCAGCCCTACAATCCTCCAAGAACTCTGCCTTCCTCCAACTCTGGCCTCTTGTGCATTCTCTACTCCCTTCGCTCCACCATTGGTGGGCCCTGCCTTCAGCCATCTAGGCCCTAAGCTCTGGAATTCCCTCCCTAAACCTCTCAGCCTCTCTCTCCTCTTTTAAGACCCTCTTTAAAACTTACCTCTTTGACCGAGGTATCTCCTCTGTCCATTTTTGACGTCTTACGCTCCTGTGAAGCGCCTTGGGATCTTTTCCTGCGTTAAAGGTGTTATATTGTGTACTGTAAAGCTCCGGGTTAAAAAGTTTTCAGTGGTCTGATTTGATCTCCTGAGAACATTCATAAACTTACTGCCAAGTCTTTAACGTCTATTGAAGCTGCTATGCCACAGCAGCTCTTTATGGCTTTAATCCCAGTTCCTTGCCCTTTCTCTATATCTCTATTTTCCAAGTGAGTGCCTATCTCCCTTTTAAACCCCTTAATTGATTCTTGATCTGTGGCCTATTGGCCTTGTGCATTCCACATTCTCTCAACCCTTTGTGTGATGCTGTTTTCTGTTCTCACTTTTAAACAGCTTGGTCCAAAATTAGTTCCGGTTTAAAACGTCCCACTTAATTTCTTCAGGTGAAAAACAAATTCTACTTGCTCATTTAACACTGGCCAAGGTGGTGTAGTGTTGGGTCTCATCGAAGCGGATCCGTTTTTCAGATGAGACGTTAAACCGAGGCCCCGTCTGCTCTCTCAGGTGGATGTTGAAGATCCCACGGCAATATTTCCAAGAAGAGCAGGGGAGTTCTCCCTGGTGTCCTGGCCAATATTTATCAACAATCAACATCACTAAAAAAAAAACCAGATTATCTGAAGTAATGTAGGAAACACAGCAGCCAATTTGTGCACAGCAAGGTCCCACAAACAGCAACGTGATAATGACCAGATAATCTGTTTTTTAGTGATGTTGGTTGAGGGATAAATATTGGCCAGGACACCGGGGATAACTCCCCTGCTCTTTTTGAAATAGTGCCGTGGGATCTTTTACGCCCACCTGAGGGGGCTGATGGGGCCTCGGTTTAACATCTCATCCGAAAGACAGCACCTCCGACAGTGCAGCACTCCCTCAGCACTGCGCTAGAGTGTCAGCCTAGGTTTTTGTGCTCAACTCTCAGGAGTGGGTCTTGATCCCACGACCTTCTGAGTCAGGTGAGGGTGCTACCAACTGAGCCACTGGCTGACACTTAAAATAGTGATTGAAATTCTAGCAGCGGTGGGATTTATAAAAAGAAAGTAAACCCAGTGGCAATACTCATTGGCTAAAAGTTGGTGCAATATCCTGCAGTGTTGGATCATTTGTGGAACAACCTTTTTTGATCTTTTTATCAACAGCAGGAGGTAGTCTCTCGTTACTTTGATTGGCTTGCAGTGAGTGGAGTGCAATTCCTTCAGCCTTAAGGTAACCTGTTTTGCTGAAATCGGTGCTGCTGTTTTTCAGTGAGCAGCTGTATCCTTCTCAAAATAGCACAATCTACTTAACTGCAGTTGCTTTCACTGTTGTGTAGGTAGTGCTGAATCCCGAGGCTGCAGGAGGGTGTTGCTGTGAAGATGTCGCATCTCAGTGGTGACTGCATACACTTGGAATCAGTGGGCGAAGTAACGAAAGATGAACTGATCGAGAAATCTCATGTAAGTTGCACCTTTAGCGCAAATTGCCGTCAAATTTTAAAGAGCGAATTCTACCTCCCCCCGCCCCCCCCCCCCCCCGGTAAGTTTATGGTTTCCGCTCCCCTTGTGAAGATGTGCTCCTTGCTGGCACGCAGTCTGCTTGAGTCCTCTTCCAATATGCCGTGTGGATGGCGATGGGCTGTTCCACTGAGGCAGAGTCCGTTCCTCGCCACACCTGACGTCCCCACACTCTGGGGTTCACTGATCAGCGCTCGGGTAATGTGGGCTACTGCCAGCGCCCCAGCTACTCGCAGGAAAAATGCACTGAGCCATCGGCAGCAAACAAACAACATTTATATAATGCCTTCAATGTTGCAAAAATGTCAGAGCAGCATCCTGAATTTATTTACAGTAAATGAGAATCTAATGCAAAAAAAATAAGCATAGTATTTCTCTCATACTTTTAGGTGATTTGCAAAGGTTAAGATTAAATCTGAGGTGAATGAGTTTTCTTGTGCACTGTAGGTTCACTGTGATTTTGCATCCAAGCACTCTGTTGAAGGAAGATAGTTCAAAGAAAGAAAGCACCTTTCATGACCTCAGGACGTCCCAAAATGTTTCACGCCAATGAAGTACTTATGAAGTGTAGTCACTATTATAATGTAGTAAACGCAGCAACCAATTTGTACACAGCAAGGTCCTACAAACAGCAATGTGGAAATGACCGGATAATCTGTATTAGTCGTTTTGGATGAGGGATAAATATTGGCCAGGACACTGGGGGGAACTCCCCTACTTTTCTTCCAATAGTGCCATGCTTTACGTCCACTTGAGGGCAGGCGAGGCCTTGATTTAATGTCTCATCTGAAAGACGGCACCTCTGATAGTGCAGCACTCCCTCAGTACTGCACTGAGTGTCAGCCTAGATTTTTGTGCTCAAGTCTCTGAGCCTGACTCCAAGGCAAGAGTGCTACCAACTGAGCCACGGCTGACACCAGAACTCAGCATGTTTTAACATTATGAGTTCTTTGCTAACAGAAAGGAGATCTGGGAGTTAGTGATTCCTGTCCAGGAAGGGATTTTTGAGATGTCCTGAGGTGATCTTCCATCCACTTTTCCTGTCCCTTCTGTTCTTGGAACAGCTAAGACCATAAATTTGCTGTATGGTAATCATGTTCTTAAAACTGGCATTGTGACAGTCCATGGCACAGTGGGTTGGTGTGGAGCACCAGAATTTACCTCTACTGCTTGGATGTACCTTCATAGCCTATTTTGGGGGGTTAAAAAAAAAAGTTGAGAAAGCAAAGTGCCGGGCCAAGACTCTCACTGCAGGACTCCACAGGTCAAAGAGTAGTTGAATCAGGAAGTTGTAATTAGGTGACCACGCACCCTCCCTCCCATCCCAAACTTGTCTTTTAAAATCCTGGAGATTGTAGGAAGGGAAGAGATAAGGAGCTCCAGTTTTGAGGCCTAGGGTAAAATGAATTATCTTAAGAGAGCAAAAGAGAAAATTGGGTTAAGAGCTTTTTAAAAATACCCACCGCATGCACTGCACCCCACCTCCACTGTAAATGGAAGCTGTAATCAAAGTTTGGCACAAGGGATTATATTTTACTTCCCTCTTTTTCTGAAATGATAACTGTATATTTTTTTCTGGGTAGGGTACTTGCCAAGACTGTAAAGTTGGAGGGCCAAACCTATGGGCGTGTTTGGAGGTAAGGCGATGTACAATCTGTGATTGTGATACATTCCGAGTGGCATTGAAAGCTCTTCATGTTCTCACTTCTGGGCTTCTTTCCTTTGCTAACAGAATGGCTGTTCTTACGTTGGATGCGGAGAATCCCACTCTGATCATAGCACCATTCATTCCCAGGTAGGCATGGATTTTGCTTTTATGAAAGAAGACAGACTGACATGCATTTATGTGGCGCTTTTCATGACCTCAGGACGTCCAAAGCACCTTACAACCAATGACGTACTTTTTGAAATGTAGTCACTGTTGCAATGTAGGAAACGGCGCAGCCAGTTTACACGAGCAAGCTCCCACAAACAGCAATGTGATAATGACCAGATAATCTGTTTTTAGAGATGTTGGTAGAGGGATAAATATTGGTCAGGACACCGGGGAAAAACTCCCCTGCTCTTCAAATAGTGCCGTGGGATCTTTTACATCCACCCGAGAGGGCAGATGAAGCAAAAAGTAAATGGATTGTCAGTTTTGGAAGGCATTTACAAACTTCTAGTACACATTACAAAGTTATGAATTGATAGTATTTTTTTTAATATGTTTTTAAGCCACCTTTTGTAAAGACTCCTTAATAAAGTTCGGGGAGATGCTGCACTTAGTCATAGAGTTATACAGCACAGAAAGAGGCCCTTCGGCCCATCATGTCCACGCCGGCCATCAAGCCCTGTCTATTCTAATCCCATTTTCCAGCACTTGGTCCGTAGCCTTGTATGCTATGGCGTTTCAAGTGCTCATCTAAATGCTTCTTGAATGTTGAGAGGGTTCCTGCCTCTACCACCCTTGCATCATGGTAATATTCTGTGGTGTATTCAAAGAATCATAAACTTACAGCATAGAAGGAGGCCATTTGGCCCATCGTGCCTGCGCTGGCTCTTTGAAAGAGCAGTTGTGCTTAGTCCCACATCCTGCTTTTTGTCCGTAACCCAGTAAGATCCTCATCCTCAAGTACCTGTGTCCTAACTCGCACCAAGTCCCGCTCGCCCATCACCCCTGTGCTCGCTGACCTACATTGGCTCCCGGTTAAGCAGCACCTCGATTTCAAAATTCTAATCCTTGTTTTCAGATCCCTCCATGGCCTCGCCCCTTCCTATCTCTGTAACCTCCTTCAGCCCCACAACCCCCCGAGATATCTGCGCTCCTCTAATTCTGCCCTCGCTCAACCTTTGGTGGCCGTGCCTTCTGTTGCCTAGGCCCTAAGCTCTGGAATTCCCTGCCTAAACCTGTCCGCCTCGCAACCTCTCTTTCCTCCTTTAAGACGCTCCTTAAAACCTACCCCTTTGATCAAGCTTTTGGTCACCTGCCCTAATTTCTCCTTATGTGGATCGGTGTCAAATTTTTTGTCTTAAAATTCCTGTGCAGCGCCTTGGGACGTTTTACTACGTTAAAGGCGCTATATAAATACAAGTTGTTGTACCTGTCCAACTCCCTTTTAAAATTATTTATGGAATCAGCTTCCACCACCTTTTGAGGTAGAGTGTTCCCGATTCCGACAACTGAGTGGAAAAAATTCTCCTCATCTCCCCTCTAGATCTTTTGCCAGTGAATTTAAATCTATGACCTCTGGTTCTGGACCCACTCACCAAAGGGAATAGTTTTTCTCTCTCGACTCTATCAAAACCTCTCATCATCTCGGAAGCCTCCATTATGTCACCTCTTAACCTTCTCTGTTCCAAGGAGAACAGTCCTAACTGTTCCAACCTCTCCTCATAACTGATGTCCCTCATCCCTGGTAACGTCCTGGTAAACCACCTCTGTACCCTCGCTTAAGGCCTTTACATCTTTCCTGAAGTGTGGTGCCCAGAATGGTGCACAATACTCCAGCTGAACCCTAACCACTGATTTTATAAAGTTCTATTCAACGTGCAAATCATTTTTAGAATCGTTTCAATACCCCTTTTAAATTTAATTTATGGAACAGAATTGATTTGTTTTAAAATCCTTTTAATTCTTGGTTTTAAAAACAATGAATGATTTTTAAGTTTAAGCAGTTTAAAGTGCTGACTGGGAGTCAGCATCCTGCCGCCACTGTTTCTGATCTCCACTGCTCCCCATCACATAGGTTTCAAAGTCCTTGTTTACAAATCCCTCCTTGCCCTTTGTCTACCCTCACTCTGCAACTTCCTCCAGCCCGCACCCTCTGTTCTTCAGTCTCTGGGTCTACCCCTCCCTCTCCACCACCATCTGTGACTTGGCAGCTAGCCATCATGTCCCTGCACTTTGGCACTTTCTTTCTAAACCCATTAGGCGCTACCACATCTCTCGTCGCCTTCAATTAGCTCCTGATCGCACTCATTCCCTTCCCCCCACCCCCCATCCCCCATGGTTGTAGATTCCCCCTCCTCTTGTAAAATGCCTTTTGATGTGTATTAAAATCAACAATAACTTGCATTTATATAGCGCCTTTAATGTAGTTAAAAAGTCCCATAGGCGCTTCATAGACGCGTAATCAGACAAAGCCCTGTGTATAGTACGAACTTCCTATCATGCTTTCCCCATCGCACTTTTATCTCTCGTTATAAAATGGTGTACCCTCCAGCTTGCTGTGAGCAGCACAATGGGAGGTATGCCAGTGTTGGGGAGGATTTCAATACAGGGCTGCCGAAGGTTAATGATGTGATGATGCATCACAACCATTAGAATATACATAATTTATTTTCCCGGATGCTACAGTTGGCAAACTTTAAGGTCATCTAAGCATTCTTCTATGTAAACCTATAAAGTTTCCATTCTGCCACTTATTGCAACACTCAAACAGTTTCCTATTAAAATGAGATGATGCAGGCGAATCATCTATTGAGAAATAATTCTGATTTTTCTCCCCTCCTTGCCTGAAGGTGCTGACTTTCACTGGACTGCAAATCCACAATGCCCATTGACTTTCCATTATCTCGCCATTCTTTGACTGGGTGTCAATTGGCTATTTGAGCCCCGGGAGGGGGGGAGGCATGGGTGGGTGCCTCTTCACCTATAAGTAGCGACACAGGTTAACAATCTAACTGGAAAAATCAAATTCATACTTATTGCAGAGCTCTCAACATTTTTTTAAACTAGTGTTTTAGGGGGTCGGATTCTACAATTCAATGAAAACAAGACCGGTGGTATTGCCTATAATGTATGAGGGAGTTGCTTTTCCTTCCAGTCAGCACTGCTGATTAAATCAACTTCAGTTTTTATTGGCTGGGATTTGTTTTAGGACAATCACTTTCAATGATTCCTCCAGTATTTCTATTAAAAGTAGAGGTCTTGCAAATACAGGTTGAGCGTCCCGAATCCGGCAACCTCGGGACCGAGGCCGAGCCGGTTTTCCGGACTTCGGAACGTGTTTCTGATGTCCGAAGTCCGGAAACGCCCGAGCCCAGGTTGTGCTATTTCCGGACTTCGGACATCAGGAACACGTGCCGAGTCCGGAAATGCCTGGGCCCAGGTTGCGTTTTTGGTAAGCCCCCCTCCGGGTGTCCGGATTCCGGAACTCCAGATTTGGGAATCTCAACCTGGATATTTCATTATTCTACAAGGCAGTGCTGGCAGGCTCTGACTGGCGCAAGAGGGGACAGAGACCAGAGCGGAGTCTGACCCTGAACATATCTGGCATTCATCTCACTTTCCAGCAGGGTTCAGTGGTTAATGTTCAGGTGTGGGGATTTGGTTGATTTTTTTTCTGAAGGATTCTTTCACCTTCATCGTGGTGTTGCATAGCCCATGCTCGGCATTTGAACTTTTTTTTTTCTTCTGTGAGGCTGTCGACCATGACTTCTATCTGCCCTTTGCCCATAACATTAGAGTTTTATGCAGCACGTACTTGCTATTTACACCAGGAGGCAGGTGAGGAGGTAGAAGCTCTCTGATCAAAGCTTTTTGAAGTGCAACCCATTTGAGGCATTTTGTTGAACATTAGTGCCCTCCTGGGGCATGTTAAGTCCTTCAGTGACCATATTTATCTATCTTTGTATAAGTAAATGACACGGCGACTATTGTGGCTCCCAAGCTAGAGGACGGGCGCTCCTGTGCAAGTTCAGCTGGCTGTAATTGGGTAATGTGTCTGTGCAGACCTCCTCTTACTTTGACACTTGTCGACAGATGCATTCACTTTTGTACCGCGTATTTGGGGAGCCTGTGTTTCTGAACTGTCTGTAGGGGCAAGTAAAGCAAGATGATGGCAATCAGTTTCTGGAAAGCATGTTGTGCCACCTAGTGGGATATCAGTGTTACTGCTGCTATGGAAATAAAGGTCAGGAGAGGCCCAGGAGCAAGTGGGAGTGGATTCACACATGAACTCGGGAAGGGAGAGCTCCTCCTTTTGTATGTACAGATTCGTTGTGCAGAGGGCTCTTGTGCACTAATATTTGGCCACACTCATTCTTTGCTATTGATTTTTGCTTGGTGAGATGACTTATGAGACAGCATTTGCTCTTAGCATTTATAATGGCCCGGAATTTGCTGTCAGCGGCGATCTCTGTGATGTAAATTTCACCTTTCCCGACGTTAGTTTGAATCTGGCGCCAAATCAAGCGAATCCCCAGCGTCCAGCAACAGTGACCTCATCAAGCAGGCTAAGCAGCCAAACACATTGATGAATTCTCAGCAGCAAACCAGGAAGTAAAATGCACAGATTATAATTTACATATAAATTTTACAGAACAAAATAAAGATTGGGATGTACACATTAAGGTAGAAGCTGAAATATCATAAACAAACTTTAAAAAAGTGTTAAAAACCATGTCATTCTTATTTAATAAGAAAAATTTGACATTCCACAAATATAAAATTAGTTTTTCATGGTCAGAATGGTTGTTCAGTCAATACTGTTTTTTAAAAATAAAAGTTAACCTTTCAACAAGGCTTAAATTTTTCATTTTTGTTAACAGCGATATTCCAGTGTAATGGGGGAAGTTTTCGTCAGGAACTACATTTCAGTGTGACTTGAATTGATTGCCGGCTCTGGGGAGTTCCACAGCGCAACCTGTGGAGAAGCATAGAATCACTGACAGCAACTTCTGGATTTCCACGTTTATCTGCGCGTGCACTGACTCCAGAAGTTGCTGTCACATTCAGAGGAGGAATGACGGCGGACGCTGACAGTTTCGCCGTCATTACAACCGCAAAGTCTGGGCTATAGAATCTGATTTTTCTTTTGAATTAAATGACATTCTCATACTTTTCTAGGAAACCAGGCACAATCTCACTGTAAACCTCACCACCTTGAGAGTCTGGTGCTACGCCTGTGGGAAAGAAGTGTTTTTGGAGCGGAAACTTGGACCTCCGCCAATAGCAGAACGTGGGCGATCACCGCTTGTGCATGAACGCCAGGTAGGTTTCCATTCAAATAATACAGCAGGTGTGAGAGCCAGGTACTGCTGATTTTAAATATTACAACAGGTGCACAAACATCGGGTACTATAGTTCAATATTACAACAAGTGCCTTCACTCCAGGTACTACTCCTGTTACAGCGGGTGCATTCACTCCAGGTACTATTCATGTTAAATATTATAGCAGGTGCATTCACTCCAAGTAAGATTTTTTTTTTATTATTTGTTCATGGGATGTGGGCATCGCTGGCAAGGCCAGCATTTATTGCCCTTGAGAAGGTGGTGGTGAGCTGTCTTCTTGAACTGCTGCAGTCTGTGTGGTAAAGGTACTCCCACAGTGCTGTTAGGGAGGGAGTTCCAGGATTTTGACCCGGTGACGATGAAGGAACGGCGATATATTTCCAAGTCAGGCTGGTGTATGACTTGGAGGGGAACTTGCAGGTGATGGTATTCCCATGCGCCTGCTGCCCTTGTCCTTCTAGGTGGTAGAGGTCGCGGGTTTGGGAGGTGCTGTCGAAGAAGCCTTGGCAAGATGCTGCAGTGTATCTTGTAGATGGTACACACTGCAGCGATGGTGTGCCAGTGGTGGAGGGAGTGAATGTTTAAGGTGGTAGATGGGGTGCCAATCAAACGGACTGTTTTTTCCTGGATGGTGTCGAGTTTCTTGAGTGTTGTTGGAGCTGCACTCATCCAGGCAAGTGGAGAGTATTTCATTACACACCTGACTTGTGGAAAGGCTTTGGGGAGTCAGGAGGTGAGTCACTCGCTACAGAATACCCAGCCTCTGACCTCTCTTGTAGCCACGGTATTTGTGGCTGGTCCAGCTAAGTTTCTGGTCAATGGTGACCCCCAGGATGTTGATGATGGGGGATTTGGCGATGGTAATGCCATTGAATGTCAAGGGGTGGTGGTTAGACTCTCTCTTGTTGGAGATAGTCATTGCCCGGCACTTGTGTGGTTCGAATGTTATTTGCCACTTATCAGCCCAAGCCTGAATGTTGTCCAGATTTTGCTGCATGCGGGCATGCACTGCTTCATTATCTGAGGATACAGCAGGTGCATTCACTCCAGGCACGATTCCTGTTTTATCCTGTTTTTAAATGTTGGTCACACTGAAACTGAATCTGACAAATTTGCTTCCTGGGCATTTTGTTGGGGGCCAGGAGAGATCAAACGTGCTCCGTGACTGTAAACTTATTCGTGAGCGACACTCAGAAATTTACGGAGGCTAAAACTACCGTTATTGAAATTGGACGGTTGCTGCTGTTAAACCAGGTTTGTCTTGCACTAGCTGAAAGTAGCCCCTCTAATAGAATGTAACGAGATTGTTAAGATGCGAAGTCTGTTGTCTGCGTGTTGGGTATTATTGCAGGATTAAATTTGTTCTAGGTATGTGGGACGATGCTGATGAGCTCACATCCCCAGTTGCTCTGAGAAGGTGATGGTAACGATTGATTTGCAGCTTAGTCGCTTGCTCTTCAGAGAGCATTAAGAGTCAGTGTGGGACTGGGTAGTGGGGGGTGACAGGTTCCCGTCCCTGAAGAACGTCAGTGAAGCTGTTGAGTTTTTCTGGTCAATGATTATTTTATTTTTTTCTGGTGCTTGCCCAAAAATGATCAGATCTATTGAATTGATTTTCACACTTGCCATGGTGGGATGTGAACTCTCAATTTCTGGGTTGCCAGTCTGATACCATAACCACTACACTACCAGGCTTATATGGAGGTAGATTAAGTGAAACTAAAGCAGCAAGTGGGTTGAATCCTTCTTGGTCTTGGATCTAATTGACATGGTTGTAATGTACCAGTCGTTGGCTATCTTATTCACTAATTTGTCCTTGACTTTGCTTATGCCCTTCTGTGGGTTTGTATTCTAGGACTCCTCTCCTTGTGACCAGCCACTGAAGGCTCCTATTACTATAGTGGGAAATGATCTAGATGCAGAAGCTGAATATGATGACATGAAGACAAGAGGTTTGACATTCAAAGTTGCTGTTTTTGTGCTACTTTAAGCTTCCACCATGTACCTGTGAAAATATCTTTAATTTGGGAAAGTGCAATCAGTTTTTTAAAAAGAAAAGGCGACGGTTACAGTGAAACTGGGTGTAATAGTCAATAAGTAACATTCTGTTTGTTCAAAAGGTATGGATTTCAAACTTGCTTGTGTTGTCTTTCCAGGTCTCACTGGATTGAAAAACATCGGAAACACTTGTTATTTGAATGCCGCTCTTCAAGCTCTTTCCAACTGGTAAGACTAGCTTCCGACAAGTTTTCTCGAAGCACCGCTAACATTTCCTCGTTTCTTTTCCCAAAGCGAATGTTATAGAATTCAGCCTGTTGAGAATTTAGTTTGACATCTCTTCTGTGTGGTGCTCAGTGTTATTTTAATATAAATTATTTTTTTATAATATAAATATTATAAAAAGGATATAGAGGCACTAGAGAGGGCGCAGAGAAGATTTACAAGGATGATGCCAGAAATGCGAAGGTATACCAATCAGGAAAGGATGAACAGGCTGGGTCTCTTTTCGCTTGAAAAGACAAGGCTGAGGGGTGACCTAATTGAGGTCTTTAAACTTATGAAAGGTTTTGATAGAGTAGATAGAGAGAGAGCGTTTCCACTTGTGGGGAAGAACATAACTAGAGGCCATCAATATAAGATAGTCACCAAGAAATCAAATAGGGAATTCAGAAGAAACTTCTTTACCCAGAGAGTGGTGAGAATGTGGAACTCGCTACCACAGGGAGTAGTTGAGGCAAATAGTAGAGATACATTTAAGGGGAGGCTAGATAAACATATGAGGGAGAAGGGAATAGAAGGTTATGTTAATAGTTAGAGGAGGAAAAACGGAAGGAAGAGTGGAGCATAATTGCCAGCATGTACTGGTTGGGCCGAATGGCCTGTTTCTGTGCCGTATATCCTATGCAGTGTGCTTTCTCGTCATTTGTTTTTGTACGGCCTTCGCTGCTCCCCTCAGCTGGTTAAGGTCAATGACTAGCTGAGCCATAAAGAATTGGCTGTTCATAGCTTCAATCCCCAGTCTGTGCTGAGCAAGCTGATTTCAATTGGAGCTACTATAAAGGAATGCTACATTTGGGCTCTATTTCCCCCTGACCTGGGAAGGGGAAAGTCAAACAGGATCACAGCTCCTGATTGGTATGCCCGAGGGTGCATGTGTGGACGTCTGGTGAGAGCAGGGTCAGGCTCAACTGTGATTTCCCCATCAGTCAAACCTCCTGCTGTCCCTGTTCACCCCTAAAGAACGACCTCTTGGAGGGTAATGAGGGTAACCATTGACGATGGAACTGCACAAGGAGTCAACACTTTCAGAAGATGGGAGGGTTAAAAAGTTAAAGGATTTTTCTATTCTGCGATTCATCGTCCCCTTTTAAGGTGACACCTTAATTATTTTATGCTTCTTTATGCTCTAAGCTGTTAGTTGTGAGGTTGCTTTGGGGAAAAGTAATTGCCCAAATCATGTTGCTTCTATCAATTTTCTAGTTAAAGATTGTTTTATTTGTTCTTGGGATATGGATGTCAATGGCATGGCAGTAATTATTGCTCAACCCTAGTTGCCTTGAGGAGCTGGTGGGCCAACTCCTTGAGCTGCTGGCATCCTTGTGGTGATGGTGCCCCCACAGTGGCATTGGGTAGGAAGTCCAGCAACTTTGACCCAGTGCCGATAACGGGACTGCGAATTATGTCAATGTCTGGACGGTGTGCGACTTGGAGGGGAAATCAGAGGTGATGATATTCCCATGATCTTGCTGCTCTTGTCCTTCTCAGTGGTGAGGTCATGGGGCTGGGAGGCGCTGTTGAGGTAGATGCAAACTGGGGCTTTTCTGGTGAAGAATGTTTGTAAACAATGTCCTCTTTCTTCCCCAGCCCCCCCTTGACTTTGTTTTTCCTTGAATGTGGAGGCTTGGTGCAGACAGACAAGAAGCCGGCTCTGTCGAAAAGCTACCAGAAGCTGATGACCGAGATGTGGCACAAGAATCGGTAAGCTACACAACAGCTACTACACGCATTTTATATTACGCCCCGGAGTTTGTAGATCATTTTGGAGCACCTTACAATAGGGAGAGGAGGGTGCCGGGCAGATTGGAAAAGGCATGGTCGGAGAGGGAAACTTTGTCTTTTTGAAGGAGGGGAGCAAGGTAATGAGGTAGAAGTGGTTTTGGGAGAGTTCCAAAATGGCCTCCAATGGTGGAGCGAAGGAGTGGGAATGAACAGTAATTTAGAGACTCTGGGCTGTATGGCTGGAGCAGATCACGACAAGTGTTGGAAGAGTTATATAAATGCAGGTACTTTCTTTGGTTGCACATGTAGTTGCCAAAATTTATAAATACAGTCCCCACCACTTAAAACATCCCCATTTAAAATGGGCAGTCACTTATATCCGCAAAGTGACAACTATTGTATTTGCATTAACGTCAATTTCAAATTTGCCGGTTACAGCGTCTTAAGCGCTCCATTTATTTGGGACAGAAACAGTTTGCACTAGTTTGCATCTCATTAATGACAAGGGCTCACAGTCGGCTATTGGCACAGAATAGATCTGTTTCCAGAATTGTCCTTGTGATATTGTATGAGTGAAGTACACATGAAAAACTGATGTTTTTTTAAAATATATTTACAAAAATAGCACATCATGCACAATAATCCCAGCAGCCAAAATTTAGTGCCCTCATTAGGGTTGTTTGAATGGCTGTTTGGTGAAGGAGTTAGAGTTGTGTGTTTATCCCTCTCTGGGTCTTGCTGCGATGCTCTACCTGCTAATGGCTTGTTTCTGAATGACGTACCCTGCTTCTCCCGTTTCCTGATGACCGCCGCCAGGTGAGGTTGGCGCTGCGAAGCTCGCGGTCCTTGGTCAGGTCTAGGATCCGGCAGTAAGCAGGTTTGTTCAGGGAGCTGCGATGCTGATAAGCGACGACAACATTCTTGTGTTATATCGCTACCATATTGTTCTGACTATCGTGTATAACGGGTGACTCGAGTTTGCACGAACGCACCCGCCGTAAGCGGTGGGGCCTGTATATATAAACTAACCAATGTTAGAATGTTTCCTTATGATTTGTCATGATTGTTTCTCCAGCCCCAGCTACGTTGTGCCAACAAGTCTGTTCCAAGGAATTAAAACTGTGCATCCAATGTTTCGGGGGTATTCTCAACAGGTGAGAGGTTTATCACTGGTGACTTTTTTCACTCTAAACTTTTTGTGGTTGTTGAATAAGAAATTGAAAATGTTCAATTACAAGCCCACAATATATTTAACCTATATAAAGAAAAAAAAGTTCAGTTAACACTGGATAAAGACAGTGTGTAACTGAGCCATGGAAGGAAGGTCCTAGTTTTGGTTTCATGTTGGTACTGAGTTAGCTGGTCTTAATCAGGTGATCAAATAGTCAATAACCCAAACAATGTGATCTAATGGTCCTCTTATGTCAGTACCTCTCACAATATGATCAAACCGCTTTCAGTTCACTGCTTCATCACCCAAAACTCACTCCAGCATCACCCGAAACTTATTCTAGCTTAATGTTGTATCATCCGAAACTTATTACCCCCAAGTTTGCTCCAAGCTGCTTTCTAAAATCTAATTCTACCATCTACCCTGCTCCCTTACACTAGCTTCACCTGTACAGCCAGTACTTCAGTGCTAGTCACTTTGGTCTTGGTCACTATTTTACCACTTCACATAAGAACATAAGAATTAGGAGCAGGAGTAGGCCATACGGCCCCTCGAGCCTGCTCCGCCATTCAGTAAGCTCATGGCTGATCTTCGACTTCAACTCCACTTTCCCGCTGGATTCCCATATCCCCTGATTCCCCATGAGTCCAAAAATCTGACTATCTCAGCCTTGAACATTCACAAATGGTCATGTACTCCTTTTGTGCTGAAATCTTTCTAGCGGTTTTGAGTAGCAGTGGTAAACAGCCCAGGTTCTGTAACCCCATCAAGAGCAGTAAGCACGGCTGTGCTGTGCACCTGCTGCTTTGTCTGTAGTTTCACTCCATGTTAATACCAGACACTGGTACAGGCAGCCCTATGCTGCAGTGGTCTTTTTAATGTGGCTGATGGGTTCGAGGTGCCACTGTGCATTGCAATTGAACATGCTACTCAAGGTGGGTAAGATTACAAAGGGGAAGAAGTTATGCTTCAGTTGTATAGAGCCTCTGGCAGACCCCCATCTGGAGTACTGCAGTCAGTTTTGGGCACAGCACCTCGGGAAGGATAAGGGGTGCAGTGCAGATTCACCAGAACGATACCATGGCTTAGAGAGTTAAATTATGAGGACAGGTTGCATAAACCTGGCTTGTATTCCCTTGAGTATAGAAAAAAGAAAGACTTGCATTTATATAGTGCCTTTCACGACCACCGGACGTCTCAAAGCGCTTTACAGCCAATGAAGTACTTTTGAAGTGGAGTCACTGTTGTGATGTGATGTGGGAAACGCGGCAGCCAATTTGCGCACAGCAAGCTCCCACAAACAGCGATGTGAAAATGACCAGATAATCTTTTTGTTATGTTGGTTGAGGGATAAATATTGGCCAGGACACCAGGGATAACTCCCCTACACTTCTTCGAAATAGTGCCATGGGATCTTTTATGTCCACCTGAGAGGGCAGACAGGGCCTCGGTTTAACGTCTCATCCGAAAGACGGCACCTCGGACAGTGCAGCACTGCGCGCAAGTTCCTGGAGTGGGACTTGAACCCACAACCTTCTGACTCAGAGGCGAGTGTGCTACCAACTGAGCCACAGCTGACACAAGATTTAGTCCGTTCAAGGTATTTAACATGTTGAAAGGATTCGATAAAGTAGATGCAGAGAAACTATTTTTTCAGGTGGGGGAATCGAGAACAATGGGACATGATCTTAAAATTAGAGCTAGGCTGTTCGGAAGGGACATCAGGAAGCACATTTTCAAACAAAGGGTAGTAGAAATATGGAACGCTCTCTTCCCCCAAATTGCTGTGGAGGCTGGGACAATTGGAGCTTTCAATACTGAGTGCTTTTTGTTCGGTTATGGGTATCAAGGGATATGGATCAAAAGTGGGTAAATGGAGTTGAGATACAGATCAGCGACGATCTTATTGAATGGCTGAGCAGGCTCGGAGCTAAATGGCCTACTCCTGTTCCTATGTTCCTACGTGAAACGATCTGCGGCATTTAGCTTTGTGTCCCCCTACCATGATCTTCGGTTTGTTGTTGATTGGATGTAATTTGTTGCAGCATTTTTGTTTTTAGCAAGTAATGATGTATAAAAATGTTTAACAGCAACAGTCATAAAATAAATGTCATGTTTTATTCCATTAAAAGTTAAAATTTTAAATTGACTGATTGGAATATATAGAACAAACAGCTTCTGTGTTAGAATTTTGAATAGCTGTTACTAGTTGGTATTGTGTAGACTTAAACAATGGTTCTGACTTGCCAAAAGTTAGCTAAGATGCTGTTATCTTGCTTTCCCAGGATGCCCAAGAGTTTCTGCGCTGTTTGATGGATCAACTTCACGAGGAGTTGAAGGAACAAGTTATGGAACAGATTGAAAATCCCTTGTATGTAACCATGGAAGAGCACATGGAAGAAGAAAACCTGTCAGATAATGAATTTCAGTCGTGTGATTCATGTGCTGGGAGCGACAAGGCTGATGCCGAGACCAACTCGAAGCTGTTGACAGAAGACCGAACGGAGGCAGAGCTGCTGGTGCATGAGGAAGTGAAGAATCGTGCATCAACTAAAGGCTGGCAACGAGAGAGGAGTTTGCTACATAAGCTTTATAGGCCCAACTCGGGAGATGATTTGGATAAAGACATGGACACTTCAGGTGCTGATCAAATGGTAGACAGTCATGGGACAGTCAAAGTGCAGATACAAAGCAGGTTGCCAGGTAACCGGGGGTGTACTTGTCTACATTGTGTGGATTTTATCATATTCTCCTGTTTACACGAAACAGTTCTTAATCTTTCATTTAAAGTTGTATAACCCTACCACTAATAACTAGAGGAGACATGATAAAGTGAGACGACTAGGGTTTCTGGTTTCTACTGTTTAATGTTCATTTTGTTTGCCAAATTTGAGCCTTTGTTTTATAGCAGAATATTTTACTTGTATATTAAAAAAAAATCATTGCTCAATTTGCTGACGAGGTTTAGCAAACAGTAAGGATGACTGTAAAAGACTTCAGGAAGACATACAGGTTCGTGGAACGGGCTGCCTGGTGGCAGATGCAATTTAAGGTGGATAAGCGTGTGCTTTGGGAAGAAAAACCAGGAATGGGAGTATACTCTCAACAGAAAAATACTGAAGGGCGTGCAAGAACAGAGACTTGGGGGTTTAAATATCTAATGGCCCAAAAATTCGTGAGGAAGCCTTCGTGCGAGGGTAAGGCCTCCCCGCGATCTCTCACTCTGCGTTGGCTTTTTCAGTTCCAGCTCGCACGAACTTGATGTTCTGGACAGCTGCTGTGCTGGGCTTGCGTATCCCACCGGCGTAGTTAATTCGTGCGAGCTGTGGGATCACGTGACTCAGTTAGAGCCAATGGCAGCACACCATCTTCCATTCATAACTTTCACATAAGTGCTGTGAAAGTTATGAATACTATAGCCCCCCAAAAGAACCGCTAAACCTCAATTAAATTTTTTTTAAAAACCATCACATTAATAAAATAAGTATAGTTAAATAAATTAACCATTTTAAATAAAAAATTAAATTTTTGAAAAAATTTAAAATCTTTTAAAAAGTTATAAAAATAAACTTACCTGTCTTTAAAGTCTCTAAAAAAGATATACCTGTTAAAAAAAATTCAAAATAATACTTAATTCACTACTTACCTTGTTAAAAGTGGGTCTTACTCCTTTTTTTATGTGTAGAATCTTCCGTACTTACCTGCGCGTTGAAACCACTAAGTGCACAGTGTGCGCGCAGCCTGTAGCGCGCACGCGGTTCACCTAGGACCCGCCCCCTTTTCCATTCACCAAGTGCCGGTTTTCAGCGCATGCGCAGTGCATGCAGAAAACCGGCAATTGGAGACAGAATACGCGAGAGTACGCAGTGCGTACTCTCGCGTCGCGGGACTAATTTTTGGGCCATTGTCCTGAAAGTGCAAGTGTGGCCAGATAGAACTGTAGCTCAAGCCAATACAGTTTGTGTTTTATAAATAGTGGCTTAGGGTACAAGAGTAAAAAAAAAATGCTAAACATTGGTTAGGTCACAGCTAGAGTACTGTGTGCAATTTGTGAGCATCCCTTTGTAGAAATGACATTGTATTATAGCCAGAGTGTGTACAGTGTAGCGTCACCAAGATGATGCAAGGGATGGGAAATTATAGTCATGAGGAGAAACTTGAGGTACTGGGTCTATTTCCACTGGAGCAGAGAAGGTTGAAATGCGATTTAATAAAGGTTTTTAAAGAGTTTTGATGCTGAATAAGGAAAGGCTATTTCCTCTTGTTGGGGAGTCGATGACAAGAGGTCATCAATTTAAATTGTTATTGAAAGTGAGGAGAACTTTCTTTACAGGGAGGGCTTTGAGCATGGAATGCTTTATCACGAGGAGTAGTTGGGGCAGAGAATATTGCATCTTTGAGGGAAAAATGGATCAATATTTGAAGCAGAGGAAGATACAGGCCTCTGGGGAGAGAAGGGCAGTGGAATTAGTTCTTGATTGCTGTAGCACAGACGTGACTGGCTGAATAACCTCCTTCTGTGCTATATACTTTCATGCCTCAATACTGAACGAATGTTCAGTGCTGATTACAGGATTGCAAGTTAGATGAAGCTACAGTGTTTGTCGCTTTTTTTGAGTGGAATGCTGACATTGTGAGGCTGCAGGTTGAGTTCAAGGCTGTTGCTGAATGCTTATTGTATGGTTTATGTGCCACGTTTTGCACAGCTTACCCACTGAGCACTGAAATGTACAGGGAGCTGAATCTCAACTGAGTGCGAGTGTGGGTCGATAAAGCCAATAGCAGTTTGGGTTTTATAAATGGAGGCATAGAGTAGAAGAGTTTAAAAAAAAAAAAGTGTAATAAATTTGTACAGAGCATTAAGTTAGGCCACAGCTAGCGTACTGTGTACAGTTTTGAGTGCCCCATTGTAGAAAGGACATTAGAGCCGTAGAGAGTGTAGAGTCACCAAGATGATACTGAGGATGGTTAATGAGTTATGAGGATACTGCCTGTGACACAGAATTCCATGTTGCGGAATAGTTGGTGTGGAATTTTATTTATAAACTTTATTATCTGAAGTTGTATATTCCGGTTTCTTTTTTACAGTTTTTAATTTCATAAAAGCTAGTTTACAAATTTGTGGGGGATTTTTTGGGTCAAACAAGAATCTGAAACACATCGCCATACCCGAGAATCTCCAAACCAAACTACTGAGAAGTTCACAAGTAGAGTTTCTGGTTACCTGATGTGAAGTACACACACTTACCCACAGGGACACAGCCCACTTAACTATTTCCAAAGAACTTAGACCCAGGTTGGCATGGGTGTGAAGGCTTGGGGATCCTGAAGGGTGCATCGGGGTACTGCTGGAGTTTAACCAGGTAAAAGCACAGAATACTGGTGTAGATTCCTGCTGCTTGACGAGCTGCAACCACTCTGCCCATTAAAGCATTGGCTTGCAGGGCTAAATATGGAAGACAATCCCAGCTTCCAATGATGCGTCTACCTTTCCAGATGTTGTATTGATGCCTTTTGGTTTAAACTGGTGTTCCGAGGTCCGGTCTGTGTTCATGAGTGGGGCTGATCTGATGAAGTTTTGAGTGAGTAATAGTCGAGGATTTGGGTTATTGATGTATCCTCCAGCTCTCGGTTAGGGTTTCTATTTTAGTGCAGTAGTAGCCGCCATGTGTTATATATTTGAAATTCGCAGGCAACTTATTTTAATTGAGAACTGAACTGATGGTCAGGTCATGGTCCTTGTTTGGATGAAATATTAAGTGTTGTCTATTCTCAATTGGTGGCCTCCCTTCCAGAAATTTACTGGAGTACATTTTGTGCCGCTAAGCGTCTGGTGTAGAGCCTTGCCCGCTGGCAGCACGGGTAGATGAAGATGAATTGGGTGCAGAGGTCAGCAAGAGTCGGATTCTCTGATCCGTGCTCCCGTTGAGCGAGGCAACAGTGATGGTTTAAAAAAAAAATTCATGTCAAAAATGCGACGCATCTTTAAGATAAGTCTGACCTGTTCAGCGTCTTAGTATTTTATTAATCCAGCCGTGCGTGTCTAAGGCTACAGTTGTACTGTCTCTTTTGTGTTGCTGTTGAGCAGATCGCAGCAAAACAAGTGTGATGATATAACTGAGCCAAGCCTGACTCAGTTCAGTTCTCAATTAAAATAAATTGCCTGTGAATTTCAAATATGTAACACTTGGCTAATGCTGCACTAAAATAGAAACCCTAACCGAGAGCTGGAGGATGCATCAATAATCCTGTATCTCTGCCAATAACTTGAGTTTGGGGTGCAATATTACCCGCTGGGCTTGATGGCATGTGGAGCACCACGCCAGTACGGCGTCAGTCTGGGTTTAGTAAACTGCGGAATGTTTTTTTCTTGGTGTTTTTTGTGGGGGGATGCTCCAGCCCATACCTTCAAAACATTTAAAATTTGCTGGTCAGAAGCAGAGCTCTGCCTGCAGCATTACTCTGGCTGTAAAACACCCTCCGTGGTTATTGATTTCGGACTGGTTATGTAATATTAACCGCAGCCACAGACACCATGTTGCCTCATTGAGTTTCCTGGATTACTGCTGCGCAACCTGAATGTTCATTTGCTTCATATGCCAACAGTTGTGGTTGTGTCTAAATAACAATTGCTTCCCTCGCTCACCCAGAATATTGATTTCCGAACCACCGAAGTTTCTGCGCAATGTTTGGTAGTTCATGAAGTTTTTTCCCAAAATCACCTTGCCAGTGTTATTGCAACATTGGTAGTCTAATCTATTTCCCCACCCTATCTCCGTACCCTTTAATATTTTCTCTTTTTAAAGTGTTAAGCAAATTCCCTCTTAAATGTTCTGTTTGATTCAGTAGCCATATGTAGTGATGCCCAAATGACCCTTGGTATCAGAGTTTCTTCTAACCTCCCCTTTAAGCTTCTCATGCCAATTTTAACTTTATGCTCCCTTAATATTCATCCACCAACTGGTGGAAGTAATCTTTCACTATTTATCCACAAACACACCTAATTTTGAACAAATTTTAGATTCCTAACCGCCTCCCTCACTGCCCAAGCTTTTCAAATCTCCATCACTTTTCTCCAAGAGTGCCTCCCAAACCACCTCCACCTAGAAGGACAAGGGAAGCAGGTGTATGGGAACATCATCACCTCCAAGTTCCTCTCCAAGTCTCACACAATTACAAGTTGCATTCATATAGTGCCTTTAACTTAGTAAAATGCCCCAAGGTGTTTCACAGGAGTGTTATGACAAAATTTGACACCGAACCATGTAAGGAGCCTATTAGGACAGTGACCGAAAGCTTGGTCAAAGTAGGTTTTAAGAAGTGCCTTAAAGGAGGAGAGAGAGGCAGACAGGTTTTGGGCCTAGGCGGCTGAATGCACAGCTGCCAGTGGTGGCCCAACTTGGGCATATATCGCCGTTCCTTCATCGTCGTTGGGTCAAAATCCTGGAACTCCCTAGATAACAGCATTGTGGGAGTACCTTCACTGCAGTGGTTCAAGAAGGTGGCAATAAATGTTGGACTTGCCAGTGACGCCCATATCCCGAAAATGATTTTTTTCAAACCTACATCCTCTCATCCCTGATACCATCCCAGTAAATCTGTGTTGCATTTTTTTCCCCATGGCTTCAATATCCTTTCTATAATGGACAGGCCACAACTGCATACAGTACTCCTACTGTGGCCTAACCAGTTTCTTCTACAAAATTGACCCCTGTTTTTTTTAAATTTCGTGCTCCTGTACATAATTTGCCACCCTTCTGTCTTTTTCCATCTGCTAGCCTCCTTTTAATATCTGTCTATGCCAAGTGAATTCTGTTCAACTGCATTTGCCACATATCTGACCACCCCCTAACCTGCTCGGTCTTCCTACAGTGTCTCAATTCTTTGTTTTCCTGCCTCCTACCTTGGTATTGTCAACAAAAGTTTGATATTCATTCTATACCCATGTCCAAATTGCTTAAGTATTAAGCGCAAGAGGACTCAACACAGATTTATAGGGCATGGCACTGACTGCATCATATAATAAAACTACTTTCAAGTTTCCTTTTATTTGTACAGTGCAACTAACACCCATTTTTCTTCCTTTTTAGAGGCTACCTCTGATGTGTCTATGCGCAGTCCTGCAAGACCTAGCAGTCCCATGTTCAATGAAACGGTGAATTCAAGGCTGTCCAGCAGTCCGCCAAGATCCGCATCAGTATGGGGAGGTCTTATTTCCTCGCATAAAAAAGGTATGCTCTGTTGTAGATTGGAGTTGAACGTCACCACAGACATTATCCCCAGGGTGGGTACGATCACAGCCTGCTGTGGTACTGAGCCGTACAGACCCGAAGATTCCTTGTTGCATCTCTGGTCTATGCTGGGTGAGCTGATTTCATCTGAGGCAGTAATTGGAGAGCTACAATTGTCGTCAGTGCTCCTAGACTAGGTTTGGGGTGGGGAGAGGAAATCAGTTCTGATTCATTGGCCCAGATATTTGACTCGGAGGCTTGCCGCGGGGGTAAGGATCGCGTGCGATATCACACTCCGCGCCGGCCGTTGTGTTTTGGGCCCACAGGAACTTCGGGTCCTGGGCCTCTCCCTAGTGCCGGCGCGCAGTGTGTGCGTGTCCCAGGGGCGCAGTTAGTGCGATGCGACCTCTGGGATCACATGGGCCATGGAGAGCCAATGGCAGCAGACTATCTTTCATTCATAGATTTGACAGGAGACTTGTCAAATCTGTGAATTGAAAGAGACCCCAAAAGAACAGCTAAACCTCAAATAAATTTTTTTTAAAAACCATCACATTAATAAAATAACTATAGTTAAATAAATTAACCACTTTAAACAAAAATTTAAATTTTTGAAAAAATTTAAAAAAATTTTAAGTTATAAAAATAAACTTACCTTTCTTTAAAGTCTCTAAAAAAAAAAGATAAACCTGTTGAAAAAAATTAAAAATTATACTTAATTAACTACTTACCTTGTTCAAAAGGGGTCTTACACCTCCTTTTTACATGTGTATAATCTTCCATACTTACCCTCGCGTTGAAACCTGAAAAAAAACCTAAGTGTGCTGCGTGCGCACAGCCTGTAGTGCGCACGCGGTTCACCTAGGAACCGCCCCCTTCGCCATACCGGAAGTGCCGGTTTCCCGCGCATGCGCAGTGCATGCAGGAAACCGGCACTTCGGGTTTGAATACGGGTGAGTACAGAGCGCGTACTCACCCGGGAAGGGCCGAATCTTTGGGCCATTATCTCCTGCTGGAAATCGGGTGACGATAGGATCAGACATGGCTGTGATGATCGGAGATCCTGCTAATGCTCTGAGGTTCGTGCATAAAGAACAAGGTACCAGAGAGTTGTTGGCACTTGTGGAACTGTACCCCAGCATGGTGTGTGTAACTTTGGGAAAGGAAGGGAGGCAATCAGTCATTTTCCTGCTAACCTGAGCGTGTGTTCTGCAGTATCTGATTTAATCCCTACAGATCAGAATAATTATCAGAACCTGTAATAATGGGAATGGGGGTAGTGTTTTGAACATGTATGTTTATTCTGAAATGATGGTCGAATGATTCTTGTGCTGTTTGGTGATGAAGGAAAAAAAGTGATGGAATTAGGTCACGTGGTCTACTGCTGGGCACGTGTGACCAACAGTGCAACTATATTCTGTTTACTTAGAGCCAGTTTTTAAAAGGGGGGAATGCAACTGCCTGGTTCTCAGTTAGTTCTCTTTGTGAAATTTTGTGCTCATTGCTAATGGATCAGTTTTCTATTTGGGCACCCACCATCAGCACCAAGCACTCCCAGATCAAGTATGCCACGGGTTGGTTGCGGAGTATAGCTCCCTCTACTCTGCCCTAACTTCAGCTGCTAACTCACTGGTGTCTGCCACTGCAGCAATTTTCGATTCCCACACTTGGCATCCTGGGTAAGATTGCTAAACTTAATTCGAGGCAGTTTTATGCAGTGAGCCCATGGAACTGGATCGAGACTGATCAAGCTTTTTTTCACGAGACAGAGGAGACTTTATTCCTATCCGTCTCCGCTGGATTTGAGCCCAGGTGCCGGAAGTGTAAGGCAAACGTTTCTGCCACCCAGTCTCTCGGCAACGGTCCCTTTTGTTACCCAACCAATGCAACTGGAGTAAAGTGGGATGCTTTATTAGAATGTCCAATTCATAAAATTGTTTTTTTTTAAATATAGCATTCTTTTCATGTTTGCTTTCTACTTTTTATACTTTAGTTACCTCTTTCACGCCTTTTAAAAAGAGAAAGCAGGCAAAATACAGGAGTGTTATCTCTGACGTCTTTGACGGCACTATTATGAGCTCAGTGCAGTGTTTGACCTGTGATCGGGTAAGTGTGCTACTTGTGGCCAATTCAAATATGACTTGCGGCCTAAATTTAGCAATATTGAATTGAGTAAATTTGTTTCCAGTATATAGCCATTTAAAGCTTGGTGAGTTCTCTAAAATGACACATGAACCTTGTGCTTTTTCCCCAGTCGTTTTTGTTGCTGTCGTATTGGCAAATACATGCACAAACGTGTATCCTCCTGCCAGCTTTCAGCCTGTCCAAATTCAGTCCGCATTAAAAGAAATGCTTTTGTGTGCCCGCACATGTGCCCATTGTTTGTTGCAATTGAAGATGGGACTTTTTAAAATGGAATCTTAAAGCACAGGGTGGGGTCATTCAGCCCATCTACTTAGTCCCTTTCTCCATGCCCTCTTAAATTTTTCTTCAAATATTTATCCACTTCTTCCTTTTTAAATTCTCTTACGGATTGTGTTTTCACCACTGTTTCTGGCAGGGCATCCCATATCCTAACAAACCTTTGTGTAACAAAATAACCTCTCCTTTCATTCTTTTGAAGATCTTAAATTCCTGCCCTTACTGAGCAGTGGACATAGATTTTTTTCCAATTTACCGTATCAAAACATTTTGTGATTTTTGAAAAGCTCGATCAGATCTCAATTGATCTTTTTTGTTTCAATACAAAGAGCCCCAGTTTCACCAGCCCCTACTAACTAAAGCTTCTCATCCCTGGTATCATCTTGGTGAATCTCTTCTGCATCCCCTCCATGGCCTTCACATCCTTTATTTCAGTGTAGACAGCTATGGTCAGACCTCATCTGGAGTACTGCGTTCAGTATTTGGACACCGCACCTCCGGAACGATGCCACCTCCGCCTTGGAAGTGGTATATCGTTCAGATTCACCAGAATGATACCAGGTCTTAACATAAGAACATAAGAAATAGGAGCAGGAGTAGGCCAATCGGCCCCTCGAGCCTGCTCCGCCATTCAATAAGATCATGGCTGATCTGATCCTAACCGCCAATCTACTATCTATCACAGAACCATCTCCTGCATCTAACAGAATTGCACACACGAAATAGGAGCAGAATCAGGCTACACGGTCCCTGGGCCCGCTCCACTACCCACAGGGCCATGACCGATCCGAACCTAGACTCATGTCCAAATTCCTGCCCGCTCCCCGTAACCCTTAATGCCCTTTACTTCTAGGAAACTGTCTATTTCTGTTTTAAATTTATTTAATGATGTAGCTAAAGGGTTAAATTATGAGGACAGGTTGCATAAACTTGGCTTGTATTCCCTTGTTTAGACAGTTGAAGGATGCTCTAATTGTGGTGTTCAAAAAGATAAAGGGATTCAATAGGGTAGATACAGAAATGATTTCTTGGTGGGGGAATCCAGAACAAGGAGCCATAAACTTATAATTGGAGCTAATCCATTGAAGAGTGAAATCAGGAAACACTTTTTCACGCAAAGGGGAGTGGAAATCTGTAGTTCTTTTTCCCCAAAAGGCTGTGGATGCTGGGTCAATTGAAATTTTCAAGACTGAGATCAGTAGATTTTTGTTGTGCAAGGGTATTGAGGGATATGGATCAAAGGCAGATAAATGCAGTTGAGTTGCGGATCAGCCGTGAACTAATTGAATGGCGGAACAAGCTTCAGGGGCTGAATGGCCGCCTATGTTCCTAGACCGCCCAAATTGGATGCAATATTCTAACTGACCTAACCAGTGATTTGTATAGGTTTAGGTTTGCATCTTTAGTTTTGTACTTTATGCCCCTATTGATATAACCAAGGATCACATGCAGTTTTTTTTATTTACAGCTTTATCAACTTGCTTCACCCCTTGTCTGGTTTTCAGTTGTCAGAATTGCTGGCCAGCCACCCCCAAAGCTGGACTGTCCAGTTTGAAATTGGTCATTCCATCTCCTGGACTACTCCTCCGAGTAACAATGGCCTCCTGCTTGCAATCTTATTGGGTGCACTTCATTGAAGAATAATTAGGAAGTCTTAAGTTCTGTGAGCTTAAAAAATGGGTGCTAGTGTAAACCGCATGCAATCCTATCCTGATAGTACAGAAATTTCCTGCATCTGTTTTAATTAGAAGAACTGGATTTATTTTACCAAGCCAATTATTGTCCTTGGCCAGACTAGGCTGAATTAAAATCTAAATACTTGGCTGGGACTGATGAATTTGGTCTTGGGTAATTCCTGGCTGAGAAATAATCTGGATTGTGCTAGGCCAAACCTTTTCATATATTAAAACATTACTAAGTGGCAGTGCAGTCTACTAAAGATTGTTGATAATCTGGGAGCAACTGGATATCATCACTCAGTTAGAGTGGAGGTTGAGGTGCCTTAACAGTGATTACAAACTTGGGTTTGACATATCCTGTTGGTGTGCTCCAGGGAGAGCTGTGCACTGTATATAATGTGGTGTGGGATTAGCTAAATCAAGGGACTTGATGATGCATGACATATACAGTTACCACGTGTACTGTGATTTGCTACCTAATTTTGCATACAGTCACAGAATCAGTGAAAATGCTGGTTTCTGAGCAGGTATGAGTAATAAGTCATTTGCCCTAGGGATTGCTTGACGCTGATGCTGAAACTGCTTGTGGGAGGGAAGTGTTTGATTGCTCAGCATAGTCATTCTTTTGCTTACCACAAAAATCCACAGGGAATTATTTTTGTTAATTATATCATATTTAGTGTATAATGTGCCTTGTTTTATATTAAACCCAGGTACACGTTGCATGCGAACATTAGAGGTGGGAAAAGGTGTGTATTATATGTGGAGGAAAAATTAGTCGCTATATAAATCATGAAATTACAAACTTTAGTACAGATTATGAATGCTATCCATTAGCAGCTCCTCTTTGCATTACTACTTAGTATATTTGGCTGACCATTATCCGCCCCTTCCTCTCATTTCCCCCCCGCCCTTTTGTTTTGGTTGCCCCTATGAAGGGGCTCTCCTTTCTGAGCTGTACCAGTACTGACAAGCGGTCTGTAACCAGAATGTTAACCTGTCTCTTCTCTTGGTGGCTGGCAGTCCCGATGTGTAATTGCAGCATTTGCTCGTTTCATATTTTCAGCATTTGCTCTTACTAATTTTTTTTTTTTTAATCTCTAGTCTTTTCTGCCTGTGCTTTTGCCTATAGGTGTCCACCACTTTGGAGACCTTTCAGGATCTCTCTCTGCCTATCCCGGGTAAAGAAGACCTGGCCAAGCTGCATTCCTCAAGTCACCAAATGTCCTTGGTGAAAGCAGGGTCTTGCGGTGAGGCATACACTCCACAAGGTTGGATAGCGTACGTCATGGAATACATTAAGAGGTGCACGTCAAACTTTTTTTGGGGAGGTGGTGGAATTAAAAGTTTTTATAGCAATTTGCCATTAAAGCTGCTTTCCTTATGTGAGAGCAAAGCTGTTGCAGCCTTTTCAAATCAATAATATTTCTGGGTTTGTTGTCTTCTGTGTTCCTAGTTGGTTCTGGGGTCCTGTAGTATCCTTGCAGGATTGTCTGGCTGCCTTTTTCGCTAGAGATGAACTCAAAGGTGAGTAAGGATCCTGTGTACAATTAAAATACTTTTTATAGTGGCGGGGAAAAAGTGTGGGGTGGGCTATAATGGTCTCTATGTTGCATTAAAAGGGAAAATCACAATAACTTTGTTCAGCTTCGTGCTGTCTTCTGAATCAACTATGTCAAGAGCAAATGTGTTGTACTATATTACAAAGATTATATCAAAGAATATGTTGTAAATTGGCAGCAAAATGTGTTTATCGCTGCAAGTAGGCTAGTGTAGTACTGTGCCCTACAGGCCAGAAAGTTGACGGGTCAGTTCCTGTTCTGTGCCGATCCCATTCAAGGAGGATCTAAGCGAGATGCAAATCTGCCTTTGTGCCTCTGGGCTGAGGCTGGGGAATAAAGATCTGTCCAGTTTATTCCTGCTACTCGCTGTCCAGAGACTTCTGCTGGGAAGTATGTGCCTGTAAGTGCATATGTGTACATCAGGTAAAGGCAGGATCAAGCTCACTGACATCCCCATGGTCAAATAACCTGCCAACTCTTGCAGTTAAGGCTGCCATTTATGGTGTTGTGTCAGAGGCATCCATTGAAATAGATTCCAGCAGGGGTGCCTGCGGGAGAGAAAAATGTAGAATCGTATACCTTTATATACTGTACTTGATTACTGTGCATTTATGTTACTAAAGTTTGGTATCGATGGCTGTTTTTGGTACCAACAAGTGGATGTTAAAATCTGAGATGCTTCTCAAAACCAGGATGTGATTGATTCAGCAAACATCTTCCTATTTGTCATTTGTATACACTGTTGTTTTGCTTTGTTACACATCTTTACATTTGTATCCTTTGTAAAATTGTTTGTTTTATAATATTCCAGGTGATAACATGTACAGCTGTGAAAAGTGTAAAAAGTAAGTACAGTGCATGTTTCTGCCGTCTATGGTCCAGCTTGTATGTTTAGATTTGTTAAACAGTCTCTATTTGATGTGCACCCGTTTAATAATAATCTAGCCCCTGTTAGTCATTCTAAACTTTGCTCATGCTTTTAATGAGTAGTTATCAAGCTATATTCTGCTGATTATCTGCAGTTTTTTTTAAAATTCATTCTTGGGATTTGGACATCGCGGGCAAGGCCAACATTTATTGCCCATCCCTAGTTGACCTTGAGAAGGTGGTGGTGAGCCGCCGCCTTGAACTGCTACAGTCTGTGTGGTGAAGGTGCTCCCACAGTGCTGTTAGGGAGGGAGTTACAGGATTTAGACCTAGGTTATTCGTGCATTTCCCACACCATTGTGAATATGTTGAACAGAAGTATGTAGCGTAGCATCAGAGAGACGTTCTGAGCAAAAACTGGCCAAATCGGAGAATAAAAGCAGGACATTGTGGAAACCACAGCAGGTCATGCCAGGACCTGTAAAGGGAAAAGGCAGGTTATTGATGTATTGGGTGTGTAACCCTTCATCAGAACTGAAGACTGTCAAATACGCAGCTACAAACAGGAAGGGAAAAGGATAACAAAGCAAACAAATTACAACAGAGAGGAACATACTTCAAGGCTGGCATTCCTGGAGGAGGTGTGTCAGTAAAATAAAAAGGAAAAACTGCAAATGCTAGAAATCTGAAATAAAATAGAAAATGCTGGAAATGCACATCAGTCATTGAGCATCTTTTCTCCAGTTTATTTATTCTCGGGATGTGGGCGTTGCTGGCAAGGCTGACATTTATTGCCAGTCCCTAGTTGGCCTGAAGGTGGTGGTGTGCCTCCCTGTTGAACCGCTGGTGGTGGTTTGATGCAACTGAGAGGCTTGCTAGGCCACTTCAGACGGCAGTTAAGTGTCAACCACGTTGGTGTGTGACAGCAGAGAAAGACAGGTTATTGATGTTTAGGGTTGTAACCCTTCATCGGAACTGTGGACTGGGACAGCCCTGAACTTCATGGCCTTGCAAGGAGACAACGGAGAGGGGGAACCTTCATTGACGTACACAAGGTAAATGGTGCTCGAAAAAGTATATCCTAAATACTACCTCAAGTTAGTGATCATAAAACAAGGGAACACTGGTTCAAACTGGCAAAAGAAAAATTTAGAACCAATATCAGGACGATCTTCACACGAGTGATCAGATGTAGTTGTCTTGCACATAGGGTAGTGGAGGCACAAACCTAAGAATCATTTAAGACACCGCTGCATGCTGAGGTAGTCACTGTCGGCCCTTTATGAATGGACGAGCTAGGATGTGACAAATGGCCTTCCTCATCCATATCCATCTTGTAAACAGACTTCCAGACTTAATGCTGTGACAAATAAACTTCAGAATGGGCTGGAGGTTATAGGAACAAGTATAGATTGAGGTAATCGAGCATTCCACAGGTTGCTATGGTTCTTGTGTGTGATGAGGGTAGTGGGGTATGGGGAATATTTGTGAAAGGAAACGCACACCAGGGTTGAATTGAGAGTTGTTTGAATATTCTGCAGTTTTGCTCATTTATCCAATCACTTGTGGGGTGGGGGGGGAAATTAATGAGCATTTGTACAGATCTTTCCCTCGAGATTAACTGGGTGGTAGGGTCCACCAAAGAGTAGATTGTATATGGTCTCTGCAAGATGACGCTTTCTTGTTCCGTGCTTTCTTATTTCAACATTGAATGGTTAATTAAAATCTTTTTTTTCTAGATTGAGAAATGGAGTGAAATTCTGCAAAGTGCAAAAGTTGCCAGAGGTAAATATTTTCTATCATGATTTTAAATCCCATATTTCCATTCTTAAAATTTGGTTAAATAACCCTTTGAATGTAGGTAACGTTCAACAATAAATTATTCTAGGGAATCCTGAGCTCTTTCTCTTCCTCCTTCATCCCTCAACAAAAGGCTAATCCATGCGATTTCCTGCTGATGTGTATGCAAGGATATATCTGTATTAAAGAGAACACAGTAAGAGCTCCCCGCTGACTCATTGAGCCGAGGTGCTACACAGTGTTGCTCGACAGACCAGAAAATCCGAGGTTCAATCATTGGTTACATGAATAGACTGGAGAAGCTGGGGTTGTTCTCCTTAGAGCAGAGAAGTTTGAGAGGAGATTTGATAGAGATGTTCAAAATCATGAGGGGTCTGGACAGAGTAGATAAAAAGAAATTGTTCCCATTGGCAGAAGGGTCGAGAACCAGAGGACACAGATTTAAGGTGATGGCAAAAGTACCAAAGGCGACATGAGTAAAAGCTTTTTTACTGAGCGAGTGGTTCGGATCTGGAATGCAATGCCTGAAAGGGTGGTGGAGGCAGATTCAATCACTGCTTCAAAAGTGAGTTGGATAAGTACCTGAAGGAAAAAAAATTGCAGGGCTATGTGGAAAGGGCGGGGCGTGGGACTAGCTTGAAGTGCTCTTGCAGAGAGCCGGCACGGGCTCAACGGGCCAAATGGCCGCCTTTCGTGCTGTAACCATTCTATGATTGGTCTCGGACAAATTTCCAATTGGGTGTTACAATTGATTCTGGTAAGGGTGGAGTCAAAGGTCCCACTCCTGATTGCTTTCCATGGACTCTTATTGGAATTTGCATAGATGATGCGCTGTGATGGTAGCACTCTAGCTTGAGTGTTAGCCGTGGCTCAGTTGGTAGTACACTCGCCTCGGAGTCAGAAGGTTGTGGGTTCAGCCCCACTCCAGAGACTTGAGCACAAAAATCTAGGCTGACAATCCAGTGCAGTACTGAGGGAATGCTGCACTGTCTGAGGTACTGACTTTTGAATGAGACGTTAAACTGAGGCCCCGTCTGCCCCCTCAGGCGGACGTAAAAGATCCTATGGCACTATTTTGAAGAGCAGGGGAGTTACCCCGGTATCCTGGCCAATATTTATCCCTCAACTAACATGACGAAAACTGATTATCTGGCCACTATCACATTGCTGTTTGAGGGAGCGATCTGTGTGCAAATTGGCTGCCACGTTTCCTACATTACAACAGTGACTACTACACTGTTAACATAAAAGGCAACCCAAATATCTTCTACCGGTATGTAAATAGTAAAAGGCAGGGTGGGGCCTATTAGAGACAATGGAGGTGATGTATGCTTAGAGGCGCAGGGCAAGGCTAGAATACTCAATGAGTACTTTGTATCGGTGTTTACGAAGGAGATGGATGCTGACAAAATATCGGAAGAAGTGGAAAAGGTAGAAGCAATGGAAGGGGTGAAAATTGATAGACAGGATATACTACAAAGGTTGGGTATGCTTAGAGTGGACAAGTCGCCTGGCCCAGATAGCTTGCACCCCAGGTTGCTAAGGGAATTGGGGGAGGAAATAGCGGAAGGGCTTGCCATAATTTTCCAATCTTCCCTAGATGCGGGGGAGGTGCCTGAGGATTAGAAAGTGGCAAATGTGTCACCATTGTTCAAGAAAGGGTGCAAGGACAATCCTATTAACTACAGGCCCGTCAGTTTAACATCAGTGGTGGGTAAAGTTTTAGAAACAATAATCAAGGAAAAAATTAACGGGCATTTGGAGAGGTTTAAACTAATTAAAGAGAACCAACACTGATTTGTAAAAGGCAGATCGTGTTCGACTAATCTAATTGCATTTTTTGATGAAGTAACAGAGAGGATTGATGAAGGGAATGCAATGGATGTTGTCTACATGGATTTTCAGAAGGCGTTTGACAAAGTACCACATAGAAGGCTGGTTAACAAAATTGAGGCTCATGGAATAGATGGGTCAGTGGCAGCTTGGATAAGGAATTGGCTTAAGGACAGAAAACAGCAAGTTGTGGTAAATGGCTGTTTTTCAGACTGGAGGATGGTAGACAGTGGTGTTCCCCAAGGGGTATGGCAAACAGTGATGATACCAATCGACTGCAACAGGACATAGAAAAGCTAGCAGAATGGGCAGACAAGTGGCAGATGGAATTTAATACAGAGAAGTGAGAGCTGATGCATTTTGGCAGACGGAACAGGGAGAGGCAATGTACACTTAATGGCACAGTTTTAAAGAGTGTGCAGGGACAGAGGGACCTGGGAGTTAATGTGCATAGGTCCCTGAAGGTGGCAGGACATATTGAGAGAGTGGTTAGCAAAGCATATGGGATCGTGGGCTTCATAAATAGAGGTACTGAGTACAAAAGTAGAGAAGTTATGCTGAACCTTTATAAAGCGCTGGTTAGGCCACAACTAGAGTATTGCGTCCAGTTCTGGTCACCACACTTTAGGAAGGATGTGAAGGCCCTTGAGAAGGTGCAGAGGAGATTTACCGGAATGGTTCCGGGGATGGGGGCTCTTAGCTACAAGGACAGGTTGGAGAAGCTAGATTTGTTTTCATTAGAGCAAAGGAGGTTGAGGGGTGATTTGATAGGTGTACAAGATTAGAACTGGTTTAGATAGGCTAGACGGGGAAAGGCTGTACCCACTAGTTGATGGTACAAGGACTAGGGGACACAGATTTAAGGTTTTGGGCAAGAGATACAGGGGGGAATGTGAGGAAAAACGTTTTTATGCAGCGAGTGGTGATGACCTGGAATTTGCTGCCGACGGAAGTGGTGGAAGCGGAGACACTCAATGTTTTCAAGGGGAGACTGGATAGGCACTTGAGAGAAATAAACTTGCAGGGCTACAGGGATAGAGCGGGGGAATGGGACTGACTGGATTGCTCTACAGAGAGCCGGCACGGACTCGATAGGCCGAATGGCCTCCGTCTGTGTCGTTATGACTTCAAGCGTACATCATTGTAAAGCGCTTTGGGACATCCTGAGGTTGTGAAAGGCGCTGTATAAATGCAAGTCTTTTTTGAGTCAGAAGGTCGTGGGTTCAAGCCCACTACAGAACTTGGGCATATAATTCTAAACTGAGGCCATTTATCTCACTGCTGTTTGTGGGATCTTGTTTTGCATAGAATATCTGCCATAAGTCACTGCATTTTAAAGCAGTTAATTGTATGTGAAGCACTTTGAGATCTAATAAAATTGTAATTGCGCGTCCTCTTTTATCGTAGATTCTGTGCATTCACTTGAAGCGATTCAGACACGAGCTCATGTTTTCCACCAAAATCAACAACCATGTGTCCTTCCCATTGGAAGGACTTGACCTTCAACCTTTCCTCGCTAAAGACAGCCCTTCTCAAATCACAACTTACGATCTTTTATCCGTTATCTGCCATCATGGTACTGCCAGTTGTGAGTATCACTAATAGATGTTTTAATATAATGCCTTAAAATCTTGACCGAGCTGTTGTATTCTTTGAAGGTTGTATGACACAAAGTTAATTTTTTTTTAGTTAAGGCAGTGTATGGTGCTTCAGATGGAATGCTAAACCGAGGTCCCATCTTGCCTGTTCCTAATGGTCCAATTGTGATGTTAAAAATGTTCTGGCTAATATTCTGCCCTCAACCAGTTCTATTTTTTTTTAAATGGATTGATCATCTCATTGCTGTTTACAGGATATTGTTCACTCAGAATGGTTGCTGCATTTTGAGATGTTTTTATGTAAATCGTTAAGTTAATGCTATTCTGAAGGTTTCTTTTGACATCTGAATAAATAAGTAAAATTTGTTTAGCATAACACCTAGAGAAAACAATATTTTGTGTTACGGTTATTTAGCCCTCCACCAACAACACTAAAACAGATTATCTGGTCATTATCACATTGCTGTTTGTGGGAGCTTGCCATGTGCAAATTGGCTGCTGCGTTTCCTACATTACAACAGTGATTACACTTCAAAAGCACTTGATTGGTTGTAAAGTGCTTTGGGATGTCCTGAGGTCATGAAAGGTGCTATATAAATGCAAGTCTTTTTTTACGGTGCAATAAAATGATTCTAGTAAAACATTTATAGATTCACAGAAATTACAGACGGTAATTGCTTATTGTGTACGTGCTGCCCGCTTCACCTGGAGCTATCTACTTTAATTCCATCTCCCTGCTCTTCCCCTATATCTTTTCGTATTTTTCTATTTTAAACATATATGCAATTCCACTTTAAATGATATAGCCCCTGTCCCAATAGCCATTTGTGGTAACGGATTCTATATTCCATTGACCCTCTGTGTGTAAAATGCCTTCTAACTTCTCCCTTGACCTTCTAGTAATCATCAGTCTATACCCTTTACTGATTTTGCCAATCGGTGGAAACAGTCCATCACTCTTTTTAACCTCTCTAAACTTTTCATAATTTTAACGCACACCCCTTCCCTTCCCTTCTCTTTTCCGGTGGAAAAAGCCCCAATTTTTTTGCGTCTTTGTAACAATTTAATCTTTGCTGTATCCTTTCCACGGCTCTGATATCCTTTATAATGAGGTGCCCAGAATACATGTAGTACTTGAATTGTGTCCTAATCAATGCAGTGTACAAATTCAATATCACTTCCCGGCTTTTATATTCAGCGGCCCTTTGTATAAAGCCCAGAATCCCAATTGCTTTTTTTTTTATGACCCTTTCCATCTTTGTCCACGCTGTAGTGCAGTGTTGTCAAATAGGAAGTTAGGAACAAGAAGGGGCGTCTGAGGGGAACGCTTACAGAATGAGTTGCCGGAGAAGTTTGTTGAAGCAGAGTGTGTAACAGCATGCAGGAGACAGTTGAAATGCTGGAAAGAGAGGTATTGAGGGATATGTTTAAAGCCAGGAAGGTGGAGGTTGATCTTTGTAAAAATTCTTGTAGTCATGTAGGTTGTGACTCTCTAATCTGCTCACCTAAAGACTCATTCCTTTGCACTTCTCGGAAGGGAGAATCCCACTTTTACTAACCTCATACCATTTGTGGGGGAATGGTAGCTCCTTTATATATTATCAGCAAGGTCATTGGTTTTCTGGGCTCCCAAAATGCTAGTAAAAATCCCCATGTAATAACAGTATTGAGCTTTTCTGTCACTGTAAGCCAGTGACCCTGATTTATAATATGTGATCTTTCAGTTTACCCATCATTCAAGGCACTATGCCTTTGCAGAAGTTTATATCTGTATTTTTCTAACTCTAGGTGGCCATTATACAGCGTTTTGCCTAAATGATCTGAATGAGCGATGGTATGAATTTGATGACCAGAGTGTTACGGAAGTGTCTGAATCGACAGTGCAGAATGCGGAAGCTTATGTACTCTTCTACAGGTAACTCCATTTTCTAGATGATGGCTGCTGTTTGTTGTTTTCCATGGAAAAGCACATGGAATTGGTGTCCCACATAATAGATTTTGACTTATTTATGCCCTGCATACCAGTGGCCCTGCCAGTTCATGATTTTAAATTTTACTGTCTGGATTTTAGGCAGCATAGTCATAACCTGAAACCTCCAATGCAGTCTTGTATAAACACACCAAGTTTGGATGAGGAAACCCAGTGGCCCTGCTCATGATTTTGTGGTGTTAGCCGTGGCTCAGTTGTAGCACTTTCGCTTCTGTGCCAGAAGGTTAAGAGTTCAAGTCCCACTCCAGAGACTTAGCACAAAGTCTAGGCTGACACTGCCGGAGGTGCCGTCTTTCGAATGAGATGTTAAACCAAAAGCCCATCCGCCCTCTCGATCGGCACTATTTTAAAAGAGATGGAGAGTTATCCCTGGTGTCCTGGCCAATACTTATCCCTCAACCAACATCACTAAAACAGATTATTGGTTATTATCATATTGGTGTTTATGGGAGCTTGCTATGCACAAATTGGTTGCTGCATTTCCTACATTACAACATACTTCGTTGGTTATAAAGTGCATTGGGACATCCTGAGATCGTGAAAGGTGCTATATATAAATGCAAGATTTTTTCTTTTTGCCAATTTGCCCCTCTGCCTCTCCTGAAGCTGTCGACTCTCAATGTTCCAGTGAGCACTGTTCGGTAACTCACCTGATTGTGAACCGAGGCACTGAGTATCGGAAGAATGCTTAACCAGGGATGGGGAGGGGGATAATCATGTCCAAGTCTGATTCTGTCCTTAACCGACATTTACATGCATGCCTATTCCAGCAGGGTCATTGGACATCAATCAGGTGCCCTGACCTAGTGGATATTTCCCCTCAGCCCAGGGGCACCAAGGCCAATTGCAGCACGCTCGGCTGCCACTCTGGCTGAGATGAACCAACTCAAAATATAAGCGAAATGCGAGTCTATTTAGTCTCTGAACACAATGTATGTACCCTTAATGTCAGCCAGTTCCACAATTTTGTTTACTGCACTCTTTTTCTGACCCCAAAGTTGCTTAATATAGATAAAATCGCTACTATAGTGCAGTACATATATTGCGGACTGTCTGGCATGCAAGTCTTAAGTGATGGTAGATTTACTACAGGTAAGATCTAACCACCACTTCTTTGCAGGAAAGATGGATATGGGTGAGGAAGGACATTTGGTCCTTCAGAGCTCTTCCAATCAGAACAGTCCTACTGCCCCTCTTCCCCATCACAGAAACCAGCTGGTTCTTAAATTATCCAGGGTTTTTGCTTCCACTACTCTAGTCAGTTCAATGCATTTATCTCTCTATGAAGAATTTCCTGCCATCAGAGCCAATGTTCCCTCTAATTTTTTTTTTCCCGAGTGGGCCCATTAAATTTGCTGCACGGCCGTGCATTGGCTGTATCTCTTTCAGCAGCAGCTGGTGAGCGGCCTGCGTGGGTCCTCTCGATTGGTGGAACATTGTTCAGCGCTGACTTTGCCTTTCGCTAGTTGGAATCTGTGTCCCCTTGTCCTAGTGTCACTGATTAATTTGAAATAGGGTTCTGGATTTGCCTTTTCTATATCTTTTGCATTCCTGTATACCTCTGTAATGTCACTATGTGCTTCAGCATATATTAAATCATTATAATGGTTCTCCCTGTGTTGAGCTTTGGCAGTGAGATGACTTTTTTATGCATATTATGCTGGGCTCCCAGACACTGCGTTAAAATTAGTTTACTGGATTTTTCTCATTCAAACTCGGCACGTTTATACAAGACCGTTTTGGAAGCTCGAGAGGTTATGATTTTTCTGCGTATAGTCCAGCTGATACAATTTACAATTGTGAATTGGTAGCGCTGCAGGAGGAAGGTAATTGTGAAGTTGTCTCACCTAGCAACAGCTCAAATTTTACAATGCAAAATCACTGGAATCTGCCACACAGCTCTGCAGTAAAAACTGATCCAATTCATATGCAGCTGCTGTGAATCGGAATGCCTTTCGGGGCAGTGCATAATTAACATCATTTTCACAAATGTAATCTGTTTATGTCTAACTTCCAAAAGAATATGTACAGTTTGAAGTCAATTCAACAGTGCGTGTGTGTATATACTGTAGGTAGTTGTATAAATGGTGCAGTGCAGTTACTTTCCTCCTTTTGCTGCAGCCAACAAGAATGATGAAAATGATAAATGACTTACTTCAGTGCACTTTAAAGCTCCAAAGCGCTTATGGTGCAGCATTTAGTATTCCTCAGTCAAATCCCTAAAAACTCTCCTGTTTTAACATCTACAAAGCTAACTTAGAATTGAGTACAATACTAAAGGAAAAGCCATTACTTTTTTGGGGGTTCTTTATCCTTTTTGTTTTACTCTGGATATTTTTGGCTACTTGAACCTACTCTTCTAGGCGAGTCCCAGCTCCCAGTGCCAAGGAAGATGTCTTCACTTGCCCAGATATCTCTTAAGTGTGTCCAGGGAACAAATAGAGAGCCACCTTCCATTTCCTTCAGCTACTGATTTTATCATGTGCCCTCACATAATCATCGTGAAGACAGTAGAATAACATTAAAATAACTCGACTTTGATTCGGGCTTTAATTGGCAAGCAAATTTATTAAACAGTAAAAGAACAAGTGAATAGCAGCAGTTAAATTCAAAAAAAAGCTGCTAATCAAAAATAGATTTGAACGAATCATGCGCAATGTTGGTATTTGAATTGAATTTCTCATCCCTCGGGCACCTACCTGATGACAACCACTGATTCAACAATTGTATCAACATGAGAGAAAACATTTTTCGATATAGAATCAGAATAGTACAGCACAGAAGGAGGCCATTTGGCCCATCGACTCTGCGTCGCTATATCATGACAAAATTCAAGATTTAGGTTGGTATAGGTATCCAACAGAAATGCTTCATTTCTGTCACAGCCATTTCTTGACACTCATTCTCTAATCTCATGTTTAAAAAAAAAAGACACCTTGGCCACGGTATCATACCCCAGCAGGATCGATGCCATTATTGTAGTGACTGGAAATTAGAAGCTGGAGATCAAGCAACTTGGCTGCGGCACAATTAATATGAAATTCTACTACTGCGGTATGAATTGGTTTCCTGATAATATGAAGCTTTTCAAATATGATGCACTTACTGGTAGAATTGCTTTTATTCTGATCAGTTTGTATTGCTTTTATTCTGATCAGTTTGAATTGAAGTCCAAAGATCCCACTATTTGAAGAAGAGTAGTGCGTTTTCCCTGTCTCCTGGCCAACTTTCCTCCCTCAACCAGAACCACCAAAACAGATGAACCGGTCATCCATCCCATTGTTGTTTGTGGGATCTTGTGTGCAAAAACAATTGCCGCATTTGTCTATGTAACAGTCATTGCACTTCAAAAGTAATTCATTGTGTGTGAAGTGATGCATACATACGTACACCCTTTCTTTACTATTGGGGTGTAATGTTTTTTAAGAAAATTAAACGGCATTAGAACATCTTGTATTAAAATTGCAACATGCCCTTTAATATATCTTTGATAGAAAGAACTTGCATTTATATAGAGCCTTTCATCAGGATGTCCCAATGAAGTACTTTTGAAGCGTAGTCACTGTTGTAATGTAGGAAACGCAGTAGCCAATTTGTGCACAGCAAGCAGTAATGAGATAATTGACCAGATAATCTGTTTTCATGATATTGGTTGAGGAGTAAGTGTTGGTCAGGACAAAGGGAGCACTTTTCTGCTCATCTTTGAATTGTGCCACAGGATCTTTTACGTCCACCTGAGGGCAGACATGGCCTCTGTTTAATGTCTCTCCTGTAAGGCAGAACATCCGACAATGCAGCACTCCCTCAATACTGCACTGAAGTACTGGTTTGCAGTGTTATTTGTCGTGTGTTATGTAATGCAACCCTTAATGTTTAACCGCTATTGATTATTCTTTGCTTCTGAATATAAATGATTCCTTTCGTTCAGAAAAGCAGTCTTTATAATAAAGTTGAATATTTTGCTTGTTAAGTGAAATTACTTTTAAGTGTAGTGCTGATGAAAATTTATTAATCTAAGCCTGCAGTTTTTTCCATTTTGCCCAGTCACAATGTCATTAGGATTTGAGTACAGTGCCATTACCTGAGAAGGTGTAGGGCGGAGAACATTTTTTTTTAACACCGTGCGCTGATAATGATCTGGAAAGCACTGAAAGGGGGATGGAAGCAGATTCAAAAGGAAATTGGATATATACTTGAAAAGGAAAAATTTGCAAGGCTCTGGGGAAAGAGATGGGGAGTGAGACTAATTGGATAGTTCTTTCAAAGAGCCGGCCAGTTGGCCTCCTCCTGTGCTGTAAGATTCTATGATTTTCATTCCAAATATGGGTTGTGTCCGGGGAGAGGTGTATGATACAAAGATGACGCCTGATGGTGTGTCTCTCGTGGATCAACTGGAGATGATAAATTAAGAGTGATGTTTTTTTGAAAAGTGTTTTGGTGCAAAGACCAACAATATTGGTGATAACGCTGCAGGAAGAGGATGAAGGGATTCTGCGGTGAGGTCAACAGGAAACCCAGCTACTGTGACTTTATTATTGCACTGTCTTGTCATTTTTATTTGGCAGAAAAAGCAGCGAGGAGATGCAGAAGGAAAGGCAGAGGGTGAATCATCTATTGAACATGATGGAACCTAGTCTGCTTCAGTTCTACATATCACGCCAGTGGCTGAACAAATTCAAGACTTTTGCTGAGCCAGGCCCTATTAGCAACAATGAGTTCCTTTGTGTTCATGGAGGTAAGGCGGTACTTGAGATATATTGTAGACATGCCAACTGTTAACCCCTGACCCATGAGTTGCTAACGGGTCCTGATTTTGATCCCCGTTTTGTGCGGCATTAACAGATCTCAGCTGAGTGGCAGTCGGAGCTACCGTTAAAATTAACTTCTGCATTCCTGGGCTAAGAGGAGGGAATATCCACCAGGGTTTCTGTTCCTGAGCCCAATGCAGTGAGCTTTTTGAATTGAAATGTGAATGTCAGATGACATTAGGCTTGGCTGTGCAAGGTACCAGAGGGTGGCCACTGCCTGTGGAACTTTAGCCAGCAAAAGAGTCAACATCTTCAGGAGAAGAGGAAGGAAGAAAAACACCATAAAAATAAATTCTTGTTATTACAGCATTGCATATTTTCTATTAAAGAATAGAAATAGGCCATTGTACTTGCTTAAAATCTGTTACATCTCTAACCTTTTCCAGTTCTGACAAAAGGTCATCGACCTGAAACGTTAACTCTGTTTCTCTCTCCACAGATGCTGCCTGACCTGCTGAGTATTTCCAGCATTTTGTTTTTATTTCAGATTTCCAGCATCCGCAGTATTTTACTTTTGTATTTGTTTAATTGACTGCCATTTCTCTTCCAGGAATGCTCACCTTGAAGTTCTGCTTTTCTCTCCAGCGGGATTTCCGTTTGTCTCTTACCTTGTTCATCTTCATTGCTTCCTGTTTCCCTTCTCATGTTTGGTCAGGTATCTACCAAAACTTGCTTTCACAGCCACATCTCTCCTCAGCAACAATCTCAATTTCTCTGCTCCCCTCACTCACTCCAACCTACCGCCCTCTGAACTTGCAGGCAGCACTCCATTCTCTCCGATCCAACCCTAACCTTGTCATTAAACCTGCTGACAAGGGTGACTCTGTTTGACGAACCAACCTCTACCTTGCGGAGGCTGAACGCCAACTCTCTGACGCCTCCTACTTCCCCCGGACCATGATCAAGCCATCGTTTCCAAGACTGCCACTGACCTCATCTCCTCTGGCGATCTTCCCTCCGGCCTCCTACCCCAACAGCCTGCTTCTACCTCGTTCCCAAGATCCACAAACAGAACTGCCCTGGTAGATCCATCGTTTCAGCCTGTTCTTGCCCCACAGAACGGATTTCTTCCTATCTCGACTCTTTTTCACCCCTTGTTCAGTCTCTTCCAACCTACATCCGTGACTCTTCTGACGCCCTCCGCCAATAACCGTTTCCAGTTTTCTGGCGCTAACCGTCTCCTTGTCACCGTAGATGTCCAATCCCTCTACACCTCCATCCCCCACCAAGACGGTCTGAGGGCTCTAATGGCTTCTTCCTTGAACGGAGACCCAACCAGTTCCCATCCACCACCACCCTCCGCCTGGCTGAACTTGTTCTCACATTGAACAGCTTCTCCTTTGACTCCACTCACTTCCTTCAAATTAAAGGTGTTGCTGTGGGTCCTAGCTATGCCTGCCTTTTCATGGGATATATGGAACATTCTTTGCTCCAGTCCTACTCTGGTCCCCTCCCTCGTCTCTTTTTCCAGTACATTGATGACTGTATCGGTGCCGTTTCCTGCTCTCGCCCCAAACTGGAAAATTTCATCAACTTTGCTTCCAATTTCCACCCTTCCCTCGACTTCACATGGTCCATCTCCGACTCTTCCCTTCCCTGTCTCGACTTCTGTCTTCATTTCTGGGAATCGGCTATTGACCAAAATCCACTATAAGCCCACTGACTCCCACACCTACCTTGACTACACTTCTTGTAAGGACTCTATTCCATTCTCCCAGTTTCTCCATCTCTGCCGCATCAGTTCCTTTTTCTTCAACTGAGAATTCCCCTCCACCGTGGTTGACGGGGCCCTCGACTATGTCCGTTCCATTTCCTGCACTTCTGGTTTCACCCCTTCCCCTCCCTCCCAGGGCCACGATAGGGTTCCCTTTGTCCTCATCTTCCACCCCACCAGCCTCCACATTCAACGGATCATCCTCGGCCATTTCCAGCGTGATCCCACCACCAAACACATCTTCCCCATCCCTCCCCTTTCAGCATTCCGATGGGACCGTTCCCTCCTCTATCACACCCAACACCCACTCCCCTTCCCACGGCACCTTCCTGTGCAAGCGCAGGAAATGCAATACCTGCCCTTTTACCTCCTCCCTTCCCACCGTCCAGGACCCAAACACTCCTTCCAGGTGAAACAGCGATTTACTTGTGCTACTTTCAATTTAGTATACTGTGTTCGCTGCTCACAATGTGGTCTCCTCTACATTGGGGAGACCAAACGCAGATTGGGTGACCACTTTGTGGAACACCTCTGTTCAGTCCGCAAGCGTGACCCCGAGCTTCCGGTCGCCTGTCATTTTAAATCCCCGCCCCACTCCCACTCTGACCTCGGCCTAGACTGTTCCAATGAAGCTCAACACAAGCTTTCTAGTAGGCACTTTACAGCCTTCTTGACTCAACATGAGTTCAACAATTTCAGATCATGACCTCTGCCCCCATTTTTTCGGTCGGCAGCTGTTGCTGATGATTCTGATTCCCATTTACACCTCCTCTAGACCCATCTTTTGTTTCTTTATTTGTCCCATTACCATCTCCTTTCGCCTTGCACCATCATCCCTTTTGTCATTTAATCTCTCCTGCCTTCCACCCTATCACAGACCTTCCCTTTTTGTTCTTTCCTCCCATCCCCCTTTCCCTGCCTCTGTACTTGCTTAAAACCTGTTACATCTCTAACTATTTCCAGTTCTGACGAAAGGTCATCGACCTGAAACGTTAATACTGTTTCTCTCTCCACAGATGCTGACTGACCTGCTGAGTATTTCCAGCATTTTCTGTTTTTATTATAGAAACAGGCCATATGGCTAGTCAACATATATGGTTAATTGGGGGAAAAGTGTTCTAATAACAGAAACGTGTCTGTTACAGGTGTCCCCCCTCAGAAGGCCAGTTACATAGATGACCTGATAGTGATGTTGCCTCAGAATGTGTGGGACTATCTGTACAGCAGGTGAGTAACGTGGCATATTTTCCATCAAAGGTCATATTCAACTCTCCTCCTATGGGAGGTGACTGTTCAGGGTTATTTTTTCACTGAGTAACTGCTCATGTTCAATAGCGCCTTTACAGTTTGTCAACTCAGACTTCTTATTTGCAAGGCTGCTGGTTTTCACATGATAAACATACTTGTGAAAGGCAAACCTAATATAGATAGATAGAATCATGACATTCGATCCCTGAAAGATAGTTATGCAATACCATCCTGTAAACAAACTAAAAATCCCAGAACTGCTGAAGTGGAATTTGATACACTAACCAGTGGTCCCTTTCTATATTATGTGCAAGCCCATTGATTTTCCATTTTCACAGATAAATGCCCAAAATTCTGGTTTAAAATTCTTTTTTTAAATCTAAAAAGCTGGGTGATCTTATACTTGAGCCACAAGATAAGTCTGTCATTTTACTTCAGTCAGCATTGTCTCACTGTTGTTGCAGTCAAAAGATTTTTGGAGTCTTCCCTGTAAATTCTTGCTCCATTTTGTTTGTAACTGCGCCCTGCCTTGTATTTTTGGTGTGGCCTTCACTGGAGATGCTGGATGGAATGTTCAGTGTCCAGATTCCTTCAGCAGCAGAGCACCATTATATATTATTTGTTTCGTGTTTGAGTAAGTCATTGCTTGTTTCAAGCTCCTCGCGTTCTGTCGTGGGACTTTTCTGGCAGCTGATGGGCATCAATGGATCTTTTGTTATGCGTTGTGATACCACTCTTCTGGTAAGTCAATGATCTTGATGCCTTTTGGTTCAGACCCTGGCATGGCCCCACCCAAAATGTGTGCATCAATATTTTTTATTAAGCGGTAGCCTCAGAGGTTTATAATAGTCACACCACTGGGACAAAATGTACTGACCAAGTCAGTTGAGTTTGTTGCATCCTAAGTCAGGCCCAAATATTTTCCCTCCCTACACCTCTCCGCCTTTAGCACTGATTTCCGGAAGCCCATACAAAATGACCAACACAGGGAATGGACTTCTGTGTGGAGTAGTGAAGTCAAAAATCTTGGATTCATTGAAGAAGCATTTGGATGCTTTGATTGCTGGTGGTAGAAGATCCCAGAGGGATCCTTGGTTCCAAATGATCGAGGTTGACCCGTATTGGGGACAGTGATTTAACTTAATGCAGCACAAGCAAAACTTCATCCATTACAGTATTCGAGCAGCAGTTTACAGAGTATAGTTGAGGGGGAGAACTGTCTAACTGCGTTAGGATCAATGTTCCCTCTTTTTTTATACCGAGTGGGCCACGAACTCCTTTGAGCACGACCTTTTTGTCCATGGGCAAATTTGACTACAACAACTTTTATAATGACAGCAACCCACTTAAAAGCATATATACAGTAATGCCGTATTGCCACCCCACCATCTCAAATCATGAGACAATCACACAAGGTTCTATATTAAAGTTTGACATAACTTCTCTGCTTTTGAATTCTCTTCCTCCAGAAATTAACCCCAGTGCTTTATTTGCACTTTTATGGCTTTTTTAACCTGCGTTGCCACTTTTAATGATTTGTGAATCTATACTCCTTGATCCCTTTGCACCTCTACTCCATTTAGATTCTTATTTTCCAAGGAGTAGGTGGCCTCCTTATTCCGCCTACCAAAATGCACCACCTCACTTATCTATATTGAAATTCATTTGTCATTTACATGCCCATTCTGCAAGTTTGTTTACAGTAGAATTAAAAGCTTGTACAAACTTTTTTTTTAAATTACTTGTCAAAAATGACTGGGATATAAAAGAACTGCATAATAATGCATTAACGCTTCAGAAACGTCACTCAGTTACACGGTTGTGCATAGACAAACAATCCAAAAGCCCAAGGTGAGGCATATCTATTCATGTAAATTGTATTAATTTTAAAGTTTTCACCGTATTAGCCCATTCCTCATGTCACTAAAGCAATGGCCGCATAAGCAGCAGGAGCAGCGGCTTTCCTATGGCGCCGACGTGCTGGGCATCCACATAATTAGAATATTATTCACAATGCAACCAGACATCCAACAAATATAAAGTGCTTTAGTTCGCAGTATTAAAAAGAATTGAACAAAAACGGGTATTTTCAACTTCAATCACTTCCATTAATAAACGTCGTCTTCTTGAACCAGCACACCCCCCATGTAACATGTCAAAAATGCAGCACTTATTCACAAGTGCAGAAAAACACACACAATTTCTGTTACCGAATTTAAAAACAGAAGCAGGAAAAGCTATGATTTAACAGAAATAAATATTCATCTTTCTTCCTGGACAGAAGAACCAATCAGACTGACTTGGAAATGTTGAATGGTATGGGGACGTAAAGATGTTAATTTACGAATTTCACTTCTAATGTTTTGCTCTCATACATTCTCCATAATATTAATCCCTGCTCTTAAGAGTAAGGAAGTCTTACTACGATTGCATAGGGCTTAGGTGAGACCACATCTGGAGTACTGTGCACAGTTTTGGTCTCCTTACCTAAAGAAGGATATACTTGCCTCAGAGGCGGTGCAACAAAGGTTCACTCGGTTGATTCCTGGGGTGTGAGGGTTGTCCTATGAGGAGAGATTGAGTAGATTGGGCCTATACTCTGGAGTTTAGAAGAATAAGAGGTGATCTCATTGAAACATACAAGATTCTGAAGAGGATTGACAGGGTAGATGGTGAGAGGTTGTTTCCCCTATTTGGAGAGTCTGGAACTAGGGGGGCATAGTCTCAGGATAAGGGGTCAGCCATTTAGTACTGAGACGAAGAGGAATTTCTTCACTCAGGGTTGTGAATCTTTAGAATTCTCTACCCCAGAGGGCTGTGGATGCTCAGTTGTGAGTATATTCAAGGCTGAGAGATTTTTGGATTCTAAGGGAACCGAGGGATATGGGGATCAGGCGGGAAAATGGAGTTGAGATTGAAGATCAGCCATGATATTGAATGGTAGAGCAAGCTCGAGGGGCCGTATGGCAGCCTCCTACTCCTAATTCTTATGTTCTTAAGCGAAGTGTTTCAGCCTTTGCATGTTAAAATTGGGGACCAAAGTGAATGACCCAAAAACTGGTGTCAAATCAAACAGTTGAGCCATAAACAAAGGGTAGCAGTTATATTTGGGGTAAGTACTGCAGAATCGTTGACATCACTGGCACAACAGGGTTTTTTTTTTTAAAGGGCCAATCGGGTCCCTTGTAAAGGGGGACTGATGTTCTGGTAATGCTTGCATTTTTGGCTCACACCCTTTGCCTGGACCCTCTGGCTAACGGCTTGTTTGGCTGGTTAATGCAGGCATACTGGCTGCTTTGCATAAACCAGGCTGAGATGAGGAAATTCCTGACATCAGGGGCAATTTTGGGGCAGATGGAGGTTCTGTCTCAAACAAGTCCCCACAGAAACTACCAACAGAGGCTGAGACCTGTTGGATCCACGGCCTGGTACAATTTCTGGCCTCAGCGAAGGACTTCCAGTGTGGCCAATAGCCCTGCAGATCAGTAAAATAATGTTTCTTGAACTTAACACTACGGTTGTTACTGGCTAGGATTGCGTGCTGGTAAACACTCGGGTTGTTGAGGTACTCACTGACCTGCCTTTCTTTGATTGTCTAACAACCCCCTCGGGCCGCGCTCGCCTCGCGCTCCCGCTGCAAACTGAAGCTTCGCGCGCCGGCGCCGCAGACTGGAGGCGGCAGCTGGGCGGGAACCGCCCTTCACTGGCAGCCGTCTGATTGGCAGGCTAGTCCAGCCAATGACGTGCTTCGGGAGGGTCCCGCCTTCTCTTCGCACTGATTGGCCGGGGAACCCGGGTCGAGAGAGCCTGCAAACACACGCCAGTGGCTGCACAGGCCTGCCAATCACACTGTCCTGCCGGTGAGGGTCGGTTACCGCGCAGCTGCCGCCTCCAGTCTGCTTCGAATCAGCGTCCCCGGCGCGAAGCTTCAGAGTGCGCGGCCCAATCAAGAGTGCTGTGCGGCCGCGCACGCGCGCAGCTTAGGGGGAATAGTAGTTAGAATGGGCCCACTTTTTTTAAATAAATCTTTTTATTCAAATACAATAATACTTATACAACTCATCAATTACATAGTAAATCCATTACATTCATCCATCACAGTAAAAAATAAAGCCTTAAAAACAGCCTTATAGTTAATATAAATGCAATGATTAATTTTGCAAATAATCAACAATGTTTACAGTACAAATACCCTTAAACAATACCACACAACTTTAGATTTAAAATAATAAATCTCAAAGTTAACTCCACATAAAACAAAAACCATTTCAACACTTTTGTGACCTCTCGTTAGAAATTCTGGTACCAGAACTTAACTTAGTCACATCCCCAGGAGGTCAAATATGGATTTCACTCCGCGTTTTTAGAGCCTTTTTATTGTATCGCACATAACCGAAAAGATCTGTGTAACTCCTGGACAATTATCTGTTTTGTTCAATTACTTTTAGCTAATCCAGCTGCTAAGTAAAGGTAGTGGAGTATCTTAGTCAGTTTACTCAAAACGCTGAATGGTGACATGCAAACCCAGGTAAAAATATGCTTCATCAAAATCCTATTGGCAGCCATGTATAAATGTGCATCTGTAATTTTTCCTTGATTTCCACTCGAGTCTTGAGAACATAATCTAGGCTGACACTATGCACTGTCACAAGTGCCGTCTTTGAGATGAGATGTCCTCTCTGGTGGATGTAAAAGATCCCAAATCATTACTCCGTGTCTTGGCTAACATTTATCCCTCAACCAACATAATTAAAATAGATTAACTGGTCATTTATCTCTCTGCTGTTTGTGGGAGCTTGCAGCAAATTAACTGCCGCGTTTCCTACATTACAACAGTGACTGCACTTCAAAATTACTTCATTGGCTGTAAAGCGCTTTAGGACGTCCTGAGGTCATGAAAGCTTCTATATAACTGCAAGTTCTTTCATCTTTCTTTCTTGATTTGACATGCAACAATGTAAGTTCTACAAAAACTAGAACTTCTGTTCTGCTCTCATGTCAGGTATGGAGGGGGACCAGCTGTCAATCATCTCTACACCTGCCAAACCTGTCAGATCGAGATTGAAAAGCTTGAAAAGAGAAGGAAGATGGAACTGGAAATGTTCATACGGGTAGGGAAACAAAAATGTCTTGTTAAAAATCTTAGGTTTTGTTTGCATTTCAACATGGACTGAAATGTGTGTGTGTGTGTGTGTGTGATCTACCCAATATTGAAATCTGTAGAGTTTACAGGGTGTATAGTTTGGAGATTTTAGTGTTTTAGTTGATTATTCGGTTGCACTAAAAACTTAAGTTTTCCATTTTAATCAGAAAAAAATTGGAACAAAATCAGGTAAAATCTTTGCACAATTTCTGACGGTTAGTTTAATCGTTTCAGCCTGTGCAGAATTAAGCCTTGTGCTATGGTAGTGCAAGGTAATGGGCTGAACAAGACCTGGGACTAAGATCTAATGTTTTTCTGTGTGGGGAAAAGACCTCCTCCAAGAAATAGAATGGCACTTTAGACAATAAACACTGATATCAAAATTTTCGAACAGTGGTGTGCTGGGCGATAGCTATCGGGTTTTATCAATTTACCCTGAAAACCCAAAATAGAATCATCCAGCGCAGAAGGAGGGCCATTCAACCCGTCGTGCCTGTGCCAGCATTTTGAAAGAGCTATCCAATTAGTTCCACAAATTTTTCCTCTGGATCTTTTGCCAATTATCTTAAATCTGTGTCCTCTGCCAACCCTCATGACAGTGGAAAAAGTTTCTCCTTTATCAAAACCACTCATAATTTTGAACACCTCTATTAAATCTCCTCTTGACCTTCTCTGCTCTAAGGAGAACAATCTCAGCTGCTCTAGTCTCTCCACATAACTGAAGTCCCTCATCCCTGAAGTTGCTGGAAATACACATTAGGTCCATCCACATGTGTAAAGAGGAAAAAAAATAGTTTTAGGTGTAGACCCTTTATCAGAATCCCTCCAATGAAGGTAATTTGAGCTCTTGTCCCAACACTCCAGTCAGTTTTCATAGTTTGAGCATGGCATGAATGGGTTAGTCTGCCGCAGAATTAATAATGAACCATTTTACGGAGTTATTTTGCACTGGATAGCACCCGGGATGCCCACCTTGCAGTCCTAGCCTCAATCAAGCTAAAACAACAAATCGGGCTTATTGCCAGAAGCAAATTTATACAAGCAAAATATACCAGCAGATAAATAACTATACTGCACTTACACCAGAACCAAAATTGCAGTATTCAAATTGAGACCAGGGCCAGCCACCACAGATAATTGGACTGTGGAAAGTCCTATGCTGTGGTATACCTTGACTTCCAAAAAACATTGAATTAAATTCTGTCCAAAAGTCTACTATTTAAACTTATGAGCAGAGAAATTCAGGGCAAAGCCTGGGAATGGGTTAATAAATTGGCTGAAAATTGGGGTGGGGACAAGTATTAAGTGTTATGTCTCGGCATTGGAACCCATATGGTTTCTAATTTACATGAACTGCCTTGGATGCAGCAACTCCGTCCAAATTGGTCAAATGTATAGACGATACCAAACGATGCTGACTGACCTGTGTATTTCCAGCACTTCGTTTTTATTTCAGATTTCCAGCCGTTGCAATTTTCTTGCCTCACTCGGCAAGTTCCAACTATATTACCTTTTGTACTGAGCATCTGACGTTAATTGGTTTCTGTTTTGTTAGGTTTTGTGAGCATGTCTCATTGCCTTGTGTACTAAGCACACATGACTAAAGGTTCACAGCGTGTATATCCGCTTAACACCTTCAGTTAAACTTAGCAAAAACAAATTACGCACCTTAATTTCAATAAAATTGCCTTGTCCCCTCCTGTTGTTCATTTGTGTTGGGAGGGAAAAGAGGCAAGAATATCACCTGCATTAATATCTCAGGCACTTTTTAAACATGTTTTCAATCCCCGTTGTGATCCAGCTAATAGCATGTCTGCGCTCAACTGCATCACAGTATTTTGACCCATTCTTTAATGATTAACTGTAGGAAAACTGAAACTAGTGTGTGCAGTAACAAGGATAATCTTTCAGCAGTATAACCCATCTGCAAATATGAACTCACTCAATTCATTAAGATGTTCTTTCCAGCTCTCTCTCTCACTCACCTTGCATATAATAGGCTCAAATAACTTTTAGGTTAAATAAATCACTTCAAAAGGTTATTTCTGTCGTTCATTGAAAGTGAAAGACTGGTAACTTTTGAGTTAATGTTTCTAATATTTTAATATGTTTTAATTCTCTTAATTCCATTTGAAATAATGCTCAAGTGAGCTCCCTTGATAATCTGGTGTGGCTAATCTGTGCAGACCAGAAGGTTCTGCCTTTGATTTCCAGTGACCAACCTCTTGCTAGTGTGATTCGGCTTCCTTTTAACTGTATAGATTATCCTCATGAAGTTGCAATTAACGGCAATACATGGCACGTCTCATGTAAAATAATGGGTGGTTCTAAGAAAATTCAAGGGACAGGTCCTTAGTAGTGGAAAAATCAGCCCCCTGATGTTGGAGGAGAGGGTCAAACTGTAATCCAACACTGAATGGAGGGATTTGCACACGATGGCAGGGTCCTTGAATAGCTTTGCAGGGTCCATAGGGGTTGTGCGAGGATGGAGGTGGTGAATGTAGGACTTTGTGTGGAAGGGGAATTGGGCTGCAGGCTTCTGGATAAATTGAAGGTTGGGAGTACTATTTAGAAGAGATGGGGAGTTCTCCATGGTGGCCTGGCCAATAATTATCCCTCAACTAACATCACTAAAACAGATTATCTGGTCATTATCACATTGCTGTTTGTGGGAGCTTGCTGTGCACAAATTGGCTGCTGCGTTTCCCACATTACGACAGTGACTACACTTCAAAAGTACTTAATTGGCTGTAAAGCGCTTTAGGACGTCCTGAGGTTGTGAAAGGTGCTATATAAATGCAAGTCTTCCTTTTTACAAATGTGAGAAGTCGCACAACACCAGGTTATAGTCCAACAGTTTTATTTGAAATCACAAGCTTTCGGAGCGCTGCTCCTTCGTCGGGTTAAGTGAAGAGATGTATATCGGCACAACATATATAGTCAGAGAACACTGCCAGACGATTACAGTTAATCTTTCTAACTGCCCTTTATCACACCTCGGCAGAGAGATAATCACGGCAATCAAAGGTGTGGATGGTGTCCAAACAGGTCAGTCAGGAAAACATTACATCAAAGACAATGAGGTGGGGTCACAAGGGGTCAAATGTGGCAGATGCTGGGGTCTGTATGGAAAACAAAAAACTTTTTTTGCTGGAAATCACAGCAGGTCCGGCCGCATCTGTGTAGAGAGAACAAGCCAACGACGACTCGAGTCTGGATGACTCTACGTCAGGTGGGATTACATGTAGCGTGACATGAACCCAAGATCCCGGTTGAGGCCGTCCTCATGGGTGCGGAACTTGGCTATCCGTTTCTGCTCGACGATTTTGCGTTGTCGTGTGTCTCGAAGGCCGCCTTGGAGAACGCTTACCCGAAGATCGGAGGCTGAATGTCCTTGACTGCTGAAGTGTTCCCCGACTGGGAGGGAACACTCCTGCCTGGCGATTGTTGCGCGGTGTCCGTTCATACGTTGTCGCAGTGTCTGCATGGTCTCGCCGATGTACCGTGCTCCGGGGCATCCTTTCCTGCAACGTTTGAGGTAGACAACGTTGGCCGAGTTTTTACACGTAGTGCTGTTGCATTATTAACTGTTTCCTGCAGGCCTTCGACATGTTTGTGAAGTGTGGCCAATAGAGTAATTGCAACTTTGTTTTTTTTTAAATAGTTAAACAAAGCTTTCCAAGAAGAAGAATCGCCTTCTATTATCTACTGCATTAGCATGCAGTGGTTTAGAGAATGGGAAGGATTCGTCAAGGGCAAGGAACACGGTATGTAAATCACAATGTCGCAAACACGAAACATCGGCTAACGCATTGCTTCTTTTGCCAGCTGTATTATTTTCAGTGATCTGCAGGTGCTTTTTACTAGCCTTTGTTTTCCTAGTGGGTGAACGTATTGAGGGTAACTTGGCATAAGAGCGTTAGAATGCAGTGACAGGGAAACGACAACTTGGCTCATCCGTCAGCTCTACCGCAGGTCACGTTTCAGCATCCACATCCGATGTGTTCACTGGGTCGAATGCTTGACCTGTCCACGGGGCGAAGCGTGCTGATTGGCTCAGATTTCACATTCGCGCATCTGGTGCATGTCTGACTCGGCTGTAGTGTATTGGAGATAAAGTCCGAGCATTTTCATCTCTTTCCCATCCCGGATCCATTTCCCTTCACTCCATACTGAATCGGATTAATGAGAGATCTAGTTCAAGGGCTGCCGTGCAGAGCAGCACAAGTTACAAAAGAGTAAGTGAAGTAATAGTGGTTGGGTGATGGGAAGCCTGAGTTGTAAAAGCCTGAAGGTTGTAGGAATTCCCTTCTGAATATTTCAAGTGAGTCAGTGTTTACATCCTGACTCTGTTAAAATCGAGACTCCTTGCACCATCTGTAATCCAACTTGTTCTTTCTCAAGACCTCAAAACTGTGTCACTTCTTGCATCCACAACTTTGCTGCCTCCTACAAATGCAGGGTTTTTTAAAAAAAAAAATAAGCTTGAATTCTCCTTTACACCACTTCCTGCTTTACCTCATCCCTTTTATTCTTTTCAACCTGCTCTGTGGACTTTGCCTCTTGATTTCTCAATTTATTACAAAGTATTTGCTGCGCTAGCAGAAATTCTAACCCATAATTTAGCTTTAAGCACAAGGAAGTTGTTTGTTATCCTGAGTTTAGTGCCTGGATTTCTTGGTTTAGTCTTGCAGTTCCTCTATTGGAATTTCTTTCTTTTTTTAAAGTGCATACAGAACAAACATTTTTAAATACTACCATATAAAATTGTGAAATCATGGAAACCAAAAGTAAAATAAACACTATAATTTTATATAGCAGTTAATCGTGATGTGCTATAAAGTAAGTTTAGATTTACTTGGCGCATTGTTGTAACTATATGCTGATCAATTTTTGACTCTTGGGCATTGAGATCTTGTAGGATGTTTAATTATGACAGGACTTGCCCTCCACAGCCATATGTAGCAGTTGAATATCATAAAGATGATAGAATGCAATACTGCTGGCCTCTGTATTCAGTCTTCTATTTTAAAAAATTGTTCTATTATTTCATCTTTAATAAGCTGCCATTCAAATGACAAAAATGTAAAATACATTATTTACAAAATGTATGTGCAGTGATCTATAATCTGCCTTGTGCCACTTACATAAATATCCAGATTATAGGAGAATATGCCCCATGTTAAAAGTATCCTCTCACGATTTAATGCTCATTTAATTCTTTTCCTGTCTTAGAGCATCCTGGCCCGATTGATAACACCAAGATAGGTGTCGGCAAGAGCAGTCACGTGTCTTTAAAACAAGGTACGTGCACATTCTTTATTTCATGGTAACTTTTTTTTGCAATAGAATAGAAAGATAAGTTATGTTAAACTTGATTAGACCACACTTGGAATATTGTGTACAATTTTGGTCTCCATATTACAAAAAGGATATAGAGGCACTGGAGAAAGTGCAAAAACGATTTCTAAGGATGCTACCAGAACTGAGAGGTTATAACTATCGGGGCAAGATAGAATAGACTGGGGCTTTTTTTCTCTAGAAAAGAGAAGGCTAAGGGCTGATCTGTCTTTAAAATTATGAAGGGGTTTGATGGGGTAGATGTAGAGAAGATGTTTTCACTTGTGGGATACTCTAAAATTAGGGGCCATAAATACATGAGGGAGAAAGGAATAGAAGGTTATGCTGATAGGGTTAGATGAAGTAGGGTGGCAGGAGGCTCGTGTGGAGCATAAACCCCAGCATAGACCTGTTGGACCAATTGGTCTGTTTCTGTGCTGTAAATTCTATGTGGGTATCTGTGTTCATTTATTGTTGGGGAAAGTGATTTGGGACAGAGAGATATCCCATGACAAGCCCTGCAAATGTCTTGAGGGCTGCAGTTTCATTATTTGAAAAGTCTTAGAGACACTATCTGGATCTGAGTGATATTATTTGTCCTATTGATTATTCTTCACCGAACCAACTCAAGCATTCAGTGGGGGAACATATTGGGACCTCGGTGAATGGACAAAAATCATCTTTGTCCCACAAACGAGTCCAAGGGCACTAATTAAATCTTTTGAAACCTGATGCGCACGTAGGGTGAGCTGCTGTGTATATTTTAATCATAAATTATGTACAACCGAGTTTCCATTTGAGTGTGAATTGCCATCAATCTTTGTATCGAAGAGTCCGCCTTCTAGAGGATTGACTTATTTGAGCTTCCATTCAAAGCTGTGGGAACTGCAGCCCGGTAAGCCTTTGTTTTGAGGGAGAAACAGGAAGCTGGAGTAGCTAAGAGGAAGCTAGATAAACACATGAGGGAGAAAGGAAGAGTGTTATCCTGAAAAGGTTAGATGAGGAGGCTTGTGTGGAGCATAAACACCTGCATGGACCAGTTGTGCCGAATAGCCTGTTACTGCTGCAAATTCTGTATAATTCTAATCTTGAGAGAACTCAACTGGCACCTTTTTTTAGAATGCCTCCAGTCTTGGTGCCACCAAGAGGTCCCCATCTTCTGGACCTTACAGAAGTGGCCTCCTTCATGCATGCAGATGCAAGGAGCGTTGACTAAAAAGTCTTGCACAATGTTTTTTTTCCCAGGTGGTGAAGATTGACTATGCATTATATTGGTGCTGAGAGTTATGCTGTCTACTTCCTTTCCTCCTCTTTGTAAAGCACTGAGATGTCCTCCTACCCATGAGCCCAATACAAATGCTTATTGACTATAGGTTGCATCTGTTATCATTTCCCATCCATTGGCTCATCTTCCTAGTGGAATGAGGCAAAAATCTCCCAAAGTGCATGGGTCTTAAAGCGTTTCAACTACTGAGAAGTGCCATCAGTTTGAGTCATGTTACATAAGAAGTAAGAGCAAGGAGTAGGCCATACGGTCCTCGAGCCTGCTCCGCCATTCAATAAGATCATGGCTGATCATCGACCTCAACTCCACTTTCCTGCCCGATCTCCATATCTCTTGATTCCCCTGAGTCCAAAAATCTATCTATCTCAGCCTTGAATATACTCAAACACTCAGCATTCACAGCCCTCTGGGGCAGAGAATTCCAAAGATTCACAACCCTCTGAGTGAAGAAATTCCTCCTCATCTCAGTCTTAAATGGCCGACCCCTTATCCTGAGACTATGCCCCCTAGTTCTAGACTCTCCAGCCGGGGAAACAACCTCTCAGCATCTACCCTGTCAATCCCCTTCAGAATCTTAAATGTTAAAGTGGTTCCAGAACTTGTTCCATAGCCAAGCAGTCCATCTATGGAATGATAACTAGTGGTGAACTTTGTCCACAAGATGGGACATTGCTCAGTCCTTTTGTCAAAACAGCCTTCAGCTTGGTCAGTTAGGTGCTGAATCTCACCAAATAGTGCTCCCCATTCAGTAGAGTGGTGCACGTGGTGTTGGACAGAGATTCAGAACAGGGTTCATGTTAGAGATTCTTCACTGTATTTTTCCGTAACGTAGTTATCCAGGCATTCTTAATCTTCAGTAATCAAAGACAAATGAAAATCTTGGGAGTTTGGAGTCGATTTATTCTTTCTCTTTTGAGGGTTCCTCTATCACTTTCCTCCTTTTCTGCTCATCCCTCCATTTTGGTAGAGGACAGAGGTCATCTCTAACCTTTCTGACCATTAAAGTCCTAGTTCTCCCGCCCACTTCAATGCAGCTCCTCTCGTCGTATTGTGCCAACAGAGCACTGTTATAGGTGGCTGATTGGAGTTAGCCCTCTGGTCCTGACACCCTTGATAGAATTGTTGTTGAAAGAGCAGATCACACCGATTGGGCTTATTACCTTGAAGTTTATTTTTAAAAATCATACCTTCATGTCAAATACCTCCTGAAAAGTTTCCTTTTGTAGAGTAGAAAAGATTTGATTTTTGGTGGTTAGAAAAAAACCTCTGAATGTATCCCTTGTGATACTCCTCCCATCTTAACATGAAGGCATCAAATGCAAAATGAAGGCCTGAAATCGCCCATCGTATGTCTGTGTATTGCAGGTATGGACTGCACTGTAGAACATCCTATCCTTGCTCTTCTGAGTGAGGCGAGAGTCCTACTACTGAGCCAAGGCTGACAGCTAAATGCATTCATTATTACAGGGAGACAAAAAAAAATCAGTTGGAGCTGAGACAATTTTGAGAGTTAATAAGTGACTTTGGAGACAATACCTGTCACCCAGCCTGCCTCCTGGAGCAATCCAGATACCTTTACTAGTCACAGTTGTTTAGATCTGATGGTTAGAGTTGTATGGATTTTTGGCAGATCAGACCTAGATCTGGTTTCAAAGGCTAAGATTTGTCTATTTTCTGCGCTCTTCCTATCACCGTGATACAGGGTTAGAATGCTGTGATGTGCCAACAGCACCTCTGCTGTTGCATCTGAGATCAGCTAACTCAGCATCAAATAGGAATCCAAAGTGTGTATGGGGAGGTCTACGTAGTTAGATTGGTCAAAAGCACCAGGCACCCAAGAAAAAAAGACTTGTATTTATATAGCACCTTTCATCACCTCAGGACGTCCCAAAGCGCTTTACAGCCAATTAAGTACTTTTAAGTGTTGTAATGTAGGAGGTTTGTACGTGCCTGGTAAATACAGAAATTGATTTAACATGTAGGCTTCTTATCCACATAGACTTGATTTAACTGGTATGTCCATGGCGATTGTAACCAGGCAAATCGGGTCTGACTGATTTGCAGGGAGTCGACTAACCTGGCCACGTGCAGGTTTCAGTTTGTCTAGAGAAACCAGCAGCCCTGTCCTAGCAAACCCAACGAATCTTGTAAATGTGTTGGTGGGTTTGATTTGGGTGGGTGCTATTTACCGGATCAAAGATCCCGCGTGTTAAGTGGAGCCCATTCTGGGTAGCGCTGCTAATCACATTTTTGTAATTTTCCGATCCAGGAGCTGATTCCGGACAAATCTCAGAAGAGACCTGGAACTTCCTGCACTCCATCTACGGAGGGGGCCCGGAGATCACTTTGCGGCAGAGCGTCAGCCATCCTGATGCGTCGTGTGTAGAAGAAAAAATTGAGGTTGAAATTCGTTCGGTGCAATAATTGTTAAAGCAGATGTTTAAAAACTGAAACTGTGATGAATTATGCTGGATTCGAAGCATTCCAGGATGTGATATTTTCTGAAAACAATTCTTGCAGTGGCATTAACGATGTGTTTTAGGGACAATCACAAAGTAACCCCCATTTTGTAATATAGTTTGATGTAGGTTTCTGGCTTACCTGATAAAACTGTACTAAAGGGTTGGAGGTGTTTTCTAATGGCATGGGATGTTGCTTTGGTCTGTGAAAGGCCCGCGCACTGAAAGCGTACTAGTGTGAAACGGGTTGCTTATATTAAGTTGACTCAGGAAAGCACTGATCTTTTGTTTGCACTGCACTGTGGACGAAAAATTGAAGATTTCAGAACTCTTGTCCGTGCTACTGTAGGCTGCGAAAGGAATATTCTCGGGAGAGCTCGCAAAAATTGTAAAGATGAGTTGAAACACAATATGTAGGGCAGGTTTACTCCAAGTACTGTGTTCATCGAAATTACAAGTTACTAAGAAAGCCATTTCGCCCATTGCACTGGTGCCACTGCTGGCTCTTCAACTGCAGTTATCTTCTCTAATCCCCTCTCCCTCCCTTTTTATAATTTTCAAATGCTTATCCAATTCCTTTTTCAATGATATAGTCTCTACCTTAGTAAAGCATTCCATGTTCTGTGGAAAAGTCTAACTTTCCCCTAGCGGTAATGAGTTTATGCTCTTGTTTACCAATTTCCAAACCAGTAGAAACCCATCTTTCACTGTTTAACCCCTCTCAACCTTTCATCATTTTAAAAACCTGTTAAATCGCCCGAACCATCTCTTCCAGTGAAAACACTCCAATTTTATGAGCCTTTCTGTCGGCTTTCCTCAGTTGATATCCCTCTCGCCTTCGAGTCAGAAGGTTGTAGGTTCAAGTCCCATTCCAGAGACTTGAGCACATAATCAAGGCTGGGATTGCTAAAGAGTGCTGCATTATTGCAGATGCCATCAAACTCTAGCACTGTCACCTCGTGAGGCAGAAGGTCGTAGGATCAACCCCTACACCAGGACTTGAACACACAATCTCTCCTGGCACACCAGTGTTCAACTGAGGGAGTCTATGAGTTGTTGTCCACTGGATGAGGCGTTAAACTGAGCTCTCGTCTGCCTGGTCTAAAGATCTCACAGCATTATTTGAACAGCAGGCAGTTCTCCCAGTGTACTCTTGACCCAACCAGCACCACCAAAAGCTGGTTGCTATTTCTGGGTTCTTGCTGTGTGAAAGTTGTTTGAGAGACACTATAAAAATTCTTTCCCGAGTTACTATCCTACATATTGAGACATAAGAGCAGGAGTAGGCCATACGGCCCTCGAGCCTGCTCTGCCATTCAATAACATCAGGGCTGATCTTTGACCTCAACTCCACTTTCCCACCCAATCCCATATCCCTTAGAGTCCAAAAATTTATCGATCTCAATCTTGAATATACTCAACGACTGACCATTCACAGCCCTCTGGGATAGAGAATTCCAAAGATTCACAATGCCGTGAGTGAAGAAATTTCTCCTCATCTCTGTCCTACATGGCCGACCCCTTTCTCCTGAGACACTGACCCCCTAGTTCTAGACGCTCCAGCCACTGGCATCTTCCCACACTGATGGTCTAAACGTTGTTTTCAAATACCATAAAATATGAGTGTGTTTCCTGTGCCCTGCTTTCAATAACTTGCCTGGAGCTGAACATACGAAAATGACAGGCAGGAAAAAAACCAAGCTGGTCCATCAAGCCTGCCCCACACTCATGATGGCTGGAGTATCATGACTAGAAATACCCACTCGCTGCCAGCTCGCTGAAATAAAATTCAATTTTACTGTAATGTATCTCTGGACTTCCTACTGCAAGGTCCAAATAATGAAGAAAGAGAAACTCTTCATTGCAGAAACAGCAAGTGTAAACTTTAATCTGCAACAGAAGGAGCCTGTATCAATTGGGTTTAGACTCATAAGTACGATTCTTGTGAAACTTCTTGGGAGTATTCCACTAAAAGCGCAGCTGATTATTCTCTAGGGTAAAATTATGTAACTGACGCAAAAATGCTCCTGAAGCTTGTCAGAATGACTAATTGCTCTTGTGCAACAATCTTGTTGAATTGATCATTTGAATATCAATCTCCTTAGCATGTGCCTCGAAGGAATGTTCCATAAAATTAAAGCAAAGTGTTAGCCAGAATGTGACTTTTCTGTTTCCAACAGGTTTTTCCCTTGAGCTTTTTTTGTATTAATTTATTTTTTAAACACGCATGTAAATCTCAACTGTGACTGATTTAAGTTTAACTTGCACTTTGAAGAAATTATGACTCTAACTATCTTATTGCATTTTTTTAAAAAAAGTAATCATTTATGTAAGGAATGTACAAGAGTACCTTGAAGAATTTAATTGTACAATAATCGCAATTAATGGAACCAGGCTCCATCAACTCTTAGAACGAAGCACTTGCTCTCTCACCTGTGCATGTTATGTTTGTGGCATTAGGATCATGAATGTGGAAATGTGCTGCACTGACGCAGAAATACAGAATTGTGGAAGTAAAGTTGGAATGCATAATAAGTGGAGGATGTTCTCTTTGCCTTTTAATGCTGTATAGCAATGGGGACTGCCTCTTTTGTTCAATAAAATAAGTGACAACATGAGCTCTGCTACTTTACTCTTTAATATTTGGTCATCTCAAATACCTGTTTTTCCTGAGTTTTAAGAGAGTCCCTTCGATCTGACTTTCCTTCAGGGGTTATGTCTGCATTTAGGCAAAACAAAAGGAAAAAGCAGCAGATGCAGGAATTCTGCAATAAAAACAGAAAATGCTAGGAAACGCTCAGCAGGTCAGGCAGCATCTGTGGAGAGAGAAAGAGTTAACATTTCAGGTCAATGACCTTTCATCAGAACGGGAAGATGTTGGAGATGAACAGCTTGAAGCAAATAGAGCCGGGGGGTGGGGGGGTTACCGTGTCAGCCTTGACTTAGTTGGCAGCACTCTTGCCTCAGTCAGAAGTTTGAGGCCCACTCCAGAGACATTACACTGGCTGGTGAGAAGGTCTTATTTCTGTACAGAGTTTTTTCCTGAAGGCCTGAATCCTTGCCCGTCATTCGGCACCTTGTTCAAGTGGCCACTCAACATGTGAGCCTAGACAGTGAGCGTTGGAAGACTATTTTAAAGTGGAGGACATCACAGCTACATCTGATAGTATCCTTACCATCATTCACACATGCACTCACTTTCCAGCAAGAATCTCTAACTAGCAATTAAGAGCAAGACTGTGTCTTTTCTTTCTTCCCCATACTTCTTCCTCTCCTATCACAGAATCACTGATTCCAATTGTAGTCTCCCATTTGGTTATCCAATGTGGGATCTTCTGGTCTATTGATTACTGCCACAGCAGCATAGGACTATGAAAAATGAATGAGAAGTCTACCAGCCCATCAATACCCACTCCACGCACTGGACATTGTAACCTCCTAATGCCTTCCTTAACCGCTGGTAATATGAACTGCTGGCGGAGGTTAAGGAAAACTAGGCCACTTTCAGGAAAAGCCCTGGGGAAGTTCTCCCCAGGCACCATACGTTGATGAAGCAAGCTTTGGGAGGCAATAGTTTGGCATGATGCTACTTGATCTTGGGTTCCCCATCCCTCAGAATATGCCACAATATCCTCATCACAGGCCATCGGGAGATTATCATTCCATCTTTAACCACTGAAACTCCTGTTTGGGCTAACAATGTAAAGCAGAGCGTGGTCAATGTGTGGAACATACTGTACAGGGTGTGTGTGGAAAAACTTGAGAATTCGATGAATATTTCAAGGAGTGGATAACTGGGGAGCATTTTGTTTTTGGAACCGTTCAGGTGGACTCTAGTCTTTTCTGGTCCTGTATTTTCCTGTGATTCTATATTTGACCCCCTTCAACTGAAAGGAAAAGGGTTTATCATTTCTCTTTAAATTTGTTCTTGTCCTGCAGTGGAACATGTTTTAGCAGCTTTCGTCTTTGTCATTATGTATTAATGAATAGGTAGGTAAATTATATTTCTTTTAAAAAAAAAAAGCTCCAATACAGTTACCAAATCCAAAAAATTTTTTTTATTCGTTCCTGGGATGTGAGCATCCCTAATTGACCTTGAGAAGGTGGTGGTGAGCCGCCGCCTTGAACTGCTACAGTCCTTGTGGTGGAGGTGCTCCCACAGTGCTGTTAAGGAGGGAGTTCCAGGATTTTGACCCAGCGACGATGAAGGAACGGTGATATATTTCCAAGTCAGGATGGTGTGTAACTTGGAGGGGAACTTGCAGGTGATGGTGTTCCCATGTGCCTGCTGCCCTTGTCCTTCTAGGTGGTAGAGGTCGCGGGTTTGGGAGGTGCTGCCGAAGAAGCCTTGATGAGTTGCTGCAGTGCAACCACGATCACCAGTGGTGGAGAGAGTGAATGTTTAAGGTGGTGGATGGGGTGCCAATCAAGCGGACTGCTTTGTGCTGGATGGTGTCGAACTTCGAGTGTTGTTGGAGCTGCACTCATCCAGGCAAGTGGAGAGTATCCATCACACTCCTGACTTCCTTGTAGATGGTGGAAAGGCTTTGGGGAGTCAGGAGGGGGGAGTCAGAAGGTGAGACTCTCGCTGCAGAATACCTAGCCTCTGACCTGCTCTTGTAGCCACAGTATTTATACGGCTGGTCCAGTTAAGTTTCTGGTCAATGGTGACCCCCCAGGATGTTGATGGTGGGGGATTTAGCGATGGTAATGCCGTTGAATGTCAAGGGGCAGTGATTAGACTCTTGCTTGTTGGAGCTAGTCATTGCCTGGCACTTGTGTGACACGAATGTTACTTGCCACTTATCAGCCCAAGCCTGAATGTTGTCCAGGTCTTGCTGCATTCGAGCATGCACTGCTTCATTATCTGAGGAGTTGCAAATGGAACTGAACACTGCAATCATCAGCGAACATCCCCATTTCTGACCTTATGATGGCGGGAAGGTCATTGATGAAGCAGCTGAAGATGGTTGGGCCTAGGACACTGCCCTGACGAACTCCTGCAGCGATGTCTTGGGGCTGAGATGATTGACCTCCAACAACCACAACCATCTTCCTTTGTGCTAGGTATGACTCCAGCCAGTGGAGAGTTTTTCCACTGATTCCCATTTACTTCAGTTTTACTGGAGCTCCTTGATGTCAAAGGCAGTCACTCTCACTTCTCCTCTGGAATTCAGCTCTCTTGTCCATGTTTGGACCAAGGCTGTAATGAGGTTTGGAGCCGAGTGGTTCTGGCGGAACCCAAACTGCGCATCGGTGAGCAGGTTATTGGTGAGTAAGTGCCAATTGATAGCACTGTCGATGACACCTTCCATCGCTTTGCTGATGATTGAGAGTAGACTGATGGGGCGGTAATTGGCCGGATTGGATTTATTCTGCTTTTTGTGGACAGGACATACCTGGGCAGTTTTCCATATTGTTGGGTAGATGCCAGTGTTGTAGCTGTACTGGAACAGCTGGGCTAGAGGCCCAACTAGTTCTGGAGCACTCGTCTTCAGCACGACAGCCGGGATGTTGTCAGGGCCCATAGCCTCTGCTGTATCATGCGTTCAGCCATTTCTTGATAGCACGTGGAGTGAATCGAATTGGCTCAAGACTGGCTTCTGTGGTGGTGACGACTTCAGGAGGAGGCCGATATGATCATCCACTCGGCACTTCTGGCTGAAGATGGTTGCAAACGCTTCAGCCTTGTCTTTTGCACTCGCGTGCTGGGCTCCACCATCATTGAGGATGGGGATATTCCTGGAGCCGCCGCCTCCCGTTAGTTGTTTAATTATTCACGACTGGATGTGGCAGGACTGCAGAGCTTTGATTTGACTACAGAATGCTGCGGTACAGAGGAATCTGGGGGTCCTCGTACATGAAACACAAAAAGTTAGCATGCAGGTACAGCAATTAATTAGGAAGGCAAATGGAATGTTGATTCTTATTGCAAGGGGGATGGAGTATAAAAGTAGGTAAGTCTTGCTACAGCTGTACAAGATGCTGGTGAGACCACATCTGGAGTAGTGTGTGCAGTTTTGGTCTCCTTATTTAAGGAGGGATTACTTGCATTGGAGGCAGTTCAGAGAAGGTTCACTGGATTGATTCCTGAGATGAAGGAGTTATCTTATGAAGAAAGGTTGGGCCTATACTCATTGGAGTTTAGAAGAAAGAGGTGATCTTATTGAAACATATAAGATTCTGAGGGGGCTTGACATGGTAGATGCAGGGAGGATGTTTCCCTTTGTGGGGGAATATAGAACTAGGGGGCATAGTTTCAGAATATGGGGTCGCCCATTTAAAACGGAGATGAGGAGGAATTTCTTCTCAGAGGGTTGTGAATCTTTGGAATTCTCTACCCCAGAGAGCTGTGGAGGTGGAGTCATTAAATATATTCAAGGCTGAGATAGACAGATATTTGAGCTCCAGGGACGTCAAGGGTTATGGGGAAGCGGGCGGGAAAGTGGAGTTGAGGCCAAGATCAGATCAACCATGATCTTATTGAATGGCGGGGCAGGCTCGAGGGGCCAAATGGCCTACTCCTGTTCCTTGTTCTTATGATCCGTTGATTGTGGGATCGCTTAGCTCTGTCTATAGCAAGCTGCTTCCACTGTTTAGCATGCAGGTAGTCCGGTGTTGCAGCTTCCCCAGGTTGGCACCTCATTTTTAGGTATGCCTGGTGCTGCTCTTGGCATGCTCTTCTGCACTGCTCATTCAACCAGGGTTGGTCCCTTGGCTTGATGGTAATGCTAGAGTGAGGGATATGCCGGGCCATGAGTTTACAGATTGTGGTGGAATACAATTCTGCTGCTGCTGGCCCACAGTGCCTCATGGATGCCCAGTTTTGAGCTGCTAGATCTGTTCTGAATCTATCCCATTTAGCACAGTGGTAGTGCCACACAACACGATGGAGGGTGTCCTCAGTGTGAAGACGAGATTTCGTCTCCACAATGACTGTGGTCACTGCTACCAATGCATCTGCAGCAGGTAGATTGGTGAGGACGAGGTCAAGTAGGTTTTTCTCTCGTGTTGGTTCTCTCACCACTTGCTGCAGTCCTGGTCTGGCAGCTATGTCCTTCAGGACTTGGCCAGCTCGGTCAGTAGTGGTGCTACTGAGCCACTCTTGGTGATGGACATTGAAAGTCCCCCACCCAGAGTACATTCTGTGCCCTTGCTACCCTCAGTGCTTCTTCCAAGTGGTGTTCAACATAGAGGAGTACTGATTCATCAGCTGAGGGAGGGCGGTAGGTGGCAATCAGCAGGAAGTTTCCTTGCCCGTTCTTGACCTGAAGCCATGAGACTTCATGGGGTCTGGAGTCAATGTTGAGGACTCCCAGGGTCACTCCCTCCCGACTGTATACCACTGTGCCCCCACCTCTGGTGGGTCTGTCCTGCCAGTGGGACAGGACAGACCCAGGGATGATGATGGAGGAATCTGGGACATTGGCTGAAAGGTATGATTCTGTGAGTATGACTGTGTCAGGCTGTTGCTTGACTCGTCTGTGGGACAGCTCTCCCAATTTTGGCACAAGTCCCCAGATGTTGGTGAGGAGGACTTTGCAGTGTCGACTGGGCTGGGTGTGTCATTGTCGTGTCCGAAGCCGGTGCCGAGGTCGATGCCAGATGTTCCGTCCGGTTTTATTCTTATTGTTTTTCGTAGTGGTTGTGTACAACTGAGTGGCTTGCTAGGCCATTTCAGAGGGCAGTTAAGAGTCAACCACATTGCTGTGGGTCTGGAGTCACATATAGGCCAGACCGGGTAAGGACGGCAGATTTCCTTCCCTAAAGGACATTAGTGAACCTGATGGGTTTTTACGACAATCCGATAGTTTCATGGTCACCATTACTGATATTAGCTTTTTGTTCCAGATTTATTTAATTAACTGAATTTAAATTCCCCAGCTGTCATAGAATCATAGAAATTTGCAGCACAGAAGGAGGCCATTCGGCCCATCTTGTCCGTGCCGGCCGACAAAGAGCTATCCACCCTAATCCCATTTTCCAGCACTTGGTCCGTAGTGTCGTGGTGGGATTTGAACTCACGTCTCTGGATCATTAGTCCAGGCCTCTGGATTATTAGTCCAGTAACATAACCACTATGCTACCGTTCCGGGATTTGGATCACCTTGAGTTTATTCAGATTAATCCAAATAGGCCCATTTGAAATATTTCGTCCCCAGTTTGAACACGGTACCTCAGGCTGCTTACAAAACCAACTGTACGTTTGAGGAAAAACAAATCCAAATATGGCCTGAGAAGAATTCAGACTCTAGATCAATCAACTTTGCTCAGATTTTGTCCAGTTTTGGGATTGGGTTTCAAAAATGAAAAGTGTATCTTATCCAAGTAACTTCAAATAAATGTTCCTTTCAGTGCTTAGTGCCGTCTGTACTCACTGCAGAGCTCACAGATGGTGTTACCTCAGTCATTCTGCTTCTGTCTGCAGATCTCTATTGTTCCTTTGTCCTTCAATACATTATTAGTGTCAGACGTTATTAGTGTCAGATCACAAGGTAGGTACAGGTCAGTTCACCTGAGCTCATCCATGCAGGAAGAGCCTACATCTCCCTCATTGCAACAGCCACGGCCCTAGCCTCAATCCATTCTACGTGTTGATTTCTCATCCACATGTTACTCTTCGGTGACAATCGAAAACACGTCAGGTTCCCCGTGTACACTGACGACACCCACCTCTACATCACTACCACCACCTCTCTCTCAACCTCTCCATTGCCTCTGATTTGTCACGCTGCTTGTTCAACATCCAGTATTGGATTATCAGAAATTTTCTCCAATTAAATATTGGAAAGACCAAAGCCAACGTCTTTGGTCCCCGCCACAAATTCCGTTGCCTAGCTGCTGACCCCATCCCGCTCCCTGACCACTGTCTGAGGCTGAACCAGACCGTTCGCAAAGTTGTCATCCTATTTGACACAGAGCTGATCTTCCAACCCCATATCCTCTCCATCACCAAAGTCTTGCTTCCACCTCCATAACATCGCCCATCTCCGCCCCTGCCTCAGCCCATCTGCTGCTGAAACCCTCATCCATGCCTTTGTTATCTCTAGACTTGACTATTCCAATGCTCTACTGGCCGGCCTCCCATCTTCCACCCTCCATAAACTTGAACTCATCCAAAGCTGCTGCCCGTATCCTTACTCGCACCAAGTCCCGTTCATCCATCACCCCTGTGCTCGCTGACCTACATTGGCTCCCGGTTCGGCAACACTTCGATTTTTAAATTCCTATCCTCGTGTTCAAATCTCTCCATAGCTCCACTCCTCACCCTATCTCTGTAGCCTCCTCCAGTCCTACAACCCTCCGAGATATCTGCGTTCCTACATTTTGGCCTCTTGTCTATCCCCACTTTCCTTTGCCCCACCGTTGGCAACCTTGCCTTCAGCTGTCTAGGCCCAAAGCTCTGAAATTCCCTCCCTAAACCTCTCCGCCTCACTACTTCTCTCTGCTCCTTTAAGATGCTCCTTAAAACCTACCTCTTTGACCAAGCTTTTGGTCACCTGACCTAATATCTCCTTATGTCGCTGTCAAATTTTGTTTGATAATGCTCCTGTGAAGCGCCTTGAGATGTTTTACTACGTTAGTGGCGCTATATAATTGCAAGTTGTTGATCAATCTTTGTGTGAAGAACTTCCTGATATCAGTCTTAAATTAGACTTTCTCTAATTTTAACCCATGCTCCTTGTCATATTGTCACAGTTTAATTTGAAGCAAGGTTTTCGAATCTACCTATTCAATAGGGTTTGTTTTTTTATTTACTTGTTTCTTTAAAATCCCCGCCTCCTTTTGAGGCTGAAAAGCCCCCATGTTTTTCTAGTCTTCCTTGTAATTCAGTTCTCTGAGGCTAGGGACAAGTCCCGTGGTTCTTTTCTGAACTGCCTCCAGGGCCTGGCTGTCTACCTTGAGCCTTGGTGACTAGAACTCAAGAGAGTCACAATGTTAATTAACCAGCTGCAATGTTTTACCCCGAGAGCTGATTAAAATAGGAAGACTGCTCCACAGATTATGACTGCTGTAATGATTCCTTGTCTCTATTCAAGGAACAAGAACATCCTTTGCCTAAAACATGAAACCTAGTAAGTTATTTTTTGTTGCCTATTCTATTATTCTATCTTTTTAATTTCAGAAAGTTGTGGGTTCCAGAGACTTGAGCACATAATCCAGGCTGAAAATCCAGTGCAGTACTCAGGGAGTGCTGCACTGTCAGAGGTGCCGTCTTTCCGATGAGCCGTTAAACCGGGGACCCGTCTGCCCTCTCAGGTGGGCGTAAAAGATCCCATGGCACTATTTCGCAGAGGAACAGGGGAGTTCTTCCTGGTGTCCTTGGCCAATATTTATCCCTCAACCAACATCACTAAAAAACAGATTATCTGGTCATAATCTCATTGCCATTTGTGGGCCCTTGTGCGCAAATTGGCTGCCGCATTTCCTACATTACAACAGTTAAGACTCACTGAATAGCCATCGGGAGTAGGAAATTCATTCCAGTTGATTTTTTTCCCCCTCCCCACCTCAAGGGCTATTGAGGCCACTGATAGCACTCCAACAACTGCCCCTCCTGATACCAACTAAATCAGCAGGCAACATGTCAAACTTGGGACCTTCCCACATTGTATGGCTCAACTACTCACTCGATAAACTCAGTGAGCCATCAGAACACAATATGTAATATTATCAATAAGAAAACACTCTACTTGGGAGAAGACTTCAGTCTCCAAGAAAGTACAAACCAACAACTTCATAAACACGATTCATTTTTGAAATCCAGAGACATGAGCCCATAATCTAGGCTGATACTCCAGTGCAGGTATGAGGGGGTTCTGCATCGTCTTTGGAATGAGGACAATCCTCATTGTGTAATGTGGCACCACACACCGTGCGAAGTGGGGCAGACTAAGGACAGATCAAGTAAAACTGGGTATCCATGCGTGGCTGTGGGCCATCAGCAGATGCAGAATTGTAAATGATCCCAATCTGTAACTTCATGGCCTAGCAAATCCCTCCTTGATCACCATCCAGCCAGGAGATCAACCCTGGTTCAATGCAGAGTTTAGAATGGTGTGCCAGGAGCAGCACCAGGCATACCGTAGAATGATAATGAAGCAGTCCATGCCTAAGACCTGGACAACATCCAGGCTTGGACTTATAAGTGGCAAGTAATATTCACACCACACAAGTGCCAAGCAATGACCATCTCCAGCAAGAGGCTAACAACCTATCCTTGACATTCAACGGCATTACCATCACCAAGTCCCCCACCATCAACATCCTGAGGGGTTACCATTGAGAAGAAACTCAACTGGACAAGCCATATAAATGCCATGGCTATTAGAGCAGGTCAGAGGCTGGGTATTCTTCCGTGAGTGGCTCTCCTCCTGACCCCCCAAAGCCGCTTCCCCCACCTACAAGGCACAAGTCAATAGTGTAATGGGATACTTACCAGGATGGGTGCAGCTGCAACAACTCTCTAGAAGCTCAACACCGTCCAAGACAAAGCAGTCCTCTTGATTGGCACCTCAACCACTAGCCTAAACTTCCACCCCCTCCACCACCGGCGTACTGTAGCTGCAGTGTGTAGTGGGTGGAGCTAAGAAACAGCAAAGGGTGTAAAACATTGGTGGGAGTTGTGTATAGATCACCAAACAGTAGTGGTAATGTAGGGCACAGTATCAATCAAGAGATTAGAAGTGCATGTAACAAGGGCAATACGGTAATCATGGGGGACTTTAATCTACATATTGACTGGGCAAATCAAATTACCACTAATGGTGTGGAGGACGAATTCTTGGAATGCATGCGAGATGGTTTCCTGGATCAGTATGTGGAGGAACCAACCAGGGAACAGGCTATTCCGGATCTGGTACTGTGTAATGAGAAAGAGCTAATCAATAATCTTGTGGTAAAGGGGCCTTTAGGGACAAGTGACCATGATTGAATTTTATATTAAGTTTGAGAGTGATATAGTCCAATCTGAAACTAAGGTCTTCAATCTAAACAGAGGAAACTACAAGGGTATGAGGGACAAGTTGGCTATGGTAGATTGGGAGACTACACTAAAAGGTATGAAGGTGGACATACAATGGCTAACATTCAAGGAAATAATGCATAATTTGCAACAAAAATATAGTCCTCTAGGGCAGCTGTTCCCAACCTTTTCCTTTATGCGGACCACTACATCGTCATCAAAAGCTTTTGCGGACCACAACGTAAGCAAGCCGTTTAAAACATTTTGTGAATAATATCACAACTTACCTCTGGCACTATTATTACCCTTCTCTTCACTTGCCATGTTCAATGTGAAATTGTTCTTCGCCATTCTGTTGCAGTTTTTACACTCTTGTCTTGCCTTCTGGTTTTGAAGCCGCCTGAAGTCTGTGCCATTTACAGTCATGGCCTTAAATCCCTTTTTCTCTTCTGAATGAATTGTTTGTTAGTTCGGTTGAACCAGGCTGGACTGTAATGACGCTCAGTACCTTTGCTTTGCATGGGTAACACGTTGATCCATTGCATTCAGAATCGCCTCCTTGAAGGAACTCCATAGAATAACTACAGCAACAACCTCCACATCTAGTTTAAACACTCACCACATTCTATCTGTCCTGCCGGCCAACACCTCAAACCGTTTTGTTTCAGTGGTTCCCATTAGCTCTCTATAAGCTCCCTCTATTCCGAAAGCTGTAGCAATGTGTCATGAAACGAACCCCAGTTTCACTACAGCAAAGGCTCAGCGACGCTTGGTCTGTCTAATTCCCCTCTGTCTCTCTTGACTAACACATGACATGGGTAGTATTTCAGAAAGTGTTACAATTGACACAGTATTGGGGACTCCAGGACAATCCTGGAGGGGTGTGTAAAACATGTTTTGAAATTAGCTGGAGAGAAATGTGAGGTGACGGGTCTCGAGAGACAGACTGAGGAGAGGGTCTGTACATTGAATGGGGACATGTCAAAAAGAGCCAGAAGAGTTAGGGATTCAGAAACACAAACCTCTCCGAAGGGTTACTTCCTCCCCGCCTGTTCCGAATTTTTGCCAGACACTTTTCAGATTTAACATGGATGGAGTGGGGGGGGGGGGAGGGGGCGAGGGTGGGTGTTCGTGTCGTCACAGGCAAAGCTCTGCCCGAACCAAACTCCCACAGTCACAGGATTAGAATGGCGGAGGCCGGCAGATTCCGCTTCAATGTTGGTGCAATCTTTCTTTTCACAATTAAGTGCTCTTTTTCTGTTATTTTCGATTTACATACTCGGTTTTTATCGAACAGTGATTATTTCATATCGGAATCATGTTTAAGGGATGTGGTGTGTTCATTATCTGTACAATAACTCTGTGACCCAGTGTGAGAAGTAAAACATAAACCGCCCAGCGCGGGGCTCGAACAATCCGGACAGCTTTTATCACAGTTGTTTAGAGCGTGGTGCTAATATCGCTAAGGGCACGGGTTTAATCTGTGTATGGGTCATCAGCAGTTTATTTCTTACTTTTTCGGTTTCTCCTGACATTGAAAATCCAGATTTTACAAAAAATCTACACAAACTGTCAGGGGGAAATTATTTTCAATAACATCAATTTCACCTTTGCACTGGGCGAAGCAACACATCTTTCTGTTAATTTGTCTTTCTTCGGTTTGCTGATAAAAGTTTATCTCGCGGCCTGATCCCTCTGTGGGATCATAAGAGAATATTTTGTTCTTTAAAAAATGCCCCGCTACGAATCGAACCCAGGCTCTCCTAGTATACTAAACAGGCACTTTGACCAACTAAGCCACGGAGCCAACTCACGGCTGAAACTTCTTTGCTCCCCTCACTGATATCTGGTACCTGTGGTATCGCGTTCCACATTCCAACCACTCTTTGCATAAACAAGTTTTTCCTGAATTCCCTCCTGCATTTATTATTGAAGATCTTATATTTATGACATCTAGATTTACTTAGTGTGACTCAAGAGTACTGGCGGCTGCGGTTGTATAAAGCCCACTGTCAAAGACCCACACTCCGTACATGTACACCTGAGGTTGTATAATAGTGGGGACACTGGTGAAGATTGTTGAATTGAGGGGGCACTGGTTGGGTTTATATAATAGAGTGGAGCATTACTTGCCGTTGTGCGGTAGTGAGGTGGGAAATACTTTGGTGAATTTGTCTGGAGCTGATTTTTCAGCCCAGTTGATTTGCTCCTTCCAGAAAACCAACCCGCCCTCCATCACCGGCAGGTTTTCACTTCCATCAGCTCATCCCCAAAACCCAGCTTTAAACAGCAATAAAAACACTGGAACCACACGGCGGGTCATTCAACATCTGTGGAGATAACAGACATGTTTATTTTAGGGATTTGGATCATTTTTTCACGGACCACCTGCAGTGGTCCGCGGACCACAGGTTGGGAAACACTGCTCTAGGGCATAAAAACCCAAAAGGAAAAGTGATCCAACCATGGCTAACAAAAGAAATTAAAGCTAGTATTAAGTCAAAGGAGGAAGCTTATAAAGTTGCCAGAAAAAGCAGTCAGCCTGAGAATTGGGATCTTGTTAGAAATCAGCAAAGGGGGACCAAGAAATTGATAAAGAAAGGGAAAATGGAATATGAGCACAAACTAGCGAAAAATATAAAAACGGATTGTAAAAGCTTCTATAGGTATGTGAAAAGGAAAAGACTGGCGAAGGTAAATGTAGGTCCTTTACAGTCAGAGATGGGAGAATTTATAATGGGGAATGAGGAAATGGCAGAGAAATTAAATAAATACTTTGTTTCTGTCTTCATGGAGGAAGACACAAAAAACCTCCCAGAAATACAAGAAAACCAAGGGTGTGGCGAGAATGAGGAACTTAAAGAAATTATTATTAGTAAAAAAACAGTACTAGCAAAATTAATGGGACTAAAAGTCGATAAATCTCAAGGACCAGATGACCTACATCCTAGGGTTTTGAAAGAGGTGGCCATTGGGATAGCAGACGCATTGGTTGTCATCTTCCAAAATTCTATAGATTCTGGAACGGTTCCTGCAGATTGGAGGATAGCAAATGTAACCCCGCTATTTAAGAAAGGAGGGAGAGAGAAAACGGAGAACTACAGACCTGTTAGCCTCACATCAGTAGTTGGGAAAATGCTGGAATCTATTATAAAGGATGCAATAACTGAGCACTTAGAAACTAATAGTAAGATCCCACACAAGAGGTTGGTGAACAAAATTAGGGCACATGGAATTGGGGGTAATATACTAGCATGGATTGAGAATTGGTTAACAGACAGAAAACAAAGAGTAGGGATAAACGGGTCTTTTTCAGGATGGCAGGCTGTGACTAGTGGGGTACCGCAAGGATCGGTGCTTGGGCCCCAGCTATTCACAATCTATATCAATGATTTGGATGAGGGGACTAAATGTAACATTTCCAAATTTGCTGATGACACAAAGCTAGGTGGCAGTGTCAGTTGCAAAGAGGATGTGAAGAGGCTTCAAGGGGATCTCGACAGGCTCAGTGAGTGGGTGAGAACATGGCAGATAGATTATAATGTGGATAAATGTGAAGTTATCCACTTTGGTAGAAAAAACAGAAAGGCAGAGTATTTCCGAAATGGTGAAAGATTGGGGAATGCAGATGCTCAAAGGGACCTGGGTGTCCTTGTACATGAGTCACTGAAAGTGAATGTGCAGGTGCAGCAAGCCATTTGGAAGGCAAATGGTATGCCGGTCTTCATTACAAGAGGATTTGAGTACAGGAGTAAAGAAGTCTTACTCCAATTATATAGGGCCTTGGTGAGACCACACCTGGAGTACTGTGTACAATTTTTGTCTCCTTACCTAAGGAAGGATATACTTGCCATAGAGGGAGTGCAACGAAGGTTCACGAGATTGATTCCTGGGATGGCGGGACTGTCATATGAGAAGAGATTGAGTAAACTAGGCCTGTATTCTCTTGAATTCAGAAGAATGAGAGGGGATCTCATTGAAGCATACAAAATTATTACAGGGCTTGATAGGGTGGATGCTGGGAGAATGTTTCCCTTGGCTGGGGAGTCTAGAACCAGGGGCCACAGCCTCAGGATAAAGGGTAGGCCATTCAGGACTGAGATGAGAAGAAATTTCTTCACACAGAGGGTGGTGAATCTTTGGAATTCTCTGCCCCAGAGGGCTGTGGAGGCTGAGTCATTGGGTATATTCAAAACAGAAGTCGATAGATTTCTGACTAGTAAGGGCATCAAGGGATATGGCGATAAGGCCGGTGAATGGAATTGAGGCAGAAGATCAGCCATGATCTCATTGAATGGCGGAGCAGGCTCGAAGGGCCAAATGGCCTACTCCTGCTCCTATTTCTTATGTTCTTATGTATCTACGGGATGCCAAGGCTTCTTCGGCTTCCTCCCGTCCAAGTCACGCAGCACTTTGATTTGGACATATATCACCGTTCCTTCAACGCCAAATTTCAAAATCCTGGAACTCCCTACCTAACAACATTGTGAGAGCTCTTTCACCACACGGATTGCAATGGTTCAAGAAGAAGGACCGCGATCACCTTCTCAATGGATGGGCAATAAACGCCAGCCTTGCCATCGGCATCCATATCCTGAGATTACATTTTCCAAGCACTTGCCGGCAGTGAGTAATGTCAACGGTCACCAGAGCATTTGGAAAATCGCAGGTACATGTATGGAAAGTGATCCCTGAGGTGTCTTCTGATGACTAAAATTAAAATAAAACTCCGATGTCCAGAGATGAGAAGAAATCTAAAATTAAAATTATTTCTATAGTAAAGCACAACCCCAGTTTCATTGATGTGTCATGGGATCTTCTCATTGAAACTACAGTGAATCTCACTGACTTTAAAAAAAATGTAATTTATGTATTATTTTTGTTCTCGTGTGTGTAGTTTTGCATTATAATTTTGTATGACATCCAACATTTTCAGAGCAACCCACAACAGTAACTTTAACACTTAACATTCAAGATAAAGGATGAAGATGAGATTGGCATGGCTGAGTTGAGGTTACAGTTGGGGTTCTGGATGAATCATAGAAATTTACGGCACAGAAGGAGGCCATTCGGCCCATCGTGTCTGTGCCGGCCGAAAAAGAGCTATCCAGCCTGAACCCACTTTCCAGCTCTTGGTCCATAGCCCTGTAGGTTACAGTGTATATCCAAGTACTTTTTAAATGTGATGAGGGTTTCTGCCTCTACCATCCTTTCAGGCAGTGAGTTTCAGACCCCCACTACCCTGTGGGTGAAAAAAGTTCTCAACTCCCCTCTAATCCTTCTACTAATTACTTAAATCTATGCCCCCTGATTATTGGCCTATCTGCAAAGGGAAATAGGTCCTTCCTATCTAGGCCCCTCATAATTTTATACACCTCAATTAGATCTCCCCTCAGCCTCCTCTGTTCCAAAGAAAACAACCCCAGCCTATCCAATCTTTCCTCATAGCTAAAATTCTCCAGTCCTGGCAACATCCTTGTAAATCTCCTCTGTACCCTCTCTAATGCAATCACATCTTTCCAGTAATGTGGTGACCAGAACTGTACACAGTACTCTAGCTGAGACCTAACTAGTGTTTTATACAGTTCAAGCATAACCTCCCTGCTCTTATATTCTATGTCTTGGTTAATAAAGGAAAGTATCCCATATGCCTTCTTTACCACCTTATGTAGCTGTTCTGCTACCTTCAGGGATCTGTGGACATTCACTCCAAGGATTCTCTGTTCCTCTACACTACTCAGTATCCTACCATTTATTGAGTATTCCCTTGCCTTTTAGCCCTTCCCAAATGCTTTACTTCATATTTCTCCAGATTGAATTCCATTTGCCACTTTTCTGCCCACCTGACCTATCCCTTTCTCCCTTTTTAAACAACGGTACAACGTTAGCAGTCCTCCAGTACCACGCCTGTAGCCAGAGAGGATTGGAAAATGTTGGTGAGACCCTCCGCTATTTCCTCCCTTGCTTCTCTTAACAGCCTGGGAGACATTCCATCCGGGCCTGGCAACTTATCTCTCACTATGTTTATCTCATCTAATATTTCACACCCCTCCTCCTTAACTGCAATGTCTGCATCGTCCCTCTCTTCTGTGAAGACAAACGCAAAGTATTCATTAAGAACCAGACTCACGTCTTCCACCTCCACATACAGGTTACCTTTTTGGTCTCTAATAGGCCTACTCTTTCTTTAGTTATCCTCTTGCTCTTTATGTATTTATAAAACATCTTTGGGTTTTCCTTGATGTTACTTGCCAATATTTTTTCATGCCCTCTCTTTGCTTTCCTAATTTCCTTTTTAATTTCACCCCTGCACTTTCTATACTCCTCTAGGCTTACTGCAGTATTTAGTTCTCGGTATCTGACATAAGCTTTCCTTTTTTACCTTATCCTACCCTGTATGCCTCTTGACATCCAGGGGCTCTAGATTTGGGAGTCCCACCCTTTTTCTTTGTGGGAACATACTTGCTCTGAACCCTCACTATCTCCTCCTTGAATGCCTCCCACTGCTCTGACACTCAAGTAGCTGTTTCCAGTCCACTTTTGTTAAACCACACCTCAGTGCCCAATAATCTCACTGAAATTCAGTCTGGAATCTTGGTAACTCCTCCTGCACCAGTGTTCAGTTTCTACCAAAACAACCAAAGTATACACGGGTCTTGGTAATTAGAGCCTGGCTAAGGGTTTGAGACATTCCACCTTTTCCCACACTGATACTTAGTCAGATGTGTTGGGAATAGAAGGGAGTTGTGTGTCCGCTGCCAACGACCGGAAGCTGTGCAGAAGCGTACTGCGCACTCCAACAACCAGAAGCATGATGTTTCTACTTTTTTTTAAAACGTGCCCGCTCCCTTCCTGGCTTTTTCTAACCAGCCCGCTTCCTTCCCGGCTTTTTCTAACCAGCCCGCTTCCTTCCCGGCTTTTTCTAACCAGCCCGCTTCCTTCCCGGCTTTTTCTAACCAGCCCGCTTCCTTCCCGGCTTTTTCTAACCAGCCTGCTTCCTTCCCGGCTTTTTCTAACGTGCCCGCTCCCTTCCCGGCTTTTTCTAACGTGCCCGCTCCCTTCCTGGCTTTTTCTAACCAGCCCGCTTCCTTCCCGGCTTTTTCTAACCAGCCCGCTTCCTTCCCGGCTTTAAAAAAAAAATTAACGAGCCTGCTCCTGTGACAAACCGGAAGCGCGCATGCGTAGCACGCTTCCAGTTCATTGGCAGCAGTCACGTCCTTCTGATAATTATATTAAATCTATCCTTGCACATGTATATGGCAGAGTAAAGGACAGATTTACTCCCAGTTAAGTGAATTAATTACCCTTCAGGAATTCTCTCTTCCCATTTCTTCAGAATCTTCTGCATAAAGCCCCCAGTCTCTTAAATATTCTTTAGGTCAGCCTCTTCTGGGACCAAATTTATAATGATATTCCAGTCTTCTCCATTGATAAAAGAATACAACTGAACAAAGAACTGTCTTACTCTTCTCTGTTTAATTCCCAGAACTTTTATTAAAGGTACACAGACCCACAGCTATGTTGAGCTATATAGGCAGAACAGGAGAGTAGTAATCTATAGAGATTATGCTGAGGCTGTGCAATGTACTGAAGGACATGAAACAGTTAACCTCAATGTACAGAGGGAATGAGTTACCTGAAACCCTGATTTGTGATCGGTTTGAAGAACATTAACAACTGGACAATACCACAAGTTAACTGCAATTATGTACAATGATCAGTTCCTGACAAGAATGGAAGGAACATTAACACCCGAACAATGCTATGAGCTAAGCGCCCATCACCGTAATGGCCCAGAAATTCGGGTCGGAGGCTTCCCGCGGGCACAAGCCCCCGACCTGCACTTACATAGCGCGCCTGCCGTTGTGCTGTGGGCCCACGTGGGATTCCGATCCTGGGCCTCCTCCAGCTGCCGGTGTGCAGTGCTCGCGTATCCCAGCAGCGCAACTAGTTCGCAGCGTCCCCTGGGATCACGTGGGCCATGGAGAGCCAATCAGAGCATCGGAAGACCTGTCAAATCTATGAATAGAGATCGGCCCCAAAACCTAAGTAAAACTTCAAATAAATTTTTAAAAAAACATCACTTTTTTAAAATAACTATAAATTACATAAATTTACTATTTTAAACAAAAATTAAAATTTTTGAAAAAATTAATTAAAGTTTTTAACGGGGCTAAAAATAAACTTACCTTTCTTTAAAGTATTTAAAAATGATAAAACTGTGGAAAAAATGTTTCAATTTTACTTAATTCACCTCTTACCTTGTTAAAAGCAGGCCTTGCGCATGCTTTTTCCACGCGCAGCTGCCAGGGACTTACCCGCACGGAGAAACCTGTAAAAAAAGCGGAAGTTCCAGGTCTACGCGCTGCCTCTCCGGCGCACGCATTTGACCTGTGAACCCCTTCCTTCAAGGGAACGGAAGTTCTGGTTTCCAGCGCATGCGCAGTGCATGCACGAAACCAGCACTTTCGTTGGCCTTACGGGTGAGTACACAGCGGGTACTCACCCGTGGGGACCCGAATTTCTGGGCCTTTATCTTTCTGCTGTGTAAACAGCAGGGGAGGAGATAAGGAGTTGTCTCTGCCAACGACCGGAAGCTGCGCACACAACAATAACTGCCAAATTTGCTGATGATACAAAGATAGGTGGGAAAGCAAGTTGTGAAGAGGACACAAAGAATCTGCAAAGGGATATTGACAGGCTAAGTGAGTGGGCAAACATTTGGCAGATGGAGTATAATGTGGGAAAGTGTGAGGTTATCCACTTAGGTAAGAAAAATAAAAAAGCAAATTATTATTTAAATGGAGAGAGATTACAAAGTCCTGCAGTACAGAGGGACCTGGGGGTCCCTGTGCATGAAACACAAAAAGTTAGCATGCAGGTACAGCAAGTAATCAAAAAGGCAAATGGAATGTTGGCCTTTATTGCAAGGGGGTTGGAGTATAAAAGCAGGGAAGTCCTGCTACAACTGTACAGGGTATTGGTGAGGCCACACCTGGAGTACTGCATACAGTTTTGGTCTCCTTATTTAAGGAAGGATATACTTGCATTGGAGGCAGTTCAGAGAAGGTTCATGAGGTTGATTCCTGAGATGAAGGTATTGACTTATGAAGAAAGGTTGAGCAGGCTGGGCTTATACTCATTGGAATTTAGAAGAATGAGAGGTGATCTTATTGAAACATATAAGATACTGAGGGGGCTCAACAAGGTAGATGCAGAGAAGATGTTTCCCCTCATGGGGGAATCTAGAACTAGGGGGCATAGTTTCAAAATAAGGGGTCGCCCTTTTAAAACTAAGATGAGGAGGAATTTCTTCTCTCAGAGGGTCGTAAATCTGTGGAATTCTCTGCCCCAGAGAGCTGTGGAGGCTGGGTCATTGAATATATTTAAGGTGGAGATAGACAGATTTTTGAACAATAAGGGAATGATTAGTTATGGGGAGCGGGCAGGGAAATGAAGCTGAGCCTAAGATCAGATCAGCCATGATCTCATTAAATGGCGGAGCAGGCTCGAGGGGACAAATGGCCTACTCCTGCTCCTATTTCTTATGTTCTTATGTTCTAACAACGACAACTTGTATTTATATAGCACCTTTAATGTAGTAAAACATCCCAAGGCTCTTCACAGGAGCGATTATAAAACAAAATTTGACACTGAGCCACATAAGGAGCAATTAGGCCAAATGACCAAAAGCTTGGTCAAAGAGGTAGGTTTTTAAGGAGCGTCTTAAAGGAGGAAAGAGAGAAAGAGATGTGAAGAGGTTTAGGGAGGGAATTCTAGAGCTTAGGGCCTAGGCAGCTGAAGGCACGGCCACCGATAGTGGAGCAATTAAAATCAGGGATGCTCAAGAGGTCAGAATTAGAGGAGCACAGATATCTCAGAGGGTTGTGGGGCTGGAGGGGATTACAGAGATTGGGAAGGGGCGAGGCCATGGAGGGATTTGAAAACAAGGATAAGAATTTTAAAATCAAGGCGTCACCAATGTAGGTCAGCGAGCACAGGGGTGATGAGTGAACATGACTTGGTGCGAGTTAAGATACGGGCAGCAGAGTTTTGGATGGCCTCAAGTTTACGGAGGGTAGAATTGGGAGGCCGGCTCAGAGTGCGTGGAATAGTCAAGTCTTGTGGTAACAAATGCATGGATGAGGGTTTCAGCAGCAGATGAGCTGAGGCAGGGACGGAGTCGGGTGATGTTACAGAAGTGGAAATAAGCGGTCTTAGTGATGGCGCGGATATATGGCCGGAAGCAGTTAGACGCAGGGATAGGAGAGTTGGGGTACTAGATGGTCGGGCTCCGACAGACCAAATTCGCTTTCCTTGTCTTTGACTGTTCTATCTTCAAAGTACCATCTTGCAATATTCCTTGTGGTGGACCACTGACTGCTTTGGAGCAGGCCCTTATGTAGCTGCCTGATTCCTAATAAATGATTCATTGTCACAGCTCTGCAGGGTGTATACTACAGTACAATCCTCCATTTAGCCCTTTGTTATCTCTCTGTGTTACAGAGACCCTGCTCCTGCTTATGATTAATCAGAGGCCAATACTGATGTTGTGACCTTCTGTTGGAGCTTACACTTCATGCCATGTAATTCTTCCCTCTGCTCGAATCACCGCAGAGACTGTTTATTCTGAAAGTCCGAGAAATATTGCCGGCACTGCTTTCATGCGGAGTCGGGTAACTCCAAGAATCTTTTGATGTGTGGGCTGATTATTGTCGTTTCGTGTCAACCCAACTCACCTTTTGTTTAACTTCCTCAATCGGAGCCTAGTGTACTTTATGAATTAAGACAATACCATGGCTCAGTGATAGCACTCTTGTCCTCTCAGGTGAACGGAAAAGATTCCATGGCATTATTTCTAAGAAGAGCAGGGGAGTTCTCCCCAGGTGTCCTGGCCAATATTTATCCTGCAACCATCATCACTAAAACAAATTATCTGGTCATTATCACATTGCAGTTGTGGGATCCTGCTCCTCTTCAAATAGTGCGATGGGATCCTTTACGTCACCAGAGTAGACAAGCTAGACCTCAGTTTAACGTCCCATCCAAAAGATGGCACCTCTGACAGTGCAGCACTCCCTCAGTACTGCACTGGAGTGTCAGCCTAGATTGTGTGGTCAAGTCAGTAGTTGGGTTTCAATCTACAACCTATTGACCAAGGGGTGAGAGTACTACCATTCAACCAAAGTCTGCTTCTTTAAAAATGAGTTCCTCTCTCTGAACTTCTCTGCTTTGCAAAGTACGCGTGTCGTGTCAGCTTGGCTCATTTGCAGGCACTCTCACCTCTAAGTTGGAAGGTTGTGGAAACAGGAACATTAAGAACAGAAGTAGGCCATTCAGCTCCGTGAGCCTGCTCCACTCTTCGATTAGATCATGGATGATCTGCACCTCAACTCCATTTACCCGCCTTTGCTCCCTGATTTCGCTCCTGGATGGCCCGGCTCTAACTTAAAGATTATGGGGTAAAAATTCAGTTGGTTGCGCCTCCCGTTAGCGCCTTAAATGGGCGCTAATGGGGCGTTAAGGCGCTAACGCCCGGGCGCAGCGCTGTTTGCGCCGCTCGAGAACTTAACTTGAGATTGTGCGGCGGCGCTAAAACTTACCGCTGCGACCACCTGCGCGCGCAGATTGTGACGTCAGTCCGTGGTGCAACGCCCTTGGGGCGCCCCGGAGCGGAAATTGAGTGGCGCCCCCTGCCTTACCGCCTGGCGCTTCCAACGACCGGAAGACTGGAACATTATCAATCGGTCTGGGGCTGGGGGGGGCGCTATTTAAAGGGGGCCTCTTCCTGTCTTTTTCTGTGGTCGACATTTATGCACCACTCGTTCTGAGAGAGAGAGAGAGATTCGGAGAGAGAGAGAGAGAGACTTCTACATTGACTCAACGCTTTGTGAGGTAGTTTTGCCTAGTTCATCCTAACTTTGCTGCTACTTTCGTTGCTGTACCTCATTACTTTTCTGGCAAAGAGAAGATGGGGGCTGCAATGATTGGGGGCGTCGTCCTGCTCCAGCTCAATCGGAGCAGAGTGAGACGCAGACAGAGAGTGGCAATGATGGCCAGACGGAGGAGGCCCATCAGGCGCATGTACAGGAGAGCTTACCCTCCCAGGGTATATCGTGAACAGCTCTCCTACATCCACATGTCCGAGGAGCTGTGTTTGCGAAGGCTGCGATTCAGCAAGGAGGTGGTCACTGAGCTCTGCCACCTGCTGCAGCCAGATCTGCAGCCTCAGCTGAGGTCCAGGACGTCTCTGTCGGTGGCAGTGAAGGTCACAGTGGCCTTGAACTTCTACGCCACTGGCTCATTCCAAGCTGCTGTTGGGGACCTCGCCAATATCTCCCAGTTTGCGGTGCATCGCTGCATCCGGCAGGTCACCAATGCCCTCTTCACAAGGAGACGAGACTTCATCTCCTTCCCTATGACCCCAGACAAGCAGCATGACCGTGCTATGGGCTTTGCGAGGGTAGCGGGCTTCCCCATGGTGCAGGGCGCCATTGACTGCACGCATGTGGCTTTGCGTGCTCCGCGAGAGAATGCAGAGGAGTTCCGGAACAGAAAGGGGTTCCATTCCTTGAATGTGCAGTTGGTCTGTGACCACAGACAGGTGATTCTCGCTGTCAATGCCCACTATCCGGGCAGCTGCCACGATGCTTTCATCCTGCGCCAGAGTACTGTGGCAGAAATTTTCGAGGCACCGCATCAGCCAGTTGGTTGGCTTCTGGGGGACAAGGGGTACGCATTGAGCACCTGGCTGATGACACCGCTCCGTGCGCCAAACACCCCTGCTGAGCTGCGGTACCAGGAAAGCCAACAAGCAACGAGGAACATTATTGAGCGCACAATCGGCGTGCTCAAACAACGATTCCGCTGTCTGGACCATTCCGGAGGAGCCCTGCAGTACTCGCCTGAGCAAGTTTCCAAATTCGTAGTGGTGTGCTGCATGTTGCACAACATGGCAATCCTCAGGACGCAGCCAATGCCACCAGGCCTTGCAGCACCACAAGAGGAGGAGGAGGAAGAGGAGGAACAGGCCGAGGACGATGATCAGCAGCAGCACCAAGGCAGGAGGGCGGCCCACAATGGTCAAACTGCAAGGGCCGTCCGTCAACGACTAATAGCAAGCCGCTTCTAGGGCCCCTGCCAGTGCTACAAACACGAATCAACCCAGCACGCAACCCCTAAGCCGGCCAAGGCACCAATAATTCCAACCACCAGCCATGTATATTTTGAATACAGAAACTTATTTATTGTACAAACTCTGTGTGTGTCAATTCCTCATGACAAACTCATAGAAATAAACACAAAAAAACAGTCAATAACATAACTGGTTCTCACAACCTGGAGATAATGTCCGAAACACTAAACAAAAGTTGGGCCATGAACCTCGGCCTTTAATAAAAAAATGACCAGCATTTTGGCACACCTCCTACTTTTTGCCCTTCGAGGGTGATCTCCTTCCCTTGCGCACTTCCCCCCTTCTAACCCTACTGCTCCTCCGTAATGGGACCTCAGTGGCTGCAGCAAGGCTGGTGGAAGGCTGCTGCTTGTCAGACCCTGACACTGCAGATGCCCCTGAAGGACGGCCTCGACCACTTCTGGGCCTGGAGGGCCCGGCTGCAGACTGCACCAACTCTGCATGGGCGGCAGCAGTCTGTCCTACAGGCGGTGGCAAGTGCAGTGGAGAAGTGACAGTGTTGGCAGCAGGAATGCTGTCATCGTGAGAGAGGACAGCAACTCCCTGCTCGCCCGACACACTGGCACTCCCACGGGGCAGCACTTCAGCATCCGGAGCAATTTGCCTGAGAACAGATTGCTGGCCTGCTGCGGCGCGGTGACAGCCCCGGGGACATGTGCACGAACCATCGAGGATGGCAGCAGTCAGTGCTCGCGTGGCCTCAATCTGAGTCTGCATGAGAGCAGGCTCAGATGGGTTCCTGGCAGCCAGTGACTGAATTGCAGCAGTAAGCTTTAGTGTGGCATCCGCCTGTGCTACAGCGAAGTGCTCCACACTCCTTGCCAGTGCCTCAATGCATTCGGGCACCCTTCCCACTGCACCCATGAGCTCAGTGTGCATGACCACCGCCTGGCTGTTCATTTCTGCAATCAGCCGCTCCTCCTCTGCGTCCATTGCATTAGGAGTGTCTGGCATACTCTCCCTCTGGGGAGAAGGCTCCCGTTCTTCCCTCCCCCCCCATGGCGTTGCTGCAGCCCGCTGGGTCCTGGAACTTCACCATCATCAGCCCCTTCCCCCCTGCTCCCCCGTTCTTCCCTCCCCCCCCCATGGCGTTGCTGCAGCCCGCTGGGTCCTGGAACTTCACCATCATCAGCCCCTTCCCCCCTGCTCCCCCGTTCTTCCCTCCCCCCCCCCATGGCGTTGCTGCAGCCCGCTGGGTCCTGCAACTTCACCATCATCAGCCCCTTCCCCCCTGCTCCCCTCCGGGGAAGGCGTGTTCCCAGTGTGGCCATGGGCTTCCTCGGGAGAGGGTGGCACTGATGCTCCGGCTTCCTCTTCCTCCTCAGCTGCAGCATCACTCCCAGTGGCAGCTTCAGGGACCATCTCCTCAGCTGGTGAATCACCATCTGAAAGCAGGGAGGTACAAGAGTGGCTTTAGCGTGAGGACAGGGTGGCAGTAAGGGAGGAATAAGTGCAGCGAGTTAGCAAGTTGGATTGAAAGTGTCAAAGGCTGGTATTGTGAGGGACAAGTGGAAGGACAGAGGACAAAAAGGTGATGACCTTACCATTGCTGTCCAGAACGGGGTCGGCGTCTCCAGTGGCGACGGGACCGATCACCCGGCTTGCCACAATCCTGTGGACGCGCTCCTCCAGATCGCTGAGGGGTTGCAGCTGAAGCCGCCCTCCACCCGTCCGTTGCTGCTGTCTCCGATTATGAGCCAGCTTAGCCTGCAAGAAAAAGGACAGCATCTGAGTCAATATACAGCCATGGTCTTGCCTGATGTGCCTCCCATAGGTGAATAGCCCTTACAATATGCAGCCATGGTCTTGCCTGATGTGCCTCCCATAGGTGAATAGCCCTTACAATATGCAGCCATGGTCTTGCCTGATGTGCCTCCCATAGGTGAATAGCCCTTACTGTATACAGCCATGGTCTTGCCTGATGTGCCTCCCATAGGTGAATAGCCCTTACTGTATGCAAAGTGTGGAATGTGTGTGTGTGTTTGATGAAAGGGCCATAGGTGTTGGATGAGTGTTGTGCATTGGGGTTTTAAGACCCTCTGGCCATAGAGTGAGGTTGAGATGGAGGGATGGAGAGGTATTGAGAAAAAGCCACTCACCCTGACGACCCGAGTGAGGTCGTTGAACTTTTTGCGGCACTGGACATGGGTCCTGGGCACCATGCTCCTGGAGGAGACGCTCTGAGCCACCTCCCTCCACACTCTTCTGAACTCGCGTGGCAAAGGCCTCCTGCCACTCTCTGGGAACAGCATGCATCGTCTGCGCTCCACTGCGTCAACCAGAGCATCCAAGGCCCGCTCGGTGAAGCGATGAGCGCGTTCTCTCACCCTCTCCATGCTTGGCAGCAAAATGGATTACAGGTCTCTCCAGGCTGAGATTCAAGGCTGCAATGAGCAGGGTGTGGCTGGGGAGCAAGTGGCCCCCCCCGCTTTAAGAAGTGTCCGGCGCCAGTGTGTCTGTGTTCCCTCGCTAACTGGCAGCAGCTGCGCTGCGCTCGTGCGCTGAGTTAGCGCCTCACTCCTAGGCCTTTGCGCCTTAAGAGAGGTGTGCAGCGCCTAATTTAGCGCTCCACTCACCTCCCGGGGCGGTAAAAGTGAAGTTTCCTGTCAGTGCCGATAATTAGCGCCAGGCGCTAATATTTGCGCGCGGACGATATTTGCGCCCCAAATGGGGCGCGACCTAATTTCTACCCCTATGTCCCTTGTTCTTGATTCCCCCACCAGAGATAATAGTTTCTCTATATCTACCTATCGAATCACTTTATCATTTTAAACACCTCGATTAGATCACCCCTCAATCTTCTATACTCAAGGGAATACTCAAGGGAAGTTTATGCAACCTGTCCTCATAATTTAACCTTCTAAGCCCCGGTATCATTCTGGTGAACCTGCTGTGCTTCCCCTCCAAGGCCAATACAGTATATCCTTCCTGAGGTGTGGTGCCCAGAACGGCAGTACTCCAGATGGGGTCTAACCAGAGCTCTGTACAATTGAAGCATAACTTCCTCCCTTTTGTACTCTAGCCCCCTTGAGATAAAGGCCAACATTCCATTAACCTTTCTGATTGCTTAATATAGAAAATAAGATTTACATTTATACAGCACTTTTCACAACCTCAGGATGTCCCAAAGCGCTTTACAGCCAATGAAGTATTTTTGAAGTGTAGTCACTGTTGTAATGTAGGAAACGTGGCTGCTTAATTTGTGCACAGCAAGCTCCCACAAACAGCAATGTGATAAAGGCCAGATAATCTGTCTTAGTGATGTTGGTTGAGGGATAAATATTGGCCAGGACACCAGGGAGAACTCCCCTGCTCTTTGGAATAGTGCCATGGGATCTTTTATGTCCACCTGTCGGTTTAACGTCTCATCTGAGAGACGGCACCTCCGACAGTGCAGCACTCGCTCAGCACTGCGGGCTTAACAAGGTCAATCAAGGGAAAATAGCGTGGGTTGGTCAGACGTTGCTGGGGGCGGGACTGAAACCCGACAACCAGCAGGTCCGCCCCAACGCACCCCCATTGACAAAATCCAGCCCGATACTGCTGGTAGCTGTTCGGGATCAATGGACCAACTGGTCTTTTCCTGTCTGTTACTTTCCTATGTTTGTATGTACAACATGCTGTGGTGAGATTTGAACTCTTGATTTCTGCTGTGCTAGTCTAGTACCAAAACCATTGTAATGATGTATCCATTACAAAGAGTTCAGATTTAATCATTACATAATATCAATCATCAAATTGGCGTTAGTTTGAAATCCAAGTTAATCAAAAAAATGCAAAGCTTTGCAAACCTCCTGGCATGGAGCTTTCAACATCAGGGATAAGTGAGGAGTGAGATTTGTGCTCAAAAAGAGTGATACAGATAAAGAAAGCCATTTGAGAATCTGGGGCCTTGAATTACGGTGTGCCACACTGGCACGCAAATACTTAATGCATTCGTACGAAATTACTTCTGTCGCTAATTTAACAGAAGGATGAATCCATTTATTTTGAACAGGTTAAAGGCTCGATTAGAACAGTAGATCGTGGAGTTCCCTACCAACACGCCAAGCATTCCGAGGCTAGCGTCCCAGACCATAATATCAGGGCTGACGGAATACACACAGCAAGAATCCATCAGAGACATGTTAAAGTTTCCGGACCCTGATGAAGGGACTCCACCTCAAACGTTAACCTACCTTTTCTCTTCTCCGTAGCTGTGCGTTTCCAGCATTTTTGTTTCGGATTTCCAACACTTGCAATTTTTCTTTTAATCTACTCTTGTTAAAAAAAAGCAAAGTCACTTAAAAATTGTGCATTGGCTGATCGTAGAATCTTAGACATTTAAGGCACAGAAGGAGGCCATTCAACCCATCGTGTCTGTGCCGGCCGAAAAAGAGCTATCCAGCCTAATCCCACTTTCCAGCTCCTGGTCCGTAGCCTTGTAGTTTTTTTTTTATTCGTTCATGGGATGTGGGCGTCGCTGGCAAGGCCAGCATTTATTGCCCATCCCTAGTTGCCCTCGAGAAGGTGGTGGTGAGCCGCCTTCTTGAACCGCTGCAGTCCATGTAGTGAAGGTACTCCCACAGTGCTGTTAGGGAGGGAGTTTGACCCAGTGACGATGAAGGATCGGCAATATACTTCTAAGTCAGGATGGTGTGTGATTTAGAGGGGAACTTGGAGGTGGTGGTGTTCCCATGCGCCTGCTGGCCTTGTCCTTCTAGGTGGAAAGGGTCGCGGGTTTGGGAGGTGCTGCCGAAGAAGCCTTGGCGAGTTGCTGCAGTGCATCTTGTAGATGGTACACACTGCAGCCACGGTACGCCGGTGGTGGAGGGAGTGAATGTTTAAGGTGGTGGATGGGGTGCCAATCAAGCGGGCTGCTTTGTCCTAGATGGTGTCGAGCTTCTTGAGTGTTGTTGGAGCTGCACTCATCCAGGCAAGTGGAGAGTATTCCATCACACTCCTTACTTGTGCCTTGTAGATGGTGGAAAGGCTTTGGGGAGTCAGGAAGTGAGACACTCACCGCAGAATACCTAACATCTGACCTGCTCTTGTGGCCACAGTATTTATGTGGCTGGTCCAGTTAAGTTTCTGGTCAATGGTGACCCTCCAGGATGTTGATGGTTGGGGATTTGGCGATGGTAATGCCGTTGAATGTCATGGGGCGGTGGTTAGACACTTGCTTGTTGGAGATAGTCATTGTCTGGCACTTCTGTGGCGCGAATGTTACCTGCCACTTATCAGCCCAAGCCTGAACGTCGTCCAGGTCTTGTTGCGTGCGGGCATGGACTGCTTAATTATCTGAGGAGTTGAGAATGGCACTGAACACTGAACATATCCAAGTACTTTTTAAATGTGATGAGGGTTTCTGCCTCTACAACCCTTTCAGGCAGTGATTTCCAGACCCCCACCACCCTCTAGGTGAAAAAGTTCTCCTCGACCCCCCATTAATCCTTCTACCAATTGCTTTAAAGCTATGCCCCCTGGTTATTGACCTCTCTGCTAGGGGAAATAAGTCCTTCCTATCCACTCTATCTAGGCCCCTCATAATTTTATTCTCCTTAATCAAGTCTCCCCTCAGCCTCCTCTGTTCCAAAGAAAACAACCCCAGCCTATCCAATCTTTCCTCATAGCTAAAATTCTCCAGTCCTGGCAACATCTTCATAAATCTCCTCTGTACTCTCTCTAGGGCAATCACATCTTTCCTATAATGTGGTGACCAGAATTGTACACAGTACTCTAGCTGTGGCCTAACTAATGTTTCATACAGTTCAAGCATAACCTCCCTGCTCTTATATTCGGTGCCTTGGTTAATAAAAGAAAGTATCCCGTATGCCTTCTTGACCACCTTATCTACCTGTCCTGCTACCTTCAGGGATCTGTGGACATGCACTCCAAGATCCCTCTGTTCCTCTACACTTCTCAGTGTCCTACCATTTATTGTGTATTCCCTTGCCTTGTTAGCCCTCCCCTAATGCATTACCTCACACTTCTCCAGATTGAATTCCATTTGCCACTTTTCTGCCCACCTGACCAGTCCATTGATAGCTTCCCGCAGTCTACAGCTTTCTTCCTCGCTATCAACCATTCGGTGAATTTTTGTATCATCTGAAAACTTCTTAATCATGCCCCCTACATTGAAGTCTAAATCATTGATATATATATCACAAAAAGCAAGGGACCTAGTACTAAGCCCTGCGGAACCTCACTGGAAACAGCCTTCCAGTCACAAAAACACTCTTCGACCATTACCCTTTGCTTCCTGCCACTGAGCCAATTTTGGATCCAACTTGCCACTTTCCCTTGGATCCCATGGACTTTTACTTTTCTGACCAACCTGCCATGTGGGACTTTGTCAAAAGCCTTGCTAAAATCCATGTAGAATACATCAAATGCACTACCCTCATCCACCCTTCCTTGTTACCTCCTCAAAAAATTCTATCAAGTTAGTCAGACATGACCTTCCCTATGCTGACTGTCCTTGATTAATCCGTGCCTTTCTAAATGATGATTAATAGTGTCTCTCAGAATTTTTTCCAACAATTTGCCCACAATTTGAGGTTGGGCTGACTGGCCTGTAATTATTCGGTCTATCCCTTTCTCCCTTCTTAAACAACGATACAATGTTAGCAGTCCTCCAGTCCTCCGGCACCACACCTGTAGCCAGAGAGGATTGAAAAATGATGGTCAGAGCCTCCACTATTTCCTCCCTTGCTTCTCTTAACAGCCTGGGATACATTTCATCCGGGGCTGGCGATTTATCTACTTTCAAAGATGCTAAACTCCTTAATACTTCCTCTCTCACTATGTTTATCTCATCTAATATTTTACGCTCCTGCTCCTGAACTACAATGTCTACATTGTCTCTCTCTTTTGTGAAGACTCATGATACTAGATCCTAGATAAGTAAAATAGTTGCTATTTTCGCACCTTATATGGACGCATCATACAAAGTGAGGTATGCCCATCATAAACCAATCTGCAACAGGAATGTTTTTAGTGTTAAAGCTTGCACACTATTTGTTTAGTGTCCAGTATATAATTACATAAATGTAAAGCTAGTGACTCCCACCCCACCCTCTCCTTGGTCTCCAGAATAAAAAGAAAATGTCAGGAGTTAAAAAAAATTTAAGTGTGTGGGGCAGATTAGAGCAGATTTTCTGAGCTTGTGATGTAGGCAAGGAACCGGCTGAATATAGGAAATAGTTAGAATCATAGAATGGCTACAGCACAGAAGGAGGCCATTCGGCCCGTTGAGCCTGTGCTGGCTCTCTGCAATAGCACTTCAGCTAGTCCCACTCCCCTGCCTGTTCCCTGTAGTCCTGCAAATGTTTTTCTTTCAGGTACTTATCCTTTTGAAAGCCACAATTGAATCTGCCTCCACCACCCTTTCAGGCAGTGCATTCCAGATCCTAACCACTCGCTGCGTAAAAAAGTTTTTCCTCATGTCGCCTTTGGTTCTTCTGCCAATCACCTTAAATCTGTGTCCTCTGGTTCTCAACCCTTCCGCCAATGGGAACAGTTTCTCTCTATCTACTCTGTCTCGACCCCTCATGATTTTGAACACCTCTATCAAATCTCCTCTCAACTTTGTCTGCTCTAAGGAGAACAACCCCAGCTTCTCCAGTCTATCCACATAACTGAAGCCCCTCATCCCTGGAACCATTCTTGTAAATCTTTTCTGCACCCTCTCTAAAGCACTTCATATCCTTCCGAAAGTGCAGTTCTCAGAATTGGGCACAATATTCCAGTTGAGGTCGAACCAGTGTTTTATACAGGTTCATCATAACTTTCTTGCTTTTGTACTCTATGCCTCTATTTATGAAGCCCAGTATCCTGTATGCTTTTTTAACCGCTTTCTCAACCTGCCCTGCCACCTTCAGCGATTTGTGCACATATACCCCCAGGTCTCTCTGTTCATGCACACCCTTTAGAATTGTACCCTTTAGTTTTTATTGCCTCTCCTCGTTCTTCCTACAAAAATGTATCACTTCGCACTTTTCTGCGTTAAATTTCATCTGCCACATGTCCGCCCATTCCACCAGCCTGTCTATATCCTCTTGAAGTCTATTACTATCCTCCTTACTGTTCACTATACTTCCAAGTTTTGTGTCATCTGCAAATTTTGAAATTGTGCCCTGTACACCCACATCCAAGTCATTAATATATATCAAGAAAAGCAGTGGTCCTAGTACCGACCCCTGGAGAGCACCACTGTGTACCTTCCTCCAGTCTGAAAAACAACCGTTCACCACTACTCTCTGCTTTCAGTCACTTAGCCAATTTCGTATCCATGCTGCCACTGTCCTTTTTATTCCATGGGCTTCAACTTTGCTGGCAAGCCTATTATGTGGCACTTTATCAAACACCTTTTGGAAGTCCATGTACACCACATCAACCGCATTGCCCTCATCAACCCTCTCTGTTACCTCATCAAAAAACTCGATCAAGTTAGTTAAACACGATTTTCTTTACCAAATCCGTGCTGGCTTTCCTTAATTAATCCGCACTTGTCCAAGTGACTGGTAATTTTATCCCAGATTATTGATTCTAAAAGCTTCCCCACCACCGAGGTTAAACTGACTGGCTTGTAGTTGCTGGGTTTATCCTTACACCCTTTTTTGAACATCCTCTTTCACTATGACTTTGGCAGCATCTTCTTCCTTGGTAAAGACAGATGCACAGTACTTCTGTACCTCTGCCTCCATGCGTAGGTCTCCTTTTTGATCCCTAATCGACTCCACCCCTCCTCTTACTACCCGTTTACTATTTTTTTGCCTATAGAAGACTTTTGGATTCCCTTTTATGTTAGCTGCCAATCTATTCTCATACTCTCTCTTTGCCCCTCTTGTTTCCTTTTTCACTTCCTCTCTAAACTTTCTCTCTTCAGCCTGGTTCTCACTTGTATTCTCAACCTGACATCTGTCATACGCCCCCTTTTTCTGCTTCACCTTACTCTCTACCTCTTTTGTCATCCAGGGAGCTCTGACTTTGGTTGCCCTACCTTTCCCCCTCGTGGGAATGTACCTCGACTCTACCCGAAGCATCTCCTCTTTAAAGGCAGCCCATTGTTCGATTACAGTTTTGCCTGCCAATCTTTGATTCCAGTTTACCCAGGCCAGATCCGTTCTCAACCCACTGAAATTGGCATTGCTTCAATTAAGTATTTTTACTCTAGATTGCTCCCTCTCCTTTTCCATAGCTAATCTAAATCTTATGATACTATGGTCACTGTTCCTTAAATGTTCCCCCACTGACACTTGCTCCACTTGACCCACCTCATTCCCCAGAACCAGATCCAGCAATGCCTCCTTCCTCGTTAGGCCGGAAACGTACTGATCAAGAAAGTTCCCTTGAACACACTTCAGAAATTCTTCCAACTCTCTTCCCTTTACACTATTACTATCCCAGTCTATATTAGGATAGTTGAAGTCCCCCATTATCACTACTCTATAGTTCTTACACCTCTCTGTAATTTCCCTGCAAATTTGCTCCTCTATATCCTTCCCTCAATTTCCAGCCATTAAAATTCCCGCATGGGTTCCTTCTATGGCCTTACTCCAACCCTGTCTCTGCAGCCCTCCGCTAGCCTTGTATTCCCTCCCGCTCCTGGCAGGCCTCCCAGACTAGTCTTTTGTGGCCCATCATTGATGGCCGAGCATTCAGCTGCCTCAGCTCCACTCTCTGGACATCCCTCCCTAAACCCCTCCCTCCTCTCCACTTCTCTTCCGTGGTAACACACTCACCTCTGAGTCAGAAGGTTGTGCGTTCATGTCTCACTGCAGAGACTTGAGCACGTAATCTAGACTCACACTCCAGTGCAGTACTGAGGTAGTGCTGCACTGTCAGAGGTGCCGCCTTTCGGATGAGACGTTAAACCGAGGCCCTGTCTGCCCTCTCAGGTGGACGTAAAAGATCCCATGGCACTATTCCGAGGAAGTGGAAGTCTTTCTTTCCCACCTTGAAAAAACCTTTTCAAAAACCATCTATTCAACCAAGCTTTCGGCACCTCTTCTAGTCTCTCCCTCCATGGCTCGATGTCCATTCATTGACTCTCTATGAAGCGCCTTGGGCTATTTTCTATGTTACAGACACTATATAAAATATTTGCTGGTTTTGTTTGACATGCGTGGCCAACAGTCAAGGCAAGTGAGATACATATATGTATTAAACTAGGTTGTATCTTTAAATCAATGAGTGATTCGTTTTAATATTTTTTAATGTAGTGACATTTTTAAACCAAAATCAATGAGTTACATTTAATTTTTATTTTAGTAAAACATTAATCGATTGCCCGTGGGAAAATTAAAAAAAAATATTGCAACTGTTTATCTTCATCTCCATACGATATTACAAATTGCTATTAGATTTATAAATATGAGGTTATATAAATAGCCAATAAATTATTATGATTCCTATATTATAAATTGCTAAATATATCCCCAACAGATAAATGATTCCAATATTATGAACACAAATTATCTGACAACGGAGAGGGAACAGATGCCAGCCTCATGAGAGTGTAGTGCAGCCAGGCCCAAAGAGAGGTGATGAGTCTGGAAGAGTGGGAAGCCAGACACTGAGGCCTGGAGAGACTAGGAAGCTGAGGCCTGACAGGAGAAGCTGGGGACATTCGAAGTAGGCGGGAAGTGGCAAAAAGCTGTTGACAGTGAGGTCGCTGGCACCAGGCTGGTCAGGTGGAGGTGAGAATGAGACCTGAGGATCCTGTGGTCTGGGAGCACACTGTTGGCATGTTATTTTAGAGAAAAAAAGAAAGACTTGCACCTTTCACAGCCTCAAGCCAATGAAGTACTTTTGAAATGTAGTCGCTGTTGTAATGTAGGAAACACAGCAGCCAATTTGCACACAGCAAGATCCCACAAACAGCAATGAGATAATGACCTGATAGTCAGTTTTTAGGTGTTAATTGAAGGATAACTATTGACCAAGATTCTGGGGAAAACGCCCCTTCTCTTTCAAAATAGTGCCATGGGATCTTTTACGTCCACCTAAGAGGGCAGACGGGGCCTCAGTTTAGCATCTCATCTGAAAGACAACAGTGCCGCACTCCCTCAGTACTGCACTGGTAGTGCCAGCCTAGATTTTGTTCTCAAGTCTCTGGATTGGGACTATGAACCCGCAACCTTCTGATTCAAAGGTGAGAGAGCTACCACTGAGCCACGCCTGACATCAGCAAGCTAAAATAAAGAGTTTGTATTTGACCCCTGGGCTTGCTACAATTAACTGGATATTGGATGTGTAAGGACACACTCTGGTTTATAGAGAGTGAGGGCTTACAGGAGTGATCTTTGCCATTGAGCAAGATGAAAGTATCTGAGATAAGAGTCTGAGAAAGTAACAGGTAGGGCAAAAAAATAAGTTTCAGTTTAGGATATTGTTTACAGATCAAAAACACTGCTGTTTGTTTCTGCTCAGTTAATTAGCAAATAGCAGCATTCAAAAGTACCTAGAAGGTCTCAGAAAGACATTTGAGGTCAAATCCTAAAGTGCAATAGTGATGTCTATCTATGCACACTCTCAGCAGAGGTCATTGGATATAAATAAGTGTGAACCTTGGCTAATTTTCCCTTCCCTGGCCTGGGGACACCAGGCATTTGTGGTGTCACTACCACTGCTCCAGCAGGGATCAGCTAACTCACGGTCTGCATGGCTCAGCTCTTCACTGGTTAAACTCATTGAGCCACCAGTGGAGCAATAACAATTACTTGTAAATACTTAAAAAAATATAGTGATATTTTGAGCGAATCATTTCAGTAATTATTATGAAGCCTGTTGGATTTTTTTAACAGAAGTGTCAGCAGTGGCTCAGTGGGTAGCACTCTTGCCTCTGAGTCAGAAAGTTGTGGGTTCAAGTCCCACTCCAGAGACTTGAGCACAAAAATCTAGGCTGACACTCCAGTGCAGTGCTGAGGGAGTGCTGCACTGTCGAGGGTGTCGTCTTTTTGGATGAGACATTAAACCGAGGCCCCGTCTGCTCTCTCAGGTGGATGTAAAAGATCCCATGGCACTATTTCGAAGAAGAGCAGGCGAGTTATCCCTGGTGTCCTGGCCAATATTTATCCCTCAATCAACATCACTGAAACAGATTATCTGGTCATTATCACATTGCTGGGCGCTTGCTGAGCGCAAATTGGCTGCTGTGTTTCCCACATTACAACAGTGACTACACTTCAAAAGTACTTCGTTGGCTATAAAGCGTTTGGGACGTCCGGTGGTTGTGAAAGGTGCTGTATAAATCGAAGTCTTTCTTTTTTCTTTTAGAAAAAACAAATGGAATTGAGGAATAAGATCTCCAAAGCTGGTAAAATTCCAAGAATTCCATGTAATAAAAAAGGAATTTGACTTATTCACTTGCTGTTACTTGGTTTTAAGCCAAAATGGGTGAGACCTTAATCATTTTTTTTTAATATGGTGACATTTTTGAACCAAAATTTCTGATGAAGTGTGCACATCCAAAATGTTAGCCTGTCTTTTCTCTTTACAGATGCTGATTGACATGTTGTGTATTTCCAGCATTTTATTTTTAGTTTCGAATTATTTCCAACGGACTTTTAAAATCAAAACCAGTAATTTAAAAAAAATACAAAGACATCTTAACCTGAAATAAGCAAAAATGATTTCATTTATTTTCATATAGTGACTTGTCAAACCAAAATAAACGATTTGATGTTAAAGAGTAAGACAATTTTATTAAAAGAAAACCAATTATAGTGATATAGTAATATTTTAAACTTAAATGAGTGAGTGATTTTAAGGTCAGGACATTTTGAACCGAAAGGAGCAAGTCCATTTTTAATAATTATGGATTTACTGGCATTTTCGAAGCACAATGAAATTCATGTTATTAATAATAATTAATATATTTTATATATATATATTTTATATATTGTTTATTTGGGGGAATTCATGTTATTAATAATATTTTTATATATATTGTTTATTGCAGGAATTCATGTTATTAATATTTTTTATATATATTGTTTATTTGGAGGAATTCATGTTATTTTTGCGGGTTTTTTTTTCAGAGGCCGGTGTCGGGAGCGGAGAGAGCGACGGTACATAGAAACATAGAAACATAGAATCTAGGAGCATTTAAACTCACTTTCGCGGGCTTTTTTTTTCAGAGGCCGGTGTCGGGAGCAGAGAGAGCGGTAGTACAGTGAGTATTTAAACTCACTTTCGCGGTCTTTTTTCCTCAGAGGCTTACCAATCTCGCAGATCGGCGGCGGCATTCCAGAGCAACGTCACAATTCAAAAAGTGACGCGGGCAAGAGGAAGCAGCTGATTGGGTGAGTACGGCCAGGTGAGTATTTATACTACTCTATAGTTTGACAGTTAAGGTTAATAGTTTATAAAGTTTAGAAGGTCTTAATTTTGTGGTTATAGTTTCTAAGGTCTCTGTTGTGTAGCGGGGAGTGCTAGTAAACAAGGGCCCTTGACTATATAATTTAATTGTAGTGTAATTAGTGGTATTGATTTGATTTAATTTAATTTAAATTAATTAAAGGATAAGTCATGGCAGCACAGCTCGGCCCCGTGGCATGCTCCTCCTGCACTATATGGGAAATCAGGGACACTTCCTGTGTCCCTGACGACCATGTGTGCGGGAAGTGTATCCAGTTGCAGCTACTGGCAGACTGCATTGCGGCGCTAGAGCTGCGAATGGATACATACTGGAGCATTCACGATGCTGAGGACGTCGTGGATATCACGTTTAATGAGTTGGTCACACCGCAGGTAAAGGCTGCACAGGCAGGAAGGGAATGGGTGACCGCCAGTCAGAGTAGTAGGTGCAGGCAGGTAGTGCAGGGGTCCCCTGTGGCCATCCCCATCTCAAACAGATATACCACTTTGGATATTGTTGAGGAGGATGGCTTATCGGGGGAAGGCAGCAGCAACCAACTTCCTGGCAGCATGGGTGGTTCTGCTGCACAGGACGGGAGGAAAAAGAGCGGGAGAGCTATAGTGATAGGGGATTCTATCGTAAGGGGAATAGATAGGCGTTTCTGCGGCCGCAAACGAGACTCCAGGATGGTATGTTGCCTCCCTGGTGCAAGGGTCAAGGATGTCTCAGAGCAGCTGCAGGGCATTCTGGAGGGGGAGGGTGAACAGCCAGTTGTCGTGGTGCATATAGGTACCAACGATATAGGTAAAAAATGGGATGAGGTTCTAAAAGCTGAATATAGGGAGTTAGGAGGTAAATTAAAAAATCGGACCTCAAAGGTAGTAATCTCAGGATTGCTACCAGTGCCACGTACTAGTCAGAGTAGAAATAGAAGGATATTTCAGATGAATACGTGGCTAGAAGAATGGTGCAAGGGGGAGGGATTCAAATTCCTGGGACATTGGAACCGGTTCTGGGGGAGGTGGGACCAGTACAAACTGGACGGTTTGCACCTGGGCAGGACCGGGACCGATGTCCTAGGGGGAGTGTTTGCTAGTGCTGTTGGGGAGGGTTTAAACTAAAATGGCAGGGTGTTGGGAACCTGTGCAGGGAGACAGAGGAAAGGGAAGCAAGGATAGAAGCAAAAGACAGGAAGGAGAAAAGCAAAAGTGGAAGGCAGAGAAATAAAGGGTGTAAATCAAACATGGCCACAGTAAACAATAATTCTAAAAGGTCTAAGAGTGTTAAAAAAAACAAGCCTGAAGGCTTTGTGTCTTAATGCGAGGAGCATTCGTAATAAGGTGGATGAATTAGCTGCGCAAATAGATGTAAACGGATATGATATAATTGGGATTACGGAGACATGGCTCCAGGGTGACCAAGGCTGGGAATTCAACATCCAGGGGTATTCAATATTCAGGAAGGACAGGCAAAAAGGAAAAGGAGGTGGGGTAGCATTGCTGGTTAAAGAGGAGATTAACACAATAGTAAGGAAGGATATTAGCTCTGATGATGTGGAATCTGTATGGGTAGAGCTGAGAAATACCAAGGGGCTGTTCCCGATGGCGGGGGAGTCCAGAACCAGGGGTCACAGTCTAAGGATAAGGGGTAAGCCATTTAGGACTGAGATGAGGAGGAATTTCTTCACCCAGAGAGTGGTGAACCTGTGGAATTCTCTGCCACAGAAGGCAGTTGAGGCCAATTCATTAAATATATTCAAGAAGGAGTTAGATATATTTCTTAGGGCTAAGGGGATCAAGGGATATGGGGAGAAAAGCAGGGACAGGGTACTGAATTTGGATGATCAGCCATGATCGCATTGAATGGTGGAGTAGGCTCGAGGTGCCGAATGGCCTACTCCTGCTCCTATCTTCTATGTTTATTAATAATATTTTTAATATCTATTTTTAGAAATATATATATTGTTTATTGGGGCAATTCATGTTATTAATAATATTTTTAATATCTACTTAAAAATATATATATATTGTTTATTGGGGGAATTCATGTTATTAATATTATTTTTAATATCTACTTAAAATATATATATATATTGTTTATTTGGGGAATTCATGTTATTAATATTTTTAATCCATATTTTATAATATATTTTTTGTGGGGGGGTGAAGATTCCATATTTTTAAAACACATGTGTGTTTTTTTACTGGAGTGGGGTTTGTGAAATGCATGCATTGCCCTGCCAGTGAGTGTTCATTCACCCTGGTCTGGTCTGGTCTGTGTTGCCCTGCAGGGGCTGAGCTGAGCCGGACCGGGCCGGGCCGCCCCAATGGATTCTGGGAGGCTGCATGGCCAGGGCCAAGATGGCGGCCGGGCGCGCTGCAAAAACATTGCGGAAGTGAGGTAAGGTGCAAGGGGGGCCCCGCCATGGCCGCGTCTCCCCTCGGCGGCAGAAAGGGAGGAATCCGAGAGATTATACACACACACACACACCACACTAAAATATGGAAAGCCCCGACAACAAAAATAAACAAAGACGGGGAAAAGAGCGGTCTGGGCCGTGCGGCGGCGGCGGCTGCAGAGGGAGCGAGAGAGAGGGGGTGGGGAGAGCGAGCGAGCGAGCGCCTGCCGCCGCTTCAAACTGCCGCCGCCCGGCCCAGGCAGCTCGGTGCGGGCGGGCCCTCTCCCCTCGCTCCTGCCTCAATCAGCGGCCGCTCGCTCACTCGGTCGGGCGGCTTTCCAAAAAAAAAAAATCAATCCTTCATTAAATATCATTTAATGATGAGGATAATAAAGGCCCTTCTCTTAACAAATGATTCAGTTAAACTGGAGAGTCTTTCTCTCTCTTTCCACACCCTCCCTCAGTAAAACTCTGCTGAGGAGGTGTTTTTTTTATAATTTTTTATTATTTATTGCTGCTAATCTCCCTCCTTCTCCACCATTTTATTCCCTTCACAGTTTGGTGTTTTTCTCTCAGTTATGGCGGAGATTTTTTTGTTTTCTCAGCCCACCTTCCAAGACCAGCTCTGAGGCGCAAGAGGGTGGTGTGTGTGTGTGTATATATCAGGCGAGGCCGGGGATTGCCCCGTGGCTCCGAGAGGCCTACTCGTCTCTCCTGTTAGTAGTAGGTAAGGGGTGGTGGTGGTGGTGTCTGGAGGAAGAAACAAACACAGCATAAAACACAACATAAACACGGCGAATGGCTCTCAGCAGCCTCTCCCCTCCCTGTGCAAGATTACACCTCACCAGCCCAGCCCATTCACCAAACTTTTTCTCAGCCACTTCCAAGAGGGATTTTCTTCCCCCACCTCACCTCCTCAGGGTCACTTTTAATATTTTCACAACAGCCACAAGTTTCCCTTCCCCTTCTCTCCTCCAAAAACAATAAAGACCCCCCTGAGGGAGAAAATAAAGTCCCCCTGTTACTGGAATCTGCTTCTTTGCTATTTTCTGGGGCTGCTTCTGCACATCTTAAAAACTCCCCTCAGTGGGATTTCAGTTCACTATTATTTCAGAAACAGCCATATTTCAAATGATTTCATATATTATATTCAGTTGTGTGGGTTTATATATATATTATATATATATATATATATATAATGTGTGTGTGTGAGAATACATATGTATATTATAATCTGAGTGTACATTATATAGATTTTTTATATACACACACACACACGTGTATTAAAATCTGTGTAAAGTATATGTGTATATCTGCAATATGTGTGTGTGGAACTTCCCTTTCCACTCGGAGTACCCAGCTGGTGCATTCATTCTACTTGCAGTAGATTGAGTGACCAGTGTGTCTCGCTGCTCTGCTTTGTGTGCACTTTATGGTGAAGGAACCCGTTTTATTTGGTGATAAATATGCGGAACACGTGTGCTTAGTGCAGTTTCGGCAGATGCAGCTCCTGCTCCCAGGGAAGGTTATGTTTGTTTTTTTTTAAAAGTCTCTGGCACTTTGTGTTTTTTTTGTGTGTGGAGGGGGTGCAGCTGAGCGCGGCAGCGAATCAGTCCTTCGCACATGTTGGGAGATTGGTCATTTTAAGGTCAGTTTGCAATCGGAAATATTTTTCAACAGTCGTGTTTTTTTGTGTCGGAGACAGGTGGAAGTTTCCACGTGTGTGGACGAGGCACTCGGTTGGGCCATGAGTTTAGGAGCGTCTAAAAATACCGAGCAGCGCAATCAAATCGCGTTTTTTTCGCATTATGAAAATGAAGGTTGTAATAGATTTAAATCTGATTGTAACGTCACCTTCCCTGCTACTTCAGTAACTATCACTTGTTACTACTTCATTTTCGGGCTGATACATTATGTATCCAAATAATACTGCAGATAACTATCTGGATAACTGATCTTTTTTGTTCCTGCTGTTTTGATTAATACTGTTCTGTTCCTGTCTCTGTAAATGTCTCGATCAGGGCTGTCCAAACTAGGAACCCTGAGCCCTGGCAGTCTAGCTCTAAAGATACAGGCAACTCAGCCCTGTTTGTGCACATTTTATTTTGTTGGGTTATTGAATTTGAATTTTGTGGACCTGGAAGTTTGAAAAAACTGTTGGGTGTTGTTTCCTCATTGGTCGATGAATTCTAAACAAGAGCTTAAAGATCTGTTAGTATCAGAAACTTGCGATCCATACAAGTTATGGGATTGTGGATTAAAACTATGTATGTGGCTCGTAGGCTCTGTGGTACACACCTATGCAGCCCAAGAAGGCCTAAAAACCTTGGACACCTCTGGCCTAGATATTGCTACTGTTCCAACCAGGGATTTGGATGATCAGTTAATTCTATTCTATTCTGAAATGTGAAACCTGTCACAACTTTGTAGTTAAAAATTTGTTTATAGTGTTACCCAGTAAAGCTGTACTGACTGAATTTGCATGTTTGGGTTGCATTTTACGGCTCGAGTACATGTTGGTTGCCTAGGTAAAAACCATGGTGGTCAGGAGTTTATTTGTGTCAAGAAAAGACTGGAATTACGCAACAGGTCTGTGATTGTTTCGGATGGTAGAAGGTCCTTACCCAAATTGATACCGTCTCAGTTTAGGAGCTGACAGATGCTGTGAATTCCTAGCGTATTGTGTTTCTATTTAGAGTTGCAGCATTTAATTTTGCTTTGTTATCTCTAACATATTTGCAGTGCATTGGAACTATTAAATCTGCATTTAACAACAACAACTTGCATTTCTATAGCATCTTTAACGTAGTAAAACGTCGCAAGATGCTTCACAGGAGCGATTATCAAAACAAATTTGACACCGAGCCACATAAGGAGATATTAGGACAGGTGACCAAAAGCTTGGCCAAAGAGGTAGGTTTTAACAAGCGTCTTAAAGGAGGAGAGAGCGGTGGAGAGGCTTAGGGAGGGAATTCCAGAGCTTAGGGCCTAGGCAGCTGAAGGCACAGCCACCAATGGTTGAGCGATTAAAATCAGGGGTGCACAAGAGGCCAGAATTGGAGGACTGCCGAGATCTCGGAGGGTTGTAGGCAATGTTTCCTCTTTTTTTCGGTGCGCGGCTCATTTAAATTTCCGCGCAGATGCAGCGTTTCCCATACAAAAGCCGGTGAACGGCCTGCGCGGGACCTTGACGGCAGCACGGCCACACGGCTTAATGGGAAAATTGGTTGTAGGGCTGGAGGAGGTTACAGAGATAGGGAGGGATGAGGTCATGGAGGGATTTGAAAACAAGGATGAGAATTTGCTGGACTGGGAGCCAGTGTAGGTCAGTGAGCACAGGGGTGTTAGGTAACGGGACTTGGTGCGAGTTAGGATATGGGCAGTACAGTTTTGGATGAGCTCAAATTTACGGAGGGTGCAAGGTGGGAGGAGAGAGGTGGTCAGGAGAGCTTTGGAATAATCTAATCTAGAGGTAACAAAGGCATGGGTGAGGGTTTCAGCAGCAGATGAGCTGAGGCAGGGGCGGTGACGGGTGATGTTACGGAGGTGGAAGGAAGCGGTCTTGGTGATGGAGAGGATATGGGGTTGGAAATTCAGCTCAGAGTCAAATAGGACGCCAAGGTTGAGAACAATTTAGTTCAGCCTCAGACAGTGGCCAGGGTGAGGGATGGAGTCAGTGGCTAGGGAACGGAGTTTGTGGCAGGGATCAAAGACAACGGCTTCGGTCTTCCCAATATTTAATTGGAGGAAAGCTCTGCTCATCCAATACTGGATGTCGGACAAGCAGTGTGACAAATCAGAGGCGGTGGAGGGGTCGAGAGAGGTGGTGCTGAGGTAGAGCTGGGTGTCATCAGCGTACATGTGGAACATGACGTGTTTTCGGATGAACTCTTCGAGGGGCAGCATGTAGATGAGAAATAGATGGGGGCCAAGGACAGGTCCTTGGGGGACTCCAGACTAAGTCGGTATATTTTAATGTTGTGTGATGTTCTTACTTATTCACCTCAAATAGCACCCACCGCTGTTGACTGAGCTACAACCACCAGAACTTCAACCTAGTGTTAAATGTTCTCTTAGACACAACCTAAGCTTTGGAAGAGAAAATCTATAATTGTCCTGCTGTGTGTTGGTCCACAGTTCAAGTGAACATAGTATTAGCATTTCACACCCCCACCATAATGCTTTACTGAAATATTTGTGATAACACAATGAAGTTTTTGTTGCAAAAAGAAGCACTCATCCATCTTCTGTAGAATAGGATGTGGATGACAGAATCACGCTGGTGTACAGTACCGTGCACATTTTGTCTTGGCTACTTTTGTTATTAACCAGTTCTGGTCACCACATTGCAGGAAAGATGTGATTGCACTAGAGAGGGTACAGAGGAGACTTACGAGGATGTTGCCAGGACTGGAGAATTTTAGCGATGAGGAAAGATTGGATAGGCTGGTGTTGTTTTCTTTGGAACAGCGGAGGGTGAGGGGAGACTTGATTGAGGTGTATAAAATTATGAGGGGCCGAGATAGAGTGGATAGGAAGCACCTATTTCCCTTAGCAGAGAGGTCAATAACCAGGTGGCATAGCTTTAAAGTAATTGGTAGAAAGATTAGAGGGGAGTTGAGAACTTTTTTCACCCAGAGGGTTGTGGGGGTCTGGAACTTGCTGCCTGAAAGGGTCGTCGAGGCAGAAACTCTACGGCTATGGACCAAGAGCTGGAAAGTGGGATTAGGCTTGATAGCTCTTTTGCGACGGCGCAGACACGATGGGCCGAATGGCCTCCTCTTGTGCCATAAATGTCTATGATTCTAAGTAGATTATTTGGCGTGGCCCTAATTTTCCGTGTCTCTTAAGTTATCAGCAATTTCATTTTGAATTACTGAATTTGAGCTGGACTGGACCAAATTTCTGAAGCTGTTGAAGAGACTTGCTGTTCAGTTTGATTCTTAGATTCTGCAGGTTTCGAATCTCATGAGGGTTGTGTTTTCTGCGTGCGTCTTGTCAAAAAGCACAGGGGTGGTGGTGGTGGAGATAATACTGTACCATCTGTAGCAAAGTATTCACATTTTTATAATGATTCTCAGGAGCCTGGATGAAAATGAATCCTCAAAAACTCCATTGTTTCTACAGACTTTTTTTTATATTCGTTCATGGGATGTGGGCGTCACTGGCAAGGCCAACATTTATTGCCCATTCCTAGTTGCCTTTGAGAAAGTGGTGCTGAGCCACCTTCTTGAACCGCTGCAGTCCGTGTGGTGAAGCTACTTCTACAGTGCTGTTAGGGATTTCCACTATTTTGACCCAGCGACGATGAACGATCGGCGATATACTTACAAGTCCGGATGGTGTGTAACTTGGAGGTGGTGGTGTTCCCATGCACCTGCTGCCCTTGTCCTTCTAGGTGGCAGAGGTCGCGGATTTGGGAGGTGCTGCCGAAGAAGCCATGACGAGTTGCTGCAGTGCATCTTATAGATGGTACACACTGCAGCCACAGTACGCCAGTGGTGGAGGGAGTGAATGTTTAAGGTAGGGTGCCAATCAAGCGGGCTGCTTTGTCTTGGATGGTGTTGAGCTTCTTGAGTGTTGTTGGAGCTGCATTCATCCAGGCAAGTGGAGAGTATTCCATCACACTCCTGACTTGTGCCTTGTAGATGGTGGAAGGCTTTGGGGAGTCAGGAGGTGAGACACTCGCCGCAGAATACCCAGCGTCTGACCTGCTCTTGTTGCCACAGTATTAATGTGGCTGTTCCAGTTAAGTTTCTGGTCAATGGTGACCCCCAGGATATTGATGGTGGGGGTTTCGGCGATGGTAATGCCGTTGAATGTCATGGGGCGGTGGTTCGATGCTCGCTTGTTGGAGATAGTCTTGTGTGGTGCGAATGTTACCTGCCATTTATCAGCCCAAGCCTGAATGTCGTCCAGGTCTTGCTGCATGCGGGCATGGACTGCTTCATTATCTGAGGAGTTGCGAACACTGTGCAGTCATCAGCGAACATCCCCACTTCTGACCTTATGATGGAGGGAAGGTCATTGATGAAGCAGTTGAAGATGGTTGGGCCTAGGACAATGCCCTGAGAAATTCCTGCAGTGATGTCCTGGGGCTGTGATCATTGACCTCCAACCACCACAACCTCTTCTTTTTGTGCCAGGTATGACTCCAGCCAGTGGAGAGTTTTCCCCCCGATTCCCATTGACTTCAGTTTTTCTAGTGCTCCTTGAAACCACACTCGGTCAAATGCTGCCTTGATGTCAAGGGCAGTCACCCTCACCTCACCTCTGGAATTCAGCTCTTTTGTCCATGTTTGGACCAAGGCTGTAATGAGGTCTGGAGCCGAGTGGTCCTGGCGGAACCCAAACTGGGCATCAGTGAGCAGGTTACTGGTGAGTAAGTGCTGCTTGATAGCACTGTCGATAACACCTTCCATCACTTTGCTGATGACTGTGAGTAGACTGATGGGGCGGTATTTGGCCGGATTGGATTTGTCCTGCTTTTTGTGGACAGGACATACCTGGGCAGTTTTCCACATTGTCGGATAGATGCCAGTTTTGTAGCTGTACTGGAACAGCTTGGCTAGAGGCGCGGCTAGTTCTGGAGCACAAGTCTTCAGCACGACAGCCAGGATGTTGTCGGGTCCCACAGCCTTTGCTGTATCCAGTGCGCTCAGTCGTTTATTGATATCACGTGGAGTGAATCGAATTGGCTGAAGACTGGCTTCTGTGATGGTGGGGACCTCAGGAGTAGGCCGATATGGATCATCCACTCGGCACATCTGGCTAAAGATGGTTGCAAATGCTTCAGCTTTGTCTTTTGCACTCACAGCTGGGCTCCACCATCATTGAGGATGGGGATATTCATGGAGCCTCCTCATCCTGTTAGTTGTTTAATGGTCCACCACCATTCACAACTGGGATGTGACAGGACTGCAGAGCTTTGATCTGATCTGTTGATTGTGGGATCTTTATGCATAAGCCTGGACAGATGGGATAAATGTCTGGGTGCAACTGGGGTCTCGCCTGCTGCCAGTGCATATTGACGCAGCACTTGCCGCAATTTTCTGATACGTGCTGATCAAGGTTTCCTGCCGCCAGCGTGTATTCTGAAACTTACCCTCAGAATGTCAATAGTTCATGTGATGGGTCTTAAGGGTCGCTAACCAGAGGGCACAGATTTAAGGTGATTGGCAAAAGAACCAGAGGTGTCATGAGGAAAAACATTTTTATGCAACGAGTGGTTAGGATTTGGAATGCACTACCTGATAGGGTGGTGGATACAGATTCAATAGTGGCCTTCAAAAGGGAATTTGATAAATACTTGAAGGAGAAAAAATTGCAGATATGGGGAAAGAGCAGGGGAGTAGGATTAGCTGGATTGCTGTTAGAAAGAGCCGGCGCAGACTTGATGGGCCAAGTGGCCTCCTTCTGTGCTGTACTATTCTGTGTCTGTGTGGGAGGGGAACCTAGCTGATTCCAAACCAGTCTCCACACCAACATCTGCACACATGCACGTCCAGCACGGATTATTGGTTAGTGATGAAGTGTGGAAATCTTGGCCTTTTGTTTTCTTCTCCCCAACCTAATCCAGAGGTACCGTGGCCAATTGTAGCATGTGTACCGCTGCACCTAGCTGCTGAGATCAGCTCACTCAGCACATAGTGGGGAAGGAACTTTAAGAAAGAAAGAACTTGCCTTTATATAGCGCCTTTCACGACCTCAGGACGTCACAAAGTGCTTTACAGCCAATAAAGTATTATTGAGGTAAAGTCACTGTTGTAATGTAGGGAAAGGACATTTCTGGTTGCTATGGCTCAGCTACTCTCTGTCTTAAGCAGCTGGGTTCTGGTGGTTCGTGAGCAGTGATGGGAGAAATTTAATGAATGGATAAATTAATGACAAGTATCACGCAACAAACATGTTGAATACGAGTATTTGCTTGAGTACAGTTTTTCCTAAATCGTATTAGTGCCATTATCCTAAACATACCTAGTGCTTACTGTATAGTTCAAGAGAAGAACAGATCAGTATTTGAAACAGAAAATACAGGGCTGTGGGCAGAAAGCAGGGGGAGAGCGTTAAGTTTTTGATAGTTGTTGCAAAGAGCTGGCACAAACATGATAGACTGATTGGCCTCCTTCTGTGCTGTAAACCTTTTTGGTTCTATTATGGGAATGACGCATACACTAGTAAAACTTACAGGGTTTCAATTCTCTGCAAAGTAGGCAAAGGATATGTTTGCCAGATGTTTTGACTGAGCTCGAGTTCTGCAATTTTTGTTGCACTCTGCTTGAAATTAAGTGTTATTGTGGGCGGAGGGAGGGAGGGGTGTCCAAGGGAAGCAAGATTAATTATGTTAATATATCTTGCCTTGCAACATTTGTTGGACGAGCATGTAATGGTGTTGGCACCCAAAGTTGTAGCGGGGTCCACATGCTGTTAGGAACATAGAAGTAGGCCATTAGGTTCGACATTACAACAGTGACGACACTTCAGAAGTACTTCATTGGCTGTAAAGCACTTTGGGAAGTCCTTTGGTCGTGAAAGGCGCTATATAAATGCAAAGCTTTGTTTCTTTCATTCAACTCCATTGAGCCTGTTCTGCCATTTAATTAAATCGTGGCTGATCTGCAACTGGGCTCCACTTACTGTCTTTGATCCATATCCCTTGATACGCTTAGTTATTTGTCTGCCATTGCTCCTGTCGAATCCTATGTTGGGGGAGGGGGAATGAGAATGAAATTGAAGGTGATTTGGCTCTAGGCATCTCTCTCTTTCCCAAATGCCTCAGTTATGCTGAAGTATGTTCCCACAAATGCCAGCAGCTGTCATCTGGTTCTTTGTCCAAGTGATCATTCTTCATATGTGAGCCTACACCATAATTGGGGAAGCTATTAAACCATGGAGGCATCACAACCGAGCCTGAGATGTCTTCCTTGCGTGCTCTCTCTTTCCGTGGGGGGGGGGGCGGGGCGGGGCGGGGTGAGAGTCACTGGATGGGAGCCCCCACTTTTTTTTCCTCTTTTTAGCCCACACTTTTATCCCTGCTGTTTCACCCATGGACACTTGAGTCCAATTTGCAGCGCTCCAACTGTTGCCCAGCCAGCAATGCTGTAATTCGGCATAGACCAGGAATTTCTTTGTTGTGTTTTCTCCTCAATGCTGTGGAGCGGTTTCGAGCCTCCACCCTGAGCAGCTGGATGAGGTTCGGAAACTTCGCAATGCGTGGAGCAGTGATTACAAAGTCATATCCTGCCTTGGAGAATCCTGGGCGATCAGGCCACCAATGTATTTTGTTACCTCCAGACTCAATTATTCCACTGCTCTCCTGGCCGACCTCCCATCTTCCACTTTTCGTAAACGTCAGTTCATCGACTAGAAACATAGAATCTAGGAGCAGGAGTAGGCCATTCGGCCCGTCGAGCCTGCTCCACCATTCAATACGATCATGGCTGATCATCCAAATCCAGTACCCTGTCCCTGCTTTAATCCCCACAGTACACACATCCCACCCTACCCCCGTAACCCCACGTATTTAATTCCCCCTAACATATCCCATCCTATCCCCATAACTCCACATATTTAATCCCCCCCTAACACTAAGGGTCAATTTTTTTTTCATAGCCAAATCAACCTAACCCACACATTTTTGGACTAGGCCTGTATTCACTAGAGTTTAGAAGAATGAGAGGGGATCTCATTGAAACGTATAAAATTCTGACAGGGCTAGACAGACTGGATGCAGGGAGGATATTTCCCCTGGCTGGGGGTTTCTAGAACGAGGGGTCACAGTCTCAGGATACGGGGTAGGACATTTAGGACTGAGATGAGGAGAAATTTCTTCACCAGAGGGTGGCGAACCTGTGGAATTCTCTACCACAGAAGGCTGTGGAGGCCAAGTCACTGAATATATTTAAGAAGATCATATTCAATGGCGGAGCAGGCTCGAAGGGCTGAATGGCCTACTCCTGCTCCTATGTTTCTATCCAAAACTCTGCTGCCTGTATCCTAACCCACAACAAGTCCCGTTCACTCATCACCCCTGTGCTTGCTGACTTACGTTGGCTCCAGGTCCAGCATAGCCGTAAATATTTAAATGGTCTCTCCCGATCTCCAGCCCTACAATCCTCCCAGAAATCTGCGTGCCTCCAATTCTGGCCTCTTGTGCATCCCATTGGCGGCCGTGCCTTCAGCTGTCTTGGCCCATAGCTCTGGAATTCCCGCTCTAAACACCTCCGCCTCTCCTCCTTTCAAGACCTATCTCTTTGACCAGGCTTTTGGTCATCTGTCCTAATATCTGCTTATGTGGCTCGGTGTCAAATTTTGTCTGACTACGCTCCTGTGAAGCACCTTGGGACATTTTACTACGTTAAAGGTGCTATATAAATGCAATTTGTGAAAATACGAATTGGGTCAACAATCCTGCAGTAATTTTTTTTTTGTACTTATTTCCACCCCTCTTGAAGATCTAGGAAGGACTACCCTCCAACATCTCGCTAAGTGGCCATTGTTCGTGTGTTAGGCCGAAATGCGGGCAAACTGATTGTGTAGGGCATCAGCGACAAGTTTGACCTGCCTTCACCCAAAGTTTGCACACATGCACTTTCCAGCTAGAGTTACTAGATAATGATCATAAGTGGGATCTCTGCCTATTTTATTCCTTTCACCAGCCATGGGGTTTTTAAGGCCAATTGTTGTATCTGAATTGATGCTTTGGCTGATGGTAGTTATGACTAAAGGAGCTTTTGGGGTTTCGGACAAAGATTGCAGTTATGGCTGATGGCGAGCATTGAAGGCAGAAGACCACAGTCCCAAATTTGATAGTGCACCTCATTTATCCTGCAGTGTGCAAGTAGTGAAATTCCAGCTTGGTTGTGTTCACAATGTCACATATTCCAGTTTAATATTAAGGGAGGAATATCGCTAAATTTTTAGCTCTAAGCGATTAAATATCACAATATGGTTTACAATTATTAGCAATTGCCACAGTATATTGCTAAATCTCATTGAGCATGGAAAGGGGTATTTAAATTCTGTGAGTGAATCAGCATTTTAAAGAGTTTTTTTGAGGGAGGATTGTCCACATAGCTTTCAGCAATAGGAAGTAATTTGAAAAAAGTTGAAAGAAAACCAGACTTTGTTGTGAGATGGCTACAATTAAAAAAAAACTTATATGTCTGATTTCTGGGTTATGAAAAGGTCACATGTTCGTTGAAGGTTCCTTTCTCTAAATATGGTATGTGAGTCGTTTTCATTGATTTTAAAAAAATTCATTCCTGGGATGTGGGTGTCGCTGGCAAGGCCAGCATTTATTGCCCATCCCTAATTGCCCTTGAGAAGTTGGTGGTGAGCTGCCCTCTTGAACCGCTGCAGTCCGTGTGGTGAAGGTATTCCCACAGTGCTGTTAGGTAGGGAGTTCCAGGATTTTGCCCCAGTGACAATGAAGGAATGGCGATATATTTCCAAGTCAGAATTGGTGTGTGACTCGAGGGGAACTTTGAGGTGGTGGTGTTCCTATGCACCTGCTGCTCTTGTCCTTCTAGGTGTTGGAGGTCTCGGGTTTGGGAGGTGCTGTCGAAGAAGCCTTGGCGAGTTGCTGCAGTGCATCTTGCAGATGGTACACACTGCAGCCACGATGCGCTGCTGGTGGAGGGACTGAATGTTTAAGGTGGTGGATGAGGAGCCAATCAGGCGGGCTGCTTTGTGCTGGATGGTGTTGAGCTTCTTGAGTGTTGTTGGAGCTGCACTCATCCAGGCAAGTGGAGAGTATTCCGCCACACTCCTGACTTGTGCCTTGTAGATGGTGGAAAGGCTTTGGGGAGTCAGGTGAGTCATTCACCGCAGGCTACCTAGCCTCTGACCTGCTCTTGTAGCCACAGTACTTATGAGGCTGGTCCAGTTACGTTTTTGGTCAATGTTGACCCCCCCCCCCGGGATGTTGATGGTGGGGGATTTGATGATGTCATTGATTCGGCAATGTCGTTGAATGTCAAGGGGAGGTGGTTAGACGTTCTCTTGTTAGAGATAGTCATTGCCTGGCACTTGTGTGGCGTGAATGTTACTTGCCACTTATCAACCCAAGCCTGAATGTTGTCCAGGTCTTGCTGCATGTGGGCACGGATTGCTTTATTATCTGAGGAGTTGCGAATGAAATTGAACACTGCAATCATCAGCGAATATCCCCACTTCTGACCTTTATGATGGAGGAAAGGTCATTGATGAAGCAGCTAAAGATGGTTGGGCCTAGGACACTGCCCTGAGGAACTCCTGCAGCGATGTCCTGGGGCTGAGATGATTGGTTTCCAACAACCACAACCATCTTTCTTTGTGCTAGGTATGACTCCAGCCAGTGGAGAGTTTTCTCCCTGGTTCCCATTGACTTCAATTTTACTAGGGCTCCTTGAAGCCACACTCGGTCAAATGCTGCCTTGATGTCAAGGGCAGTCACTCTCACCTCTGGAATTCAGGTCCATGTTTGGACCAAGGCCGTAATGCGGTCTGGAGTCAAGTGGACCTAGTGGAACTCAAACTGAGCAGATTGTTGGTGAGTAAGTGTTGCTTGATAGCACTGTCGACGACTTTATTGATGATTGAGAATAGACTGATGGAGCAGTAATTGGTCGGATTGGATTTGTCCTGCTTTTTGTGGACAGAGGACATACCTGAGCAGTTTTCCACATTGTTGGGTAGATGCCACTGTTGTAGCTGTACTGGAACAGCTTGGCTAGAGGGGTGGCTAGTTCTGGAGCACAAGTCTTCAGCGCTGCAGCCGGGATGTTGGCGGGACCCATAGCCTTTGCTGTATCTGGTGCGCTCAGCCATTTCTTGATCACGTGGAGTGAATCGAGTTGACTGAAGACTGGCTTCTGTGATGGTGGGGACCTCAGGAGGAGGAGCAGTTATTTAATTGTCTACCACCATTCACGACTGGATGTGACAGGACTGCAGAGCTTTGATTTGATCCATTGGTTGTGGGATCGTTTGGCTCTGTCTATAGCATGCTGCTTCTGCTGTTTAGCATGCATGTAGTCCTGCGTTGTAGCTTCACCAGGTTGACGCCTCATTTTTAGGTACGCCTGCTGCTGCTCCTGGCATGCTCTTCTACACTCCTCATTGAACCAGCGTTGGTCCCCTGGCTTGATGGTAATAGTAGAGTGAGGGATTTGCCAGGCCATGAGGTTACAGATTGTGATGTAGAATAACTGGCTGTTGAGACCTACTGGGTTAGCAGAAATGGTGCAATGTGTTTTCTAACCTGAAAAGAAGTCTTGCTTTTAATAAGGGAGTAATTCTAAGAGTCTCAACATCTAAGAGTACTTTATATGTCCAATATTTTAACAGTTCAGCAAGGTTGACCCATTAATAAAGAAAAAAAAGAAAGACTTGCATTTATATAGCGCCTTTAAGGACCACCGGATGTCCCAAGGCGCTTTACAGCCGAAGAAGTACTTTTTTTGAAGTGTAGTCATTGTTGTAATGTAGGAAATGGGGCAGCCAATTTGTGCACAGCAAGCTCCCACAAACAGCAAAGTGATATCGACCAGATAATCTGTTTTAATGATGTTGATTGAGGGATAAATATTGGCCAGTACACCGGGGATAACTCCCCCGCTCTTCTTCAAAATAATGCTGTGGGATCTTTTACGTCCACCTGAGAGAGCAGACAGGGTCTGAGTTTATTGTCTCATCCGAAAGTCGGCACCTCTGGCAGTGCAGCACTTTCTCAGTACTGCACTGGCGTGTCAGCCTAGATTTTTGTGTTCAAGTCTCTGGAGTGGGACTTGAACTCACAACCTTCTGACTCAGAGGCGAGAGTGCTACCAACTGAGCCACAGCTGACACTGTAATCTGCATTCTCTCAGTGTAACTTAAAAATTGTTCTGTCATGTGTCAGGAACAATCAAAATTTGGGTGACTGCACTCACCTGCTCGCGGGCCAGTCCCCACCCCATCTGTACTGTATTCTTTATCTCCCAGCAGCTTGTCTCTGGTTCCTAGTCTGTCACACACTTCTTGATAGTGCTTGTGTGGAACAGTCAGAGTGCATTAAAATCAAATTTCCTGTGCCCCTGGGAGCCACGGTGACTGATGGTGGGACTCCCCACTTTGGGGAGTGGGAGACCTGGAGCCAGAGCAAGATGTGCTGGGGACCCTGTAACAGAGAGACAATTAGACTAAGAGCCGAAGGAGCTTAAGACCTATGTTTTTGTTCGTCTCTTTGAGATCTTGTTATAAATTTGGACAACTGTTTGAAAGCTCCAAAAGATCTTATGATACACTCTAACTTCAGTTGTGTTCCACCTTGCATAAATAAATCGTTGGAACATTCTGAGAATGAAGTAAACAGACTTGTTGCTCAAATGAAACAACCTAACTTGGGCTGCATTTACACACGCGTTCAGTGTCGGTACAAAGCATTTGCAACTCTGTGCTGATGTATAGCTTGCATATATTTCAAGGAGTCTCGTTCTGCTTTGGTCCCGGGCCAGGCTGGAGCCTTGACTCTGGCTTTAGACTGCATTTACAATATTAACTATGGCATCAGTGTGAAATTATACTGCTTTATACCAAAACTACACTTGTTTTATAAATGCACCTTGGAATTCTGGTTGAAATTTGAATCTGTTGCTTTTTGAGGGGTGTTGGGTGTTTTGGATGGAATCCTTCCACGAGTGTGCACACCTGAACTGTATACCCAGCAGTGCAGTTATAGATTCTGTCCTTCTGAACTTGGGTTTTGTTTGGAGAGAGTATTGCAAGATATATTGCAGTTTGAGGTGATGGATTAGGAGCATCTCACAATAAGTGTATTGTACAACAGTAAAGTGCAATCCTTCTAAAGGTTTAAAGCACAATTTTTCCAATACGATAAGTAAACCTGGTGACAACTTCATGATGGATGTATGTTCTACTTGGCTTTGCCGTATTAAGTAGGACTGAGTGCTCAATCCAATTGACGACTCCCAACTACAAAGCTATCTGGTTGGTTAAACAATTTTCAGTAGTAATTGGGTCCAATTTACCCTTGGCAAAGACTTGAACTGGACCAATCCACTATATTCAACAATAATGGACAATGGTATAGATAAGGTCGAGGCTGATTATTGCTTCACAGCGGGGCAGGAAAGTGGAGCCACAGGATATAATCAAAGTAAATTTAGAACAGATATCAGGGAAAAATGTTTTTCTCAAGGATGATAAATGCTTGGAACAATCACAAGGTAATAGAGCAAAAGCAAGGAGTTACCTGCAATACACTGAGATGCTACCGTGGGAGAGTTAATATACTGGAAGTATCTGCTTTGGAGAAATGGCCTTTTCTCATCCCTGGCATTCCTTATATTTTAATAAAACACCCGCTGCACTTTTACAACAAGCAACAAAATTTCAAAAAAATTTATGACCGTAACAACCAGACAATAACAAATGACCAAAACCTGTGCAGCTTAGGTGCCCAGCTTTATATGCTCAGGATACAGGCAGAGCTTTGATTCCATTTTAAATGAACTATGCTACATACCAGTGTCTGTTCAGCATCTGTTCTCTTTCCCCCCTCCCCGATCTCCCCACCTTCATGGAAATTTAAATTAATAAAATTTTGAGCAAAACATGGTCAGCCCTATACTTAGGAGTACATTGTTACACTTCAATAGACAGGGTTTTGGATTTACAGCAACGTTGTTTCCAAATGTAATACATGTAATTTTTTTTAAAAACTCTTGGTTACAACTAACACCCAGAATGAGGAATAAACCACAAATTATTTTATTTCAAGTTTGCTAGAATTAAGTTTTCATTGCCATTAAATTGATAACTTGCGGGTAGCTTAGGAAAGGACAGTGAGCACTCTCCTTTCACAACCCCTCAATCTTAGTCCTCCCATTGCTCGGTATTTCAGAAATGTTACTAGAGTAAGCAAGCTTGGAAAAAATCAGCCACATGTTGGGAGTCTGTTTGGATATGCCATGTGGAGAGCTGCTGGTGTACAGTGACTGCATTAGTCAAGATCTGGAATAAAACCAGAAAATATCAGCCCCGGGATTCCTGCTCCTGATCACCATCCAGTGATCACTGCTGCAGAGGGCACTTGGAGATGTGGCAAGAGGTCAGGAGAGAACCGGCCTCGAATGTCCTGCTAGCGGTCACTTAATTTGCAGGGCTATGGAGAGAGCTGGGCAGTGGGACTAATTGGATAGCTCTTTCAAAGAGCCGACACAGGCATGATGGGCTGAATGGCCTCCTTCTGTGATTTATCATTCTAAAATGCTGGAAACGCTCTGCAGGTCAGGCAGCATCTGTGGCGAGAGAAAGAGAGTTAACCTTTCAGATCGATGTCCTTTCATCAGAATTGGAAGATGTTAGAGATGAGCTTTTAAGCAAGTACAGAGCCAGGGAAAAGTGGGGAGAGAAAGAACAAAGGGGAAGGTCTGTGATAGGGTGGAAGGCAGGAGTGATGAAATGACAAAAGTGATGAATGGTGCAAGGCAAAAGAGGGTGGTAATGGGACAAGTATAGAAGCAAAAGATGGGTCCAGATGTTGTTCAAATGGTTACAGCAGAGGGAGAGGGAAGCATGGGAAATCTGGCAAAGTGCAGAAGGCTCCCGTGGAAGAAAGGTGGGTAGACCTCAGGAGTGCGGATCACCTCGCTGGCTGTGTACCAGAAGGGGATTCCCCACCCCAAGCACCAGCCCACACCTCCACTCCCAGTGGCTCTGGTGCAGGCATCCTCCAATACCAGCACCTGCTGCCCGAGAGGAAATGGGAGCGGTGGTTAAGATCTAAAGTTGTTAGCACAGTTGTTAAGTCAGGATCTGGAATTGCTTTCCACGATTCTGTTTAGTTTTTCCTTGAGAACCGGAAACCAGTGCTGTTGGATAGTGTTACCGTTCATCACATGAATGACTGAAGGAGAACTTTAGAACGGAGTTAGATACAAAGGGCTGGTGGAGGGGGATGCGGGGATAGAGAGGTGTGGCTTTTTTCTGATAGAGTGAAACTGTCTTTAAAGTTGATGGATTTATTTGCATCACGTGACAGGAAAGCTGGATTTTGCGAGAGTTTCCGTTAACCTGGGGTCTCTGGTTCAGGGACACCTACATTTCTTCTGGGATGCCTGGAAGTTAAGAACATAAGAAATAGGAGCAGTAGGCCATTTGGCCCCTCGAGCCTGCTCCGCCATTTAATGAGATCATGGCTGATCAGATCTTGGCCTCAGCTCCATTTCCCTGTCCGCTCCCCATAACCCTTCACTCCCTTATTGTTCATAAATCTGTCTATCTCCACCTTAAATATATTCAATAACTCCGCCTCCATAGCTCTCTGGGGCAGCGAATTCCACAGTTTTATGACCCTCAGAAGAAATTCCTCCTCATCTCAGTTTTAAATGGGCGACCCCTTATTCTAAAACTATGCCCCCTAGTTCTAGATTCCCCCATGAGGGGAAACATCTTCTCTGCATCTACCTTGTCGGGCCCCCTCAGTATCTTGTATGTTTCAATAAGATCACCTCTCATTCTTCTAAACTCCAATGAGTATAGGCCCAACCTGCTCAACCTTTCTTCATAAGTCAACCCCTTCATCTCAGGAATCAACCTTGTGATCCTTCTCTGAACTGCCTCCAATGCAAGTATATCCCTCCTTAAATAAGGAGTCCAAAACTGTACGCAGTACTCCAGGTGTGGCCTCACCAATACTCTGTACAGTTGTAGCAGGACTTCCCTGCTTTTATACTCCAGCCCCCTTGCAATAAAAGCCAACATTCCATTTGCCTTCCTGATTACTTGCTCCTGCATGCTAACATTTTGTGTTTCATGCACAAGGACCCCCAGGTTTCTCTGTACTGCAGCATTTTGTAATCTCTCTGCATTTGAATAATTTGCTTTTTTATTTTTCTTACCAAAGTGGATAACCTCGCACTTTCCCACATTATACTCCATCTGCCAAATGTTTGCCCACTCACCTAGCCTGTCAATATCCCTTTGCAGGTTCTGTGTGTCCTCTTCACAACTTGCTTTCCCACCCATCTTTGTATCATCAGCAAATTTGGCTACATTACACTCGGTCCCTTCATCCAATTCATTAATATAGATTGTAAATAGTTGAGGTCCCAGCACTGATCCCTGTGGCACCCCACTTGTTCAGGTGGGTCCCAGAGACGTTTCTTTTAAGCAGTTTAAACTGGTGGTTGTGCAACTTTGGGGAAGTGTATCTGCATGGTGAAATAGTGCTGCCACTGGTATCTCGTTTTATTTGACCTATTTTTAAAAAAATGTTTTTCCGTAGCATTTTCTGTCCGCTCCTCTTCCCTTCTACTCATGAATGCATCAATTCCTTGCTGGGGTACAGTTCCACTGGCGCCCTCCAGTGCCTTCATGTTTGAGCAGGCTATTAAACTGCCTGGGCATCAGAGCTGAGCTGAGTCCAAAAATGTGTGGGTTAGGTTGATTTGGCTATGATAAATTGACCCTTAGTGTTAGGGGGGGATTAAATATGTGGGGTTATGGGGATAGGATGGGATATGTTGGGGGGAATTAAATACGTGGGGTTACGGGGGTAGGGTGGGATATGTGTACTGTGGGGATTGAAGCAGGGACAGGGTACTGGATTTGGATGATCAGCCATGATCGTATTAAATGGCGGAGCAGGCTCGACGGGCCGAATGGCCTACTCCTGCTCCTAGATTCTATGTTTCTATGTTTCTAGGTCATGTCCTCACAACACCCACATACATGCATTACAATTTTGGTCTGTGTGTACCTTCAGCAGAAGTAACTTGTCTAATCTCAGTCTGAAGCCATCTGTCCTCATTATAGTTGACTCTGGCTGCACACTTTTACGCAGCCTATTGTCTCATGAAGTTTTTAAAAATTCGTTTTTATGGGATGTGGGCGTTGCTGGCAAAGCCAGCATTTATTGCCCATCCCTAATTGCCCTTGAGAAGGTAGTGGTGAGCCGCCTTCCTGAACTGCTGCAGTCCGTGTGGTGAAGCTCCTCCCGCAGTGCTGTTAGGTCGGGAGTTCCAGGATTTTGACCCAGCGACAATGAAGGATCAACGATATACTTCTAAGTCAGGATGGTGTGTGACTTGGAGGGTAACTTGGAGGTGCTGGTGTTCCCATGCGCCTGCTGCCCTTGTCCTTCTAGGTGGAAGAAGTCGCGGGTTTGGGAGGTGCGGCCGAAGGAGCCTTGGCGAGTTGCTGCAGTGCATCTTGTAGATGGTACACACTGCAGCCACGGTATGCCAGTGGTGGAGGGAGTGAATGTTTAAGGTGGTGGATGGGGTGCCAATCAAGCGGGCTGCTTTGTCCTGGATGGTGTCGAGCTTCTAGAGTGTTGTTGGAGCTGTACTCATCCAGGCAAGTGGAGAGTATTCCATGAAACTCCTTACTTGTGCCCTGTAGATGGTGGAAAGGCTTTGGGGAGTCAGGAGGTGAGACACTTGCTGCAGAATACCTAGCCTCTGACCTGTTCTTGTTGCCACAGTATTTATGTGGCTGGTCCAGTTAAGTTTCTGGTCAATGGTGACCCCCAGGATGTTGATGGTGGGGGATTTGGCGATGATAATGCCATTGAATGTCAAGGGGTGGTGTTTAGACTCTTGCTTGTTGGAGATAGTCAATGCCTGGCACTTGTGTGGCGCGACTGTTACCTGCCACTTATCAGCCCAAGCCTGAACGTCGTCCAGGTCTTGTTGCATGTGGGCATGGACTACTTCATTATCTGAGGAGTTGTGAATGGCACTGAACACTGTGCAGTCATCAGCGAACATCCCCATTTCTGACCTTATGTTGGAGGGAATGTCATTGATGACGTAGCTGAAGATGGTTGGGCCTAGGACACTGCCCTGAGGAACTCCTGCAGTGATGTCCTGGGGCTGTGATGATTGACCTTCAATCACCACAACCATCTTCCTTTGTGCTAGGTATGACTCCAGCCAGTGGAGAGTTTTCCCCCTGATTCCCATTGACTTCAGTTTTATTAGGGTTCCTTGATGCCACACTCGGTCAAATGCTGCCTTGATGTCAAGGGCAGTCAACTTCACCTCACCTAAGGATATGGTGTTAAGGAAGCTAAAGGGATTGAAGGCGGACAAATCCCCAGGGCCTGATAACATGCATCCTAGGGTACTGAAGGAGGTGGCCCTAGAGATAGCGGATGCACTAAGTATGATTTTTCAGAATTCATTAGACTCGAGAACAGTGCCCATGGATTGGAGGGTAGCTAACGTTACCCCACTATTCAAAAAGGGGGGTAGGGAAAAAGCAGGTAATTACAGACCTGTAAGCCTTACATCAGTTGTGGGCAAAATGCTGGAGTCCATCATTAAGGATGAAATAGCGGAGCACTTAGCAAATGGGGACAGGATAGGACAGAGTCAACATGGATTTACAAAGGGTAAATCGTGCTTGACTAATCTATTGGAATTTTTTGAGGGAGTAACTGGTAAAATAGATGGGGGAGAGCCAGTAGATGTGGTGTACCTGGACTTCCAAAAGGCCTTCGACAAGGTCCCACATAAAAGATTAGCATGGAAAATTGAAGCTCATGGGATAAAGGGGAAAGTATTGACGTGGATAGAGAACTGGCTGTCAGATAGAAAACAGAGAGTTGGAATAAACGGCTCATTTTCTGAATGGCAGGCAGTAACAAGTGGGGTACCACAGGGATCTGTCCTGGGTCCCCAGCTGTTCACAATTTACATTAATGACCTGGATCAGGGAGTCGGATGCAGCATTTCCAAATTTGCAGACGACACTAAACTAGGAGGGGGGGTGGGCTCAGAGGAGGAGACCAGGAAGCTCCAGAGTGATTTGGACAGACTGGGTGATTGGGCGGATAAATGGCAGATGCACTATAATGTGGACAAGTGCGAAGTTATCCACCTTGGGTGCAGGAAGGGGAGGGCAAATTATTATTTAAATGGCAATAAATTGGGAGAGGGGGAAGTACAGAGAGACCTGGGTGTTCTTGTACACCAGTCACTGAAGGCGAGCATGCAGGTGCAACAGGCGGTCAAGAAGGCAAACGGTATGCTGGCCTTCATAGCAAAAGGGTTGGAATACAGGAACAGGGATACCTTGCTGCAGCTGTACAGGGCACTGGTGAGACCACACCTCGAGTACTGTGTACAGTTTTGGTCGCCTCATCTGAGGAAAGATGTTCTTGCAGCGGCGATTCACCAGGCTGATACCAGGAATGGCGGGATTGACCTATGAGGAGAGACTATGTAGTTTAGGGATGTACACACTGGAGTTTAGAAGATTGAGAGGGGACCTCATAGAAGTGTATAAAATTCTGACAGGTCTAGACAGACTAGATGCAGAAGGAATGTTTCCCTTGGCGGGTGAGAACAGAACTAGAGGACATAATTTAAGGATAAGGGCTAAACCATTTAGGACAGAAATGAGGGGGAATTTCTTCACTCAGAGGGTGGTGAACCTGTGGAACTCATTGCCACAGAGGGCAGTGTACGCCAGCTCATTAAATATATTTAAGAGGGAATTAGATATATTTCTACAGGCAAAAGGGGTTAAGGGTTACGGAGAGAAGGCGGGGACGGGATACTGAATTGGAGGATCAGCCATGATCTCATTAAATGGCGGAGCAGGCTCGAAGGGCCGGATGGCCTACTCCTGCTCCTATCTTCTATGTATCTATGTACCTCTGGAATTCAGCTCTTTTGTCCATGTTTGGACCAAGGCTGTAATGAGGTCGGGAGCCAAGTGGTCTTGGTGGAACCCAAACTGGGCATCAGTGAGCAGGCTATTGGTGTGTAAGTGCTGCTTGATAGCACTGTCGATGACACCTTCCATCACTTTGCTGATGATTGAGAGTAGACTGATGGGGTGGTAATTGGCAGGGTTGGATTTGTCCTGCTTTTTGTGGACAGTACATACCCGGGCAGTTTTCCACATTGTTGGATAGATGCCAGTGTTATAGCTGTACTGGAACAGCTTGGCTAGAGGCGCTGCTAGTTCTGGAGCACAAGTCTTTAGCACGATAGCCGGGATGTTATCAGGGCCCATAGCCTTTGCTGTATCCAGTGCGCTCAGCCGTTTCTTGATATCACATGGAGTGAATCGAATTGGCTGAAGACTTGGCTTCTGTCATGGTGGGGACCTCAGGTGGAGGCCGATATGGATCATCCACTCGGCACTTCTGGCTGAAGATGGTTACAAACGCTTCAGCCTTGTCTTTTGCACTCACGTGCTGGGCTCCACCATCATTGAGGATGGGGATATTCATGGAGCCTCCTCCTCCTGTTAGTTGTTTAGTGGTCCACCACCATTCACGACTGGATGTGGCAGGACTGCAGAGCTTTGATTTGATCCGTTGATTGTGGGATTGCTTAGCCCTGTCTATAGCATGCTGCTTCCACTTTTTAGCATGTAGTCCTGTGTTGCAGTTTCCCCAGGTTGGCACCTCATTTTTAGGTACTGGTGCTGCTCCTGGCATGCTCTTCTACACTCCTTATTGAACCAGGGTTGGTCCCCTGGCTTGGTGTTAATGGTAGAGTGAGGGATATGCCGGGCCATGAGATTGTGGTGGAATACAATTCTGCTGCTGCTGATGGTCCACAGCGACTCATGGATATGCCCAGTTTTGAGCTGCTAGATCTGTTCTGAATCTGTCCCATTTAGCACTGGTAGTGCCACACAACACAATGGAGGGTGTCCTCAGTGTGAAGACAGGACTTCGTCTCCACAATGACTGTGTGCTACCAATACTGTCATGGACAGATGCATCTGCGTCAGGTAGATTGGTGAGGACGAGGTCAAGTCGGTTTTTCCCTCGTGTTGGTTCTCTCACCACCTGTCGCAGGCCCAGACTAGCAGCTATGTCCTTCAGGACTCAGCCAGCTCGGTCAGTAGTGGTGCTACCGACATTGAAGTCCCCCACCCAGAGTACATTCTGTGACCTTGCTTCTTCCAAGTGGTGTTCAACATGGCGGAGTACTGATTCATCAGCTGAGGGAGGGCGGTAGGTAGTAATCAGCAGGAAAAGTTCCTTGCCCATGCTTGACTGAAGCCATGAGACTTCATGGGGTCCGGAGTCAATGTTGAGGACTCCCAGGGCTTCCCGACTGTATACCGTGTGCCGCCACCCCTGGTGGGTCTGTCCTGCCGATGGGACATTGACTGAAAGGTATGATTCTGTGAGTATGACTGTTGCTTGACTAGTCTGTGGGACAGCTCTCCCAATTTTGGCACAAGTCCCCAGATGTTGGTGAGGAGGACTTTGCAGGGTTGACTGGGCTGGGTGTGCCGTAGCCGGTGACGAGGTCGATGCTGGGTGGTCCGTCCGGTTTCATTTTTATTATTTTGTTACAACTGAGTGCCATTAAGAGTCAACCACATTGTGGGTCTGGAGTCACATATAGGCCAGACCGGGTAAGGACGGCAGATTTCCTTCCCTAAAGGACATTAGTGAACCAGATGGGTTTTTATGACAATCTGATAGTTTCATGGTTTCCATTACTGATACTAGTAATTATTCCAGATTTATTTAATTAACTTAATTTAAATTCCCCAGCTGCCGTGGTGGGATTTGAACTCACATCTCTGGATCATTAGTCCAGGCCTCTGGATTACTAGCCCAGTGACATTACCACTACGCTATCGTTTCCAGTTGCAAAAGTGACTGTGTCCACGCTGATATTAGTTGAATGCAACGGCAAGGGTTTATCCAGAAACGAATTGGATTTAGGTAAAGATGAGCCTGTTTGTTTGTCAGCCGTGGCTCAGTGAGTAGCACACTCACCTGAGTCAGAAGGTTGTGGGTTCAAGCCCCACTCCAGAGACTTGAGCACAAAATCTAGGCTGACACTTCGGTGCACCACTGAGGGAGTGCTGCGCTGTCAGAGGTGCCGTCTTTTGGATGAGATGTTAAACCGAGGCCCCAGCTACCCTATTCGATGGCGTAAAAGTTCCCATGGCACTTTTTCAAGGAAGAGCCGGGGAGTCCAGGCCAATATATATCCTTCAAAAAACAGCTAAAAACAGATTATCTGGTCATTATTATATTTCTGTTTGTTAGACCTTGCTGTTCTCAAATTGGCTGCCGCGTTTCCTACATTACATCAGTGACTACACTTCATGAGTACTTAATTGTCTGTAAAATGCTTTGGGATGTCCTGAGGACGTGAAAGGCGCTATATAAATATAAGTCTTTCCTCTCAATGCCCCGAAATTGGTGGTAGTTTCGGTTAAATCAAAGTCTTTTACCTAAATGCCCCTGAATTTCTATGCATGTATGCATAGGAAGAAAGCTCGGGGCTTGGAAAATGCAGATTAGGAATATGTGACTAAGAAGTAATGCAAAAGTATGAGAACAAGATATGTAAATTGGTTATGTGACTGAATATGATCAAAAATGAGTAACTGCATTGCCAGACGTAGTTGACGTTTTGCATCAGTCCCTGTCTTTCGATGGATGTGCATGGGTTTTTAAACTGTTGCGTTATGAGAGTTGTGATACAGTAGATTGGACACAAACAAGGAATGTGGAGAGCAATACTATTTTCTGGTCTATTTTGGATTTCTGTTTGCTGCAGTGCAATGCGTTGTTCTGTTTGCTTAATAAAATCAATCTGAAACGTCAGACTTGCACCAGACTATGTGTGGGGTGGGGGGAGGAGAGAGGGGAAGTGAAGTACTTTTGCTGTTTCACATGATTCCCAGCATGAGGGCAGTAAGATCTCTAGCATTTTCAGAATTCTGCTAGCTGCAAGAAAGTGCACCCTTCTTTGAAGCACAGCCCTCCCCACAACAAACATGTGGCTGAAACATGCGGGGCACATTCCGATTAGAACATGTGATGTTTGGCCTTGTGCGATGCTGGGAACTGGAGAGATAGCAAGCAGTCTGGAACCCATTCATTCAGCACAATCTGCCCCTCCCCCAAGCATGGCAGCCTCAGAAGGACAATGAATTGACAATATGCAGGGCCTTCTCCCCCAACCTTCTCTTTTCCCCAGGCCGAACTAATCCCCCACAAACCAAGACCGAATGAGCTGCCTCAACCCCTGCATTGCTCCCATTGCAAGCACACTAATGCCAAGAGACCTGATGTATCAATACAGTCTTCCTGCCAGCACTGTGCAATCAAAATGGATTCATAATGTATATGAACATTTTCGAGAATTCAATTTTATCAAAAAAAAGTCAGCATTTCAACTCTGTTTAACAATGCCAGAATGATGTCTGTAAAGTCACCACTCCCAGAGCTTGTCATTCATCCAGGCGGATAGTAAGTGGGTGGCCATCCAGCAGGTTAGGAAAAAGAGGCGGACAGAGCAAGAATCCTCCGGGACTATGGCGCTCACAAACCAGTGCTGAATACCGGTAAATAATATTCCAAAATTCTCAACGAATACACATTCCATTGAGAAATAAAAACTCCACGGGAAAAGTGATCCATCTGTGGCTAACTAAAGAAGTTAAGGAGAGCATTAGATTAAAAGAAGCGGCTTATAATGTTGCAAATAGTAGTAAGCCTGAGGATTGGGAGAGCTTTAGAAAGCAGCAAAGGATGACCAAAAAATTGATAAGGGAGAAAATAGAATGAGAGTAAACTAGCAAGAAATATAAAAACAGATTATAAGAGCTTCTACAAGTATGTAAAAAGGAAGAGAGTAGTGAAAGCCAACGTGGGCCCCTTAGAGGCTGAGACAGGAAAAATTATAATGGGAAATAAGGAAATGGCAGAAACTTTAAACATATATTTTGTATCTGCTTCACAGTAGAAGACACAAAAAGCATACCAAAAAGAGTGGGGAACCAAGGGGCTAATGAGAGTGAAGTAATTAATATCAGTAGAGAAAAAGTACTTGAGAAATTAATGGGACTAAAAGCCGACAAATCCCCTGGACCTGATGGCCTACATCCTAGGGTTCTAAAAAAGGTGGCTGCAGAGATAGTGGATGCATTGGTTGTGATCTTCTGAAATTCCCTAGATTCTAGAACGGTCCCAGCAGATTGGAAGGTAGCAAATGTAACCCCACTATTCAAGAAAGGAGGGAGAGAGAAAACTACAGGCCAGTTAGCCTGACATCAGTCGTTGGGGAAAATGCTGGAATCCATTATTAAGAAAGTGGTAGAAAATCATAATATGATTAGCGCAGAGTCAACATGGTTTATGAAAGGCAAACTGTGTTTAACAAAGTTTTTTGAGGATGTAACTAGCATGGTATATAAAGAGGAACCAGTGGATGTAGTATATTTGGATTTCCAAAAGGCATTCGATAAGCTGCCACATAAAAGGTTGCTACGCAAGATAAGGGCTCATGGGGTTGAGGGTAATATATTAGCATAAATATAGTCTCAGAATAAGGGGTCAGCCATTTCAGATTGAGATGAGGAGAAATTTCTTCATTCAGAGGGTGGTGAATCTTTGGAATTCTCTACCCCAGTGGGCTGTGGCGGCTCAGTCGTTGAGTATATTCAAGACAGAGATCGATAGATTTTTGAATATTAAGGGAATCAAGGGATATGGGGATAGTGCAGGAACGTGGAGTTGAGGTAGAAGATCAGCCATGCTCTTATTGAATGGCGGAGCAGGCTCGAAGGGCCGAATGGCCTACTCCTGCTCCTATTTCTTAAGTTCTTATAGAGGATTGGTTAACAGACGAAAAACAGAGAGTGGGGATAAACGGGTAATTTTCAGGTTGGCAGACTGTAACTAGTGGGGTGCTGCAAGGATCAGTGCTTGGGCCTCAGCTATTTACAATTTATATATTATATTGAAGGTGGCAGGGCAGGTTGAGAAAGCGGTTAAAAACGCATACGGGATCCTGGGCTTTATAAATGGAAGGCATAGAGTACAAAAGCAAGGAAGTTATGATGAACCTTTATAAAACACTGGTTCGGCCACAACTGGAGTATTGTGTCCAATTCTGGGCACCACACTTTAGGAAGGATGTGAAGGCTTTAGAGAGGGTGCAGAAAAGATTTACAAGAATGGTTCCCGGGTTGAGGGACTTCAGTTACGTGGATAGACTGGAGAAGCTGTGGTTGTTCTCAGAGTAGAGAAGATTGAGGGGAGATTTGATAGAGGTGTTCAAAATCATGAGAGGTCTAGACAGAGTAGATAAAGAGAAACTGTTCCCATTGGCGGAAGGGTTGAGAACCAGAGGACACAGATTTAAGGTGATTGGCAGAAGATCCAAAGGCGACATGAGGAAAAACTTTTTTACGCAGCGAGTGGTTAGGATCGGCAATGAACTGCCTGAAAGGGTGGTGGAGGCAGATTTAATTGTGGCTTTCAAAGGGGAATTGGATAAGTACCTAAAGGAAAAAAATTTGCATGGCTATGGGGAAAGGGCGGGGGATTGGGACTAGCTGAAGTGCTCTTGCAGAGAGCTGGCATGGGCTTGATGGGCCGAATGGCCTTCTACTGTGCTGTAATGATTCTATGTTTATATTAATGACCTAGATGAAGGGACAGAATGTAACGTATACAAGTTTGCTGACGATACAAAGCTTGGTGGGAAAGTAAGCTGTGAGGAGGACACAAAGGTGGCAGATGGAGTATAATGTGGGGAAATGTTGGCCTTTATTGCAAGGGGGTTGGAGTACAAGAGTAAGGAAGTCTTGCGACAATTGTACAGGGCTTTGGTGAGACTACACCTGGAGTACTGTGCACAGTTTTGGTCTCCTTATCTGAGGAAGAATATACTTGCCTTAGAGGCGCTTCACTAGATTGTTTCCTGGGATGAGAGGATTGTCCGATGAGAAGAGATTGAGTCGATTGGGCCTATACGACGGAGATGAGAAGTGATCTCATTGAAACATACAAGATTCTGAAGGGGATTGACAGGGTAGATGCTGAGAGGTTGTTTCCCCTGGCTGGAGAGTCTAGAACTAGGGGGCATAGTCTCAGGATAAGGGGTCGGCCTTTTAAGACTGAGATGAGGAGGAATTTCTTCACTCAGGGTTGTGAATCTTTGGAATTCTCTACCCGAAACGGCTGTGGATGCTGAGTCGTTGAGTATATTCAAGGCTGAGATGGATAGATTTTTTTGACTCATGGGGAATTAAGGACTATGGAGATAGGGCGGGAAAGTAGAGTTGAGGTCGAAGATCAGCCATGATCTTATTGAATGGTGGAGCGGGGTCGTATGGCCTACTCCTGCTTCTAATTCTTATGTTCTTATGAGGGTGACGACATCTTGAACGAGTGTAGTCCAGGAAAAAGCTGAAAATGGCAAGTCAGACCCTGTAGCAGCATAAAAGAAAGCAAGAAACAACTTTCTTTTATATCGAGCCTTTCATGACGTCCAAAGTGCTTTCCAGCCAATGAGTCACTATTGTAATGTAGGAAATGTGGTAGCCAGTTGGTGCGCCGCAAGGACCCACAAACAGCAATGATTTTGAGGTTGGTTGAGGGATAAGTATTTACCAGGATACCGGGGAGAATTTCCCAGCTCCTCTTCGAAGTAGTACTATGGAATCTTTTACGTTAACCTGAGAGGGCAGACATGGTCACAGTTTAACGTCTGATCCGAAAAATGGCACCTCCGACAGTGCAGCACTCCCTCAGTACCGGAGTGTCAGCCAAGATTTTGTGCTCAAGTCCCTGGAGTGGGACTTGAACCCACAACCTTTTCACTCCGAGGCAAGGGTGCTACCCACTGAGCCACAGATGAATGATATTCAAGAGCTGCGAGATGGGAGTGGTCTCGCTCTTTTAAGAAAATGACAGGAGAGTATATGGGTGTTTTACAATGTCTATAAAAGAAAGGGCAAAATAGAACCACAATCGAAACTTACTGAACCAAGCATGGTATGAACAGTGCGCTTGAAAAGGGATCAGAGTTTTATAGAGGCTGAAGGGCAAGATAAAAAGGGAACTGTAAGAAATGAACACACAGTCTGTGATGCTTGAAATAACTTCAGCTGTATAGGGCCACTTAAGCGGGAAAAAAAATGAGGACAAATTTAAAGGCCGGGTGAATGCTTGTTGTGGGTTGTCTGGCGTGATCTTCTTGTAGCTTGAGGGATCGTTTACCATAAAGCCTGAAAACTGCAGTCAGTATCTGTAACAACTGTTGGATGACATTGCTGGGATCTTTTATTTATGTAATGAAAACACTTCCATTTTGCAGACGCTGCAGCTCACACCTTGTGATATCAGTGGGTAAACAGTGTCTTGTCTGTTGTATATTTACCTCAATTGGCGGGCAGTGTCTTCCAACTCGTGACGGGCTCTTCTGCATTTCAGTCTCGAGGGTGTTATGAATGGATTTAAAGGATAATTCCCACCATTCACAACACTCGGGGTTATACTGTTTCACTTGGCTGAGAGTTCTGTTTATGCTGCTCTATATAGGAGATGGCTAAGATTCCAGTGTCCATTTCTGCTCAGGGCAGTGCATAGTGAAACATTCCGTGACTGCACTGATATTCTTTATGTGCCTGGATCCATGCAGTGAGGGAGACTTGAATTATTTAAAGATCCTTTTTTGTTTTGCATGATTTTTTTTCCAGTTTGGTTTCATACTGGAATCAAATTGCATTTAAAAACAAGTTTCACTTTTTCTACTAACTTCTTCCTTAATGAAAGAAACTTTCAAACCTTCTCTTCTAATATTCTCCTAAATTCAGGCAGCTAACTGGGGCCTCATTAGAAGGTAGGAAAGGGGAGAAACTATGCAACCTATCCCAGATCGCCCTGTTGTATAGGACTACACTCACAGCCCAATCAGACCACTTTGATTTACTTGGCACCGAGCCCGTTTCTCTGTTGAATCTTTCAGTAAGTATTTTTGAGCGTTGGCATTGATTGCTTTGGGGTGATTCTTTGAAGCCTTTTGTTACCAGATTGTAATGTTTCTCTGCTTGCTGCTGGCTGAAAGTGCATGTGAATCTAAGGCCTCTTTCCTTCTTAAGGTTGGTATTTCTCCGCCACCCCCATTCTACCCTGGAGTTCAGGATTGTCATTAATGCACAGAAAACCTCTGTCTAATCACAAGTGAATACTTTTTTCTCCCCTGAAATCTCTGAATTTAAAAGAAGCTGTGTTGACACGTACATTTTATTTCTAAGCCACGCAGCAAGGAGTGTGGTGTGTTTTATCTGCAGGCTACTGCAGTCTCTCAAAGCAGCAAATAGATACTATCTTTCATTTTGAAATGTCTTTGTTGTTTGTTGCTCTTTTCTCCCAGTTTTATCTCCTCTTCTCTCTCTCTTTTTCTTCTCCACTCCCAAAAGTGTTGACTTCTTGATGGTTTGTGTGCTGGGTGACACTGACAAGGCAGTATTTATTGCCCAGCCCGAGGGCGTTAATAGTCAACAATGTAGTGTGGAACTGGATTTGCATATAAACAAAAGAAAGAACTTGCATTTATAATGTACCTTTCGTGACCTATGTCCCTGAGTGCGTTTTGAAGTGTAGTCACTGTTGTAATGTAAGGGAACGCAGCAGCAAATTTGCGGACAGCAAGACTGACGCATATAGGCCGGATCGGGTAAGAGTGACAGGTTCCCTTCCCTGAAGGACTAGTCAACCTGTTCGGTTTTTCTGACAGTCCAACAGCTTTCATGATGCTAGCCCATAAATCACCAAATTTATTGAATTCAGATTCATGATTTGCTACGGTGGCATTTGACCTCTGGATTACTAGGTCAGGACCATAACCAGTAGACTACTGAGCCCTGTCCTATATGGCCATTCTTCATGTGTGAGTCTTAGCAGTAAATGTCATTAGGCCATTCATCCGAGGGGGAAGGGGGAATCCTGTCTTCACCTGATGTCCACACAGGCACACCTTCGTCGGTGCTTGCTAAGTAGCGTTCAAGAGTAGGAAACCTCCCTAATCAGGCATGTTGAGGCAAAATATAGCCCTGCATGTCACGGGCTGAGATCATCAAGCACAGTTTAGACTAGAAATAGAACCTGGGTTCTATATGGCTCAGCCAATCACTAGGCAACCTTACTGAGTCCTTGGGGGGAGTTCCATTTTTTTCTTGTGTGAAGGCCATAATGGGGGTAATTTTAGCACTCCACGTTAGGTTAAAAATTTCAAAAATCTGAAACCCACCACGAACACGCCCACTTCCAGTTTTAACAGAGAGTGGCCGACTAACTTGCTCTCGCGAGGCGGGTCAGTTATTTAAATAGCTGTCTGAAGCTCCCGCGCAGGCTGTTTGCCGGCTTCTCAATGGAAAAAGCGCGCATGCGCGGAAATTTGAATGGGTCGCACGCCCAAAAAAATAATTAGAGGGAACATTGACTGGCACCAGTACTAGGAAAAGAGAGACTTGTTCTGTTCAGACAGGCTCCACTTAAACTGGGCTGGGACCAGTGTCTTGGCGAATCGAATAACTAGGGCTGTAGACGGGCTTTAAACTAAAAAGGCGGGTGGGGGGTGGGGTGGTTCAGGTGAGGGGGAATTTATATATCTAAAGAGAAAAGTCAAGGCCATAGAGCAGTGTAGCAATTTGGGTAAAGATGAGCAGAGTGTGACAGGAAGGGACAGAGAGTTTAATGGTAATAGTGCATCAGTGAATGTCAAATCAGGGAAAAATGGTGAAACGTTAAAATTAAAGGTGCTTTATCTGAATGCACGAAGCATTCATATCAAGATAGACGAATTAATGGCACAAATAGAGATAAATGGGTTTGATCTAATAGCCATTACAGAGACGTGGTTGCATGATGACCAAGGTTGGGAACTAAATATTTCAGGGTACTTGATGTTTCGAAAAGACAGACAAAATGGAAAAGGAGGAGCGGTAGTCCTGATAATAAAGGATGACAGAAGGACAGTAGTGAGGAAGGATCTTGGCTCGGAAGAGCAGGAAGTAGAATCCGTATGGGTGGAGATAAGAAATAACAAGGGGCAGAAAACACTGGTGGGAGTAGTTTATAGGCCCCCTAACAGCAGATATACTGTTGGACAGAATATTAATCAAGAAATAGTAGGAGCTTGTAACAAAGGTAATACAATAATCGTAGAGGAGTAGGCCATACGACCCCTCGAGCCTGCTCCGCCATTCAATAAGATCATGGATGCTGCTCGACCTCAACTCCGCTTTCCCGCCCGATCCCCATATCCCTTGATTCCGTTAGAGTCCAAAAATTTATCTTATGTTCTTATTCTACAAACCTCTCACTTTGTTAAAATATTCCTAGTCACAAAATTAGCTTAGCAGTAAATGTATTGGTTAAATGTGAAGTTCATAAACCATCTCCTTAAAGCTTTGTACACTGCTAATTGGTATACTCGCATATAAAACAACAATTATGCAAGACAACCCACACACTCTAAAACCAAAAGATCCGTGTCACTCGTACAAGGCTAGGATCGACATGTAAAAGCTTTTATCTACAAAGATTGTCAGCTGGTACCCGCAAGTACTTGTTCTCTGTCTTTCTCATTTCGACCAGCAGATTCCGATCAACTATTGCTCTACCCCTCCAGCACTGATATCGAACGCTTGCTTTTGACTGCAGTCCTGGCTCACTGATTTTAAATCTCCTCTCCACGTGGCTGTTTCCAGTTTTTAAATTGGTAGCAGGAGCTTGGATTGACGTTGGCAGGGAAAGTTGCTGTTTAAGTATCACAGCATTTTTTACATGAGTATATTATTTGGGAACAAGAGTTGCTGGGAATGCATTGATATGGTGCTGCTGTATCCTTAGTGAAATTGCTTCACTGGGAGAGTAACCTGCGGGCTGGGGGTGGGGGGGAGGGTTTAACTTGTGTAACATGATTCCTCACCCACCACTTTTAGCTCCAAACCGGTACATACATTTCCAGTCTTAATGTCAGTATGTAATGCTATTTCTACCTTAAGGCGCAGACATTAAACTCCCCAAAATACAATTTCATGTACTAAATGCGTGAAGCCCTAAAAGCCCAGCTGCAATTATTTTAAGAGAAACTAGAATGTAACACTTTGAAGGGGAGCGAGTGAACTACATCCCCGCTGGTTATTGAGTGTTGTTGATAGGAATCTGGGGCAAGTCATTGTCCATCCTTGTATGCGCAGTCCACAGAGCAATCACTACACAGGCAAGGAAGAGAAGCAGACAGGATTGAGTTCAAAACTGAGATCGATAGATTTTTGTTAGGCAAGGGTATGAAGGGATCGAGAACCAAAGCGGGTAAATGGAGCTGAGATACAGATGAGCCATGATCTAATTGAATGGAGGAACAGGCTTGGGGTGCTGAACGACCCAGTCCTGCTCCTATGAGTTAGTATCTCAAGTAGCTGATACTAACCGGTCCAGGTGTTTTGATTTAGGATTTATCCACCAACGAGGCAACAGCATTAGGAACAGCCCTTTGCACACCTCCAGGGCCTCAAAGTAACAAATAAAAAATGTAAGCGCACTTAGGATTGTGTTGACTTGGATTACGAGGGCTCGCAGGCTGTAGTTTGGACACCCCAGTTGTAGTGTACCTTTGTACTGGAGCTACCTGTCTTAGACTGGACTGTGTCTTGTTTATACAACCTGGCCCCAAATCACATTCCCAGTCAGGTCAGTTTCTGATTTGGAAGTTGTATTATCAGCTTTGTATCGCTGCAAATCAGAAACCAATTTTCAGATATTCTAAAGTGGCAGACTAACTGAAATGTCTATTGACATCGCTGTGTCAGCCACTGAGTTGGAGGCGGGGCAGGATTTGCGGCAGGACTTCCAGCAACAGTATATTTTACAGCAAACAAAGTCTGTTTACTCAGCAAACAGCAACACAGTCAATTTACAGAGTCTATTTAAAAAGAGTCTCTACGAACTACAGCAAACTGAACTCAGCAACTTCTCCCGATAAAAGCCGGGTGATTTCTCCAGCAAAATGCAGTGAATGGAGGATGGCTACATAATACAAATTATGTGCGTAAAATCAATCCCTGTCACTTACAGCAGTGCGGGCTCCAGGCGTGATTGACGGGGGAATTTACCCAATCATCTCCATTCTGGCCGAGAATAGCGGTGTAACTATATCCAGCCCTCACTGTGTTAGGCAGGTCAATTTGTAAATCTGCTTTGGAAGGTCATGTGTCCTACATACTAAAATCTTTCATGTCAATCTAAGATTTTACATTTTTTGAGCCTTGTTAGCAATGGTTTGAAAGCCTTGACTAGAGAATTGGGTGAAGTGTTTCTGAGCTTTTGTTTGTACTCTTCATTTTAGAATTTTTTTTCTAAAGATCAGACGTTTCAACTAGAGGTGGTGGTGGTAGAGAGGGAGAGAGACGGAGATCCTGAGGTAAAGTATAATGGGTGTGTGAGATTTTTGTCCTCGTCCACATGAAGTGAAACCACCCAGCTGTAAATTATACATTTGGTTCTGCCAAAACTTGGGTTGTGTTTGGAGAAAGCATTTACGTTTCATTGCGTTTAAGGCATTGCAGAATGCAAAGTGATAACTTGTGCTGGATACACTTTTGGGAAGTACTGTGTGTGGTAGTTGTTGGGCTGTTTTAATGTACTTTGTGATTGTAGATTTTTTTTTTAAACGCCAGGCGTATGTAATCGGAGTTATTTTTAAGATGGGAGAGAGAAGACATGCAGTGAAAATGAGAAGTGCAGAGAATCTGGTAGTGAAGAGAAATACTGACAAAATGGGTGGTCCAAAAGAGGGCTGACCAATTCCATCCTATAAGCATAGGTTTTCAAACTGGAGTCCCTGGAGTGAATTGGATCGGAAAGTCATCAGATTTCTGTCCCATCTGTCAGTAACTTTCTTTTTTCTGTACTTGACTTGGAAGCTTATTATTTCTGCTAATCTATACTAATAAAAGCTATGAAAGAGCTGTTTACTTTGGGTAGCTGACTGTCTTTTTGGAAATAATGACGTCGATGGCATGTCGAAAATTAAAGGGTGCCAGTTACTTTCAGGGAGTTCCCGGGATTGTCAGTAGTTGCAGGGGGTCCTGGCACATAAACATTTGGAATCCCCTCTATCGAGACTACTGCTGGATTTAAGCACAGACGGAAGGCAGCAAAAAGAGGGAGGCACATAGAAACATAGAAGATAGGAGCAGGAGTAGGCCATTCGGCCCCTCAAGCCTGCTCTGCCATTTAATGAGATCATGGCTGATCATCCAAATTCAGTACCCTGTCCCTACTTTCTCCCCATATCCCTTGATCCCTTTAGCCTTAAGAAATATATCTAACTCCTTCTTGAATATATTTAATGAATTGGCCTCAACTGCCTTGTGTGGTAGAGAATTCCACAGGTTCCCCACTCTCTGGGTGAAGAAATTCCTCCTCATCTCAGTCCTAAATGGCTTACCCCTTATCCTTAGACTGTGACCCCTGGTTCTGGACTCCCCCGCCATCGGGAACATCCTTCCTGCATCTAGTCTGTCTAGTCCTGTTAGAATTTTATATGTTTCAATGAGATCCCCTCTCATTCTTCTAAACTCTAGCGAATACAAGCCCAATCGTCCCAATCTCTCTTCATACGTCATTCCTGCCATCCCAGGTATCAGTCTGGTGAATCTTCGCTGCACTCCCTCCATGGCAAGAACATCCTTCCTCAGATAAGGCGACCAAAACTGCACACAATACTCAAGGTGTGGTCTCACCAAGGCCCTGTACAACTGCAGCAAGACATCCTTGCCCCTGTACTCGAATCCTCTCGCTATGAAGGCCAACATACCATTTGCCTTCTTAACCAGCTGCTGCACCTGCATGCTTACCTTCAACGACTGGTGCACAAGGACTCCCAGGTCTCGTTGCACTTCCCCTTTTCCCAATCTATTGCCGTTCAGATAATCTGCCTTCCTGTTTTTGCCACCAAAGTGGATAACCTCGCATTTATCCACATTATACTGCATCTGCCATGCATCTGCCCAATCACCCAACTTGTCCAAATCATACTGGAGTTTCTCTGCATCCTCCTCACAACACACACGCCTACCCAGCTTTGTGTCGTCTGCAAACTTGGAGATATTACATCTAGTTCCCTCGTCTAGATCATTAATATATATTGTGAATAACTGGGGTCCTAGCACCGACCCCTGCGGTACCCCACTAGTCACTGCCTGCCACTCGGAAAAAGACCCATTTATTCCAACTCTTTGCTTCCTGTCTGCCAACCAGTTCTCTATCCAAGTCAGTACCTTACCCCCAATCCCATGTGCTTTAACTTTGCACGCTAATCTCTTATGCGGGACCTTATCGAAAGCCTTCTGAAAGTCCAATTACACCACATCCACTGGTTCTCCCTTATCTATTCTACCAGTTACATCCTCAAAAAATTCCAGTAGATTAGTCAAGCATGATTTACCTTTTGTAAATCCATGTTGACTTTGTCCGATCCTGTCACTGTTTTCCAAGTGCTCTGCTATTACATCTTTTATAATGGACTCTAGCATTTTGCCCACTACCGATGTCAGGCTTACCGGTCTATAATTCCCCGTTTTCTCTCTCCCACCTTTTTTAAATAGTGGGGTTACATTAGCTACCCTCCAATCCATGGGTACTGTTCCAGAATCTATAGAATTTTGGTAGATGACCAGCAATGCATCTACTATTTCTAGGGCCACTTCCTTAAGTACCCGAGGATGTAGATTATCAGGCCCTGGGGATTTATCGGCCTTCAATCCCGTCAATTTCCCTAACACCATTTCCCTACAAATACTGATTTCATTCAGTTCTTCCCTCTCATTAGACCCTATGTTCCCCGACATCTCTGGGAGGTTATTTGTGTCCTCCTTTGTGAAGACAGAACCAAAGTATGTATTTAATTGGTCTGCCATTTCTTTGTTCTCCATTATAAATTCCCCTGATTCTGGCTGCAAGGGACCTACGCTTGACTTCACCAATCTTTTTCTCTTCACATATCTATAGAAGCTTTTACAGTCAGTTTTTATGTTCCCTGCAAGCTTACTCTCATATTCTATTTCCCCCCTCTTAATTAATCCCTTTGTCCTCCTTTGCTGAATCCTAAACTGCTCCCAATCCTCAGATTTGCTGCTTTTTCTGGCCAATTTATATGTCCTCTCCTTGGATCTTATGCTATCCCTAATTTCCCTTGTTAGCCACGGTTGAGTCACCTTTTTTGTTTTATTTTTATGCCAAACAGGGATGAACAAATTCTGTAGTTCATCCATGCGATCTTTAAATGTTTGCCGTTGCCTATCCACCGTCAACCCTTTAAGTAACGTTCCCCAATCCATCCTAGCCAATTCGCGCCTCATACCATCGTAGTTTCCTTTATTTAAATTCAGGGCCCTAGTCTCTGAGTCAACTACTTCACTCTCCATCTTAATGAAGAATTCTATCATACCAGATAATCAATATTTCAGTAAAGCATAATGGACGTGTGCGATTTTTGTACTTGTCCACTTGAATTGAAAACCTCCAACTGCCCAATTATAGATTTTGTCCGTCCAAATTTTGGTTGTGTCTGGTGAGATCATTTTGAGTTGGATTACACTTGGTGGTTGCAGTCCTGTCACTGGTGAGCAGTTTCAAATAATGGGTTAAGAGTATTGCACAATGTTAAAGCATTGGCTCAAACATACCTTTTCCCTCTATAACATATTGGTATCATTTACATTGGCCCAGAAATTGATCCCGCGACGCGAGAGTACGCACTGCGTACTCTCGCGTATTCCCACTCCAATTGCCGGTTTTCTGCATGCCCTGCGCATGCGCTGAAAACCGGCAATTGATCTTTTGAAAAGGGGGCGGTTCCTCGGTGCATCGCGTGCGCGCTACAGGCTGCGCGCACGCTGTGCACTTCATGCTTTGGATGCGCAGGTAAGTACGGAAGATTTTAGAAATGGAAAAAGGAGGAGTAAGACCCACTTTTAACAAGGTAAGTAGTGAATTAAGTTTTTTTGAATTTTTTTTTAACAGGTATATCTTTTTTAGAGACTTTAAAGACAGGTAAGTTTATTTTTATAACTTTTTAAAAGATTTTAAATTTTTTCAAAAATTTAATTTTTTATTTAAAATGGTTAGTTTAATTAACTATACTTATTTTATTAATGTGATGGTTTTTTTTTTAAATTTAATTGAGGTTTAGCTGTTATTTTGGGGGGGTGTAAGATTCATAGATTTCACAGCACGTATGTGAAACTTATGAATGGAAGATGGTGTGCTGCCATTGGCTCTAACTGAGTCACGTGATCCCACAGCTCGCACGAATTCACTACGCCGGTGGGATACGCAAGCACTGCCCAGCTGATGTCTGGAACATCAAGTTCGTGCGAGCTGGATCTGACCCTCGCGGGAACAGAGCGAGATCAATTTCTGGGCCGTTACATTTATACAGGGGCTTTAATGTAGCAAAACGTTCCAAAGTGTTTCACAGACAGATGTGGATGAGTTTGTGGAGTTGACTGAAAGCAAGCTCAGAGACAAGGTTTGAGGAGTTAATACAAAGTAGCCTGGTGACAGCATTGTCATACAAGAGCAAGTATACAATAATTTCTCTGTTAAGTTAGTTCCCATTAGATATTGGATAAAACAGAAATAAAATAGTTTAGTCTTTTTTTAGAATAACTGAGGAGTACATGATAGTTTGTTGAAGAATCCCATTCAGCTCATTTGATCTCATCACTTGCAGAACGCAAACTGTACCATCTTTCTATTTTACAGCTTCGAGCTGTTTCTTAAGTGAGTCCACCATCTTAAATGAGAGGATCGGAACAACAGCAACAACAACAACTTGTATTTATGTAGCGCCTTTAACGTAGTAAAACGTCCCAAGGTGCTTCACAGGACTGTTAAAACTAAATTTGACACCGAGCCACATAGAGATATTAGGGCAGATGACTTTGCCAAAGAGGTAGATTTTAAGGAGCGTCTTAAAGGAGAGAGAGGTAGAGAGGCGGAGAGGCTTAGGGAGGGAATGCTCGAGGCCAGAATTGAAGGAGCGCAGATATCTCGGAGGCAATGTTCCCTTTCATTTTTTTTGGGTGCTCAGCCCCTTCAAAATACCGCGCATGCATGGTTTTTCCCATTTAAAAGTCGTGAGATGGCTGCACGGGAGCTTCAGAGCGCCGTGTGGCTGCACATCTTAAAGGGAACATTGGTTGTAGGCAATATTCCCTTTCATTTTTTTGGGACCATGCGGTTTTTCCATGTAAAAGCCGGTGAGCAGCCTGCGCGGGACCTCCAGAGCGCTGGGCAGCTTAAAGGAACATTGGTTGTAGGGCTGGAGGAGATTACAGAGATAGGGAACACCCAATCTATCCCACTTGTGAGAAAGATCTCTTCTGTTAGACCCATTTGCATTCCTGTTCCCCTCGAACCATATGTCTGCCGGTACTCTCTGACGCCATCCTATTTTTTGTTCTCCACTCCCCCACCATCAGTCACTATCGGTCACTATGCCTCCATGCTCTGGAGCTCCCTCCTCAGCTTCTAGGCCTTCCTTCAAAACTCCTGGAGATATTCCCCTTCGATGCTTTAGCTTCCTCGCCCTCTCTCCCTCCTGCTCGCTATCTACTCACTATCCAATGCACTCAGGCCTGTACAAGGCGTGCTACAGAAATGTGCGATTCATTGCGGTGCTGTGCTTTGATTCACACTTCGTCATGTTACTTTGTTCATAACTAAGAAGCAGACACTTGTTAATGCAAAATGAGGTGTTAATTTTATTTTGAAAACTGTTAATTTTATGAAATTTTGAAAAAGGAAGAGGAGGATGATGTGGTTGTGTGCCCGCTGTGTTCTGAAGTAAATAATTGTTTTAGAAACAATGAGAATTCTATTCAACTAAAGACCGGGAAAGAGCTAAATGAAGCTCTCCAAACCTCGTTCAACAGTTACTCTTGTGATACAACAGTTCTTTACATCAACTAGTCATCAAAGTTTTCCTATATTTCCCAGCGAATGCATTTATGAAATCCACTTACACAAAACGGCAGCATTGCTGCAGCTCTGTAAACCAGTCAGCCCTGTTGTTTTCCAGTTTGTTTTCTATATTTAGTTGGGAGAAGTAGTAAATCATTGATTTCTCAATGTTTTCCCACCCAAGCATTCCATCGGGAGATGGCTGCAACAGCCATCACAATGCAAACAGAGAGAGACAGGAAGGGCAAATCTGAGGACTCCGCCGTGCCTAGTGGAACAATGAAGCATGGGAGCACTGTGCCCGCAAACCCTCTCCTCTTGAGTATGGCAGGCAGGGTAACCCAAAATAGGACTCCAGATGGCAGCGGGTCTTTGTTGTTGCAAGAAGCCCTCCCATTTTTTGTAATTTAATGTTATTTTTAAAAGATTCGTGCCCATCTCTTCAGCTCACTGGGAGACAAGAGAATCTTTTTCAAATAGTTCTTGCAAAAAATTGTTATCGAAACAGGCAGTTTGAAAGAAAGAAAAGAAAGACTTGCATTTTATAGTGCCTTTCACTTTCTCAGGACATCCCAAAGCGCTTTACAACCAATGAAGTAGTTTTTGAAGTGTAGTCACTGTTGTAATGTAGGAAACGCAGCAGCCAAGGCCCCACAATGACCAGATAACCTGTTCTGGCGATGTTAGTTGAGGGATAAATATTGGCCAGGTGATCTCCCTTGCTCCTCTCGAAATAGTGTTTTGGGATCTTTTACGTCCACCTGAGCTTTGGTTTAACGCCTCATCCAAAAGACGGCACCTCCCAAAGTGCAGTGCTCCCTCAGTACTGCACTGGAATGTCAACCTAGATTATGTGCTCAAATAAGAACATAAGAACATAAGAAATAGGAGCAGGAGTAGGCCAATCGGCCCCTCGAGCCTGCTCCGCCATTCAATAAGATCATGGCTGATCTGATCCTAACCGCCAATCTACTATCACAGAACCATCTCCTGCATCTAACAGAATTGCACACACGAAATAGGAGCAGAATCAGGCTACACGGTCCCTGGGCCCGCTCCACTACCCACAGGGCCATGACCGATCCGAACCTAGACTCGTGTCCAAATTCCTGCCCGCTCCCCGTAACCCTTAATGCCCTTTACTTCTAGGAAACTGTCTATTTCTGTTTTAAATTTATTTAATGATGTAGCTTCTACAGCTTTTTGTGGCAGCATATCCCATGGACCTACCACCCTCTGAGTGAAGTAGTTCCTCCTCATCTCAGTTTTGAAAGAGCAGCCCCTTATTCTAAGACTATGTCCCCTAGTTCTAGTCTCACCCGTCATCGGGAACATCCTCCCCGCATCCACCCGATCCAACCCCTTCACAATCTTATATGTTTCAATAAGATCGCCTCTCATTCTTCTGAACTCCAATGAGTAGAGTCCCAATCTACACAACATCTCCTCATATGACCACCCCCTCATCCCCGGGATTAACCGAGTGAACCTTTTTTGCACTGCCTCGAGAGCAAGGATGTCTTTCCTTAAGTAAGGACACCAAAACTGTATGCAGTATTCCAGGTGCGGTCTCACCAATACCTTGTACAACTGAAGCAATACCTCCCTATTTTTATATTCTATCCCCCTAGCAATGAAAGCCAACATTCCATTTGCCTTCTTAATCACTTGCTGCACCTGCATACTAACCTTTTGAGTTTCGTGCACCAGGACCCCCAGATCCCTTTGCACTTCAGTACTCTCCAGTTTCTTGCCATTAAGATAATAAATTGCTCTAGGATTTTTCCTGCCAAAGTGCATCACCTCACACTTTCCAGTGTTGTATTCCATCTGCCAAATCTCTGCCCACTTACTTAGCCTGTCTATGTCCCCTTGCAGGTTTTTTATGTCCTCCTCACACACTACTTTCCCTCCCATCTTTGTATCATCTGCAAATTTTGATATGTTACACTTGGTCCCTTCCTCCAAATCGTTAATATAGATTGTAAAGAGTTGGGGATCCAGCACTGACCCTGTGGAACACCACTCGTTACTGATTGCCAGTCTGAGAATGAACCATTTATCCCAACTCTTTGCTTTCTGTTAGATAGCCAATCCTCTATCCATGCCAGAATATTACCCCCAATCCCGTGATTTTTTACCTTAAGCAATAATCTTTTGTGTGGCAATCTCTGGGACTTGAACCCATGACCTTCTGACTCGAGGCGAGAGTGCTACCATTGAGCCACGGCTGACACCATGTTTGATAGTTGTTCTCTGAAGTGAAGCTGGGGGAAGATACTGATTTTAGCCACTTTTGTATTATGTTTGGCTGCCACGTAACACTGGTCTTTCTGAAGATGGCAGCTCCCTCAATGTACAACTGCTGGATTTGTTTCTCAGGCTGGCCGAGAGGAAGGCCCATTCGTCACTGGATCTTCCTGGCTGCTGCCAGTCTTATCAGGGCTAGCAAACTCGCAGGTGCCACTGCAGCAGCCTTTTATGGTGGTTGACATTGTGAAGCTTAGTCACAACATCGCTGCTCTGCACATGTGCTGGCTAAAATGTCCTGGCCAGCTCAGTGCAGGTGCCGAATATTGCAGTCCCACACTCACAGAGCACAGTTCACAGGAGAGGGGCTCAGTTACATTGCTGTTCCAAATCCCAGGCTGCAATATAATGGTAGCTTTTGAGACCTTCTTTCAATTGAGGACCACATGAATCTTGTATTTGTCAATTGAGGCTGAACCTACAGTTAAATTGCATGCATTTTCCCCTTCTTAATCCGGGGTACTGAAGTTGGTTAGGAACAGGAGTAGGCCATTCTGTCCCTCAAGCCTGTTCTGCCATTCCATTAGATCATGGCTGATCTCTACCTCAACCCCATTTACCTGCCTTTGCTCCATATCCCTTGATACCCTGATCTAACAGAACTGTTTCTCCCACCCTTTACCCACAGCTGAAATCAGTTAATTTAGTACAGATTACTGACTGAACCCAAAATATTCCTGGACTGAATGGCTCAGCTACTCCCTGGATATTCCCACTGACACATCGTAGCTTCTCTGAATAATCCCACTGACACACATCATAGCCTCCCTGGATATTCCCACTGACACATCGTAGCCTTCCTGGATATTCCCACTGGGACATCGTAACTTCTCTGGATAATCCCACTGACACATCGTAGCCTCCCTGGCTATTCCCACTGACACATCGTAGCCTTCCTGGATATTCCCACTGGGACATCGTAGCCTCCCTGGATATTCCCACTGACACATCGTAGCCTTCCTGGATATTCCCACTGGGACATCGTAGCCTCTCTGGATATTCCCACTGGGACATCGTAGCCTCCCTGGATATTCCCACTGACACATCGTAGCCTTCCTGGATATTCCCACTGGGACATAGTAGTCTCCCCGGATATTCCCACTGGGACATCGTAGCCTCCCCGGATATTCCCACTGGGACATCGTAGCCTCCCCGGATATTCCCACTGGGACATCGTAGCCTCCCCGGATATTCCCACTGGGACATCGTAGCCTCCCCGGATATTCCCACTGGGACATCGTAGCCTCCCTGGATATTCCCACTGACACATCGTAGCCTGTACAGATTTTCTTAATACAGCACTTTGCAGATATGAGATTATGTAGGGCCTAGATAGTGGATAGGAAGGACCTATTTCCCCTAGCAGAGAGGTCAATAACCAGGGGGCAGAGATTTAAAGTAATTGGTAGAAGGATTAGAGGGGAGTTGAGGAGAACTTATTTTCACCCAGAGGGTGGTGGGGGTCTGGAACTCATTGCCTGAAAGGACGGTAGCGGCAGAAACCCTCATCACATTTAAAAAGTACTTGGATATTCACTTGAAGTGTCGTAACCTACAAGGCTACGGACCAAGAGCTGGAAAGTGGGATTAGGCTGGATAGCTCTTTTTAGGCTGGCACAGACACGATGGGCCGAATGGCCTCCTTCTGTGCCGTAAATTTCTATGAGACAGTAGCACTTATGGTTCTAGTTTGTGCAGTACTGGTAACAGATTATTTGACAGCTTTTCATTCAGTGCAGCGCAAGTCCTATTTTGCACAACTGTATTGAATTTATGGTTTTTCTGACACATGTTATTGATTTTTATTGCCAAATTCAATTCTGTTTGTAGCATGGGAAGAAGTAAGCTGCTGCCTCAAACCACGCTTATTGAAATGAATAAGAGTGCCATTTTAAAATTTTAGCAAGCCACAGCAGAGTGTAACAGGCAGCATGTTGAAGGAATATTTCGGGGAATTCGATCACTACAGTTATTACTGTGACGCGTTCGTTTCTTCCAGCGTGCTGTTATTTTCAGACCAATAAGCCACAGTTGGCAGACCAGAGTTCTACTGCTGGCTGTGCAATGTGACAACGGAACTATGATGCGCCGTTCGCCACTCCTGACCAGTTTCATTTTTTTTATGTGGTAGGAGGGCGGGCTCTCTGTTAAAACTTTTTTTGTGAAGTTAATAAATATTAAGAAGTAGAAATAAAAAGAAGGATCTATGAAATAACAGAAAATGCTGGACATACACAGCAGATTCGTCAGTACTTAAAATTATTTAAACTTCTTCACCTTGTGTTCAAATCCCGCATGGCCTCTCCTCTCGCTATCTCTGTAACCTTCTCCAGCCCTGTAATCCTCTCCTCCGAAATTTCTGCGCTCCTTCAATTCTGGCCTCTTGCACATCCCCCATTTCCCTCGCCCCACCATTGAAGACTGCGCCTTCAGCTACCAAGGCCCTAAGCTCTGAAATTCCCTCCCTAAACCTCTCCACCTCTCTCCTACTTTAAGTCGCTGCTTAAAACCTACCTCTTTCCCTGCCCTAATATCTTCTTATATGACTCGGTGTCAAATTTTGTCTGTTAACGCTCCTGTGAAGCGCCTTGGGACATTTTACTTCGTTAAAGGTGCTATATAAATGCAAGTTGTTGTTGTATGCTAAAAGAGCAAAGAATGGTTAATTTTTTGGTTGTAGAGCTGTCATCGCTGTGTATTTCCAGCATTTTTTTTTGCTTCTTTAAGTTTTTAAAACAATTCCCCGAGTGTGGCAATCATCTGCCTGGGAACTTTTTAAACTTTGCTTCACAATTGACTGTAGTTATACTGCACCTGGCGTGAAGTCCAAGCCATGTCAGACTATTGACATGAGGTGGTCTTAAAATCCTTGGCCTGAGTGTACTCGGGCCCTGGATACAGTCTTAACATCCCAAGTTATACTGCTGCTCTTTGCATCTATGGGCATTCAACACCACTCCGCAGTTCTATGAAAGCTGTACTACAACAACATAACGAGTACATCAGGCAATCATAATCCCAGGAATGTTTATAACTTTAGGGCATAAGTAAGTTTTCCTTTGCACCAAAACTGTGGAGTAATGAAGTGTTTAAATCTTATGTCAATACAGTACTAGATAATCATAAGTACTGTTTGCATCCCATAAAATGAAGCAAATTGAATTACTTGCTGTGTAAAGGGTGATTGGTTACAGCAATAAAATCAATTAAAAAATTGCAAAATAATTCTGAGACCGCTTGTGCTATAAAAAAGGTGTTCTCATTGCTTCTGTATTTATGTCGGACAATTAAATAAAGTCTTCGATCAAAGATTGTGAGCGACTACTGTTTGATACAGTGGACTCGATCCTTTTCAGGTGCTTGCTCATGTGTTTCTACTTCAGTTGAGGAAAATACTGAGGAGCTTGGTATTTGCGGGCTGTCTTCATGGGAGTCATTTGTTTATCCCTTTTACAGGCTTTCTCCAGATTTTGTTTGTATATCATAGTCTTGTACTGTTGTCATCCATATTGACTGGCAACCATTGAATACAATGCCATGCACGACTGCTTGAGAACATAGCAACACATCCTTGTAGTGTTGTATGTTTGACATGGAGCATAGTGATGACATGTCACAGTAGAGGAGGAGGTAGTACAGAAATTGGATAGGATAAAAATACATAAAGTGGTACTTAAAAGGTTGGCAGCGCTCAAAGTAGAAAAGTCACCCGGTCCGGATGGGATGCATCCTAGGTTGCTCAGGGAAGTAAGGGTGGCCACAATCTTTCAATCTTCCTTGGATATGGGAGCAGTGGACTGGAGGATTGCAAATGTTACACCCCTGTTCAAAAAAGGGGATGGGGTAAACCTGGCAACTATAGGCCAGCCAGCCTAATGTCGGTGGTGGGGAACCATTTAGAGACAATAATCTGAGACAAAATTAATTTTCATTTGGAAAAATATGGATTAATAAATGACAACCAGCACAGATTTGTTAAAGGGAAATGGTGTTTGATTAACATGATTCTGGTGGTTGATATATATTTGAGCTTTCAAAAGGCGTTTGATAAAGTACCACATAATAGATTTGTTAGCAAAATTGAAGCCCATGGGATTAAAGGGACAGTGGCAGCGTGGATACAAAATTGGCTAAGAGACAGAAAGCAGAGAGTAGTGGTGAACGGTTGTTTTTCAGACTAGAGGGAGGTATGCAGTGGTGTTCCCCAGGGATCGGTATTGGGACCACTGCTCTTTTTGATGTATATTAATGACCTGGACTTGGATATACAGGGCATCATTTCAAAGTTTGCAGATGACACAAAACTCAGAAATGTAGTAAACAGTGAGGAGGATACCAACAGACTTCAGGAGGACACAGACAGACTGGTGAAATGGGCAGATGCACTTTAATGCAGAGAAGTGTGAAATGATGCATTTTGGTAGGAAGAATGAGGAGAGGCAATATAGACCAAATGGTATAATTTTAAAGGGGGCGCAGGAACAGAGAGACCTGGGTGTGTACGTAAACAAATCTTTGAAGGTGACAGGACAAATTGAGGAGGCTGTTAAAAAGCAGATGGAATCCTTCGCTTTATAAACAGAGGCATAGAATAAAATAGCAAGGAAGTTATGCTGAGCCTTTATAAATCATTGGTTAAGCCCCAGCTGGAGTATTGTGTTCAATTGTGGCACCACACTTTAGGAAGGATGTCAAGGCCATGGAGAGGATGCAGAGTGGATTTACTAAAATAGTACCAGAGATACGGGACTTCAGTTACATGGAGAGACTAGAGAAGCTGGGGTTGTTCTCCTTGGAGCAGAGAAGGTTAAGGGGAAATTTATTGAGGTGTTCAAAATCATGAAGGGTTTTGATAGAGTAAATAAGGAGGAACTGTTGCCAGTGGCAGCAAGGTTGGTAACCTGAGGATACAAATTTAAGGTACTTGGCAAAAGAACCAGAGGCGAGATGAGAATTTTTTTTTACGCAGCGAGTTATGATGATCTGGAATGCACCGCCTGAAGGAATGATGGAAGCAGATTCAATAGTCCCTTTCAAAAGGGAATTGGATAAATACTTCAAAAGGAAAAAAATTGCTGGGATAAACTGTTGGACTATAACCTGGTGTTGTGCGACCTCTCAATTTTATGAGGAAAGGGCAGGGGAGTGGGATTAGTTGGATAGCTCTTTCAAAGATCTGGCACAGACATGATGGGTAGAATGGCCTCCATTCTATGCTGTCTCATTCTATGATTCTATCTGATTATCCAGCAGTTAATAAACATTTGTTTCTTTGGTGAGTACCCACATAAACCTTTCATTTAAAGATGAATGGGAAAGGCCGAAGTGGAATAAATAGAACACGGAAACTTTATCGCTCTAAGTTGAAGGTGGACGTATAAGTCTTTAGACTGCACCACTAACATACAAAAAGGAAAAAACCAGCTGGTCCATCTAGCCTGTCCCAAACAGTCATGTTGCAACTCCGCATCATGAATCCCCAATGCTCCAACCGCCGCCAACAACAACAATTTGTATTTATATAGCGCCTTTAACATAGTAAACCGTTCCAAGGTGTTTCACAGGAGTATTATAAGACAAAAAATTTGACACCGAGCCACATAGAGGTATTAGGGCAGATCAACGAGGTAGGTTTTAAGGAGTGTCTTAAAGGAAGAAAGAGGTTTAGAGAGATGGAGAAGTTTAGGGAGGGAATTCCAGAGCTTAGGGCCTCGGCAGCTGAAGGCACGGCCTCTAGTTGGAGCAATGAAAATCGGGGATGCGCAAGAGGCAAGAATTGGAGGAGTGCCGATATCTGAGGGTTGTAGGGCTGGAGGCGATTGCAGAGATCGGGAAGGGTGAGGCCATGGGGGTATTTGAAAACAAGGATGAGAATTTTAAAATCGAGGCGGGAGCCAATGTAGGTCAGCGAGCACAGGGGTGATGGGTGAACGGGACTTGGTACAAGTTAGGATGCGGGCAACAGAGTTTTGATGACCTTAAGTTTATGGAGGATGGAAGATGGGAGGCCAGCCAGGAGTGCGTTGGAATAGTCAAGTCACAAGGTAACAAATGCATGGATGAGGGTTCTGCAGCAGATGAACTGAGGCAGGGCGGAGTCGGGCGATGTTATGGAGGTGGAAATAAGCTGGGTGATGGCGTGGATATGTGGTCGTCAATTTTCTCTAATTTTGTTTTGGCCCGCGCAACCCCTTTAACAGGTTGCGCGGGCCATTCAAAATTCCGCGCATGCATGGTTTTTCTATTTAAAAGCTGACTCACCGCTGCGCGGGACGGACAGAGCACTTAAAGGAAACGTTGGTGGTCAGAAGCTCATCTCGGGGTCAAATACAACAGCAAGGTGGCGAACAGTCTGGTTCAGCCTCAGACAGTTGCCAGGGAAAGGGATGGAGTCGGTGGCGGGGACTGAAGACAATTGCTTTGGTCTTCCCAATATTTAGTTGGAGGAAATTTCTGCTCATCCAGTACTGGATGTCAGACAAGCAATCTGACCATTTAGAGCTAGTGGAGGGGTCAAGAGAGGTGGTGGTGAGGTAGAGCTGGGTGTCGTTAGCGTATATGTGGAACCTGACACTGTGTTTTCGGATGATGTCGCCAAGGGGCAGCATGTAGATGAGAAATAAGAGAGGGCCAAGGAACACCAGAGGTAACGGAGCAGGAAGAGAAGCCATTGCAGGTGATTCTCTGGCTACGACTGGACAGATAAGAATGGAACCAGGCAAGTGCAGTCCCACCCAGCTGGACGACGGTGGAGAGGCGTTGGAGGAGGATGGTGTGGTCAACCGTGTCAAAGGCTGCCGAAAGGTCGAGTAGAATGAGGAGGGATAGTTTACCACGGTCACAGTCACATAGGATGTCACTGGCAGTCATGTAATCCCCTGGGAGAGGCAAAAAAAACCCACAGAAATAACCGTATATATCATGTTAGCACACAGTTCTTTGTGGGTTACTTAGGAGCTTTTTAGTTTTGCTGGTCATTATTTCAATTATTTGCAGAATTTACTTGTGGAATTCCAACATTGTGTCTTAGACTTTGGTCCATATTTTATCCGTGCTGGTGCTCAGCATTTCTTTTGATTCAGATTTTTTTTCTAGTGAGAAATATAGTTTTAATTAAAGCAGCTTAATGCCAAGTCTCGCAGTTGACTTAATGTTTGCTTCTTGCCAATTGACAACTTATTGTATAACTGCCTAATGGCTTCAGGCTCTTTCTCCCCTACCCCGTCTGACCTCAGCCAGGTAAAGGTGCCCTTGGATTAGAAAGAAAGACTTGCATTTATATAGCACCTTTCACAACCTCAGGACATCCCAAAACATTTTACAGCCAATTAAGTACTTTTGAAGTGTAGTCACTGTAGTAATGCACGAAACACAACAGCCACTTTGCGCACAGCAAGCTCCCACAAACAAAAGTGACACATAAATGACCAGATCATCTGTTTTAGGTGTTGATTAAGGGATAAATGTTGGCCAGGACATTGGGAAAACTCCCCATATCATCTTCAAATAGTGCCTGGGGATCTTTTACGCCCACCTGAGAGGGCAGTCGGGGCCTCCATTTAACGTCTCATCTGAAAGACAGCACCTCTAACAGTGCTGCACTCCCTCTGTACTAGACTGAAGTGACAGCGTAGATATTATACTCAAGTCTCTATAGTGGGACTTGAATCCACAGCCTTCTGAGGCGAGGGTGCTACCCACTGAGCCGCGATTGACACCTTAGAGAGGAAAAAATCAGCCAAGCATAATCCATCGACCCCTGCTATAAAGTGTGTGTATGTGTGTGAAAGTTGGATAAGAATAGGTTCAGGCTCAGCTGTAGTAGCCCATGGTCAAGGAACCTGAGAACTTAAGAGGTCCACACACGAATAATGGCTACCTTGACAAGGTCCTGGAGGATGATTGGCAATCGTAGTGCAGCAAGGAATCAATGCCTTCAGAAGCAGCGAGAATTTCAGAGAGAGAAGTAAATAATAGTTTGAGGTATGCCCCATGCAGTGAATTACAGATCACAATTGCGCTTTTCTGGAACGTCACCTGCTAGAGGGCAGGGACTGCTCTGTAAGGAGGGAAGACTAACCTTGGAGAGCTACTGTTGGCTGTCTCTTCCTCCAAAAGATGTGGATGTTGGGACAATTGGAGCTTTCAAGATTGAGATTGATAGATTTTTAGGTAGGGATATGGAGCTACGGTGGGTAAATAGAGTTGAGGTACAGATCAGCCATGATCCAATTGTGAGAAGTCGCACAACACCAGGTTATAGTCCAACAGATTTATTTAAAATTACAAGCTTTCGGAGCTGTCGCCCCTTCCTCAGGTCGATCTTCTTGGAGATTCTCTCCACTTTGAGCCGGCAGTTTGCGGTGTCAATAGTGGTCAGTGGACCTGAGGAAGGGGCGACAGCTCTGAAAGCTTGTAATTTTAAATAAATCTGTTGGACTATAACCTGGTGTTGTGCGACTTCTCATTTTTGTCCACCGCAGTCCAACGCCGGCATCTCCGCATCATGATCCAATTGGATGGTGGAGAAGACTTGAGGGACTAAATGGCCTCCTCCTGTTACTATGTTGCTCAGCTTCCAGCGTTCCATTTTGCAGTGGCCTGGGAGCAGGTCTCCTGGATGCCATCTTGACTAGGATGTGGTGTGGGTCAATGGGAAGGCCTAGAAAGGGAAATGGGGAGAAAATGTTGCACTTTTTTTTATTCGCCTACTCCAGCACTCCATGGTTTCCAGTCTGCACAAGTAATTGTGTCATAAGAACATAAGAAATAGGAGCAGGAATAGGCCACTTGGCCCCTCGAGCCTGCTCCGCCATTCATTAAGATCATGGCTGATCGAGGGCTCAAAGCCACTTCCCTGCCCGCTCCCCATAACCCTTCACTCCCTTATCTTGCAAAAATCTGTCTATCTCCACCTTAAATGTATTTAATGACCCAGCCTCCACGGCTCTCTGGGGCAGAGAATTCCACAGATTCACGACCCTCTGAGAGAAGAAATTCCTCCTCATCTCAGTTCTAAAAGGGCGACCCTTTATTCTAAAACTGTGCCCCCGCGTTCTAGATTTCCCCACGAGGGGAAACAACCTCTCTACATCTACCTTGTCGAGCCCCCTCAGTATCTTTTATGTTTCAATAAGATCACCTCTCATTCTTCTAAATTCCAATGAGTATAGGCCCAGCCTGCTCAACCTTTCTTCATAAGTCAACCCCCTCATCTCTGGAATTAACCTAGTGAATCGTCTCTGAACTGCCTCCAATGCAAGTATATCCTTCCTTAAATAAGGAGACCAAAACTGTACGCAGTACTCGAGGTGTGGTCTCACCAATACCCTGTACAGTTGTAGCAGGACTTCCCTGCTTTTATACTCCAACCCCTTTGAAATAAAGGCCAACATTCCTTTGCCTTTTTGATTACTTGCTGTACCTGCATGCTAACTTTTTGTGTTTCATGCACAAGGACCCCCAGGTCCCTCTGAACTGTATCAGTCGTTGAAACTTCACCAATCATTCCCACATCATCTAGCCATGTTCTTCTTTGCCTTCCTCTTGATCTATTTCCAGTGACCATTTGAGCAACTTTCCTTGGAACCCGAGTAATATGCCCAGAGTATGTCCACAAATCGGAATCAGTCTTATTACTTCCCTTGCTTGCGCTGATTAAAGGACATCTGATTAGTCATTCTTCTTGTCCAACTAATTTTCAGCATCTCTATGTAAGCATAGCCAAAATGACTGCTCCCTTGTTCTTCAGTGTTCAAAGTCCAGCTTTCACATTTATGCAATCCATATATAACACTCAAACATTTCATTTTTTTGTCTCCAATCTGATTTCGCAGCTGCACGGAAAAAAACTACATGTTGGAACCATAGATGTTAACAGGACTGAAGGGGGTCATTCAGCCCGTTGTGTCGCATGTGTGCCAGCTCTTTGCTAGATCAATCCAAAACTAATCCCACTGCCCTGCTGTCTCCCCATATCTGTATGCTCTTCTGCTGCTTCAAATGTTTATCTGCTCTTCCCTTAAAAAGTGCAATGATTGCTGCCTCAACTACTTCCTGTGGCAAAGCAGCCCATGCTCCAACAACTCTCTTGCAATTGCTGTCCTTCAATTGCCAGGAGAAAATAATGAATAGCTGAAAACAGAACCGGGTAATACTATGCCACACATGGCAAAGTCAAATTGCAGTTCGATTATTTGTGTGCAATTTGTTTTGTTTTCTGCTTCTCGCTTAACTTTCTCTCTTTTTTTGTATTCTCAAGGTTTTCTTCACTTGGTGCTCATGAGGGAATCATGATGGTGATATTTTAGGGATTTGCCATAGCATGGCTGCTTTTCGCTCCCAGCGTGTTACAAGATCGTCAGTTGGCTCAAACGGTTTGGACGAAAACTTCTGCGGGCGAACCCTGAGGAATCGGAGTATAGTTCACCCTGACGATTCCTCCCCTTTGCCTCAGTTGAGATCGCGGTCGCCGAAAAAGAAGCAAGACGGCATACCGCAACAGAAGGGCGCAAACGGCGGGAAGGTTACCGAATGCAAACAGCACAACGCCCGCGAGTCCTGGGCAAGCCCGAGAAAAAGGGGACTGTCGTGCTCCGAGAAGGATAACCACGAGAAAAAGGCTTTGGACATTTGCGACCCGATATTGCCCTGCCTTTAAACGGGTAAAGCGATGCTCCCGCTCGGAGCCTGCCGACGGCCCGGAGGATGCATCCTCACCTGTTAAAAGTGAAAAGACGTCGCTCGAGCGGAAGGGCTCGGCCGCAAACAATGACGGGGACTCGGCGCAGCTCAAGCGCGCTCGACGCTTTCTTTTACTGGATGATTGTGATAAAAGGGAGATCAAAAAGGTGAAAGACTTGGACGGTGGACGTGACGACTCGTCGCTGCTGAAAGAGGTGTCCGCTCACCAGGCTGCCAATGGGATCAATGAAAAAGATGCTGCTGCTGCTGCTCCGGAGTGTAGTGAGTGTGAACCTCTTCATTTGAACAATAAACCAAAATGTGTTGATGTTGTTGATACGTGTGCATCCATTTTACCAACAGAAACTGAAAACGGCAATTCAGGTGGCCATTCGGTGCTGCTCAACGGCAGTAAGGTGGCCACCGTTTCAGAGCCTGATGTGCCTTCTACAGATTCGGAGTGGGAAGACTACAGGACAGTAAGTGACTGCCACTCTGTGTCGCAAACCAGTCAGTCACAACAACCTACCACAGTTCTAGCAACTGAAAACCCAACGCAAATCAGGGAATCTGAGGAAGAAGTCGATGTTGTGGGATATAATTCGTCCCAGTCAAAGGAACAGTGTTTTGAAAATGCCAGTTGCAGTATCGATGCTGCTCAGGACGTTGAACAGATCTCAGGGGTGCCTGATTCTTCTGCAGTGCCGGACTCTGGACTAGGTCCCTTGCTTGAACCTCAAGAACATAGATATGCACTGAGAACTTCGCCCAGAAGGGCTGCAGTTAACAAGTGCAGTCCTCAAAAGATAAGCTCGCCCACCAGGGACAATGGGCAGGTGGAAGACAAATCTCCCAGTCTTAATGAATGTGAAAAGGCCGGAGGAGCAGTAGTGGCTGCAGACAGCGAGCACTGTGCGAAATTGGAGCAGGACGACTCTCTGGCTAAGAGAGAGCTGCCCCAGGACGGGGCTGGAGACTGTTTCAGTGGGAATGTGCCCGACTCGCCTGCACAGCGGGGCCTGGACAGAGGGCACTTGCCCACAAGCCGGGAGAGTTGCAGCCAGCAATCTAGAGAAGAGGAGGAGGAAGAGCCTGATGTATACTACTTTGAATCAGATCATGTGGCACTGAAACACAACAAAGAGTATGTGTAACCATGGTAACCATGACATCTGAATTTATTTTTGTTCTTTTTTTAAAAAACAATGTCAGGTTTTGTCTAGTTTTGCAGTACATGCAGAGTGAAAATAGAATTACTTGTCACCCTGTCATTTCACAATCTATCTAAAATGAGCTGTCCCAAGTACATATTTGAGGAGCAAAATGTAGCTGGAGTGCTCTGTCGAGTGTGACTGATCACTTGTGTACAAGATTATATAGTCCCACCGCTTATAGCGGGTGCATTGGCGTCAACGCAATTTGCCCACTATACGCGGTGACCGGTATAACCTGACGGCTGAGATCCTGGAGGTGTTAGGCAATGTTCCCTGTAAGCTGCATTTTGTTCTACGCGGCCTGTTTCTTTTAATGCGCGGTCCCTTTAAATTTCTGCGCGTGTGCGGTATTTACAGTGGAAAAGCCGGTGAGCAGCCTGTGCGGGACCTTTCCCATTACTGCGCAGCTGCCCAGCTTAGAGGGAACATTGGTGGTGGGGCAACGTAGCATGGAACAGAGTAGCTCTGTTGAGAGGGGCGTGAAGCACAGCCACATGTTAATTCCAAAGATGTAGAACCATTTAAAAGCGGAGAACGTGCTATTACAATGATTTACTGCAGCCAACCTTGTCTCTGCATCCGCCCGATGGAGTGTGTCTAAACGGAGAGACCGTAACCTTGACTGTTATTACGAGGTCAGGATGTATTTATGGACATGGAGCCTACTGAAGGACAGTGTGAGACCTGTTTTTCTTGGTTTTAGTGTGACTACGTTTGTGTAACAAATGTCCTTTTATACTAATATTCTTGGCTGGGATAATGAAGGTCCCCAGACTAATTAGTATGGACCTCAAAGTGTATAGTGGCATTGCAGTATTAATCCCTTCATCTGTACTTGAGGTAGATTCTTTTCCCTAAACTCTGCTACATAATAAGGCATTAGTTTACAGAATTTGAGAGTTTGTTGGTAGAAAAGCGATGCTTCAAGTAAATGGATTGAAAAAGAAATTTGTAGTCACATTTTTAAAGTTCCAACACCTCCGTAATGGGTGCTTTGAAATTATTTGTTTTACACAAAGCCATCTTGCCTTGGTAGCCAATACATTTAGGCTATTCATAGGTCCTTACTTCACTTGGCAATCAGCCAGCAATGTAGCAGATGCCTCGTAGTACCCTGATAATACAGATGCTGAACTAGAAAGAAAGACTTGCACTTCTACAGCGCCTTTCATGTCCCAAAGCGCTTTACAGGCTATAAAGTACTTTTGAAGTGTAGTCACTGTTGTAATGTAGGAAACGTGGCAGCCACTTTACGCACAGCAAGGTCCCACAAACAGCAATGAGATAATGACCAAATACTCTGTTTTAACGATGTTGGTTGAGGGATAAATATTGGCCAGGGCACCAGGGAGAACTCCCCTGCTCTTCTTTGAAATATGCCATGAGATCTTTTACGTTCACCTCAGACGGCAGAGGGGGGCCTCAGTTTAACGTCTCATTCGAAAGGCGGCACCTCCGACAGTGATGCGTTCCTCAGCACTGCACTGGAGTGTCAGCCTAGATTTTTGTGCTCAAGTCTCTGGTGTGGGACTTGAACCCACAACCTTCTGAATCGGAGACAAGGGTGCTACCACTGAGCCACAGCTAAAGGAGAGATTGCTCACTGCATCCAACCAGGAAGATGAGGATGCCCATTTCTTTAATCTAATACTTTGTTTAAAAATAAGAATGTAAACATTAACCCTCAATCTTATCAAAGCATTTACTGTGCCAGCTTTTGGGAATTTCTTGCCAAATTGTCCCATCTTCTTTTCTGGCTAGGGTACGGTTTCATGACTGCCAAACACTTTCCAGTTCCTTGCCCAAATGGTGGTTCTTCAAAACATGTCAGTCCAAATGGTCAGTCACGGGTGGCTATTCAACTGCAGGGCATTACAGCCGCACCCAACCATACTTTCAGCAGCAGTGTCTGATCAGTGATCAGGAATGCTGGCTGATTAGCCCTTTCTTCAGTGCTAACTTTTCATACAATGTCCAATTGAACTGTACACTCAATACAGTTATAGACTTTGCCTTTTCAAACTTGGGTTGTGTTTGGAAAGAGCATTTGGAACTGTGAGACATTGAAGCGAAGTGCTAATGGTCACAGGACTGCCACTGGTAGTGGGAACAGTTTGCGATGATAATTTAGAGTATTGTACAAGAAACTTGCTGGCTCAACATTAAAATATGTTGACTCAAGTGCAAATTTTCTTAGTGTATTAGTGCCAATATGCTAAATAACCCACAATAACTATTTATAAATGCTGTTCTTTCTGTAAATAAACCTAGAGGCAACATTGCTTGTCTTAAATCACATTTTGTGAAATGGAAGATGTGTCAGCCCTTTAATGGCATTTTATATCTTGCCATCAGAGGGCCAGAGAAAGTGCCATTCAAGCAGATACTCACAACCCATGAATGCCCATTTTACCTTGTAGTATGTCACTGGTTCCAATATGTGTCTGTAGGAGGTCTTGAGACCCACGGAAACCTATGCCTAGGCTACCCCTGGAGCTGTGGAACTCTAGTCGTTTAGACGGAAGATCACCGACTGGCAGGAGTACCGCCTGGGGTGCTGCTGAGATTTTAAATTGTCACGCTTAAGGAATAAAAGTGCTAATGGTCTGTTTGTTTAAAGGTTTCACTTGCATAATTTGGTCACCCCCGATTTCCATTGCCCCACCATTAGCGGCCGTGCCTTTAGCTGCCTAGGCCCTACATCCTGGAATACCCTCCCTAAACCTTTCTGCTGTTCTACCTCCTCCTTTAAGACCCTCCTTAAAACCTACATCTTTGACCAAGTTTTTGGTTACCTGTCCTAATATCTCCTTATGTGGCACAGTGTCAGATTTTTGTCTGATTATGCTCCTGTGATGCGCCTTGGGACGTTTTACTACATTGCATAGAATTACAGAATATACAGCACAGAAACAGGCCATTCGGCCCAACTAGTCTGTGCTGCTGTTTATACTCCACACGAGTCTGCTCTCATTCTCTCAGCCTCTCAGCATATCTTTCTATTCTCTTTGCTCTCATGTACTCATCTAGGACCTTTTTGAAAGCAGCTAAGCTATTTGCCTCAGCCGCTTTCTGTGGTAGCGAGTTCTACATACTAATCATTCTGAGTAAAGAAATTTCTCCTTATTTCCCTATTGGATTTTCTAGTAACATTTTGTATTTAGTTTTGGAATCTCCCACAAGTGGAAACATCCACCCTGTCCAATTTAGTCATAATTTGAAGGTGCTATAGAAATGCAAGTTGTTGCTTTTGAAGGCAGCACTTCCTCTCGCTGTTGTATGGTTTTGCAGGGTCCTGAACACTTTTACATCTTGTTTCTAAAATGACATAGCTCTGTCCTGGCGCTCTGCACATATAATAGATTATTTTAAAATTGCAGTCAGGCAGGAGGGTTGGTTTTATACACCAGAGTCATCTACACATGCAAATTGACCCTATTTATTGAATAATCTTAATCTGAGGTTTTTTTTTATAAAGATAAAGCTTTAGATAGAATTAAAGATCTTTTTCTTCCTTTATTTGTCAGGCTCTCCTTGCCAACCTCCCATCTTCCACCCTCCATAAAATTCAGTTCATCCAAAACTCTGCTGCCCATATCGTAACTCGCACCAAGTCCCATTCACCCATTTCCCCTGTGTGCTCGCTGACCTACTTTGGCTTTCGGACAGGCAACGCCACGATTTTAAAATTCTCATCCTTGTTTTCAGATCCCTCCATGGCCTCTCCCCACCCTATCTCTAATTTCCTCCAGCCCTACAACCCTCCTCCAATTCTAGCCTCTTTCGCATCCCCGATTTCCATTGCCCCCACCATTGCCGGCCGTGCCTTCAGCTGCCGAGGCCCGAAGCTCTGGAATTCCTTCCCTAAACCTCTCTGCTTCTCTACCTCTCTCTCCTCCTTCAAGACCCTCCTTAAAACCTACCTCCTTGATCAAGCTTTTGGTCACCTGTCCTGATATTTCCTTGTGTAGCTCGGTGTCAAATTTTGTTTGATGACGCTCCTGCGAAGCGCCCTGGGATGTTTTACTATATTAAAGGCGCTATAGAAATGCAAGTTGTCTTTGGTATTTTAACGGGCATCAGGATTCTCCAGTCCTTCCCTTGTCCGGGTGGTCATTCTTCATGTGCCGAGGCTGCGAGCGTCAGTCTAGTCATCGATTGCGAGTGCTGAGCCCTGTATCTGCTGCTTCCAAGCTCGTAGCAGTCACTGGATGGTAATTCGTTTCAGGGGCCCTTGCTGGATTTCACCCCCCCCCTGCCTTCATTAGCCCATCACGGGAACTCGGGTCATGTTTTTAACGTTATTAATGAATGGCAGTGTCGCAAATTCCCTACCCCTGTCCTGGTCCTTTACAAGCAAAAGTAGACCAACTACAAGAAAATGGGATAATTGATTACAGATTTTGATTTATCTTCCCCTAGCTCTCTTCGTCCAGTAAACCAGGGCATCCATACCCGTGCAGCAAATATGTTTTTTCTTGAACTTCTTTTAGAGCAGATTTAAGTATTTGAAGAAAAAGACTTTTTTATTGTGCAAAAATGCACTCGCTTCAGCTTGTTCTGTCCACCTCAAAATGAAGATTGGAGCTCAAGTGTGAATGAATGGTTGACAACAGAACAAAGCACTTAATGAGGTCAATTTCTACTACAGTTATACAGGTATTTAGGCCCGAAATTGCGGTCGACAGCGTAGCTAAGGAGTACGCTGCCGACCTCCGAACGAAATCTGCACTTACCTGGTGCAAAGCCCCAAACGAAAACTTGCTCTGAAATGCTGCAGAGTTGTGCGCAGCGTAGTGGCCCACAGATCCCAGGGGCGCACTGATGTGCATAAGCGTACCTGGGATCACGTGGGGCGGTGCTCCTTTCACCAGCCAATCAGGAAACATAGAAAGCCCCGTTTAACTAATATGCTTTAAAGGAAAATACAGGTCAATTGGAATCCAGCCTTTCTTGCAAGCTTACATCAATACATTTCCATATATCTGTAAATGACCCGACAAAAAGTTGAAATCTATTTTGACACCATAAACTTGAAACATTATTTAATATATATATATTATGCACAAACGCAATACCTTGTCACCTCAATTGTGATGACCAAACCCCTTTGTCAATGAAAGTAGATCGATCGAGTTTTTAAAACTGGCAATACAGTTTTTGGTTGATATTAAAACGATCTCATCCCTCAATCTGAGCTTTTACAGTTGCCTGGTAGGTTCTTTCACGTGTTAGTTTTTAATTATTATGTCCCTGAAATAGCAATTTTCTCCTCCCCCTTACCCTGTGCAAACAGGCTCCACCAGCCATAAAATTTTCCAGCGTAATTGATACGCAGTTGGTGGGCAATTAGCCCAACTCTGCGCCAGCACATCGTTTCAAGTGAGGACTTGACAGTCTCAGCGGATGATCTGTCTAGTTGGAACTTGACAGATCGCAAGTTCGGGATTTAGCGCATGCAGAAATCCCGAACTTGCAGTCAATTTCAAGGACGGTATGACGGCGTACTCTGAGAATTCAGGGCAATTGTCTTTAAAATGCTTTTTAAATTCTGAAAATGCCGGCTTGCATGTATGAAGGGTTTAATCGGACTGTTTTGGTCACTTGACTTTAAAATGCTAGTTGCTAGTGTAGGATTTATACACCAATTTAAATGTGGCTTCTACTCTAGAAGAAAAGTATTGTTTGCAGTGTTATTTAGTGAGTTGACTGAATTCTGAGCTACAACTTTGGCCAGTATGTTTTTTTGACTGGCAAATTTCATTACATACAAATTGTTCACCGGGGCGGGAAGCTGGATGTTTTTCTTAAATTGTGTGTTTGACACATTTCTTTATTGTGCTGTTCTCACTTGGGAGTTCCAAATCTTTAAAAAGGGGTATGGCGACAGGTCAGGGAAATGGGACTCTGTAGATGAGAACTGTTTGAGAACTATTGGAAGTACTATGGGCCTGATTGCCTCCTTTTGTACTGTAAAATTCCACGATTCTTGACTCATGACAAGTAGACACTTAATGTTTGTTGGGTTTTCTTAACATTAGGAGAATTAGGAGCAGGAGTAGGCTATACGGCCCTTCGAGCCTGCTCCGTCATTCAATAATGTCCTGGCTGATCTTCGACCGCAACGCCACTTTCCCGCCCGATCCCCATATCCCTTGATTCCCCTAGAGTCCAAAAATCTATCTATCTCAGCCTTGAATATACTCAACGATTCAGCATCCACGGCCCTTTGGGGTAGAGAATTCCAAAGATTCACAACCCTCTGAGTGAAGAAATTCCTCCTCATCTCCGTCTTATCCTGAGACTGTGCCCCCTAGTTCTAGACTCTCCAGCCAGGGGGAAACAACCTCTCAGCATCTACCCTGTCAATCCCCCTCAGAATCTTATATGTTTCAGTGAGATCACCTCCCATTCTTCTAAACTCCAGCGAGTATAGGCTCAATCTCTCCTCCATAGGACAACCCTCATATCCCAGGGATCAATCTAGTGAACCTTCGTTGCACTGCCTCCAAGGCAAGTATATCCTTTCTCAAATAATTTCTTTGGATAAAGCTCTAGTTTAAAGGATCCTGAAGTATTGGTGGTTACAGGTCTGTCACTAGTGGGAGCAATTTAAGTTGATGAATTCAGAATATCATAAGAAGGATGTTGTTCCAACATTTTATCAAAATCAATCCAATTTGAATGTTGCAAAAAACCGTGGTGAGAAGATCGCGCAAGTTATTTTGAGACACTATTCTAGCTGCTTAGTGACCTAATGATGAAAAATTGGCTCCTGTCGGGTTGTGCTAAATTACCCTTTTGATATGGATGTGCACGCATTGGTAAAATCATACTTAAGATCGCGATCAAAAGGATGGCTTATTTCTTGTAACATTGTAATTGCCTGTAATGTTTTTGAAGTTGGCATTACAAGTGTTTTGTAAGAGCTTGTCATGGGTGACAATGCACTGTAATGCCATCATTCTCTCTCCCGTTGCTGCTGTGATTAGTATGATTTAAGGTGGTGTGCTACCATCTGTCAGTAAAGATAGTTCTTAAAATCCAAAAAAAAGTATTGGCTTAAGTATGATTTTATCTCTTTTCCCCTCTCCCGTACTGTATTGATACCAATATTAAGTGTGCTTAGTGACAATACTAATATATTAAAGATGCTTTTATACTGGCAACTCTCCCATAGCATTGCTGGCAGGTAATCTGGGGCCTGGAGCATGGTTCTGATGTTTACCTGTTAATCTGACCTGACCCTTTTAAAGCCAGCTTTCAGGCACTACTTGTGGGGAAGTGGTCTGAGTGTGTTCTGAGGTCAATTAGAGAGCGCGATTGCAATTTGTTGACTGAAATATACAGATTGCCTGATGCTTGTAAATTTCTGACTCCGGGTCAAAAAATAACATTAGCTGCCTTCCTTTCTCATTTTTATTACTTTTGACACTTTTGAAGTGTGAGGTCTGGACACCTTTTAAAGTAGAATACTGAGCTCAGACTAAACAAATGTGACCCTAAATGGATCAGCATTAAACTAAAAGTGAGATAAAGAAGAAAAATGGCCTGTACAAATGCTACAGGGAGACAGGAGAAGGGGCTCACTGGGATGACGAGAAGAGATCGTAGAAACTTGTTAAAAAAAATTAAGAAAAAGGAACGACTTGCATTTATATAGTGCCTTTCATGACCTCAGGACATCCCAAAGCGCTTTACAGCCAGTTAAGTACTTTTGAAGTGTAGTCACTGTAGTAATGTAGGAAACGCAATAGCTAATTTGCACACAGCAAGATCCCACAAACTACAATTAAATAAATGACCAGATAATCTGTTTTAGGTGTTGGTTGAGGGATAAATATTGGCCAGGACACCGGGGAAAACTCCCCATCTCTTCTCAATAGTGCCATGGGGTGTTTTCCGTCCAACTGAGAGGACAGTTTAACTTCCCATCAGAAAGGCATGAAGATCAGCCACAAATAATGGCACACTCACGATAATCGGCCGCAAATATTGGCATGCTTATGCTTCTGATATCCAGTGCAACATTATCACCAGGATTTTAGTAAAACTGCATATGGTTCACTAATGATGGAGTGTGAAATTTTCATGGTACATATCCAGTCAGCCTAACATTGGTGGCGGGGAAGTTTTTTAAATTCATTCACAGGATGTGGGCATCGCTGGCAAGGCCAGCATTTATTGCCCATCCTTAATTGCCCTTGAGAAGGTGGTGGTGAGCTGCCTTCTTGACAACTGAGTGGCTTGCTAGACCATTTCAAAGGGCAGTTAAGAGTCAACCACTTTGTCACATATAGGCCGGAGTAAGGACGGCAGACTTCCTTCCCTAAATGAACCATATGCATTTTTGAAACAATTACTGATACTAGCTTTCTATTCCAGATTTATTTAACTGAATTTAAATTCCCCAGCTGCTGTGGGCTTTGAACTCTTGTCTCCGGATCAATAGTCCAGGCCTCTGGATTACTAGTCCAGTAACATTACCACTATGCTACCGTTCTCGTAAGTTATTGGAAGCTGTTATCCGGGACAAAATAAACTTTCATTTGGAAAGGCATGGGTTTATCAAGAAGAGCCAGCATGGATTTGTTAAACTCAAGTTGTGGCATTCGACACAGGAGGCTTGTTAAGAAGATGGAAGCCCATGGAGTTAAGGGGAAAGTGGCGGTATGGATACGGAATTGGCTCAGTGACAGGAAACCGAAGGTGGTGGAGGATGGATGTTTTTCAGACTGGGAGGTGGTTTGCAGTGGTGTCCCCAAGGGCTAGATTTGGCTCCATTACTCTCTCCAATTTTTATAAATGGCCTAGACTCGGGTGTAGGGAGCAGCAGATGATACAAAACTTGGCAATGTAGTAGATAGTGATGAGGATAGCTGTAGACTTCAGGATGGCATAGACAGAATGGTGAAATGGGCAGAAGGAGTTCAATGTGGACACGTGTGAAGTGATGCACTTTGGGTGGACTAATATGGAAAGACAGTATACTATATAGTGCACAATTTTGAAAAGTGTAGATGAGCAGAGAGACCTTGGTGTCCATATACAGAAATCCATAAAGGTGGCAGGGCAAGTTGATAAGGTGGTTAAAAAAGTACATGGGTTACTTGGGTTTATAAATAGAGGCATAGCATATAAAAGCAAAGAGATCATGCTCGAACTTTATAAATCACTGGTTAGGTCTCAGCTGGAGTATTGTGGACAATTCTGGGCACCACAATTCAGGAAAGGCCTGAGAAAGGGTACAGAGGAGGTTTACAAGGATGTTACCAGGGATGAGGGACTTCAGTTATGAGGAGAGGCTGGAAAAATTAGGACTGTTCTCCTTGGAACAGAGAAGGTTAAGAGGTGACCTAATAGATGAGAGGTTTTGATGGAAAAAAACTGTTCCTCCTTGCGAGTGGGTCAATAACCAGAGATCATAGATTTAAAATCATTGGCAAAAGATCTAGAGGGGAGATGAGGAGAGATTTTTTCACTCTGAGTTGTCAGGATCTGGTACACTCCACCTGAAAAGGTGGTGAAAGCTGATTCCATAAATAATTTTTAAAAGGGAGTTGGGCAGGTATTTGAGGGTGAGGAACTTACAGGGTAGGGTTACCGACAAAAACCTGGGGTGTGTGACAAAGCACGACGACTCTTTCAAAGAGCCAGCACAGGTACAGCTGAGAGTTTTTGTGACATTGTAAAAATGCAATTATAAATCTTGCCCTTCGAAAGTTTGCTTGAATCTGGAGAGTGGATTTTGAACTATATAACACGGAGATGAAGTACTGCTGGTTATAGGTCACTGGTGCCAAGACCAATTAAGAGTATCACACACGAAGTGTGGTGGGATATTGGCTTAAGTAGAATTTTTTTCCTTTAGCTTATTGGTGACAATATGATAAACAAGCCGGTTAACAACACAGTGAAAAGTTCAGACACCTGTGTACAGAAAGTGAGCTAACGCAGACCAGCTTTCAATTAAATCAGCACTGGGGAATCTTGTGCGCAGACCAATTGTTCTTAGCTTCACCAAACGTTAACTTAGAAAAGAGCAGTAATGCGGAGGTCTATGGTGACAGAAGAGATGAAGGAATCTGGTTATGGGGCGTAATTTGAGAACTCAGTAAAACAGTAAAAGAAGCCCCCACAAAGGGGGTACTAGCAAATGGGTGGATAACAACACCTAACAACCCAGGAAGTGTTTTCTAATCGACCAAAGGAAACATTTCAATGTTGCAATCACAGCTACAACAGTAAGATAGAAAAATTAAATTATTATAAACTGCCTCCAATAGCAGAAGTCACGGCACATTCATGCTGCGTTCGTGTTAAGCAGCTTTTACATCGCTCTCAGTGCCAGTGTTCGAACTGCCGGCTCCTATTGCACTCGAGTTTTCGTGCAACCAGTGGCAAAAGGACCAGGGGGGAGATGAGAATTTTTGTTTACACAATGAGTTGTTGCGATCTGGAATGCACGGCCTGAAAGGGTGGTAGAAGCAGATTCAATCGTAACTTTCGAAAGGGAATTGGATAAATACTTGAAGGGTGAAAATTTGCAGGGCTACGGGGAAGAGCAGGGGGAGTGGGACTAATTGGACAGCTTTTTCAAAGAGCCAGCACAAGCATGATGGACCAAGTGTCCTTCTGTGCTGTATCGTTCTATGATAAAACTTGCCAGATTCATTTAAGGCCAGTGGCCCGGGAGACCTAGTTTTTAAAAAAAGGACCCAGATCTTCTGGTTGCTGGCCGTAGCAAATCGGGCAAGTGTCCTTCAGTGTTGCCATGAGACCAGCACATCTGGAACAGCACTACACCAATATAAAAGTACCTTTTCTTTATGCTATTTGCCTCTATCATTCCTTTTCTTGATGAGCAAAACTGCATAATAATTATTTTGCTTTCTGTGTTTTACATATCTATTCTTGTGCTTAGGGTATCATTTGTGTAAGACCAAAATTTGAGGACTACTAGCCAGTTTCCATTATCCATCAGGTTTGAGAGGGTGGGGAAGGTGGAGATGCATGCAGACAGTGGCGGTTACACTTTAAAAGGAAAATCTGCAGAGAAATTGCAATTGAAGTCTCTTTAGAGGAGGGAAAATGGAATCTGCAGGAAGTGGATTTCCAGTGGCTCTCAAAGATGCTCCATTTAATTTGAAAGTAATGGCACTAGTGGGTTGGGATAAATCGATCATTTCCACTCCGACTGCTCCGCTGCTGCTGTTACCCTCCCATTGTTGAATTGCTTCCCTACGAAGCTGTTCCCCATCTCGACCATCTGAAGAAATCTTGATTGCAAGATAAGAGGGGGAGCTACACTTTTGGAAGCATTGTACATGTGCAATTGTCTATTTTTTAAAAAAATAAGCACCATTTTAGCTGCAGTCTCCATGGAGGGCAGTGTGATCAGGATAGAAGCTGCTACATAGGGACGTGGGCTGGCTTTGCTAAGGTGGAGTGACTGAGGAAGTCCTGACCCACTTCCCTTGGTATATGAGATTCAGGATTGGAGCCTATGCAATTGTTTACTGCACTATTGCATACCAGACCTCTGAATCGGTTTGGGTCTCAGCCCCAAGTTTAAGGGGGTGCCTTGGTCTACTTGGAATTCATTTATTATTTGCAGAATTTAGTATTTCAAACAGATGTTTTATTTGGCAAAGTTTTATTGGTAATATATTCTAAACTAGATATAAGAATAAATTCTGGCATTGATTCATGTACTGGCGTTAAAAGCAGCCACATGTCCTACTGAAGTGCAGACATTGTAAATGCACATTATTGTTAATTCGCCTTTGATGTGAATATCTCGAACAATCCTTGATTGGTTTCCAAGTGTCCTGTGTGTCCCGAGTATCCCTGTACAAGCTTCATTGATTGCTAACTGAGTAGCTGAGCCATACACATCAGGCAGATCTCAAGTTCAAGCCTCAGTCTGTGCTGAATTAGCTGATCTTTGCTGGGGGTATTTGCCCTCAGTACCTTTAGTTGGACGATTGGGGGGTGGTGCAAGGGAAGAAATTATCAAGGGTTTCTGCTCCTGATTGCTGTCCAGCAAACCCAGCTGAGATGTATGTGTGTGTGGACATTGGTTAAACATAGAAATTGCTGGACCACGGCCCATCTAGTTTGCCTTCTGCCATCCTGGTAGTCACATGATACAACGATAATGGAGTTGTTGACTAATTGTAGCAATCAATCTCTATCAATTAGTCTACAGCAGACCCAGACATGGGGCGAGGAAAACCCCAGTGGTGGAGAGCTTTGGGAATCATGGGTCCAAAGTCACCTGTTTCTCCCGAGCAAGCTACACACACCACATGTCATGTCTCAAATTACTCCTATACTGTATCCCAGTAAAGAGCGGATTGGGCTTGGCTGTGATGACCCCATGGTAAACACATTTGCTTGACTATCGAGATTCACACACGAATAACGTGGAGCTGGGTGAGTTGCTGGAGGGCAGCCAGCACCTGCAGAACCATACGAAGGAGTCAGTGCCTCCGTGAGAGGAAGGAAGAAAATTGGGAAGAAGAAAGTAAATATATCCATAACGTGATGGTGCTTTTATTTGTAGAATGTATCAGGAGTTTTTTAATAAAATCTAATCACTTGATAATGCTTTCTATTTTTATCACAAGGTGGCAGTAAAGCCACATCTTGTGTGTAGTATGCATAACTGTACAGGCTAGGGTCTTCCTATATCTTTGTCTGATCATGCGCCTGTGAAGCGTCTTGGGATGTTTCACGATGTTAAAGGCACTATATAAATGCAAGTTGTTGTATATTATTTTTGCTATACACATGCTGAAAGGCTCTGTTAATTTGTTTTTTTTTGGAATGCTGTTTTATGAACATATAGCTCATCTATATGCTGCCCCCTGGCCACATCATCCACAGGCCTAGTGTCCGTGCTTGGGCCCCAGCTATTCACAATACAGTAAACTCTCGTTTAAACGGCACCTAATCAACCGGAATTCTTTAATAACCGGCAAAATAGATAACCGGTAATCTTGCCGAATCCATCAATTTTTCGTTTTTCCGAGTCCAAGTTTCCCGCGGTGGCCGAGTTAGTCACTGGTTTTAATTTTTTTTGTGTTAAAAATTGCCCACCTCTCTTATCCAGAATTTTTAATCAACCGGCACCATCCCGGTCCCGTCGGTGCCGGATACGAAAGAGTTTACTGTATATATCAATGATTTGGATGAGGGAACCAAATGTAATATTTCCAAGTTTGCTGACGACACGAAACTAGGTGGGATTGTGAGTTGTGAGGAGGATGCAAAGAGGCTTCAAGGCGATTTAGACTAGTTGAGTGAGTGGGCAAATACATGGCAGATGCAGTATAACGTGGATAAATGTGAAGTTATCCACTTTGGTAGGAAAAACAGAAAGATAGAGTATTATTTAAATGGTGATAGATTGGGAAATGCTGATGTACAAAGGGACCTGGGTGTCCTTGTATACCAGTCACTGAAAGCAGGTGCAGCAAGCAGTTAGGAAGGCAAATGGTATGTTGGCCTTCATTGCAAGAGGATTTGAGTACAGGAGCAAGGATGTCTTACTACAGTTGTACAGGGGCCTTGGTGAGACCACACCTGGAGTACTGTGTGCAGTTTTGGTCTCCTTACCTAAGAAAGGATATACTTGCCACAGAGGGAGTGCAGCGAAGGTTCACCAGACTGATTCCTGGGATGGCAGGACTGTCGTATGAGGAGAGATTGGGTCGACTAGGCCTGTATTCACTAGAGTTTAGAAGAATGAGAGGGGATCTCATTGAAACGTATAAAATTCTGACAGGGCTAGACAGACTAGATTCAGGGAGAATGTTTCCCCTGGCTGGGTGGGTCTAGAACGAGGGGTCACAGTCTCAGGATACGGGGTAGGACATTTAGGACTGAGATGAGGAGAAATTTCTTCACTCAGAGGGTGGTGAACCTGTGGAATTCTCTACCACAGAAGGCTGTGGAGGCCAAGTCACTGAATATATTTAAGAAGGAGATAGATAGATTTCTAGACACAAAAGGCGTCAAGGGGTATGGGGAGAGAGCGGGAATATGGTATTGAGCGAGAGGATCAGCCATGATCATATTGAATGGCAGAGCAGGCTTGAAGGGCCGAATAGCCTACTCCTGCTCCTATTTTTCTACGTTTCTATGTCAGCTTTCGCACGTACGCTGCTGACACCCAGTGCTACCTCTCCACCACTTCTCTCGACCCCGTGACCTCCTCCGTGCTATCGACTGCTTATTCAGCATAAAATCATGGATCGTGGCTTTTTGGCTCCTGACCAATGTTCCCTGTAATTATTTTTGGCCCTGCACGGCCCCTTTAAGAAGCTGCACGGGCCATTCAAAATACTGCCATGCGCGGTTTTTACATTGAAAAGCCGGCTGCGCAGGCTCCCTGGAGCACGGTGCGGCCACGCAGCTTAAAGGGAGGATAACCTCTACACCCTTGCCACTCACTCCATCCCTCACTCCTGCCACTTGCTCAGGCTGAGCCAGGCCGTGCAAAAACCCTGGTGTCCTGTTCTACCCTGAGCTGAGCTTCAAAACCCGCATTCTATCCATCACCAAGACTGCTTGTTTATGTCTACATCTGCACATCACCTCACCTCAGCTTTTCTGCTGCCAAAACCCTATCCACGCTTCTGTCACCTCTAACCTCAATTACTCCAATGAACTCCTTGTTGACCGTCTATCCTTCACCCTCCTTAAACTTCCAACTCGTCTAACACTCCCCTACCCGGATCCTATCTGGCACTAAGCACCGCTTGCCCTTCCTCTCTGACCTACACTGGCTCCCTGTCCCACTAAAACAGTCAATTTAAAATCCTCATCCTTATCTAGATATCCCCTCCCTGGTTTTGCTCCACCCTCTCTCTGTAGTCTCCTCGAGCTCAATACCCTTTCCTGGACCCTCCAGTCCTCAGACTGTGGCCACGTGCGTACCGCCCGCGCCTTCTTTCCATCCTCGGTGACCGAGCCTTCAGCTGCCTCGGCCCCACTATCTCCACCATCTTTTTTTTTTAAAAACCTTCTCGACGGGCATTTTTTTGACACAGTTTTGTCATCCATCTGATCGTGAATCTATTGTGAAGCACCACGGGACATTTTTTTTCCATTTAAAGGGGTTTATAAATGTAAGTTGTATTAAAAATGTCAGGTTGAAAAAAAAAAATCCCAATTCAGCTTCATATCTTTGTAAAACGTAAGTGTCTAGTACAGGGGCTTCCAACCCTTTTGTCTTTGTGAGCTCCACAGGGCCATACCATGTGGGGTCCGCACATGAAGTTTAATTCCATGTTCCCATCAATCTCAAGTTGCTGATACCAGCAGCTCTTGGTGTTCTGATTTGGAATTTATCCAGTAATGAGGCAGCACCTTTCCAAACCGCCAAGACCCACAGAATTCAGACAGGGAAAATAAGTGTACAAATGACCGATTTGCTTGAGCTGTGAGGCCTGAATTCCCAGGACTGGGGGAGGAAGGTGGGCTGCAGTTTGAAAATGCTGAATTGCAAGTGTAAATGCATTTTTTAATTTTGGTTTCTCTTGACATTTATTAGTTGCAAGTTCCAAGTAACTGATGCCTTAAAAGAAAGAAAGACTTGCATTTATATAGCGTCTTTCACGACCTCAGGACATTGGACAGCCCATAAAGTGCTTTTGAAGTGTAGTCACTGTTGTAATGTAGGAAACACAAAGCTACTTTGCGCACAGCAAGCTCCCACAAACAGCAATGGGAGAAATGTTTAAGTGATGTTGGTTGAGGGATAAATATTGGCCAGGACACCAGGAGTACTCCCCAGCTCTGCTTCAAATAATGCCATGGGATCTTTTATGTCTGCCTGAGAAAGACGGCACCTCTGACAATGCAGCACTCCCTCAGTATTGTACTGGAGTGTCAGCCTAGATTTTGTGCTCAAGTCTCTGGAGTGGAACTTGAACCAACAACCTCTGACTCTGAGGCAAGAGTGCTACCAACTTAGTAAAATTGCTAAGATTGGGATTCACAGGTTCATTTGGGGCTGCAGTCAGACCTTGAGAGTTTTATTATGACACATCTTTAAGTAGTACTAAGGCTGTTGAGGCAAATCTTCTTGAATATGAAATGTATTCTCAAAAATCGTATTTCATCCTAAATATTATGGAGAAGGATTAAGATTACACTTAACAATTGTCAGTATGTCACAGCCACCATTTGTGATTATGTTTATTATGCTTCAAAACTGATAAGGGGCAACTTGGGAAGGTATTTTGCATGGCGTGTTCCCCAGTGTTGCGTTTTAAATGAGAATAGTGGCTGTAACATGATGCCCCATTCATACAGTCACTGCAATGGACCTTGGCAATGTTGTTTCAGTGGGAGCTCCACCCTGTTCCCCAGGCTCCCTCTGAATAGCATTTCCAAAGCATTCAACACAGTGCTTCAAAGTCTCGCTTAGGTAACATTTAAGATTACATGATCGTTCAGTACAGTCCAATTTTCCATTTAATTTTAGTCCCCATCAGTTTTAAGTTAAATTTGTGCTTGCTGTTTAATTAATGCCTTTTTAAAAAATGTTGTGAAATTTTTGCTCATCAAAGCTGGGAAATAGAACATCTTTCTTATCAGTCACCCAGTGTTCCTATCAAGCACTTCTAAGTCAGCTGTGTCGCAGTTAGGTGCACAGTAAAGCTCTCTGTACACTGCCCCAACGATCTCTCTCAGTCTTGCACCAGTCTTGATATTTTTCCATTACCCACACCAGCCATGCTGTGGCCTCTGAGTGTGATTGCTGATTTAGTGGCATGGTTTTGCTGTGGTCCCAAGCCTAATAGGAGACTGACTAAACTCATTTCATGCAGACAGAAGAGCTGTTCATTCCATCTATCCGGAAAGATTTATTTAGCGGCTTTCACAACCTCAGGACATCCCAAAGCGCTTTTCAGCTAATGATGTACTTTTGAAGTCTAGTCACTGTTGTAATGTAGGAAATGCGGCAGCCAATTTGCGCACAGCAAGCTCCCACAAATGGCAATGTGATAATGACCAGATAATCTTTTTTTTTAGTGATGTTGGTTGAAGGATAAATACTGGCCAGGACACCGGGGCGAGCTCCCCTGCTCTTATTCGAAATAGGGCCGTGGAATCTTTTACATCACTCGAGAGGGCAGATGGGGCCTCGGTTTAACATCTTATCCAATGGACAGCACCACCGACAGTGCAGCGCTCCCTCAGTATTGTACTGATTATGTGCTCAAGTCTCTGGAGTGGGACTTGAACCCACAACCTTCTGACTCAGAGGCGAAAGCGCTGCCAACTGAGACTCAGTTGACATCTGGGCTAGTTTTAAACCCAGAGGTAAAGAGCAAAGTCTGACTGACTGTTCCATCACATGGTCCATTGCCGACTCTTCCCTTCCCTTCCTCGACTTCTCTGTCTCCATTTCTGGGGATAGGCTATCAACAAACATCCACTATAAGCCAACTGATTCCCACAGCAACCTGGACTACACTTCCTTCCGTCCCGCTTCTTGTAAGGACTCTATTCTATTCTCCCAGTTTCTCCGGCACCGTCTTATCTGTTCTGATGATGCCATCTTCCATACCAATGGTTCCGATATGTCTTCCTTTTTCCTCAACCAAGGATTCCCCTCTACCATGGTTGACATGGCCCTTAACCGTGTCCGGTTCATTTCCCGCACTTCTCCTCTCGCCCCTTCCCGTCCCTCCCAGAACCACGATAGGGTTCCTCTTGTCCTCACCTTTCACCCCACCTGCCTCCACATTCAACGGATCATCCTCTGCCATTTCCGCCACCTCCAGCGTGATCCCACCACCAAACACATCTTCCCCTCCCCTCACCTTTCAGCATTCAGAAGTGGGACTGCTCCCTGGTCCACTCCTCAGTCACCCCCAACACCCCCTCCCCTTCCCACAGCACCTTCCCGTGCAAGCGCAGGAGATGCAACACCTGCCCTTTTACCTCCTCCCTTCCCATCTCCAGGGCCCGAAACACTCATTCCAGGTGAAACAGCGATTTACTTGTACTTCTTGCAATTTAGTATATTGTATTCGCTGCTCATGGTACGGTCTCCTCTACATTGGGGAGACCGAACGCAGATTGGGTGACCGCTTTGCGGGACACCTCCATTCAACCTGCAAGCGTGACCCTGAGCTTCCAGTCGCCTGTCACTTTAATTCTCCGCTCCACTCCCACTCTGACCTCTCTGTTCTCGGCCACTTACACTGTTCCAACGAAGCTCAACGTAAGCTCGAGGAACAGCACCTCATCTTTCGATTAGGCACTTTACAGCCTTCTGGACTCAACATCGAGTTCAACAATTTCAGACTATAACCTCTGCCCCTATTTTTTCAGATGGCAGCTGTTGATGATTCTGCCATTCCCATTTACACCTCTTCTAGACTCATCTTCTGTTTCTTTATCTGCCCCATTACCATCTCCTTTTGCTTCGTACAATCATACCTTTTTGTCGTTTAATCTCTCCTGCCTTCCACCCTATCACAGACCTTCCCTTTTGTTCTTTCCTCCCTTCCCCTCCCCCTTTCCCTGCCCTGAACTTGCTTTAAATCTGTTACATCTCTAACTTTTTCTAGTTCTGACGAAAGGTCATCGACCTGAAGCGTTGACTCTGTTTCTCTCTCCACATACGCTGCCTGACCTGCTGAGTATTTGCAGCATTTTCTGTTTTTATGTCTGACTGACTGTACCGTCTAGCTAAGGGTACATTCTAAGATTGGCATCTCCAGAAATTGATTTTAATTGTCCTGTACCAAGCAACATGCAATTCTTGATTGTATCCACGACTCCTCAGTTGGTGGCTGTGTTGCTGCCTTGAAATTACTGCTTAGCAGATGGTTTAAGAGTCTTAAAGCTAGCAAAACATGAATTCAAAGAAAAAGGAAAATATTTAATTAAAAGCTTGACTGGGACTGGCTTAAAAATTGGATGCAGGTTTCATGTTTTGAAGCTGGTGATTTTGCAAAGTGCATTTCAGCCTAACTGAAATGAGACGACCTAATATGTTTTAGCCGTGGCTCAGTGGGTAGCATTCTCACCTCTTAGTCAGAAGGTGGTGGGTTCAAGTCCCACTCCAGACACTTGACCAGTTAAGCTAGGCTGACACTCCAGTGCAGTTATGAGGGAGTGCCATCTTTTGGATGAGACGTTAAACCAAACCCCGGTCTCCCCTCTCAGGTGGACAGAAAAGATCCCATGGCAGAGTTTGAAGAAGAGCAGGGGTGTCCCGGCCAACCTTTATCCCTCAACCAACACCTTAAAAAAACCAGATAATCTCGTCATTTATCACATTGCTGTTTGTGGGACCTTGCTGTGCGCAGATTGGCTGCCACGTTTCCTACATTACAACAGTGACTACACTTCAAAAGAATGTAATTGGTTGTGTAGGGCTTTTGGACATCCTGAAGTTGAGAAAGGCACTGTATAAATGCAAGTCTTTTCTTTCCAGATGGATGGAATGAACACCTCTTCTGTCTGTAAAGAATTAGTTTGGTTTCTTTGTATAATAGGATATTGCCATACATCCTATACAAGTTCGAGGACTAGGAAACATTGAAACGCCTGAGTAATACTCTTTCCCCAGACCCCTCCTCTGGCTCACAGACCTCAGAGCTGAGTGGATCTTCCGGTAGGATGGGAAACTGGAGCATCTGATCACGAGAAGGAGAGGAGAGAAAGAGGGCGAGGAATGTAATCTAACTACACAAGACTACCTCATTCAAGGTGTGAGAGCTCCGGCCTCCACAGCTACTGACATCTAATTTAGGAGAAAAGGAAGAAAGAACTTGCATTTCTACAGCGCCTTTCATAACCTCAGGACATCCCAAAGAGTTTTGCAGCCAATTAAGTACTTTTGAAGTGTAGTCACTGTTGTAATGTAGGAAATGCGGCAGACAATGCACACAGCAAGGTCCCACAAATGGCAATGTGATAATGACCAGATAATCTGTTTTAGCGATGTTGGTTGAAGGATAAATATTGACCAGGACTCCGAGGAGAGCTCCCCTGCTCTTCTTCCAATATAGTGATGGCCATCTGAAATGGCTATTATCTGCAGATCTCTAGTTATATTATTCTGCAAAGAAAATAATATTTTAAAAATCTATAACCAAGAGCACAGCACTGGTGTGGATCAGTTTCCTGGTTCTGATTTAATGGGCATAGTGGAGTTAAGTTTCAGTTGCACAGTTTATCTTAAACTTCCCGTTGATGCATCCTTCGACCTCTCTCTCTCCTCTCCTCTAGTGATCGGATGCTCCAGTTTTCCATCCTACTGGAAGGTCCAGTCAGCTCTTAAGGTCTGTGAGCCAGAGGAGGGGTCTGGGGGAAGGTGCGTCCCATCATATGTTGAAAAATAACAGTTGCAGATGCATGTAGCTTGTAGTCTATTGATATTCCCATTTGCTCCTCCCCTAGTATTTTGTAAATGTGCTTACACACTCTGTAGACGAGAGAAAACTCTGCAGGCGGCTGGAATATTTTCCTACGCTGCATCCAGTAGCAGAATGCAAAAGCTGCCCTAAGTTTTTCAATCCAGCCTCTCCTTAAAAGATCGACTCGTCTCTTGCCAAGATGGAGATTTCAATTTCCCACACTGTATTCTTCTGGCCTGTCTAAATGAGCTTGCTGAATTGGCGCCAATTGTGTTGGATTTCTGAGCATTTTTTTGTATATGTGGATGAATGCCATTTGGGAACTGGGCTGACGCTGTTAAAACTGTTATTGGGAAGATTCCAAAGTGAGAGATTATAAGTATTTTTTTTTCCATTGCTGGCAAACAAAGAATGAGTCACAGAACCATTTGGACAATGACACAAATGGCTTTTTTAATACTTTTTTTGTGCTCAAGGTGCAGGATGTTGATAGATGAGGAATGTTGATGGCTTGTGGGCGTGTGCGGGGTGCAGGGTGTCGGCAATTTTCCTTTTCAAGTATATATCCAATTCCCTTTTGAAAGTTACTATTGAATCTGCTTCTACCACCCTTTCAGGCAGTGCATTCCAGAAATTGCTGCATAAAAAAGAATTTTCCTCATCTCCCCTCTGGTTCATTTGCCATTCATATTTAAGTGTGCATGCAGGGCTCTGCTAACCGGCATGGGAAGGCTGGTGGCAGTTTTACCTGTTTTATTCAAGAGTTAACTGTGCGTCCGTACTTTTGCTAGCGTTATAATTGTAAAACAGCGGACCATGCGGGAACTTTCTGAACTTTAAAATGAAAGTTTTCTTCACCCCCGGTTGCAGTTAGCTGCAGTCAGTGTGAAGCCGAAACAATGGACCACACCCTCCTGAAAATGCTCAGACATCTGAACCCCAACGTCAGCAATATGGCTGCAATTAGACAACAACAGACAGTTGCATTTTTACAGCTCTAATAAAGTCTTAAAATGCTTCATAGTTACAGTGTTTTGTTTCTATCGTAAAGGTGTTACTTCACCTAAGAAATGTCAAGTGGGCAGCTTTCAGCAGTATCTTGTACCCCTTTGTTTTTGAGGTTGTTGCTATAGTTCTAGATGATGGTTATGCCCGCTAATGCATTGTAATGCGTCGTAAGGCAGTAAAGAAAAGTACTTGGGCAATACTATCTGATTTTAATTAACCTTTCAGGAGCACCATTTGTTATGTTTGTGAATACAAAGCTCATCATCTATTTGGTGATCCTTCCCTCCCATCTATCTATCTATCTCTCTCTCTCTCTCTCTCTCTCTCTCTCTCTCTCAACCTTTCCTGTGTCTCCTTAATATATCTATTGCTATAGCACTGTGGTAACCCCATGCTGTCGTCCACTGCTTGAATTCAATGGAGCTTTTTCCTCAGATCATACTAAATTCAATGGTCCTCTGAACTTTCCTTTCTAATTCCTTCTAAGCTCCAAATATGCTGTCCCTACACATCTTTTCTCATTCTCGCATCCTCATTCTGTTGAAATTGAGACTCGCCGAAGTCTCTTACGCCCAGCTCATTCTTTCCCAGATCCTTAAAGCTGTGGAACTCTCTTCATCCCTCAGTCTTTCGTCTTTCCCTTCCCTTAGAAAATTCAGGCTCTTACTCTCCAACACCTAATCACTACTGTCTGATTTACACCATCTTAGAGTCATAAATCATACAGCCCACTGTGCCTGTGCTGAGCTATCCAATTAGTCCCACTCACCCTGCTCTTTCCCCATAGCACAGCAAATTTTTCCTTTTCATTTGAAACCTTGGTGCTGTCCTGCACTATGGGTCTTGATCCTTCACCTTGGTTTCTCAGTTATTTTTAAAAAGCACTGTAATTAATTCATGCATTTGGATGATATTCTGAAATGCACGTTCATCTGCGCCATGTGAGTCCAGTGAAGCTTGAAGACAAATGAACTGAAATTGGCTTGGCTGTCTAAAAACACGTAGGGAGCATTATTTAATTGAGACACGCGGTTTAACATCCTCCAGACTACAGATTTGATCTGGGGAAAGGCCTCCTTTTAATTCAAGTAGTAGAGGATGCGTGGGGAATACCGCAGTTCTTCTTTGGGCCTGACATTTGGGTTAGACTTTCATATGATCACTGACCAAACGCTGTGTTGTGTGGTCAAGACAGAGAGATATTTAACAGCTGCAATAAAGTAGCATAGTTGAGACGGTGCCCAGACAATGAGCTGTACGAAGAAGTGTATGTGTGGTCCTTTGGATGGCAGACGCCATTTGTCATTGTCCGGATTTGTGAGAGAATGCGTGCAGCATTCCGTCATCTTCTGGGGAAGCAACCTATGCTCATTTCCCCTTCCTTCCCTTAGCCCACCAGGACAAACTTCCTCTGCCCTAGCCCTGAACTCACATCTTTCTCCAGTTTCTCTCCAATTTTCCCTTATGACTTCTCCGCGCTCATCTTGTCCATGAGACCCACTTCCTGCTCCCTCGACCCTATTCCCACCAAACTGCTGACCACCCAATTTCATTTTCTGGCTCCCATGTTAGCTGACATTGTTAACGGTTCTCCTCCGGTACTGTCCCCCTCTCCCTCAAATCTGCCGTCATCACCCTTCTCCTCAAAAAATCAACTGTTGACCCCTCCGTCCTTGCAAACTACCTCCCCATCTCCAACCTCCCTTTCCTCTCCAAAGTCCTTGAACATGTTGTCGCCTCCCAAATCCGTGCCCATCTTTCCCGCAACTCCATGTTTGAATCCCTTCAATCAGGTTTCCGCCCTTGCCACAGTACCGAAACAGCTCTCATCAAAGCCACAAATGACATCCTTTGTGACTGACAAAGGTAAACTAACCCTCCTCGTCCTTCTTGACTTGTCTGCAGCCTTTGACACGGTTCACCACTCCATCCTTCTTCAGTGCCTCTCCACCGTCGTCCAGCTGGGTGGGACTGCCGCCTGGTTCCATTCTTATCTATCTAATCGTAGCCAGAGAATCACCTGCAATGGCTTCTCTTACTGCTCCCACATCATTATCTCTGGTGTCCCCCAAGGATCTATCCTTGGCCCCCTCCTATTTCTCATCTAGGCTGCCCCTTGGTGACATCATCCGAGAACACAGCATCAGTTCCCACATGTATGCTGACGATACCCAGCTCTACCTCACTACCACTTCTTTCAACCCCTCCACAGTCTCTAAATTGTCAGACTGCTTGTCTGACATCCAGTTCTGGATGAGCAGAAATTTTCTCCAATTAAATATTGGGAAGACCGAAGCCATTGTTTTTGGTCCCACCACAAACTCCGTTCCCTAGCTACTGACTCCATCCTTCTCCCTAGCATCTGTCTGAGGCTGAACTACAATGTCCGCAACCTTGGTGTCCTATTTGGCCCTAAAATGAGCTTCCGACCACTCATCCGCAGCATAACTAAGACCGCCCATTTCCACCTCTGTAACATCACCTGTCTCTGCCCCTGCCCCAGCTCTTCTGCTGCTGAAACCTTCATCCATGCCTTTGTTACCTCTAGACTTGACTATTCCAACGCACTCCTGGCTGGCCTCCCGTGTTCCACCCTATGTAAACTTGAGGTCATCTAAAACTCGGCTGCCCGTGTCCTAACTCACACCAAGTCCGTTCACCCATCACCCCTGTGCTCGCTGACCTCCATTGGCTCCCGGTTAAGCAACGCCTCGATTTCAAAATTCTCATCCTTGTTTTCAAATCCCTCCATGGCCTCGCCCCTCCCTATCTCTGTAATCTCCTTCAGCCCCATAACCGCCGCCCCCTCCCCCGAGTTATCTGCACTCCTCTAATTCTGCAATCTTGAGCATCCCTGATAATCACTCCACCATTGGTGGCCGTGTCTTCAGTTTCCCATGCCCTAAGCTCTGGAAATCCCTCCCTAAACCTCTCCGCCTCTCTACCTCTCTTTCCTCCTTTAAGAGTCTCCTTAAAACCTACCTCTTTGACCAAGCTTTTGGTCGTCTGTCCTAATTTCTCCTTATGTGGCTTAGTGTCAAATTTTTGTCTTATAACACTCCTGAGAAGCGCCTTGGGACATCTTACTACGTTAAAAGCGCTATATAAATACAAGTTGTTGTTGTGTTTATATAGAACCACAGCAGGACTGGACCAAGACCTGATGGTTTAAGAGTGCATTCACACCACAGCTGTAGCGTTAGTGTGAAGTAGTTTTGTTTTACACTGATGTGCAGTAATAACATAAATACAGTCTGAATCCAGTGTCAGGGCTTGGCCCAACATCCTGACACCCAATTTACACTCCATAGGCTTTGCTTGGTGTGAAGTTGAAACCACTTTGCACCGGTGCAAAATGTGTTGTCTAGCTGCACTGTAATGATAAAGAAGCTGAATCCCATTTCTGCAGTTCTGAAGGTGTTTGTATAAGTCCCAGGCTAGCTTTATATAAGTGGTCATGGCATTGATCTAAAAGGCTGTGTGTCAGACTCCTTAAAAGCATCTTGCAGCAGCTGTGCCAATCCCATGGCTAATTTCCATGATGTTGGGCGAGAGTCAACATCATCTATCGCTTACCTGAATACTTGAGCTCAGTGACGTTCTTTGCAATGTCAGTGCAGAACGCCTTCGTAAAGGCAGTCTTTTTGTGTTCGATTTCCAGCATGTCCATTGTTAGATCTGGTTCTTCAGTGGTATTGCTCATGGTTAGTCTGGGGTAATTGGTAATTGGTTGGGAGGTTGGAGGTTGAGAGTAGGGATAAATTGGGATGCACTGGGGCCTCAGTTTTTCACCATATATATTAATGACTTGGATGAAGGAATTAAGAGTTGTGTATACAAGCTTGAAGCTGACACTAACTTAGGAAGTACAGTAGGTTGTGTAGATAGATGCTGGAAATTACAAAGGGACAGAGGCAGACTAAGTGAGTAAAATCATGACCGAGTTCAATGTGGGGAAATGTGAGGCCATCCACTTTGGATCCGAGAAAGACAAATTTTTAAATATTTTCAAAATGGGTTTGATAAATAGGGGCATGGCGTGCAAGAGTAAAGAAATAAAGATGAATTTATACAAAATTTTGATTATACCACAGTTAAAAGTCCTGTGTATAGTTTTGGGTACTCCATTATATAAAGAACATTAAAGCCATCAAATGCACAATGTTCTTTGATGAAGTAACAAAGAGGGTTGATGAGGGTAGTGCGGTTGATGTTGTGTGTATGGACTTTCAAAAGGCATTTCACAAAGTACCACAGAATAGTCTTGTTAGCAAAATTAAAGCCCATGGGATTAAAGGGACAGTGGAAGCATGGATACAAAATTGACTAAGGGACAGAAAACAGAGTAGTGGTGAACGATTGTTTTTCAGACTGGAGGGAAGTATACAGTGCTGTGCCCCAGGGGTCGGTATTAGAACCACTGCTCTTTTTGATATATATTAATGACCTGGACTTGGGCAGGACATAATTTCAAAGTTTGCAGATGACACGAAAGTTGGAAATGTAGTAATGAAGGGGATAGTAACAGACTTCAGGAGGACATGGACAGTCTGGTGAAATGGGCAGATGCAGGGCAGATGCATGGCAGATGAAATTTAACACAGATAATTGTGAATTGATACATTTTGGTAGGAAGAATGAGGAGGGGCAATATAAACTAAATGGTACAATTTTAAAGGGGGTGCAGGAACAGAGGTACCACAGGGTGCGTGAGCAAATCTTTGAAGGTGGCAGGACAAGTTGAGAAGGCTGTTAAAAAAGCATATGGGATTCTTTGCTTTATTAATAGAGGAATAGCCTTAGAGAGGGTGCAGAAGAGATTTACTAGAATGATACCAGGGATGAGGGACTTCAGTTATGTGGAGAGATTGGAGAAGCTGGGATTATTCTCCTTAGAGCAGAGAAGGTTAAGAGGAGATTTGAATAGTTTTGATAGAATAAATAAGGAGAAACTGTTTCTTGTGGCAGAAGGGTCGGTAACCAGTGGACATAGATTTAAGGTGATTGGCAAAACAACCAGAGACGACACAAGGAAACATTTTTTTACACAAGTGATTTGTCATGATCTGGCATGCACTGCCTGAAAGGGTGGTGGAAGCAGATTCAATAGTAACATTCAAAAGAGAATTGGATCAATACCTGAAGGGGAAAAATATCCAAGGGCGATGGGGAAAGAGCAGGGGAGTGGGACTAATTGGATAGCTCTACAAAAGAGCCGGCACAGGCATGATGGACCGGATGGCCTCCTTCTGTGCTGTATCATTCTATGATAAAAAGGGCCATGACTGACTCTACACCCCAAAATAATGCATTACTTGTTGAATTCCTAGGATTTCCCAAATTCTGCTTAATATTTAGTGCTCATTGAGATGTAGATGCCAATGCGGAGATTGGAGCTTTTCCCCACTTCTGCCACCTGGTGTCAGGATCTAGACATTCTGACGCGGGTCTGGCATGGATTCCGAGCTCCTGCACATTGCCCTAACAGCATTGAGTCATGCTAGCTCCTCATCAGCACCTTCTCCTGTGCCATTGTGGCCCTCCCATTCCCTATGTAGCCTTTCTCCCATTCTTTGTGAGAAAGAAGGTCAATTTGTGTTGAGCATCTGATTACTGGCAGTAAGCTTGAGACTGCGTGCGCTTTCTTCACTTGGAAATGAATGCTGACTAAGGAGTTGGACAAGTAAATAAAAGATTTCCGTGCTATCAGTCCAGACTGGATTCAAAGCCATGTAAATTTTACAATGATTGTGCATTTTACTTCCTAAGATATAGAGGGTTAGCGTATAAACTATGTTTGTTACATGTTAAAAGTTACTGAGGTGCACTTTTAAGAAAGCATATTGGGGATAACAACAGAAAATGCTGGAAACACTCAGCGGGTCAGGCAGCATCCGTGGAGAGAGAAACAGAGTTAACGTTTCAGCTCTGTGGCCCTTCAACCTCATTTAAGTTCCTGACCATCTTTCTCATAAGTTTCTATACGTGTAACTCTTGGTTTATTCAGAATAACTTTATGTAATGATTTGTCCTGTATTATCTTTTACTCAGTTACCAGAGGCTGCTACAGACCATTGCTGTACTGGAAGCTCAGCGGGCTCAGGCTATTCAAGACTTGGAATGTTTAAGCAAACATCAGAAGGAAGGACTGAAGGAACCCATTACATTTGTAGAAAATCTCCAACAGAAGGTAGGTCATAAACAGGCCCTTAATAAATCTGTGGAAGGCTTTTTTTTTGTATTCATTAGAGAAGTAGTAGGGGCCCTTTTTCTCCCAGTGTTTTACTTATGCCTGTGTATTTTTATCTCTTGATTGTCACTAAAATCCCTAATTGTGATATATAGATCAGTTATTTGGATTATGTATCCAGCAAGTGAACCTTGTCCTTTTTTTTGTTTCATTCCCTTGTCTGTAAGATGTTTAAAAATGATTAACATAGAAGAAAGTAAAGGCAACTATATGGGTGCGTCATTGCACACCGAGACTTTCTGACACGACGGAGGGTGTGATCTGTCGGAGGATTGTGGGTCCAGACCCCGCCCGCCAACACCAGGACTGAATGCATAAACTACGCTGACACTCCATTGCAGTACTGAGTGTGTACAGCATTGTCGGAGGTGCAGATGAGTTGTTGCTCTGAGGTCCTGGATACCAAAGCTGTAATGGGAAGATGGTCGAGATGAGATCAAATGGGGCAGAAGGGCTCTCTTCACCTGTGTTCTTGGGACATAGGCAACACTAGCAAGGCAATATTTATTGTTCATCCCTAGTTAACATGAGGGCATTTAGAGTCAACCACACAGCGTGGAACTGGAGGCAGACCAGGTGGGGGGTGAATCTTTGGAATTCTCTACCCCAGAGGGCTGTGGAGGCTCAGTCGTTGAGTATATTCAAAACAGAAGTCGATAGATTTCTGACTAGTGAGGGCATCAAGGGATATGGTGATAGGGCCGGTAAATGGAGTTGAGGCAGAAGATCAGCCATGATCTCATTGAATGGCGGAGCAGGGCAGAATGGCCTACTCCTGCTCCTATTTCTTATGGATGGCAGGTTCTGTTTCTTGAAGGGCATTAGTGAACTACCTGAGTTTTTACGACAATCTGGCAGCGTTAATGGTCCCCATCTAAGTACAGTCTTTAGCTCTCTGGTGTATGTGGGAAGGAATGGGTCCAGTGGACATTTGTAGACTGCTGTTGTTTCATGGTCTAAGCAATCCAGCGATAGCATTACCATCTGTGGCCCACGTTGTCCCAGCGGAATGAAGCAGTTGGACTGAGCTACAATGCAACATCAAATAAGTGGTTGAGAGCTGGAGAAACTTGCCCAGCACATCGGTGGAAAAAAATTAATCAAATCTCGGATTCAGCCTTTTAAGAAACTTTTACGAGACCTGTAACAGCAGTCTGAAATAGGGAATAATTTTATATTTCATAGAATCCTATGGCACAGAAGCAGGCCATTCGGCCCATCGTGCCTGTGCCGGCTCTTTGAAAGCACTATCCAATTAGTCCCACTTCTCTGCTCTTTCCCCATAGCCCTGCAAATTTTCTGTTTCAAGTATTTATCCAATTCCCTTTTGAAAGTTACTATTGAATCTGCTTCCACCGTCCTTTCAGGCAGTGAATTCCAGAGCATCATAACTTGCCGCGTAAAAAAAATTCTCCTCATCTCCCCCCGGTTCTTTTGCTAATTATCTTCAACCTGTGTCCTCTGGTTACCGGCCCTCCTGCCAGTGGAAACAGTTGCTCTTTATCTACTCTAGCAAAACCCCATATAATTTTCTTCACCTTATCTGAGCATTTATTTTACGATCTTAGCTGGTAGAAATAAATCTGATGCACTGAATGTGGATAGATTTTTAACCGTTGAAATCTTGCCTGTAACGTAGGTTGACATGGGGCTCCCATGTCCGCAAAGAGTGGTTCAGCTGCCACAGATCCCGTGGGACCATTATACGTCTGGACTCGGCAATTTTGAGAAAGAATACAGAAATAAGAAACACAACACACGGAGGTTAAAACTCATCTTTGACAAAGGTACGTGCTTGTTTGTACGGTTTTCTTCTTAATCCAGTTCCTCATGAGAGCTCATTATATGTTGATAAAACCCCGCTAAGTTTGTGAATTTTTCTTTCTGGAGGTTGTTCAGTCTTTTTAGAAATGCGCTATAAATAGCGTGTTTTGTTTGAATCATAGAATCTTACAGCAGAAAACCAGGCCATTCAGCCCATCATGCCTGTGCTGGCTCTTTAAAAGAACTATGCAATTAGCCCCTCTCCCCTGCTCTTTCCCCATAGCCCTGCATTTTTTTCCTTTTCAAGTATATACCCAATTCCCTTTTGAAACTTGTGGGTATTTTTTTAATTTATTTATTTTTTCTTAAATTTTGTTTAATATCTGAAAGCTTTCTTGCTTGGGCTAGGTTTGCCTCTGAGACCAAAAAGTCCCATGGATTCCAAGAAGGATGCAGAGTCATCATCCGCTTCTTTTTACTCTTCAATGTTGCCTTCAAGCGATGCCCCCGAAGTAATGATAACAAACAGTCGTGCACAGGTGAGTACACGCTTCCAGGGAAATGGTGAAAATGAATTAATTTGATACAATATTTTAATTCAACATTATCGTGAGATATTGCTTTTAAAGGAGATGCCAAGAGATGCAAGTTTAATGTCGGTGCAAAGTGGTTTCAGGTTTGCACCAACGCCAAACTTGCACAGTGTAAATTGGATGTTAAGGCCCAAACTGACTGGGAATCTTGCTCTGGTATCATGTCGAGCCGAGCCTCTGGATTCAGGCTCATTTACACTATTAAACCTATGAGAAACAAAACTGCTTTGCAGCAACACTACAATCGTACAGTCCTTGGGTACTCACACACCCCTCCTTCCTGCAAGATAATTTCTTTAGAAAATTCTCCAATCTATAAGGAGAAATTGCTAATTCCCTTCACTCTGCTTGCTGGGAAACTGCTATGTTGGGTTAGGAGCTATGGTGGGCTTATCAGGCAGGCATCTGTCATTGTAGAATCCGAGGTGATCTGATTGAAGTGTGAAGGGCAATGACAGGGTAGATAGGAATGACTTCCTACTCGGAACAATGGGAGGCAATCTTAAAATTTGACCTAAGCATGTTAAAAGCAAATCCAGAAAAAGCTTCATTACACAAAGAAATGTGTTTGGGCAGTCTCACTCCAATTGTTGGTTGTTGTGGGCCCACAGATAGAAAATTACCCTATTTTGGCACTAAATAGTGCAGTAGGGGTGAAGGTAGAGTGGGCTAAGATTTTCTCTGTGTGCTCGATATAGCAAAATTATAAACAGGTGTATAAAGAAAGCAATTGCAATTTCACTGCACCTATTGCACATATGAAATCTTAACCCATTGTTGGAGCAAAGTAGAAGGAACTGTACTCTATAACCAGCTGAACTCTACCTGACCTTAGAATGGTTGAAACCAAGTGCCTGAAATGGGAGTATAATCTCACGGCTAAAATCCCTCACACAATGAACACAAAATAAAACCGCTGAAGCAATGATGCACATTAAATGTTTCAGATAAAGATCGCTCCGTTTTAAACATGTTTGTTTTCCACATTGTGTCTCTGTAATGTTGCGTAGAATTTACAACGCAGAAACAGGCTATTCCCTGGTGTTTATGCTCCACGTGAGCCAGTACTTCAGGGACTGAAGCAAGATGGGGCTTGAATTGGCAGTAGTGTAGGGTACTGTGTTTAGGCATCACTAAATTATTTGTATAGAGTCATAGATATGGGGAAGTGATCATAGTTGTTTGCTTCAGAATTGGTAATACCTGCAAGGTTTAATGTGCTCGGCAATAAAAGTATATTTGTATTCACACTTAATATTCACTGCCCCCATCTATATTTTTATGTCTACTCGCAACTGATCACTGTAATAATTATTATTCGCCACACAAATAAAATTCTCCCGAAGTATATCTCAATAAGCTATGTATTCATATGCTGGAAAGGGTCTTGGTTATACAGAAAAATAGAACTGTTACTCCAATCAGATGTTCAGTGCTGTCTTGTGTCCGTGCAGTGCTGGTTCCTGGGATGGGAAGATTGTCCTATGAGGAGAGATTGAGTAGCCTAGGCCTATATTCTCTAGAGTTTAGAAGAATGAGAGGTGATCTCATTGAAACATACAAAATTCTTACAGGGCAACACGGTGGCATCGTGGTTAGCACTGGTGCCTCACAGCGCCAGAGACCCGGGTTCGAATCTGACCTCGGGTGACTGTCTGTGTGGAGTTTGCACATTCTCCCCGTGTCTGCGTGGGTTTCCTCCGGGTGCTCCGGTTTCCTCCCACAGTCCAAAAATGTGTGGGTTAGGTTGATTTGGCTATGATAAATTGACCCTTAGTGTTAGGGGGGATTAAATATGTGGGGTTATGGGGATAGGATGGGATATGTTAGGGGGAATTAAATACGTGGGGTTACGGGGGTAGGGTGGGATATGTGTACTGTGGGGATTAAAGCAGGGACAGGGTACTGGATTTGGATGATCAGCCATGATCGTATTGAATGGCGGAGCAGGCTCGACGGGCCGAATGGCCTACTCCTGCTCCTAGATTCTATGTTTCTATGTTTCTATGTTTCTATGTTTCTATGTTTCTATGACAGGGTAGATGCAGGGAGGATGTTTCCCCTGGCTGGGGAGTCTAGAACCAGGTGTCTCAGAATAAGGGGTCGGCCATTTCGGACTGAGATGAGGAGAAATTTCTTCACTCAGAGGGTGGTGAATCGTTGGAATTCTCTACCCCAGAGGGCTGTGGAGGCTGAGTCGTTGAGTATATTCAAGACAGAGATCGATAGATTTTTGAATATTAAGGGAATCAAGGGATCTAGGGATAGTGCAGGAAAGTGGAGATGAGGTAAAAGATCAGCCATGATCTTATTGAATGGCGGAGCAGGCTCAAGAGGCCAAATGGCCTACTCCTGCTCCTATTTCTTATGTTCCACCCGTTGATCGTTACCACCGTCAGCTCACCATTAGTGTTTGCGGCTCCTCCGGCGCAGCATTATCTACAAGGCTAACCTGAAAACTAGATTAAGCCCAGTTTCATTCTGGTATATGGGCTAGCTATCTTCTACTATATAAGAAGTCGCACAACACCAGGTTATAGTCCAACAGCTTTATTTGAAATCACAAGCTTTCGGAGCGCTGCTCCTTCGTCAGGTGAAGTCACATTTCTACTATGTACTAACTGGGAGACACAAGGAGGCCATCCCTGAACTTCAAATTGAGTTCCAAGCTCACTTCACAGGAGTAGGCTTCTGTGAGAAAATGTTTCCCAGGGGATTTACAATTCTGTACAGGTTAGATCTTCGGTCTTGGCTTGGAACGACAGTGTGCCTATATTTTGGAGGCTCAAATTCCTGTTGGCCTCCAGATGAGCTGGAAAGACCAATTTTTGTTACGGAGATGGGAAAGACTTCATTTTGCTGAAAAGCTTCACTTTCTTCTTCCCGGTAATTAGTGATTTTAAAAGAGGTCCCTCACTTCCACTGTCAATAGGACAACGGGCCTTAGAAGATCTTCTCTGCTATTCGTGGTATGCGGAGAGAGAGACTTGCATGACCGTGGGACGTCCCAAAGCGCTTTAGAGCCAATGAAGCACTTTTGAAGTGACTGTTGTAGTCACTGTTGTAATGTAAGAAACGTGACAGGCAATTTGTGCATAACAAGGTCCCACAAACAACAATGTCATAATGACCAGATCATCTGTCGTTAGGTGTTGATTGAGGGATAAATATTGGCCAGGATACTGGAGAAAACTCCCCTGCTCTTCAAAATAGTGCCATGGATCTTTTACGTCCACCTGAGAGGGCAGATGAGGCCTGGGTTTAACGCCTCATCCAAAAGACGGCACCTCCGACAATGCAGCACTCCCTCAGTACTGCACTGGAGCGCCAGCCTAGATCATGTGCTCAAGACTCGGGAGCGGGACTTGAACCCACGACCTTCTGACTCAGAGGCGAGAGTGCTATCCACTGAGCCACTGCTGACACCGTGGAGACCAAGTTTCTTGGCTTTCCTTGTCTTCAAAATAAAAATTGTATAGTCTAAGCTACTGGTTGGTAGTGTGCATCACCCTCTGTTACTAAACACAAAAGCAAAATACTGCGGATGCTGGAAATCTGAAATAAAAACAGAAAATGCTGGAAATCCTAAGCAGATCAGGTAGCACCTGTGGAGAGAGAAACTTGAGTTAACATTTCAGGTCAATGACCTTTCGTCATCAACCTGAAACGTTAACTCTGTTTCTCTCTTCGCAAATGCTGCCTGACCTGCTGAGTATTTCCAGTATTTTCTGTTCTTATTAGCCTCTATTACCAGCTAGTCCCCTGATGAGATCAGCGATGATCCTGCGAGAGCAACAGCGTTTCCAGATTCTCATCAGGCCTTTCTTGGACAATAAATCGTTTACTTATATAACTAGTTATTTTCCTGAGTGCACTTAAAAGTGAAAATGCCCTTAGAAAAGTTGGGGAAATTACATCAATTGCATTTCTCTACCATTTAGCAAGAGTTATAACTATTTCTTAAGTCTATCTGAAATTCTGAATTACTCTGTGACATGATTAGCATGAACTTGTAGCGTGATGGTAGATTCTGGAAACAAGCTAACCACTTTGGAACTGGGCAGCGAAAAAGAAAAACTTTGTTCAGCTTTGATGCGGAGATGCCGGTGTTGGACTGGGGTGGACAAAAGTGAGAAGTCGCACAACACCAGGTTATAGTCCAACAGTTTTATTTAAAATTACGAGCTTTCGGAGCGCTGCTCCTTCGTCAGGTACAGGTACAGTACCTGTACCTGAAGAAGGAGCAGCGCTCCGAAAGCTCGTAATTTTAAATAAAACTGTTGGACTATAACCTGGTGTTGTGCGACTTCTCACTTTTGTCCACCCCAGTCCAACACTGGCATCTCCACATCATGGAATAATTAAGATGGTGGGAGTGGGGGGTGGTGGGAGTCTGTGGGCTTAACAATTTTTTGGGCGAATAACTTGCTACACCTCAAATTGAATATTGTGTCTTTATTAAACGGACTTTGAAAATGAAACTGATTATTTTCAATACCTTATTCTGAAGGTAGCATCTTAAGTTTTTTTTTTACATAAACTTTTTCAGGTAATAAGAGGAAGGATTTGTGACGATTCCAAGTCAGAAACATTTAACCAGCTGTGGAGTGTAGAAGAACAGGTAATCTTTGCGTTCTCACAGCGAAATGTTTTGGTATCGAGCAGAACGAACATGAAGTTGCAGGAATCTCAAAAGACCATTCAGTCAGCCTGTCCATCTGGGTCTATCGTCCAAGTCTTGTTTCAGGACCTGAGTTGACTGTTTCTCAACCTCAAATTTGTAGCCCTTTACTTTCCATTGAATCAGGAATTGAACCAATTCCTTTTTGAAGAGAGTCAGAATTTGCTGTAGTCAGTGAGGGTCTATTCCATAAATTTTCAGGCATTAAGGTATTCCTTTCAAATGGAAAGGATGTTGGGAGAGTCAGTTTTATTTGAAGAACTCCCTTTATTTTATACTTGAAAAAAGTAGACTTCTCAAAATCTCGTTTGACATTTAAAAAAATAAAAGTTAATTTTCTGAACTGCCAAGAAGCACACTCTAGGTCAGGCCCCCCCCCCCCCCCCTGCCAGGTTGCTCTGTGACATCCCTTCAATTCATACATCAGCTATGGCTGAGATGGATGGCTGGTGACTGACTTCGAGGCTTCTGCTAATGTTACCTTGTGAATGGCCCGGAAACGAGTCCCCCGATTTTTACCTCCCTCACTGTCGATTAAATCTGTGGCCACCCCTACAACCGCCCGCCACCCCCCCCCCCCCCCCGCCCCTCTCTCTTACTGGTGCTGTCCAGGTACCGTGAAAACTTGTACAAGCAGCTGAGGAAATGCAGCAATTAACTTGCCAACTGATTCTGAACCAGTATAGTAATGAATATTGACTAAGTCTGTGACCTACCCTGTATCTTTTGATTTGTTTTTAAAGAAAAGATTAGAGGAACTGCTCCTTAAATATCCCCCAGAAGAAGTGGAAACGCGACGCTGGCAGAAGATAGCAGACAAACTAGGCAACAGAACTGCCAAACAGGTAACTGCAGTATTCAGCAGGGGTGTTACAGGACTTCAATATAAGCTTAAGCTAATTTCCATCAGTGTTTTATTATATCTAATGATTTATGTGTTTGTATTGCAGACCATGTAAATGTTCATTATTGCAAACGTCAAATAGTTTATCGCAGGGTGTCCAATCTATTTTTCTTCATGGGTTGCATAGGTGCATACCCCACAGCCCTGGGACCCACGTGTAAAGATCAAATCCATGTTTTCAGTTAACTCACATATCAAGTTGCTGATTTCCCACCAGATCTCGGTGCAGCATGATGGTTATGGCACTGGATTAATAACCGAGAGATCGTGAGTTCAATCCCACTATGAAATTGAACTCAGTAAATGTGATAAATTTTTGGCTTGGCGCCAGAAAAAAACTGACTGTGAAAACCGCCGGATTGTCGCAAAACCCCAACGGGTTCACTGTCCTTCAGGGGACGGAGGCTGCCTCCCCTACCTGGTCTGGGTTTGTTGTGACTTCACACCCACACTGCGTGCTTGAACGCATAAATCCAGGCTGACACTCCAGTGCAGTGCTGAGGGAGTGCTGCACTGTCGGAGTGTGCTGTCTTTTGGATGAGACGTTAAACCGAGGCCCTGTGTGCGATGTCAGGTGAACGTAAAAGATCCCAGGTCACTATTTCGAAGAAGAGCAGGGGAGTTATCCCTGGTGTCCTGGCCAATATTTATCCCTCAATCAACATAACGTAAACAGATTATCTGGTCATTATCACATTGCTGTTTGTGGGAGCTTGCTGTGCGCAAATTGGCTGCCGCGTTTCCCACATTACAACAGTGACTACACTCCAAAAGTACTTCATTGGCTGTAAAGCGCTTTGAGACGTCTGGTGGTCGTGAAAGGCGCTATATAAATGCAAGTCTTTCTTTCCTTTTTGATTCTTAATGCTCTTTGAAGTAGCCCAGCAAAACCCCTTGCTTTTAGGCCCACCTTGGTTTTTGATTTAATAAAATATTACTTTGTTTGTGGCATAATATAACTACAGTACTAGAGATTTGCGGATAATAGTCGTTTTAGGTATTTCGAGGAAGAGCGGGGGAGTTCTCCCTGTTATCCGAGCCAGTATTTATCCCTCAACCAACACCACTAAATCAGATTATCTCATTCCTGTTTGTAGGACCTTGCTGTGCACAAATTAGCTGCAGCATTTCCTGCATTACAACAGTGACTATACTCCAAAGGTACTGATTGGCTGCAATGCACTTTGGACGTCCTGAAGTCGTGAAAGGCGCCATGTAAAGTTTTTCGCGTGGTAGAATGAATGTGAATTTACCATTATATGGTGTAGAGGCAAACAGAAAAGCATGAATGCTGATGAATGGCCACGCCTGAAGCATTAGCCTATCTTTTTCCCGTCAATGCCAATTGTCTGTGTTGTTCTTTCATCCTAGTTATTTTGTCTCTGCTTTTACCCAGGTTGCCAGCAGGGTGCAGAAATATTTCATTAAGTTAGCTAAAGCTGGGATCCCTATTCCGGGCAGAACTCCAAATGTGTACCTGCATTCAAAAAAGGTATTGTGGTTTGTGTGCATAAGACTTAAGCAGATAACGTGCGTGGCCATTTTCCCCTGCTCTCATTACCATTCGTTCCTTTATTTATTTTTTCCAACCTGTCCTTTCCTAGCTTCTATGAACTTCACTCCGTACTCTTGAGGTTGTCCCGGCAATGGGAATCTCCACAGGTGCTGTTGCTGCACTGATTGATCCACTAGGGGGTGGACTTGTGCAGTGCAGGATTGAAGTGCTCTCTGGGCAGTCTTCTGTTCTCTAGATGATCTACTGAAGACTGTCTAATGGGAGAAGCAGAGTGTAACAGCCTGCCATAGCAGTTCACTGTCTGTTCTCATGTTTGCGACTCCAGTCTTGTAGCTATGAGGCTGCTTTTTACTTTGTGTTTTTAAATACATTATTGTGTGAAATGAATCCTCTTGCACTAATCTCCCAAAATATTTAATGCTAAATATTATCGAAGAGAAGTGAAGAAATGCATAGATTTTTCCTTACTCCTGTGATACACAGATATAAAAACAGATCTGAGTCTCTCACTGAACACAGTTACTTGTGCCGAAGTGAATTATATAAATTGATATAACAGCAGAAAGCGCTGGAAAAACTCAGCAGGCCAGGCAACATCCGTGGAGAGAGAAACAGAGTTAACGTTTCAGGTCGAAGACCCTTCGTCAGAACTGAGAAAAAAGCAGGAAATTAAACAGATGAAAAAGCAAGTTTGGAGGCTGGGGGAGGGAATAAAAGAACAGGCTCGAGGGACAGCACCTCATCTTACAGCCTTCCGGACTCAATATCGAGTTCAACAATTTCAGATCATAACCTCGGCCCCTACCATTTTTATCCCCCCTTTTGGTTTGTGCCTTTTCCCCCTTTTTTCTCTCTCTCCCACATGGCAGCTGTCTTTCATCCTGCCAGCGCATTTCACACTTCTGAGCCATCTTTTGTTTCTTAACCTGTCCTATTACCATCTCGTCTCGCCTTGTGTATCTCTTAATGTCTCTACCTCTCACAGACCTTCCCTTTTGTTCTTTTATTCCCTCCCTCAGCCTCCAAACTTGCTTTTTCATCTGTTTCATTTCCTGCTTTTTTCTCAGTTCTGACGAAGGGTCTTCGACCTGAAACGTTAACTCTGTTTCTCTCTCCACGGATGTTGCCTGGCCTGCTGAGTTTTTCCAGCGCTTTCTGTTGTCATTTCAGTTTTCCAGCATCTGCAGTATTTTATATAAATTGATTCGTGTGTGTTGCTCAAGCTCAGAGATACAATTCAGATTTATACAAACCCTACTGTAGATGATAAAGGATTTAATTTTCTGTTTCTGGCCAAGGAAACAACCCAGTAATTATCCGTGTAAGCATTGTTTGAAATTTATGGCTCTTTATTACAGTGCTGCCGATGGCAGTACTGTACTGTAACAGAGGGGGGGCGCTGCTGTCTCTGCGGGCACAGGGAACCAAACTAAAGAGCTGCATTCAGACACACCAAGGCAGCTGGTGGCAAATTCACCATTTTCAAACTGCTCTTGTCTGTGTAAAGCTTGAGCAAGTGCATTTGCTTCTCAGCTGCTGCGAGTACAGTGGAATCCACCCACCCACCCTAGAATAAACTGGGCAGATTAAACAGCCACAGGAAGCTACAAAGCTGCTTCTGTTTGAAGTGACAGAGATTTAAGATAATTGGCAGAAGAACCAGATGAGGAGTTTTTTTATACGCATCGAGTTATGATCTGGAATGCACTACCTAAAAGGGTGTTGGAGGCAGATTCGATAGTAACTTTCAAAAGGAGATTGGATATATACTTGAAAAGGCGAAATTTGCCAGGCTATGAGGAAAGAGCAGGGGGAGTGGGACAAATTGGATAGATCTTTCAGAGAGCACGGTGGCCCGGATCTGTGCTGTATGCTTCTATGATTCTCTCAATGGCCCAAAATTTTCTGGATCGCATTTAGCGCAGAAATTATGCCAATGGGAACTTGCGGCAATTCTCCTGAGATTTGCATTATTATATGCCGGAATGTAAAAGCTCGTGTAAAATTAGCAGAAATCAGCGTAAATAATCGAGGGCCAAAGAAAGTGAGGAACATACCTTCTGTAAGTCCCGCTTTATCTTATTGATGTCGTGAAAATTAAAGTTTGAAGCCATCGAACCATCATTTATGCGCATTAAGCACAGCATGTTTAAGAGTCCAATTGTGGAAGCTTTTCTGTTTTTAATATAACAGATTCTGATTCTATAAAAAAAGCTTTCAAAGATGCAGTGCAGGTCTCAATAAGGATAAATAAAGTTTAAAAATCGCTATAAAACACCATAAGTAGTGACTTCAGGTCCTACTGCACCTAAAATTATGGGCGTGATTTATACCCTTTCGGAACGGGCGTAAATGAAGGAAACGTACGTTCTCTGGTCTTTTAAATGGGGTTAAATGTTAATGAACTAAGTGCAGTTTTGATGGACATAACTAAAGGAGCAGTGCAAATGATTGAGGAAATTCTCATGTACTGATGTTTCGGTGTAAAACCTGCGTAAATCAGTTCCAGCTGAATTTCCTCGGGGAAACTCCACTTTTACGCCAAAACTTTCCAGGAAATTCCAGGACGATATTGACGTGGGCAGTTTACATACTTCAATATGGGATTTGCATAGCATTGTATATTTAGAATCATTGAGTAGTACAGCACAGAAGGAGGCCATTCGGCTCATCGAGTCTTTCAAAGAGCAATCCAGTTAGTCCCACTCCCCCGCTCTTTCCCCATATCCCTGCAATTCTTCAAGTATTTATCCAATTCTCTTTTGAAGGCTACTACTGAATCTGTATCCACCACCCTATCAGGCAGTGCATTCCAAATCGTAAACACTGGTCATGTAAAAAAGTGTTTCCTCATGTCACCTCTGGCTCTTTTGCCAATCACCTTAAATCTGTGCCCTCTTGGTATCGACCCTTCAGCCATTGGAAACAGTTTCTCTTTATTTACTCTATCTAAATCCTTCATGATTTTAAACACCTCTATCAAATCTCCTCTTAGCCTTCTCTGCTCCAAGGAGAACAACCCCAGCTTCTCCAGTCTACCAAATAACTGTAATCCCTCATTCCTGGAACCATTCTAGTAAATAATCTCTCTACCCTTTCCAAAGCCTTCACGTCCTTCTTAAAGTGTGGTGCCCAGAATTAGACACAATACTCCAGCTGGGGCCGAACTAGTGTTTTATACAGGTTTAGCATAACTTCCTGGCTTTTGTACTCTATGCCTCTATTTATAAAGCCCAGGATCCCAGGTGCTTTATTAACTGCTTTGTTAACCTGTCCTGCCACCTTCAAAGATTTAAGCACAAACACCCCCAGGTGTCTCTGTTCTTGCACCCCCTTTAAAATTGTACCATTTAGTGTGTATGGTCCCTCCCCATTCTTCCTACCAAAATGCATCACCTCACACTTCTCTGCGTTGAATTTCATCTGCCATGTGTCCACCCATTCCACCAGTCTGTCTATGTCTTCTTGAAGTCTATTACTATCTTTCGCACTGTTTACTACACTTCCAAGTTTCGTGTCATCTGCAAATTTCTAAATTGTGCCCTGCCAAGTCCAAGTCATTAATGTATATCTAAAACAGCAGTAGTCCTAGTACTGAACCTTGGGGAACGCCACTGTATACCTCCCTCCATCTTCCTTCACTGTACCACCTTATTCTATATCTGTTCTTAATTTATTTGCTTTTTATTCAGTTCTCTCCTCTCTCTTGCTCTCTCCATATATTCTGTTAATCTCTTTAAATTTTCTTCCCCGTTTAATATCATGCATTGGTCAGCACACTGCCTGTGATAACGAGAGCCCCACCAAGCACGTTGTAGCTCCATTTCTTGCTAACATCTTAAAAAACAAAGGATAAATATGGTTGATTAAAATGACGAAGATTGATGTTTTGCATACAGCAGCCGGATGCTGACACGGGTTTAAAGGAGGATATGTTGCTTTAACAAATATAACTGATGCAAAAAATATTCTTAAAAGTTGTTTAAATCCAAGGGGAATTTGCATGCCACGATTGTGATGGGTTTAGTCTTGTCTTGGCTGGATTGTAGTGCATTATAACAGCAGTATTTCACCTCTGGGACAATTTCCTGATGCGATACCATCTCCTTTCCAATATTGTTACCAGCACATCTTGAGTCACATTGTTGTTCCCGGGATCACCTTGGTTTACTTGCATCACTCTCGCCTCTGAGTCGGCACATTGTGAATCCAAGCCCCTTGTTAGGAGTTGACCATTCAATACTGGCACTCCAGGACAGTACTGAGGGAGTGCTGGATTGTTGGAGGTAATGTTTTTCAGATAATATTTTCTGCCTTCCAGGCAGATGTAAAACATTACCACGGCGCTATTCAAAGAAAAGGGAGTTGTCCTGGTTAACTCTCTCAACCAACACTACCAGAAATAGTTTATCAGGGCATTCATTCATTTGCTGTGTACAAATTTGCTGTCGCATTTCCTTACATAACAACAGTGACTGCACTTTAAAGGTAATTCATTGGTTGTGAAGTGCTTTGAGATATTCTGAGGATGCGGTAAAGCGCTATATAAATGCAAGTTTTATTTTATATATATTATATAATAGTCACTCTGGTAAATATTAAAGAGGTCAGTGCTGTAAAATAACAAAGCAGAAAATGCTGGAGACACTCAGCATCTGTGGAAAGAACAGCCAAGTTGATGTTTCAGGTGGGTCAAAACAGAAAGGGCCCACACCTGAAAAATAGCCTGTCTGGTCTCTCGACGGACACTGACTGACCTGTTGAGTGTTTCCAGCATTCTCTGTTCTTGTTTCATTTACAGCTGCAGTACAGGAAACTCTTTATTAACCGGCACCCAAATATCCGGAAATCTCCCTTAACCGGCAAAATTCTTGAGTAGGTAACCGGGGTTTTCCTTCATCTCTCGTTTAAAATTAACTTTAAAAAAAACCCCGAGGCGTTTGCCTTGTATCGGAGCGTGTAGATTGGGTGAAGAATGTGCAGCCCGGGTAGGCAGCGGACACGACAGATGGTCAGCTGGCGGTCCCCGGGGAGACGGAGCTCTGAATGCAGGCGCATGTCAATGTGTACGGGGCTCTCGTACGTTGGGAGATATAACTCTCCATTATCCGGACTTTTTGATTAACCGGCACCACGCCGGTCCCGTCGGTGCCGGTTAATAAAGAGTTTCCTGTATTTTACTCTTTAGTTTATTCTGGAAAAACATCACGGCAGAGGCTGGATAAATAAGACTAAATTTGTGTTTCCCCCCCCCCCCTTCAAAACTTTAGTCTTCAAACAGACGTCAGCACCCTCTCAACAAGCACCTCTTCCGGCCGTCCACCTTCATGACGTCGCACGAACCTCCCGTCTACATGGACGATGAAGACGACAGGAGCAGCTTCTACAGCAGTCAGCTCGATGCGGCCGCTGATGACGAGGTCTCGGTAAGTTCCCCTAAAGAGCGTATGGCCCTGAATTTGCTAGAGTGGGCCATCTTGCGGTGTGGCCTGTTTGGTAGAATTTCCCCTCAACCTTCAGCTCGGAAAATTGTTGCCCTGCAAATTGCTGGAAGTGCGAGCTGATAACGGGGCACCTGGGACCGGGGTGAACGATGGGACCAACAGTGTATCTCCTTCACCAATGAGATTTAAGGATCGAGAAGGAAACGGGAACGACGGAGAAGGTGGGTGAATTGTAGTCAAATCAGGTACAGAAAGAGAAATAGAGAAGGAAACAAAGATTGGATTAATAGAGAGAGAAAAAAGAGACAGAAAGGAAATGTAAGAATCTAAAATCTTATTCTTTAAAAACAGTTTACTACCTGAAAGTGGGGGGGGGGAGGAGGGTTGCAGCCGAGCAGCCGTTTTCATGAGGCTAACGGCAGAGTGGCGCAAATTGTACAGAAACTTGTGGCGATTCGCAATTCTCTTCCTCGCCACAAGTTGCTGGATGATTTACACATTCATTGTAGAATTGCCGCTTCACAGGGTGCTTCGGGTGCCTTTGGTTTATTCCCAGTAAGCGTCTTCATTTTAAGGAAGGGACCCTTAAAAAAAAAAAAAAACCTTTTATTTACTAAAGGTTGTTTTGTGTAGGATTTGTTGCTCGATGTTTCACTTCATATATCTACGTTCACTGACTGACCAGTTTACAGAGACTGAATTAGTTATTGAAGAAGCTTTTCTCTCTGTTCCTTGGATACCTTGCCTTTCAAATCTACGTAATTATTGACATTTAAACTGTCAACGAGGTAAAATTAGAACTACAGATATCTGATCAGAGCGACCTTCTCTCGGTTTTTTGATGCTATGTTATGAATTAACAATGAATATATCTTGAACAGAAATAAAAACAGAAAATGCTGGCAATACTGAGCAGGTCAGGCAGCATCTGTAGAGAGAGAAACAGTGTTAACGTTTCATGTCGATCTAAGGTCATCGGCCTGAAACGTTAACTCTGCTTCTCTCTCCACAGATGCTGCCTGACCTGCTGAGTATTTCCAGCATTTTCTGTTTTTATTCTAGATATCCAGCATCTGCAGTATTTTGCTTTTGTATATCTTGAACAGAGTTGCTCTGTGAGAAATGTGATGCTTCTTTCCTCTTTCTTACTTCCGCACGTTATAAATAAATTGGATAGATTATCTGGTCGTTATCACACAGTTTAGAGGTGGAGAAAGTGCAGTGAGTCTCAAAGATGAGGCAGGAGGAAGTGCGCATGGAATGATGTATTTGGAGCATAGACAGAAAGAGTGAGAAATGCAGTGGATGCAAGATTGATAAGTGATGCCCTTTGAGCACTGAAAGGTTTTCAGCTTTCAGAATATATATTTTTTCTCTGTCTATACTAATTGGATCGGTTTTTCAAAGAGCCTGCACAGGCACGGTGGGCTGAATGGCCTCCTTCTGTGCTGTATGGTTCTATTATATATGCGCGTGTGTGTGTCTATAGTGCGTGTGCGCGAGTGTGTGTATGTATATGCGTGCGTGTAATTATATTCCCTGTGACAAAGCATTTCATGCTCCAACAAATCCTCCATGCAAAGAGATTTCTCCTAATCACGTTCCTCACTCTCAGTGACGATTTTAAATCGATAATTCCTCTTTGCTGACTACCCAACCAAATGAAGTAGTCTTTCCCTATTCACTTTATCAAAACCCATCAAAATTTTAAAAGCTGTTATTTCTCCGTTTAGCTTCTCTGCTTCTGTGGAAATATTCCCTTTAAAACAAGCCTCTCCTCATCACTATAGTTTCCCAACCCTGGCATCCGCCTCAGTGAATCTACATTGTACACTCTCCATGGCTTTAGTGTCCTTTCTATAATCGGGCACACAGTGCTCTCTCTGATTGTGGCCTAACTGATGTCTTGTGTAAGTTTATCATTACTTCTTTGTTGTTACTCTATGCCCCTATTTATAAAACCTTGGCCTTTCTTTTTTTTCCAAGCCTATTCTGCCCAAAATTAAAAAAGGGAAAATTGCATTTTTGTAGTGTGTACAATGCCTTCAATTCTTTAACTGCAGCTACAAATTCAGTTTGATATTTTTGTTTCCATTTCTCGGATAAAGGTTCCAGAAAACCTTCCATAACGTTTAAGTGATCATTTTGATTTCAAAGCGTCTTCTGTCTCATTGAACTTCCTAAGTCTGTCGTCATTGCCAAGTAGGGAACTGTTTGATATCATTCCCTTTGGTCCAATCTCTTTGGCAGCCCTGAACATGTCACCTGCTGTGCATCAGGGTACAGTGATAATAAACTGGCACAACCTTAATTTTTCACTCGATCCTTTATAAAAAATGTGAAATGATAAATTATATTCGATATTATGGCAAGCAGTCGTGCTGAATGTACTTCATAACTCGCTGCACTTTGATATTAGGCTTTGAAGGATCAAAGCTTTGACTGTGGACAGGCATTAGCGATCAGCTGCATACATCCCAGCATCCCATCGCCTAGAATTTAAAATTATTAATTTTGTCCCCTCTTTCTATCCGATTTTCTTTGTCATTTCCCTGAGATATGGGATATGGTTCCATTTGTACTTGCAGCCGTCGATTACCTCATCCGAATGGCCAGTCTTCCTGCATGAGTCAGGACAGTGATGTTCATCAGGCTATTGAACTACTGAAGCATCACAGCTGACCCCGGTCCTGCCCCTTGCCTGAATCCCATGCACATGCAGATTCCAGTTGGGATTATTGGACTAGCATCAGGAGGGGAAGCCACATTAATTTTTTGTTTTGCCTTTCCCGTTTTGTTTTCCCGTTCCCTGACCAGTTGAGCTGCCCCAGCTGAGATGAGCTTACTCCACACAGCACATTGAACCTGCTACCTTCTGCTGCATATGGCTTATTTACATTTACAATTTTTTTTTTAATCGTTGTTTATTGTTCTTATTTAATCAAACTAGAGTTTCATAGAAGAATTTAAAAAAATTAAGTTGTAGAGATAAATTTGATTGATTGGAGAAGCTCAAAGTTTTGCAGAAGTGACTTGTAATTTATGATAATGGTTGCATCTCACGAGGCAAATAGTGGCAGGCTCCCATGCAAATATTGACACAGTCTCAGCGACCCTCTGCTTCCAGGGACCCATGAAGGTACTGACACCCCCCCCGATGCCTCCTGCAAATACTTCCGGGGTCACCCTGCAAATATTGACGCACTCCCGAGGTCACCCTGCAAATATTGACACACTCCCGGGGTCACGCTGCAAATATTGACACACTCCCGGGGTCACGCTGCAAATATTGACACAGTCCCGGGGTCACTCTGCAAATATTGACGCACTCCCGGGGTCACGCTGCAAATATTGACGCACTCCCGGGGTCACTCTGCAAATATTGACTCACTCCCGGGGTCACTCTGCAAATATTGACTCACTCCCGGGGTCACGCTGCAAATATTGACGCACTCCCGGGGTCACGCTGCAAATATTGACACACTCCCGGGGTCACTCTGCAAATATTGACACACTCCCGGGGTCACGCTGCAAATATTGACGCACTCCCGGGGTCACTCTGCAAATATTGACACACTCCCGGGGTCACGCTGCAAATATTGACGCACTCCCGGGGTCACCCTGCAAATATTGACGCACTCCCGGTGTCACCCTACAAATATTGACTCACTCCCGGGATCACCCTACAAATATTGACACACTCCCGGGGTCACGCTGCAAATATTGACACACTCCTGGGGTCACCCTACAAATATTGACACACTCCTGGGGTCACGCTGCAAATATTGACGCACTCCCGGTGTCACGCTACAAATATTGACGCACTCCCGGTGTCACCCTACAAATATTGACGCACTCCCGGGGTCACCCTACAAATATTGACACACTCCTGGGGTCACCCTACAAATATTGACACACTCCTGGGGTCACGCTGCAAATATTGACGCACTCCCGGTGTCACCCTACAAATATTGACGCACTCCCGGTGTCACCCTACAAATATTGACGCACTCCCGGGGTCACCCTACAAATATTGACGCACTCCCGGTGTCACGCTACAAATATTGACGCACTCCCGGTGTCACGCTACAAATATTGACGCACTCTCAGTGTCACCCTACAAATATTGACGCACTCCCGGGGTCACCCTACAAATATTGACGCACTCCCGGGGTCAGCCTGCAAATATTGACGCACTCCCGGGGTCACCCTACAAATATTGACGCACTCCCGGGGTCACTCTGCAAATATTGACACACTTTCTGGACATTCTGCAAATATTGACACATTCTCGGTGAGCCCATGTTCCCATGACATTGCAGCTCTTGCCCTTCTTGGCGGCAGAGGTCGCGGAGAGGGAGGTGCTGCCGTAGTAATCTTGGTGAGTTGCTGCAGTGCAATCTGTAGATCGTACATACTGCAGCCACCGTGTGCCAGTGATGGAGGGGGTAGATATTGAGTCTAGTGGCAGGTGAGTGACGAGCATACCATCACACTCCTGACTGAGCCTTGTAGATGGTGGAGAGGCTAGAATTTCTTACTTAAAACTTTCTTGTTAATATTGTGCTCATTGAGGTGAGCGTAGTTAATGCCGGGCAATGGAATGCTTTCCCAATTATGGGCCGTTTGTGTCGGCATCAGTTGCTCCCAGGTCACGTATAGCACGATTGAACGCAGAGTAAAGCTCCTCGTACCCAACCCCAAGAATGCAGCACAACCCCACCCCTTGTAGGGAAAAATAGTTATTAGAAGTCCATGTAAATCCTTTCTGATACTAACTGCTTTCTCTTTCTTTTGCAGGACGACGAAAGCATTCCACCTTCGTATCGCAACACGGCAGAATACAAAGAGCTGCTATGCTTGAAGAAACTGAAAAAGCAGAAGCTTGAGCTGATGCAGGCGGAGAGCAGTTTTGTACAGCACATCGGGTTTAAGGTGGGTTGAAATATAGTACATTATAGACCCCCCTGTAACCGCTGGGGTAAAGTCTGGATTAGAAAGCCTCTGAGAGCCCTGCATAAAAGGGGAATGGTGGCGGAGCTGCTCGCAGTAATTGGGAGGATGTGTTGCTTGGTGAGGACTGGAGTGCCAGGACGTGTAACACACAATGTAGTCTGCTCCTGCTTGGGTCTATGATGCTTTATGCCCGCGGGGTGGAGTTGTCAGAATGGCATTTTCTGTGTAAAGCCAGAAAGTCGACCTGTTAAATAAACCGACGGCGAGACAATTCAAAATGTAATTGTTGTTTGGTTATTGGAGTGGATTGGAAAGCACTGGTAAGTTTCAGAAGCAAGCAGCTCTAAGTCATTGCCTTTTTTCTCATTTTTTTGCATCTGTAACAAAGTGTGATGTCTTTAAAATAAAAAAGACAGACTTGCATTTATATAGCGCCTTTCACAACCTCCGGACATCCCAAAACGCTTCACAGCCAATGAAGTACTTTTGAAGTGTAGTCACTGTTGTAATGTGGGAAACGTGGCAGGCAATTGCACACAGCAAGCTCCCACAAACAGCAATGTGATAATGACCAGATAATCCGTTTTTGTTATGTTGATTGAGGGATAAATATTGGCCAGGACACCGGGGATAACTCCCCTGCTCTTCTTCGAAATAGTGCCGTGGGATCTTTTACGTCCACCTGAGAGCAGACGGGGCCTCGGTTTAACGTCTCATCCAAAAGACAGCACCTCCGACAGTGCAGCACTCCCTCAGCACTGCACTAGGAGTGTCGGCCTAGATATTTGTGCTCAAGTCTCTGAAGTGAACCCACAACCTTCTGACTCAGAGGTTAGAGTGACACCCACTGAGCCAGCTGACAGTGAGACACCTAATGTGCTGATGTACTGTTTTTAATGTATTGCAAGGCAAATCTCGCACAGCAGCACTCACAGTAAGTCAGAAGATGCACTGTTTTGTAAGGTCAGGAGCAGTATACGGTGTATAAAGTGTATCTTTGAGGCTGCAATGCCTGATTGTGTTAAGTACACACTGGGATCATCAGGGCCAATTAAGAGCCTGCTGCACTTAAGTGAACACTGGGTTGAGTTTATTCAGATATCAGTTAAAAGACTGCAGACATTCTGCCTCTGGTGCTTTTGTGTTGCTGGAGAGTTCCTTTGTTTCTTTATACTTTTGATTGAAGTGTGTTGAAGAAATTTGAGTGTGAAACATGACAGGAAAGTGTGATTAATAGAACACGCGTGTTACCTGTACGGCTTTTACAATATTCGTAAAAGTCCTATGGCTTTGCTGGTTGTCAGAGAGATTGTTGGTATGTCTTTTAGCTGTGTTGTGACAAGCTGAAAGAGGTTAGAGCGCCACCTCTAGAGCAAGCAAGAATAATGAGTAATCTTGTTTTTAGATGGAACAGTGCCATCCTGTTGAGGAACGAAGGATAGTAGGCATTACTGTCACAGTTACCATTACACTGTTCCCCGTTGATTTCATTGGACTGGGCGGGTGTTGCAGTTATCAACTGTAGATTCTTTATATATAGATGTAGCTTGATGTTATTTATATACCATTAGCATCTAAGTAACCTAAGACAGCAATTACACCTCGTGACATTAAGGTGACATACAGAGTTAGACACCATTATTCAGCAGTAAAATAATACATTGAGCGTTGCATGGTATAACGCTCCTGTCCTTCTAAAACAGCACATCCTCTGACCTACGGTGAGCAACTCCACGGGCGGTCCACAAATATAATTTGGTAAAATGAAAAGGTAATTTTGATTTCAGGTGTTGGATCTGATAAGCAGTCTTGGTGAATTTTGAGACAGGAGGCGGTATCTGGTTTATGGTGGCCAAATAAGTCAAACTTAGCTTTTATTAGAAGGGATTGAGGGATTTTAATCATTGTTTTGGGGATCGGATTTCGTGTGAAACCTTGAATCTAATGTCCCTCCATCATTTGTACATTTGAGGATGGCTCAATTTCACAGTGGAAATCGGAAACACTGAGCACAAAGGCAATAGCCGTGGCTTTCGAACTTACCTGAGTAACTTTCCTCTACAAATACTGACACACTCCCGGGGACCCGCGTCCCAACTTCTGAAAGACAGGATCGGTTACCCAAAGGAAGACGGTGCTATCATTGCAGAGAACTTTTTTTTAAATTAGCAGACAGCAACAGAAGCAACCTGCTAGTATGTCGAATATAGAAATCTGTTGGAAGGTGGGCAGAATTTCCCCGTGCAACCCCCTAGAGTTCAGGGACCCACCATCAGTTTGAGTCCAGGTCCCCCAGTTTGAAAACTTACTAAGGTACTGTATTCTCTCACCAAATATATGGTGAGGGGTCTCAGCCGTGGTAGCACTCTCGTCTCTGAGTCAGAAGGTTGTGGGTTCAAGCCCCACTCCAGAGACTTGAGCACACAATCTAGACTGACACTCCCAGTGCAGTACTGAGGGAGTGCTGCACAGTCGGAGGTGGTGTCTTTTGGTTGAGACGTTAAACCGAGGCCCCGTCTGCCCTCTAAGGTGGACGTAAAAGATCCCATGACACTATTTCAAAGAAGAGCAGGGGTGCTCGGAACCTGGTGTCCTGATCAATATTTCTCTCTCAACCAACATCAATGAAACAGGTTATTATCTCGCTGCTGTTTGTGGGACCTTGCTGTGCACAAATTGGCTGCCACATTTCCTACATTACAACAGTGACCACTTCGGAAAGCACTTTATTGGCTGTAAAACGCTTAGGACGTCCTGTGGTTATGAAAGGTGCTATATAAATGCAAGTCTTTTTTTTACAGTCAGCACCTGTAAAGAGAACAATGGCTTTCCGTTTTGGCTGGAGGCTCTTTGTTAGATCTGAGGAAGGTCTCCATCTGAAACGTGAACCCATCTTTTCTCTTTCAGAGATACCAACAGGGCCTGTATTCCAGCACTTTCTGTTTCTATTTTTGGTTTCTGGTACACTTGTAAGGTGTTTTTAAAAAAATCTATCCAGTTCTTGCAGCTACCATACGTAACAATTGTGCTGCAGTAAATTTTTACCTTGACTCATGTCTTTTTAATTGTGATTTTAATTGGCAGTGTGACAACTGTGGCACGGAGCCGATTCTCGGGTTACGGTGGCATTGCCAAGATTGTCCCCAGGACAGTGCGGTGGATTTCTGCGACAGTTGTTCTGACTGGTAAGTTACTGCGACTGCAGGAAATAAATCACTGCACAGTCCAGTCAGTGTTTGCATAATCCTAGTTACGGAAAGATACGTCACAATATGTGTGGGGGGAAAAGTGCTAGAAATACACAGGAGGTCCATGATCTGAAAAAGGGAAGATGAACAGGGCCACTGATTCGGAGAAGAGAAATTCCGTCTTTATTAAATGGTACGCGGGTTTTTTTTTTACTGGAGTTTTGGGCATCGCTTTCTGTGATTCCTTCCACCTTTTCCATGAAAACACGCGGCCTTAAAGAGGAGGTTAATGCTTGGGTTAGTTATCCTTTGTAAGAAGTTTTGACGAGGAGTCTGTGCCCTAAATATTAACCTGACTTTTCTCCTTCAGATACTAATGGACCTGCTGTGCCTTTGCAGCATTTTCTGTGGGGATTTTTTAATGTCTGGTTCCCAGCGTTCAGAATTTATTTTCTGTTATTTATTTAAAACCTGTTAAATTGCATTCAATTATTACATTGCGTACTGTGCAGTAAAATTGAGTTCCACAAAATGCTTTAAAAAGTTTGACTTGCAACCACCGTGGTAATGATGAGTGATTGGGGGGGAAAATGGATCCGGGGTTCCCAAGTACAGGGTAATGTGGACTTTGAGCGATAATCTTGCGGCTGAAGCTAGGTGAAAGTTGTTGTTGGTAACCTTCTGGAGGAGTATTTTATCTCTTATATTACGCTAGTTTTGCATTAAGGGCACTGAACGCAGTCAAGGAAACAAACCCTTGCCTCGTGCGATGGTACCAATGGCCTGTTGGACTGACGGGTAGACTGTGGTCAGTCCCCAGCGGCTGTTTGCTGTCTCCAATGTCGAGTTCGATTCAGAATGATACCGGAGCTTAGAGGGTTAGATTATGAGCAGGTTGCATAAACTTGGCTCATATTCCTTTGAGTATAGAAGACTGAGGGGTGATCTGATCGAGGTGTTTAAAATGTTAAAAGGTTTTGATAGGGATCCTCTGATGGGGGAATCAAGAGCGAGGGGACATAACCTTAAAATTAGAGCCAGGCCATTTAGGAGTGAAATCAGGAAGCACTTTTTCCACACACAGAGTAGTAGAAATCTGGAATTCTCTTGCTGCAAAAGGCTATGGATGATGGGGGTCAATTGGAGCTTTCAAGATTGGGATAGATAGATTTTTGTCAGGTAAAGGTATCAAGGGACTAAAGGTGGACAATGGGATTAAAGGTGGACAAGTCCCCTGGACCCGATGGCCTGCATCTTAGGGTCTTAAAAGAGGTGGCTGCAGAGATAGTGGATGCATTGGTTGTAATCTACCAAAATTCCCTGGATTCTGGAGAGGTCCCAGCGGACTGGAAAACCGCAAATATAATGCCCCTATTTAAGAAAGAAGGGAGACAGAAAGCAGGCAACTATAGACCAGTTAGCCTAACATCTGTCATTGGGAAAATGCTGGAGTCCATCATTAAGGAAGTGATAGCAGGACATTTAGAAAATCATAATATCGTCAAGCAGAGTCAGCATGGTTTTATGAAAGGGAAATCATGTTTGACAAATTTGCTAGAGTTCTTTGAGGATGTAACGAGCAGGGTGGATAAAGGGGAACCAGTAGATGTCGTGTATTTGGATTTCCAGAAAGCATTCGATAAGGTGCCACATAAAAGGTTACTGCACAAGATAAGAGCTCACGGGGTTGGGGGTAATATATTAGCATGGATAGAGGATTGGCTAACTAACAGAAAATGGAGAGTCGGGATAAATGGGTCATTTTCAGGTTGGCAAACTGTAACTAGTGGGGTGCCGCAGGGATCAGTGCTGGGGTCTCAACTATTTACAATCTATATTAATGACTTGGATGAAGGGACTGAGTGTAATATAGCCAAATTTGCTGATGATACAAAGATAGGTGGGAAAGCAAATTGTGTGGAGGACGCAAAGAATCTCCAAAGGGATATAGATAGGCTAAGTGAGTGGGCAAAAATCTGGCAGATGGAGTATAATGTGGGAAAATGCGAGGTTATCCACTTTGGTAGGAAAAATAAAAAAAGCAAATTATTATTTAAATGAGGAGAGATTACAAAATGCTGAGGTACAGAGGGATCTGGGGGTCCTTGTACATGAATCACAAAAAGTTAGCATGCAGGTACAGCAAGTAATTAGGAAGGCAAATGGAATGTTGGCCTTTATTGCAAAGGGAATGGAGTATAAAAGTAGGGAAGTCCTGTTACAACTGTACAGGGCGTTGGTGAGACCACACCTGCAGTACTGCGTACAGTTTTGGTCTCCTTATTTAAGGAAGGATATACTTGCATTGGAGGCAGTTCAGAGAAGGTTCACGAGGTTGATTCCAGAGATGAAGGGGTTGTCTTATGAAGAAAGTTTGAGCAGGTTGGGCCTATACTCATTGGAGTTTAGAAGAATGAGAGGGGATCTTATTGAAACATATAAGATTCTGAAGGGGCTTGACAGGGTAGATGCAGAGAGGATGTTTCCCCTCGTGGGGGAATCTAGAACTAGGGGGCATAATTTCAGAATAAGGGGACACCCATTTAAAACAGAAATGAGGAGGAATTTCTTCACTCAGAGGGTCGTGAATCTTTGGAATTCTCTTCCCCAGAGAGCTGTGGAGGCTGGGTCATTGAATATATTTAAGGTGGAGATAGACAGATTTTTGAATGGTAAGGGAGTCGAGGGTTATGGGGAGCGGGCAGGAAAGCGGAGTTGAGGCCAAGATCAGATCAGATCAGCCATGATCTTATTGAATGGCGGAGCAGGCTCGAGGGGCAAAATGACCTACTCCTGCTCCTACATCTTGTGTCTTATGTTCTTATGTAAGGGATATGAAGCTAGGAACTGTGGAGGAGCAGGGAGATTTAGGGGACCATGTACAGAAATCAAAAGCTAGTGGATAGGTACAAAAAATAATTAAAAATGGAATGTTGGCCTTTATCTCCGGTGACTGGAATTGAAAGGGGTGGAAGTTGTGTTTCAGTTGTATAGAGCTGTGGTTAGATCGCATCTGGAGTACTGCGTTCAGTTCTGGGCACCGCATCTCAGGAAGGATATATTGGTCTTGGAGCTTGAGTTCAAATCCTGCCATGGTAGTTTTTGTATGTATGCATGTTACAAGTAATTGGAGTTGACAGATGTCTAAATTGCAATTTCAAATCTTACCAAGTTATTGGTTTTTCTTTCCTCCATTTTGTTTGTTCTCCTATTTCTGTAGCCTGTATGAAACGGAGATTCACAAGGGCGACCACCAGCTGGACCCTATCTACAGAGTTGAGACATTTCTGGACAGAGATTACTGCATGTCTCAGGACACCAGTTACAACTACCTTGACCCGAACTACTTCCCGGCAAACAGATGACAAAGAGGGCATTGTTGGGGAGGAAAAAAAAACAAACTCCCAGTGGGGGTTAACTTTATGCTCTTCAGTGCATTACAAAAAAAGGCTCCATTTGTTGATTCCATGCACAGATCGGAAGCGTCCTGCTGCTGTTCCAAAAAAAAGTGTCCGCAGGCGATGGCTTCACTGGGCGCCCTCATCGACCGCGGCCCTACACTCCCCGCGGTCCTTTATCAGTCATTCAACGGCAGGTGAACATTCCTAACGTACAGCGGGTTTCCTCGAGATGCCTTCCACGCACTCTCTCACTGTCTCTCTCTGTCTCGCTCTCTCTCTCGCTCAGAAAGTTCAATTCCCATTTGTCGATGGAGATGGAGGAGGAAGGAAAGGCGAGACGGGTGCAAACTGCGCAGGCCCGGTTATTTAATTCCAAAGGCGAGATCGGTTTCTGTGACAAAGACTGTTCTCTTAACCATAATATGATGTAGATAAATGTCTGTGTAGACGAGTATTTATGGAACCACGAGATACATTAAATTTGCTATTATGTCGTGTAGTGTATAGTCCTATCGGCACGAGAGGGGGCTGCCTTTTTTTTTGTTGGAAAGGAAGTTCTAGGTTTTACACGACAGAAAGAACGCGTACTGAATTTAATAAACTAGTAAGGTCAACGGTAGAGGTGCTGGACCTGGTTATGATCCTGTGCATTGGGCCTGCCTAACACAATCAGCTGCTTACTCCCCAAGTAGGCCTTTCACCACCTGTCTCTCTGAGTCCCCTCCACTGGACAACAGCGAAGCACTACGTGAGGCAAAGAATGTCGGGGGCAACAACGAAAAAACGTGGCTGTGTTTTCCTTCACCTGCCCTGCCTCCTCCCTCCCCCCGCCCCCACCCCCTCCCCACAAACAAAGCTGCACGAATGAAGTTTGAATACAAGTCAGTCGTCAGTGAAAGTGTTTTTAGATGTAATGTGATATAAAACGACTATGTAATGTGTACAAAAATATGGTGAAAAAAAGTACAGTGGTAGCAACAGTGTACATCACTTTATACACCTCCACTCACTTCAGAATCAAATAGAGCCCTCCCCCTCTCCACCCCTTAAAATGAGAGTTGTCCCCACAACTCATTAACAAAACTGCCTATAAAAGATAATCAAGTATTATAATAAATTCCCTTTTTTGTAGTCTGCACAAAAGCTCCGTTTGCTGAAAGATTGTATTTTTACTATGTATTTAAATGATTGATCGAAACTAGTCAGCAGTGAGCACGGGGTTCAGCTGCGAACTTTTATACTAGTAGTCGTGCATTGATTAGAACATTTTTGTACGGTTTCAGTTTCTGGCCTCATATCTGTGTGTATGCAATATGTTCTTATACAGATCTGTACAATTGTCAGGAGAGCTGTGAGAAATAAAAACCATGTGGAACTAATCTTGTATTCTAGTCCCTGTCTCCAGTTCACTGGCTTAATACCCAGTTAGCTGACCTGTTGTACACCAGTACATTTACATTGGCTGGGTGCAGTAAATTTCACGTGTAGTTTTTATACTCTGAACTGAATGGAAATTTATCTTCTATTTGCTCGGACCCGATGGGAGGAAACGCATTCATGTAAGTGGCCTATCACATCCCTCAATGGCCTATCACATCCCTCAATGCCCTCTCATACCATGAGCTACTTTGAAGTGCAGTGACTGTTGTCCTGAAGGTAAATGTGACAGTCATTTTGTGCCAACAATGTTCCACAATTGTCAGCCTTAGTTCAGTGGGTAGCACTCTCGCCTGAGTCGGAAGGTTGAGGATTCAAGCCGCTCCAGAGACTCTAGGCTGACACTCTCGTGCAGTACGGAGGGAGTGCTGCACTGCTGGAGGTGCCGTCTTTTGGATAAGATGTTAAACCGAGGTCCCGTCTGCCCTCTCGGGTGCACGTAAAAGATCCCACGGAACTATTGCGTGGAAGAGCAAGCGAGTTCTCCCCGGTGTCCTGGCCAATGTTTATCCTTCAACCAACATCGCTAAAAACACATTATCTGGTCATTATGTTATTGCTGTTTTGTGGGAAATTGGCTTTCGTGTTTCCCTAAATTACAACAGTGACTACACTTCAAAAGTATTTCATTGGCTGTAACGTGCTTTGGGTTGTCCTGAGGTTGTCAAAGGCACGATATAAATGCAAGTCTTTCTTCCCCTTTTAAAATAAATTGTGTTAATCATGCAATATTAGCACATTATAAGTAACCATTTGGCTGCTGTATAGAGCACTTCAGTCCTGTTGCCATTAAGACTCCTGTTCGGATTCAATAATGTATTATTCTTCTATGCCCACTAGATGAGTGTGTTGCTTTATTTAAAAAGTCTGTAGTGTAGCTTTTTTTAAATATACAAAGTACATTTTATTAGGATCTAGAGACAGAAAAGCTATGCCCCAAATCTCTTAGAATGGGACTTGCAATGGTATGGTCTCGAGTTATATTTATTCTAAACTGAGCTCTAAGGTTTGTTTCAATTTTCCATGGTCTTACCATCACAGGTTTCAGCTGTGGCTCAGGGGTAGTACTCTTGCCTTTGAGCGAGAAGGTAGTCAGTTCAAGTCCCACTCCAGCAACTTAAGCACAAAATCTAGGCTGATTCTTCGTCGGAGGTGCTGTCTTTCGGATGTGATAAACCATTGAAAGTCTACCCTCTCAAGTAAAAGCACTATTTTGAAGAGCAAGGTTGTTCTCCCAGATGTCCTGGTAAAATTTATCCTTCAACCAATATCATTACAACAGATTATCTGGTCATTATCACATTGCTGTTTGTGTGACTGCACTTTAAAAATACTTAATTGGCTGTAAAGCACTTAAGAACATTCTGAGGTCATGAAAGAGGATATATAATTGCAAGTCTTTTTACTTATGAAGAATAAAGTATTGCAGAGTGCCACTGCATTCAGGTCGCCTCAAAAGTTCAGAGCCAGAGTGGTCTCCTGGACTAGTTTCGATCTTCTAATTGGCCTGGGGTTTTTTTTCCATCTGTTTCTTCGCCTCTCTCAGGCGATCACATGTTTTTTTGGGTGGCAGGGATGGAGTGTATATACTGTGAGATACAGGACAAGTTGGATGGATCAGTGTCTTGTGCTGTCGGTCAATGTTCGTAAACCTGAGCTGTACTCATGGGACACTGAGATAGATGTTTTATTGCGGCCTTAAATTATCACTGTAGATGAGGGCTTTAAGCAGAAGTTGTAAAAGATGGTATTGGATAGAGTCCAGTAAAAAGGGGAATGTATAACCACTGTGCCTTCTGATGGTCATCATTATAGATTGAAACAGAAAGACATTTAAAAATAGCATTTAATAAATCACAGAGCCACAAATTTTTTTTTTGCAGATTTTCCTTTTAATTTATTGCAGCAATATTGTAGTATTCTTTGATCAAGGTTTGGGTCACCCTTCCTAATATTGTCAGTGTCCACTTTGTCTGACTACACCTCTGAAGCGCCTTATGATGTTTTTCTACATTAAAAGGTGCCATGTAAATCCAAGGTGTTGTAAGTAGATGGCTTTTTCAGACAGCTGGCATAGGCCCACCCAATGGGCTGAATGGCCTCTTACTGTGCTGTAACATTCTGTGATTCTAAGACTCTTGATACCCAGAGGTGACCTGCAAACTCATTTTTTTCTACACAGGAATCCATCCAATGTCGCGTTGACTTTGCTGCTCTCTTGAATAGAATCGATGGCTTCACAGATCTGATGAAAGACTTTGTCAGGTGTTTCTTCTGCATTTATCTGTTAAAACAGAGAGTTACAGTTGTATGATTCAAAGACACCTGCAGTAACTTTAAGAGTGGGGGATGGGGGGGGGGGGGTGCATTGTACCTTCGGGAGCGTAAAATGGGTGGTATCAAATTGGCAGCCACGCTCTATTTTTCCCTTCTACCGACTTCAGTGGAAAAGAAAATCGGACATGGTGTATAATGGACGGTTAATTCGATAGCGCCCATATTATACCATCTTCCCTCAGTTAAAATTACCCTCCCCACAGTCTCTAAACAGGACTTCAGCCTCAGTGGTAGCACTCTCTCCTCTGAGTCATGGTTGTGGGTTCAAGTCCCACCCCAGAGACTTGAGCACCTAGTCCAGGCTGACACTCCAGTGCAATACTGAGGGAGCACTGCACTGTCGAAGGTGTCGTTAACCTGGGCAACAGCATAGCCTTGTTAATCTTTAAACCATAATGCTGTTCAGGAGGCCCTGAATTCACTACTTTTAACAGTTTACCTCAGGTTATTTTTCTCCCCCCCCCCCCCCCCTTCCGAAAGCATCACCTGATATATGTCCTGTTATACCTCTATGATGATTCTGTGACTGGTGATGTACAATCTGTATTTATAAGTTTCTTTCAAACAATAATCTCCCTCGAAGGCTGCACTGTCAGAGCTGCCGTCTTTAGGATGAGAAGTTAAACAGAGGCCCGTCTGCCCCCTCAGGTGGACATAAAAGATCCCACGGCACTATTTCGAAGATGAACAGGGGACTTATCCCTGGTGTCCTGGCCAATATTTATCCCTCAACCACCATCACTAAAACAGATTAGCTGGTCATTAACACATTGCTGTTTGTGGGAGCTTGCTGTGCGCCAATTGGCTGCTGTGTTTCCGACATTACAACAGTGACTACACTTCAAAAAAGTACTTCATTGGCTTTGGGATGTCCTGGAGTCGTGCAAGGCGCTATGTAAATAAAAATGCAAGTCTTTCTTTCTAAGCGTACCGTATGTATAAGGTTTTCCCTTCGGTACTTTTCAATAATTGGCTGAGCTGCCTTGTGGTAGGCCTCGATCCGTTTGGCGACACACTCGCCGTTGTCATCGACGGGGTCACTTGTTTGAGTTGGTTTGAGAAGCCGTTGTTCCATTGTGTCTCTGGAGCAGTTCATGAAAAGCACGAGGCTGGGCCGAGCTATCTGAGGGAGACGAAATAACGGAAAATTAAATTCAATTCAAGAAAAAGACAGACTTGCATTTATACGGTGCCTTTCACGACCTCGGGACGCCCCAAAGTGCTTTACGGCCTATGAAGTATAGTCACTGATGTAATGTAGAATAGGCGCTTTCAGCCTTTTTGCTTCTGAGGCCCCCCGCCTGTGTTATAAAAAAATCCATGGACCCACTAACACAACACAAGTATTTTTCCTGTATAAAAAAAGTCAGCCCGAAATAAACCTGCTGGATCAGAGACGGCACTGGAAAACAGGCTCCCTTGCGTGCACAACTGAGTGTAAAGCACCGATTGTTTTTCTGGCAACGCCCAAGGTTGTAACAGAACATGAAGGGATTGTGGGACAACATTACCGTCTATCAAAGGGAAGGTCGGACCTTTCTGCCCCTTCCCCTTTTCTATTTTGGGGGCGGGGGGTGTTTCCGCACCAGGCCCGTTTATATTTAAAACCGCTTTAGTGTCATTTTAATTTCAAAATAAATTTAATTTCACTCGAAGCCTGTTCTCGGGCAGCCAATAGTGAGGGAGAGAGGTGCAGAGCAGGCTGGCCCCCACCGTGTGGCCTGGCTTCGGTGGCGCGTTGCGTTGTGGCTAGAAGCCCAGGCTAAAGCAGTGTTGCCGTTGCGGGGGGAGGAGGCAGTCTGGATCCAGTGAGTGGAGCCTTTGCAAATGGGGCGGGGACGGTGATGGCTCTTTCTCTCCTTCCTCCAACTCTCTCTGCCCTATTGTAGATTCCCTTGAAATCTTCTCGTGGACCCCCCAGTTGAGAACCCCAGGATGTAGGAAACGCGGCAGCCAATTTGCACACAGCAAGCTCCCAAAAACAGCAATCGGATAATGACAAGATAATCCACTTGAGTGATGTTGGTTGAGGGATAAATATTGGTCAGGACACTGGGGAGACCTCTCCTGCTTTCAAATAGTGCCGTGGGATCTTTTACATCCACCCGAGAGGGCAGGCGGGGCCATGGTTTCATGTCTTATCCTAAAGACGGCACCTCCGACCATGCAGCACTCCCTCCGTACTGCATGAAGTGTCGGCCTACATTAGGTGCTCAAGTCTCTGGAGTGGGACTCGCATTTCAGCTGTGCCTCAGTGGGTAGCACACTCTCCTCTGAGTCAGAAGGTTGTGGGTTCAAGTCCCACTCCAGGGATTTGAGCACGTAAATCTAGGCAGTCAGTGCAGTGCTGAGGGAGTGCTGCACTGTCGGAGGTGCCGTCTTTCGGATGAGATGTTAAACCGAGGCCCCGTCTGCTCTCTCAGGTGGACGTAAAAGATCCCATGGCACTATTTCGAAGAGCACTGGAGTTATCCTTGGTGTCCTGGCCAATATTTATCCCTCAATCAACATAACAAAAACATATTATCTGGTCATTATCACATTGCTGCTTGTGGGACCTTGCTGTGCGCAAATTGGCTGCCACGTTTCCCACATTACAACAGTGAATACACTCCAAAAGTACTTCATTGGCTGTAAAGTGCTTTTGAGACATCCGGTGGTCGTGAAAGGTATAAATGCAAGTCTGTCTTTCCGTCTGACTCAGACAATAGTGCTACCACTGAGTCACAGCTAACACCTTTATCCATTACGGTTTTAAAGTGCAAATTAATCTCTTGCAGAAGAAACACATTGGCTGAAGAATTGCTTTGGGCGCTGCATGCAACATGTGCCGTTACGGGGTATGCTAGTGTAGTGGTTATGGTACTGGAGGCCGTGGGTTCAAATCCCGTCATGGCAAGTTGTGAAATTGAATTCAATAAATCTGGTAACTTGTGGGCTGGCACCAAGAAAAATTACCATGAAAACTGCTGGGTTGCCATTAAAAACCTGACGGTTCACTAATTTTCTTCAGGGAAGAGAACCTGACCTACATACGACTCCAGTCCCACTCTATATAATTGACTTTTAATGCCCTCATGGCCACTAGGGATGGGCGATAAATGCGGCCTTGCCTGTGTTACGCACATTCCAAGAACGAATAATAAAAATCAGTATTCTCGTTATGATTTTGTTAGGAATACCAACCGGAGGAAATCTCCATGAAGGGCAGTCATGTGTTGCTACGTGTAGTGCCCAGAGCAATGCTGCATCACCATTTTGAATGATTCCTCAATGGGCTTGTGTAGCCCTCTCCTTTAGTTGTACCTACTCACCTTCTTCTCAAATTATTCTGCCTGCCCCACTTCCCGAGGGTAGCCATCAATTAGAAACACTGGTGCCCAAAGCAATTCTCCACCACCATTTCAAATGATTCCCCAGTGGGCTTGTGAAGCCACCCCCCACACCCCCTGTTCCCATTTGGTTGGAACAGACAGTTGTACCTGCTCACCTTCTTCTCAAATTCTTCTGCCTGCTTCACTTCCCAAGGATAGTCATCAATTAGAAACCCTTTGGTGTCCATGCTAGAAATCATGGCATCTTTCAGTATCTCCGGAACAAAAAAAAGATAGAGGTAAAGAGTCAGTGGTGTGACCACGGGACTAACTTCACAGGAATTCAACAACAGTTGGTGAAAAGAATTCTCCGCTTGTAAAGCAATTTCCCCCCCAGCCCACCCGCCCAATTTTCTGCCCTCCTCTGGAGGGTTCGGACTCATGCTGCATTCCAGTTCTAAGTCTGCACAGTATCAGCAGGCCATTTGGTTGTACATAGATACATACATAGAAGATAGGAGCAGGAGTAGGCCATCCGGCCCTTCGAGCCTGCTCCGCCATTTAATGAGATCATGGCTGATCCTCCAATTCAGTATCCCGTCCCCGCCTTCTCTCCGTAACCCTTAACCCCTTTTGCCTGTAGAAATATATCTAATTCCCTCTTAAATATATTTAATGAGCTGGCGTACACTGCCCTCTGTGGCAATGAGTTCCACAGGTTCACCACCCTCTGAGTGAAGAAATTCCCCCTCATTTCTGTCCTAAATGGTTTAGCCCTTATCCTTAAATTATGTCCTCTAGTTCTGTTCTCACCCGCCAAGGGAAACATTCCTTCTGCATCTAGTCTGTCTAGACCTGTCAGAATTTTATACACTTCTATGAGGTCCCCTCTCAATCTTCTAAACTCCAGTGTGTACATCCCTAAACTACATAGTCTCTCCTCATAGGTCAATCCCGCCATTCCTGGTATCAGCCTGGTGAATCGCCGCTGCACCCCCTCCATGGCAAGAACATCTTTCCTCAGATGAGGCGACCAAAACTGTACACAGTACTCGAGGTGTGGTCTCACCAGTGCCCTGTACAGCTGCAGCAAGGTATCCCTGTTCCTGTATTCCAACCCTTTTGCTATGAAGGCCAGCATACCGTTTGCCTTCTTGACCGCCTGTTGCACCTGCATGCTCGCCTTCAGTGACTGGTGTACAAGAACACCCAGGTCTCTCTGTACTTCCCCCTCTCCCAATTTATTGCCATTTAAATAATAATTTGCCCTCCCGTTCCTGCACCCAAGGTGGATAACTTCGCACTTGTCCACATTATAGTGCATCTGCCATTTATCCGCCCAATCACCCAGTCTGTCCAAATCGCTCTGGAGCTTCCTGGTCTCCTCCTCTGAGCCCACCCCCCCCTCCTAGTTTAGTGTCGTCTGCAAATTTGGAAATGCTGCATCCGACTCCCTGATCCAGGTCATTAATGTAAATTGTGAACAGCTGGGGACCCAGGACAGATCCCTGTGGTACCCCACTTGTTACTGCCTGCCATTCAGAAAATGAGCCGTTTATTCCAACTCTCTGTTTTCTATCTGACAGCCAGTTCTCTATCCACGTCAATACTTTCCCCTTTATCCCATGAGCTTCAATTTTCCATGCTAATCTTTTATGTGGGACCTTGTCGAAGGCCTTTTGGAAGTCCAGGTACACCACATCTACTGGCTCTCCCCCATCTATTTTACCAGTTACTCCCTCAAAAAATTCCAATAGATTAGTCAAGCACGATTTACCCTTTGTAAATCCATGTTGACTCTGTCCTATCCTGTCCCCATTTGCTAAGTGCGCCGCTATTTCATCCTTAATGATGGACTCCAGCATTTTGCCCACAACTGATGTAAGGCTTACAGGTCTGTAATTACCTGCTTTTTCCCTACCCCCCTTTTTGAATAGTGGGGTAACGTTAGCTACCCTCCAATCCATGGGCACTGTTCCCGAGTCTAATGAATTCTGAAAAATCATACTTAGTGCATCCGCTATCTCTAGGGCCACCTCCTTCAGTACCCTAGGATGCATGTTATCAGGCCCTGGGGATTTGTCCGCCTTCAATCCCTTTAGCTTCCTTAACACCATATCCTTAGAGATATTGATTTGCGTCAGTTCCTCCTTTGCCAATGTCCCTATTTTTCCCGATATCCCAGGGAGGTTTTTTGTGTCTTCCTTCGTAAAGACTGACCCAAAGTATGCATTTAGTTGGTCTGCCATTTCCTTATTTCCCGTTATATATTCCCCCGTATCTGACTGCAATGGACCAACTTTGGTTTTCACCAGTCTTTTCCTCTTGATATACTTATAAAAGCTTTTGGAGTTAGTTTTTATATTTTCCGCCAGCTTGCTTTCGTAAGCTATTTTGCCCCTCTTGATTAAGCCCTTTGTCCTCCTTTGCTCTATCTTAAACTGTTCCCAATCTTCCGCTCTGGCGCTTTTTTTGGCTATTTTATACGCCCTATCTTTGGATTTTATGCTGTCTCTAATTTCCCCTGTTATCCACGGTTGAGTCACCTTTTTAGATTTCCTTTTATGCCAGATTGGTATAAACAATTTTTGCAATTTTGTCATTCTATCTTTAAATGCTTGCCATTGTTTATCTACCTCCAGTCCTCCCAGGAACGTTGTCCAATCAGACCTACTCAGTTCCCGTCTAATGGCATCATAATTCCCCTTGTTTAAATTCAGGACCTTAGTATCTGAGTCAATTTCTTCGCTCTCCATTTCGAGTGAGAAATCGATCATGTTATGATCGCTCTGACCCAAGGGTCCCCGTACAACAAGATTACTAATTAGTCCCTTCTCATTGCACAGTACCCAGTCCAATATAGCCTGTTCCCGAGTTGGTTCCTCGACATATTGATCCAGATAACCATCCCTTAAACACTCAAGGAATTCCTCCTCCTCATTATTTTTACTGATTAGGCTAGTCCAATCTATATGTAAGTTAAAGTCACCTATGATGACAGCTGTGCTCTTATTGCACGCTTCTCTAATTTCCCTCGTGATGCCCTCCCCAACCTCTATTTTACTATTTGGAGGCCTATATACCACTCCTATTAATGTTTTTCGCCCCTCGCTATTTCTTAGCTCCACCCATATAGATTCTGTATTAACTGAGTTAATATCCTTCCTTTCAATTGCATTTATCCCCTCTTTTACCAGCAATGCTACCCCTCCTCCCTTTCTTTTTTGTCGATCCTTCCTAAATACTGAATACCCCTGTATGTTAAGCTCCCAGCCCTGCAACCATGTTTCCGTAATCCCAATTAGATCATAATTATTAACCTCTATTTCCACAGCTAATTCATCTACCTTGTTCCTGATGCTTCTCGCATTAAGGTATAAAACCCTCAGGCTTTTTTTATGCTCACATTTTTTATGAATTAGTTTGGCCCTTTGTTTTTTGTTCCTCACCCTTTTACCATTTATTTCTGTCTGCCTTTCACTTTCCTCTATTTCACTACATAGGTTTCTAGCCAAGCCAAGCCTGATCATGTTCTCAACCAACATCTGCAAGGGAGCTTGATTCAGGAACAAGGATCTTGGCTAATTTATTCCCTCCCTCGCCAAGGAGTGTTGAGGCCAAATTTGGCACCCTCTACTGCCCCAGAGGAGGAGATCAACAGATGCCTTCTAAAAGTCCATATAGATAACATCCGTAGACACTCCCTCATCCACCATGTTATTGACCTCCTCAAAAAGTTCAACCTGACCAGGTGGAAGGAGTTCTCAAAGTTTAACATCTCATCCAAAAGACGGCACCTTGTTGCATAGATGAGGCTTGTATTTCCTTAAGTATAGAAAATTAAGGGGTGATCTAATTGAGTTGTTTAAGATGATTAAAGGATTTGATAGGGCAGCTATTGAGAAACTATTTCCTCTGGCTGGAGGAGTCCAGAACAAGGGGGCATAACCTTAAAATTAGACCTAGGCTGTTCAGGGGTAATGTTAGGAAGCACAAAGGGTAGTGGAAATCTGGAACTCCCTTCCCCAAAAAGCTGTTGAGGCTGGAGGTCAATTGAAAATTTCTAAATTGAGTTTGATAGGTTTTTGTTAGGTAAGGGTATTCAGGGTTGCAATGTATTATCACATGGTTTGGTATGAGCAGGCTCAGTTCGCTCTGGCCTAATAAAGCAAGCACATGGATTAGCAACTTATTGTGTCTCTGTCCATTTGTTCTACACAAGTATATTACATTTGGCGACGAGGATGGAATCCCAAAGCCATTTTTAGGGATCATTGAAGGACACAGTGTTCAACCTTCGAGTGGAAAAGTTTAAGGTGAATTTGTGACACATAAACTGAATTTTTGCGATGTTTTACCGTTAATGCTCATGCAGAATCGTCTGTGCTTCGCCTTCGCGTGTATGTATACACAGCAACAGCGGCGTGGATTCTCACAGGTACACAGGCAGCGTGCCGAGTCACTGTTCAACGGGATCGGGACAATCATGGCTGCGCCTACGGGATTCATCGGAAGCCTCGCTATGACCGAGCTCGCGAACCATTCAGTTCTTACATTGAGCGGATGGAGATTTTTTTTTAAGGCCAATAACATTATTGAGGCCGAAGGTGCAGATGAGAATGTTCAAGCTCAAAATAAAGTCATTCGTGAACGGAAGAAAGCAATTTTTTTTAAACGGAGATCGGGCCAGATGTCTACGGAACGTTGACAAACCTACTCGTGCCAGGGAAAGCGAAGGATGCGTCGTTTGAAGACATTGTCGAGAAACTCTAGGACCATTTTGACCCAAAGCCATTAGAAATAGCAGAGAGCTATAAGTTTGGTACCAGAAACCAAAAACAAAGTGAAACCATCAGTGAGTACATTGTATCTCTTAAGAACCTGTCTTTGCATTGTAACTTTGGCACATTTTTGGATCATGCGTTGTGAGATAAGTTTGTGTGTGGATTGGTGGATGAGCACACACGGTCCAAGTTACTGAACACTCCGAACCTAACGTTTGACATAGCATGCAAAATTGCCCTATCTATGGAGATGGCGTCTAAGAATGCTATGGAGCGCCGTCCAACTCAAGTGACTAGTGCAGCTGAGGTCTACAGTCACAAAGCCACCGCCAAACCTAAAGCTGTGAGACCGACTCAAAAGGACACATATGAGAGCAGTTCGGTGAATTGATACCGCTGCAATGGAAATCACTCAGCACAGTCCTGCCAATACAGAAATGCAAAGTGCTTTCACTGCCAGAAGCAAGGGAATATTTCAACAGCTTGCAGAGCTAGATCTAAAGCAGGAAGAACCATTCTAGTGGCAATGCAAAGCAGTGACAATAAAAGGGAGCAGTTCACAATATTGAAGTGAACACACCTGATGTTGACGAACTAGGCATCTACAGTATCTATGCCACTAGCGGCAACACCAGCAGGCGTGAGAAAGACTTCCGTACAAAACTTTTGATCAACGAGCAGTATATTGATATGTGTATTGACATGGCGGCGGACTGCTCTATCATGAGTAAGGACATACATGAGTAAGTTTAGTTAAATACCACTTACAAACAGTACCGTAGAGCTAAAAACCTACTCCGGAGAAATCCTAGAGACATGTGGACAAATGGAATGTACAGTTCAACACAATGGCCAGTCAGTAAAGCCGCCTATTATTGTAGCGAGCTACAACAACAGGCCAACCCTCATGGGCAAAGACTGGTTGAGAAAGTTAAAACTAGACTGGAAAACATCTTCAGTGTAGATGCTTCAAAGAAGCGACTCGATACAATGCTGAACAAGTATGAAAGCATGTTCACAGACAGTTATGAGGGCATCACTGGGTATGACGCACATATCCACATCAAGTCCAACGCAAAGCCTGTCTATTGTAAGGCAAGGCCGGTCCCCTATGCATTGAAAAGTCAGGTGGAGGAAGAGCTAGAGAAACAGAGAGAATGGAGTGCTAGTAAAAACTGACAAAAGTGAATGTGCTACCTTGATTGTGGTAGTGCCTAAAGCAGACAAAACTGTACGCTTGTGCGGTGACTACAAAGTTACTATCAACCAAGCAGTTGACGATGAGCAGTACCCGTTACCTACATCGCCAAAGGTTTTCTCCAAGCTTGACCAGTCGCACGCTTACGCTCAGCTGAATGTTGACAAAGAGAGTCAACAATATCTCACCATCAACACACACAAGGGACTGTACTCATACACCAAGCTGCCGTATGGTGTAAAGTCCTCCCCCAAAATCTTCCAGGCTACGATGGATAAGATTTTGCAATCAAGACGATGTGCTGATCGCAACAAGCAGCGAGGAAGAAAAATGTAGAAGTGTTAGATTTAGTGCTTCAAAGATTGAATGCCCACCATGTCAAATTGAAAAGGAGCAAATGTGCTTTTGTGCAGCCTGAGGTTGTGTACCTTGGTCTGAAAGTTGATGCAAATGGCTTGCAACCAGTGAAGGAAATAATTGATGCTGTCATCAATGCTCCAAACCCACAGAACGTGTCTGAATTAAGATCATTCCTTGGAATGGTCCAGTACTACGCACGTTTCTTACAGGAATTAGCGACCATGTTAGCTCCATTGTACGAGCTCCTCAAGAAGGATGTCCAGTGGAAGTGGACGAAAGCACAACAGGAAGCTTACGACGCTTGTAAGAGAAGTCTCTCTAGCGATACACTATTTGTGCACTAAGACACCGAGCGTGAGCTTAAGTTAGCGTGTGATGCTTCCAGCTATGGTGTGGGAGCTGTAATGGAAGACGGCCAAGAGAAACCAATGTCGTTCGCATCGCGAACCCTCACAAAGAGCAAAAGAAATTACGTGCAAATTGAAAAGGAAGCACTCGCCATAGTGTTTGGAATCAAGAAATTCCAACAGTTCCTGATCGAAAGAAAGTTTACCCCGATCACAAACCGCTCCTAGCAGTATTGGGGCCCAAATCTGCTATCCCTGCAATGGCTGCATCAAGAATGCAACGTTGGGCAGTGTTATTGTCACAATATGACTACACGATTGAATATTGCACTTCAAAGCAAAACGCAATCGATGATGCCTTGTCCAGGTTGCCACAGGAGGACTTGTGTGTTGGCAGTGAAGGTGCGATTTTCACGCTAAGTGCAGTTGACAAAGACTTTCCCGTGAATGCAACTGAGATTGCAGATAAGACTCAAAAGAACTCAGTACTGAAAAGAGTGTATGAAAACACCTTGAATGGATGGACTGATCAGTGTATTGTCACAGAATTGAAACCATTCCATAACCATCGTACTGAATTGTCTTTTGAGCAAGGTTGTATCAAGTGGGGAAACAGAGTGGTGGTACCTACTTCTTTGAGAGATAGAATTCTGGCCGAACTTCATACTGAACATCCAGGGGTCGTCAGTATGAAATCAATTGCAAGTAGCTTTGTTTACTGGCCTGGATTGAACAGTGATCTTGAACCACTTGATCATGAACTCATACGTGAGTTTGACTCAGTTCAGACTTCAGTAACTGAAGTACCAGATTCAAACAAGTCTGAGATAGAAACAGGATCATCTTTGAGTTCGGAACCAAAACAAAACAGCCTGAAAATTGGTTCAACACCAAAACCTTCTGTAAGGAGATCAGGAAACCTGTTATTAAACTGGATTTGCAGTTCTTTCAAAAGAAAAAAGCCAGGAGTTTTTGTTATGTGGTACATGTAATGCTGGGAAAGGTGGGACCATAGTTTTGTTGTATTTGAGAGGGGAATACATATTTTTTTAAGGAGGAAAGCAGTGTAATGTATTATCACGTGGTTTGTCACATGGTTTAGTATGAGCATGCTCAGTTCGCTCTGGCCGAATAAAGCAAGAACATGGACTAGCAACTCATCATGTCTCTGTCCTTCATTTGTTCTACCCAAGTATATTACAAGGGTTACAGAACCGAGGTAGGTAGCTGGAGTTAAAATAAAGAGCAGCCATGATCTAATTGAATGGTGGAGCAGGCTCGATGGGCTGAATGACCTACTCCTGTTCCTATGTTCCAACAGTGCAGCACAGGTCAGGAAACATACCTGGATCCTTCGGCTCTGTATATCTCAGTACACACCAGACTTTGCATTGACCCACTGGACCATTGGGATTGAGTAAGTAGTTTTAGATCAGAAAGCCATTGCAACTTACATGTGCTGTAACGCATCACAACCTTTTAAAAGACAGGGGGCACATTCACACTACCGCATGACCAGTGGTTTTGCTTTACACTGATACTGCCTGAATCCAGAGCGAGAGCCTGACCTGATATTGGGACCAAGTGGAACGGGACTCCCTGGAGGAGAGAGCCTCACTAATTTGCTTCTCAGTCAGTTGGGCCTTCACACCCAATTTACACTCCAAAGTTTAGTTGTCTCAGCTTCACACCAACGCTAAACTTAAGAGAGTGAAAGGCCCACTAAATCTTCGAAAAGAAATGTCGTGCTTTAATTTAAAAATAAATCTTCATACATTCTACTTCAAAATGTTTGGGCTTCAGTTATGGTTTTGTAATGTGTTCTGTTTCGGTAAAGCCAGATTTTCCTCACCAGTGCCACCAGCTCCCCACGCTCCAAGGTTTCCTCGATCTCTTTACTCCTTTCTGCCCCCACCGCCATCGTGTTGCGTAGAATGTCTCCTGCGGATAGGTGGGTGAAGCCATACTCTGCTGCTATCCTCTCGCACTGAGTTCCCTTCCCCGAGCCTGGACCACCTGAAAATAACATTTTGGGATACAGTACATGAGTAATTTGAGACATGACATGTGGTAAGTGCAAGAAAGAACTTGCATTTATATAGCAATTTTCGCAACCTCAGGATGTCCCACGGCGCTTTACAGCCATTTAAGTACTTGTGAAGTGTAGTCACAATTTGCAGACAGCAAGCTCCCACAAACAGCAATGTGATCATAGAAAGTTACAGCACGGAAGGAGGCCATTTCGGCCCATCGTGTCCGCGCCGGCCAACAAAGAGCTATCCAGACTAATCCCACTTCCCAGCTCTTGGTCCGTAGCCCTGCAGGTTAGAGCATCCCAAGTGCACATCCAAGTACTTTTTAAATGTGGTTAGGGTTTCTGCCTCTACCACCCTTTCAGGCAGTGAGTTCCAGACCCCCACAACCCTCTGGGTGAAGAAATTTCCCCTCAAATCACCTCTAAACCTTCCACCAATTACTTTAAATCTGTGCCCCCTGGTTTTTGACCCCTCTGCTAAGGGAAATAGGTCCTCTCTATCCACTTTATCTAGGCCCCTCATAATTTTATACACCTCAATAAGGTCTCCCCTCAGCCTCCTCTGTTCCAAGGAAAACAGACCCAACCTATCCAATCTTTCCTCATAGCTAAGATTCTCTACTCCCAGCAGCATCCTTGTAAATCTCCTCTGTACCCTCTCTAGTGCAATCACATCTTTCCTGTAATGTGGTGACCAGAACTGCACGCAGTACTCTAGCTGAGGCCTAACTAGTGTTTTATACAGTTGAAGTATAACCCCCCTGCTCTTGTATTCTATGCCACGGCTAATAAAGGCAAGCATTCTGTGATAAATGACTAGATAATTTATTTTTAGTGATGTTGCGTGATGGATAAATGTTGGCCAGGACACCAGGGAGAGCTTAACTGCTCTTCTTCTAAATAGTGCCAATGGATCTTTTATGTCCACCCGAGAGGGCAGACAGGACCTCGGTTTAACTTCTCACCCGAAAGACAGCACCTCCGACAGTGCAGCTCTCCCTCAGTTCTGAATTGAAGTGTCAGCCTAGGTTAAATGCTCAAGTCCACAAAAAGCAGGGCAAATCCAATCCGGCCAATTACCGCCCCATCAGTCTACTCTCAATCATCAGCAAAGTGATGGAAGGTGTCGTCGACAGTACTATCAAGTGGCACTTACTCACCAATAACCTACTCACCGATGTTCAGTTTAGGTTCCACCAGGACCACTCGGCTCCAGACCTCATTATAGCCTTGGTCCAAACATGGACAAAAGAACTGAATTCCAGAGGTGAGGGGAGAGTGACTGCCCTTGACATTAAGGCAGCATTTGACAGAGTGTGGCATTAAGGAGCCCTAGTAAAATTGAAGTCAATGGGAATCAGGGGGAAAAGACTCCACTGGCTGGAGTCATACCTAGCACAAAGGAAGATGGTTGTGGTTGTTGGAGGCCAATCATCTCAGCCCCAGGACATCGCTGCAGGAGTTCCTCAGGGCAGTGTCCTAGGCCCAACCATCTTCAGCTGCTTCATCAATGACATTCCCTCCATCATAAGGTCAGAAGTGGGGATGTTTGCTGATGGTTGCACAGTGTTCAGTCCCATTCGCAACTCCTCAGATAATGAAGCAGTCTATGCCCGCATGCAGCAAGACCTGGACAACATTCAGGCTTGGGCTGATAAGTGGCAAGTAACATTCACGCCACACAAGTGCCAGGCAATGACAATCTCCAACAAGAGAGAGTCTAACCACTGCCCCTTGACATTCAATGGCATTACCATCGCCGAATCCTCCACCATCAACATCCTGGGGGTCACCGTTGACCAGAAATTTAACTGGACTAGCCACATAAATACTGTGGCAACAAGAGGAGGTCAGATGTTGGGTATTCTGCGGCACCTGACTCCCCAAAGCCTTTCCACCATCTACACGGCACAAGTCAGGAGGGTGATGGAATACTCTCTACTTGCCTGGATGAGTGCAGCTCCAACAACACTCAAGAAGCTCGACACCTTCCAGGACAAAGCAGCTCGCTTGATTAGCACCCCACCTACCACTTTAAACATTCACTTCCTCCAAAACCGGCGCACCATGGCTGCAGTGTGTACCATCTACAAAATGCACTGCAGCAACTCGCCAAGGCTTCTTCGGCAGCACCTCCCAAACCCGCGACCTCTTCTAACTAGAAGGACAAGGGCAGCAGGCGCATGGGAACACCACCACCTCCAAGTTCCCCTCCAAGTCACACAACATCCTGATTTGGACATATATTGCCATTCCTTCATCGTCGCTGGGTCAAAATCCTTGAACTCCCTCCCTAACAGCACTATTTGAGTACTCCACCACTGGAGGTTTTCCTCACCTCATGCCTGAGTCTGCTGTAGACTAATTGTTGGAGATTGATCGCTACAATTAATCAACAACTCCATCATCGTTGTATCATGCCACTACCATGCTGGTAGAAGGTGAACTCGATGGACCGGACGGTTTGCACCTGGGCAGGACCGGGACCGATGTCCTAGGTGAGTGTTTGCTAGTGCTCTGGGGGAGGATTTAAACTAAAATGGCAGGGGGTTGGGAACCTGAGCAGGGAGACAGAGAAAAGGGAAACAAGGATAGAAGCAAAAGACAGGAAGGAGAAAAACAAAAGGTGGCAGTCAGAGAAATCAAGGGTTTAAATCAAACATGGCCACAGTAAATAATAATTCTAAAAGGTCTAAGAGCATTAAAAAAACAAGCCTGAAGGCTTTGTGTCTTAATGCGAGGAGCATTCGTAATAAGGTGGATGAATTAGCTGCGCAAATAGAGGTAAACGAATATGATATGATTGGGATTACGGAAACATGGCTCCAGGGTGACCAAGGCTGGGAACTCAAACATAGAAACATAGAATCTAGGAGCAGGAGTAGGCCATTCGGCCCGTCGAGCCTGCTCCACCATTCAATACGATCATGGCTGATCATCCAAATCCAGTACCCTGTCCCTGCTTTAATCCCCACAGTACACATATCCCACCCTACCCCCGTAACCCCACGTATTTAATTCCCCCTAACATATCCCATCCTATCCCCATATATTTAATCCCCCCCTAACACTAAGGGTCAATTTATCATAGCCAAATCAACCTAACCCGCACATTTTTGGACTGTGGGAGGAAACCGGAGCACCCGGAGGAAACCCACGCAGACACGGGGAGAATGTGCAAACTCCACACAGACAGTCACCCTAGGTCAGGTTCGAACCCGGGTCCCTGGCGCTGTGAGGCACCAGTGCTAACCACTATGCCACTGTGTTGCCCAACATCCAGGGGTATTCAATATTCAGGAAGGACAGGCAAAAAGGAAAAGGAGGTGGGGTAGCATTGCTGGTTAAAGAGGGGATTAACACAATTGTAAGGAAGGATATTAGCTCTGATGATGTGGAATCTGTATGGGTAGAACTGAGAAATACCAAGGGGCAGAAAACGTTAGTGGGAGTGGTATACAGACCCCCAAACAGTAATGCGGAGGTTGGGGATGGCATTAAAAGGAAAATTAGAGAAGTGTGCAATAATGGCACAGCAGTTATCATGGGTGACTTTAATTTACATATAGATTGGGCTAACCAAATTAGTAACAGTACTGTGGAGGAGGAATTCCTGGAGTGTATACGGGATGGTTTCCTGGACCAATATGTCGAGGAACCAACTAGAGATCAGGCCATCTTAGACTGGGTATTATTTAATGAGAAAGGATTAATTAGCAATCTTGTTGTGCGAGGCCCCTTGGGTCAGAGCGATCATAATATGATCGAATTCTTCATTAAAATGGAGAGTGAAGTAGTTGACTCGGAGACTAGGGTCCTGAATTTAAATAAAGGAAACTACGATGGTATGAGGCGCGAGTTGGGTAGGATTGATTGGGGAATGTTACTCAAAGGGCTGACAGTGGATAGGCAATGGCAAACATTCAAAGATCGCATGGATGAACTGCAGAATTTGTTCATCCCAGTGTGGCATAAGAATAAAACAAAAAAGGTGACTCAACCGTGGCTAACAAGGGAAATTAGGAATAGCATAAGATCCAAGGAGAGGACATATAAATTGGCCAGAAAAAGCAGTAAACCTGAGGATTGGGAGCAGTTTAGGATTCAGCAAAGGAGGACAAAGGGATTAATTCAGAGGGGGAAAATAGAGTACGAGAGTAAACTTGCAGGGAACATAAAAACTGACTGTAAAAGCTTTTATAGATATGTGAAGAGAAAAAGATTGGTGAAGTCAAACGTAGGTCCCTTGCAATCAGAATCAGGGGAATTTATAATGGGGAACAAAGAAATGGCAGACCAATTAAATACATACTTTGGTTCTGTCTTCACAAAGGAGGACATAAATAACCTCCCAGAGATGTCGGGGAACATAGGGTCTAATGAGAGGGAGGAACTGAAAGAAATCAGTATTTGTAGGGAAATGGTGTTAGCGAAATTGACGGGATTGAAGGCCGATAAATCCCCAGGGCCTGATAATCTACATCCTAGGGTACTTAAGGAAGTGGCCCTAGAAATAGTAGATGCATTGCTGGTCATCTACCAAAATTCGATAGATTCTGGAACAGTACCCATGGATTGGAGGGTAGCTAATGTTACCCCACTATTCAAAAAAGGTGGTAGAGAGAAAATGGGGAATTATAGACCGATAAGCCTGACATCGGTAGTGGGGAAAATGCTAGAGTCCATTATAAAAAATGTAATAGCAGAGCACTTGGAAAACAGTGACAGGATTGGACAAAGTCAACATGGATTTACAAAAGGTAAATCATGCTTGACTAATCTACTGGAATTTTTTGAAGATGTAACTGGTAAAATAGATGAGGGAGAACCAGTGGATGTGGTGTATTTGGACTTTCAGAAGGCTTTCGATAAGGTCCCGCATAAGAGATTAGCATGTAAAGTTAAGGCACATGGGATAGGGGCAAGGTATTGACTTGGATAGAGAACTGGTTGGCAGACAGAAGGCAAAGAGTTGGAATAAACGGGTCTTTTTCCGAGTGGCAGGCAGTGACTAGTGGGGTACCGCAGGGATCGATGCTAGGACCCCAGCTATTCACAATATATATTAATGATCTAGACGAGGGAACTAGATGTAATATCTCCAAGTTTGCAGACGACACAAAGCTGGGTGGGCGTGTGTGCTGTGAGGAGGATGCCGAAAAACTCCAGTATGATTTGGACAGGTTGGGTGATTGGGCAGGTTATCCACTTTGGTGTCAAAAACGGGAAGGCAGATTATTATCTGAATGGCAATAGATTGGGAGAAGGGGAAGTGCAACGAGACCTGGGTGTCCTTGTGCACCAGTCGCTGAAGGTAAGCATGCAGGTGCAGCAGGCGGTTAAGAAGGCAAATGGTATGTTGGCCTTCGTAGCGAGAGGGTTCGAATACAGGAACAAGGATGTCTTGCTGCAGTTGTACAGGGCCTTGGTGAGACCACACCTTGAGTAGTGTGTGCAGTTTTGGTCGCCTTATCTGAGAAAGGATGTTCTTGCCATGGAGGGAGTGCAGCGAAGATTCACCAGGCTGATACCTGGGATGGCAGGAATGACGTATGAGGAGAGATTGGGTCGATTGGGCTTATACTTGCTGGAGTTTAGAAGAATGAGAGGGGATCTCATTGAAACTTATAAAATTCTAACAGGACTAGACAGACTAGATGCAGGAAGGATGTTCCCGATGGTCAGGGAGTCCAGAACCAGGGGTCACAGTCTAAGGATAAGGGGTAAGCCATTTAGGACAGAGATGAGGAGGAATTTCTTCACCCAGAGAGTGGTGAACCTGTGGAATTCTCTACCACAGAAGGTAGTGGAGGCCAAATCATTAAATATATTCAAGAAGGAGTTAGATATATTTCTTAAGGCTAAAGGGATCAAGGGATATGGGGAGAAGGCAGGGTCAGGGTACTGAATTTGGATGATCAGCCATGATCTCATTGAATGGCGGAGTAGGCTCGAGGGGCCGAATGGCCTACTGCTGCTCCTATCTTCTATGTTTCTATGACCTTGGTCTTTTTTTGTCTAGCAATTCCAATGTCCCTTTGTGGGGATGAGTGCCAATTATCTTACATTGGCAGAAACGGCTATCTGAAAAGGTTGCGGGAGTTATTGGCAGAAACGGCTATCTGAAAAGGTTGCGGGAGTTAGCTACGGCTTAACATAAGCATTGCTAGCCCAGACTTAGCCAGTATGTTGCTATAAGGCTTCCTGAAATGCAGCCAAAATGAATCCCAATTTGTTTTTAAAATTCAGGAAGAGGATACAAGTCAACAAAATGAATGTGCGATCAATCATTGCGTGTGCAATAATCTTATTCATCAAGGCTGTTAACCAGATGTCTGCAGGGTCACCATTCATTACATGAATGACCAAGCTGAACGATGTGATTTCGGACACAAAATGATAAAGTGATGGATATTCACTGCCTGCCATGCTCCCACTAATGTAATCTGGAGCAGAACCTGCTGTGTTACTGATGGAAATGTTATAACCATCAGTGCCTCAGAGCCACGCGGTGCTGTGTTGGTGATGAATGTGTGACTGCATTCATGTGAAACCCTCTGTTGTTTTACTGAAGGTGTTAACCTGTTTCTGGGGGGGGGGGCGGGGGGAAGTGCCTTAGTTAAAATAGCAGACAGACAAACTCGTTAACACTTTCGTTCCTAGGAACGTAAATAAAGAACTTGCATTTATATAGCAGCATTCCCTCCCTCATTCATAAACCGTGAGTGACTCCTCCAATCAAGCTGAGGCTTTTGTTCTAGTGCAGAGGTCAGCAGCATACTGCAGGTACATGCTTGCAGTAGGAGCAATCATTAGCTCTGTTGCTAGGCTCTCCTATTACTCAAGAGCCATGGCAGGCTGAACTATCTGATAATGGTACCGCATTCAGTTCAAAATTAATACTTTACATTGCAACCAAGTCAAAATATATTGTTTATTGGAGGTCAGAATGGAAAGAAGGAAGAACGTCTTTCGGATGAGACGTTAAACCGAGGCCCCATCTGCCCTTTCAGGTGGACGTAAAAGATTCCCACTGCACTATTTCGAAGAAGAGCAGGGGAGTTCTCCCCGGTGTCCAGGCCAATATTCATCCCTCAACCAATATCACTAAAATAAAAACCCAGATTATCTGGTCATTATCACATTGGTGTTTGTGGGATCTTGCTGTGCGTTTCCTACATTACAACAGCGACTATTTTTCAAAAAAGTACATCATTGGTTGTGAAGCGCTCTGGGACATCCCGAGGTTGTGAAAGGCGCTATCTAAATATCTTTCTCTCTTTGTGAGTGAATGGTTGATTGTATCCCTGCTGTAGTCTGCCTCTCACTAATTAAGAACGTGTTGTTAGGTTTAAATAGCCACACTCGGCAATAGAGGAGTCAGGAGCGGCCATTGGCCACCCCCTGCTGTAAATGCTGCTTACCGACAACAAAGATGATCTTGGCTTTCTTCAAATTATCTGCAAAAATAGAAATTATTTTTTAAAAATGGTTAGCAAACATGTCACAGAAGCTGTGTTTCTGAACTCACTTCATACTTCAGATTTGTGGCTGGGGCAAAAAAAATAAGGCATCAAACAGAGCAGGAGACCAGTTGCTCTATTTGAGTAGTTTTGTATTATTCATATTCTGCTCCAGGTGGCATTTTAGTGCCAAATCCTGATCAAGCCATTTTTACTTGGCTTTTATTCCCTTAAGTATAGAATATTAAGGGGTAATTAAGATGCTTACAGGATTTGATGGGGTAGATGGTGGGGGGAGTCCAGAACAAGGGGGCAATAACCTTAAAATTAAAGCTATGCCCTTCAGGGGCGATGTCAGGAAACACTTCTTCGCACAAAGGGTGGTGGAAATCTGGAACCGTTTCCTCCAAAAAGCTGTTGAGTCTGGGGGGTGGGGGGGGGTCAATTGAAAATTTCAAAACTGAGATTGCTAGATTTTTATTAGGCAAGGGTATTAAGGGATATGGAACCAAAGAACGCCTGTTCCTATGCACGGGGCTACAGGCATACTAGAATCCAATAAGCGCTTTCGGACATCCCGAGGTCGTGAAAAACATAAAAACCTCGAACCTGTTCCGCCATTCAACGAGATCATGGCTGATCTGTATCTCAACTCCATTTACCCGCCTTTGCTCCATATTCTTTGATACCCTTATCTCACAGAAATCTATCACTCTCAGTCTTGAAAATTTCAATTTTGGACCCAACATCCAACAGCCTTTTGGGGGAAAGAGAGTTCCAGATTTCCACTACTCTTTGTGCAAAGTTCTCTGCCACAAACCATTGTTGAGGCAGAGTCCATGAATTATTTAAAAACTGAATTAGATAGTTGGCATGGGGAGTGAGCAGAAGAGCGGGATTTGTTTTGCTGGGTTACGTAGCAGAGAAACATCAATACAGATTTCATGGTGAATGGCCCGTTTCTGTACTGTAACAATCTATGCTCCTTCTACTCAATCTCATTCTACCCAGGATCTAAAGGGGGAGAAATTCGGCCGCGCCCCGTTTGGGGCGCAATTATTGGCCGGGCGCAAAGTTTAGCGCCTGGCGCTAATTATCACCTCCGACTGCAAACTTGACTTCTATTGCCCCTGGAGGTGATTGGAGTGCTAAATCAGGCCCTTCACACCTGTCTTAAGGCGCTAACGCCGAGGAGCGAGGCGCTACCTCAGAGCGCTGGCGAAGCTCATGTGATGTCAGTCAGCAATGGAACACAGACACACTGGCGCCGGCCAGTTCTTAAAGGGGAGGGTCGATCTTGCTCTCCATCCACACCCTGCTCATTGCAGCCTTGAATCTCGGCCTGGAGAGACCTGTACATCAATTCTGCTGGAAAGAACAATGGAGAGGCCCAGGGAAAGAGTTCAGAGTGCAGTCCCCATAGTCTCTTCTAAATCGATGCAAGGAAGGTCAAATCAAAATGAACCTGCAAAGTGCTGCTCAGCACCCAAAACTCCTTCACACAGCGTTGAATCTCTCCAGAAGTCTCTCTCTCTCTCTCTGAATGCGTGGTGCAAAAAAAAAGGCAGGAAGCGGTCGCCTTTAAATAGCGCTCCCCCAGTCCCTTCCCGACTGCAAAACGTTCCCCTCAACCTGTCGTTGCTAGCGGCAGGCGGTAAGGCAGGGGGCACCACTCAATATCCGGTCCGGGGCGCAACCGGGGCGTTGCACGCTCGACTAACGTCACGATCTGCGGGCGCAGGAGATCGTGGCGGTAGTGTTTAGCACCGCCGCAAAATGTCTGGTCAATTTCGCGAGCGGCGCAAACATTGCCGCGCCCGGGCGCTAGTTGCTTTGCGACCCATTAGGGCCCTCTTAGGGCGCTAACGGGAGGCGCAAAGCAACCGAATTTTTCCCCCCAAAACTGTGGCACTCCTCATCTCCCTCTGTCTTCTCTTCCTTTTACAATCATTTAAAACGTAAACTTGGGCCATCATACCACTCCTACTTGATGTGCCTCATCTTCTCTCCTACAACCTGGGTAGTGTCCTGCACCACAAGCCTTGGCACTTCACCTGGGATTCCAAGTTAAAATCAATACTAACCTTCCATTTTGGTATCTTCAGATGCTGTGGACTGGTTATCAATCTGCCAAATGCAAAGGTAAAATGGAAAATCTTACTGAAAGTAGATGAATGCTAAAACAGGTTTTGTGTCTTACAGTTATAGAGGGCTATCATTTGTCATTCATGCAGCTGAGTTGAAGCAAGCATTGGCCTTAAGTAAAGCCACGATGCAGCAATCAAATTGTAGTATAGGTAATACTGTGAATATTTACAAGATCATTGCATTGCATTTGCACCACAGTTTGGGGAGGGATGCACTTTTGTGATGCAGCAAACAAAAGCAACCAAACTTCTGTTTAATGGCATGAAAGCCATTGGGAGTTCCTGACCCATCAGGAGTCTTCACACTCTGTCGGGCCGGGCAAGGGGGGGGCCGGGCGAGGGGGGGCTGGGCGAGGGGGGGGCCGGGCAAGGGGGGGGGGCCGGGCTGGGTGAGGGGGGATGAGGGGGTGCTGGGCGAGGGGGGGGGGGAACGGGCGAGGGGGGGGGGTGTGAGGGGGTGCTGGGCGAGGGGGGGGGATGGGCGAGGGGGGGGGGGGGTCGGGCTGGGTGAGGGGGGGGGTGAGGGGGTGCTGGGCGAGGGGGGGCCGGGCGAGGGGGGGGGCCGGGCTGGGCGAGGGGGGGGGGGGGGGGCCGGGCTGGGCGAGGGAGGATGCCAAACATGGCCACTTAGGAGAGGTACCAGTGCCTGTGGAACCTGGACCCCAGCAAGAATTGACACCTTCAGGAGAGGTGGGAAGAAAATTGGCAAGAAAAAACAAATTAACCAAATTTTTGCTTCTTTAGGTATGGGATTAGAGTAGAGTGAACATCTGGACAGATGCAATGAGTCGAATGGCCTCCTTTTGTGGCACTGATCTCTGGATTTGTAGACCAATATTTTGGAATATAAAGTTCCTCCCCACTCAAGGGACTAATACCACAGTAATGGCAGATCCTGCAGTATAAGACAACTGTTCTTTTCTGTAAAATAAAAACATTCCAGTTTATTAAAAATATCCCATTATCGGCAGGATACTGGAGCCATGGAAAGAGGACAGCAAAGATTCACTAGAATGAGATGTTGTAGTTATGAAGAAAGACTGGTAAATTTGGAGCTTATTTCACTGGGGTAGAGAAGGTTGGGGGGAGTGGGGAGATCTAATATTAGGGCTTTAGGATTATGGAAGGTTTGCGAGGGTAAATAGGGTAATTGAGAGGGTATGATTTTACTGACTGTGTTAATCTGATTATTCATTAAGTTAATATGATGATACAATTTGGAAAGGATCTCGAGAAACATCCAGTCTCTAAGATATCAATAGTCTACTCGGTGCGATGCCGAGAGATGAACTTTGATGTACCGGACTGATTTAGACCAATGATTCCAAACAGGTTTCATGGATCCTTTGGAGATGGGGGGAGGGTTCATGAGTGATACCCAGAGTGTTCCCAGGTACCTATGCAAGGGGAACAGAAATGCAACTGAGAGGTGAGGCAGGAAAAAAAAAAGACATTTATAGTGCCTTTCACCACCTCATGACGTCCCAAAGCGCTTTTCAGCCAATGAAGTACTTTCTTGAAGTGTAGTCACTGTTGTAATGTAGGTAATGTGGCAGCCAATTTGTGCACAGCAAGATCCCACAAACAGCAATGAGATACATGACCAGATAATCAACAAAATACAAAATGGCCATGCTGTTTCTAGGAATGTCTAATTATGAATAAACCCACTGTAGTTTCATTTCAGTCTCCTGCAGATAAATAATCTTGGACCTGGCATTCCCAGGCTAAAGGGGGTTGGGTCACAAGTAATCTTTTTGTAAGTTTAAGGATAAGGAGTCAGTTGGGGGGCGTGTCAAAGAGGTTAAGGGGAGATTTAATAGAGGTGTTGAAAATTGAGAGAGGTTTTGATAGAATAAATAGGGAGAAACTGTTTCCACTGGTAGGAAGGTCGGTAACCAGAGGACACAGATTTAAGGTAACTGGCAAAAGAACCAGAGGGGAGATGAGGAGAATTTTTCTTACACTGCAAGTTGTTGTGATCTGGAATGCACTGCCTGAAAGGGCAGTGGAGGCAGATTCAATAGTAACTTTCAAAATGGAGTTGGATAAATACTTGAAAAGGAAAAAAATTCAAGGCTATGGGGAAAGAGCAGGGGGAGTGGGACTAATTGGAGAGCTCTTTCAAAGAGCCGGCACAGACACGATGGGCCGAATGGCCTCCTTCTGTGCTGTATGATTCAATGATCTGCAGGGAGTCTCCCATACAACAAAATTCAAAGCGCACTGATTTAGCCCGATAGGCCACGTACACAGATTTCTGCAACAAAAGGAACTGTCAATGGAGAATTAATTCAATTCCGATAGGGACAATTTTTTAAAAACTCATTTACATACAAGCCTTTAGTGAGAAGTCGCCTTTGACAGGCCTCGAGTGCAGAAAAAAAAAACAGGGACTAATGAGAGATGCTTTCATTCACCCACACAGATGATTTTTAAGACGCTTTAGCTTTTCGCATTAGCTGCCATATTTCTCTCAGTTGGATTCCGCGCTAATAGAAGTCAAGCGATATTTAAATTTTTTTTTGAAAAACACCTTCAGCAAACAAAATTCCATTGACGCAGGAAGCGCTGTTAGTGTCAATGAGACAAGGCTGACAGTGGTGTTTGGAGCCAGCGTTTGTTCAGTGAGGGGGGGGATTTGGTTGGAGTTAGCCGTGTTAACTCTTGGTTTTCAGTTTCCTTTCAGAAACGTGTGAAAATAATAGAATTCCAGCTGCCAGTGGCCGGGGTAGATGGAAATAGAACACTGTGTTCTGAGGAAACATGAAAGGATTTACATTGTGGTTATGGCGTAGATTGCTTTGTGCAAAGGTTGGAGAAGACTGTCCTTTCGTACTGTAATCCCAGCTAGCCAGAGTTAGAGACAGGGAACAAGGAGTCAGGTGACTGGGAAAGGTCAGCGAGGGAGGGTTTGGGCACAGGGAAGAGGCTGGGGAGGAAGAGTGGGGAGAGGGGTTTGTTTTTAATTCATTCCCGGGATCTGGGCGTCGCTGGCAAGGCCAGCATTTATCGCCCATCACTAATTGCCCTCGAGAAGGTGGTGGTGAGCCGCCGCCTTGAACCGCTGCAGTCCGTGTGGTGAAGGTACTCCCACAGTGCTGTTAGGGAGGGAGTTCCAGGATTTTGACCCAACGACGATGAAGGATCGGCGATATATTTCCAAGTCAGGATGGTGTGTGACTTGGAGGGGAACATGGAGGTGGTGGGAGGCGAAGTGTGAGGGGCAAAAAGAGAGTGGTAGAGGCTGGGATGGGGAAAGAGTGATGATCATAAGGGCACCGTAGTTTAGTGGTTATGTTACTAAACTAGCAATTTAGAGGCCTGGACTAATAATAATAAACCCGAGTTCAAATCCCACCACGGCAGTTTAAAAATTGGAATTCCGTTAAAAAATATCTGGAGATATAACAAGTTGTTGTGAGTAAAATTGACATTGTCGTCAAAACCCAACTGGTTCACGAATGTCCTTTACACAAGGAAACCTGATCATCTGGCCTATATGTGACGCCAGTCCCACACCAACGTGGTTGACTCTTAATTGCCCTCTGAAGTGGCCCAGCAAGCTACTCCCACCATCACCTTCTCAGGGCAACTAGAGGTGGGTATTAAATGCCGACCTTGCTAGCGACGAGAATGAATAAAATAAATACAGATCAGGTTTGGCTCTGATGCCCCCTCTGTCACGTACCCTGTGGACAGTCACTGCTTGGACTCACACATGAAGTATAGACACTCGCACAGGAGAGCAGCCTGTAGAAATGTACACTAGGAGGAGTCAGCGCCTTCGGAAGAGGAGGAGAGAATTGGCTCCCTTCCACCTCCCTCCCTCCCACTACACTACCGTACCCCGTGGTACGTGACCGACTACTTTAACCAGGTGAGCCATCCGGCGCCCCACAGCATAAATGTTCAACGAGCGACACGCTCATTAAGCTCCGTCAGGATATTGTATTGTGAAGCGTGTCCACCAAACCTCGGCCTTAAAAGCGAAACGAAAGCCATCTCCGGTAACCCATAAATAGAGTTGATCCAATTTTAAAAAGTAATATAAATCTTTTCAGCGACACCATCAAATTGGAATGTCGCAATACCAGTTTCAAGAATTGCTAAAACCAAAAGCAAAATACGACGGTTGCTGGAAATCATAAAATAGAAACAGAAATAGCTGGGAACACTCAGCAGGTCAGGCAACATCTGATTGAAAACTGGTTCTGATGACCTGACCTGAAACATTAACTCGGTTTCTCTCTGCACAGACGCTCCCCGACACTGCTGAGCGATTCCAGCATTTCCTGTTTTTAGTGACAAGAAATACTAGCCTTAGGGGCAACATGACAAGAAAACGTTTATGAATTTGTTTATAACCATCCTGCCCAGGAACAACCTAGAAAAGATACAATAATACTTTATGAAAATTACTTTACAAACTTGGGATTCAGAACAGGATATGAAAGGAAGGGGGCCGGGGGGAGGGGCAGAAATAAGAAACAAAAGGAGATACAACTGACTGTTATTACCTGATCTTCAGATTCGGACTCAATACCAACAGCATCTGTGAAATCCACGAGCAAACTGAGGTCGAGTTCACTGGGGCCTGGTACGTTTGGGGAAATAAGATGTCAGAAAATAAGGAGAGAACTTGTCTCCTGTTGAAATCCATAGCAATTTACAATGGTACCTATTGACACATAGGATCAGCCGGGGCTCAGTGGGCAGCACCCTCGCCTCTCAGTCAGAAGGTTGTGGGTTCAAGACCCACTCCAGAGACTTGAGCACCAAAACCCAGGCTGACATTCCAGTGCAGTGCTGAGGGAGCGCTGCACTGTCGGAGGTGCCGTCTTTCGGAGGAGACGTTAAACCATCTGCCCTCTCAGGTGGACATAAAAGATCCCATGGCACAATTTGAAGAGGAGCTGGGGACTTCTCCCGGTAGCAGCTAGAGTTAACCTCAGCTGGAGTATTGGGGGGGAATTTTAACCCTGCAAAAATCTTTACCCCCCCAAAAAAAACAGGTGGGTTGGGGTCGGGTGGGAGATTAAAGTGTTGAAAATCTGAATCCCGACCCGCCCACTTCTGGTTTTAACGGAGGCGGGACGCGAGGCGGGCAGCCAACCCGCTCCCAGCAATTTTAAATGTGGCCGGCCGGGGTTCCTGGGCCTCGGGATTCCCAGCAGCTGCAACGAGGCGAGGACAGCCTCAGGGAGCAAACCCAAAGCTCCCCCACCATCAGCCCCCCCCCCCGCCACCCCCATACAAACCCACCCCCTGGATCAGACACCCCTGGCCGGGAATCAGACCGGTATTAGAATGGTACCAGGGATGAGGGACGTCAGTTATGTGGAGCGATTAGAGAAGCTGGGATTGTCCTCCTTCGAGCAGAGATGGTTAATAGGAGATTCAATAGAGATGTTCAAAATTATGAGGAGCGAGTTGTTATGATCTGGAATACACTGCCTGAAAGGGTGGTGGAAGCAGATTCAATAGTAGCATTCAAAATGGAATTGGATATCTACTTGAAAAGAAAAAAATTGCAGGGCTCTGGGGAAAGAGCAGGGGGAGTGGGACTAATTGGTTAGCTCTTTCAAAGAGCCAGCACAGGCACGGTGGGCCGAATGGCCTCCTTCTGTGCTGTATCAATCTATGATTCGAAAAGCTTTCAGGAAAAAAAAGGAAGTTGGGTTTTCGCCTGCTCTGGTGAATCGGTTTTCTTAAAATCCACATTCACCGAGATACGAAGGACAAATTCAGGAGGAGAAAAGCCACAAGGCTCAGAGTTCGCATCAGAGGGGCGAGTCATGAGGAAAGGCTGGAGAATATTGGGCTATTCAGCCCAGAGAGGAGATGACCGAGAAATGATGTTGTGAAGGTACACAAGACAGGATGCGGAATAGAAAAGACAAATCCGGATCACTCCTTCAAATTAAACCATGACATTAGGACAAGATTCAAATCAGGAAAAGGCTCTTTTGGAACCAATGTCAGGAAAGAAAAGAAAGAACGAACTTGCATTTATATCACGACTTTCACAATCTCGGGGCATCCCAAAGCACTTTACAGCCAATGAAGCACTTTTGAAGTGCAGTCGCTGTTGCAATGTAGGAAACACGGCAACCAAATTGTGCACAGCAAGATCCCACATACAGCAATAAGATGTGGACCAAAGAATCTGATTTTTTTTTTAAAAAGTGATGTTGGTTATTGTCCTGGACACCGGTGGGGGGGGGGGGGGGGGGAGAACTGCCCTCCCCTTCTTCGAAATAGTGCCGTGGGATCTTTTACATTCACCGGAAAGGGCAGAAGTTAAAACATCGGTTTAAACGTCTCATCTGAAAGACGGCACCTCCGCCAGTGCAGCAACTCCCTCAGTACAGAGACAAAAACCCCGCAGAAAAACTGAGGGCCAGTAAGGTAAAAAAAAAAACTTCTCTCCGACCACCTCAGGTGATCGAAAGAAGTCCAGGAGAGTCAGCAGTTGTTTGGAACTATTGAAAGGTCAATTTGAATTCCAGTTCAGGAATGTGCGATGCCGAACTCCACAATGCCTGCTGGGATGAGTCTGTGTGTTCTTCATCCTGTTCTAGTTGTCATGGTTTCACAGAAGTGCCTCCAGTTTTTGAGTCTTTGATCCAAGGTGCTCATCTCTCTCTACCACAAGCCTGCCTGTCAGTTCCGTCCACTTTCATTACTGTACAGTACTGTACACTCAACCAGTGACAGTTTAATGGACATGGAAGAGGCTCTCAGCAGATCAGAGCTCACACGCTGAGGTAAAATCTCCGGCTTTGATCCCTACAGATTAGCAAGGTCCCAGATCTGATCTTGGTAGCTGAAACGAGTTGGGGTGGCCCTCTCGCCTCCAAGTCAGAAGGTTGTAGGTTCAAGTCCCACTCCAGAGACTAGAGCACATAATCTAGGCTGACACTCCCAGTGCAGTGCTGAGGGAGTGCTGCACTGTTGGAGGTGCCGTCTTTCAGATGAGACGTTAAAGCGAGGCCCCATCTGCTCTCTCAGGTGATGTAAAAGATCCCATGGCACTATTTCGAAGAAGAGCAGGCGAGTTATCCCTGGTGTCCTGGCCAATATTTATCCCTCAACCAGCATCACCAAAAAACAGATGATCTAGTCATTACCTTACTGCTGATTGTGGGAGCTTGCTGTGCGCAAATTGGGGCGTTTCCTACATTACAACAGTGACTACACTTCAAGAGTACTTCATTGGCTGTAAAGTGCTTTGGGAGGGCCTAGGGTCATGAAAGGCACTATATAAATGCAAGTTCATTCTTTCATAGAATCTTACAGCACAGGTCATTTGGCCCATCGTGCCTGTGCACCTTTTCTACTTTTCTTTACAACTGTCCTAAATTAGAGGACGAAAAATCAGTCAGGGTTCCTGCCCCTGACTACTACACAGTAATCACTACAGGAAACGTGCATGAATAAATCAGGTGAGGACAGGATTCGGGTTCGGGTTAGATGTGATGCACTACACGGTCGGATAGCCTGCCATTAGTCGGTGACAGGTTTTCACTTGGAACAGGCACTTGGGCAACCAGTGCCCATGCAACTGTATCCCAGTGAGGGAATCCATGCCTTTGGGAGAGGAGACGCATTTGAAAAGCTCCAAGATCAGAAGCTGAATACAGACAAGGAAGGCCATTTGGCCCATTTTAAGTTCACCCACCCCGAAAGACCCTACACAGCCCCACCCCCCTCCCAATCCCCCCACTATCAAGCCATTTTCACCTCGACCTACTCTGTCCGTTCCATGTGTTGGTCACAGTCTAAGGATAAGGGGTAAGCCATTTAGGACAGAGGTGAGGAGGAATTTCTTCACCCAGAGAGTGGTGAACCTGTGGAATTCTCTGCCACAGAAGGTAGTAGAGGCCAATTCATTAAATAGATTCAAGAAGGAGTTGGATATATTTCTTAAGGCTAAAGGGATCAAGGGATATGGGGAGAAGGCAGGGACAGGGTACTGAGTTTGGATGATCAGCCATGATCGCATTGAATGGCAGAGCAGGCGCGAGGGGCCGAATGGCCTACTCCTGCTCCTATCTTCTATGATTCTATGGTCAATGTGTGAAAAACTTCCTGATATAATCAGTCCTAAACTTGGCTTTTGCTAGTTTGAACCCATGTCCGTGTGTCCTACTCGGGCGATTAGTTTGGTGCAATAATTCGGGTCTACCTTTTCCATACCGTAAAAATCGACCTCTGAGATTCTCCTCTCAGTCGCCTCCTTTTGAGGCTGGATAGCCCAAGTTTCTCAAGAATGCGTCCTGGAAAAGTCACACAACCGCTCCTGGGTTGTTAAATATGATGTTGTTACTGAGGAATGGAGCTGGCAATAATATTTTGGACTCAGACTTGATTGTGCTTAGTAACTGTCAACAAATGTCTCATGTCTCTCATCAACTGCCTCCTCCTCAATCTGCCATCCTCCAGCATGAATACAAATGGCAGCCCAGGACTTCGAGCTTACCTGCCACAGGATCTTTGGTAGGGAACAGCTTGTTGTCGACTGCCACAGATATATCGTAAAACACCTCCTCTTCATCTCTGTCTGCATCCAGCTGGGTAGAAATTGGAAAAAAGTCATGTCATCAGTTAAGTTCCATATTTAATAATATCGGTGATCTTGTACTGGGAGTCACGTTCCACATTTCAATGCTACCGTGTCAAACACAGATGCTTAAATGAATCAGCCAGACATTGTCTGTCTGTGTCTGCATCCATCTCTACCACCCAGGATTTCAGACTAGAGAAGACTAATTCTCGTAATGATATAGTAGACACGGTCTTTCATTTGTGTTTAGCGAGTTATCTAGCTTATTGGGTTAAGTAAATTTACATTAGGTTTGTGAGTACAGTCCTGTCGGAATCATCGTAATTCACCGACACAAGCCTGAATCATAAGCAGAGAATTATTGAAATGTTAGCGAGGAAGGAGGCTATTTGTCCTATTATGTCCCTGCTGGTCCAAGATCCACGTTGGAGCGCTCTAGTCTAATTCCAATTCCCTGCCCTTTTCCCGTACCCTTTAGTATTTTCTTCTTTATGCTACTGATTTCATTCTCTCAAATGCTGTGATAGACCCAGCTTTGTATCTTAATTACCAATTGCATTAAAAAGCTTCTTCTCACCTCCCCTACCAGTAGCACCAATTCACAGTTCATGTTTGATTCACTGACCCATGGAAATAATCCTTCACTGTTGCCCCTCTCGACTCCTTTCAGAACTTTGAACACTTCTATTAGATCTCCCCTTAACCTGCTCAGCACTGGTGATTAGAGGCCTAGTTTTCAAAACTCTCATCGTCATCATATCCTCTAATCCACAGTAACGTCCGAGTCAATCTAAGCTGCATTGCTACCTTAGTTCCATTTTCCTTTCCATAATGGAGATCCCAAAACTGTACACTGTACTCCCAACAGTGGCCTAACCAGGTCAGGTACAGCACGGGTCATATACTGAGTAAAGCTCCCTTTACACTCTCCCATCAAACACCCCCAGGGCAGGTACAGCATGGGTCATATACTGAGTAAAGCTCCCTTTACACTCTCCCATCAAGCACTCCCAAGGCAGGTACAGCATGGGTTAGATACAGAGAAAAGCTCCCTCTACACTCTCCCATCAAACACTCCCAGTTTAGCTCATAGAATCATACAGCACAGGAGGCCATTCGACCCATCATGCCTATGCTGACTCCCAATTAGTCCCACTCCCCTTCTCTTTCCCCCATAGCCCTGCAAATTTCTCCTTTTCATGGATATATATCCGATTCCCTTTTGAAAGTTACTATTGAATCTGCTTCCTCCGCCCTTTCAGGCAGTGCATTCCAGATTATAACAACCTGCTGCGTAAAAGAATTGCTACTCATCTCTCCGCTGGTTCTTTTGCCAATTATCTTCAATCTGTGGCCTCTCGTTGCCGACCCTCCTACCAGTAGAAACAGTTTCTCCCTATCTACTCTATCAAAACGCTTCACAATTTTAAACACCTCTATTAAATCTCCCCTTAACCTCATCTGCTCTGAGGAGAAAAATCCCAGCTTCTCTCATCTCACTGTCTAACCGAAGTCCCTCAGTCCTGGTGCCATTCCAGTAAATCTCCTCTGCACCCTCTCCAAAGCCTTTTCAGAAGTAACAGTGCCACCACTGGAGGGAGTGGGAATAGCTGCCATTGCCACTATTGTAGCTGACTGATTTGTGGCCAACTCAAATGCATTATAGCTGGCAAATTTTGGGTCTCATGATCCTTAACTCATACCAGACAAAACCCATACAGGGCACCCTCGTACACGGGATCGATCAGAAATAGGAACATCATATGGGTTTGTTACTGAGCTGCACATAGGGGTAGGGCTGCTGGTCATTGCTGACCTCACACGAACACCAAAATGTGCTCAGGTCAAATTCCGCATCTGCAATGAATGTGTTAGCAGACCGAGGAATTTGGTACGACTACGTGAAGTATTTATACATCCCCAGTGTGTTTTTACATCTTAGGAACAGGAGTAGGCCATTCATCTCCTTGAGCCTGTTCCGCCATTCAATGAGATCATGGCTGATCTGTATCTTAACTCCATCCACCCGCCTTGGCTCCATATCCCCCAATACCCTTGGCTACTAAAATCTAGCGAGCTCAGATTTAAAATTGTAAATTGAGCATCTACTGCTCTTTGTGGGAGAGAGTTCCACACCTCTACCACCCTTTGTGTGAAGAAGTGTTAGATCACGGCTGATCTCTATCTTAACTCCATCTACCCGCCTTGGTTCCAAATCCCTTAACCTAACAAAACCTATCGATCTCAGTTTTGAAATTTTCAATTGACCCCCAGCCTCAACAGCTTTTTGGGGTAGTGAGTTCCAGATTTCCACTCCCCTTTGTGTGAAGAAGTGCTTCCTGACATCACCCCTGAACGGCCTAGCTCTAATTGTAAAGTTATGCCCCCTTGTTCTGGACTCCCCCACCAGAGGAAATGGTTTACGTAAGAAATAGGAGCAGGAGTAGGCCAATGGGCTCCTCGAGCCTGCTCCGCCATTCAATAAGATCATGGCTGATCTGATCCTAACCTCAAATCTAAAGAACACAAAAAGTAGGAGCAGGACCCGGCCACTCAGCCCCTGGGCCCACTCCGCCACCCACAGGGCCCTGACCGATCCGAACTCAGCCTCATGTCCAATTTCCTGCCCGCTCACCGTAACCCCTAATTCCCTTTACCTCTAGGAAACTATCTATTTCTGTTTAAAATTTATTTTCTCTCTATTTTAAAAAAAAATTCATTTATGGGATGTGGGCATCACTGGCAAGGCCAGCATTTATTGCCCATCCCTAATTGCCCTTGAGAAGATGGTGGTGAGCCGCCTTCTTGAACCGCTGCAGTCCGTGTGGTGAAGGTACTCCCTCAGTGCTGTTAAGTACGGAGTGCCAGGATTTTGACCCAGCGACGATGAAGGAACAGCGATATACTTGCAAGTCAGGATGGTGTGTGACTTGGAGGGGAACTTGGAGCTGGTGTGTTCCCATGCGCCTGCTGCCCTTGTCCTTCTAGGTGGAAGAGGTCGTGGGTTCGGGAGGTGCTGCCGAAGAAGCCTTGGCGAGTTGCTGCAGTGCATCTTGTAGATGGTACACACTGCAGCCACGGTGCACCGGTGGTGGAGGGAGTGAATGTTTAAGGCGGTGGATGGGGTGCCAATCAAGCAGGCTGCTTTGTCCTGGATGGTATCGAGCTTCTTGAGTGTTGTAGGAGCTGCACTCATCCAGGCAAGTGGAGAATATTCCATCAAACTCCTTACTTGTGCATGGTGGAAAGGCTTTGAGGAGTCATGAGGTGAGACACTTGCCGCCAAATACCCAGCCTCTGACCTGCTCTTGTTGCCACAGTATGTTTGTGCCCTATCAACTCCTTTAATCATCTTAAACATCTCAATTAGATCACCCCTTAATCTTCTATATTCAAGGGAACACAAGCCTAGTCTGTGCAGCCTGTCCTCATACATTAACTGTTTAAGACCCAGTATCATTCTGGTGAAGCTGCACGAAGTCTAAGCTAAGATTGAAAATGCAGCTCCTTGATACAAAGCTAACTATGAGAACTCAACATATTGGAACCAAAGCCCATTCTGAATTGATCAGTCAATATATCTAATTCCCCTCCCCAGCCTCCAAAAACACTGACTCAAGGGTTAGTCGGCAGCAGCCCCAATAGTACCTCGCCCATTCTTCCTACGTGAGCCCAGTGATGGTGAACAAGCTAATTGACCACAGGGATATCACAAAGACCAGCCTGATCCTGTTTTCACCCAACGTCTACACAGGACCCCTTTAAGCCCAATGTCTCTGAGCCTAATTAAAGTGTCCGTCTGCTGGGATCAGCTAATTTCACACGGACTGGGAACCTAGGACCTTCCTGGCCGCTATAGATCAGTTCTTTACCTACCCCGCCCCCCCCGCCCCCGCCCCCGCCCCCGTTGCAGGGAAAAGTGCTGGCCTAATTCAGTGGGCATTGTAGGCGTGTAGTGATTAGAGACACCGGCAAGTGTTCAATACTTTTTGCTAATGGCAAGCTTTAATTGCAATTAAAATCAATAACTGGAGATTTGGCAGCACATTTTTTGTTACTTTATATACACAACAAAAACGAAAATAGAGTTCACGATTTATTAAGGATCAGTTCGGAGAGACAATGCAATTATTGTTCAGCATTAAATCAGTGATAAACAGCAGAAGTAATAGCACGACATAATTTGCTTTTGTATTGTCAGATAATGACAATTAATGAACAGCAAAGGGGTCTTGGCTTCGCTCCAGCACAAACTGTGTCGTGTCCTTTACAAACACAGTAGTGTAATAGTTATGCGCCAGAGAAAGTGGGTTCAAATCCCACCACGGCAATTTCAATTCAGTAAAAGGTGACCACGGCCCGGATTGTCGTTAAAACCCAACTGGTTCACCAATGTCCTTTTGGGGGGGAAGGAAACCTGCCGTCCTACCCTGGTCGGGCCCATACGTGACTCCAGTCCCACACCAACATGGTTGATCCTTAACTGCCCTTTGAAGTGGCAATGAAACCCCAAATAATTCTCTGCAATAAATTCCAACCGCATCATCTATAATATATTTTAAAAACACAGATCTTTTACAGACTTGCAATCTTAAAATGCTTTGTGCTTCTTAGTTGGAGCCTGAAGCTGACTGTTGTTTGGTCAAAGGACTTGCATAGTTCCCTGACTGAACAACAATTAAACTCGGGGTGACCAGAGGTTCTGTTCACATAACAATTAGACTTCGTAGTCTTAAAAAGGGACACAGAATGGCTTTGCCATGACCAATATCTTGTGCATTACTTCCCTCCTTCAAAAACAGTGCATCGTCCGACTTATGCCACGGGAAAGTCATTATATGTCAACTGTGGTTCAGTGGGTAGCACTCGCGCCTCTGAGTCAGAAGGTTGTGGGTTCACAGTCCCACTTCAGAGACTTGAGCACTCCTGTGCAGTGCTGAGGGAGTGCTGCACTGTCAGAGGTGCCGTCTTTTTAAACCGAGGCCCCGTCTGCTCTCTCAGGTGGACGTAAAAGATCCCACGGCACTATTTCGAAAAAGAGCAGGGGAGTTATCCCCGGTGTCCTGGCCAAAGTTGGCAGAGTATAGCTAGACTGCATATGCCAACTTAACCAAAACAAGGTCAAGTAGAGAGATAAAAACCACATACTGATTTATTGCCAGGATGGATTTCTTTCCTCTACCTTTCAAGGCTATTGCCAGGGAAACAATTACGTCCGATACATGATGGGATTTGATGGAGTAGATCAGGAGAAACTGTTTGCACTGGCAGGAGGGTCGGTAACCAGAGGACACAGATTGAAGATAATTGGCAAAAGAATTAGGGGGAAGATGAGAAGACATTTTTTTCATGCAGCGAGTTATGACGATCTGGAATGCACTGCGTGCAAGGGCGGTGGAAGCAGATTCAATAGTAACTTTCAAAAAGGAATTGGATAAATACTTGAAAAGGAAAAAAAGTGCAGGGCAATGGGGAAAGAGCAGGGGAGTGGGACTAATCGGATAGTTCTTTCAGAGAGCCGGCACGAGCACAATGGGCCGAATGGCCTCCTTCTGTGCAGCATTCTTTGATTTTCCCCACTCTTTATATTAATGTTGGTGGACTTCAGTGACGTGCTGATTCTCCATTACCGAACTCTGGAATCTTACCAGACTGCACTTCAACATGCGGAAGTGTAAACTGTACAGTGGCCTCTCAATCAGCTGGCCCATCGTGACTGCTCTTTGGATGTGAAGCACTCTGAAATACGGTAGCTGAGGCAGGTATTTCCTTGGTGTCACTCAAACAGACATCAGGAGGAAACTATCCAATCCCTTATTAATGCAAAAGAGATAAATGCCTCCCAAACCACATCATCCCAAATTGCAAGTAGGTTAATCTGCAACTAAAATAGCACAGGTCCCAGGTAGCCTAGAATCTTAAAATGGTTAAGAAGTAGCTTACTTGCCAATTAAAAAGACTCAAGCCATCAATTGAGACATCGATGCAAGATTAAATATAAAGAGATCTAGGACAGAGAGCAGCAGAGTGTTGGGAGGCTGTGGAATGCACGACCGGAGTTAGTGACTGAAGCGGAGACCATCTCAATATTTAAGAACAGGATACATAGGTCGGAGAACTCCGCGCTCCCCCAATTCTGGCCGTGCCTTCAGCTACCTAGGCCCCAAGCTCTGGAATTCCCTCCCTAAACCCTCTCCTCCTTCAAGATGCTCCTTAAAACCTACCTCTTTGATCAAGTTTTTGGTCACCTGCTCTAGTATCTCCTTATGTGGCTCGGTGTCAAATTTTGTTTTATAACGCTCCTGTGATGTACCTTGGGATGTTTCACTATGTTAAAGACGCTATATAAATGCAAGTTGTTGATGAAGAAAAAGTGGGATGAAGGGAACAGAGTGGGTACATGCCATCCTTGGTCTGGCCTGTAAGTGACTCCAGCCCCACACCAACGTGCTTGACTCTTAACTGCCTAGCCAATAGTATCACCACCTTCTCAGAGCAACTAGTGATGGGTAATAAATGCCAACTTTGCCAGAAATACCCACATAAAAGAGAGAATTAATTTAAAAGCAAATCGAAAAATGCATAAAGATTCTCACAACACAGAACAGTTATTACAGCTGGCAAATGACTCTGCACTAATACAATTCCAGGCTCCAGAGATCAGATCGCTTATGTTTTGGGAAAAACCTCCAATGTTTACAAATATCATCCAAATTAAATTTACTCCGCTGACTGGAATTTATCAGAATTCAAATTCAAGTTTTTTTCTTTTAAACAAAATTTGTGGTGATGTTGGTGCCATGGCCCGACTAATGCAGCAACAACAGTGGATGCCAAGCAGAAGAGAAAGGCCCCCCCGCCATGACTCAGTGGGTAGCACTCTAACCCCTGAGGCAAAGTCGTGGGTTCATAGTCCCACTCTAGAGACTTGAGCTACAAAATCTAGGCCGACACTCCAGTGCAGTGCTGAGGGAGTGCTGCACTGTCGGAGGTGCCGTCTTTCAGATGAGACGTTAAACCGAGGCCCCGTCTCCCCTCTCAGGTGGACATAAAAGATCCCATGGCACTATTCCAAAGGTCGCACAACACCAGGTTATAGTCCAACAGTTTTATTTGAAATCACAAGCTTTCGGAGCTATCGATTTGCTCCTTCCTCAGGTGAAGGAAGGAGCAAATCGATAGCTCCGAAAGCTTGTGATTTCAAATAAAACTGTTGGACTATAACCTGGTGTTGTGCGACCTCTCAATTTTGTCCACCCCAGTCCAACACCGGCATCTCCGCATCATGACTATTCCAAAGAGCAGGGGGGTTCTCCCTGGTGCCCTGGCCAATATTTATCCCTCAACCAACATCACTAAAAACAGATTATCTGGTTGTGGGTCCTTGCTGTGTGCAAATTGGCTGCCGTGTTTCAATGCATTACAACAGTGACTACACTTCAAAAAGTACTTCATTGGCTGTAAAGTGCTTTGGGATGTCCAGAGGTCAGGAGAGGTGCTATATAAATGAAAGTCCTTTCCTTTTCTCTTCACCATCTACACTCTACCCCTTGACAGCAACATCCAGAAGCATGCAGACAGATTCCTTCTACATGCTCGACACCCAGCCCTTCCTCTCTGCTTCCTCGTTCAATCCAGTGACTTGCTACACTCTTCAATTGCCTGGCTGACATCAAGCCAAATTTTCCTTCAGCTTAATAATGGCAAAACCAAAGCCATCCTGTTTGACTCCTGCCATCACCTACCTGTTTGATTCAATCAATCTCCACAACAACAACAACAACAACAACTTGCATTTATATAGCACCTTCAATGCAGTACAAGGTCCCAAGGCGCTTCACAGGAGCGTTACCAGACACCGAGCCACAGGAGGAGATATTAGGACAGGTGACCAAAAGCTTGGTCAAAGAGGTAGGTTTTAGGGAAGAGAGAGGTAGAGATGCGGAGAGGTTGAGGGAGGGAATTCCAGGAATTGAGGGGGGCTTAAGGTTGAGTCAGCTGATGGCATATGTGAGATGTATGATTGGAGGAGATCGGTGAGGTGGGGCGGGGCCAGGCATGGATTTGAAAGTGATGACTGGGGTCTTGAAGTCAATGAACTAGGGCGCAAGGAGCAAGTGGAATTTGGAGAGAGCAGTAGGCGTAGGATTAAAGAAAAGAAAGAACAAATTTTCATTTATATAGCAGCTTTCACGTCCCCAGGGCATCCCAAAGCGCTTCACAGCCTATGAATCATAGAATGACACTGCACAGAAGGAGGCCATTCATCCCATCGTGCTTGTTACCGGGTTTATCCCCCTCTCCATTTTTAAAACAGAAAATGAGATAAATGATCTGGCTGGTTGAGGGAGGAATGTTGACTAGGACTCTGGGAGAACACTCCTGTTCTCCTTCAAATACAGGAAACTCTTTGGTATCCGGCACCGACGGGACCGGCGTGGTGCCGGTTGATCGAAAGTTCCGGATAACGGAGAGTTATATCTACCGAGGCTATTTTTAACAAAGAAAAATAAAAAAATAAAGAAATGTGCAGTATGTTGTGTTAAATGGATGGTGGAAGATGCTTGATTAAGTACAGTACTGCCAGTTGAGGGTAATCCATAACTCTTTAATTAATTCGCGGGAGACTCAGACTCAGACTCGGCAACATTGCCGGTTATTTGAGAGGAGTTTTCGGAGGATGATTTTTGCCGGTTAAGAGAGAATTCTGGATATTTAGGTGCCGGTTAAACAAGAGTTTCCTGTAATGCCACGGGATTTTTAGCATCCACCTCAACAGGCAGACAGGACCTCATCTTTGCTAGCAACATTCAGACTGCCTTGATCGAATACGACAAACATTTAATGTATTCGTACGGAGTGCCTCTGTCTGGCTGCAGCCAATATTCAGAGAGACGACTGTCAAGGCATTTGTTTGAATCCTCCATTGTCAACGACAAGCTGTTTGTCTTGCATTTTCCTAAAGTCTTGTGATTCAGGGATTGGTGTTAGACAGCGCTGTCTCCTTGAAAGGTCGACTGTCTAATCCTGGATGGCTCCTTCTCACTTTAATTGCACTCCTCTCATGATTACCTAATAAATATTCAACACTTTTCCAACAAAAAAACTTTATAATTTGCTTTGCAGCCTCTGCTGTGTGCAACCCGTGTGGTACTATTTAAATTACAGGTCTCGTTATCGCAGCTCATTAGTTTCTCCCACTCAAATGCTCCAGGCCAGATCTGCCTCCCTAATTCTAGTATGTGCCAGCAAGAGTTAGAAGCACCTTCTTCTGATTGCTTTTGTTTTTTCCTCCCAGTTCAAAACTACCCTCCCCCTTTCACCCGTATGAAAAGTCACTGCGCTCTGGAGCAATTCATTGTACATCAGCTGTGGCTCAGTGGGTAGCACTCTCACCTCCGAGTCATGAAGGTTGTGGGTTCAAGTCCTGTTTCAGAGACTTGAGCACATAAACCAGGCGGACGCGCCAGTGCAGTGCTGAGGGAGTGCTGCACGGTCGCAGGCGCCGTCTTTTGGATGAGACGTTAAACCCGTCTGCCCTCTCAGGTGGATGTAAAAGATCCCACGGCACTATTTTAAAGAACAGGGGAGTTCTTCCCCGATGTCCTGGCCAATATTTATCCCTCAACCAACACCTAAAAAACAAACTATCTGGCCATGATCATATTGCTGTGTGTGGGAGCTTGCCGTGTGCTAATTGGCTGCCGTGTTTCCTACATTACAATGGTGACTACACTTCAAAAAGTGCTCCGTTAGCTGTGAAGCGCTTTGGGACATCCTGAGGGAGGCCACTGCAGAGTTAAGAATCAACCACATATAGGCCAGACCAGGTAAGGACGACAGGTTTTCTTCCCTAAAAGACATCAGTGAACCAGTTGGGTTTTTACAACAATCCGACAGCATCATGATCACTTTTACTTTTATTTCCAGATTTTTTTTTATTTTTTTTAAACTGACTTCAAATTCTCAAACTGCCATATTGGGGATTTGAACTCACGTTAGTCTGAGGTCATCCAAAACTCGGCTGCCCAACCTTTGGTGGTCGTGCCTTCTGTTGCCTAGGCCCCAAGCTCTGGAATTCCCTGCCTAAACCTCTTCGCCTCTCTTTCCTCCTTTAAGACGCTCCTTAAAACCTACCTCTTTGACCAAGCTTTTGGTCACCTGTCCTAATTTATCCTTATGTGGATCGGTGTCAAATTTGTTGACTTAAAATACTCCTGTGCAGCGCCTTGGGACATTTTACTACGTTAAAGGCGCTATACAAATACAAGTTGTTGTTTTATTATTAGTCCAGGTCTCTGGATTACTAGTCCGGTAAGATAACCACTATGCTGCCGTATCGATCTTGAAATGTATTGGGATGGTCTGAGAAGCGTGATAAGGGGCTGTAAAAATGCAAAAATCTTTCTTTGTTGAAATTGCTGAGGTAAAATGTCACTGACCCTTGATTGCCGGTGGACTGTCGGTGGGCTATTCGAATGTGTGGGGCTTCACTGCGGAGATTGGCCCTGTCCTTACTGGATGTCCCCACGGTCAAGCCTGGCCGATATTCCCCTCCCTTACTCAGATTTAAAGTTGCGTTAAGTACCACTGACATTCATATTCAGTGGACGTAAGCCAACAGGATTGTTCGATGGTTGGGTTATCAAAAGTGTTTTCTGTTGCACTGAGCGCAAAATAATAATTGCACTCTTCAGTAATATGTCAGTGGGAACTCGCTGTCCTTTTCCCTATTTCCGCTGATTAAGGGGACGTGCTGAGCAGTAATTGTTTTGTTCCAGCTGCTTCGCAGGCTCTCTAATCGTAGCCAAAGTTCCCGGCAACAGAATCCCACGGCACGATTTGAAGAGGAGCAGGGGCGTTCTCCCCAGGTTGTCCTGGACAATTTTTAATCCTTCAACCAACATCACTAGAACAGATGATCTGGTCATTATCTCACTGCTGTTTGCGGGACCTTGCCAAGCACAAATTGGCTGCCGCGTTTCCTACATTACAACAGCGACTACACTTCAAAAGTGCTTCATTGGCTGTAAAGCGCTTTGGAACGTCCGGAGGCTGTGAAAGCCGCTGCATAAATGCGACACTTTCTTTCCATCCTTCCTAAAGTGAAGTGCCCAAAACTGCAAAAACAAATACTCCAACTGTGGCCTAAGATCCAGTGCAAATCCAACATTAACCCCTCGCTTTTGTATTGTATGCCCCAGATACAAAACCAAGGATTCTTCTGTCTGTTTTTAATGGCCTTCTCTACTTTACACCCTCACCTTCAATGACCTGCACACCGATGTCCCTCTACTCCATTTCAAATCTTACCATTTAATCCTTTCCATAGTCTGATGACAGATTGTTTTGTTTTCCAGAGTGGGATATTTGATCACATTTTGAAATGCAAAGCTAATATATAGTTTGTAAATCTTGCAAAACCTTGGAGAAGGCATAAAAAAAACCTGGGAGAGAGGAAGCGAATTAAAAAAATTTTTTTTATTGTTATTTTAAATAAACGTAGCGAGTTGCTATGATCTGGAATGCACTGCCTGAAAGGCTGGTGGAAGCAGATTCAATAGTAAAAAGGAAAGTGGATATATACACTTTAAAAAAGGATTTCAGGACATCACCAAGGTTGAAAAGAAAAGATGAGATAAATCATGAGCTGGTGGTTACGTGACACCGAACTTGGGTTTTAAAGCTGCAGATTGTGGGAGGCAAGAATTTCCACTCTTGAGTTAGAACATGCTAGGAATCTCGATTTGAACACACGGAGGATCAAGGGAGGAGGACATTGTTGGAGCTCAGAAGGAAGGAGAGGGGAAAGGTCAGAGCCGCTCTGGATATCAATAAAACATAAAAAGTTACAACTGAGAGAAGCAGAGCATAGTTACGACTCATATTCTGGGATATGGATTACAAGAAGTGTCTTCATTTCCATAAGCTATTCCGTGAACGCTTTAGAAAATGAGGCGTTAACAGCACACAAGACAAAATTCATGTGAAAAGTCAAAATCACATTAGATTAGGAACGATAATGTCGGTATCTTAGTCCGTTCAAAAGGTAAGACGACCAGTTAAAACGGTAATACTTACTGTAACAATCAGACCCCTTTCCTGGAAGTACTTGACCAGTGGGATGGTGTTTTGCTTGAAGGTGGTCAATCGTCTCTGGATGGCTTTAGGATTGTCGTCAGGGCGACCTTGCTGTGCTGCCCGCTTTTCCAGCCTTTCTTTCAATTGGTGATTGGCGCATGCAAGGAACACGACTAAATCTGGGGTGCAGATCTGTTGAATAAGATTAAAGAGAGAGAGAGAGAGAGAGAGAGAGAGAGAGAGAGAGAGAGAGAAACACACTAACGCTGGATTAAGGGCCTAGTTATAGAATCATAGGACCAGGATTAGGCCATTCAGCCCCTCAAGTCTATTAATTAGATCATGGCTGATCTGTACCTCAACTCCAAATCCCTTGGATACCCTAACCCAACATAAATCTACCTAACTTAGTTATCAAAGCTCCAACTGTCACAGCAGCCCCAACCTTTTGGGAGGAGATAATTCCACATTTCCACCACCGTTTTTGGGTAAAAGTGATTTCCCTCCTAAACGGCCTGGCTTTAATTTTAAGATTTTGTCCGCTTGTTCTTGATTCCCCCAAACAGAGGAAATAGTTTCTCAGTATCTACCCCATCAAATCCTTGTAACATTTGAAACACCTCGATCTGATCACCCTCAATCTTCTAGACTCAATAATTGAATTTTACATCACAGACGGAGGCCATTCGGCCCATCGAGCCTGTGCCGGCTCTTTGAAAGGACTATCCAATTAGTCCCACACTCTTTCTCCATAGCGTTGCAAATTTTTCCTTTCAAGTATTTATCCAATTCCCTTTTGAAAGTTATTATTATTGAATCTGCTTCCACCGCCCTTTCAGGCAGTGCATTCCAGTCGCTAACCAGAGGGCACAGATTGGCAATTGGAGATTGGCAAAAGAACCAGAGGCGACATGAGGAAAAAAAATTTACGCAACGAGCGTTTAAGATTTGGAATGCACTGCCCGATAGGGTGGTGGACACAGATTCAATAGTAGCCTTCAAAAGGGAATTGGATCTGAAGGAGAAAAAATTGCAGGGATATGGGGAAAGAGCGGGGGAGTGGGACTAACTGGATTGCTCTTCGAAAGAGCCGGCGCAGACTCGAAGGGCCGAATGGCCTCCTTCTGTGCTGTACTATTCTATCTCTTTCCTCCTTTAAGATGCTCCTTAAAACCTACCTCTTTGACCAAGCTTTTGGTCATCTGCCCTAATTTCTCCTTATGTGGCTCGGTGCCAAATCTTTTGTCTTCTAATACTCCTGTATAGCGCTTTGGGACATTTTACTATGTTAAAGGCGCTATACAAATACAAGTTGTTGTTGTTGGAGTGAAAAGGTGATGCAGGAGATGGTTCTGTGATAGATAGTAGATTGGCGGTTAGGATCAGATATGATCTTATTGAATGGCGGAGCAGGCTTGAGGGGCCGATTGGCCTACTCCTGCTCCTATTTCTTATGTTCTTATGTTAAGGCTGGTTTCCTAAATTAGATGTTGCACATTCCTGACCGGGGGCGTTCTAATGACGCAACAAGTTCCTAATGATCTCGTATGGAATGAGATGTGCTACTGGTTTCCTGAACCAAATGCCGTAGTAATGATGCGTCAGTTCAAGCGCGGGAATTTAACGGACTTCCCCGCTAACATAAGAATCCATGATTCAATTTGAAGCAACTGTGACTGGATCCAGACTAGAGGAGCGGGCCAGTCTGCAGGACCGAGGTTGTAAGCCGCTGAATGTGAAGCTGCTTGAAAACATTTATCCCCTCAACCAGTACCCAAAACGGATGATCTGGTCATTTATCACATTGTTGTCTGTGGGATCTTGCTGTGCGCAAATTGGCTGCTGCGCTTCCTGCATTACAACAGTGACTCCACTTCAAAAAATAAAAATGACTTCATCGGTTGTAAAGTGCTTTGGGACGTCCCGAGAGGCGCTGTAGAAACGCAAATTCTTTCATCTTCAATCCTGGATGATTAGGAACTGGAGCAAGAAATAATATTGAAAACCACTGTGTCATCATAACTCCCAAGACTAAGATGAGAAACTATTAATGTGCGCGCTGACCCATATTTTATAATGCCGGATAGATGAAGATTTACAGAATCTATTTAAATGGATCATAGATTTCAGCAGAAAAATATTTCAGCCTGATTTGTAAAACGACACAGTTCATTGCACAGATTTTTACACGACTCAATCTGATCCATGTTTAAATTGTGTTTATCTTCCTCCTTATCAGCGTCGATGTATTAACAAGTTACTCCAATATTCGCACTTCGTAGCACCAGAATCCTGCCTGCTGAGCCGTTCAGTATTTATATATTTTGGTTGTAAAACATTGTTGGAAAAACGCAGTCTCAAACTCCGTCTGCTTGACACCGATTGGAATAAGGCTCCAGTGGGCTCTGAGGCTCTGTCGGATGCCCCATGGCAAAGAATGAGCTTTAGCGAGGCTGACTGGAGTGTTGAGAGCGGAGACTCCGCTGCCTGGCTTTGACTATGTTAAGGGGCTGAATTTCCTCGGGCTGTCTCGTCGCACCGCCGCCATAACCTCCGCACAAACCTAGTTCCCTGGTGTAAACGGCATTCCCGCCGACCCTCCGCCAAAGTTACAGGAGAAGCCAAGAGAAAATTCACCCTCCCCCCCGTTAGAATTACCACCCAGGAATGGAGCTGTGCTTGTGCACAGAGCCCGCGCACACACACACAAACTTTACCTGCAGCATAGGAACAAGAGTGGGCCATTCAGCCCCTTGAGCCTGTTCCATCATTCAATTAGATCATGGCTGACCTGCATCTTAACTCCATTTACCCACCTTGGTTCTGCAACCCTTAACCCCCAGCCTGAACAGCTTTCTGGGAGGAGAGAGTTCCAGATTTCCACTCTCCTGTGTGTGAAGAAGTGCTTCCCACCATTAAAATTAGAGCTAGGCTGTTCAGGGGTAAAGGTTATGCCCCCTTGTTATGGACTTTCCCACTGGGAGGTAAAATTAGATTTATCCTTCAGGCTCTCATTCTCTGAAATTGAGACTAGGTTTGTTCCAGTTTCTTAACAACTTTCATTTATATAGAGTCTTTACCATAGTAAAATGTCCAAAGAACGTGATCAGAAAAAACTTGACATGGAGCCAAAGAAGGAGACATTAGGACCAGCTTGGTCAAAGAGGTAGGTTTTAAGGAGCGTCTTAAAAAAGGAGAAAAGAGAGGTGGTGAGGCAGAGAGCTTTAGGGAGGGAATTCCAGAGCTTCGTGCCTAGACGGTTGAAGACACAGCCGCCAATGGTGGGGCGTTGGTGGACCAGGAGCCAATATAGCTCAAGGAGCACAGGGGCGGTGGGTCAGGGGGACTTGGTGCGAGTTAGGATACGGGCAGCAGAGATTTGGATGAGCTCGAGTTTATGGAGGGTAGAAGATGGGAGGTCATCCAGGAGAGCGTTGGAATAGTCGAGTCTGGAGGCCACAAAGGCATGGATGAGGGTTTCAGCAGCAGATGGGTTGAGCAGGGGCGGAGACAGGCCTGGTCATCACGGGCTGAAGGTGTGGGTAGCAGAAGGACTTAAGACTACAGCCAAAGTCATCTCCACCTTAAATCCACGGCCATGTGGCCAGGCCTGAAAGGGTTATTATTGTCTGTTCTTGGTAGTAGGCTCATTGCTGGAATCCACTGGCCAATGACGCACTTGTCCCCCGGGGCCAATCAACTTAACCGGGGTTGGGGGGAGGGGGGAAGTTTGAATCTGTTGAATTAAACATTTGCAATGAACAAGTTGACCAACAGCTGTGCAAGTTCTAGCAACATGCCCACCCCCTCATCGAGACAAAGGCAACTGGCAGAGGGGCTCTTCCGTGGGGGTTAGGGTTGCCAACTCAGGTTGGACATATTCCTGGAGGTTTCATCACGACCTCCCACCACCCGCCCAAACAACCTTTCTTCCCCTGCCCCCCATCTTCCAATAATTTTATAACTAATAAACAAGTGTTCAATGAAAATCAAAATAGCACACAATTTGTTTTAATGCCCCCATGATTTTTCTCCCCCCCGGTTTTTGCTGGCAGCAGTGTCAAGGAGATTCATCTTTAATTCCTGTAAACTCCAGGACAATCCTGGAGGGTTGGCAACCCTACTGGGAGACCGTAACAAATGGAGATGTCGCTGGTGGGCCTGATTATCAGGTGGACACAGAGTCAGAGCTGGGGAGAGAAAGGCAGTGCTACCTTAATGTTACATGCAAGGCTCATTGCACATGCTCAGTGCAGCCACAGCAGTTGTTCTATGATCCCGGGTGAGACATCTGAAAGGAGAACCGCTCAACACAGGGAAAGATTCCATACCTGGTCCTCAAAGGACAACACCTGGGCAACGTCTCTTGGGAATCCGTCAATGACAATCCCTTGGGCGTCTGGGAGCTGCATTAAACGGTGTTTGATCTCGGTGATCGTTGTTTCCTTCAAGGAGACATCAGAGGACATCCATCAAAATGTGCTAGTGTTATCCATAAGAATGCTAAAAGTCAAGATCATAACAAGGTAGATTTCTTCAGTTACAGAATCTTGACCTGTGCGACTCCCCATTACATGCAATAGTTAACTAATAAAAACAGAAATAAAAACAGTTAACTAATATATGGTTGTACACAAATGATAAAAAGTAAAATGGCAGAGTTAACGCTTCCATTGTATTTATTGGTCCTCTGTTTGAAGAGAAAGAAAGACTTGCATTTATATAGCGCTTTCAATGACCTCAGGACGTCCCAAAGCGCTTTACAGCCAATGAAGTACTTTTGAAGTGTAGTCACTGTTGTAATGTAGGAAACACTGCAGCTAATTTGCGCACAGCAAGCTCCCGCAAACAGCAATGTAATAATGAGCAGACAGTTTTAGTGATTTGTTTGAGAGTTAAATATTGGCCAGGACACCAGTAAGAATTCACCTACTTTTCTTCAAAAAGTGCCATGGGATCTTTTATGTCCACCGAAACAGGCTGATGGAGTCTCGGTTGAACGTCTCATCTGAAAGACAGCACCTCTGACATTGCAGCACTGAAATATCAGCCTGGATCATGTGTCGGGAGGGAGGCTTTGAACCCACAACCCACTGACTCAGAAACGAGAGTATTACCACTGAGCCACGAATGACACGGATTAGCAACCTCATTCAATGACCCAGAGAATGGCTGGTGTCAGACACAAGACTCCTCTCTCTGCTGACTGTAAGGGCCCTAGGCCAAAGGGCTTTGGGCAGTTTCAATTCAGTCCCTAGTGGGTTGGAATCCACAGCACCAAACTGCCCCTAACTTGGCACTAATTGACGCTGCAACTCAGCAGAGGACACCGGGTGGATCGTGTGGCAAGTGGGAAAATCTCACTGTGCAGGAAGGGGGCGCTCTTCTGATCGGAGACTGAAGTACATTGTTGAGGCAAAGGAGAGGGAGGTTACCAACCTACGAAAATGACAGGCAGGAAAAGATCAGCTGGCCCAGCAAGGCCTGTCCCACACATTCATGATGGCTGGAGCATCATGACTAGACACTTCCTCTCACTCCTCCTTCTCCGTCCCTACCCACCCCCGCAACCATTTAATCTCCTCCAAAAGGCAGAAAAAAATACTTATCTGGCATAGGGCCCTTACAGTCAGCAGAGAGAGGAGTCTGGTGTCCGACACCAGCCATTCTCTGGGTCATTGAATGAGGTCGCTAATCAGAAACCCAAGGCCAATATGGGAAAAAAAATACACTGGAAAATTCCTCTCCGACCCCCCTCTGATGATCGAAACCAGTCCAGGAGATCACATGGACCATGGGTTATCTGTAAAACTACTTACCTACTAACCGGAGAGTGCTTGATGCAGATATCGAGTGCTCAAACTGACAAATGTTCCTTTCTCCAGAACTAACACCCCTCACCTTAACAAGCACAACATTCCCAAAAAGAAATTAGAAATACACTTGGATTTTAATTCTAATAATTGAGAGAGCCAGAAAGATTTTTTAAATCTTGGGATATGGGCATCGTCATTTATTGCCCATCTCTAATTGCCCTGGAGAAGGCGGTGGTGAACCTTCTTCTTGAACCTGCTGCAGTCAATGTGCTGAAGGTCCTCCCACATTGGTTCTAGGCAGGGAGTTCCAGCATTTTGACCCAGCAACTATGAAGAAACGGCAATATATGTCCAAGTCGGGATGGTATGTGACTTGAAAGGGAACTTGGAGATGATGGTGTTCCCATAACATTGCTGCTCATTTATCACATCTCAGACTGATCCGAAAGTGCTTCACTTACAATGAATTATTTTGCCGTGCATTTAGTATTGTTATTTGGGTAAACATGGTGGCCATTTTGCTCATAGTAAGCTCCCACAAAAAGCATTGAAGTGGATGACCAGTTCATTTTTTTTTGGTTAATGTTAGCCAGGAGACTGGGCACAAGATCAGAAAACAGACGAACGTAAAAGATCCCACGGCACTATTCGAAGAGGAGCAGGGGAGTTCTCCCTGGTGTCCTGGCCAATATTTATCTCTCAACCACCATCACCAAAAACAAGATGATTTGGTCATTATCACATTGCTGTTTACGGGACCTTGCTGTGTGCAAATTGGCTGCCGCATTTCCTGCATTACAACAGTGCAAGCTTGTTCTTTATTTATAAAAGGTATTGGTTTTCTCCGTGGGTTGTTACTGGTGCAGAACGACTACATACAACAGTCACTGGAGTCCAAAGTAACTGTTTTTTTGACACAAAAGCAGTTATATAAATACAATAACTGTTTAGATTTAGGCTTTTACCTGGGGTGCCAATTCCCCATTGGTGATAATTTTGGCAATTAAACTCCACTTCCTGTTGCAAGTTGCATTGTGGATCATTTTTCTTCGGAGAAGCTCTCCCACCGAAATGTATTCAAACCCGTACCGCTGCGCGATCTTCAGGCTTTGTGTGCCCTTCCCACTGCCCGGACCACCTGGAAGAGCAACACATGGGAGGATCAAAAAGACTTGCATTTATACAGCACCTTTCACGACCTCAGGACGTCTCAAAGCGCTTCACAGCCAGTACGTTTGAAGTGTAGTCACTGTCGTAATGTAGGGAACGCGGCAGAAGATTTATACACAGCAAGCTCCCACAATCCGATAACCATGTGATAATGCCCAGATAATCTGCTTTAGTAACGTTGGTTGAGGGATTAAATATTGGCCAGGATACCGGGGAGAACGCCCCTGCTCTTCTATGAATAGTGGTCATGATGCGGAGATGCCGGTGTTGGACTGGGGTGGACAAAAGTGAGAAGTCGCACAACACCAGGTTATAGTCCAACAGTTTTATTTGAAATCACAAGCTTTCGGAGCGCTGCTCCTTCGTCAGGTGAATTCACCCGACGAAGGAGCAGCAGCTCCGAAAGCTTGTGATTTCAAATAAAACTGTTGGACTATAACCTGGTGTTGTGCGACTTCTCATTTTCTATGAATAGTGCCATGGGATCTTTTACATCCAGGGCAGAACAGTGGCAAATGGAATTCAATCTGGAGAAGTGTGGGGTAATGCATTTGGGGAGGGCCAACAAGGCAAGGGAATACACTATAAATGGTAGGACACTGAGAAGTGCAGAGGATCGAGGGACCGTGGAGTGCATGTCCACAGATCCCCGAAGGTAGCAGGACAGGTAGATAAGGTAGTTAAAAAGGCATACAGGATACTTGCCTTTACTAGCTGAGGCACAGAATATAAGAGCAGGGAGGTTATGCTTGAACTGTATAAAATACTAGTTAGGCCACAGCTAGAATACTGCATGCCGTTCTGGTCACCACATTACAGGAAGGATGTGATTGCACTAGAGGGGGTGCAGAGGAGATTTACGAGGATGTTGCCTGGGCTGGGGAATTTTAGCTGAGGAAAGCTTGGATAGGCTGGGGTTGTTTTCTTTGGAACAGAGGAGGCGGAGTGGAGACCTAATTGAGGTGTATAAAATTATGAGGGGCCTAGATAGAGTGGATAGGAAGGACCTTTTTTCCTTGGGATAAATGGTTCATTCTCAGACTGGCAATCAGTAACTAGTGGTGTTCCACAGGGGTCAGTGCTGGGTCCCCAACTCTTCACAATCTATATTAACGATTTGGAGGAAGGGACCAAGTGTAACATATCAAAATTTGCAGATGATACAAAGATGGGAGGGAAAGTAGTGAATGAGGAGGACATAAAAAACCTGCAAGGGGACATAGACAGGCTAAGTAAGTGGGCAGAGATTTGGCAGATGGAATACAACACTGGAAAGTGTGAGGTGATGCACTTTGGCAGGAAAAATCCTAGAGCAATTTATTATCTTAATGGCAAGAAACTGGAGAGTACTGAAGTGCAAAGGGATCTGGGGGTCCTGGTGCACGAAACTCAAAAGGTTAGTATGCAGGTGCAGCAAGTGATTAAGAAGGCAAATGGAATGTTGGCTTTCATTGCTAGGGGGATAGAATATAAAAATAGGGAGGTATTGCTTCAGTTGTACAAGGTATTGGTGAGACCGCACCTGGAATACTGCATACAGTTTTGGTGTCCTTACTTAAGGAAAGACATCCTTGCTCTCGAGGCAGTGCAAAAAAGGTTCATTCGGTTAATCCCGGGGATGAGGGGGTGGTCATATGAGGAGAGGTTGGGTAGATTGGGACTCTACTCATTGGAGTTCAGAAGAATGAGAGGCGATCTTATTGAAACATATAAGATTGTGAAGGGGTTGGATCGGGTGGATGCGGGGAGGATGTTCCCGATGACGGGTGAGACGAGAACTAGGGGACATAGTCTTAGAATAAGGGGCTGCTCTTTCAAAACTGAGATGAGGAGGAACTACTTCACTCAGAGGGTGGTAGGTCCATGGAATATGCTGCCACAAAAAGCTGTAGAAGCTACAACATTAATTAAATTTAAAACAGAAATAGACAGTTTCCTAGAAGTAAAGGGCATTAAGGGTTACGGGGAGCGGGCAGGAATTTGGACATGAGTCTAGGTTCGGATCGGTCATGGCCCTGTGGGTAGTGGAGCGGGCCCAGGGACTGTGTAGCCTGATTCTGCTCCTATTTCGTGTGTGCAATTCTGTTAGATGCAGGAGATGGTTCTGTGATAGATAGTAGATTGGCGGTTAGGATCAGATCAGCCATGATCTTATTGAATGGCGGAGCAGGCTCGAGGGGCCGATTGGCCTACTCCTGCTCCTATTTCTTATGTTCTTATGTTCTTATGTTCTTAGCAGAGAGGTCAATAACCAGGGGGCATAGATTTAAAGTAGGAGGTTTAGAGGGGATTTGAGGAGAAATGTTTTCACCCAGAGGGTGGTGGGGGTCTGGAACTCACTGCCTGAAAGGGTGGTAGAGGCAGAAACCCTCACCACATTTAAAAAGTACTTGGATATGCACTTGAAGTGCAGTAAACTGCAAGGCTACGGACCAAGTGCTGGACAGTGGGATTAGGGTGGATAGCTCTATGTCAGCCGGCACGGACAAGATGGGCCGAATGGCTTCATACTGTGCTGTAAATTTCTATGATTCTATGATTCCACCTGAAAGGGCAGACGGGGACCCGGTTTAACATCTCATCTGAAAGACAGCACCTCCGACAGTGCAGCACTCCCTCAGCACTGCACTGAAGGGTCAACCTAGATTATGTGCTCAAGTCTCTGGAGTGGGACTTGAACCCACAACCTTCTGACTCAGAGGCAAGAGCCACGACTGACACCTGCCGATATTAGAGTTTAAGCCCATGGAATCAATTGCTGTCTCATCTACAGAGGTGATTCTGTGATCCAGGGTCCCAGCAGAGAGCTGCATGCTGGGAGCTTGGGGGGTGTGAATTAAGGATACAAATTGACAAGCCCATCTCAGAACTACGCTCCCCATGAACGCAACTTCCCTTTGGGACCGCAGGATCACTCCTTATAGATTCCCATGACTTAAGAGTGTGCAACTTCTCCATAACTCAATAAAAACATATTTCAATTTATAAAGGGTCCATAATGTTCTCCTGCAGGTAACAGTTTGAGGCTGGTACCTGCTTAAAGTGACATGGCTTGGCAACGCCGAGTTAAACTGCTGGCTGTGCATCACTCTCTGTTTAATCAGGCAGAGGGGAACCTTACACACAACTTAGATGCTTGTGCAGTTCTTGGTGCACCAGCTTCCAAGCATTGGTTCCATCTTTTCTTCTGCCAGTATTCTCTTTTCCGAGATGATCGACCCCCAGTGTTACCTATGAGCAGTATGATCCATGGGCGAGCTTTGATTGGATCGAACACCACGTATTCCTCAATGAGCTCAGCGGTTTCAGTCAGATCTGTATCGCTCTCGATGGAGAACTGATGAATGGGAGGCAGGCGGTCATAGCGCCGATAAGGAAAATTGGGACTGTCGGGCAGAACTGCAAGCAGAACAGCAGGAAAGGACATGTGAGTAAGAATCCTCCGTACGTCTTTATTAATCAATTCATCACAAGTGCTTGACATTTAACGATCCTTTCAACTATCTGACGTCTTTCCACCCCTTTCAAATAGTTTTCCTACTTCACATGTGAAACTAACATTCAGAAAGCTCTGTTGTGATTGATTAATAATTTTTGGTGAACCTGGAGTTGATTTTGCTAATGTAGCTTCACGCGGTCGTTCTGATGTGTCAGCCTGGCTTGGCTGATAGCGCCCTTGCCTGGCTCAGGAGGTTGTGGGTTCAAGCCCCACTCCAGCGGCATGAGCACGCAATCTAGGCTGACACTGGGAGAATTCCCTAGTGGGATAGATAAATGGGATTTTTAACATCTCCTGAAGCACTGGAATAGGCAGTTGAGGCCTTGGTTTAACGTCTCATCCAAAAGACGGCACCTCGGACAGTGCAGTACTGCACTGGAGCGTCAGCCCTAGATGATGGGGCTCAAGTCTTTGGAATGGGAATGCGTACCCACAACCTTCTGACTCAGAGGCAAGAAGGCTACCCAGTGAGCCATGGCCAACACCAATGGGTAATGGGTTTCCAACTGTATTTCAGAATACGGACAAATTATCTACCGCTTCCTACCCCTCTCCAGAAAATTAACTAAATCCTGAGTGAATTGTTTTGGACAGTTTCACGTCCAGAGAAGGGGAAAGTGGATCAATTACCGTTCCTGATGAATGATCTCCTGGCCTGGCAACTGTTTAGAGGAGGCAGCATCCTCTTCTCCTGTGCCACAAAGGTGTCCCATCGCACTCTGTCCGCTCCGCCCAGCTCCTTCACTTTCTTCAGGCAACTTTCCAAGTAGTCAACAGGGTCGTCCGGCTTGTAGTACATCAGCCCTGTGAGCATACTCTGCACGGAAGGAATCAGAATATACTGCTGAATACTGCTGGGGCAACACGGTGGCATAGTGGTTAGCACTAGTGCCTCACAGCGCCAGGGACCCGGGTTCGAATCTGGCCTCGGGTGACTGTCTGTGTGGAGTTTGCACATTCTCCCTGTGTCTGCGTGGGTTTCCTCCGGGTGCTCCGGTTTCCTCCCACAGTCCAAAAATGTGCGGGTTAGGTTGATTTGGCTATGATAAATTGACCCTTAGTGTTAGGGGGGGATTAAATATGTGGGGTTACGGGGATAGGATAGGAAGGGATATGTTAGGGGGAATTAAATACGTGGGGTTACGGGGATAGGGTGGGATATGTGTCGGTGCAGGCTCGATGGGGATTCTGTGTGAGAAAGCAGGGACAGGGTACTGGATTTGGATGATCAGCCATGATCGTATTGAATGGTGGAGCAGGCACGACGGGCCGAATGGCCTACTCCTGCTCCTAGTTCCTATGTTTCTATGAATTCCCGTCAGTCACACTGGGCTGTACGTCAGGAAACATTGTACGGCAGCGGTTTTTGAACTTTTCTTTTTAGGGACACACTCCTGCATACACTGACACACTCCTAGACATCCTGCAAATACTGACACACTCCTGCATATACCGACACACTCCTGGACACATCCTGCATACACCGACGCACTCCCGGAGACCCCCTGCAAATACCGACGCACTCCCGGAGACCCCCTGCAAATACCGACGCACTCCCGGAGACCCCCTGCAAATACCGACGCACTCCCGGAGACCCCCTGCAAATACCGACGCACTCCCGGAGACCCCCTGCAAATACCGACGCACTCCCGAAGATCCCCTGCAAATACCGACACACTCTCGGAGGCCCCCTGCATAGAGTCATAGATAGAGTCATACAGCACAGAAAGAGGCCCTTCGGCCCATCGTGTCCGCACCGGCTATCAAGCCCTGTCTATTCTAATCCCATTTTCCAGCACTTGGTCCGTAGCCTTGTATGCTACGGCGTTTCAAGTGCTCACCTAAATGCTTCTTGAATGTTGTGAGGGTTACTGCCTCTACCACCCTTTCAGGCAGTGAGTTCCAGATTCCAACCACCCTCTGGGTGAAAAAGTTTTTCCTCAAATCCCCTCTAAACCTCCTGTCCCTTACCTTGAAACTATGCCCCCTGGTTATTGACCCCTCTACTAAGGGTAAAAGTTCCTTTCTATCTACCCTATCTATGCCCCTCATAATTTTGTACACCTCAATCAGGTCCCTCCTCAGCCTTCTCTGCTCTAAGGAAAACAATCCCAGCCTGTCCAGTCTCTCTTCATAGCTGAAGCGCTGCAGCCCAGGCAACATCCTGGTGAATCTCCTCTGCACCCTCTCCAATGCAATCACATCCTTCCTATAGTGTGGCGACCAGAACTGCATACAGTATTCCAGCTGTGGCCTAACTAATGTTTTGTACAGCTCCATCATAACCTCCCTGCTCTTATATTCTATGCCTCGGCTAATGAAGGCAAGGAGCCCATATGCCTTTTTAACCACCTTATCTACCTGTCCTGCTGCCTTCAGGGATCTATGTACATGCACACCAAGGTCCCTCTGATCCTCTGTCCTTCCTAGGATCCTACCATTCATTGTGTATTCCCTTGCCTTGTTTGTCCTCCCAAAATGCATCACCTCACACTTTTCAGGGTTAAATTCCATTTGCCACTGTTCTGCCCATCTAACCATCCCATCTATATCGTCCTGTAGCCTGAGGCTTCCCTCCTCACTATTTACCACTCCACCAATTTTCGTGTCATCTGCGAACTTACTGATCATACCTCCTACATTCATATCTAAATCATTAATGTACACTACAAACAGCAAAGGACCCAGCACCGATCCCTGCGGTACACCACTGGACACAGGCTTCCAGTCACAAAAACAACCTTCGACCATCACCCTCTGCCTCCTGCCACTAAGCCAATTTTGGATCCAATGTGCCAAATTGCCCTGGATCCCATGGGCTCTCACCTTCTTGACCAGTCTCCCATGTGGGACTTTGTCAAAAGCCTTACTGAAGTCCATGTAGACTACATCAACTGCACTACCCTCATCCACACACCTAGTCACCCCCTTGAAAAATTCAATCAAATTGGTTAGACATGATCTCCCCCTGAAAAAGCCATGCTGATGAACCTTGATTAATCCTTGCCTCTCCAAGTGGAGACTATTTCTGTCCCTCAGAATTTTTTCCAATAATTTCCCTACCACTGATGTTAGGCTCACTGGCCTGTAATTCCCTGGTTTATCCCTACTACCCTTCTTGAATAATGGTACTGCGTTAGCTGTCCTCCAGTCCTCTGGCACCTCCCCTGTGGCCAGAGAGGTTCTGAAAATTTAAAACCTCACCTACATCTTCCAGCTCAACACACAGATTGCCACTTTGGTCCCTAACGGGCCCTACTCTTTCCCTGGTTAGCCTCTTGCCCTTAATATACTTATAAAACACCTTGGGATTTTCCTTTATTTTGCCCGCCAGTGTTTTTTCATGCCCCCTCTTCGGTCTCCTAATTTCTTTTTTAAGTACCCCTGTGCACTTTCTGTACTCCTCTCGGGCTTCCACTGTTTTTAGTCCTTTGTATCTGCCAAAAGCCTCCCTTGTTTTCCAAATGCATTCTTGTATATCCCTTGACATCCAGGGTTCCCTGGGCTTGTTGGTTCCACCCTTGACCTTTACGAGAACATGTTGGCGTTGTACTCTATTTCCTTTCTGAATGACTCCCACTGCTCTGATGTGGATTTTCCTTCAAATAGCTGATCCCAGTCCATTTTGGCCAGATCCTGCCTGATCATATTAAAATCGGCCTTCCCCCAATTTAGAACCTTTATTTCCGGTCCTTCTTTGTCCTTTTCCATGACTACCTTAAATCTCACCGAATTATGGTCACTGTCACCAAAATGCTCTCCTACTGACACTTCTACCACTTGCCCGGCTACATTCCCTAGAATTAGGTCCAGTACCGCCCCCTCTTTTGTAGGACTTTCTACATGCTGGCTCAAAAAGCTCTCCTGGATGCACTTTAAGAATTTCGCACCCTCTAAGCCTTTCACACTCTGACTATCCCAGTTAATATTGGGGAAGTTGAAATCCCCTACTATTATTACCCTATTATTTCTACACTTGTCTGAAATTTGCCTACATATCTGTTCCTCTATCTCCCCCTGACTGTTTGGGGGCCTATAGTACACTCCCAGCAAAGTGTTTGCCCCCTTTTTGTTTTTAAGTTCTACCCATATGGCCTCATTAGAGGAACCTGCTCAGATATCATCCCTCCTTACAGCAGTAATTGACTCCTTGATTAATATTGCGACACCCCCTCCTCTTTTACACCCCCCTCTGTCTCACCTGAAGATTCTATACCCCGGAATATTGAGCTGCCAGTCCTGCCCCTCCCTCAACCATGTCTCTGTGATAGCAACAATATCATACTCCCATGTGTTCATCAACACCTTCAATTCATCTGCCTTACTCGCAAGACTCCTTGCATTAAAATAAATGCCATCCAGCCTTGTCATACTCCCTTGTGCCGTTACATATTTGCTCTGCCTTCCAGACTGACTTGTTTTTCCTCTATATTTGGCTGTGCATCACCCCCTACTATAGCTCCACTCCGTATCCCATCACCCTGCCAAGTTAGTTTAAACACCCCCCCAACAGTACTAGCAAACCTCCCCGCAAAGATGTTGGTCCCGTTCCGGTTCAGGTGCAACCCGTCCAACTTGTACAGGTTTCACCTTCCCCAGAAGCAGACCCAGGTGATCCAGGAAACTAAAGCCCTCCCTCCTGCACCAACTCTTTAGCCACACATTCATCTGCTCTATCCTCCTATTCCTATACTCACTAGCACGTGGCACCGGGAGTAATCCAGAGATTACAACCTTTGAGGTCCTGCTTTTTAATCTGCTACCTAGCTCCCTAAATTCTTGTTGCAGGACCTCATCCCTCTTTCTACCCATGTCGTTGGTACCAATGTGAACCACGACCTCTGAATGTTCGCCTTCCCCCTTCAGAATGCCCTGCAGCCGTTCAGTGACATCCTTGACCCTGGCACCAGGGAGGCAACATACCATCAGGGAGGCAACATACCATCCTGGAGACACGTCTGCGGCCACAGAAACGTCTATCTGTTCCCCTTACAATAGAATCCCCTATCACTATTGCTCTCCCACTTGTTTTCCTCCCCTCCTGTGCAGCTGAGCCACTCGTAGTGCCACGGACTTGGCTCTTGCTGCATTCCCCTGAAAAACCATCTCCCCCAGCAGTATCCAAAACGGAAAATCTGTTGGAGGGAGATGGACCCAGGGGACTTCTGCATTACCTTCCTAGTTTTTTTACTCTGTCTGGTGGTCACCCATTTCCTGTCTGCCTGTGCACTCTTTACCTGCGGTGACCACCTCGTTAAACGTGCTATCCACGAAGATCTCAGCTTCGCGGATGCTCCACAGTGACTCCAGCTGCAGCTCCAGCTCCGAAACGCGGATTTCGAGTAGCTGCAGCTGGAGACACTTCCTGCACGTGTTCGCCCTGGACGAAAGTGTCCCTGACTGCCCACATAGCACAGGAGGAGCACTCCATGGTGCCGAGCTACCCTGCCATGTCCTACCCTTAATTTAATCCCTTTACTTCCTTTAAATTAAAGAATATTAAATACACTCGGGACCTTACTTCCCTTTAAACACTACCTACTCTAAACTAGAGACCTTACTTTGACTTTAACGACTGGACTGTAGAAATACTCACCAGGTCCTACTTACCAATCAGCTCCTTCCCTGGTTGTGATGTCACTTTAGCGGTTTCGCAGTTGTTGTTGTTTGACTGCTCTCGCTCTCGGACTCTTTCCTTGGTGTACAGTAAGAACCAATTTCTACAGGGTGAAAAGTTAGGAAAAACAAGGCGCAGCAAGGGAGCTCCTCCTTCCACTCCTCACCTAACTCCCTGCTCACCCAACTCGCAGCACTCTGTTTAAACCGCACTCAGTCTCCACCCAGGGCCGCTCTCGCTGCTGCCACCGGTGAGTCTGCAAATACTGACACACTCCCGGAGACCCCCTGCAAATACCGACACACTCCCGGAGACCCCCTGCAAATACCGACACTCCCGGAGACCCCCTGCAAATACCGACACACTCCCGGAGACCCCCTGCAAATACCGACACACTCCCGGAGACCCCCTGCAAATACCGACACACTCCCGGAGACCCCCTGCAAATACCGACGCACTCCCGGAGACCCCCTGCAAATACCGACACACTCCCGGAGACCCCCTGCAAATACCGACACTCCCGGAGACCCCCTGCAAATACCGACGCACTCCCGGAGACCCCCTGCAAATACCGACGCACTCCCGGAGACCCCCTGCAAATACCGACGCACTCCCGGAGACCCCCTGCAAATACTGACACACTCCCGGAGACCCCCTGCAAATACCGACGCACTCCTGGAGACCCCCTGCAAACACCGACGCACTCCCGGAGACCCCCTGCAAATACCGACACACTCCCGGAGACCCCCTGCAAATACCGACGCACTCCCAGAGACCCCCTGCAAATACTGACACTGCTGGAGACCCCCTGTAAATACTGACGCACTCCAGAGACCCCCTGCAAATACTGACGCACTCCCAGAGACCCCCTGCAAATACCGTCGCACTCCCAGAGACACCCTGCAAATACCGTCGCACTCCCAGAGACCCCCTGCCAATACTGACACACTCCCACCTGAGACAGAGAAACTCAGAAACAATGTAGAAAACAGAAGGAGAGATATGCTGCTCTTTTGCCAAACCCAGTACTAACACCCCTCACCGTGAAAGGCATGGAAAGAAATGTCTAACTGGGTATATAAACCTGTACTGTGGGGAAGAAAAGCACAAAAGAATGCAATTTTGAGAAGTGACAGCCTTTTATAGATCAATAAGAAGTGAATGTCGAGTATCTGAAAGAAAACCAGAAACCGCTGCAGATACACAGGAGGCCGGCCTGGATCTGAACAGCTTAATGTTCCGTTCGCTTACCATTAGCCATCTTCTCATTCTGAAGTCTTGCCACTCTTTGGAACATACAGCACAGAAGGAGCCATTCGGCCCATCGTGCCTGTGCCGGCTCTTTGAAAGAGCGATCCAATTAGTCCCACTCCCCCGCTCTTACCCCACAATTCTGCGAATTTTTCCTTTACATGTACATATCCAATTCCTTTTTGTATGTTATTGAATCTGTTTCTACCACCCTTTGGGGCAGTGCATTCCAGATCAGAACGACTCGCTGCATCAAAAACAAATTCTCATCTCCCCTTTGATTCTTTTGCCAATTACCTTCAATCTGTGTCCTCTGGTTACCGACCCTCCTGCCAGTGGAAACAGTTTCTCTCTATCAAAACCCTTTATAAGTGACACAGCGGCCAAGGCCCCGCGGTGCGGGGGACAGCGGCCAAGACTGCGAGAAGATAAGGCGAATCAGTGACACTAAGCTTGGGTTTCAAAAACCTGAAGCTTACAGCAGGAAAAGGGAAGCCTAAGGGACTTTAAATTCCATTAAAATAGTGGACCCATGGCGGTCATATGAATACTTTAAGCATTGCTACTGAAGAATATCCCCTGTATAACCCAAGATTTGCATCAGCTTCTTGTGGCTTTGAGTTTCTTTCTTCGGTTTATAAACAACGCACCATGGGGGCGGAACAAAGTCAACCAGTGAGTTTTGGAAGTCCCTGGAATCAGCTGTTGCTCCTCTCCCATTAACTCTCCCCTCACATTTCTTCCCATTCGCGATTCCCGTAAAGTTCCTGCTGCATCATGTACAGCGGTGACATTTGAGGAGACATTTTCCTGACATTTATGCACAGCTTCTCGGTGATTTCCCTGGAGCAGCTACGGAAAGGCCTCAAGATCATTGCACAAAACAGCACTCGTCATTGAAGGACAGCTGCCAGTGCAATTCACACTTCATCTAGAGCCATCCTTTGTTCCTTAACCTGTCATATTACCACCTCCTCTTGCCTTGACTATCTCTTAATCTCTCCTGCTTTCTATCCTATCACTGACCTTCCCTTTTGTTCTTTAATCCCCTCCCCCTTTTCCCAGCCACTAAACTTGCTTTAAAATCTATTCCCTTTCCTGCTTTTTTCCAGTTCTGACGAAAGGTCTTCAACCTGAAACGTTAACTCTGTTTCTCTCTCCACGGATGCTGCCTGGCCTGCTGAGTTTTTCCAGCATTTTCTGTTGTTATTTCAGATTTCCAGCATCCGCAGTATTTTGCTCTTGTCAGAAACTGCATCTTCCAACAGAGGTGGGAGTGAGGCAGGGCTGCTGGCATTACCATGGAAATTTCAGCATTCCTTGCAGTGCTAGTCCGAGCTCCACTGTGAAGCTAGCCACTCCAATCCTGTTCCACTACTCTTTCCTTGTATCCTAAGATTTTCCCCCCCTTCAAGGATCTAGTTCCCCCTTTTAAATGTTGGGATTGACTCAGCTCCACTGGCTACTTGTGGCAATCTCAATTGACCCCCAGCTTCAACAGTTTGTTGGGGGAGAGAGTTCCCGATTTCCACCACCCTTTGTGTGAAGAAGTGCTTCCTGACATCACCCCTGAACGGCCTGGCTCTAATTTTAAGGTTATGCCCCCTTGTTCTGGACAACTCACTGGAAGAAATAGTTTCTCTCCATCTACCCCATCAAATCCTTTAATCATCTTATGGCCCTGTGTGTGAAAACATTTCTTCTAACCTCCCCCTTCATGCTCGGAGTAGGGATAATGCGGAATTCCCACGGGGGGGGGGTTTTCATGATCTCCCACCGGAACTTTGACAAAATCATGGAGAAACATCTTAAACAGCTGTTTACGCCATTTCTACCAGAGATGGGGAGAACACCGGAGGAAATTCTACCCCCATCATGCACTATATTCCCCCTCAAACTCTTTGGGACTTTCTTACATTACCATTGGATCTTCCTCAACTTCCCCAGCTCCAGTGAGTCTCTCGTCATAACGCTGTGATCCCTCGGGATAATTTATTCACATAACCTGGTGTAAAGTGGGTGCATCCCACACCAAGACTTGATCGCTGACCTACATTGGCTCCCTGTCCCCCCCACAACACCTCAAAATTAAAAATTCTCATGCTCGTGTTCTAGACTCATGGTCTCACCCCCCTCCCTAGCTCTGTAACCTCCTCCAGTCTTACAACTCTCCCCCGCCACCCCCTATCTCACAGACTCCGGTCTTGTGCATCCCCCCTTTTCCCAACCATTGTCGACCATGCCTACAGACATCTAGGCCCCCCAAGGTATTCCCTCCCTAAATCTCTCCGATCTCCTTTAAGCCTCTCATGAAGAACCCACCTCATTGACCAAGGTTTTGGTCACCTTTGGGTAAGCGCCTGTACCAGGGGTGAACAAGGTCCCCGCGATCTGGAGGCCACGGTGTTGGCCCAGGGCTCAATGGGTAGTACTGTTACCTCCAAGGTCAGAAGGTCGCGGGTTGAAGTCCCACTCCAGAGACTTGCGCACATAATCCAGGCTGACACTCCACTGCAGTACTGAGGGAGTGCCGCACTGTCGGAGGTGCCGTCTTTCCTCATCTGCCCCAGCTGCCCTCTCAGGTGGACGTAAAAGATCCCACGGCCACTATTTCAAAGAAGAGCAGGGGAGTGCTCCCCGCTGTCCTGGCCAATATTTATCCCTCAACCAACATCACGAACAGCGTTTTGTACATTACAACAGTGACTTCAGTTCAAAAGTACTTAATTGGCTGTAAAGCGATTTGGGATGTCCAGAGGTCGTGAAAAGCGCTATATAAATGCCAGTTCTATCTTTCTTTTAACCACTAACCATTGGCACCCCGCCCCCCCTAGTCCCAGCCTGTGCCAGGAAGAGTCAATGGAACCCACACACCCCCAGCTCAACCTTCTCCAGGGCAATTAGGGACGAGCAATAAATGCTTGCCAGCGACGCCCACATCCCAAAAGAACAAATAAAACAAAACCTGCCAAATGTGCAGTGCAGAAACATCTTAAACAGTTCACTGGCATAAAACACCAAACCCCCGCCGCCAAAAAGGTGACCAAGAGCCATTATCCAAAGCCTGATGTAGTTGGCGCCCCCTGCCACCGTCAGAACTGAAGTGACCGCGTGTAACATGAACGGTGTTAATTACTCTCGTCAGTTACAATGTCGCACACTGTGAACTAACTTATCTGCCCGTGATTTTTTTTTAAAAAAACGAAGCCCCGAAATAAAGAAACTAAAACACATTTCTGCCGAACGAAAATAGACTAAATATTTTTGTAAAACTATTCACAACTGTAAACATCGACCCCGGTTCAGTTTGGGCTCCGAGTTATCAGAGTGCTTGTTGGAGATTGAAGTTTATTAATTGTAGAATGTGAACGAGTTAAAAAAGCCTTTTTTCTTTGGTAAGATGAGGACTTGCCCTCCCTCCATCCCCTCCCCTCCCCTCCCAGCACAGCTGGCGCTCACCTCAAACAGCTGGGGGATCTGCCTCTTGGAGAGGTAGTCCCTCGCCTCGGCTGAATTCATGCCTCCTGGCGCTCGCTGCTCCACCTGCGGTGTGTGTCCAAAGGAACTGAGGCACAGGCTCTGAGTCTTCCCACAGAACCGCTTCCTCCTCTCCACTGATTTGCTCTGTCGGATGTTCCTGCACATCATTTTATACTAACCCGCCCCCTCCCCCCCCACCCCCCAGCCTTCAGCGCAACCGTGTGAAGCAACATCCCCTTTAATTTGGTGTTCCATTTGCTTGTGTCAAGTTCTTGACCTTTCGCCAACAAACCATATTTTTTTTCACGCCTCACGATTGCAGAAACAGGTCTGACCTAGCTCCCGGTGAGAACGAAGAGATCCTGCTAAATCACAGCAGGATCTCCGAAGAATCCTGGGGACGGTTTGTCTGCATTAAACCCAAACTAATAGTTTTCGAAAAGAATGACATCTTTAATCAATCGTCACTGAGGTTAGCCCCTGGTTGCATTGTCCAGGGGGATTTAATTACAGATTATTCACGGGGTTTAATTACAGATTAAACGCTCCCCCACCCCCCCCCCCCCCACCCCCCATTATATACTCAGTCACCTAACCCAAATTGTTTGACACAACAACAACTTGCATTTATATAGCGCCTCTACCGTAGTGAAACGTCCCACGGCGCTTCGCAGGAGCGTAATCAGAGAAAATTTAACACCGAGCCACATAAGGAGATATTAGGGCAGGTGCTTGGTCAAAGAGGTAGGTTTTAAGGAGCGTCTTATAAGGATGAAAGGGAGGTAGCGAGGCGGAGAGGTTTAGGGAGGGAATTCCAGAGCCAAGGGCTTAAATGGTTGAAGGCACGGCCGCCAATGGTAGGGATGAAGGAAGTCGGGAAGTGCGCAAACAAGCTGATGAATGCAGATCAGTATTTCTGATCCTAATGTAGTTTCCCCTCCCATCTGCAAAACCCAGAAACTGCAGCGGGAATCACGGTGTTGAATAAACTGAACACCATTTAGTCACGTTTAAGCCGACAATTTGCACACCCACCAATACGTCTGAATGTTCTTCTTGTGCTCACGGTGATGCACAAACAATGTGCTCCTGAAAGAAAGAACTTGCATTTCTATAGCACATTTCACGACCTCAGGGCATCCCGAAGCATTTTACAGCCAATGGAGTACTTTTGAAGTGTAGTCACTGTTGAAATGTGGGAAACGTGGCCGCCAATTTGCGCACAGCAAGCTCCCTCAAACAGCAATGTGATAATGACCAGATAATCTGTGTTAGTGATTTACTTGTACTTCCTGCAATTTAGTATACTGTATTCGCTGCTCACGATGTGGTCTCCTCTACATTGGGGAGACCAAATGCAGATTGGGTGACCGCTTTGCGGAACACCTCCGTTCAGTCCGTAAGGGGGACCCCGCGCTCCCGGTGGCCTGTCACTTTAATTCACCGCTTCACTCCCACTCAGACCTCACCGTCCTCGGCCTCTTGCATTGTTCCACAGAAGCTCAGCGTAAGCTCGAGGAACAGCACCTCATCTTTCGATTAGGCACCCTACAGCCCTCTGGACTCAACATAGAGTTCAACAATTTCAGATCATAACCTCGGCCCCTATCACATATATATATATATATTTTTATTTTATTTTTTCATCCACCCTTTTGTTTGGCCCTTTTTTTTCCCTCCCAGAAGCTGGCAGCTGTCCTTCATTCTGCCAGCGCATCTCACACTTCATCTCGCCTCAACCTGTCACATTAACACCTCCTCTTGCCTTGAATATCTCTTAATGTCTCTCAATGTCTCTTAATCTCTCCTGCTTTCTATCCCGCCACTGACCTTCCCTTTTGTTCTTTCATCCCCTCCCCCTTTTCCCAGCCCTAAACTTGCTTTAAATCTGTTCCATTTCCTGCTTTTTTCCAGTTCTGACGAAAGGTCTTCGACCTGAAACGTTAACTCTGTTTCTCTCTCCACGGATGCTGCCTGGCCTGCTGAGTTTTTCCAGCATTTTCTGTTGTTATTTCAGATTTCCAGCATCCGCAGTATTTTGCTATCGTAATCTGTGTTAGTGATGTTGGCTGAGGTATAAATATTGGCCAGGACACTACCCACCAGGTACATGGTACATACTCATGTGACTCGGCCAACGTTGTCTACCTCATACGTTGCAGGAAAGAATGCACCGCGGCATGGTACATCGGCGAGACCATGCAGACACTGAGACAACGTATGAACGAGCACCGCGCAACAATCGCCAGGCAGGATTGTTACCTCCCAGTCGGGGAACACTTCAGCAGTCAAGGACATTCAGCCTCGGATCTGCGGGTAAGCGTTCTCCAAGGCAACCTTAGAAACACACGACAACGCAAAATCATCGAGCAGAAACTGATAGCCAAGTTCCGCACTCATGAAGACGGTCTCAATCGGGATCTTGGGTTTATGTCACGATACATGACGTGATCCGGACTCGAGTCGTCGTTAGCTTGTTCACAGATGTGATTCCCAGTAAAAAAGTAAAAATTTTCCCAGTAAAAAAGTAAATTTTTTTTTAAAGCTTTTCGTTTTACATACAGACGGCAGCTTTTGACACGTTAGAACCCCTGCGACTTCACCTCATTGTCTCAGTTGTATCTTGCTATGTCTTTTGATGTGGTACCTTCCTGGCTGACTTAATTAACTTTATCACACCTCGGCAGATAGTCAGGATGATTTAATTTATTGGTCTGCAATTGTAAAGTACACATGCTTTTTTTTCCATCTATATATGCTCTGGCGATTCTGTATCCAATTTACTTCACCTGAGGAAGGAGCGATAGCTCCGAAAGCTTGTGATTTCAAATAAAACTGTTGGACTATAACCTGGTGTTGTGCGACCTCTCAATTTTGTATAAATATTGGCCAGGGAGAACTCCGCTGCTCTTCAAATAGTACCAACAGGATCTTTTAAATCTACCAGAGAGGGTAGATGGGGCCTCGGTTTAACATTTCATCTAAAAGCCAGCACCTCCGACAGTGCAGCACTCCCCTGCAGTGTCAGCCTAGATTTTAGTGCTCAAGTCCCGGGAGTGGGACTATGAATCCTCCGCCTTCCTGACTCACAGGTGAGTGTGCTACCCACTGAGCCACACTTAATGGTTACCTGATTGGATGAATCTTGTCAGTCAGATTTTTTTTTACCATCTCCAATATTTTTATAACGAATAAATGAAAGTGTTCAAAGAAATTGGGAAAAATACACACACTATTTCTTTTAACGCCCCGATGATTTTGCTCCAGGGGTTTGCTGACAGCGGGAGATTAATTTTTAATTCCAGGACAAGACAGGAGGATAGGCGACCTTACTGAAGTAGGAAGAGTTCCATTCCCAGCACCAGCATCGCTCGATTGACTGAGCTCACAGTTCCACACACCGTACACTGAGGAAATCTTCTCCCGCTGTAGTTTAATTTCACAATCCCGGTAGGATTCCCAGTATTGTGTGCAGTTATAGTAACGTTTTTACATATCTATCCCCTTTGATGAAAACCAAAAGTTCATTTCTACTGTTGAAATACACCCAGCATTTGCATGTTGGGCAGCCTGGGGCAGAACTGTCTGTCTGCCCCACCCACCGCGCCAAAGCTTGATGAGCCAGATAATAGAAAAGCAAAGTACTGCGGATGCTGGAAATCTGAAATAAAAACAGAAAATGCTGGAGTTACTCAGCAAGTCAGGCAGCATCTGTGGAGAGAGGAAACAGAGTTAACGTTTCAGGCCGATGACCTTTCGCTGGCACTGACTCCCTCTGCCACCTGTGCCACTCGTACCAGGCAACTTGCTTTGATATCTTCCTGCAGGCCTGGTGGAAAGAACATCTCCCTCTTCCTGTTGGCCTCCTCCACCAATATCTCCAATGCAGCATCAGAAAAATCAGGGGGTAGGTGGGCCTTGCAGCTTCTGCTGTGCCTGCCATTGTCCACAATCCTCAGTTAAAGTTGCCTTCAGCCGAAGTGCACCTCCCTTTTAAGAGGTGCAGGCTGCCTTTTAGTGACATCAGCAATGTGCGGTATTGACGCCCCCCCCCCCACCAGCCAATTAGGTGAGTTGCCAATGAACAGCGCGAATAGCGTTGGCAGCCCACCTATGTTATTTTAATTAATCAGGAGGACCGATTTAGGACCTTAGCTGCGACCATGTGATTCAGCGCACGGTCAAAGAACAGCGCCCATTCTGCGCCCGAAAACCGGCTCAATCCAATTTCCTCCTCCCCCATATATTTGTGTAAGACTCATAGTATTTGTTAACACAAGAAACTGCACAAATAGTAGCCAGAAAAAAAACCCTGCTAAACAAACAGATGAGCATCAGCTTGGTGTAGCTAATTGAGCTCGTGCTGCTGAGTGAGAGGTTGTGGGTTCAAGCCCAACTCCAGACGTTACCACATAATCCGAGCCCAATCCTATTCTAACTTAGGCCAACTGCAGCCTGAAATCATTCACATTTGGTAAATTTGGCAACTAGCTTTGGAAAATCACATGCTACCCCGTTACAAACTGCTTCAGTGTTCTATGAACAATGCCAATCATTACCAGCTCATTGGAATTTACAACAATTTAACAATCAATTAAAAAGCACGAGGATGTACCCTCCCTGTGCCTTCACCAGGATAAACTCCTCCATACCTGGGTCCTCTCTCCTAGCATACTGTGAGTGGTACGGCCATGGAAGACCTCCCTGGTGATCTTCAGGGAGAATAAAAAGAAAGAAAGACTTGCCTTTCATGACCTTGGGATGTCCCAAACTGCTTTACAGCCAGTGAAATACTTTTGAAATGTAGACACCAACATTCCCTTTAAGCCTTTCCACCATCTACAAGGCACAAGTAAGGGGTGTGATGGAATACTCTCCACTTGCCTGGATGAGCGCAGCTCCAACAACACTCAAGAAGCTTGACACCATCCAGGACAAAGCAGCCCGCTTGATTGGCACCCCATCCACCACCTTAAACATTCACTCCCTCCACCACCGGCGTACCGTGGCTGCAGTGTGTACCATCTACAAGATGCATTGCATCAACTCGCCAAGGCTTCTTCGGCAGCACCTCCCAAACCCGCGACCTCTTCCACCTAGAAGGACAAGGGCAGCAGGCGCATGGGAACACCATCACGTCCAAGTTCCCCTCCAAGTCACACACCATCCTGACTTGGAAATATATCACCGATCCTTCATCGTCGCTGGGTCAAAATCCTGGAACTCCCTCCCCAACAGCACTGTGGGAGTACCTTCACACACGGACTGCAGCAGTTCAAGAAGGCGGCTCAGCACCACCTTCTCAAGGGCAACTAGGGATGGGCAATAAATGCTGGCTTTGCCAATGACGCCCACATCCCATGAACGTATTAAAAAAAGCTGCGTGACTGTGCATCGCTCTGAAAGTCCCGCGCAGCTGGTGAGCTGGCTTTAAAATAGAAAAACCACGCGTGCGTGGAATTTTGAAAGGCCCGTGCAGCCCGTTAAAGGGGCCGTGCGTGGCCAAAAAAAAATTAGAGGGAGCCACTGGTAGTCACTGTTGTAATGTAGGAAATGCCGCAGCCAATTTTGCACAAAGCAAGCTCCCACAAACAGTGATGAGATAATGACCAGATAATCTGTTCTAGTGATGCCGGTTGAGGGATAAATATTGGCAGGACACCGGGAAGAACTCCCCTGCTCTTCTTTGAAATAGTGCCATGGGATCTTTTACGTCCACCTGAGAGAGTAGACGGGGACTCAGTTTAACGTCTCATCTGAAAGACTATGGCCGCGATTTTCCCTACCTCATCAGGTGATGTCGGTGGCTGGTCCCAGCTCCACTCCTGTCTCCATACCAGCCTCCGACATGACTTTCCTCTGATTGGGCTTGTTAAGCCCACCCAGCACGTTTCCCGGCCAATTGAAGGAAGCGGGTCTGGTGATGTCATTTGATGACGCGTCATCAGCCGGTTTCCTTAAAGGGACCATGCACAAATTTACTTTGACATTTGTGCTGTCAGTGTTCTACCGCATTGAGGTGCTGCAAACACTGACAAGCACTGCACAGAGGTGCAGGGCTGCACCCAGGCTCTCCCATGACTCCCTCCATATGCTTATGGAGGGAGTCACAGCACGCAGGGAGGTTCTCTTCCCTTCCAATGGGCGGAAGAGACCTCCCCAGGAGACCAACACAGCCTGGTTGCACATTGCACAGGAGGGCATAGGGATGTTGTCAGGAGGACCAGGCTACAGTGGCTCAAACCTTTCAATAATCTCAGTAGATCAGGAAACATTACTGCAAAACCACACTCAACCTCATCCTGCTGTGCCACTCATCACATCCCCATCACTCTGCCATCCCTACCCTACTCCTGCACATCCTTACTCACACCAACTTACCTTGCACCTCCACCCATCCCCCTCTATCTGATTATCACTTCCCCATCTCACTAGCCACCCCTCACGCTCACCCTCATCCTAGTCCAAGCATACCAACGAACAACACACAAGGGTAGGCACTTGTGTGTTTTAGCCAATGTTCATGTGAAGTTTCTGTTAATGTGCTGTCAAACATTGAAATCTTTATTTTCAACACTTTGCGTTCTTGGACAGATTTGTGTGCACCCCGAGATGCTGATGAGTGTGAAAGGAATGGCTTGTGCATTGTAGGGATGCTTTATGGTGTTGGTGTGGGGTGGTGCCAACTTGGCGCATCATATGGCAGCCAGGGTGTGCAGCGTCAAGTGAAGTAAATGTGGCCATGGTGAGATCACCCCTGGAATCCCGGGCAGTAATGTGGTCAGACGCTGATGCCCTCTGTCCTGTGATTGCGGAGAAGTTTGGCGTGGTTGTTGGTGTTGCTGGTGTGCCTGGTGATGCTGGTGTTGGGGCTGATCGTGGTCAGATTCTGAGGACCAAGGCGAGAGAGTATAAAGTGCGCCGATGCTGATGGAATAGATGGCAGGTGAAGTAGAGATGACAGAAGCGATCTGTCAATGGTGGGAGAGGTAATGAGGTCAGACTGCATGGAGACTTGTGTAAAGACTTGCAGCATTCTGAATCTGTAGTGGAAATGCAGTTTAGAGAAGCTAGTGGTTAAGGGAACGTATCTCAATCAGCTGGGGTTTTTTTTACACTGAGGAGCTGCACCTTCATTTCCTTCCTCCCACCACAAGCCATTGGTGATCGACCCTCCATATTCTATTGTGATTGGTCTTGCTACAGTTCAGGGCGTTTTACTGGATGCTGTCCAGGTTTTGCTGCATGCACGGACTGCTTCATTATCAGTGGAGATGCAGATGGAACAGAACACTGTGCAATAATCAGCAAACTTCGGACCTTAAGATGGAGGGAAGGCCATTGATGAAGCTGCTGAAGATAGTTGGCCCTGTGGAACACCTGCAACGATATCCTGGGGCTGAGATGTTTGGCCTCCAAAAACATGCAGGTTTCTGAGGACAGGTTGCATAGACTAGGCTTGTATTCCCTTGAATATAGAAGATTAAGGGGCGATCTAATTGAGGTGTTTAAGATGATTAAAGGAGTTGATAGGGTAGATAGAGAGAAACGATTTCCTTTTTATTCACTCACGGGATGTGGGCATCACAGGCAAGGCCAGCATTTATTGCCTATCCCTAATTGCCCTTGAGAAGGTGGTGGTGATCCGCCTTATACAACTGAACGGCTTGCTAGACCATTTCAGAGGGCAGTTAAGAGTCAACCACATTGCTGTGGGTCTGGAGTCACATATAGGCCAGACCGGGTAAGGGCGGCAGATTTCCTTCCCTAAAGGACATTAGTGAACCAGATGAGTTTTTACGACAATCCGGTAGTTTCATGGTCACCATTACTGATACTAGCTTTCTATTCCAGATTTATTTAATTAACTGAATTTAAATTCCCCAGCTGCCGTGGTGGGATTTGAACTCACGTCAAATCCCACCACGCGGGATTTTCCTGTGGTGGAGGAGTCCAGAACAAGGGGGCATGACCTTAAAATTAGAACTAGGCCATTCAGGGGTGCTGTCAGGAAGCACTTCTTCACGCAGTGGGTAGTGGAAATCCGGAACTCTCTCCCCCAAAAAGCTGTTGAGGCTGGGGGTCAATTGAAAATGTCAAAACTGAGATTGAGAGACTTTTGTAAGGCACGGGTGTTAAGGGATATGGAACCAAGGCGGGTAAATGGGTTTAAAATATAGATCAGCCATGATCTAGATCTAGATCCGGGTTTTAATTTCTCTTTTTTATATTTTCTGTGTAGGTGGGAGTGCTCCTCCCGGCCACACAAGGAATGTTTAGGCTCAGGATTCCTCCGGAGAGCCATTTGCCTCCGGTGCCGGCTAGCTGCCTTCTGTTGCCCAACGTCTACTCTTGCCTGCTGGCTCAGTTGTCACTTCTGAGGCGGGCAGCTTACCGGTTTAATGCCGGTGAGGCCTGAGAGTTAAAATCGCCTGGGCCTCATGCCGCTGAGGTCAGTGGGTGGGATTAGGCAACTCTACTCCTGTCTCCATATCGTTAATAGCTTGGAAATTATTTTCAAGAAATATTTTGGTAGGTGCACCCCAATCTAAAACTCGGTTGAGGAAATATGTAAAGCTATAATACTATACTGTCATGCAAGACAGCAGTGGGCATCATTTATAAAGCCAACTTAGTGGAGGCAACGTGAGGAGTGACAATGGGATAGATAGAGAGAAACTATTTCCTCTGGTGGGAGGGAGACCAGAACAAGGGGGCATAACCTTAAAATTAGAGCTAGGCCATTCAGGGGTGATGTCAGGAAGCATTTCTTCACACAAAGGGTGGTGGAAATCTGGAACTCTCTTCCCCCAAAAAGCGGCTGTGGGTGTAATTGAAAACTTCAAAACTGAGATTGATAGATTTTTTGTTAAGCAAGAGTATTAAGGGTTACGGACCAAGGCGGGTAGATGGAGTTAAGATACAGATTAGCCATGATCGAACTGAATGGCAGAACAGGCTCGAGGGGATGAATGGCCTCCTCCTGCTCCTACAACCATCTTCTTTTGTGCTAGGTATGACTCCAGACACTTGTTTTTGCTTTTGCATTATTACTAGGGCTCCTTGGTGCCACTCTTGGTACTCAACATGCTTTCAGTGGAGACCTTAAACCATTTATTTTAAACAGGTTAAAACCCGCACGAACATTGGGGAGAGAGGACTTTAAAATGGATGTGTTGAGAGCTCGCTGGTGATGGCGTCAAGGCCATTGTTAATTTTATTTGTTCTTGGGATGTGGACGACACTGGCAAAGCGCATTTCCTTCCCATTCCGGGTTACCCTGAGAAGGTGGTGTGGGCCTTCTCCTTGAACCACTGTCGTCCTTGTGATGATGGTGCTCCCACAAACTTTAGGTTAGGTAAAATAACCTTTAAGTAGCTTAAGAAACACTTTAATTACTTTGTAAAAAAAAACATTAATTTCTTCATTTATTGCTGTAGTGGAGGATGTTATATTGGAGTCTGTAAAAAGGTGTTTGGCAAACCAATATTTTCTGGAGTTTTTTCAATTAAATTAGAATTATCTCAGGCATAAACATATTGTCCTTTTAAAACTTTATTATAAGTAACTGATAAATATATAATATAGATCCAGCTAAGTACGCTTCAGAGCCAAGACGTTGCAGTGAAAATGTGAATGATACAGAGTGAAGGAGTGCATCCCGGAACTGTTGTCTGGTCGGGCGGAGCTGGCCGGACGTTCGCAGAGCGGCGGTTCTACTTCCGGTCAAGATGGCGGCCCCCAGAGCCGGGATGAAGCCGCCGGTCTATTTGTGGAGCCTGGGGATTGTGCTGGGCCTTCTCGCCAGCCGCAGCGCTTCTGAGGCGGAAGGGGTGCAGGTAGGGAGCGCCGGGCCTCGGTTACCGCCGCAAGGCCTACGATTCTGGGCCAAGGCAGAAACGGCTCAGCCTGAAATGCAGCGAGTGCCTGGGCCGCTCGGACTGGGGAAGCCCTGGGCTCCAGCCCGTGCCCGTTTCATTGATCGCAACCTGGGGCAGGCGACGGCGGGGCTACAGTTGGCCTCAGTGCTCCTGGGGGTGAGAGGGGGTGGGGTTATGTTGGACCTCAGTGCCCCTGGGGGGTGAGAGGGGGTGGGGTGGGCATCATTTGGCCTCAGTGCCCCTGGGGGTGAGAGGGGGTGGGCATCATTTGGCCTCAGTGCCCCTGGGGGTGAGAGGGGGTGGGGTGGGCATCATTTGGCTTCAGTGCCCCTGGGGGTGAGAGGGGGTGGGGCAATGTTGGGCCTCCGTGCCCCTGGGGGGGTGGGGCAGTGTTTGGCCTCAGTGCCCCTGGGTGGGGCAGTGTTTGGCCTCAGTGCCCCTGGGTGAGGGGGGAGGGGCAGTGTTTGGCCTCAGTGCCCCTGGGTGAGGGGGGTGGGGCAGTGTTTGGCCTCAGTGCCCCTGGGTGAGAGGGGGTGGGGCATTGTTTGGCCTCAGTGCCCCTGGGTGAGAGGGGGGTGGGGCAGTGTTTGGCCTCAGTGCCCCTGGGTGAGAGGGGGGGTGGGGCAGTGTTTGGCCTCAGTGCCCCTGGGTGAGAGGGGGGTGGGGCAGTGTTGGGCCTCCGTGCCCCTGGGTGAGGCATCATTTGGACTCCGGGTTAGGGAGAGTGCTGACCACTGCTCGGGTATTGGGGAGAGGACTGAGAAGAGCTTGGTGGTGATACACTGTACAGTTGAATAACCCGTTGCCCATACATGGAGCGTGGTGAGGGGGGTTATTTTCCCAAAAGTGACCTGGGATCAGAATTAGGGTGACCGTACGTCCCTATTTTCCGGCAACAATCCCTGGATGTGGTTCTGTGTCCCATGGCAAACAATGTCCTGGAAAGTCCCCAGTTCACAAAACTCGTCCCTGAAGTGTACCCCTGGGCAGTGAGTGTTACCCCCCCCTGCCGCCAGGCAGCCAGTTTGCGACTCTAAGGCTAAATTAAACAACAAGTTGTACAATGGCCCACTGCACGTGCGCGACTGGGCATGTGCTGGTTGTTGTTTGAGTTTCTGGCTGGTTTTGTGCTGCTGGATTGTCTGCTCCGGAAGTGCCTGTGAGCAGGCGAGGGAGAGCCCGGTCACAGACACTGGGGAAAGGGCAGGGGCCGTCCAATCCTAGACACTGTGATGAGGGGGTCAGGTGTGACCTCCGTCACTGGGGAGAGGGTCAGTTGTGTATATGTACAACAGTCAAAATATAGGCTGCTAAAAATTTTTGCCTGGCTACGCTGTGCAACCGACATTTTTCATCCTGGCTATTTTCTGTGCTCCCACCCTGTGTGTCCCCGGATTGGGTTTAGAAAATATGGTCACCCTAGAATAGGTTACTTGTCAAAAATGATTGTTGCTGTTAATAAGCAAGGTTTAGCAAGTCTGTGTGAGGAGGACTAAGGAAGGATATATTTGCCTAGAGGGAGTGTAACGAAGGTTCACCAGACTGATTCCTGGGATGGGGGGATTGTCCTATGAGGAGAGATTGAGTAGACTAGGCCTATATTCTCTCGAGTTTAGAAGAATGAGCGGTGATCTCATTGAAACAAAATTCTTACAGGGCTTGATAGGGTAGATGCTGTTTCCCCTGGCTGGGGAGTCTAGAACCAGGGGTCACAGTCTCAGAATAAGAGGTCGGCTATTTAGGACTGAGGAGAAATTTCTTCATTCAGAGGGTTGTGAATCTTTGGAATTCTCTACCCCAGAGGGCTGTGGAGGCTCAGTCGTTGAGTATATTCAAGACAGAGATCGATCGATTTGTGAATATTAAGCGAATCAAGGGTTATGGGGATCCGGCAGGAAAGTGGAGTTCATAGAATCATAGAAATTTACAGCACAGAAGGAGGCCATTCGGCCAATCTTGTCCGTGCCGGTCCGACAAGCTATCCACCCTAATCCCACTTTCCAGCTCTTGGTCCGTAGCCTTGTAGGTTACGGCACTTCAAGTGCATATCCAAGTACTTTTTAAATGTGATGAGGGTTTCTGCCTCTACCACACAGGCAGTGAGTTCCAGACCCCCACCACCCTCTGGGTGAAAAACTTTCTCCTCAAATCCCCTCTAAACTTCTGACCAGTTACTTTAAATCTATGCCCCCTGGTTATTGACCCCTCTGCTAAGGGAAGTAGGTCCTTCCTATCCACTCTATCTAGGCCCCTCATAATTTTATACACCTCAATTAGGTCTCCCCTCTGCCTCCTCTGTTCCAAAGAAAACAACCCCAGCCTGTCCAATCTTTCCTCATAGCTAAAATTCCCCAGCCTAGGCAACATCCTCATAAATCTCCTCTGCATCCCCTCTAGTGCAATCACATCTTTCCTGTAATGTGGTGACCAGAACTGCACGCAGTATTCTAGCTGCGGCCTAACTAATGTTTTATACAGTTTAAGCATAACCTCCCTGCTCTTATATTCTATGCTTTGGCTAATAAAGGCAAGTATTCCGTATGCCTTCTTAACTACCTTATCTACCTGTCCTGCTACCTTCAGGGATCTGTGGACATGCACTCCAAGGTTCCTCTGATCTTCTGCACTTCTCAGTGTCCTACCATTTATTGTGCATTCCCTTGCCTTGTTAGCCCTCCCCAAATGCATTACCTCACACTTCTCCAGATTGAGTTCCATTTGCCACTGTTCTGCCCACCTGACCAGTCCATTGATATCTTCCTGCAGTCTGCAGCTTTCTTCTTCATTATCAACCACACGGCCAATTTTTGTATCATCTGCAAACTTCTTAATCATACTTCCGACATTCAAGTCCAAACCATTGATGTATACCACAAAAAGCAAACCTGCTGGTTTGAGGTAGAAGATCAGCCATGATCTTATTGAATGGCGGAGCAGAATCGAGGGGCCGAATGGCCTACTCCCGCTCCTATTTCTTATGTTCTTATGGAGCCAGTGGATGCAGGTTTTATCGTCAGTGAGCAGAACAGAGTGCTGTTCAATGCTACGAGTGGGACGTGCCTCGCTTCAGCCTTCCTCTGATCTCTTGCACCCATGTGTCCCTCTTGGTCCTTTGTTTCTCTGACAGTAGCCATCTGTGCAACTCCCAACTCCATTTCAGAGCTTTCAGCTCTCTTGGCTTTACTCTCTGACCAACCCCCCCCACTTCCAATCCCTGTACATGATTGTGTCAGCCGTGACTCAGTGGGAGCACTCTTGCCTCTGAGTCAGAAGGTTGTGGGTACAAGTCTCACTCCACAGACTTGAGCACAAAAATCTAGGCTGACACTCCAGTGCAGTACTGAGGAAGTGCTGCACTGTCAGAGGTGCCGTCTTTCGGACGAGACGTTAAACTGATGCACGGTAGCATCGTGGTTATGTTACTGGACTAGCAGAGGGTACGGTAGCATAGTGGGTATGTTCAAATCCCACCACAGCAGCTGGGGAATTTAAGTTCAGTTAATTAAATAAATCTGGAATGTGAAAAAGCTAGCATCAGTAATGGTGACCATGAAACTGCGATTGTCGTAAAAACCCATCTGGTTCACTAATGTCCTTCTAGGGAAGGAAATCTGCCGTCCTTACCCGGTCTGGCCTATATGTGACTCCAGACCCACAGCAATGTGGTTGACTCTTAACTGCCCTCTGAAATGGCCCAGCAAGCCACTCCGTTGTACCCAACCACGACTGCAGCGGTTCAAGAAGGCGGCTTACCACCGCCATCTCGAGGGCAATTAGGGATGCGCAATAAATGCTGACCTTGCCAGCGACGCCCACATCCCGGGACGAATAATAAAAAAAAAAGATCCTATGGCAATATTTCGAAGAAGAGCAGGAGAGTTATCCCCGGTGTTCTGGCCAATATTTATCCCTCCGTCGACATCACTAACACAGATGATCTGGTCATTATCACGTTACTGTTTGTGGGAGCTTGCTGTGTGCAATTTGGCTGCCGCGTTTCCTACATTACAACAGTGATTACACTTCAAAAGTACTTCATTGGCTGTAAAGCGCTGTGGGATGTCCTGAGGTCGTGAAAGGCGCTATACAAATGCAAGTCTGTCTTTCTTTGAGTGGTGCTGGTGACATCATAGCAAACTGTTCCTCCTGTTGCCTGGTATAAAATATATAACTCTCTTCTGATTGATTGCGTTGTTTGTTCAGGTATCACTTCATTCTGGAATTCCCTTAGCTTTCGCCATTGCAAATTTCTCTTTTTCAAGTATATATACAATTCCCTTTTGAAAGTAATTTATTGTGTTTGCTCCCACCGCCCTTTCAAGCAGTTCATTCCAGATCACAACAACTCGCTGTGTAAAATGTTCTTTCCCCATGCTGCCTCTGGTTCTTTTGCCAATTACCTTCAATCTGCGTCCTCTGGTTACTGACCCTTACTGGAAACAGTTTCAAACCCTTCATGATTTTGAACACCTCTATCAAATCTCCCCTTAAACTTCTCTGCTCTAAGGGGAACCACCCCAGTAGCTCCAGCCTCTCCATGTAACTGAAGTCTTTCATCCCTGGTACCATTCTCGTAAATCTCCTTTGCACTCTCTCGAAGGCCTTGACATCCTTCCTAAAGTGTGGTGCCCAAATTGAACACAATACTCCAGCTGGGGCCTAACCAGCGTTTTATAAAAGTTTAGCATAGCTTCCTTGCTTTTGTACTCTATACCTCTGTTTATAAAGTCAAGGATCCCGTATGTCTTTTTTAACAGCCTTTTCAACTTGTCCTGCCGCCTTCAAAGTTTGTGTCCATACACCCCCGGGAACGGTAGTGGCATAGTGGTTATGTCACTGGGCTAGTAATCCAGAGGCCCGACCTATAATCTGGAGACGTGAGTTCAAATCCCACCACGGCAGCTGAGGGACATGACAACGGCCCACCCAGCCCAGTCGACCCTGCAAAGTCCTCTTCACTAACATCTGAGGACTTTGCTAAAATTGGGAGAGCTGTCCCACAGACTAGTCAAGCAACAGCCTGACATAGTCAAACTAACAGAATCATACCTTTCTGCCAATGTCCCAAACTCCTACATCACCATCCCTGGGTATGTCCCGGCAGGACAGACCCACCAGGGGTGGCGGCACAGTGGTATACAGTCGGGAAGGAGTGGCCCTGGGAGTCCTCAACATTGACTCCGGACCCCATGAAGTCTCATGGCTTCAAGTCAAGCATGGGCAAAGAAACCTCCTGCTGATTACCACCTACTGCCCTCCCTCAGCTGATGACTCAGTACTCCTCCATGTTGAACACCACTTGGAAGAAGCACTGAGAGTAGCAAGGGCACAGAATGTACTCTGGTGGGGGACTTCAATGTCCATCACCAAGAGTGGCTTGGTAGCACCACTACTGGCCGAGTCCTGAAGGACATCGCTGCCAGACTGGGCCTGCGACAGGTGGTGAGAGAACCAACACGAGGGAAAAACCTACTTGACCTCGTCCTCACCAATCTACCTGTTGCAGATGCATCTGTCCATGACAGTATTGGTAGCAGTGACCACCGCACAGTCATTGTGCAGACGAAGTCCCATCTTCACACCGAGGACACCCTCTATTGTGTTGTGTGGCACTACCACCGTGCTAAATGGGATCAATTCAGAACAGATCTAGCAGCTCAAAACTGGGCAGCTCATGAGGCGCTGTGGGCCATCAGCAGCAGCAGAATTGTATTCCACCACAATCTGTAACCTCATGGCCTGGCATATCTCTCACTCTACCATTAACATCAAGCCAGATGACCAACCCTGGTTGAATGAGGAGTGTAGAAGTGCATGCCAGGAGCAGCACCAGGTGTACCTAAAAATGAGGTGCCAACCTGGGGAAACTGCAACACAGGACTACATGCATGCTGAACAACGGAAGCAGCATGCTATAGACAGAGCTAAGCGATCCCACAATCAACGGATCAGATCAAAGCTTTGCAGTCCTGCCACATCCAGTCATGAATGGTGGTGGACTATTAAACAACTAACGGGGGGAGGAGGAGGCTCCATGAACATCCCCATCTTCAATAATAGCGGAGCCCAGCACACGAGTGCAAAAGACTAGACTGAAGCGTTTGCAACCATCTTCAGCCAAAAGTGCCAAGTGGATGATTCATCTCTGCCTCCTTCTGAGGTCCCCACCATCACAGAAGCCAGTCTTCAGCCAATTCGATTCACTCCACGTGATATCAAGAAACGGCTGAGCTCACTGGATACAGCAAAGGCTATGGGTCCCGATAACATCCCGGCTGTCATGCCGAAGACTTGTGCTCCAGAACTAGCTGTGCCTCGAGTCAAGCTGTTGCAGTACAGCTACAACACTGGCATCTACCCGACAATGTGGAAAACTGCCCAGGTATGTCCTGTCCACAAAGCAGGACAAATCCAATCCGGCCAATTACTGCCCCATCAGTCTACTTTCAATCATCAGCAAAGTGATGGAAGGTGTCACGACAGTGCTATCAAGTGGCACTGACTCACCAATAACCTGCTTGCTGATGCTCAGTTTGGGTTCCATCAGGACCACTCTGCTCCAGACCTCATTACAGCCTTGGTCCAAACATGGACAAAAGAGTTGAATTCCAAAGGTGAGGTGAGAGTGACTGCCCTTGACATCAAGGCAGCATTTGACCGAGTATGGCATCAAGGAGCTCTAGTAAAATTGAAGTCAATGGGAATCGGAGGGAAAACTCTCCACTGGCTGGAGTCATACTTAGCACAAAGGAAGATGGTTGTGGTTGTTGGAGGCCAATCATCTCAACCCCCCCCAGGACATCGCTACAGGATTTCCTCAGGGCAGTATCCTAGGCCCAACCATCTTCAGCTGCTTCATCAATGACCTTCCCTCCATCATAAGGCCAGAAGTGGGGATGTTCGCTGATGATTGCACAGTGTTCAGTTCCATTCGCAACTCGTCAGATAATGAAGCAGTCTGTGCCCGCGTGCAGTAAGACCTGGACGACATTCAGGCTTGGGCTGATAAGTGGCAAGTAATATTCGCGCCACACAAGTGCCAGGAAATGACTATCTCCAACAAGAGAGCGTCGAACCACCGCCCCTTCAGACTGCCTCATTATCTGACAAGTTGCAAATGGAACTGAACACTGTGCAATCATCAGCGAACATCCCCACTTCTGGCCGTATGATGGAGAGAAGGTCATTGATGAAGCAGCTGAAGATGGTTGGGCCTAGGACACTGCCCTGAGGAAATCCTGTAGCGATGTCCTGGGGGGGTTGAGATGATTGGCCTCCAACAACCACAACCATCTTCCTTTGTGCTAGGTATGACATTCAACAGCATTACCATTGCTGAATCCCCCACCATCAACATCCTGGGGGTCACCATTGACCAGTCACACACATACTTTACTGGACCAGTCACACACATACTTTACTGGACCTGTCACATAAATACTTCACTGGACCAGTTACATAAATACTGTGGCTCCAAGAGCAGGTCAGAGGCTAGGTATTCTGCGGCGAGTGTCTCACCTCTTGACTCCCCAAAGCCTTTCCACCATCTACAAGGCACAAGTAAGGAGTGTGATGGAATACTCACCACTTGCCTGGATGAGTGCAGCTCCAACAACACTCAAGAAGCTCGACACCATCCAGGACAAAGCAGCCTGCTTGATTGGCACCCCATCCACCACCTTAAACATTCACTACCTCCACCACCGGCATACCGTAGCTGCAGTGTGTACCATCTACAAGATGCACTGCTGCAACTCGCCAAGGCTTCTTCGGCAGCACCTCCCTGCCCTGGGAGTGTTTGATGGGACAGTGTAGAGGGAGCTTTACTCTGTATCTAACCCGTGCTGTACCTGCCCTGGCAGTGTTTGATGGGACAGTGTAGATGGAGCTTTGCTCTGTATCTAACCCGTGCTGTACCTGCTCTGGGAGTGTTTGCTGCTGATGCTGTGTTGGCCGAAATGGAAAGGATTAGATTCCCTAGAGCCGTCGCCCCTCCTATTGATGAGCACGGAAAAAAAATTACCAATGGACTGTCTGGAATTTGCGTTAAATGACAGTGATGCGACTGGAATTAATTGAGTGGGAGAAGGACGAATATTGAAGACCTCTTGAGAATGATTATATGAAAAATACTTGCAAAGCTGTAGTCGCTGAAATGAATTGACCTCGCAAATCTGCAGAGAACATGAAATGGGTGAACTCGCTAGCACACAGCATGTTAAGTGTGAGGCTGTTTGTAATATTCCATTTTAGTTATCGCCCCCCTTCAGTAAGGTATAATTTGATAACGTGAGTTGCTCCAGGGACACTGATAGTAATGAAAAGTTTTTAAATAATGTACTTGTTAAAGAATATAGTTCTGGAGACTTATTATAAAGGACCTAATTGGATTTGCACAGAAGGTTTAAGCAATCTGCAGTAATTACTGGAGAGAGCCCAGCTGGCTGGAGTTAATCAGATTGCCATCATGCTAATGAGGCAGTGAATCAACTGGGACACGAACCCCCTCCTGAAATTAAATTCAGAATCTAATTTCTAGGAAAATGATGAGGCTTAGATACGTCTAGTTGCAGTGACCTTAATTTATTTTAAAAGTTGTTTTTCGGGAACTGTTTGCGTTATAAATGCTGTTCTCGCAAATAGAGGTTCATGTTTTAGTGCTTTCTTGATGGAATCTTGGGTGTGAGCTTATCATGAGTTGCCAAGGCAAATCGTCACATGTGATAAACAGAGACCTGGAATTCTCTTCCTAAACCTCTCCACCTCTTCACACTGCTCTTCTTTAAGACACTCCTTAAAACCTACCTCTTTGACCAAGCGTTGGTCACCTGTCCTAATATCTCCTATGCCTCGGTGTGAGTTTTTGTTTGATAAAACTCCTGTGATGTGCCTTGGGGCGTTTTACTATGTTAAAGTGGCTGTATAAGTGCAAGTTATTGTTGTGCCTTCCTTGCTCTATGGTGGCTGGCTGTAAACACGTCTAAGCAGCCAGTTGCACCCATCAATTCTGTGTCGATGTGAAGGTGTTTCTGAAGGGCACTGATGCAAACAAACCTTAGGTATAGCTCAGGAGTCAGGTTGGTGGTCTGACTGGACCCTACATCAACATCCTGGGGACACGGTACCATCTCTAGGGGAATCGAGGGATATGGGGATCGGGCGGGAAAGTGGAGTTGAGGTAGAAGATCAGCCATGATCTTATTGAATGGCAGAGCAGGTTTGAGGGGCCATATGGCCTGCTCCTAATCTCTCTCGGGGCGGGGGTAGATAGTCTTTTTGGGTTCACGCCAGCTGCAGCCTGCCTGGAAACTTTTCAAAACTTTTATTTTTTCCTGTGTTTTGAAATTTATTGAAGAACTGCCGCTCCTGTCAGCTCTCGTGTGTCAGCTCAGGTCTTTTGGCTGCGCTTTCACCTCCAAGTCAGAAGGTTGTGGGTTCAAGTCCCACTCCAGGACTTGAACACAAAATCTAAGCTGACTCTCCAGTGCAGTACTGAGGGAGTGCTGCACTGTCGGAGGTGCTGTCTCTCAGATGAGATGTCTGCCTGTTCAGGTGGATGTAAAAGATCCCATGGCACTATTTCGAAGAAGAGCAGGCGAGTTCTCTCCAGTGTCCTGGCCAATATTTATCTCTCGACTAGCACCAGAAACAAATTAACTGGTCATTATCTCATTGCTGTTTGTGGGACCTTGCTGTGCGTAGAATTGGCTGCCACGTTTCCCTACATTACAACAGTGACTCCACTTCAAAAGTATGTCACTGGCTGTAAAGTGGTTTGGGACGTCCTGAGGATGTGAAAGTGCTGCATAAATGCAAGTTCCTCCTTTTATAGCATCACTGGTAATGTAGCCTGGTGGCTATGGGACTGGATGAGCAATCCAGGGATTGTGGGTTTAAATACCATCATTGGCTCGTTGTGAATTTGAATCTGTGGGCTGGCACCTTGGAAGTTGTCGTTAAAAACCCAACAGGTTCACTCATGTCCTTCAGGGAAGGGAGCCTGTCACCTCGACCAGGTCTGACTCGAGTGCCTCAAGATGTGGTTGACTCTTAATGCATTCACGGCAACTAGGCATGGCTGTGAATTCTGCCTTGTCGCCTTTGCCCAGATCCCATAAAGAAAATAAGATTTAACTGGCATTCTAATTTGATGAAAGATGTATGTACAAGATACAAGGGTGATATCCGAACGGAGAAGAGTATACCTATCAGGAAAGATTGAACAGGCTGGGGCTCTTTTCTCTAGAAAAGAGAAGACTGAGGGGTGACCTGATAGAGGTTTTCAGGATTATGAAAGGGTTTTGTCGGGTAGACGTAGAGAAGATGTTTACTCTTGCGGGCAAGACCAGAACTAGGGGCCATATCTGTAAGATAGTCACTAATAAATCCAATCAGGAGCTCGGGAGAAACCTCTTTACCCAGAGAGTGGTTAGAATGTGGAACTCGCTACCACAAGGAGTAGTTGAGGTGAATAGCATAGATGCATTTAAGGGGAAGCTGGATAAGCACATGAGGCAGAAAGGATTAGAAGGATATGTTGATGGGGTTAGATGAAGAAGGGTGGAAGGAGGCTTGTGTGGAGCATAGACCTGTTGGGCCGACTGGTCGGTTTCTGTGCTGTAAATGCTATCTAATTGTAATACTTGGTAAGATCACACACCGAATTATGAAGTGGTGGGGGTGGGGTAGACATGGACACTGCAGAACCACGAGTGGTGGACGAGAGAAAGAGCGCGCATGGTGTCAACACAATCGGTCTGTAGGATCGAGGAGAAGAGAGATGCCACGCACTTGGCTACGCACCAAGAGTTGACCCGAGGGAGACATCAAAACTGGCCCCGTGCATTTTTTTTGTTCCAAGATTTGCTTAATCGTGGTTAAATCCCAGCCAGATTTTTTTTAAAATTTGGTTCCTTCTCCAGCTGTAGCCAAATCTTTGAATGCTGGAAGCATCAAGCTCAGATGGTCCAGCTTTGCTAAGCTTCACCATAACTTGTAGAGTAAGTGGCGGCATCCAGTCAGTTTGGAAGCGTGCCTTCGGAAATGCAAATATTCATTGAAGTCAAATGTTTAAGGAAATAAAGAGCAGCTGTTTGTTTGGAATTCCTCCCAAGATATTCCAGTCCGAGGCCACCAGATGGTACAATTTACATAAACCTAAAGTGCCCTGCTTTACTCGAGACCCGAGGCTTCTTGATGGATCAGCTGGTGAAGGCCGTCATCAGCTGAGCTACACAATAGGGACAGTATCGTTTTGCCCGTAGTCCCTCGGATTAGGAAGGGAAAATCAGCCAGGGGATCCCACTCTGATTGCTAGCCAGTGTAAACACTAGCTGGAAAGTGTCCGTTTCTGCCTGAGACAGTGTGCACATTGCCCTCCCCACTCCCCCCCGTGGTTGAATAGCCTGCTGATTCTTCCAGTTAAGCTTCACGCGCAAGCCTTAACAGCTGAGGCAAAGTACCAACGGCTGACCGGCACCTGTGGAACCTTTAGGGGCTTCTCAGCCCGGTCCGGTTTCAATCTTCCACAGGTGGAATCGTTTAACTCTAGACCGCAGAGCCACTCCCAAACTTAAATGGAAGTAACTTTAAAGTTTGAAAGGTTCTGATTTAAACACGAATATCTGATTATTTGTGACAAGCAAATGTAAAAATAAACAGAAGCAAAGAAACCACAGGTAATGTTCAGTTTTCTGTTTGTAGTTGAGTTTAGAATATTTCCTCATATGTATTTATTTTTTGTTCATACAGACTCGAGTAAAGCAGTTCTTCAGAAGTGGTCACACAAACAATTGGGCCGTACTGGTAAGATTGTATAAACTACTAGAAAGCTCGCAGCAGTTTTACACTGGTCGATAGAGCATGTCCTAATGGCTTGGCTGCCTTGTGCTTGTTTACAGATATTTAAAAATGCATGAATTAAATTCTCATCCTCGTGTTCAAATCCCTCCATGGCCTTGTCCCTCCCTATCTCTGTAACCTCCTCCAGCCCTACAACCCTCTGAGATCTCTGTGCTTCTCCAATTATGACCCCCCCCCCCCTGGATTTCCTTCGCCCCACCATCGGCGGCTGTGCCTTCAGCTGCCTGGGCCCTATCTCTGGAATTCTCTCCCTAAACCTCTCTACTTCTCTACACCTCTCCCCTCCTTCAGGATGCTCCTTAAAACCTACCTCTGTGACCAAGTCACCTGTCCTAATGTCTCCTTATGTGGCTCGATGTCAAATTTTGACTGATAATGCTTCTGTAAAGACCCTTGAAACATTTCATTACATTAAAGGAGCTATATAAATGCAAGTTGTTGTGGAGTAAGGTGAGAGATGCTAGAGACGGGGATTGGAGGACTATCTGTTTCCAGCGCCTGGTGTCCACATCAAGTACTCTCCGGTCAAGCATAGCAGTTTGATGTAGAGTAAAGCTCTCTTTACAGTGTCCTAACCAGCAAACCCAGGTAGGGGAGCAGCATGATGAGATTCAGTAGAAACCTTCCTCTACATTGCTCCATCAAGTGCTCCCAGGTCGGGTGTCGCACAGTTTGTTGTGGTATAAAGCCTGATTTCTAACTTCCCCTTCTCCAGTTATCGTGGTCCATGTGGGAACCAGCGACATAGGTAGAACTAAGAATGAGGTTCTGCTGAGGGAGTTTCAGGAGCTGGGGTCTAAATACATAAGCACATGGAGCAGGCCATTCGGCCCTACGAGCCTGCTCCGCCATTCAACGAGATCATGGCTGATCTTCTGCCTCAATTCCATTCACCGGCCTTATCGCCATATCCCTTGATGCCCTTACTAGTCAGAAATCTATCGACTTCTGTTTTGAATATACCCAATGAGGTAGAGAATTCCAAAGATTCACCACCCTCTGTGTGAAGAAATTTCTTCTCATCTCAGTCCTGAATGGCCTACCCTTGATCCTGAGGCTGTGGCCCCTGGTTCTAGACTCCCCAGCCAAGGGAAACATTCTCCCAGCATCCACCCTATCAAGCCCTGTAATAATTTTGTATGCTTCAATGAGATCCCCTCTCATTCTTCTGAATTCAAGAGAATACAGGCCTAGTTTACTCAATCTCTTCTCATACGACAGTCCCGCCATCCCAGGAATCGATCTCATGAACCTTCGTTGCACTTCCTCTATGGCAAGTATATCCTTCCTTGGGTAAGGAGGCCAAAATTGTACACAGTACTCCAGGTGTGGTCTCACCAAGGCCCTATATAATTGGAGTAAGACTTCTTTACTCCTGTACTCAAATCAGAACCTCAGGGGTAATAATCTCTGGATTACTACCTGAGCCACACGCAAATTGGCATAGGGACAAGCAGATCAGAGAGTTGAATGCGTGGCTCAGAGTGGTGTGGGAAGAAGGGGTTTCAATTCATGGGACACTGGCACCAGTACTGGGGAAAGAGGGAGCTGTTCCGTCGGGATGGGCTCCACTTAAACCGGGCTGGGACCAGCGTCCTGGCGAATCGAATAACTAGGACTTTAAACTAAAAAAGGGGGGGTGGGGGGAGAAGTGTCAGGTGAGGGGAAATTTAGAAATCTAAAGAGAAAGGTCAAGGCAATAGAGCAGTGTCACGATTTGGGTAAAAATAAGCAGAATGTGACAGGAAGGGACAGAGAGTTTAACGGTAGCAGTGCAGCAGAGAATAAGGTCAAAGTAGGGAAATAATGGAAAAAAATTTAAATTAAAGGCTCTTTATCTGAATGCACGAAGCATTCGTAACAAGATAGACGAACTAATGGCACAAATAGAGATAAATGGGTTTGGTCTAATAGTCATTGCAGAGACGTGGTTGCAAGGTGACCAAGGTTGGGAACTAAATGTTCCAGGGTACTTGACGTTTCGAAAAGACAGGCAGAATGGAAAAGGAGGCGGGTGGGGGTAGCCCTGATAATAAAGGATGACATGAGGACAGTAGAGAGAAAGGATATCGGCTTGGAAAATCAGGAAGTAGAATCCGTATGGGTGGAAATAAGGAATAACAATGGGCAGAAAACACTGGTGGGAGTAGTATATAGGCCCCCTAACAGTAGCTATATCGTTGGACAGAATATTAATCAAGAAATAGTAGGAGCTTGTAACAAAAGTAATGCAATAATCGTGGGGGACTTTAATCTTCATATAGACTGGACAAATCAAATTGGCAAAGATAGTCTGGAGGACAAGTTCATGGAATGCATTCGGGACAGTTTCCCAGAACAATACGCCATGGAACCAACCAGGGAACAGGCTATTGTGTAAATGAGACAGGGTTAATTAGCAATCTCATAGTAAAGGATCCTTTGGGGCAGAGTGATCATAATATGATAGAATTTCACATTAAGTTTGAGAGTAACATGCCTAAGTCCGAAACTAGAGTCTTAAACTTAAATAAAGCCAATTACATAGGTATGAGGGGCGAGTTGGCTAAGGTAGATTGGAAAAATAGATTAAAAGGTATGGTGGTAGATAAGCAGTGGCTAGCATTTAAAGAAATATTTCATAATTCTCAACAAAAATACATTCCATTGAGAAACATAAACTCCATGGGAAAAGTGATCCATCCGTGGCTAACTAAAGAAGTTAAGGATAGCATTAGATTGAAAGAAGAAGCTTAGAATGTTGCGAAGAACAGTAGTAAGTCTGAGGATTGGGAGAGTTTCAGAAACCAGCAAAGGATGATCAAAAAATTGATAAGGGAAAAAATAGAATATGAGAGAAAACTAGCAAGAAATATAAAAACAGATTGTAAGAGCTTCTACAAGTATGTAAAAAGGAAGAGAGTAGCAAAAGTAAATGTTGTAGAGGCCGAGACAGGAGAAATTATTATGGGGAATAAGAAAATGGCAGAAATGTTAAACAAATATTTTGTATCTGTCTTCACAGTAGAAGACACAAAAAGCATACCAAAAATGGTGGGGAACCAAGGGTCTAATGAGGGTGAGGAACTTAACGTAATTAATATAAGTAGAGAAAAAGTACTAGAGAAACTAATGGGACTAAAAGCCAACAAATCCCCTGGACCTGATGGCCTACATCCTAGGGTTCTGAAAGAGATGGCTGCACTGGTTTTGATCTTCCAAAATTCTCTAGATTCTAGAACGGTCCCAGCGGATTGGAAGGTAGCAAATGTAACACTGCTATTCAAGAAAAGAGGGAGAGAGAAAACCGGGAACTACAGGCCAGTTAGCCTGATATCAGTCATCGGGAAAATGCTGGAATCCATTGTTAAGGAAGTGGTATCAGGGCACTTAGAAAATCAGAACATGATTAGGCAGAGTCAACATGGTTTTATGAAAGGAAAATCGTGTTTGACAAATTTATTAGAGTTTTTTGAGGATGTAACTAGCATAGCAGATAAAGGGGAACCAGTGGATTTAGTATATTTGGATTTCCAAAAGGCATTTGATAAGGTGCCACACAAGATAAGGGCTCCTGGGGTTGGGGATAATATAGTAGCATGGATAGAGGATTGATTAACGGACAGAGAACAGAAGAAATAGAAGCAGGAGTAGGCAATTTGGCCCTTCGAGCCTGCTCCACCATTCAGTAAGATCATGGCTGATCTTCTACCTCATCTCCACTTTCCTGAACTATCCCAATATCCCCTGATTCCCTTAATATCCAATAATCTATCGATCTCTGTCTTGAATATACTCAACGACTGAGCCTCCACAGCCCTCTCGGGTAGAGAATTCCAAAGATTCACCACCCTCTGAGTGAAGAAATTTCTCCTCATCTCAGTCCTAAATGACTGACCCCTTATTCTGAGACAGTGACCCCTGGTTCTAGACTCCCCAGCAAGGGGAAACATCCTCCCTGCATCTACCCTGTCAAGCCCTGTAAGAATTTTGTATGTTTCAATTAGATTACCTCTCATTCTTCTAAACTCTAGAGAATATAGGCCTAGCCTACTCAATCTGTCCTCATAGGACACTCCCCCCATCCCAGGAATCAGTCTGGTGAACCTTCGCTGCACTCCCTCTATGGCAAGTATATCCTTCCTTAGGTAAGGAGACCAAAACTGTACACAGTACTCCAGGTGTGGTCTCACCAGGGCCCTATATAATTGCAGTAAGCCGTCTTTTCTCTTATACTCAAATCCTCTTGTAATAAAGGCCAACGTACCATTTGCTTTCATAATTGCTTGCTGTACCTGCATATTAACTCAACGACTGCGAGTAGGGATAAACGGGTCTTTTTCAGGTTGGCAGGCTGTAACTAGTGGGGTGCCGCTAGGATCAGTGTTGGGGCCTCAGCTATTTATAATCTATATTAATGACCTAGATGAAGGGACCGAGTGTAATGTATCCAAGTTTGCTGATGATACAAAGCTAGGTGGGACAGTAAGCTGTGAGGAGAACACACAGAATCTGCAAAGGGATATAGATAGACTAAGTGAGTGGGCAGTAAGGTGGCAGATGGAGTATAATGTAAGGAAATGTGAGGTTATTCACTTTGATAGGAAGAATAGAAGAACAGAATATTTTTTAAATGGTGAGAAACTTTTAAATGTTGGTGTTCAGAGAGATTTGGGTGTCCTCATGCAAGAAACACAGAAAGCTAGCATGCAGGTTCAGCAAGCAATAAGGAAGGCAAATGGCATGTTGGCCTTTATTGTATGGGGGTTGGAGTATAAGAGTAAGGAAGTCTTGCGACAATTGTACAGGGCCTTGGTGAGACCACACCTGGAGTACTGTGCACAGTTTTGGTCTCCTTATCTAAGGAAGGATATACTTGCCTTGGAGGCGGTGCAACGAAGGTTCACTAGATTGATTCCTGGGTTGAGAGGGTTGTCCTATGATGAGAGATTGTGTAGAATGGGTTTATACTCTCTGGAGTTTGGAAGAATGAGAGGTGATCTCATTGAAACATACAAGATTCTGAGGGGTATCGACATGGTAGATGCTGGGAGGTTGTTTCCCCTGGTTGGAGAGTCTAGAACTAGGGGGCATAGTCTCAGGATAAGGGGTAGGCCATTTAAGACCGAGATGAGGAATTTCTTTACTCAGAGGGTTGTGAATCTTTGGAATTCTTTGCCCCAGAGGGTTGTGAATTCTGAGTCTTTGAGTATATTCAAGACTGAGATCAATAGATTTTTGGAATCAAAGGATATGGAGATCGGGCGGGAAAGTGGAGTTGAGGTCAATGATCAGCCATGATCTTATTGAAAGGCGGAGCAGGCTCAAGGGGCAGTATGGCCTGTTCCTGCTCCTATTTCTTATGTTCTCTTCTCTCCTTTGCCCTTACTTATGCTCTCAGCCACATTCTGGTTCTTCAGAGCGTTCAAAATTAGAGAAGCACCATTTTAAAATTTGTTGATGACATCAAATTGGGGTGTGTAGTTAATACTGAGGACGACTGCGACAAAATGCAAGAAGACATTAATAAATTTGTAAATGGCAATTGAATTTCCATATAGATAAGTGTGAGGAGGTGCATTTTAGTAGGAGGCATAAGGAGGCCACATATGCCTTGGAAAGTAAGAGTTTAACTGGGGTAGAGGAGCAAAGGGATCTGGGGGTACAGATACACAAATCACTAAAAATAGTGACGCAGGTTAATAAGGCCATAAAAAGCAACCTAAGCACTGGGGTTCTTTCTAGAGAGATAGAATTGAAAAGCAGAGAAGTTATGTTAAACTTGTATCAAACCTTGCTTAGACCACACTTAGTACTGTGCACAGTTCTGGTCTCCATTTTATAAAAAGGATATAGAGGCACTGGAGAAGGTGCAAAAAAGATTTACTAGAATTATACCAGAACTGGGAGGCTATACCCATCAGGAAAGATTGAACGTGCTGGGGCTCTTTTCTCCAGTAAAAAGAGAAGTCTGATCGAGGTGTTTAAAGTTATGAAGTGGTTTGATAGGGTAGATGTAGAGAAGATGTTTCCACTTGTGGGGAGACCTAGGGGCCATAAATATAAGATAGTTGCTAATAAATCAAATAGGGAATCCAGGAACTACTTCCTTACCCAGAGAGTGGTGAGAATGTGGAACTCGCTACCACAAGGAGTGGTTGAGGCGAATAATGTAGATGTATTTAAGGGGAAGCTAGATCAACACATGAGAGAGAAAGGAATAGAAGGAGATGTTGATGAAAAGTGGGAGGAGGCTCATGTGGAGCATAGGCACCAGCATGGACCTGTTGGGCTGAATGGCCTGTTTCTGTGCTGTAAATACTATGTAATTCTATGTTACATTCGCTTTCATTTTCTTACGATTTCTGTCGCTCGGCCATTCTTAGTATCGGAATGACTACTCTCTTAAACTATAAATTTGGCGTTCTCAATGGATGCCTCGTCCAGGTGCGATTTGAAATGTCCCCTGCTGTGAAACCCTTGCTGATAATTTTATAGTTGCTGTATGGAAAGAATCTGGTGCGGTGCGATATTGCACCTTGTCAGAACTGGATGGGCCGCCTGTGCTGTGCCGTTAATTGCTCTGCCGTTAATTGCTCTGCTCTTCTGATTTTCACTCCCAAGGTGTGCACGTCCAGATTCTGGTTCAACTATCGTCATGTTGCCAATACATTGTCAATTTATAGGAGCGTCAAGAGACTAGGGATCCCAGACAGGTAAGGAAAACTGCGCGAGTTGTTGTACTGCCCACTCTGTTCTTCAATCCGTGGAGCCCTGTAGAGGGAAAGATGTGAAAATGAGAGAAATTTGATGGAGCTGTGAATGCACTGTGCAGTCTGGTGTTGGATGTGCACCTGTGATTGTTTTTCCGTTTATCAAGGTTACTTGCTTCACTTAAAGAAAAAAAAGAAAGACTTGCATTTCTATAGCGCCTTTCACGACCTCTGGAAGTCCCAAAGCGCTTTACAACCAATGAAGTACTTTTTGAAGTGTAGTCACTGTTGTAATGTAGGAAACGCGGCAGGCAATTTGTGCACAGCAAGCTCCCACAAACAGCAATGTGATAATGACCTGATAATCTGTTTTTTGTGATGTTGGTTGAGGGATAAATATTGGGCAGGACACCGAGTGAACTCCCCTGCTCTTCTTCGAATAGTGCCGTGGGATTTTTAATGTTCACCTGAGAGAGCAGACAGGGCCTCGGTTTAACATCTCCTTCAAAAGATGCAGTGCTGCACTGAAGTGTCTGCCTAGATTTTGTGCTCAAGTCTCTATGGAGTGGGCATTTGAAATTATATAATAACCGTGACTGCACTTCACAGTAATTCATTGTAGGTGAAGCATTTTGGGATGTCCTGTGAGATGTGTTAAGGGGCTATATAAATGCAACTACTTTCAACAGTTTTTCCCCGAGCATTTTTGAATCCTCTCCCTTCGCGCCCGCCCTCCCTTCCGTGCCCCTTCCCCAACCCCCTCTCCCCTTCCCCAACCCCCTCTCCCCTGAAGAATTTGATAAACTTGCAGGGCTTCTGTATAAGAACATAACATAAGAGCAGGCCATTCGGCCCCTCGAGCCTGCTCCGCCATTCAATAAGATCATGGCTGATCTTCTACCTCCACTCCACTTTCCTGCACTATCCCCATATCCCTTGATTCCCTGACTATCCAAAAATCTATCGATCTCTGTCTTGAATATACTCAACGACTAAGCCTCCACAGCCCTCTGGGGTAGAAAATTCCAACGATTCACAACCTTCTGAGTGAAGAAATTTCTCCTCATCTTGGTCTTAAATGGATGACCCCTGGTTCTAGACTCTCCCAGCCAGGGGAAACATCCTCCCTGCATCTACCCTGTCAAGCTCTAAGAATTTTGTATGTTTCAATGAGATCATCTCTCATTCTTCAAAATTCTAGAGAATATAGGCCTAGTCGACTCAATCTCTCCTCATAGGACAATCCCCCCATCCCACGAACCAGTCTGGTGAACCTTTGTTGCACTCCCTCTATGGCAAGTATATCCTTCCTTAGGTAAGGAGACCAAAACTGTACACAATACTCCAGGTGTGGTCTCACCAGGGCCCTATATAATTGCAGTAAGACGTCTTTACTCTTATGCTCAAATCCTCTTGTAATAAAGGCCAACATAGCATTTGCTTTCATAATTGCTTGCTGTACCTGCATGTTAACTTTCAGTGATTTGTGTACAAGGACACTCTTCCCTAAAGGCCCCTTTACTGCAAGGTTATTAATTAACCCTCTCACAAGTGGTCATTCTTCCAAGTATGGGCTTCGATAGAAAGTGTCAGCAGGCTGTTTGATGTGGTAGTATCACAGCCTGATCCTGCCCCTCTTCCCGTCCAACCTGATCTTGCATGTCCATTTACCAGCAGGGGGCCCCACTGGATAGCTATCAGGAGCTGCAACCATGGCTGATTCTCCTCTCCCTAACCTGGGGGCACTTACGACATTGTAACACCCAGATGTGAAGTGCTGTGAGATGTTTCAGAGACGTGTTCAGGCACTGTATAAATCCAAGTCTTTATCTACTCGAGCTGATTGCAGACCTCAAGTGCTGATGCACTGAAACCGTTTGAATCCTTAAAGCTGAAAGAAAGGCTTTGTCACTGTGCCAGTGATGTGACCAATATGAAACAGTTCTGTGGAACTGCTCTTCATCAAATAGTACCACGGGATCTTTTACAGACGGGACTTTGGATTGACGTCTCGCCCGAAGGACAACACCTCTGACGATGCAGTACTCGCTGCGAAGTGGGGCTTGAACCGTCGTACCTCCGATTCAGTTAAGATACTCGTAATTCATCCTCTCCAATCATTTCCCCTGCTGCCACGACCAGTGACAGCCCTGTCACCACCAGTACATCAGAGAGAGACTTGACGTACAACAGTTGAACATCTTTGCTAGGGTATATTGTGACCTTGAGTTGCATGTTGAGCTCAATCACTAGCCTTATTCCTTTTCTTTCAGTCACATTGTGCTGATGCTCGCGGATGACATGGCGTGTAACCCACGAAACCCCAAACCTGCCACCATCTTCAGTCACAAGAACATGGAGCTGAATGTTTACGGAGACAATGTCGAGGTCGACTACAGAGGCTATGAGGTCAGAGAGCTCATTGTGTGGTGTAGATGTTTGCTGGAGTAAAATTGCACTTTTAGCTTCATTTAATAATAAAAAAAATACATTTATGGAACTAGGTGGAGCAGTGGGTTAGACACTGGTGTTTCATCTTTGGGAGCTGGGTTCGAATCCAGCCACGACTGTGTGGGCCATATGTGAAATGGGTTTTGGTAAGTCACTAAATTCCTTCAAGCGTGAGCTGCACCTGTTTCTGGCTGGGGTGGAGATCACCTCGTACAAAAGGTCAGTACCTGGTAATCGGGGTCAGAGTGGTCTCCTAGATCAAGCCTAAGGGGGTCGAGAGGAATTTACCAGATTTTTATCCCCTTCTCTTCCCCCGCCCCCCCCCCCCCCAATTGGCCTGGATTTTTAATCTGATTTTTTGCCTTTCCCGGGAGATCACATGGCTTCTGGGTAGGGTAGTGAGCGTATATATTGTGATTGCACGTGTGTGGGACAGGCTGGATGGGGCAGAGGGCCTTTTCCTATCTGTCATTGTTTGTATGTTCGTATTCCAGTTCTTGGTTTCCGTGGGTCACAGAGTCTGTAATCCAGCTTACTGCAATTTGAGCGAGGCCACAGGTGTGGGACTTGGGAAAGAAAGGCACTCCTGAGGATAGAGCAGGGGCATGTTGTTGGGGTAGAGGAAAGGGAGCTTCATTCTGCATCTGACCTGGAAGTGCTCGATACCGACACCATGTACCCAGCACTGACCTACATCACCTTGATGATCACAAAAAGACCCAAATTTACTTAAAATAAAAAGAATTGCGTTTATTTGCACATTATCACATCTCCCCAATCTCTCAAAACATTCAACGAATAACATTGACGTACAAGTGTCTGTTGCTATGTGGGTAAATGCAGCGGCAGCCAGATCCCACAAACAATAGCGAGACGAATCACGGCCTGATTTGTTCCTGGCGGTGTAGGTTGAAGGAGGGATGTTGGCCGGGACACTGGGGTGAGTGTTGGCTTCAGTTATTTCTGCTTTATTCTCAGGTTACTGTTGAGAACTTCTTAAGGGTGTTAACGGGCCGGCTTCCTCCCAGCACTCCCCGTTCCAAGCGCCTACTTTCGGATGACCGGAGTAACATTCTCATCTACATGACCGGTAGGTGCGATGGTGGTGGTGGGGAGCTTATGATACTGGACTAGCAATACAGAAAGACTTGCATTTATATAGCGCCTTTCACGACCTCGGGACATCCCAAAGTGCTTTACAGCCAATGAAGTACTTTTGGAGTGTAGTCACTGTTACAATGTAGGAAACGCGGCAGCCAATTTGCCCATAAACAACAATGTGATAACGACCAGATAATCTATTTTATTGAGGTTGATTTGAAGGATAACTATTGGCCAGGACACCGGGGATAACTCCCCTGCTTCGAAATAGTACCATGGGATATTTTACGTCCACCTGAGAGGATAGACGGGGCCTCGGTTTAACGTCTCATCCAAAAGCCAGCAACTCCGACAGTGCAGCACTCCCTCAGTACAGCGCTGGTGTGTCAGCCTAGATTTTTGTGCCCAAGTCTCTGGAGTGGGACTTGAACCCACAATCTGCATGACTCTGAGGCGAGGGTGCTACCCATTGAGCCGCGGCTGACACTATCCACAGGTTGTCGGTTCAATCCATGAAAAGAAGTACCGTGGTTTCAGCGCACTATCTTCTCGAGTATGTTCTAACAAGCCGCGGCTGTGCTCGTTATATTTATACCTAACCTGTTGGAATGTGTGACCTGGCTCTCTCGGGTGAAGGTAAAAGATCCCATGGTACTATTTCGAAGAGCAGCAGTGGAGTTCTCCCCGGTGTCCTGGGCCAATATTTATCCCTCAGCCAACACCTAAAATAGATGATCCCATCGCTGTTTGTGGGAGCTTGCTGTGCGCAAATTGGCTGTCGCGTTTCCTACATTGCAACAGTGACTACACTTCAAAAGTGCTTCATTGGACGTCCTGAGATTTTGAAAGGCGCTATATAAATACAGTTCTTTTATAACATAGCAGTTATACAACACACTGGCCAACTTAACAGAATCTCATCTGTCTGCAGTTGGTGGTAAAACACTTTGGGATGTCCTGAGGATATCAAAAGCACGATATAAATACAAGTGCTTTCTCTCTCGCTGCAGGTTTCAAAAAAGAAGAGACTGTTTGTTTATAATGAACTGAGGGGAGAAAATAAGAGACAATTATCACTAGATCGGTTTGGATGGCTTAACATCCTTTCAGCAAACTTGATGTCCTCACAGAATACCAACAACGCCACCTTCCCATTAAGCTTTTACTGTCAACCTGAACTGGGAGACCAGGATTTTAGTTTAATGTCTCATTTGGAGGCACCTCTAATGGGTGCCACAAGAAGTGTCAGTTTGGATTGTGCTCTCGAGCCCTGACGCAACCTTCTGACCTAGCAGCAAGAGTGCTGCCAACTGACATGACGGCCTTTACATGCCTCATATTATTATTTTGTGCGTGATTATCACTTTTTGTTTTAATTGAAGGACACGGTGGCAATGGGTTCCTAAAATTCCAGGATTCCGAAGAAATTACAAATGTTGAACTTGGAGATGCGTTTGAGCAGATGTGGCAAAAGAGAAGGTAAAAGCTTGGGTGCGCTGCTAGCTGACTCCGCCATTCTTGGCTGGATAGACGTATAAGGAGTTATTTTGCAATCAGGCACTCCCAGGGGGACACAGTACTCGCAGGTAGCTTAGCCCGTGATTTTTTTTTTTTTTTACATCTGATTTTGACGGGCAGAAAGCCGCTGGTTGTCCGCGTCCAGTTTTCTCAGATGGACCACATGCGGGCGCTGCTCTCCGCTGGGAGTGCAGGGTCGCGGGATCACCTGTGTACCGCACGCTCCTTCCGACCTGTGTCCTGCCGAGAGGCAAACAGAACCTACCGTTTAACGGGAATATTTGACCCCTCCTCTCGCTTGAACGTGTACTTTGTTAGTCGGTTAAAGTAAGAAGAAAAATAGTCGTTCACCACAATTGCTGGATTTTCGTCACTAAATTAAAATTAGAAGTAAATTTTCATATGACTCCTAAAACTAAAGTGGAGCCACCAGATCTCAGTCTTTGCGATGGACCAATATTTTAGCTTTGCTTAATTCCAGAATCAGTCAGTCATCCACAACTTCTGGACCAGATGTTGGAGGTTGAAATAGATAGTTTTCATTGAAAGCCAGGTTTATTTTTCTCTCCTCACTTCTGCCCTTATGAGCTACGTGCAGAGTGAAGCAATAATGGTGACTGCAATTTTGAAACGACTTGTGAAATGTCTGGTGAAATCAAAACCCCAAATTTCCTACTAAGACTTTTTCCCAAGCTGAAAATACTGACTAAAATTTGGGAGCTTAAAAAAAAGCCAACTCACTGAAAACCAATTTCTTCTATAGATTATGGAGCTGGTTCCCCGATCAGGCGTACTCGATGGGAGTGCTCATAGCGAAATCGCAGGCCTCGGGCCTTCAATTTCCATTCCATTTCAGTTAATGGAAAATGAGGGGTATTGGGCTGCAATTTCTCAACCAGTGGTCGCTGCAATTGCCACTCCTTGCTGTGAACGTGTGATCAGGGAATCGGCTAAAACTTGAGGTCCAGATAATAAAATTAAAATTATTTTCGGACTAAATTAACACTGAACGTGTACAGAGTGGGTTGTATGTGTCAGCCGTGACTCTGTGGTAGCGTTCTTGCCTCTGAGTCAGAGGTCGTGGGTTCGAAGTCCCACTCCAGAAACTTGAGCGCAAAATCTAGGCTGACACTTCGGTGCAGTACTGAAAGAACGACTTGCATTTATATAGCGCCTTTCACGACCTCAAGACGTCCCAAAGCGCTTTACGGCAAATTAACTACTTTTGAAGTGTAGTCACTGTTCTAATGTAGGAAATGCGGCAGCCAATTTGCGCACAGCAAGCTCCCACAAACAGCAATGTGATAATGACCAGATAATCTGTTTGTGATGTTGATTGAGTGATAAATATTGGCCAGGACACAGGGGATAACTCCCCTGCTCTTCTTCGAAATAGTGCCATGGGATCTTTTACGCTCACCTGAGAGAGCCTCTGTTTGATTTCCTGCACTGGAGGGTCAGCCTAGATTTTTGTGCTCAAGTCTCTGGAGTGGAGCTTGAACCCATGGCCGTCTGACTCAAGAGGCGAGAGTGCTACCAACTGAGCCACGGCTGACTACTGAGGGAGTGCTGCAATGTCGGTAGTGCCGTCTTTTGAATGAGGCGTTAAACTGATGCCCCCTCGGTTGGCTGTGTAAGATCTGCGACATTATTGCTGTTTGTCGGAGCTTGCTGTGCGCCAATTTAGCTGCCGTGTTTCCTACATTACAACCGTGACTACACTTTTAAAGTACTTAATTGGCTGTAAAGCGGTTTGTGACATCCTGAGGTCGTGAAAGGCGCTATATAAATGTAAGTCCTTTCATGACTTGAGAGCTACCGGCTGTTTTCATTCCTGCTTCAATGGTCTAGGAGAGAGGGGAGCTTGCGGAGACTGGTTTGAACGTACAGAATGAAACAAGGCAGCGGCTTTGCTATAAGACTGATGAGTGTTTGCTTTCTCCAGGTACCATGAATTGCTTTTCATCATTGATACCTGCCAGGGGGCGTCCATGTATGAAAAATTCTATTCTCCTAACATTATGGCTCTGGCTAGCAGCCAGGTTGGGGAGGACTCCCTTTCAGTAAGTTTGTAGCTCTGTTAAATCTATGATTGATGATAATATGTTTAGAAACAGGAAATGGAGAAAATATGCAGCAAGCTTCTGAAGAGAGAAAAGACGGTTGTTTCTGGTTCATGCCCTTACAGAATCATGGAATCTTACAGCACAGAAGGAGGCCATTCGGCCCGTTGTGCCTGTGCCGGCTCTTTGAAAGAGCAGTCGTGCTGAGTCCCACACCCCCGCTTCTTGTCTGTAATCCTGCAAGTTCCTCATCCTCAAGCACCTGTCCAACTCCCTTTTTAAAATTATTTATGGAATCATCTTCCACCACCTTTTCAGGTAGAGAGTTCCAGATCCCAACAACACTGAGTGGGGAAAAAAAATTCTCCTCATCTCCCCTCTAGATCTTTTGCCAATGATTTTAAATCTATGACCTCTGGTTATTGACCCACTTGCCAGAGGGAATAGTTTTTCTCTCTACTCTATTAAATTAAGATCTTGGAAGCCTCTATTGGGTCACCTCTTAACCTTCTCTGTTCTAAGGAGAACAGTTCTAACCTTTTCCAACTTCTCATAACTGAAGTCCCTCATCCCTGGTAACATCCTTGTAAACCATCTCTGTACCCTTTCTAAGGCCTTTCCTGAAGTGTGGTGCCCAGAATTGTCCACAATACTCCAGCTGAGGCCTAACCAGTGATTTATAAAGTTCGAGCATGATCTCTTTGCTTTTATATGCTATGCCTCTATTTATAAACCAAAGTAACCCATATGCTTTTTTAACCACCTTATCAACTTGCCCTGCCACCTTCAAGGATTTGTGTATATGGACACTAAGGGGTCTCTCTGCTCATCTACACTTTTCAAAATTGTGCCATTTATAGTATACTGTCTTTCTGCATTAGTCCTCCCAAAGTGCATCACTTCACACTTCTCCGCATTGAACTCCATCTGCCGTGCTTCTGCCCATTTCACCATCCTGTCTGTCATCCTGAAGTCTCCAACTGTCCTCATCACTATCTACTGCGTTGTCAAGTTTCGTGTCATCTGCAAACTTTGTAATGCTGCTCCCTACACCCGAGTCTAGGTCGTTTAAAAATTGAAGAGTAATGGACCCAAAACAGACCCTTGTGGTGTCAGCTGTGGCTCAGTGGGTAGCACTCACGCCTCAGAAGGTTGTGCGTTCGAGTTCTTCCTCCAAGCACAAAATCCAGGCTGACACTCTCGTGCAGTACGGAGGGAGTGCTGCACTGTTGGAGGTGCCGTCTTTTGGATGAGATGTTAAACCGAAGTCCCGTCTGCCCCCTCAGGTGCACGTAAAAGATCCCATGACACTATTTGAAAAAGAGCAGGGGGGAGTTCTCCCTGGTGTCCTGGCCAATATTTAATCCTCAAACAATATCACTAAAAAAAATTTATCTGGTTGTTATCTCATCGCTGCTTGCTGCCGCGTTTCCTACATTACAGCAGTGACTACACTTCAAAAGTACTTCATTGTCTGTGAAGTGCTTTGGGACGTCCTGAGGTCGTGAAAGGCGCTGTATAAATGCAAGTTCTTTATTCATTAAAGCTGGAAACTGAAAGATAAATCTTCTAGTCCCCAGTTTTGATGAATGATCTGCACTCCAATTGTTAACCTGTCTTTTCTCTTCCGATGCAGTCAGCCTTGGCTCAGTGGTAGCACTCAGCCCCACTCCAGAGACTTGAGTGCATAATCTAGGCCGACATGTGCTTTAGAAGTGGAGAGAGATGGATACTGATAATCAAGTGAAGTGAATCTTTTGGGATTGAGGTGGAAGACTTTCAGAGAGAGGATTTTCAGGAGACTTTTTGAAGGCAGAATAGTTTTGGAAAGGAGTTCCACAGGGGTGTAGTGGCTGAAATATTTAATGGCTGCATATAGTGTCCCAGCCAGAATGGAGATGATTGGGTAATTCCCCCCCCCCATCAATCACACCTGGGACCACACCGCTGAAAGTAACATTGTTTTGTTTAATGTAATTATCTTCCACTCACTGCATTTTGCTGGAGAAATGATCCTGCTATACTCGGGAGACTTTGTTTGCTGTAGCTTCCAACCAACACTGGCTCCTGGTCTGACCGCCTCAATTTTAAAATCCACATCCTTGTTTTCAAATCCCTCCATGGACTTTCCCCTCCCCATCTCTGTATCCTCCTGCAGCCCTACAACCCTCTGAGATCTCTAAACTCCTCTAATTCTGGCCTCTTGCGCATCCCTGATTTTAATCACTCCACCTTTGGTGGCCGTGCCTTCTGTTGCCTGGGCCCTAAGCTCTGGAATTCCCTGCCTAAACCTCTCCACCTCTCCTCCTTTAAGACGCGCCTTAAAAACCTACCTCTTCGACCAAGCTTTTGGTCACCTGCCCTAATTTCTCCTTATGTGGCTCGGTGTCAAATTTTTGTCTGATTACACTCCTGTGAAGCGCCTTGGGACGTTTTGCTACGTTAAAGGCGCTATATAAATGTAAATTGTTGTAGCTTTGGTCATGAGTTTTCTGTACTCTGTTTGTTGAGTAACTAGACTCTTGTTTGCTGTAGTTTGAGTAAATTAAAACCACAAGTCCCGCCCTGCCTCGAACTCACTAGCTGACAGCGGTATCACTATTCACTCTGATATTTAACATCTGAAGATGGAGCAGGGAGCAATCAAGAGTAGGAGAGATAGAAGCAAATGGGTTCGGGGGTAGGGTGCAAGATTTCCCAAATGGTGGGGCGAGTCTAGTGAGGGACTTGCGGACTGGGTTGCAGTGATCCATGGAACTTGGCAATGATGGAGTATGGGGGGGGGGTGGTCTTTGTGTAGACCAAAGAGGTGAACTAAAGTTTGTGAAGAGTGGAAAGGTGGAGGGCCGGTGAGGAGAATGTTTAGGGGAAAAAAGATGATCTTCAAGGGATGAATGCACAAAGTAGGCAGTGATAGAAATGAGGTAGGGGTGTGAGTGGTTATGGGTCAGATGTTTGACAGAACATAACAGAGAGCCTATGCTTGCACCACATCTCGTTCAGTCTCAGTCAGCCAACCAGGCTGGTTGATGGAGTCGAAGCCAGAGGCATACGAGTGCTGTCTTCACTTTAACACTTTAGGAAATTTTGGCTTATCCAGCAACAACGACTTGCATTTATATAGCGCCTTTAACATAGTAAAACGTCCCAAGGCGCTTCACAGGAGCGTTATTAGACACAATTTGACATCAAGCAACAGTCTGACATAGTTATACTCACAGAATCATACCTTTCAGCCAATGTCCCAAACTCCTCCATCACCATCCCCTGGGTATGTCCTGTCCCACCGGCAGGACAGACCCACCAGGGGTGGCAGCACAGTGGTATACAGTCGGGAAGGAGTGGCCCTGGGAGTCCTCAACATTGACTCCGGACCCCATGAAGTCTCATGGCTTCAGGTCAAGCATGGGCAAGGAAAGCTCCTGCTGATTACCACCTACCGCCCTCCCTCAGCTGATGAATCAGTGCTCCTCCATGTTGAACACCACTTGGAAGAAGCACTGAGAGTAGCAAGGGCACAGAATGTACTCCGGGTGGGGGACTTCAATGTCCATCACCAAGAGTGGCTCGGTAGCACCGCTACTGACCGAGTCCTGAAGGACATAACTGCCAGTCTGGGCCTGCGACAGGTGGTGAGTGAACCAACATGAGGAAAAAACCTACTTGACCTCGTCCTCACCAATCTACCTGTCGCAGATGCATCTGTCCATGACGGCATTGGCAGCAGTGACCACCGCACAGTCATTGTGGAGACGAAGTCCCGTCTTCAAGGAGGAGAGAGAGGTAGAGGCGGAGAGGTTTAGGGAGGGAATTCCAGAGCTTGGGGCCTAGACGGGTGAAGGCACGACCACCAATGGTGGAGCGAAAGAAATCGGAGATGCGCAGGATTCCAGAATTGGAGGAGCGCAGAGATCTGAAGGTTGTAGGGCTGGAGGAGGTGCTGGCTTCGCATGGGAACATGGGTCAGCAATTTAGCCCCTCGAGCCTGTTCCACCATTCAATGAGATCATGGCTGATCTGTGACTTAACTCTATCTATCCACGTTTAAGCTACAGGAAAATTCAGCTCAACCAGAGCTTGATAGCAGACCTACAGACAGGTACTATGCTGTCTCAAAGGTGTGCTACAGAGAAACACTGATAGCAGTTAGGGAGAGGTGTACGGCCTCCTGCCTGAGGAAAGATTCCAGAGAGAATAAAGACATTATAAGGGGTTGGGAAAGACCGGAGTAGGACATACGGCCCTTCGAGCCTGCTCCGCCATTCAATAAGATCATGGCTGATCTTCGACCTCAACTCCACTTTCCCACCTGATTGCCGCATCCCTTAATTCCCCTAGAATCTCAAAATCTATCTATCTCAGCCTTGAATACACTCAATGACTCAGCATCCACAGCCCTTTGGGGTAGAGAATTCCAAAGATTCACAACCCTCTGAGTAAAGAAATTCCTCCTCATCGACGTCTTAAATGGCCGACCTCTTATCCTTAGACTATGCCCCCTAGTTCTAGACTGTCCAACCAGGGGAAACAACCTCTCCGCATCTACCCTGTTAATCCCCCTCAGAATCTTCTATGTTTCAATGAGATCACTTCTCATTCTTCTAAACTCCAGAGAGTATAGGCTCAATCTCTCATCATAGGACAGCCCTCTCTTCCCAGGGATCAATCTAGCGGACCTTCACTGCACCACCTCTAAGACATGTATGTCCTTTCTCAGATAAGGAGACCAAAACTGTGCACAGGTGTGGTCTCACCAAAGCCCTGTACAATTGTCGCAAGACTTCTTTACTCTTGTACTCCAACCCCCTTGCAATAAAGGCCAACATGCCATTTACCTTCCTAATTGCTTGCTGTACCTGCATGCTAGCTTTCTGTGTTTCCTGTACGAGAACACCTAAATCTCTCTCAACACCAACATTTAATAGTTTCTCACCATTTAAAAATATTCTGTTTTTCTATTCTTCCTACCAAAGTGAATAACCTCACATTTCGCCACATTATACTCCATCTGCCACCTTATTGCCCACTCACTTAACCTGTCTATATCCCTTTGCAGGCTCTTTGAGTCCTCCTCCTCACAGCTTACTTTCCCACCTATGCTTTGTATCATTAGAAAACTTGGATACAATGCACTCGGTCCCTTCATCCAAGTCATTAATATAGATTGTAAATAGCTGAGGCCCAAGCACTGATCCTTGCGGCACCCCACTAGTTATTATAGAATTGTTACAGCATGGAAGAAGGCCATTTGGCCCGTCGAGCCCTTCCGACTTTCAGCTAGTCCCACTCCCCCACCCTTTCCCCGTAGCCCTGCAAATTTTTTTCCTTCCGATACTTATCCAACTCCCTTTTGAAAGATAAGATTGAGTCTGCCTCCACCACCCTTTGAGGCAGTGCATTCCAGATCTTAACCACTCGCTGCGTAGAAAAGTTTCCCCTCCATGTCGCTTTTGGTTCTTCTGCCAATCACCTTAAATCTGTGTCCTCTGGTTCTCGACCCTTCTGCCAATGGGAACAGTTTCTCTCCATCTACTCTGTCCAGACCCCTCATGATTTTGAACACCTCTATCAAATCTCCGCTTAACCTTCTCTACTCCAAGGAGAACAACCCCAGCTTCTCCAGTCTATCCACGTAACTGAAGTCCCTCATCCGTGGAACCATTCTCGTAAATCTTTTCTACAGTGGGAGAAAGCGGGAGGGGAAGGCTGACATACTTGATATTGTTTCTGGATGGTTTCAGCTGTCACTGTCAGCAGAGTTGTTCACCAGGACTGTTGAGGTTTATTAGTTACTGAACAGTTTGAGGCAAGTCTAATTATTCGTTGTTGAAGAGTGACACAGCCTCTAAACAGTCGAGTTATCTCACAGGCTTTCACACTGACAGAAATCTCACTTCTTTTCCTACAGACTACTTAACGTTTTATCTGCCTTTCTACTAGCACCAGCCAGATCTCGCCATCGGGGTCCATCTGATGGACAGATACACTTATTATCTCCTTGAATTTTTAGAAGATATTCGCCCAGCCAGCCAGAATAACATGAACGACTTGGTAAGTAGCCTTGATGCAGGGAGATTCTATTGGGTTATTCCTATGAAGGTGTCAGCCGTGGATCAGTCGGTTACACTCTTGCCTGAGTCGCAACCTTGGTGTCATATTTGACCCTGAAATGAGCTTCCGACCACACATCCGCAGCATAACTAAGACCGCCTCTTTCTACCTCCGTAACATCACCCGTCTCCACCCTTGCCGCAGCTCATCTGCTGCTGAAACCCTCATCCATGCCTTTGTTACCTCTAGACTTGACTATTCCAACGCACTCCTGGCTGGCCTCCCACATTCCACCCTACGTAAACTTGAGGTCATCCAAAACTCGGCTGCCCGTGTCCTAACTCACACCAAGTTCCGTTCACTCATCACCCCTGTGCTCGCTGACCTTATTGGCTCCCGGTTAAGCAACGCCTCAATTTCAAAATTCTCATCCTTGTTTTCAAATCCCTCCATGGCCTCTCCCCTTCCTATCTCTGTAATCTCCTTCAGCCCCACAACCGCCCCCCCCCCCCCCGAGATATCTGCGCCCCTCTAATTCTGCCCTCTTGAGCATCCCTGATTATAATCGCTCAACCATTGGTGGCCGTGCTTTCTGTTGCCTAGGCCCTAAGCTCTGGAATTCCCTGCCTAAACCTCTCCGCCTCGCTACCTCTCTTTCCTCCTTTAAGACGCTCGTTAAAACCTACCTCTTTGACCAAGCTTTTGGTCACCTGCCCTAATTTCTCCTTATGTGGCTCGGTGTCAAATTTTTTGTCTTATAATATTCCTGTGAAGCGCCTTGGGACGTTTTACTACGTTAAATGCGCTATATAAATACAAGTTGTTGAGTCAGAAGGTCGTGAGTTCCATTTCCACTCCAGAGACTTGACCACCTAATCTCAGCTGACACTCCAGTGCAGTACTGAGGGAACGCTGGACTGTTGGAGGTGCCGTCTTTTGACCGAGATGTTAAACCGACGACCTGCCTGCTCTCCTCGGGTGGATGTAAAAGCTCCCATTTCACTATTTGAAGAAAAGCAGGGGAGTTCTCCCTGGTGTCCTTGCCGATATTTATCCATCAACCCCCATCACTAAAACAGATTATCTGGTCATTTAGCTCATTGCTGATTGTGGGAACTTGCTGGGCGCAAATTGGCTGTCGCGTTTCCTACATTACAACAGTGACTACATTTCAAAAGACCTTCATTGGCTGTGAAGCACTTTGGGACATCTTGAGGTTGTGGAAGATGCTGTGTAAGTCTTCCATTCTTTCCATGAGTATACGTGCCGGCTCAGCTGTGATGAGAATAGGATCCCAACGCTGGGACCGGGATTCTCCACTCATTCATTTCAATGGGTGGGGGGGGGGGGGGGATTCGCGGGCTGGTGAGAGCAAAGGCAGAGGACTCCAGCCTCATTAGTCCAGGGTCGGACATGAAGAATGGCAAAGTAGCGAAGGGCTGAAGCTGCCACCTAAAATGGTGCCATTAGTTACTATTGCTTTCAGGAGGGCAGGGAAGCAAGTGTGGGGGTGGGGGCAAATCCTACTGAGGAATATGACTGTCGGGACTAATTGGATAGCTCGTTCAAAGAGCAGGCACGATGGGCCGAACGGCCGCCTCCTGTGCTGTTATCATTCTATGATAGTGCGGCAATGCCAAAGTTAGACTCATACAGCAGAGCTCTTTTCCCACAGCCCTGCAAATTTTTCCTTTTCAAGTATATGTCCAAGTTATTTGAAACGGCATTGTGGAAATTCTTTTTTTTTCTTGATAAATGCACATATTGGGTATACGGGGCTCAGCGGCCAGTCCTAGGTCCTCCACAATTATTGGTGTGTCAACTTGGTTTAGTTGATACTTCTGAGTCAAGTGAAGTTTGTGGGGTTGAGCCCCACTCCAGGACTGGAACACATAATATAAGGGAGCTCTACAATGTCTGGGTGGCGGGTGGGGTGGGATGGAGCGGGCACGGTGTCTGTCCTCCAGTGCCCCTGTCTGGCTGTTGAGGTGGGTGTTAAAGATCCTCTGGCACTATTTGAAGAACATAAGAATTGCTAGATGGAAAAAGATCAAGGTCCATCCAGTTGGCCTTCTACCATCCTGGTAGTCGCATAGTACGGGGGAACGATAATGGAGTTGTTGACTAACCGTAGCAATTAATCTCTCTCAATTAGTCGACAACAGACCCAGACATGACACTAGCAAACCCCCAGTGGTGGAGAGCTTTGGGAAGCATAGATCCAAAGTCACCTGTTTCTCTCCAGCACACTACACTTACCACATGTCATATACTGCAATACCAAATAGAGTATTGAGTATTCCTGGTCAACATTTCTGCCTCAAACACTACCAGCAGAAACAGATGGACTGGTCATTTATCTCAATGCTGAGTTATTGCTATGTGCAAAATGGCTGTTGCGTCAACACAACAATAGTCACTGTCCTCAAAGCCTTTCCCATACAGTGAATTTAATTGGAGATGTTTCGGAAAGATGTGATAAGATGCTGTACAAATGCAAGTCTTTATCCTTTTTTAATGTTTGAAATGTACCATAGTTTACCTGTGATTCATCAGCCACGCTGCCGAATGGTGCAGAGACACGGTCCATTCCATCCTCTTATTTGTAGCTTCATGTAGCGTCCTGTATTAAAGCCATCTGATTCACTGAACTCCACAATCATCTATTTTTCTGCTGCAGAATATTAGATTGTTTCCTACATTACAACAGTGACTACACTTCAAACATACTCCATTGGCTGTAAAGCATTTTGGGTAGTTCTGAAGTGGGCAACAACAACTAATTGCATTTATATAGCACCTTTTAACGTAGTTTAAAAAGTCCCAAGGCGCTTCACAAGAGTGTTATCAAACAAAATTTGATACAGAGCCACATGAGATATTAGTACAGATGACCAAAAGCTTGGTGAAAGAGAGGTTTTAAGGAGCATCTTAAAGGAGTAGAGAGAGAGAGGCGAAGAGGTTTAGGGAGGGAATTCCAGAGTTTAGGGCCGAGGCAGTTGAAGGCACGGCCGCCAATGGTGGAGCGAATAAAATCAGGGATGCGCAAGGTGCCAGAATTGGAGGAGCGCAGAGATCTCGGAGGGTTGTAGGGCTGGAGGAGGTTACATAGATAGGGAGGGGGCGAGGCCATGGAGCAATTTGAAAACAAGGATGAGAATTTTAAAATTGAGGCGTTGCCAGACCGGGAGCCGACGTAGGTGAGTGAGCATAGGGGTGATGGGTGAGTGGGATTTGGTGCGATTTAGGATATTGGCAGCAGAGTTTTGGATGAGCTTAAGTTTATGTTAGGTGGAAGATGAAGGCCGGCCAGGAGAGCATTGGAATAGTCAAGTCTAGAGGTAACTAAGGCATGGATGAGGGTTTCAGCAGCAGATGAGCTGAGGCAGGGACGGAGTCAGGCGATGTTACGGAGGTGGAAGTAGGCGGTTTTGCTGATGGAGCAGATGTGTGGTTGGAAGCTCACCTTGGAGTCAAATACGACAGCAAGGTTGTGAACAGTCTAACATTCACTACAAGCCCACTGACTCCCACAGCTACCTGGACTACACTTCCTCCCACCCCGCCTCCTGTAAGGACTCTATTCCATTCTCCCAGTTTCTCCGTCTCCGCCGCATCTGCTCTGATGATGCCACCTTCCATACCAGTGCTTCCGACATGTCTTCCTTTTTCCTCAACCGAGGATTCCCCTCTACCGTGGTCGACACGGCCCTCGACCGTGTCCGTTCTATCTCCCGCACTTCTGCCCTCACCCCTGCCCCTCCCTCCCGGAACCACGACAGGGTTCCCCTTGTCCTCACCTTTCACCCCACCAGCCTCCACATTCAACGGATCATCCTCCGCCATTTCCGCCACCTCCAGCGTGATCCCACCACCAAACGCATCTTCCCCTCACCTCCCCTTTCAGCATTCCGCAGGGACCGCTCCCTCCGCGACACCCTAGTCCACTCCTCTACCACCCCCAGCACCCCTTCCCCTTCGCCCAGCACCTTCCCGTGCAAGCGCAGGAGATGCAACACATGCCCTTATACCTCCCCTCTTCCCACTGTCCAGGGCCCCAAACACCCCTTCCAGGTGAAACAGCAATTTACTTGTACTTCCTGCAATTTAGTATACTGTATTCGCTGCTCACGATGTGGTCTCCTCTACATTGGGGAGACCAAACGCAGATTGGGTGACCGCTTTGCGGAACACCTCCGTTCAGTCCGTAAGGGGGACCCCGAGCTCCCGGTTGCCTGTCACTTTAATTCGCCGCTTCACTCCCACTCTGACCTCACCGTCCTCGGCCTATTACACTGTTCCACGGAAGCGCAGCGTAAGCTCGAGGAACAGCACCTCATCTTTCGTTTAGGCACGCTACAGCCCTCTGGACTCAATATCGAGTTCAACAATTTTAGATCATAACCTTAGCTCCAATCACATTTATATTTTATTTTTTCATCCACCCTTTTATTTGGCACCCCCCCCCACTTTTTTTTCCTCCTAGAAGCTGGCAGCTGTCCTTCATTCTGCCAGTGGATTTCACACTTCTTTCAGCCTTAACCTGTCACATTAACACCACCTCTTGCCTTGCATATCTCTTAATGTCTGTTAATCTCCCCTTTTGTTCTTTCATCCCCTCCCCCTTTTCCCAGCTTTATCCTGGCCTTAAATCTATTTGATTTCCGGCTCTTTCCAGTTCTGACGAAAGGTCATCGACCTGAAACGTTAACTCTGTTTCTCTCTCCACGGATGCTGCCTCGCCTGCTGAGTTTTTCCAGCGTTTTCTGTTGTTATTGTGAACAGTCTGGTTCAGCCTCAGACAGCTGCTAGGGAGAGGGACAGTCGGTGGCGAGGGAACGGAGTTTGTGGCGGGGACCGAAGACATTGGCTTTGGTCTTCCAAATGTTTACTTTGAGGAATTTTCTGCTCATCCAGTACTCTATGTCGGGCAAGCAGTCTGACAATTTAGAGACAGTGGAGGGGTTGTGAAAGGCGCTATATAAATGCAAATCTTTTTGTTTTATCGAAGTGATTTCCCATCCCAGGCAACCTTCTCATCCTCATATAATTCAGTTAGTCTGCATATTTATACAAGATTCTGAAAGCTCATGCAAAAAAAGCCTGAAATATTATTGCCTTTCAGTAGGATTTTACTGGCAAGGTTGGTGTCTTTAAAATTCTCGATCAGTATTCACATAGTGGGTGATTTAAAAACTTGATGAAATGACAATATAGACTCTGGATTAAAGTTAATAACTGAACTCTGGTTTAGTTAGCTGGTTTCAAGCCCCGTGTTACTAAGACTATAGACACAGCGATAGATTTTATTAATTTAGTGCTCCAGGTGAGAGATGTTCATGCTGGGGAATGGCGTATTTTTCATTTTGGACAACATATGTTGGCATCAAATACTCCTAGGTTAGATGCAGATTGAAGATACCTCCACTCTGTCACAAGAATGTCTCTCAGCCCCAAACCCCAGAATGGCCCCTACCGCAGCAGTGCAACATTCTTTGCATTACCTGCCCTAGCCATCCCGTGGCTTCTGTGAGTGACATTGTCAATTTAGTTTCGCGTTGAGGTGGTTTTATCCAGTAGGGATTGGATGGGGAATGCCCATTTTTTTTTTGTGTGATGAAGGAGCCATAATGGGAAATTAAATGAAAGGATTCGCATTTATATAGCGCCTTTCACGACCTCAGGATGTCTCAAAGTGCTTTGCAGCCAATGAAGTACTTTTTTGAAGTGTAGTCACTGTTGTAATGTAGGGAAACGCGGCAGCCAACTTGTGCACAGCAAGGTCCCAAAAAACTGCAATGTGATGATGAGCAGATAATTTTTTTTTTGAGGGATAAATATTGGTCAGGACAGCAGGGAGAACTCCCCTGCTCCTCTTCGAAATAGTGTCATGAGATCTTTCACCCCCCCCACCTGAGGGGGCAGGTAGGGCCTCGGTTTAACGTCTTGTATGAAAGATGACACCTACATGAAAGATGACACCTACATCAGCGCTGCACTCCCTCTACTGCAATTAATTGTCCGCCTGGATTATGTGCTCAAATCTCTGGAGTGGGGCTTGAATCCACGACCTTCTGACTCAGAGGCGAGAGTGCTGCCCACTGAGCCACCGTTGACAGATGAACCATTATTAACCAGTGTAACATTTTATGAACCCAAAATTGAGCACTATTCCAGGAATCTACTGTGCGTTCATGCAGTAGCATATCCTGTACTACTTCATTACTGTCATTCTGAGTGTTGCTTAGTGACCAATTGCCTACATGCAACCCTCCATCAGTAATGAGCATGTATTGTCTTGATTATACTTCATGCAGACCCAAAGAAAAGAAGCCATTCTCTCAGCAGGAAGCTCCAGAGGTCATTTTGAGTGTGGTACCTTTCTTCCAAAAAAAAAAGTTATTTTTAAGCAAAGGAACACAGCACATAGAGAAAGCTTGATGACTTTAAACACGACCGACCTCTGAAGCATCATCTAGTGCGCTGAGACACTAGAGTCACACGAGGAGCGCTGTGCAGATGCGAGTTTTTTTTTAAGACCACTTCTGCTTTAATACCGGCACTTATTTAATTTCCGATTCCGAGAAATCACCTTTCCTGAGAAATCAGTCTCGCTTATTCATGTGGCAGACTCGTAGATTAGGTTTTTCGCTGGTTCCGAATGTACCCCCGGGATAAGGGAGCTTGATCTGGTGAAGAAAATGATCACTGGCGTCAGTTTCCCTGGCATCCAAACCAAAACTGAGGCCGAATATGAAAGTAGCTCGATTTGCCAGCTGAACGAAGCTAGTTAGCGAAGACTTGAGGCCCCAGGAGAGGAAGTTGGGGGAAAACTTCGATTAAAATAAAGAATTTTGTCAGTCTGAGGTTTTTGTGAAGTACCTGACACCGAAAATCAGCAGGTCCAGGAGCGATTTCTGCATCTTATTAATTCAGGTTTTCAGCAACACTTGAATAATTTCATAGCTCCCTTAAGGAAGCGGGTTTCATCAGAGCGATTTTATAAAATAAAACAACTTGCAAATGTTGGCTGTATGAAATAAAGACAAAATGCTGGATATACAATAAGAAAGAGAGACTTTATCATTAGGAGAGCAACAGTGTTGCATGTGTGTGTATAGGAACAGGAGTGGGCCACTCAGCCCCTCGAGCCTATTCCGCCATTCAGCTAGATCATGGCTGATCTGTATCTTAACTCCATTTACCCGCCTTGGTTCCGTAACCCTTAATACCCTTACCTAACAAAAAGCTGTCAATCTCCGTTTTGAAATTTTCAGTTGACCCCGAGCCTCAACAGCTTTTTGGTGGAGAGAGTTCCAGATTTCCACCACCCTTTGTGTGAAGAAGTGCTCCCTGACATCACCCCTGAACGGCCTAGCTCTAATTTTAAGGTTATGCCCCCTTGCGCTGGACAACCCCTGACCCCCCCCCCCCCCCCCCCCAACCCACCAGAGGACATCGTTTCTCTCTTTCTACCCTATCAAATCCTTTAATCATCTTAAGCACCTCAATGTATGCACTGTCGGATCTCCTGGTCAACATTCCTCCCTCAAACAATGCCGCAAGAACAGATTAACTGCTCATTTATTTTACTGTTCACTGAGCCTTGCCATGTGCAAATTGGCTGCCTCGTTTGCCTGCACAAGAATAGTGACGACACTTCAGAAAGTACTTGATTGGTTGTAAAGCGCGTTGGGAGCTCTTGAGGATATGAAAGCAGCTATGTATAAGCAAGTCCTTTTTTTTTTCCTTCTTTGCTTTTCTTATTGTGAGATTACAGTGGTGCAGTATTGCTGGTTACATGCACTAGAATGTCTTCTCCTTATTTCCAGTGTAGAACTAACTGCCAATCAGCAAAATCATCAACTTTTGACTTTGTTTTCAAACCAGTTCTTGATGCACAAAGAATGGCCGGGGAGGCGTTTTATGTCTGACAGAGGTCAGTGGTAATGGTTTCAACTCCCACAAGTGTTTCAGGGTCGTGAAATGTCAGAGTTGCTCAAGAGGCAGGTAGACGCTGATGGGGGAAGTATCATCTCCACAGAAGGATGAGCTGAACAGCCTCCCCCACCTGTAATTATTTGTGTGACTAGTATACTAGTTACTTTTCTTCCCTCCTCCTCCTCTTGAAGGCGTTTGCTCCGGCTCTCTCTGCTCACCCAAGTGGCCGTTCTTCATGTGCGAGCTTAGACGGTGAGTGTTGGTTGACCTTGTCGGGAGTAAAAAAGGCCCGACTGTGTCCTTGACACGCATACGTGCACCAACGCATACTTCTAAAGGGAAGACGACAGTCATAATACTTACCATCTATTTTAGATAAAAAGGAATGTGTAAGCAGTTCGGGCAGAAGGCTTTGAATCGTCCTTTTGAATTGAAGTGAGTGTCTGTGAAATGGACCTTTCAGAGCAGGCTTGGTTTTGATATTTTATTTAATCAAAGATCAAAGCAGTGGCTTCTCTTTAGAAGATCGGTGGGGCGATGATGCTACATTGATCAGTAAATTAGCCTATTTGGATTTTTAAAAGCTATTAAAAGTGCGATATTTAAATAGAAGGTCTTGGAGAGTATATGAAACACTCTCAGAAATGCCTCAAAAACACTTCATATTAAATGAATTACTTTGAGGTTCAATGGCTTATTATGTAGTAGCCCTTTTGCAGAATGGAGGGTCCCAGAAACGGCAATCACCGAGTGAATAATCTGTTCTTCCCAAAGCAACGTCACAAAGGAATGTTGGCCCAGATTCTAGAACTCCCTGCTCTTTAAATTGTGCCCTGGGATTCTTCACGTTCTGAGCCATTGGAAAAGTCATAGAGTCATAGATTCATACAGCACAGAAAGAGGCCCTTCAGCCCATCGTGTCCGCGCCGGCCATCAAGCCCTATCTATTCTAATCCCATTTTCCAGCACTTGGTCCGTAGCCTTGTATGCTATGGCGTTTCAAGTGCTCATCTAAATGCTTCTTGAATGTTGTGAGGGTTCCTGCCTCTACCACCCTTTCAGGCAGTGAGTTCCAGATTCCAACCACCCTCTGGGTGAAAAAGTTTTCCCTCAAATCCCCTCTAAACCTCCTGCCCCTTACCTTGAAACTATGCCCCCTGGTTATTGACCCCTCTACTAAGGGGAAAAGTTCCCTCCAATCTACCCTATCTATGCCCCTCATAATTTTGTACACCTCAATCAGGTCCCCCCTCAGCCTTCTCTGCTCTAAGGAAAACACCCCCAGCCTGTCCAGTCTCTCCTCATAGCTGAAGCGCTCCAGCCCAGGTAACATCCTGGTGAATCTCCTCTGCACCCTCTCCAATGCAATCACATCCTTCCTATAGTGTGGCGACCAGAACTGCACACAGTATTCCAGCTGTGGCCTAACTAGCGTTTTGTACAGCTCCATCATAACCTCCCTGCTCTTATATTCTGTGCCTCGGCTAATGAAGGCAAGTATCCCATATGCCATTTTAACCACCTTATCTACCTGTCCTGCTGCCTTCAGGGATCTATGTACATGCACACCAAGGTTCCTCTGTCCTTCCTAGGATCCTACCATTCATTGTGTATTCCCTTGCCTTGTTAGTCCTCCCAAAGTGCATCACCTCACACTTTTCAGGGTTAAATTCCATTTGCCACTGTTCTGCCCATCTGAACAACCCATCTATATCGTCCTGTAGCCTGAGGCTTCCCTCCTCGCTATTTACCACTCCACCAATTTTCGTGTCATCTGCGAACTTACTGATCATACCTCCTACATTCATATCTAAATCATTAATGTACACTACAAACAGCAAAGGACCCAACACCGATCCCTGCGGTACACCACTGGACACAGGCTTCCAGTCACAAAAACAACCTTCGACCATCACCCTCTGCTTCCTGCCACTAAGCCAATTTTGGATCCAATGTGCCAAATTGCCCTGGATCCCATGGGCTCTTACCTTCTTGACCAGCCTCCCATGCGGGACTTTGTCAGAAGCCTTACTGAAGTCCATGTAGACGACATCAACTGCACTACCCTCATCCACACACCTAGTCACCCCCTTGAAAAATTCAATCAAATTGGTTAGACATGATCTCCCCCTGACAAAGCCGTGCTGACTATCCTTGATTAATCCTTGCCTCTCCAAGTGGAGACTAATTCTGTCCCTCAGAATTTTTTCCAATAATTTCCCTACCACTGATGTTAGGCTCACTGGCCTGTAATTCCCTGGTTTATCCCTACTACCCTTCTTGAATAATGGTACTACGTTAGCTGTTCTCCAGTCCTCTGGCACCTCCCCTGTGGCCAGGGAGGTTCTGAAAATTTGTGTCAGAGCCCCTGCAATCTCCTCCCTTGCCTCACAGCAGCCTGGGATACATCTCGTCTGGGCCTGGGGATTTATCCACTTTTAAGCCCGCTAAAACCGCTAGTACCTCCTCCCCCTCAATACTAATTTGTTCAAGAGCCAGACCATGCCTTGGTTCAGCTTCTCCAAAAAACAGGAGCTCTGACGATGCAGTGTCTGAAGTGTGAGCCTAGATTCTACCCTCCGGTCCTGGGGTGAGATTTGAAGCCAGAGCCTTCTGACTTGGAGGGGAGAGAGCTACCTATTCAGCCAAGCTGACAAATGTAGTATACACTTAATATATTTATGTATGGACCCGACTGCTACCAACGAAGTTGAAGTAGTTGTGCGTGCGCCATTTCAGTGTTTTTTCGGTTGTTCGCTAACTGAAAAGAAAATATTGTCGCCATCACAAAGAAAACACATCGAGTGAATGGAGGGGTGGTGAAAAGAGATCGCTACTGCCGAATAGAGCCACACCAGGAAAGAAAATCTGCGCCAGCAAAACACAGTAAACGCCCATTTTTATTAATTTTCTTCTCCTTTCCCTTCACACGGAGCTTGCGCACCGTACAAATAAATCTCCACCCCCCGTGAAAATTTCATACATTAATACTTAATCCAACCCGCGCTGTTATACATTATTAAACCAACCCATAGCTCCGTAGATTCCACAGATTTAGGCCTGCGATATGACTTATTATACAGTCATATTTAAACCACCGCAGATTTATGCGCAGATCGCTTCTGCGCAGCTTCCGGTCGTTGGCAGCAGTCACTCCGTTTATGTATACGTTGGCCTGAAACATGCGCCAAAGCAATGGCGCAAGTACGACGTAATGGCGATTTGCGGCTCAAGGAAATTTGGGCATAAGTGACTTGATGTCCGTTTTTACACTCTGCCCAAATTTCCTCGCTCTTCCGCCGATTCTGCAAAATTCCTGCCAAAACCCTCCACGGCTCATTAAATAGCCCCGCCCCCATGCAAAGGTGCTAACCATGCGAAACATCCTGAACTTTAGGCCAGTTCTGAATAGGGGGTAAATTTGCACCTAAAACCTCAGGCACAACAGGACCCCACATCATTCCTCTGGTCTTTTCTGATCATTTTTGTTTCTCTATCCTCACTAATGCCTACTGAAAGTCATCTTTGAATGCATCTTTATGGCATCAGAATTATTTGTATTAAAAGTTGGAAAAACTTCTGCAATTGCATTTTCTTAAAAATACTGTACCTGATCGACATAAATGAAAACCTCAAACTTTAATTTTCATGCTTAAAGAGCGATTTAGAGAAGGAATGTGACCAAAGTTTTCCTCCGGCCCTGATTGTTTCCACTGATTTCCACTCGTTTTATGCTGGTTTTTAAGTTCTGGTGTATGCTAATAAGATTCTCCAGAAGAGAATCTCATTAGGTCTTTATCTCAAGAGGGTTGGAATTCAAAAGTGAGGAAGTAATGCTTCAGTTGTACAGATCCCATCTGGAGTCCGCTCGTCAGTTTTGGGCACTGCACCTCAGAGTATACACATATATACACACCTTAGATAGTGCAGATTCACTAGAATTATACCAGGGCTTAAAGTGTTAAATTATAAAGACAGGTTGAATAAACTTGGCTTTTATTGCCTTGAATTTAGAAATTAAGGAGTGATTTAATCAAAGTGGTTAAAATAATAAAAGGAATTTAATGGGGTAGATACAGGGAAACTATTTCCTCTGATGGGGCAATCTAGAACAAGTGGGCATAATCTTAAATTTAGAGCCAGGCCATTTATGAGCAAAGTCAAGAGGTACTTTTTCACTCAACGGGTTGTGAAAATCTGTGATTCTCTCTCCCAAAAGCCTGTGGATGCTGGGACAATTGAAATTTTCAAGGCTGATAGCGATAGATTTTTGTTAGGGAAGGGTATCGAGGGATATGGAGCAAAGGCGGGTAAATGGAGTTGAGGTGCAGATCATTCATGATCTAAAGAAAGAAGTAGCTTGCATTTATCCTCGAATCGTACAGCACAGAAGGAGGCCATTCATTCCATCGTGCCTGTGCCGGCTCTTTGAAAGAGCTGTCCAATTAGTCCCACTCCCCATCCCCTTTCCCCATTGCCCTGCAGATGTTTCCTTTTTAAATATTTATCCAATTCCCTTTTGAAAGCTACTATTGAATCTGCTTTCATCACCCTTTCAGGCAGTGTATTCCGGGTCAGAACAGCTCGTTGTGTAATAAAAAATTCTCCTCATCTCCCCCCTGTATTTTTTGACAATTATCTTAAGTTTGTGTCCCCTGTTTAGTGGAAACAGTTTTTCTCTATCTACTCTTATCAAAACCCCTCATAATTTTGAACACCTCTATTAAATCTCCTCTTAACCTTCTCTGCTCTAAGGAGAGCAACCCCAGCTTCTCTAATCTCCCCACGTAACTAAATTCCTTCATCCCTGGTACCATTCTGGTAAATCTGCTCTGCACCTTCTCCAAGGCCTTGACATCCTTTCTAAAGTGTGGTGCCCAGAATTGGACGCAATACTCTAGCTGAGGCCTAGCCAGTGATTTATAAAGGTTTACCATCATTTCCTTGCTATATAGCGCCTTTAACGATCTCGGGACGTCTCAAAATACTTTACAGCCAGTGAAGTAATTTTGAAGTGTAGTCACACTTGTAATGTAGGAAACACGGCAGCAAATTTGCGCTCAGCCAGCTCCCACAAACAACAATGTGATAATGACCAGATAATCTGATTTATTTTCTTGATGTTGGTTGAGGGATAAATATTGGCCAGGACACCGGGGAGAACTCCACTGCTCTTCTTCAAAATAGTGCCGTGGGATCTTTTACGTCCAGCTGAGAGGGCAGACGGTTTAACGTCACATCCGAAAGACGCCACCTCCGACAGTGCAGCACTCCTTCAGTGCTGCACTGGAGTACCAGCTTAGATTTTGTGCTCAAGTCTCTGGAGTGGGACTTGAACCCACAACCTTCTGACTCAGAGGCGAGAGTGCTGCCATGGCTGACCTAATTGAATGGCGAAACGGGCTTGAGGGACTGAATGGCCTCATCCGGTTGCTAATGTTCTGGCATAACTTGCCGAAGGGAATATTGGTGTACTTTTGCTGGTTACGCCAATCCGGGAAATTCTGGGGCCAACTATGAGTTCCGTGTCCTGTGTACTTGTAAGCCTTTGACAACTTGCTTTTGTTCTAATGGGCCAAAAATTCATCCCGCGACGCGAGAGTACGCACTGCGTACTCTCGCGTATTCCCACTCCAATTGCCGGTTTTCTGCATGCCCTGCGCATGCGCTGAAAACCGGCAATTGGTCTTTTGAAAAGGGGGCGGTTCCTCGGTGCATCGCGTGCGCGCTACAGGCTGCGCGCACGCTGTGCACTTCATGCTTTGGACGCGCAGGTAAGTACGGAAGATTTTAGAAATGGAAAAAGGAGGAGTAAGACCCACTTTTAACAAGGTAAGTAGTGAATTAAGTTTTTTTGAATTTTTTTTAACAGGTATAGCTTTTTTAGAGACTTTAAAGACAGGTAAGTTTATTTTTATAACTTTTTAAAAGATTTTAAATTTTTTCAAAAATTTAATTTTTTATTTAAAATGGTTAATTTATTTAACTATACTTATTTTATTAATGTGATGGTTTTTAAAAAAAAATTAATTGAGGTTTAGCTGTTATTTTGGGGGGGTGTAAGATTCATAGATTTTACAGCACGTATGTGAAACTTATGAATGGAAGATGGTGTGCTGCCATTGGCTCTAACTGAGTCACGTGATCCCACAGCTCGCACGAATTCACTACGCCAGTGGGATACGCAAGCACTGCCCAGCTGATGTCTGGAACATCAAGTTCGTGCGAGCTGGATCTGAAAAAGCACAAGCGGAGTGAGAGATCGCGGGGAAGCCTTACCCCCGCGGGAACAGAGCGAGATCAATTTCTGGACCAATGTCTTTGCAAGGAACTCCTTTGATCCGCATTCACCGTTGACTTCTCTTGTCTTCCAGTTCAAGGTCTGCCCCACGAGCCTGTGTGTTTCCACCCCGGGGCACAGGACTGACCTGTTTCAGAGGAACCCTGACAGCGTCCTCATTACAGATTTCTTCGGCAGCGTACGCAAGGTGGAAATAACAACCGACGTCCTCCAGTTGATCCCGAATGACACTGAAACAGAACTGAGGTAAACACGTGTGTGTGAGTGAGTGAGTGAACCTTTACCTCTTATTGTCTGGAATGTGATGCTATTGGAGAATGTATGCATTTGCTTTTGTAGTTTTTTGTACTGAAACCAAGGCAGAACATCTAATGCAAGAATTATGAGTAGGATAAAATGTAGCAATATGGGTAAGTAAAGTTAGCCTTTCTGAAATCCTCAACTCGGGGGGTAAAAAATACCTTGAGCAAATCATACAGGAAGTTTCTCACTTTACTGGCTGCTTGGAAGGTATTCCGACAGACATGTGTAATGACCACCGTCTAAAAGGATGGTGACTTTAGACAATGGAACAGGATATTGATTAGGATAAGGCTCCTATGGCTGGGCATGTTCAGAAATCTGTTCGATGACCTAAGGGCCCTACAAAGTTGAACTCAAACTAAAACTTGATGACTTGTGAATTGTAAAAGTCACAAATGGGAACATACATGGACAAGGAAATTGATATAAAGTGGGGAACACAGCTATTTGTCACTTCGGGAGAACGGGAGACAGCATCCGAACCCAGCCAGGTGTCCCAAGCATGCTAGTCTGCAGTCAACGGCTTGAATTAGAAAAGTTCTGATAGACTCTTGTTGTGTCTAACTAAGTTTGTATGGATTTTTGATTAATGAAGTAATATGTCGAACTGATGTCTCATGAATTAATTAGAACACACAATTTAACACACTGTATTTAAGGGGCTATGTTTTAATCTATCATTGACTTGATTTAATAAAAAAGTATTAACCAGATCTTTTCAGTGTTTACCAGTCCTCGAGCTTGTATTGGAAGTAAAGGATGTATGACAATATTGATCATATCCGATATAAACCCAACAGATGCTACAGAACTTAATTTAACTAACAACATATTACAGCAGATCTCGCACTAAGTAGCATGCCTGAAGGACAGCTCCTCCAGTGGCTCAGTTGGGAAGTGCACCGTGTGGGTGTGGTATTGAGCCATTATGGACCAGGAGCTGGCTGTGGCTACAGTTGTGCAGTGGTTACAATACTGGACGAACAACCCAGGGTGCCTTTGAGTTGTGAAATTCAGTAGATCTGGTAATTTGTGGACTGACACCAGGAAAAAAAAAAGCGACCCATGAAAGCTGCCGGATTGTTGTAAAAATCTAATTGGAGAGGGCACGAATGCAGATGGGAGAGAAATTAGACAACTGAATTAATGACCAGTTAATCTGTTTTTGGTGTTGTGGTTGAAGAGGGAATGTTGGTCAAGATGCTGGGAGCACTTCCTGCTCCCCTTCAAATAACGCCATGGGCGCTTTCATGTCCCGCTGAGCGAGCAGACAGGTCCTTTGTTTAACGTCACATCTGAAAGACGGCACACCCGATTTGTTACCCTAGGTGATGTGGGGCATAAACCCACTGCGTTCTGACTACAATTAGTGCTTGGCCCAGGTGTGCATTCATTCGGAAAGCATAATAGATTTTTGATGAGAATTATAATTTGAAAGTATTTGTTGGAGGAGCTTAAGTGTAGGGGGAAAATCTGTGGCAGAGGGAGTTCAATGTGAGGAAGTGTGAAGTCATCCACTTTGGACCGAAGAAAGACAGATCAGAGTGCTTTCTAAATGGTGAGAAACTAGCAACTGTGGAGGAGCAGAGCGACTTATGGGTCCATGTACAGAAATCACCCAAAGCTAGTGGACAGCCGTAAAAATTTATGACGAAGGTGAATGGAATGTTGGTCTTTATCTCGAGGGGGCAGGAATACAAAAGGGGTACAAGTTATGTTATAGTTATATAACGCTCTGGTTAGACCACATCTGGAGTAATCGGTTCAGTTCTGGGCATCAACCCTCAGGAAGGATATATTGGCCTTGGAATGGGTGCAGCGCAGATTCACCAGAATGAAACCGGCGCTTAAAGGGTTAAATTATGAGGGCAGGTTGCATAGACTAGGCTTGTATTCCCTCGAGTATAGAAAATTAAGGGGTGATCTAATTGAGGTGTTTTAAGATGATTAAAGGATTTGATAGGATAGATAGAGAGAAATTATTTGCTTCGAACAAAGGGGCATAACCTTAAAATTAGAGCCAGGCCGTTCAGGGGTGATGTCAGGAAGCACTTCTTCACACACGGTGGTGGAAATCTGGAAAACCCTCCCACAAAAAGCTATTGAGGCTGGTCAATTGAAAATGTCAAAACTGAGGTTTCTGATAGGTAATTAAGGTTTTAAATGATGTGGAACCAAGGTGGATAAATGGAGTTAAGATAGAAATCAGCCATGATCTAATTGAATGATGAAATGGGCTCGAGGGGCTGAATGGCCTGTTCCTATGTAAAGAAGTTTCTCCTGAATTCCTTATTGGATTTATTCGTGACTAATCAATCACTAAAACTAATGTCCTCCAGTTTTGGTCTCCCCCCACAAGTGGAAACATCTTCTCTACGTCTGCCCTATCGAACCCCTTCATAATTTTAAAGACCTGTATCAGGTCACCTCTCAGCTTTCTTTTTTCGAGGGAAAAGAGCCCCAGCCTGTTCAGTCTTTCCTGATAGTTGTGCCCTCTCAGTTCTGGTATCATCCTTGCAAATCTTTTTTGCACTTTCTCCAGTACCTCAGTATATCCTTTTTGTAATATGGCGACCAGAACTGTGCACAGTCAAGTGTGGTCTAACCAAGCTTCTATATACATTTAACATAACTTCTCTGCTTTTGAATTCTGTTCCTTTAGAAATGAACCCCAGTGATTTGTTTGCATTTTTTATGGCTGTGTTGACCTGCGTTGCTACTTTAAGTGATTTGTGAATCTATACCCCTTGATCCCTTTGCACTTCTACCCCATTTAGACTCTTATTTTCCAAGGAGTAGGTGGCCTCCTTATTCCTCCTACCAAAATGCACCACTTCGCACTGACATTTGCCATTTAGACACCCATTCTGCAAGTTTGTTAATGTCTTATATTTTGTCACAGTCTTCCTCTATTAACAATACCCCCCAATTTGGTGTCATCCACGAATTTTGATATTGTACTTTCGATTCCTGAGTCCAAATCATTTATGTAAATGGTGAGCAACCGTGGTCCCAGCTCCGCTCCCTGTTGTACACCACTTCCTACTTTCCGCAAGCCTGAGTAATTACCTTTCACCCCTATGCTCTGGTTTCTGTTTTGTAGACCGTCTGCTATCCGTTCTGCTACTTACCCCTCGTGTAGATGAGTTGACCCTATTCTAACCCTGGACACTCTAATGCGGTCAGCAGTGCCTTGTTAGTTGAGCAAGCGTGTATAGAAATTTTTAAGTAACTAGAGAAAGATGTTTTATTTAATAAATTTGTTGGCTTTTAGAAGCAGAGCTTCAGATACAGGCTCTGCTCTAATGCAGTATAAAGGCGGTGTTTTATTTGGTGTCGAACTATGTGTACAGCTCCCTCTAGTGTGATACTATTGTAAATATTAGAACACAGATTTCAGTCTGTTGGTGTTACCGGTGAGAATATTTCAGTCTGTTACACTGATGATTGCGAATTTTGCAATCTGTTGTATTGTTACCACTGAGAATTTTGCAGTCACATTATTACGACTGAGAATTTTGCAGTCTGTTACTCTTGTTTTTGGCTATGTTGTTCAACATTCTTTTCGCCTGGTTGCTGTGAATTGGTTGGGCAGTGTTTAGCGTCAAGACTGCAAGGAACCCCTAGGTCTCTTTCAACATCATTATAAGCTAGTTCAAGACCATTCGTGGAGTACATTTACCCACATCAAAGTTCATGTTTAAAAAAAAATGTGTTTACGGGATGTGGGCGTTGCTGGCCAGGCTGGCATTTATTGCCCATCCCTAGTTGCCCTTGAGAAGGTGGCGGTGAGCCGCCATCTTGAACAGCTGCAGTCCACGTGGTGAAGGTACTCCCACAGTGCTGTTAAGTAGGGAGTTCCAGGATTTTGACCCAGCGGTGATGAAGGATCAGCGATATACTTCGAAGTCAGGATGGTGTGTGACTTGGAGGGGAACTTGGAGGTGGTGGTGTTCCCATGCACCTGCTGCCCTTGTCCTTCTAGGTGGAAGAGGTCGCGGGTTTGGGAGGTGCTGCCGAAGAAGCCTTGGCGAGTTGCTGCAGTGCATCTTGTAGATGGTACACACTGCAGCCACGGTTCACCGGTGGTGGAGGTAGTGAATGTTTAAGGTGGTGGATGGGCTGCCAATCAAGCGGGCTGCTTTGTCCTGGATAGTATCGAGCTTCTTGAGTGTTGTTGGAGCTGCACTCATCCAGGCAAGTGGAGAGTACTCCATCACACTCCTTACTTGTGCCTTGTAGATGGTGGAAAGGCTTTGGGGAGTCAGGAGGTGAGACATTCGCCGCAGAATACCTAGCCTCTGACCTGCTCTTGTTGCCACAGTATTTATGTGGCTGGTCCAGTTAAGTTTCTGGTCAATGATGATCCCCAGGATGTTGATGATGGGGGATTCGGCGATGGTAATGCTGTTGAATGTCGAGGGGTGGTGGTTAGTCTCTCGCCTGTTGGAGATAGTCATTGCCTGGCACTTGTGCGGCGTGAATGTTACCTGCCACTTATCAGCCCAAGCCTGAAAGTCGTCCAGGTCTTCTTGCGTGCGGGCATGGACTGTTTCATTATCTGAGGAGTTGTGAATGACACTGAACACTGTGCAGTCATCAGCGAACATTCCCATTTTTGACCTTATGATGGAGGGAAGGTCATTGATGAAGCAGCTGAAAATGGTTGGGCCTAGGACATTGCCCTGAGGAACTCCTGCAGCGACGTCCTGGGGCTGTGATGATTGACCTTCAACCACCACAACCTTTTATCATGTGACTTTTCTACCCACTTACCTATTTTGTCCAACTCGCCTTGTAATTCTTGAGATGCCTCTTCTAGTTTGACATCATCTGCGAATGTGACTAATTTACATTGAGTTTCTAAATCTATAGTGACTGCTTTTTACTAGGTAATTATTGTATAGCTATTTCTCACGCTTATCGATTCAATTATTTGACTGACTGATGGAAATGGAGTATCTGCTTTGTCGCCTGTTTTGAAAATGGACATGACATTACCCTGCTTCCAATCTACTGAATGCCTACCTAGTGTCCAGTGACTCTCACAATGGCAGTCCTTGTTTCACAACTCTCCTGCCTTGTCTCTCTTGGTGCTCTGGGATAAATACTATCTATCCTCGGTTTGAGCTGGTTTCACCTGTCTTAAGACTTTCATCATTAACTCTGCTTAGACTCTCTCTGCTTGGGGGAGGGCATGTTGTTCATGCCTTGCTCTGTGAATACTTAGAGGCCATAATTTTTGAGGATGGTTAACTATTTTGTGCTCATCCACTGTTACAAGCTCGATTTAACCTTTTCTTTTCTCTCACTCGCCTCTTCTCTGACTGCTCTCTTACTGCTGAAGTGCCGGAGTAATGTCATACTACCATGTTTTGTATCTGCGGCTATTCCCTTTTTCACAGCGCTCTCTCTTGTGCCTCAGACCATCTGCTCTCTCAGGTGGATGTATAAGTTCCCACAGCACTATTTTAAGGAGAAGGGAGTTCTCCTCGGTGTCCCGGCCAATATTTATCCCTCGACCAACATCACTAAAAGCGATTATCTGGTCATTATCACATTGTAGTTTGTGGGACCTTGCTGTGCACAATATGGCTACTGCGTTTCCTACATTACAACAGTGACTACACTTTTTGAAAGTATTTAATTGGCTGTAAAGCGCTTTGGGCTGTCCTGAGGTCGTGATAGGTGTGATTTACAAATGCAAGTCTTTTCTTTTCAATTCTGTCCTGGTTAATAAGCTCGACTGCTCTCCAGTATCTGTGGTATGCAGGTTCCTAATGCAAAGAGTCGTTTGTTTTACCAAAAAAAAATGCAAATTTTACTCCGATTTTAATTTCAAAATCAATCAAGGCGATGAATGGATCAACAAAACAGCAGTTCAGTTAACATCTAAACTGGTTAAAGATATCAAATTAAAATCTAACTGCAATTTCTTATCGGTTAAACTGCAGATTTAATAGTGGTGTTCAAAATGATATGGGGTTTTGATAGAGTACACAGGGAGAAACTGTTTCCACTGGCAGGAGGGTCGGTAACCAGAGGGCACAGATTGAAGGTAATTGACAAATGAACCAGAGGGGAGAGGAGAATTTTTTACGCAGTGAGTTCTGATGATCCGGAATGCACTACTTGAAAGGGTGGTGAGAGCCGATTCAATAGTAACATTCAGCAGGGGGAGTGGGACTAATTGGAAAACTCTTTCAAAGAGCCAGCACAGAGACGGTGGGCGGAATGGCTTCCTGCTGTGCTGTATTATTTTATGTTATTAGAGGAAAACACTGATGCAATTTTCATACTGTCTAATTAATTGTCGAGGACATAACCAGGAAACGGAAATGCTCGTTGCAGTCTTACAGTGATGGTGCAAGATGTCTGCTGCCTTGAATTTTATGTCGTCTGGTTTTTATATTCGACAAACTCTTTAAAAAAAATAGAGACCGCCACAAATAGAGACCGCCACAAAGTATGATTGCTGCGATGTACCAAATAATAGTGCGCTTACATTTGCTATCCAGTAGGTGGTCTCATCATCCCTATTTCGGGTGCTGTGTGTTTCCAGGCTAATCTTTCTTGTAGTGATTCCTCACTGTACAAACCATTGGCGCAGGACTCAAACATCAGAGTATTAGAAGTTAATGATGAGGAAAAAGCCATTTGGCCCACTAAAGGTGACCTACCTCGGATCAGCAACAACTTGCTTTGATATGGTGCCGTTAACGTAGTAAAACGTCCCAAGGCGCTTCACAGGAGCGCAATCGGACAAAAGTTGACACTGAGCCAAAGATGATGATGATAGGCCAAGTGACTAAAAGCTCGGTCAAAGAGGTAGGTTTTAAGGAGGAAAGAGGGGCGCAGATGTTTCGGGAGGGGATTCCAGAGCTTGGGGACTAGACGGCCTAAGACACGGCCACCAGTGTTGGGGCGATGAAAGTGGGTGATTCACAAGAGGCCCACAGTCTTCTGACCTGGAGGTGAGCGCGCTACCAACTGAGCCACTATACCGTTCGAATATAGCAGAGCATGCGTCATTACATGTCAAAAATATCATTGCATGGCCTGTGTGTGAAGCCTCAGCAGCTCATTATTTGACTGTTGCGGCTGATTTTTATTTTGGACTCCTCTTGTTCCTAGGTGGCACCATTCAACCCTTTGAACTTGTTCCACCATTCAGTTAGATCATGGCTGATCTCTATCTTAACTCCATCTACTCACCTTGGTTCTGTAACCCTTAATACCCTTGCCTAACAAAAAGCTATTGATCTCTGTTTTGAAATTTTCAATTGACCCCCCCAGCCTCAACAGCTTTTTTTGGGGGGGAGAGAGTTCCAGATTTCCACTACCCTTTGTGTGAAGAAGTGCTTCCTGACATCACCCTGAACGGCCTAGCTCTAATTTTAAGGTTATGCTGCCTTGTTCTGGACTCCCCCCACCAGAGGAAATAGTTTCTCTCTATCTACCCCATCAAATCTTTTAATCATCTTAAACACCTCAATTAATTCACCCCTGAATCTTCTATACTCGAGGGAATACGCCCCTAGTCTATGCAACCTGTCCTAATAATTTAACCCTTTTACCCTTTTAGTCCTGGTATCATTCTGGTGAATCTGCGCTGCACCCATTCCAAGACCAATATATCCTTCCTGAAGTGCGGTACCCAGAATTTAACAGAGTACTCCAGATGCGGTCTAACCAGAGCTTTATACAACTGTAGCATAACTTCCACTCCTTTACATACTCCTTTAAATTAAACCTTTACACTTTTTTTTGAGGGCCAGGTTTGCTCCCTTGTCTCCTGAAGGTGCTGTGATCTGTTGCACAGGCGTTGGCCACCCAAGTGGTACTTTTACCCAAAGGGCCGTCGTTCTCCTATGAGCCGAGACTCCTGCGCTGTCCAGCAGGTTGCCAATGGATAGCGATCCAGAGTGGGGGGAAACCTTGGGGTTGTTTCCTCTCCCTATAACCCAGGGGCGCGGAGGTCGACCATCGCGCCCTACTGCTGCCTGGCTGAGTTCAGCTAACTCGGTGCAGACTGGAAATTGAACCTGAAGGTTGACCACCTGGTTTGGACGATTCACGACAGGTTCCCTTTACCAACTGTGAGCCCCGAGGAGCTAATCCTTTTCCTTTGGGGGAAAAAAGCAGTCCCATTACTCCCATCCTCTACACACCTTCGAATCATAGAATCTTACAGCACAGAAGGAGGCCATTCGGCCCGTCGTGCCTGTGCCGGCTCTTTGAAAGAGCTCTCCAATTAGTCCCACTCCCCCTGCTCTTTCCCCATAGCCCTGCAGATTTCTCCTTTTCAAGCATTTATCCAATTTCCTTTTGAAAGTTACTATTGAATCTGCTTTCACCAGCTTTTCAGGCAGCGCATTCCAGATCACACCAACTCGCTGCATAAAAACATTTCTCCTCATCGCCCCCTCATTCTTTTGTCAATTGTCTTAAATCGGTGTCCTCTGGTTATCCAACCTCCTGCCAGTGGAAACAGTTTCTCCCTATCTACTTTATCAAAACCCCTCATAATTTTGAACACCTCTATTAAATCTCCCATTAACCAAGAATAATCCCAGTTTCTCTCATCTCTCCACATAACTGAAGTTCCTCATCCCTGGTACCATTCTGGTAAATCTCCTCTGCACCCTCTCTATCGCCTTGACATCCTTCCTAAAGTGAGGTGCCCAGAATTGGACGCACTATTTCAGCTGAGGCCTAACCAGTGATTTATAAAGGTTTAGCATAACATCCTTGCTTTTGTACTCTATTAATAAAGCCAAGGGTACCATATGTTTTTTTTTTTAACAGCTTTATCAACTTGCCACACCGTGCCCATTTCCTGTTCCTGATCTTTCTACTGATCAAGAACATTGTTGTCCATAACGCTAATCTCTATATCCGTCGACACTGCAGGAACTCTGGCCCAACATAACAGGAGGCCATATCCTTCTATTCCTTTCTCCCTCATGTACTTGTGTAAATCGCAAATTAATTTCAATATAGATAAATGCAAGGTGGTGGATTTTGGTAGGAGGAATAAAGAGGCCACGTACTCCCTGGGGGGAAAAAAAGATTCTAACTGGGGTAGAGGAGCAAATGGATCTAAGGGTACAGATTGACAAATCAGTAGAAGTAGCAACGCAGGTTAACAAAGCCATAAAAAATGTAAACCAAGCACTCGGGTTCATTTCTAGAGGAACAGAATTCAAAAGCAGCAAAGTTATGTTCAACTTGTATGGAACCTTGGTTAGACCACACTTGGAGTACTGTGCACAGTTCAGATCTCCATATTATAAAAAAAAAGGATATAGAGGCACTGGAGAAGGTGCAAAAAAGATTTACAAGGATGATACCAGAACTGAGAGGTTATACCGATCAGGAAAGACTGAACAGGCTGGAGCTCTGTTTAAAGTTATGAAGTGGTTCGATAGGGTGGATTTAGAGATAAGTATATGAAGGAGAAAAGAATAGAAGGATATGTTGATGGGGTTAGACAAAGAAGGGTGGGAGGAGGCGCATGTGGAGCATAAAATCCAGCATAGACCAGTTGGGCCGAATGGCCTGTTTCTGTGCTGTAAATACTATGCAAGACTTACCAAGCTTCCCCTTAAATGCATCTATGCTATTCACCTCAACTACTCTTTGTGGTAGCGAGTTCCACATTCTAACCACTCTGGGTAAAGAAGTTTCTCCTGAATTCCCTATTGGATTTATTAGTGACGATCTTGTATTTATGGACCCTAGTTCTGGTCTCGCCTGCAAGTGGAAACTCCTTCTCAATGTCTACCCTATGAAACCTTTTCATAATCTTGAAGACCTCTATCTTGCATAATCATACATATGCGTAGGCTTCTGAATGACCCAAAATGATTATTTTTAAGAAAATGCATTTTCTCTTAAAATAAGCTGGCATTGAGATTACATTGCTGTTTATAATGCATAATGGGAAGCAATGGTTTCCCAGGAAACGGGCCACTTTGAGTCAGCCCTATAACTCTCTCACATCGACAGAGCAGATGATTTATTGGGCCTAATGGTGGCCTGTTTATCAAAATCATTATTTTGTTTTGTATCTTTTAGGTAGATGTTGATGAAATTTTACTTGGTTGCTTTGTGAACTAGAGGTTCAAGCACATTTATCTTGCGTTACTTTATCTGAGTACTTGAGACAACTATCTTATCAGTTTTCACAAGTGCATCACCCGAGCTCGTCTCGTGTGCAGTGTGGCTGTGATGTTTATCTGCTAAAATTGAGCTGGCCGAACGTATCATGAGAATGAGCTGTGTTTAGCTGGGCCTGCTTCTGTTAAGGCCATTGCTGAGGTGTGTCCTGCAGGGAAATTGTCCAACTAGGCCAATCTAGGTAATGGTACAAAAGCAAGAAAACGCCTTTCACGAACTCAGGACGTCCCAAAGCCCTTTTCAGCCAATGAAGCACTTTTGAAGTGCACTCACTGTTGTAATGTAGGGAAGGCAGCAGCCAATTTGCACACAGCCAGCTCCCACAAACAGCAATGTGATAATGACCAGATGGTTGAGGGATAAATATTGCTCAGGACACCAGGGAGAACTCCCTTGCTCTTCGAAATAGTGCTGTGGCATCTTTTACTTCCACCCGGGAGGGCTTCAGTTTATCGTCTCATCCGAAAAACGGCACCTCTGACAGTGCAGCACTCCCTCAGTACTGCAATGGAGTGTCAGCCTGGATTTTGTGCTCAAGTCTCTGGAGTGGGATTTGAACCCACGACCTTCTGACTCGGAGACAAGAGTGCTGCCCACTGAGCCACGGCTGACACCAGCAGTTAACAGAAGCCTCTAAGGAAGCGCGCTGAAATACCATTGATATTCAGTGAACCAGTGTTCTCCTTACGAAGACAGTGCGTAACTGAGCTACACGAACCAGAAGGTCACAGGTTTAATCTCCAGTCTGCAGGAGTGGTCACAGGAGTGTTGATTTGGATTCAGCAGCCCTGGGTTCAGTGAGGAACGATCCACTCCATCACCAAGACCACCGGCTTCCACCTCCATACTACTACCCAGCTCCACCCCGGCTCAGCCCATCTGAACCGCAGCTGACATCTAAATGCAATGATGCGGAGATGCCGGTGTTGGACTGGGGTGGACAAAAGTGAGAAGTCGCACAACACCAGGTTATAGTCCAACAGTTTTATTTGAAATCACAAGCTTTCGGAGCGGCTGCTCCTTCGTCAGGTGAAGTGAAGAAATACAAATCGGCAAAGCATATATAGACAGAGAACAATGCCTGTGCAGCGTACAATGTCAGACGACTACAGTTAATCTTTCTGACTGCCTTTTATCACACCTCGGCAGAGAGACAATCAGGTCAGTCAGGAAGACATTAGTTTATTTATTAGTTGTATCTTGCTATGTCTTTGATATACTGTCTTCCTGACTGACCTGATTGTCTCTCTGCCGAGGTGTGATAAAAGGCAGTCAGAAAGATTAACTGTAGTCGTCTGAGATTGTACTCTGCACAAGCATTGTTCTCTGTCTATATATGCTTTGCTGATTCGTATTCCTTCACTTCACCTGACGAAGGAGCAGCAGCTCCGAAAGCTTGTGATTTCAAATAAAACTGTTGGACTATAACCTGGTGTTGTGCGACTTCTCATCTAAATGCAAGTTCTTTCAACTTCAATGCTTCTCCTTCTCCAGCAACCCAACCTAATATATAATCCACCCACACCCCCCATCCCCAAAGAAGCAAACATCTACACCCTTGCTGTCCTTGACCTACCAGGATTACTGAGGAATGATTGATTCTCCGTTGATATACCAGCCATCAAACATTCCCGTTCCACTCCTTCGTGGCGATGTACAGTTAAATATTGTCGGCCCTCCTGAGGGCTCAGCTGATTAAGGCAGGGAGTAGCTGAGCTGATTGGGTTTGCGCTCCCGTCTGCGCTGAGTTAGCTGATCTCAGCCGGGATTGGCTGGTTGCCACGGTCTGTTTGGCTCGACGGTCCCTTTGACTCGGCGCCCCTGGGCTCTAGAAGGGAACGTCAACCACGGTTCCCATTCCCGATTGATGCCCAGCGACCTTCTTTTCCCCCCCTTGCTGGGAGGTTGTTGCGTGCGACCATTGAATGAGGGTGTGTTAGGTTAGCATGTGATGCCCCAAGCAGTTGAATAAACTCCCAGTACACTCTGTCTAGGATCATGCATGAAGGTTGACTCTCGAGTGAGGGGCTGGAGGGTGACCCCGGATCCATACCCGGTTAGGAGTCGGCACCTTCGAGAGAAGAGAAAGAAGGAAACATTAAAATCCCATAAATAATAGAGTATGATTGATATTCTATCCATGCCTAGAAATGTAGATGCATTTCAAAGACAAAATGGTGTAGTAAATGACATGCCAGATGCTGTTCATTTAATTCTAATTACAATAATGTGGGGGTTTATATGAAGATTAGCAGTTACATCTGCTCGGGATCATCTGTCTTCCTAGAGAACTTCAATTTCTGTTCGCATGTAGAACTTCATTAATGTTGGTACGTTCTAGAGTCCTAATGAGCTGCTGCCACCTTCTGCTGTCCACTGGAACAGGTCCCCTTCCAGTGTGAGGCTCCCCTTCCAGGCGCAGCGATGTGAAAGGGACGTTTAGTAGTGGGAAGTCCGAGCTGAAATCGTGGATTGTTCCTCGGCAGTCCTGGTGGATAATGGGCAGCGAGGGCGGACGTTTGTGGGGAGAGAGTTTGTATAAAGAAAGAAAGAACTTGCATTTATACAGCGTCTTTCACGACCTCGGGATGTCCCAAAGCGCTTTACAGCCAAGGAAGTACTTTTGAAGTGTTGTCACTGTTGTAATGTAGGGAAATGCGTGTTGTGGAGTATTTTAAACCAACACTCGACACAAGGTTTTCGGATCGATAATCAAGTCGTCTTTATTACACCGGTGGGGAGACGGCCCACTCTGTCTTAGCCAGACTTCTCCAAATTGTTCCAGCAAACACTACATTTTTATACATTACAATACATATGTCCAGCTGATGCAAAATTCATTCCTGCCACCTGATTGGACCTTTGGCCCGCATGCATCTTCACTAATTAATTGGTTGCCTATGCCGCGTTACATTAAAGTACCGCTTCTATTATCGGAAAAGTATATGTCCGTTATCCCCCAAGCTGTTGTTGCACCTCTGACCTTTGTTTATGCCAGATGGGGTCTCATCAACATTGTACTTCTGACTCATTGTCCTCCTTTCCCTGCCTCTCCAGGCCTTCTTACTTCTAAGCCATTGTTTTACCTTCTGCCAGAACAGGACTTACATCCTCTGGCCTCTTATGGTTTCCACATCCAACTATTTGCAATTGTCTCTGAGTGACACGGTATGCAATTCTAACACTACTGCTTAGATTATCTCCATTGCCAGTTCAGCAATTTTAGAAAAAGCTTACTACTGCAAAATATTGTCTTTATTACCCCATTCAGTGAAACTGCCAGCGATGTCAATTTATCTCTTTCCCCACTGCAATGCGACAGCCAATTTGTGCACAGCAAGATCCCACAAACCGCAATGAGAAACATGACCAGATAATCTGTTTTAGTGATGTTGGTTAAGGGATAAATATTAGCCAGGACACCAGGGAGAAGTCCCCTGCTCCTCTTCGAAATAGTGCCACGGTATCTTTTACGTCCACCTGAGAGGGCAGACGGGGCCTCGGTTTAACCTCTCATCTGAAAGACGACACCGCTGACAGTGCAGCGCTCCCTCAGTACTGCACTGGAGTGTCGTCCTGGATTTGGTACTCCTGTGTCCGGAGTGGGACCCAGGCGAGACTGCTACCCTCAGAGTGTGACTTCCAAAAATCTTCTGCTTAGATGATTTCGATCTTTAATTCAGCTTGCGCTTGTTATCTGTTGTCTTGTGTTTCGAGCTAGTACTGCAGGATTATTTGGACGCTCAGTTCAATTATTTACTCAGAAGCGCCACAAAGTGTGGGGCATGGAGACTGTCACCACTTGCCTATTTTATCGTAAGGCCGTGAAGTAAGGAGTGCTGCCTGTGAGTTATACGTTGTGCGACTCGGTAATGCTCCTGAGCAGTTCCGGCCCTTCAGCCTGGGATCTTTATAATACTGGCGTGATTTCTGTCAACAGTTGCAGTGGTGTTTTTGAAGCAGGTCGTCAGCAGCCTTTGGCGATTTGGTTTAGCTGCTGTTTGCTCCTGATTTGTTACATGTGCACTTTAATCTATACACCTGACTGCAGTGCTAGTTTAGAGCATTGCTATCCTAGTTTATGACCTCATCTGATTAGATTCATGTCTTCCAGTTGCTCTTAAAGTATCCATTATTCTCCACCTAAACACCGCAGCATTTATTGGCAGTTTAGAACAAAAACAAATACATTAGTAAACCAGCTTCATAACACCCATTGGGAACTGTCTTATAAGGGGATGGATGGTTTTTGAAGGGCCATCAGTTTGGTTGTCTATAAGCAAGGAAACAATAATGAACTTCAGTCTGTAGGCACTTTTCGTGGATCTCCTTTCATCGGTTGCCTCGAATTTAAAAGTCTCATCCTTATGTTCAGATCCCTCCATGGCCTCGCCACCTCCCTATCTCTGTAACCTCCAGGAACTCTACGTTCTTCCAATTCTGGCCTCTTGTGCATCCCTCGCTTTCTTCGCCCCTCCAATGGTGGCTGTCTCTTCAGCCGTCAAGGCCCTAAGCTCTGGAATTCCCTCCCTAATTCTCTTCGCCTCTCTCTCTCCTTTAAGACACCCCTTTAAACCTACCTCTTTGACCTAGCTTTTGGCTAGCTGTCCTAATATCTCCTTACATGGCTCTGTTGATGTAAATGTTGTCTGATAACGCTCCTGAGATGCATCTTGGGACATTAAAGGCGCTTTATAAATGCAAGGGGGGAGAAATTCAGTATCGCCCCATTTGGGGCGCAATTATCGGCCGGGCGCAAAGATTAGCGCCTGGCGCTAATTATCGCCACCGACTGCAAACTTGACTTTTATCGCCCCTGGAGGTGATTGGAGCGCTAAATCAGGCGCTTCACACCTGTCTTAAGGCGCAAAGGCCGAGGAGCGAGGCGCTACCTCAGAGCGCTGGCGAAGCTCATGTAATGTCAGTCAGCAATGGAACACACACACAATGGCACGGGCCAGTTCTTAAAGGGGATGGTTAATCTTGCTTTCCATCCACATCCTGCTCATTGCAGCCTTGAATCTCGGCCTGGAGAGACCTGCACATCAAATCTGCTGGAAAGAACAATGGAGAGTACGAGGCAAAGAGCTCAGAATGCAGCCCCCACAGTCTCTGCTAAATCGATACAAGGAATGGCAAATCAAAATGAACCTGCAAAGTGCTGCTCAGTACCCAAAACTCCTTCACACAACGTTGAATCTCTCCAGAAGTCTCTCCCTCTCTCTCTCAGAATGCGTAGTTCAAAAATGGCACCAACAATAAAAGGCAGGAAGCGGTCACCTTTAAATAGCGCTCCCCCTTTCCCTTCATGACTGCAGAACGCTCCCCTCAACCTGTCGTTGCTAGCGTCAGGCGGTAATGCAGGGGGCGCCACTCAATATCCGCTCCGGGGCGTTGCGCACTCGAGTGACGTCATGATTGGCCGGCGCAGGAGATCGTGGCGGTAGTGTTTAGCGCCGCCGCAAAATGTCTAGTTAATTTCGCGAGCGGCGCAAACTTCGCCGCGCCTGGGCGCTAGATGCTTTGCGCCCCATTAGCGCCCTCTTAAGGCGCTAACGGGAGGCGCAACCAACTGAATTTTTCCCCCAAGGTGTTGTACTGTAACGGGCTGAGGTTTTTGGGAGCAGATGGGATCAGGGACCCATGATGGTGCGGGCTTTTGAATGTTCTGTTGCATTAAGTGAGAGACCTTCTGTGAAATACAGTCAGGGAGCCCGAGTTGTGTTCACACTCTGGGTCTCCATGTCACACACGGAAGCCCACCAGTGCTACGGAGACCAGCATCCACCTCGCAGCCCGGAACTAAGAGAGAGGAACTCGCGGTGTTGTTTCCTCCTTCCGATAAAACTCCTTTTAAATTCTGCCCGTGCGTTTCGTGGCGGTCTTGGAAACAGGACCCCGGGAACTGGCGCAGAAGTAATAGGGGACGGAGCCAAAAATAGCCCGGATAAAAAGGATGTGCTGTGTGCGTGTGTTGTTTCTTTTTAATATAAAGTGTACAATTCTCCCATCAGTCATGGTAACTAGATAATGTGTGAGCTTCTGGGAATAGGTAATAAGCTCCAGTTTTTAAAAAAAAAATCCAGCGGGATGGATCATGAATAATGTTGATTCACTCGATGGGTTTATAAAGCTGCACAAAACCGGTCGCCTGCTGCATGCAACAAGAAGGACGATTTAATTATCTGCGGTGATTTGCTACCAGGCATCTATCTATCTCTTTTTTTTTAAAAAGAAGCAAATTCAGTCGGTGGCATGAAATGACAGCAATTCAGGAATGTGCATTTGGGAAGAAACCGGTTTCTGATCTTTAACAGATAACAGCGGGACCAGGGTAGTGTCAGCGAATCAATTCTCTTCAGACACCTCAGCCCTGGGTTTGCACATACAATAGGAAGGGGGATGTGTGTCAGTGGATCTTACGGACAGCTCATTTTTAACCATCAACCTTGGGTGTGCAGCAGCTGCACTGAACTCTTCCCTCTCTGCAGCCGTAGTTTTGCAGTGCAAGTCGAACCAGAAATTAAATAGCGAGAAAATATCAGACTAATCTACTTGCAATGGATCATCGGAATTACTTCCCTGCTATCTCCTATTTGTCTTAACCTTGAGACAATGCCTATACATTTCCGCGTGGCACAGAAATATAAGTACATTCTTTCCATACAGAATTTACTGTAAATAAGTTCTGTGCTTTGATTTCATATATTACTTTGAGCAATGTTCCCTTTTTCAAGCAAAACTAAATGTTAAATTTATTAGGAATTTTGTGCTGGTCAAAGCCATGGATGTTGGTACTGGGGAATGGCACTCTTGCCAGTTGGGAAACCCTAGGCCCGATTTTAACCTATCAACTCCCACACGCTGCACGCCCCCCCCCGCCAAAGCCTCTGCCACACGCGCCCAACGAGGACAAGGAATCTGGGGTTTACGATCAGAGCAGCATTCTGCTCACTGCACCCACCTCTACTTAGGCAGGCGAGGGCTTGGTTGAGATGCAAACGTCGGGCTCTGTTGCTGTCATTCAGACCCCACCGAGATTTTAACGCATGTTTGGAGCCCGATGCCAGCCTCGCCAGTGATGCAGGCCCAGAAGAGGGGCCGAGAAGGTGAGTAAATTCATTTTTTTTTAAGGTTTCCTTGTGGGCCACAGGAAGCTGGAGTGCTCCTCCAGGCCCCACAAGGAAACCTTGTGCCTCCCCGCCCCAGGTTTCCCCGCCCCGCCCCTACCGGACATGCTTACCTGACTGCCAGGGACCGTTTCCTTGGATACAGAGGAAAGTTCCCTCTACACTGCCCCATATGCACTTCTAGATGCAAACTAAAGCTCCCTCTTCACTGCCCAAAAATATCCCTATGCCGTACCCCAGAGCGACCTTGATGCACCAATATGGTATTTCCCCTATTCCGTGTCGGCCATCTTGTGGCCTCACTTGAGCGACATTGCCAATTAGAAACCATTTTGCATTTTGGGCCGTGTCCACTGGGGATAGTGTACAGTGTTGGTCTCCTTACTTAAGGAAGGATATACTTGACATAGAGGGAGTGCAACGAAAGTTCACCAGACTGGTTCATAAGATGGGAGGATTGTCCTATGAGGAGAGATTGAGTAGACTAGGCCTATATTCTCTAGTGTTTCGAAGAATGAGAAGTAATCTCATTGAAACATACAAAATTCTTACAGGTCTTGACAGGGCAGATGCAGGGAGGATGTTTCCCCTGGCTGGGGGAGTCGAGAACCAGGGGTCACAGTCTCAGAATAAGGGGTCGGCCATTTTAGGACTGAGATGAGGAGAAATTTCTTCACTCAGGGTGGTGAATCTTTGGAATTCTCTACCCCAGAGGGCTGTCGAGACTGTCATTGAGTATATTCAAGACAGAGATCAATAGATTGTTGGATATTCAGGGAATCAAGGGATATGGGGATAGTGCAGGAAAATGGAGATGAGGTAGATGATCAGCCATGATCTTATTGAATGGCGGAGCAGGCTCGAGGGGCCAAATGGCCGACTCCTGCTCCCATTTCTTATGTTCTTATGACTGGCTCGAGACTGCTCACACGTGGAATTACATTTAAGATTTTATTTTAAACGGGGCTCTAATTGCTGCAGCAGTTTATTAATGAACAAATGTAATATTTCTGTGTTTTATTTTTAGCCACTTCCCAGAAAGCCAGACAACTCGAACGCTGAAATACGTGGATCAACTTGCTGTGGCACAGATAATTCATCAGGTATGATTAAACCTGCACTTTTTAGATGCTGTAGCAGTTGATTTAACTCCAGGGCCCATCCATGCTTTAAAAGGATTCTGTTTCACCACATCATGCACAGACTTATCTGGGAAGTTTCTGATGATGGGTTCGAAATACTATATCTATTTGTGATTTTTTTTCGCACGATGGATCCAGAGACGGAACTAGAAAGTAGGTCTTGTCTGCCTGTTCCACTGGTTCGAGGGGGCTTTAAAGATCCCTTGATCCCCTCTGTCCTTGCAAACTACCACCCTATCTGCAACCTCCCTTTCCTTTGCAAAGTCCTTGAATGTGTTGTCGCCTCCCAAATCCATGCCCATCTTCCCCGCAACTCCGTGTTTGAATCCCTCCGATCAGGTTTCTGCACCTGCCACAGCACTGAAACAACCCGAATCAAAGTCTCAACTGACATCCTCTGTGACTGTGACCGTGGTGCACTATCCCTCCTCATCCTTCTTGACTTGTCTGCAACCGTTGACATGGGTGAGCACCAATGTTCCTCCTAATTTTTCTTTTTGGGCGCGCCACCCCTTTAACGGGCTGCACGGCCCATTCAAAGTTTCGCACATGCGTGAAATTTTCACATTGGTAAAAGCCGGCCCCGGGCTGCGTGGGACTGGCAGACAGCCGTGCAGCTTAGAGGGAATGTTGGTGAGCGCGCTAATCTTCTCCAATGCCTCTCCTCCCTTGTCCAGCTGAGTGGGACTGCCTCCAGGACACCGGGCAGAACCGCTCCCTGCTCCTCTTCGAAATAGTGGCCGTGGGATCTTTTACGTCCACCTGAGAGAGCAGACAGGGCCTCGGTTTGTCGTCTCATGCGAAAGACTCCCGCAGTGCTGCACTGAAGTGTCAGCCTATAGATTATGTGCTGGAGTCTCTGGAGCGACCTTCTGACTCAGAGGTGAAAGTGGAACCACTGAGCCACGGCTGACACCAAGTTGTTGTTGCCGCTGTTTGAAGAAGAGCCAGGGGAGTTGTCCTGGCCAGCATTCCTCCCTCGGGCAACACCACTCAAAACAGTCACTGTGAAGCACCATTGAGACATGTGGATGATGCACTAGTGCAAGCCACGTCAAGTCACACCTCCAACGCGTGACATGTTTGTCGGGCAAAGAATTGCCATTGGCTCAAATCGCTACTTATCTGTTAAATTACCAACCAAACATCCGATTTGAGTAAATGTGGATCAATCAAAAAAAGTAGTTTAAAAAGTACCAATGAGTGAAACATTGCCGGGACCAAGCGTGGAACAGTGGGGGAAGCACAGGGTTGGGAGGTTTTCAAGAAGAGCAGAGGGATTTGCCTGCGTAACAACAGTCACTGCACTTCGCAGTAATTCATTGTGTGTGAAGTTGCTTTGGGACATTTCTGCGTGAGGTGACAAGGCGCTCTCTAAATGCAAGCCTTTCTTTCAAGAAGGTAAGGGCGGATATAGATTTTATTGTTCGCGAGATTGGCTGATGTAAAGTATGTGTTAAATCTTTTGCTTTTACTTAAAACTGTTGACCCCGGGGTTTTGGGGGTCTTTGACTGACAGTTTCACCTCGGGGGGGGGGGGGGGAGATATAAGTTATGCGCCCAGCAAATGGAAGATTGCAAATCTGAGACATCATGTGTGACAGAAACTCCCAGAGGTTCACGGAGCTTCCAGTGACCTAACCCCCACTGTGAAATGTCACTTTGCTTAAAATTCACTCTTCATGGCTGGATCATCCAGTAAATGAAATGAACAGCAGACCAGGCGAGTTGTCAATATATTTTCATAAGCAAGAGTGAAGACAGTAATGGCTTGCACAGCCACGCGCAGTAGCACTGTGCAGTGTCATGCAGGGAATTGGAGATGGCACTGAACTGTGTATCAAGGCTGACCGGTGTCAAAGTTGCAACTCTGCTTCTGGAATCTTAAAAAGCAACCAACAGATGCTGCACCTGGCGAGGGCTTCTGACGTGCTTGCATGTTAAAGGGCCCACAGCAGGGGTACTCAATTAGTTTGACTGGAGGCCCGCTTACCAAACATGTTATTGACCCCAGGGTCAACTGGAGCTCGAGCGATTAATATTATTCTTAAACTATTAGAAGTATCAGTACATCATTTAACACAGTCCCCCGCCAAGTTTAAAACTGGCAGATGCTTATGTCGGCCAAAAAGCGAAAGCCCATTTGTATTAACGACAAAAAAAATCAAAGCTGCTGGTTATAGCGTCTTAAGGGCTTACTCACCAATGACGAGGGCTCACAAGTCAGCTATTGGCACAGAATCGATCAGATTCATCCAGGTGAGAACGAGCGCAACGGTTAGTGTTAAAGTCGGGCAGTTGCCGCACATGGTAATAGCTTAAAGTTAGCATTATTTTGTCAAAAGAAAAGAAAGACTTGTACTTATACAGCACCTTTCACGACAACAGGCCTTCCCAAAGCGCTTTACAGCCAATGAAGTACTTTTTTGAAGTGTCGTCACTGTTGTGATGTAGGAAACGCGGCAGCCAATTTGCACACAGCAAGATCCCACAAACAGCAAAGAGGTAATGATCAGTCTTGGTGACGTTGCGGGATGTTGGCCAGGACACCGGGAGGGCTACCCTGCTCTTCTTGATTTTTGTGCCCGAGCCTCTGGAGTGGACCTTGAACCAACAACCTCCTGACAAAGGCGAGAGTGCTTCCACTAAGCCACGCCTGTTCTGTATCAATAGTTTACACATACACAACTAACTCAATGATAAAAGGCACCACCAAACAGATTCAAATAATAAAAGTAATTTAATTCTGAGCAGAAAGTTTAGCACTTTCTGGACTCACCCGCCATCGGGAACATCCTTCCTGCATCCAGTCTGTCTAGCCCTGTTAGAATTTTATAAGTTTCAATGAGATTTCCTCTCATTCTTCTAAACTCCAGCGAGTATAAGCCCAATCGACCCAATCTCTCCTCGTACGTCATTCCTGTCATCCCAGGTATCAGTCTGGTGAATCTTCGCTGCACACCCTCCATGGCAAGAACATCCTTCCTCAGATAAGGCGACCAAAACTGCACACAATACTCAAGGTGTGGTCTCACCAAGGCCCTGTACAGCTGCGGCAAGACATCCTTGTTCCTGTACTCGAATCCTCTCGCTACGAAGGCCAACATACCATTTGCCTTCTTAACCGCCTGCTGCACCTGCATGCTTACCTTCAGCGACTGGTGCACAAGGACACCCAGGTCTCGTTGCACTTCCCCTTCTCCCAATCTATTGCCGTTCAGATAATAATCTGCCTTTCTGTTTTTGCCACCAACTGTCAGTTCACCATGTATAATAAATCAGCGACGACAGCATTATTGTTACATAACGTCACCCCGTTATACCAGCCATCGCGTATAATGGGCAAATCGCACGAACACACCCGCTATAAATGCTGGGGAATATATTGTATTAGAATTGTATTTCAGCCAAGTGGGGTAGTACCGCTCACATTTAGACATTAGTCACATTTTTGCACAGTATTAGCTGCGGCTCAGAGGGTAGCACTCTCGCCTCTGAATCAGAAGGTGTTGTGGGTTCAAGTCCCACTCCAGAGACTTGAGCGCAAAATCTAGGCTGACACTCCATGCTGAGGGAGTGCTGCACTGTCGGAGGTGCCATCTTTCAGATGAGACGTTAAACCGAGGCCCCCATCAACCCTCTCAGGTGGACGTAAAAGATCCCATGGCACTTTTTCAAGGAAGCGCAGGGGAGTTCTCCAAGGTGCCCTGGCCAATATTTATCCCTCAACCAACACCTAAAACAGAATATCTGCTCATTATCCCATTGCTGTCTGTGGGAGCTTGCTGTGCGCAAATTGGCTGACATCGCTTTCGTGACAGGATGTGTCTTGTGTTTTGAATTAACTCATGAACTACAGCAAACCGCGTCTACGGACTCCTGATCGAAACTACAGGATTATTTCTCCAGCAGAAAGCAGTGAGTGGAGAATAGTTGCAAGTTATGCGCATAAAATCAATCCCAGTCTCTTACAGCAGTGCGGTCTCCAGGTGTGATTGACGGGGGAATTGCCCAATCGTCTCCATTCTGGCCGGGACCTGTGGTGTCATGATATGCAGCCAAAAAAAAATATAACTTTCGCCTGCTTGCTCCTGAGTTCCTCCTCGTGATGCCCGCTCGTCGAGCGTCAAGGATGCCAGTCCATGGGAAAACACAGAGAACGGGAGATTGTAATGAATTTTTTGAGTGCTCCTGTGATAATTGATCACATTTAATCTGCCAGACTGTATCTTGGGGACATCGGGTGACCTCCCACAGAATTATTTGACTCCCAAGTTCTAAATTCAGCTAATCCTTTCCTGTCTTTTTGCTGCGAAGCATAATTTTGATATTAAGAGAAGCCAGCCTCTCCTTCAGTAATGGTTGGGTAACGGTTTGAAATGATGCCTTTGGAGAAATCTCTGTATAAATTGGAAGGGGTGAATGAATTTAATAAGATTTGGGGACTGTTTTGACAGTTGAATATAATTGGATTCCATGGCACCTCCAGGCTGAAGTTTTCTTCCATCTTAAGTTTAGTTCGTATTAATGTAGATTCATCAATAATGGAAACTGCTAGAGCTGTATGACACTCTTTTATGCTGCCGTGCTTCCTACATTACAACAGTGACTACACTTTGGGACGTCCTGAGGTTGTGAAAGGCGCTATATAAATGCAAGTTCTTTCATTCAGTGTAGGAAGCTCTGCAGCCAGTTTGCACACAGCAAGGTCCCACAAACAACAGTGAAAGACATGACTGGATCGTCTGTTTTAGCGATGTTGGTTAAGGGATTAATATTGGCCAGAACGCCAGGGAAAACTCCCCTGCTCTTCAAATAGTGCAATGGGAACTTATGCATCCCCCCCTGAGAGAGCAGACAGGGCCTCGGTTTAATGTCTCATTCAAAAGACGGCACCTCTGACAGTACAGCAGTCCTTCAGTACTCCACCGAAGTTATGTGCTCAAGTCTCTGGAGTGGGACTTGAACCCACGGCCTTCAGACTCAGGCGAGAGTGCTACCACTGAGCCAAGGCTGATCAGCTGCTTTTGAACCCCACCCCAACCTGGAGTCCCCGAATTATGGTCTCAAAAGTATGGCACAGAATTGGACAATACAGTGCAAATAAGAGACTTTATGACCTTTTATTTACCAATAAAGGAGATTTCATTTGTTTGTTCTCATGGTGTGGGTGAAGCTGGCAAGGCAGCATTTATTGCCTGACAACGAAGAGGCTTGCTCGGCCACTTCTGAGGGCATTCTGAGTCAGCCACAGAAAGTAGGACTGAAGTCATGTGCAGGCCAGACTGGGTAGGGGTGGCAGGTTCTCTTCCCTGAAGGACATGAGTGAACCGGTTGGGTTTTTTGTTGCAAAAGATAAAAACATTCATGGTTATTTCTCTGGTACCAGCTCACAAATTACCAGATTTTATTGAACCCAGTTTTTATAGCTCGCCATGATCGGATTCGAACTCGCGACCTCCGGGTTGCTAGTCCAACACCTCTTTGAAAATCAAACAACAACAACTTGCATTTATGTATCGCCTTTAACGTAGTAAAACATCCCAAGGCGCTTCACAGGAGCGTTATCAAACAAACTTTGACACCGAGCCACATGAGATATTAGGACAGAGGCTGGTTTTAAGGAGCGTCTTAAAGGAGAAGGGAGAGGCGGAGCGGTTTAGGGAGGGAATTTCCAGAGCCGAGGGCCTAGACAGCGGAAGGCTCGGCCGCCAAGGGCGGAGCAATGGAAATCAGAGATGCGCAACAGAAATATAAGAAATGCACAATAAAAATAGGCATTTATTAATTTCATGCAAGGCCTCGTCACATGAAGATTCTGGTGGATAATGTAGGTGTCATCGTATTAAGGGCACAATCAGGGCTATAGTATCTGCAAAGGACAACAGGTTCAGATTCCTTAATTATTCCTTGACAGCGTGCAGGTTTCAATTGAAGTTGTCAGCAGGTTAAAAAGAATGGCGCTTACCATGTCAGAATTTAGCGTTCGTCTAAATAGCTAATTATATTGCAATTAACTGCCAATTCCCAACATTGCCGAGGGCAGTAGTAGCTTAACAAGAAAAAAAGATAATTACTATTAAATTGTCAACTGTGAAATAATACCTTTTTTTTTTCCCCTTAATGATAGATTAGGATCGCAACTTTGGTTTCATATCGCATTAGAATTTTAGCAGCGGCAAATTACATTCACATTTGTCATTATCATTGCTTGAGGCTGGTTCTAAAAGTTATTACGCATAAAAGCCTGTGTAGTTAGATACCACTCACGGCAAAAAGATTTATAAGCATTCGGCTACATTTGAAATCACCCCAGGCCTTGTTTCACGTCGGATGAAAATGCACCCTACGGTCACCTGTGGGGAACAGTCGGCTCGCATGTTTTCTTTTTATCAGTTTGAGTAGCAAGCAGTTGGGGAAACGTGTTCTGCTGTTCTTTCCGCTCGCCTTTGTTCTGCGCCGGTTTAATAAGTGAATCGCGAGCATTTCAGGCTCAGAATGTCATTGTTTTCCTGGAAGGTGTTGACTAACGGTGGGACTTTGTCCCACAGGCACCTCCTCGTTTGAATGGCCGTTCTTCATGCGCGAGTGTAGGCAGGTTATTCGACCATTGAAAGGCGGCAGAAGTCCAACTCCTCATGTGACACCCGCACAAGTACATACAAGTAGGGCTCGCTAGTTAGAGTTTCTGGCTGTGGTTTCCCCCCCCCCCCCCCCCCCCCCCCACTAACTCGACACCAATTTATAGAATCGTAGAATAGTACAGCACAGAAGGAGGCCATTCGGCCCATCGAGTCTGCACCGCTCTTTCGGAGAACAATCCAGTTGGTCCCACTCCCCCGCTCTTTCCCCATATCCCTGTATTTATCCAATTCCCTTTTGAAGGCGACTATTGAATCTGTATCCACCACCCTATCAGGTAGTGCATTCCCAATCCCAACCACTCGTTGCGTAAAATTGTTTTTTGTCGTGTCACTTCTGGTTCTTTTGCCAATCGCTTTAAATCTGTGGCCTCTTGTTATGGACCCTTCAGCCATTGGAAACAGTTTCTCTTTATTTATTTACTCTTATCTAAATACTTACACCTCCATCAAATCTCCTCTTGGCCTTCTCTGCTCAAGCTTGCATTTATATGACACCTTTAACGTTAGAAATCGTCACAAGGTGCTTCACAAGAGTGTTGCCAAACAAAATTTGACACTGAAACAGAGAGATATTAGGACAGATTACAGAGGTAGGTTTTAAGGAGCGAAATAAAGGAGCAGAGAGGGGTTTAGGAAGGGAATTCCAGAGCTAGGGCCGAGGCAGCTGAAGGCACGGCCACCAATGGTGGAGCGATTAAAATTGGGGATGCGCAAGAGGCCAGAATTGGAGGAGCTCAGATATCTGGCGGGGGGGGGGGGGGTTGATGTAGGGCTGGCGGAGGTTACAGAGATGGGGAGGGGCGAGGCCATGGAGAGGTTTGAACTCAAGATGAGAATTTTAAAATTGAGGCGTTGCCGGACCAGGGGCCAATGTAGGTCAGCGAGCACAGGGGTGATGGGTGAACGGGACTTGGTGAGTTAGGATACGAGCAGCAGAGTTTTGTCTGAACTCAAGTTTGCGGTGGGTGGTAGGCCACCCAGGAGAGCATTGGAATAGTGGAGTCCAGATGTAACAAAGGCATGGATGGGGGTTTCAGTAGCAGATGGGCTGAGCCAGGGGCGGAGGGGGGCGGCAGTATGGAGGTGGAATAATGGAAAGAATCTTCTCTTGTTGAACCCATGGCTGCTGAATTCAAATTAACATTCCTATGATCACTCCTGCAGACTGGAGATTAAACCTGTGACCTTCTGGTTTGTGTAGCTCAGTTACGCGCTGTCTTCGTAAAGAGAACACTGGTTCATTGAATACCAATTCAGTGCACTGCCCTAGAGGCTTCTGTTAAGTTATGGTATCAGCCATGGCTCAGTCGTAGCACTCTCGCCTCTGAATCAGAAGGTCGTGGGTTCAAATCCCAGTCCAGAGACTTGAGCACAAAATGTAGGCTGACACTCTAGTGAAGTACTGAGGAGTGCTGTGCTGATAGAAGTGCAGTCTTTCAGATGAGACATTAAAACGAGACCATGTCTGCTCCAACGGCACTTTTCGAGTAAGAGCAAGGGAGTTCCCCCTGGTGTCCTGGCCAATATTTATCCCTCAACCAAACACCAAGAACAGATTATCTGGTCATTATCACGTTGCTGTTTGTGGGAGCTTGCTGTGCGCAAATTGGTTGCCGTGTTTCCTACATTACAACAGTGACTACACTTCAGGAGTACTTCATTGGATGTACAGCGCTTCAGGACATCCTGAAGTCGTGAAAGGCGCTATATAAATGCAAGTCTTTTCCTTTTAGAAACTGGAAAGTACAACACAATGATTTTCTGCTTTAGAAAAGTTGGTTTATCAGATTTTAGAATGATTGTCACCTGTCCTGGACTATTTAAATGTTCACTTTTTAGAATAATCAGATGTGATTGGGGGCAGGGGGGAGTGAAATTGCATGGTTCAAATGATGTGGGTATTTTGAAAGCTACAATTATAAGATGTTATTCAAAAGAGTGGCTTGGACATTAATAAACTTGCAGAATGGGCATATAACTGGCAAATGAAGTTCAACACAGATAAATGTGAGGTATTACATTTTGGTAGGAAGAATAGGGAGGTCACTTATTACTTGGAGGGTGCGAGTCTAGGTGGGGTAGAGGAACAAAGGGATCTGGGAGTACAAATCACTAAAAGTTGCGACACAGGTTAGCAAGGTCATAAAAAAAGCATGATGCGGAGATGCCAGTGTTGGACTGGGGTGGACAAAAGTGAGAAGTCGCACAACACCAGGTTAAAGTCCAACAGTTTTATTTCAAATCACAAGCTTTCGGAGCTGCTGCCCCTTCGTCAGGTGAAGTGAAGGAATACGAATCGACAAAGCATATATAGACAGAGAACAATGCCTGTGCAGTGTACAATGTCAGACGACTACAGTTAATCTTTCTGACTGCCTTTTATCACACCTCGGCAGAGAAACAATCAGGTCAGTCAGGAAGGCATTATATCAAAGACATAGCAAAATACAACTGAGACAATGAGGTGGGGTCACAGGGGGTCTAATGTGTCAAATGCAGTCTGTATGGAAAACCATAAACTTTAAACTTTTTACTTTTTTTTTTACTGGAAATCACATCTGTGAACAAGCCAACGACGACTCGAGTCTGGATGACTCTACGTCATGTAGCGTGACATGAACCCAAGATCCCGGTTGAGGCCGTTCTCATGGGTGCGGAACTTGGCTATCAGTTTCTGCTCGATGATTTTGCGTTGTCGTGTGTCTCGAAGGCCGCCTTGGAGAACGCTTACCCGCAGATCCGAGGCTGAATGTCCTTGACTGTTGAAGTGTTCCCCGACTGGGAGGTAACAATCCTGCCTGGCGATTGTTGCGCGGTGTCCGTTCATACGTTGTCTGTGTCTGCATGGTCCTGCCGATGTACCATGCTCCGGTGCATCCTTTCCTGCAACGTATGAGGTAGACAACGTTGGCCGAGTCACATGAGTATGTACCATGTACCTGGTGGGTAGTGTCCTCACGTGTGATGATGGTATCTGTGTTGATGATCTGGCATGTCTTGCAGAGGTTGCCGTGGCAGGGTTGTGTGGTGTCGTGGTCGCTGTTCTCCTGAAAGCTGGGTAATTTGCTGCGAACGATGGTACTTTTGAGGTTAGGCGGCTGTTTGAAGGCGAGTAATGGAAGCGTGGGGATGGCCTTAGCGAGGTGTTCGTCGTCATCGATGACATGTTGAAGGCTGCAAAGAACATGGCGTAGTTTCTCCGCTCCGGTGAAGTACTGGACGACGTAGGGTACCCTGTTGGTTGTGTCCCGTGTTCGCCTTCTGAGGAGGTCTATGCGATTTTTTGCTGTGGCCCGTCGGAACTGTCGATCGATGAGTCGAGCGTCATATCCCGTTCTTATGAGGGCGTCTTTCAGCGTCCGTAGGCGTCCATCGCGTTCCATAACATAACATAAAAAAAGCAAACCAAGCACTAGGGTTTATTTCTAAAGAGATAGAATTGAAAAGTAGTGAAGTTATGCTAAACTTGTATCGAACCTTGCTTAGACCACACTTGAGTACTGCGTACAGGTCTGGTCACCACCATATTATAAAAAGGATATAGACCGGAGAGCGTGCAGAGAAGATTTACAAGGATGATACCAGAAATGCGAGCGTATACATATCAGGAAAGGATGAACAGACTGGGTCTCTTTTCTCTTGAAAAAAGAAGGCTGAGGGGTGACTTAATAGAGGTCTTTAAAATTATGAAAGGTTTTGATTAGAGTGGATACAGAGAGAATGTTTCCACTTGTGGGGAAGAGCATAACTAGAGGCCATCAATATAAGATAGTCACCAAGAAATCAAATAGGGCATTCAGAAGAAACTTCTTTACCCAAAGAGTGGTGAGAATGTGGAACTCGCTACCACAGGGAGTGGTTGAAGCAAATAGTATAGATGCATTTAAGGGGCGGCTAGACAAGCATGTGAGGGAGAAGGGAATAGAGGGTTATGCTGATAGAGTTAGATGAGGAAAGACGGGAGGAGGCTCAAGTGGAGCATAAACACCAGCATGGACTGGTTGGGCCGAATGGCCTGTTTCTGTGCCGTATATCCTGTGTAAGAATAGCCGTGGATTACAGAAGTGCGGTCCCGTCGACTCCCGTTCCTTTACAACAATGGCAACCTGCACTCCGATTAGAAAATGTTCCAAGATGCTGAGCAGAGAGTGGAGGGGAAATAAAAGGAATGGGCACGGACGCAAGAGAATTCAGAGTGGTGATAGCTTGGCTGAAAAGGTGAGAATTTTAAAGATGGAGAGTAAAGTGGAGAGGAGGAGAGACTTGGGGAAGAAATTCCAGCGCGTAGGACTCGGGCGGCCAAAAGCTGAACAGCCAGTGGTGGCACTATAGGAGGTATGGATGCCTAGATGGTAGTGTGCTAACTCTCCCATTGCAGCATCCAGCTGAATTTGGAATATCCCCAATTATTTAGCTTCAGTTACTCCCATCTGGTAGATTATTCCAAACATTTCTCAGTCTTTGAGTAAAGAAGGCCCTCCTAATGTCTAATGATGCCCTATTTTGTTATATGTTACCTTGGCTTAATTTGAAGTAATATTCTCAGTTTACCTCTGCTATACCACTTATTATTTGATATGTCTTATTTATGGCACAAAATAGCTAGCAGCTTTTGTCTGCTGGGAGCTGCGTGCGATTTATTATTTAGAAAATTGCCTAGTTGTTTTTGAGCATCCGTACGTGCATACTCTTTCCCAGATAGAGAGAGAACAATCTTGCATTTATATAGCGCCTTTCACGTTTGAGTCCTCTGACTAAACTCGCAAGGTTTTGTCGTTAGTACTGTTTCTTTAAGTATATGTTTAATTATTGCATACTTGATAAAGCTGTGACGTTCAATGTTGTGAACCCTATTGAATTGAGGAGTAACTTACCAGTAAGAACACACACATTTAGCCCTCCTCTAACACTCTGGATGTCCCAAAGTGCTTCACATCCATTGAATTACATTTTGAAGTGTAGTTACTGTTGTTATGTAGGCAAACATGGTGACCACATCGTGCACAGCAAAGTCCTACAAGCACCATTGAGATAAATAGCCTCATAATCTGTTTCCCGTAATGTTGGTTGAGGAATAAATTGTTCGCCAGGGTACCGAGACAATTCGCTCTCTTCCTGGAATAGTGCTGTGGGATCATTTAATACAGAGTACATGTATAATTCAGATCTGATATATCTCTGGTCAGATATATGCTGTGCCTGAACTAAAAAGCCGCAGGAGAGGATAGTCTTCCCACTCTTTGCCATAAAGGTTTTGGAGAGGCAAAGAGACTAAAGGAATTGTGAAATGAGGAGATGCTTTTATATTGGAGAATTTGGACCATTGATCAGTTTAGAAGCATAAAGCTCAGGATCAGTGGGCTGAGCGCAGTGTGTTAATTAATGTTTACAGCTGTGGTAGGATTGCATTAAAAAAAAATGCACTTTGAGAAGGAATTAGATCTTAACATGTCTTCCCTCAAGCAGTCAGTATATGTAATTAGTTCCACTGTGATGGTTTATCAAAGCAGAAGGAAACAAGCAGTCATGACCTACATCCTGTTCCTGGTCTGGCAACACCACAAATTTAAAAATCTCATCCTTATGTTCATATCCCTCCATGGCCTCGCCCCTCCCTATCTCTGTAATCTCCTCCAGCCCTACAACCCTCCGAGATCTCTGCGCTCCTCCTATTCTGGTCTCTTGCGCATCCCCGATTTTAATCGCTCCACTATTGGTGGCCGCGCCTTCAGCTGCCGAGGTCCTAAGCTCTGGAATTCCCTCTTTAAACCTCTCCGCCTCTCTATCTCTTTCTCCTCCTTTACGTTGCTCCTTAAAACTTCTTTGACCAAGCTTTTGGTCACCTGTCCTAATATTATCTCATGGCTCGGTGTCCAATTCTGTTTGATAATGGTCCTGTGAAGTGCCTGGGGTTATTTTGCTATGTTAAAGGTGCTATATAAATGCAAGTTTTTGTTGTTGATGGGAAGGCTCATTGACTTTCAAAGCAAATCACCACTGTGTAGGTTGTCTACATTGCGCCCGCTCTGTAGTAAATCATGAGGATGGCAATCTCTATTTCTTGATGGGTCATAGTGATGGGCTTAGCCTAGGAGGCCTATAGGAACAGGAGTAGACCATTCAGCCCCTCGAGCCTGCTCCACCATTCAGTTAGATCATGGATGATCTGTACCTCCACTCCATTGACCTGCCTTTGCTCCACATCCTTTGATACCCTTACCCAACAGAAAGCTATCGATCTCATACGACTGGACAATCCCAGAAAGAATAGAAAATGCTGGAAGTACTCGGCAGGTCAGGCAGCATCTGTGGGGAGAGAGAAACAAAGTTAACGTTTCAGGTCGATGACCTTTCATCAGTACTGGAAAAAGTTAGAGTTGTAACAGGTTTTAAGCAAATACAGAGGCAGCAAAAGCTGGGGGAGGGGAGGAAAGAACAGCAGGGAAGGTCTGTGATGGGGTGGGAGCCGGGAGAGATTAAATGGCAGAAGTGATGAATGGTGCAAGGCAAAAGGGACCAGTAATGGGATATCATCCTCGCACCGTCATCCCTTTTGTCATTTAATCTCTCCTGCCTTCCACCCTCTCACCAGACCTCCTCTCTGTTTCCTCCCCTCCCCCTTTCCCTGCCTCTGTAGCTGCTTATTTCAGATTTTCAGCATCCACAGTATTTTGCTTTTGGCCCAGAAAGACTAGCTTGGGTCTCCACCAAGTAGAGCTACTAGTGTGTTGATGGAGTTCTGTACGAAATTTTAAATTGTTTTTCATTCTATTACTTAGGGGGATTCAGACTGTGCCAGGTCGCCAAATCTCCTCCCACTCAATTGCTCTCTTAACCAGAGCCATAAATTTGAGCAGATATTTGTTTGTAGCCGTTGAAAGAAAAATTGATTGGATCCAAACTCAATTTATTATTCGAAAGACCTCGAGAAGTGTGTGGATATTGAGAATGGGGTGGAGATGGTGGGGGGGCGGAGTGGGGGAGGAGGAGGTGATCAACAGCTGGGCAGTTGCATAAGTCATCGTGGCATATCTCATTGTTGGGGTGGGTCACTTGTTTGGAATATGCAGAAGGGTCATTCCTCCGCTTCCGAGAGGATATTTGGTTTGTCAGAACTGAAAATGTGCTTCATGGTGGCAAGAAAGATTGCTTATTAAGGGGACTATTGTTTCTTGGGTTGCAGATTTTTAAAGCTTAAGAGCTACTGACTGACTTATTTAAAAGTCTGAAATTACAGAGAGAATTTGTTTAAAAGTCAAAGCCACAGTTTTATATTAAACTTGTCACAATTGTCAGATGCCGCAGTGGTAGCGTCCTTGAGTCAGAAGGTAGAGGGTTCAAGCCGCACTCCAGAACACGCAATCTGGGATGATTAAAGCATAATCAGATATTACATGTGGTTAAGCGAAGTATAATAGACATACAACCCGTGAGAGTAGAGAGTGATCTACGACTCCCGAAGCGGAATGCCATGACCGGACGGACGGACGGATAGATGCCCGATGAGGCAGCGTGGAGGTCTCGGCTCAGCGGTATTCTGCAGCCGGTAACAGCAGTCACTTCTGTTGATTCGTCCCTCGAGCTGTTGGAGGTGTTGGGCGTAAGCCAGCATTGATTTCCACCTCGACGAAGCCTTCGCCCCTAGCTGTCTGATTCCCTCTCTTGGTCGTCTATATTTCAAGTTATTTCGGTGGGCTGGTGATTACCTGGTGTCAATCATTTGTTCCCCATCTATAATCCAATTGTGAAGCGGGAAGGCACCCCTCGCCATCCCTTTCTGCATGGCTGACGAGGCCTCTCTCTCATCTTTCTGAGGAATGTTTTGTTATGTTTCTTTAAGAACATTTTATGACTTCTTGGCTCCATTTTGTCTAGCTATTATTCCACCATCCTGTGTTGTCTTGCATTTTACGATCCCCTCATCACTTCCATTTGTCTTTTGGTGCTTGTTACTCGACCTTGCTGGCATTCCAGCCATATGTTCCCGGCTGCATTTCAGTTTGTTGTCAGTCTCTGTTCTAAGAATTAAAACTCCATCTTTGAATCTAACAGCTATTTCTTACACACTTCAATGCAGTACTGATCAAAGTGCCGTCTTTTGAAGTTGGCAGGACAGGTTAACAAAGCAGTTAATAAAGCATATGGGATCCTGGGCTTTATAAATAGAGGCATAGAATACAAAAGCCAGGAAGTTATGCTAAACCTGTATAAAAGACTAGTTCGGCCCCAGCTGGAGTATTGTGTCCAATTCTGGGCACCACACTTTAGGAAGGACATGAAGACTTTGGAGAGGATACAGAAGAGATTTACTAGAATGGTTCCAGGGATGAGGGAATACAGTTACGTGGATAGACTGGAGAAGCTGGGGTTGTTCTCCTTGGAGCAGAGAAGGCGAAGAGGTGATTGGATAAATACTTGAAGGAGAAAAAATTGCAGGGATATGGGGGAAGAGCGGGGGAGTGGGACTAACGGGATTGCTCTTCCAAAGAGCCGGCCCAGACTCGATGGACTGAATGGCCTCCTTCTGTGCTGTACTATTCTATTCTATGATTCTACGATTCTATGAGATGTTAAACTGAGGCCCCATCTGCCCCCTCTGGTGGACGTAAAAGATCCCATGGCAATATTCCAAGAAAAGTAGGGCGTTCTCCTGGTGTCTTGGCCAACATTTATCCCTCAACCAACTTCATGAAAACAGATTATCTGGTTATTTATCTCTTTGCTGTTTGTGGGACCTTGCTGTGCATAAATTGGTTTTTGCATTTCCCTACATTACAACAGTGACTACACTTCAAAAGTACTTAACTTACTGTGAAGAGCTTTGGGACGTCTTGAGGTCGTGAAAAGCGCTATATAAATGCAACTGTTCTTTATTTCCGTCCACTTCTAATGGGACTGAGATCTCCGGTGTCTGTCTGTTGTGAGAATGCTATGTGCAATGAGTTGGGCAGTCTCAATCCAGTTCTTTGTAGACATGGGTGTACAGCAAAACAAAACTGTCCCTAATGCCGCACTAAATTGCCAATCTTGCTCCAAGAGGCCACAGAATGGGAAGTGGAAAAAAATATCCCACTGAAGCTGAGGCTGCGCCTGAGGCACATTGTTGGGATGAGTAAAAGAAACTTGATTTAGCATCTAACCGTGCAGTCCCTGCCATGGGTGTGCTTGATGTCAATAATGGGTGCCTGAAATAGAAAGTGTTCCATTCCCCAGAACTAACAACTCCTGCTTCAGTGAGCACAAAAATACATTTCTGTTGAGACTTGGCAACGCTGGTGGATTGCCATACGCTAAATTTAATTTGAGGAGTTTGCAGATATAGCAGAAGATGAAAGACCCTGCTGGCAGACATCGAGTCTCATCTAGTTGTAACCAATTTAATGCTTGGTAGTTGCATAGGCAAATTAGTGAGGTTTGATTTAATAGTTTGAAGCTATTGCAGTCAAAAGAAAATCAGTGTTGCCATGTCAGTAGATGGCTCTCCAATTATGTGAGATACATAAAAAAAAAAATGTATTTCCAGGGCTGTTAGATGAATTCTTGTGTCAGCTGTGGCTCGGTGGGTAGCGCTCTTGCCTCTTGAGTCAGAAGACTGTGGGTTCAAGTCGAACCCCAGAGACTTGAGAACAAAATCTAGGCTGAAGTTCCAATGCAGTGCTGAGGGAGTGCTGCACTGTTGGAGGTGCCGTCTTTCGGATGAGACGTTAAACCAAGGCTCCGTCTGCCCCCTCAGGTGATGTAAAAGATCCCATAGCACTATTTCGAAGAAAAGCAGGGGAGTTCTGTCCAATGCCCTGGCCGATATTTATCTCTCAACCAACATCACTTTAAAAACAGATTATCTGGTCATTATTTCATTGCTATTTGTGGGAGTTTGCTGTGCACAAGTTGGCTGTCGCGTTTCCTACATTACAACAGCGAGTACACTTCATTGGCTTTAAGTGCTTTGGGATGTCCTGAGGTCGTGAAAGGCGCTATAGAAATGCAAGATCTTCCTTTCTTTCTTGCTGGCAAGAAAAACACAAAAGCACTGTGGTATTGCAGTGCCAAAGGTGCGGGAGAAACCTTCATCCCAGCATTTGGCACTTCCAAGCTTAGTTTCTCCAATGCACTCCTCACCTGCTTCCTGAGCTCCACCGTACCCAAGCTGTCAGGAATCATCCAATCTGGTATTGAAAAGTCTATTCGCTTTAGAAATATAGAAAAAATAGGAGTAGGCCATTCGGCCCTTCGAACCTGCTCCGCCATTCAACACGATCATGGCTGATCCTCTATCTCAATACCATATTCCCGCTCTCTCCCCATACCCCTTGATGCCTTTTGTGTCTAGAAATCTATCTATCTCCTCCAATATATTCAGTGATTTGGCCTCCACAGCCTTCTGTGGTAGAGAATTCCACAGGTTCACCACCCTCAGTGAAGAAATTTCTCCTCATCTCGGTCCTAAATGTCCTACCCCGTATCCTGAGACTGTGACCCCTGCATCCAGTCTGTCTAGCCCTGTCAGAATTTTATGTTTCAATGAGATCCCCTCTCATTCTTCTAAACTCTAGTGAATACAGGCCTAGTCAACCCAATCTCTCCTCATACGACAGTCCCGCCATCCCAGGAATCAGTCTGGTGAACCTTCGCTGCACTCCCTCTATGGCAAGTATATCCTTTCTTAGGTAAGGAGACCAAAACTATACACAGCACTCCAAGTGTGGTCTCACCAAGGCCCTGTATAACTGTAGTAAGACATCCTTGCTCCCATACTCAAATTACTAATTGGTGTGGGAAGGCCGCGAGCATGGACATGTCGGGCAACCAATGGTGGGAGTGTGGGTGGAGCGGTTGGCGGCAGGAGGTCATGTGATGACCCCTCCAGGAATATGTCCATTCAGAGTTGGCAGCCTAGGTGGGGGTGGGATGGGGTGGTGAACGACGACTATTGCATTGCAAGAAACCGGACAGGCTACAGCCAAACCTCTGGAATGTTGCGGTCAATCACCATTTTGAATAGACATATATAGATGGAAATAAGTGCGGTAAACTAAAAGTGGAAGTACTGAGGAAGATTAACAATTTTCAGAAGATTCAGAGCACCCCACAGGCATGCATGAATCATGTGTCTGAAGACGATTTCTCTGATTTATAAACCCATAGACCTAACTGGGGCCGATCAAAAACAGAGTTAAATGCAGAGCCATAAAACCAATCCTGGTAGAGTGCAGGGAGCTGGCGGGCAGATTGTTGGGATCCTCTATAATGTAAGCCATTTGACGTTTGAAAGGATATATGTGTAACAAGGTGGGATTTGATGGCCTGCTGCCACACTTCTGTAAACTTTCTGGCAGGCTCTTTCTTGAAACATTGACTGGTGATTGTTGCAGAAGTGCCTCAGGAAGGGTAGGATGGATGATTTCGTTTTTTTTTTATCCCCTCGCTCACTATTGATCTCTTCTCCATGCAAGGTCACTCATCCAATTTGTAGCATTCACAAGGACGCCTGAATATTTTTGAGACTTGGCGCCTCTGACATTTTTTTTCTGGAACAAGTGGTACTGAGTCAGATAACTGGGTTAAAAGAGAAAAAAATTGGAGGTGGGGGGTTGGTGTTGGGGAGGTGGGGGGGGGGCAGGGGGAGAAGAGCAATTAATGTGGAACATCGCAGCTAGATTCTGCTGAATTTGGATTTAGTAATTTCTGGCATTTGGTCTGCTTTAGCAGAGAGAGAGAGAATGAAAATCAATCAGTTAGCTGGCTTCTACCTAGTATTCCTTCCTCCGGGAACATATCTCCAAAAGAAAGAAAGAACTTGCATTTATATAGCGCCTTTCACGACCTCAGGGCGTCCCAAAGCACTTTACAGCCAATAAGTACCTTTTGAAGCGTAGTCACTGTTGTAATGTAGGAAACGCGGCAGCCAATTTGCACACAGCAAGGTCCAACAATTAAACAGAAGAGCCATACTCGAGGATTGTACTGTAGGCACGCATCTGTAATGGGATGAGTATTATGCCAAAATATTCTCCATTATTAAAACAAATATTAATCTGCCTGAATTGTTGGCCATGGTTTTGGATTTATTGAGCCACAGAAAGCCCACTTCCTGCCCCAGAGGTCCAAGCTCCACACTCATCAATGTTGGTTTGGGTTAAAGGAGCAGAGCTCGGACAGCATAGCAAGCTCAGGCCGTTTAGCCCACCACGCCCATCCTGTTTTGATTGATCTCAGCCCTATCTTTCCACCTACTCACCAGATCTTTTAATCGCCTCTTTCTTAAGTTCCTAACTTCCCAACCCGTTGCGCGAAGGAGATTTTCGTGGATTCTCTTAGCCGGTTTAGCTTGAATCCTAAAATCATGCCTCTCATTGTTCTGAAAATATCAAAATATTACATTTGTGATTTGTGAAATGATTGTATGTATCGCTCAGCTCGCGCACTACCGCTGGCCTTTGAGACCTACAGGAGCCGTGCTCATCTCTAATCTGCTTCAGGATAAGGGTCCCTGCGGTTTCCTTATGGTCTTGAAAATCAATGAGGATCTAAATGAGAGAGAGTAAAAGAGATGTGCCGCTGATGCACAGCTTGATTTGCATCTGACCGTGCTGGTTTCTGCTAAAGGAATCAGTTAGGTAGTAGACAGTAGGGCACACAGTTTGGGTGAGATCGCCTAGTTTAAAAACTATTACCAGCCGGAAAAATGCAACGCTGCACTTGGAGCCATCGGGGATTCTATTCAATTTTGTGCTGAAGGATTTTGATAGGGAGTTGAATGCATAATCTGCAGGGATGATTAACTGCACATTCCCCTGTCACTGCAGCCAAGGGATATTTAAAGTAGCGCTGGGACTGAGAAGACAGCTCCACCACCGCTGCCTGCCCCTGCGAGGGCAGACCAGACCGTTTGCGGTCTTCGGCGTGACGGCTGTGAAGAATTGGTCGGCAGCAAACGCCATATACGCAGACGGAGATGATCCGCACATGTATTTTCTGGAAGGCCAGGGTGGTGTTTGCTCGTTCATCCCGGTTCCACCAAATAGCCCTTGTAACTGCAAAATGACTTAGAATTACTGCACAGAAACAGGCCTTTCGACCCAATTGGTCTATGCCGGTGTTTATGCTCCGCACGAGCCTCTTCCCACCCCTCTTCATACAACCCTATCAGCATATCCTTCTATTCCTTTTTCCCCTCGTGTGCTTACCTAACTTCCCCTTAAATGCAGCTATGCTGTTCGCCTCAACCACTCCTTGTGGTAGCGAGTTCCACATTCTCACCACTCTCTGGGGAAAGAAGTTCCTTCTGAATTCCTTACTGGATTTATTAGTGACTATGTTATATTTATGGCCCCTAGTTTTGGAGTCCTCCACAAGTGGAAACATCTTCTCTACATGTACCCTATCAAACCCCCTTCATAATCTTAAAGACCTTGATCAGGTCACCTCTCGGTCTTCTCTTTTCTAGAGAAAGGAGCCCCAGCCTGTTCAATCTGTCCTGATCATTGTACCCTGTCAGTTCTCGAATCCATGTAAATCTTTTTTTGTTTCTCCAATGGTTTTATATCCTTTTTGTAATATGGAGACCAGAACTGTGCACAGTACTCAAATGTGATCTCACCAAGTCTAACATAACATCTCTGCTTTTGAATTCTATTCCTATTAAAGGAAAACTAAAGCAAAGCAAACAAAAAAAAGGAAGAAAATCTTAAAGTTTGGAGCGAGCTCCCACGCTCGGAGCTGTCGACTATAATCCCATTCTCCCTGCACTTTGGTATCTCCTCTTAAATTGTCTAATTCTCCCTTAAAAGAAAGACTTGCATTTATACCATGGCACTCAGAGGGTGGTGAACCTGTGGAATTCTCTACCACAGAAGGCTGTAGAGGCCAAGTCACTGAATATATTTAAGAAGGAGATAGATCGATTTCTAGACACAAAAGACATCAAGGGGTATGGGGAGAGAGCGGGAATATGGTATTGAGATAGAGGATCAACCATGATCATATTGAATGGCGGCGCAGGCTCGAAGGGCCGAATGGCCTACTCCTGCTCCTATTTTTCTATGTTTCTATATAACGCCTTTCATGACCTCAGTACATCCCAAAGAGCTTGACAGCCAATAAAATGTTTTTGAACTGTAGTCACTGTTGTAATGTAGGAAAAGCAGCAGCCAATTTGTGCACAGCAAGGTCCCACAAACAGCAATGTGATAATGACCAGACAAGCTGTTTTAGTGGAATTCCAGAGTTTAGGGCCTAGGCAGCTGAAGCACGGCCACCAATGGTGGAGCAGTGAAAATTGGGGATGCGCAAAAGGCCAGAATTGGAGGAGGGCAGAGATCTCGTAGGGCTGGAGGAGGTTACAGAGATGGGGAAGGGCGAGACTATGGAGGAACTTGAAAACAAGGACGAGAATTTTAAAATTGTGGCGTTGCCCGACCGGGAGCCAATGTAGGTCAGCGAGCACAGGGGTGATGGGTGAACAGGACTTGGCGTAAGTTAGGATACGGGCAGCATAGTTTTTGGATGAGCTCAAGTTTACAGTGGGTGCAAGGTGGGAGGCCGGCCAGGAGAGCATTGGAATAGTCGAGTCTAGGGCTAACAAAGCCATGGGTGAGGGTTTCAACAGCAGATGGGCTGAGGCAGGGGCGTAGACGGGCGATGTTACGGAGGTGGAAGTAGGTGGTCATGGAGATGGAGATGGCGAGGGTATGGGTTCGGTACCTCAGTTCAGGGTCACATGAGATGTCACTGTTGTGAACGGACCTGTTCAGTCGCAGACAGTGGCCAGGGAGATGGCTGATGTTGGTGGCTAGGGAACGAAGTTTGAGGTGGGGACCAAAGTCAATGGCTTTGGTCTTCCCAATATTTAATTGGAGGATATTTCTGCTATTTCACTATTGGAGAACGACTGTCTTATTCAATGGTAAGTAACACTTTCTCCTCCAGATTCTATGTGAACCCTGCACTGCAATGTGGGATGTCCACGTGGAGCCCACTGTTCTACTTTGACAAACGTGTATCCCAGAACTTGACCAATTCTATTTGTCTATCCCTGAATAATAGTACTAAATACTGACAGAGAAATAAGAGAATTGTTGCTGCTTCTCTGAAGGAATCAGGGTATCCCACAAATGTGAGAGTTCATTCACCGTCTGATTTTGTGAGAGGCTTCCAAGATCAGCAGTGGATATCTGACTAATCTAATTTCAATTTTTTGCAGTCACTAGCATGGTGGATAGGGGAGTGTCTATGGATGTTGTGTTTCTGGACTTGCAGAAGGCATTTTATGAGGCTCTGCACCAAAAGTAAGAGCGCACGGAATTGGAGGTAACCTTGTGATGTGAGTTGGTAATTAGATGCGAGGATTCTCTGAATGGCACGATGTGACATGGTGTTCCCCGGGGATCTATACCGGAGCCTCAGCTTTTCGCCTTGTATATTAATGACTTGGATGAGGGAATAGAGAGTTGTCTATCCAGGTTTGCAGCTGACCGTAAGTTAGGAGGTACAGTAAGTTGTGTAGATGGGAGCAGGATGTTACAAAGGGACATAGACAGACTAAGTGAGTGGGCAAAACTATGGCAGATGGAGTTGAATGTGCAGAAATGTGAGGTCATCCACTTTAGGTCTGAGAAAGACCAATCGGAATATTTTCTTAATGGTGAAAGACTAGGAGCTGTGGAGGAGCAAAGGGATTTAGGTGTCCATGTACATAAATCACTAAAAGCTAGTGCACAGGTACAAAATATAATCAAAAAGGCTGATGGAATGTTGGCCTTTATCTCAAGGGAGTTGGAATACAAAAGTGAGGACGTGATGCTTTTGTTCAGACTCCAGCTGGAGTACTATGGGATACTGGGCTTCATAAATAGAGGCATAGAGTACAAAAGCAAGGAAGTTATGAACCACCTTTATAAAACACTGGTTCGGCCTCAACTGGAGTATTGTGTCCAATTCTGGGCACCGCACTTTAGGAAGGATGTGAAGGCCTTAGGGTGCAGAAAAGATTTACGAGAATGATTCCAGGGATGAGGGACTTCAGTTGTGTGGATAGACTGGAGGAGCTGGGGTTGTTCTCCTTGGAGCAGAGAAGGTTGAGAGGAGATTTGATAGAGGTGTTCAAAATCATGAGGTGTCTAGACAGAGTAGATAGAGAGAAACTGTTCCCATTGGCGGAAGGGTCGAGTACAGAGGACACAGATTTAAGATGATTGGCAAAAGAATCAAAGGTGACATGAGGAAAAACTTTTTTACGCAGCGAGTGGTTAGGATCTGGAATGCACTGCCTGAAAGGGTGGTAGAGGCAGATTCAATCGTGGCTTTCAAAAGGGATTTGGATAAGTACCTGAAGGAAAAAAAATTGCAGGGCTACGGGGAAAGGGCGGGGGAGTGAGACTAGTTGAAGTGCTCTTGCAGAGAGCCGGCATGGGCTCGACGGGCAGATTGGCCTCCTTCTGTGCTGTAACCATTCTCTGATTCTATGTTCAGTTTTCAGCACCGAACCTCAGGAAGGATGTATTGGCCTTGGCGTACATTAACTAGAATGATGCCAGGACTTAAAGGGTTAAATTATAAAGATAGCATAAACTCAGCTTGTATTCTCTGGAGTTTAGAAGGTTGAGGGGGTGATCTAGTCGAGGTGTTTAAGATGATAGAAGGATTTGATGGGGTAGATACAGAGAATCTATTTCCTCTGGTGGGGAATCCAGAATAAGAGGGCATAATCTTAAATTTAGAGTGAGTCCATTTTGGACTGATATCAAGAACCCCTTTTTCCACACAGGGTAGTGGACATCTGGAATTCGCTACACCAAAAGGCTGTGGATGCTGGGTCAGTTGAAATTTTCAAGACTGAGATTTTGGTTAGATAAGGCTTAGAGAAAAGGCGGGTAAATGGAGTTGAGGTACAGATCAGCCATGATCAATAAAATGGCAGAGCAGGGCCAAAAGGGGCTGAATGGCCTACTCCTGTTCCTGTCTTCCTAAACCCTGAATGCCAACGTCTTGAAGAAAGATGCGAATTGTAGAAAAGGATTGGCTGGTTCCGAATGGAAGGAGCAGAGGCAGAGCGTGGAATTTTGTGAAGCCGAATTACTATTTTAACAAATCAGGTCAAGTATCTTGAGGATGCCATCTGGCCCTCGGAGAGCAGTTGAATTAACTGTTATTGCCGGGGAGCAAAGAAAATGAGCAGAAAAGAAGGTTTAATGTGGAAACATATAATTAGAGAGAGGATTGGAGCCAAAAGCAGCTATTACTCCAAGGTATCGTATCCATTTGATATATTTTGCCCAGAGCACCAACCCAATGAAATAACCACTTTCAAAATGAAGGAATAGAGGTCATGTCAAGGTATGGTAGTGTAGTAGCTATGCTACCGGACTTGTAATCCAGAGGACGTCAGTTCAAATCCCACTATGGCAGTTTGAGAATTTGAATTCAATTGAAAAATAAAATCTGGTATCAGTAAAAAAAAAACTTGCATTTCTATAGCGCCTTACATGACCTCGGGACGTCCCAAAGCGCTTTACAGCTAATGAAGTACTTTTGAAGTGCAGTCACTGTTGTAATATAGGAAACATGGCAGCCAATTTGCGCACAGCAAGATCCCACACACACAAATGCGATAATGACCAGATAATTTTTTGTTTAGTGATGTTGATTGAGGGATAAGTATTGGCCAGGACACCGGGGAGAACTCCCCTGCTCTTCTTCGAAATAGTGAAATTTTTTTTTTTTTACACCCACCTGAGAGAGCAGACTTGGTTTAACGTCTCATTCAAAAGACGGCACCTCCAACAGCGCAGCACTCCATCAGTACTGCGCTGGAGTGTCCATGTGACCACAAAGCTGTCGGATTGTCGTAAAAACCCAACTGGTTCACTAAAGTCCTTTAGGGAAGGAAACCTGCCATCCTTACCTGGTCTGGCCTATATGTATAGACTCCAGTCCCACATCCATGTGGTTGACTCTTAATTGCCCTTTGAAGTGGCTCTCAGTTGTATACCACATTCTCAGGGCAACTAGGGATGGGCAAAAAATTACCACATGCTGAGACTCGATTAAAAATAATCTACTCCAGATAGTTGAGGGTTTGTATAGAAGCTACTTTTGTATAATTGTGCCGTGCTAATTCTCGGATAAATCTGATGAGCACAATTGATTGGAAAACTGGGCTGGATCCCTGCTGTTTTCGAGTCATTTTTGATTTATTTCTTGGAAGCGATAAGAGTAAGACCTGCTGAGCAAACAAATCAGACACTTTACTCTTGCTGCAAGTGCAGTGCGGGGCTTGCTGTGAGAAATTGATGGGACGCACAATTTGAGAGAACAGTAATCAGTGATGTTCTCCCAAGCTGGTTAAAGTTTATTGCGTTACATGGAATTACATTGACTTGTTTCCGTGCTGCACATTCTTTCAGCCTAAGATTCTGGGCGAGGATTTTAACTTGAAAGAACGAACAGACTTACACTCATTTAGCACCTTTCACGACCTCGGGACGTCCCAAAGCGCTTTGCAGCCAATTAAGAATTAATTGAAATAAAAACAGAAAATGCTGTGAATACTCAGCAGGTCTGGCAGTATCTGTGGAGACAAACAGAGTTAACATTTCCGGTCGATGACCTTTTGCCTGAAACGTTGACTCTGTTTCTCTCTCCACAGATGCTGCCTGACCTGCTGAGTATTTCCAGCATTTTCTGTTTTTATTTCAGATTTCCAGCATCCACAGTATTTTACTTTTGTATTAGTAAGTAATAATTGATCTGGGTTTTTTTATTAGCGATGTTGACTGAGGAATAAATATCAGCTAGGACACCAACTTCCCTGCTCCTCTTCCATTAATGCCACGAGATCTTTTATGTCCAGCTGAGGGGACAGTCATGGCCATGGTTTGTCTCATCCGAAAGACGGCACCTCTGATAGTGCAGCACTCCCTCAGTACCGCACTGGAAGTGTCAGTATGGATTTTGTGCTCAAGTCTCTGGAGAGGGACTTGAGAACATAAGAATTAGGAGCAGGAGTAGGCCATACGGCCCTTCGAGCCTGCTCCGCCATTCAATAAGATCATGGCTGATCTTCAACCTCAACTCCACTTTCCTGCCCGATCTCCATATCCCTTGATTCCCCTGGAGTCCAAAAATCTATCGATCTCAGCCTTGAATATACTCAAAGACTCAGCATTCACAGCCCTTTTGGGTAGAGAATTCCAAAGATTCACAACCCTCTGAGTGAAGAAATTCCTCCACATCTCCGTCTTAAATGGCCGACACCTTATCCTGAGACTCTGCCTCCTACTTCTAGTTGTTCCAGCCAGGGGAAACAACCTCTCAGCATCTACCTTGTCAATCCCATTCAGAATCTTGTATGTTTCAATGAGATCACCTCTCATTCTTCTAAACTCCAGAGAGTATACATAGATACATAGATACATAGAAGATAGGAGCAGGAGTAGGCCATCCGGCCCTTCGAGCCTGCTCCGCCATTTAATGAGATCATGGCTGATCCTCCAATTCAGTATCCCGTCCCCGCCTTCTCTCCGTAACCCTTAACCCCTTTTGCCTGTGGGAATTAGATATAGGCTTAATCTCTCCTCATAGAACAACCCTCTCATCCCAGGAATCAATCTAGTGAACCGTCGTTGCACCGCCTCCAAGGTAAGTATGTCCTTCCTTAGATAAGGAGACCAGAACTGTGCACAGTACTCCAGGTGTGATCTCACCAAGGCCCTGTACAATTGTAGTAACACTTCCTTACTCTTGTACTCCAACCCCCTTGCAATAAAGGCCAACGTGCCATTTGCTTTCCTAATTGCTTGTTGTACCTGTATGATAACTTTGTGTTTCCTGTATGAGAACACCTACATCTCTCTGAACACCAACATTTAATAGCTTCTCACCATTTAAGAAATATTCTGTTTTTCTATTCATCCTACCAAAGTGAATAACCTTACATTTTGCCACATTATACTCCATCTGCCACCTTATTGCCCACTCACTTAACCTGTCTATATCCCTTTGCAGGTTCTTCATGTCCTCCTTACAGCTTACTTTCCCACCTAGCTTTGTATCATCAGCAAACTTGGATACATTGCATTTGGTCCCTTCATCTAAGTCAATAATATAGATTGTAAATAGCTGAGGCTCAAGCACTGATCCTTGCGGCACCCCACTAGTTACAGCCTGCCAACCGGAATTTGACCCATTTGTCCCTACTCTCTGTTTTCTGTCCTTTAACCAATCCTCTATCCATGCAAGTATATTACTACCAACCCCATGAGCTCTTATACAAAAGCGAAATACTGCGGATACTGGAAATTTGAAACAAAAACAGAAAATGCTGGAAATACTCAGCAGATCAGGCAGCATCTGTGGAGAGAGAAACAGAGTTAACGTTTCAGGTCAATGACCTTTTGTCAGAACTGGAAAAAGTTCTCTTATCTTGTGTAGCAACCTTTTATGGCACCTTATTGAATGCCTTTTGGAAATCCAAATATACTACATCCACTGGTTCTCCTTTATCTAGCCTGCTAGTTACATCCCCCCAAAACTCTAATAAATTTGTTAAACATGATTTCCCTTATAAAACCATGTTAACTATGTCTAATCATATTATGATTTACTAAGTGCCCTGTACCACTTCCTTAATAATGGATTCCAGCAATTTCCTGATGACTGATGTCAGGCTAACTGGCCTGTGGTTCCCAGTTTTCTCTCTCCCTCCTTTCTTGAATAGCAGGGTTACATTTGCTACCTTCCAATCCGCTGGGACAGTTCTAGAATCTAGGGAATTTTGGAAGATCACAACCAATGCATCCACTATCTCTGCAGCCACCTCTTTTAGAACCCTAGGATATAGGTCATCAGGTCCAGAGGATTTGTCGGCTTTTAGTCCCATTAGTTTTTCAAGTACTTTTTCTCTGCTGATATTAATTACTTTAAGTTCCTCAATCTTATTAGCCCCTTGGTTCCTCACTGTTTTTGGTATGCTTTTTGTGCCTTCTACTGTGAAGACAGATACAAAATATTTGTTTAAAGTCTCTGCCATTTCCTTATTCCCCATTATAATTTCACCTGTCTCAGCCTCTCCGGGACCAACGCTTACTTTTACTGCTCTCTTCCTCTTTACATACTTGTAGAAGCTCTTACAATCTGTTTTTATATCTCTTGCTAGTTTACTCTCTATTTTCTCCTTTTTTAATCAATTTTTTGGTCATCCTTTGCTGATTTTTAAAGCTCTCCCAATCCTCAGGCTTACTCCTGTTATTCATAACCTTACAAGCCTCTTCTTTTAATCTTAATACTATGCTTAACTTCTTTACTTAGCCATGGATGGATCAGTTTTCTCAAGGAGTTTTTATTTCTCAATGGAATGTATGTTCATTGAGAATTTTGGAATATTTCTTTAAATGTTTGCAACTGCTTATCTACCGTAATACCTTTTAACCTAATTTCCCAATCTACCGTAGCCAACTTTTTTTTATTCGTTCATGGGATGTGGGCGTCGCTGGCAAGGCAAGCATTTATTGCCCATCCCTAATTGCCCTTGAGAAGGTGGTGGTGAGCCACCTTCTTCAACCACTGCAGTCCGTGTGGTGAAGGTACTCCCACAGCGCTGTTAGGGAGGGAGTTCCAGAATTTTGACCCAATGACGATGAAGGAACGGCGATATACTTCCAAGTCAGGATAGTGTGTGACTTGGAGGCGAACTTGCAGGTAATGGTGTTCCCATGCGCCTGCTTGTTCTTCTCGGTGGTAGAGGCTGCAGGTTTGGGAGGTGCTGCCGAAGAAGCCTTGGCGAGTTGCTGCAGTGCATCTTGTAGATGGTACACACTGCAGCCACAGTACGCCAGTGGTGAAGGGAGTGAGTGTTTAAGGTGGTGGATGGGGTGCCAATCAAGTGGGCTGCTTTGTTCTGGATGGTGTCGAGTTTCTTGAGTGTTGTTGGAGCTGCACTCATCCAGGCAAGTGGAGAGTATTCCATCACACTCCTTACTTGTGCCTTGTAGATGGTGGAAAGGCTTTGGGGAGTCAGGAGGTGAGACACTCGCCACAGAATACCTAGCCTCTGACCTGCTCTTGTTGCCACAATATTTATGTGGCTGGTCCAGTTAAGTTTATGGTCAATGGTGACCCCCAGGATGTTGATGGTGGGGGATTCGGCGATGGTAATGCTGTTGAATGTCGAGGGGTGGTGGTTAGTCTCTCGCCTGTTGGAGATAGTCATTGCCTGGCACTTGTGCGGCGTGAATGTTACCTGCCACTTATCAGCCCAAGCCTGAACGTCGTCCACGTCTTGTTGCAAACGGGCATGGACTGCTTCATTATCTGAGGAGTTGTGAATGGCACTGAACACTGTGCAGTCATCAGCAAACATCCCCATTTCTGACCTTATGTTGGAGGGAAGGTCATTGATGCAGCTGAAGATAATTGGGCCTAGGACACTGCCCTGTGGAACTCCTGGGGCTGTGATGATTGATCTCCAACCACCACAACCATCTTCCTTTGTGATAGGTATGTCTCCAGCCAGTGGAGAGTTTTCCCCCCCGATTCCCATTGACTTCAGTTTTGCTAGGGTTCCTTGATGCCACACTCGGTCAAATGCTGCCTTGATGTCAAGGGCAGTCACTCTCACCTCACCTCTGGAAGTCAGCTCCTTTGTCCATGTTTGGACCAAGGCTGTAATGAGGTCGGGAGCCGAGTGATCCTGGTGGAACCCAAACTGGGCATCAGTGAGCAGGTTATCGCCCCTCATACCTATGTAATCGGCTTTATTTAAGCTTCAGACTCTCGTTTCTGAGTATTTCACTCTCAAACTCAATGTGAAAGTTATCATATTATGATCACTCTTCCCCAGAAGATCCTTTACTATGCGATTACTAATTAACCCTGTTTCATTACACAATACAAGATCTAAAATAGCCTGTTCCCAGGTTGGTTCCATGACTTATTGCTCTAGGAAACTGTCTCGAATGCATTCCATGAACTCGTCCTCCAGGCTACCTTTGCCAATATGAACCGACAGCCTTCTGACTCGGGGGTGAGCCACAGCTGACACTGTAATTGAGATTATTACAGGGCAGGGAGCCAGCGAGAGCCGATGGGGAAGTGGAACTTAGTGCGGGCTAGAATTGCAGGTGGCTAAGTTCCAGACAAGTTGGAGTTGATATAGAAGGTGGAGGACTTGTGGGGGGTCGAGTCAATTCTAGAGGTGACCAAAGCATGGATACAATGACAGAAGTAACATGTTTGTAAGCCAACAAGTACAGAAGCAAGCAGAACTCTGGAGGCACTGTGCCAATGACTAACTCAGCAACGAGTAGAAATCAATTGACCTTGAAGAGCCCAGCTTGAAAACCTATGTACCAGGTGAGAAATGTGAAGATGCATGAAGATCATCTCATACCCACCAAGCACTCTTAAAATTAAGATTACAGCAAAAAGAAAGACATGGCCTGGAATCTTCATGTGATCGAAGCACAAGTGCTCTTGAAACCAAGCTGGTTTTGTCTTGCTAATTTCTGTTATCACATGCATTTTGTTTGTAGCACACAATCTATATAAGGAATGTACAAGCAACAAATATTAATTTGTCAGATGCCATTGGACAGGACAGTTTCTTCGTTTCTCTGCAACTGATGTGATTTCAAAAAGTAAAGAAAGAAATACTTGCATTTATATATATTTTTTTATTCGTTTATGGGATCAGGGCGTCGCTGGCAATGCCAGCATTTATTGCCCATCCCTAGTTGCCCTTGAGAAGGTGGTGGTGAGCCGCCTTCTTGAACCGCTGCAGTCCGTGTGGTGATGGTACTCCCACAGTGCTGTTAGGTAGGGAGTTCCAGGATTTTGACCCAGCGACGATGAAGGATCGGCGATATACTTCTAAGTCAGGATAGTGTGTGACTTGGAGGGGAACTTGGAGGTGGTGGTGTTCCCATGCACCTGCTGCCCTTGTCCTTCTAGGTGGAAGAGGTCGCAGGTTTGGGAGGTGCTGCCGAAGAAGCCTTGGCGAGTTGCTGCAGTGCATCTTGTAGATGGTACACACTGCAGCCACGGTAAGCCGGTGCTGGAGGGAGTGAATGTTTAAGGTGGTGGATGGGGTGCCAATCAAGCGGGCTGCTTTGTCCTGGATGGTGTCGAGCTTCTTGAGTGTTGTTGGAGCTGCACCCATCCAGGCAAGTGGAGAGTATTCCATCACACTCCTTACTTGTGCCTTGTAGATGGTGGAAAGGCTTTGGGGAGTCAGGAGGTGAGACACTCGCCGCAGAATACCTAGCCTCTGACCTGCTCTTGTTGCCACAGTATTTATGTGGCAGGTCCAGTTAAGTTTATGGTCAATGGTGACCCCCAGGATGTTGATAGTGGGGGATTCGGCGATGGTAATGCCATTGAATGTCAAGGGGAGGTGGTTAGGCTCTTGCTTGTTGGAGATAGTCATTGCCTGGCGGCACGAATGTTACCTGCCACTTATCAGCCCAAGCCTGAACAGCGTCCAGGTCTTGTTGCATGCGGGCATGGACTGCTTCATTATCTGTGGAGTTGCGAATGGAGCTCAACACTGTGCAGTCATCAGCGAACATCCCCATTTCTGACCTTATGTTGGAGGGAAGGTCATTGATGAAGCAGCTGAAGATAATTGATCCTAGGACACTGCCCTGAGGAACTCCTGCAGCGATGTCCTGGGGCTGTGATGATTGACCTTCAACCACCACAACCATCTTCCTTTGTGCTAGGTATGACTCCAGCCAGTGGAGCGTTTTCCCCCTGATTCCCATTGACTTCAGTTTTACTAGGGCTCCTTGATGCCAGACTCGGTCAAATGCTGCCTTGATGTCAAGGGCAGTCACTCTCACCTCACCTCTGGAATTCAGCTCCTTTGTCCATGTTTGGACCAAGGCTGTAATGAGGTCGGGAGCCGAGTGGTCTTGGCAGAACCCAAACTGGGCATCAGTGAGCAGGTTATTGGTGAGTAAGTGCTGCTTGATAGCACTGTCGATGACACCTTCCATCGCTTTGCTGATGATTGAGAGTAGACTGATGGGGCGGTAATTGGCCGGGTTGGATTTGTCCTGCTTTTTGTGGACAGGACATACCTGGGCAGTTTTCCACATTGTCGGATAGATGCCAGTGTTGTAGCTGTACTGGAACAGCTTGGCCAGAGGCGCGGCTAGTTCTGGAGCACAAGTCTTCAGCATGATCCGATGATTGTGGGATCGCTTAGCCCTGTCTATAGCATGTTGCTTCCGCTTTTTAGCATGTAGTCCTGTGTTGCAGCTTACCCAGGTTGGCACCTCATTTTTAGGTATGCCTGGTGCTGCTCCTGGCATGCTCTTCTACACTCATTGTTGAACCAGGGTTGGTCCCCTGGCTTGGTGGTAATGGTAGAGTGAGGGATATGCTGGGCTATGAGGTTACAGATTGTGGTGGAATACAATTCTGCTGCTGCTGATGGCCCACAGCGCCTCATGGATGCCCAGTTTTGAGCTGCTAGATCTGTTCTGAATCTATCCCATTTAGCACGGTGGCAGTGCCACACAACACGATGGAGGGTGTTCTCAGTGTGAAGATGGGACTTCGTCTGCACAATGACTGTGCGGTGGTCTCTGCTGCCAATGCTGTCATGGACAGATGCATCTGCGACAGGTAGATTGGTGAGGACGAGGTCAAGTAGGTTTTTCCCTCTTGTTGGTTCACTCACCACCTGTCGCAGGCCCAGACTGGCAGTTATGTCCTTCAGGACTCGGCCAGTAGTGGTGCTACCGAGCCACTCTTAGTGATGGACATTGAAGTCCCCCACCCAGAGTACATTCTGTGCCCTTGCTACTCTCAGTGCTTCTTCCAAGTGCTGTTCAACATGGCAGAGTACTGATTCATCAGCTGAGGGAGGGCAGTAGGTGGTAATCAGCAGGAGGTTTCTTTGCCCACGCTTGACCTGAAGCCATGAGACTTCATGGGGTCCGGAGTCAATGTTGAGGACTCCCAGGGCCACTCCTTCCCGACTGTATACCACTGTGCTGCCACCCCTGGTGGGTCTGTCCTGCCGGTGGGACAGGACATACCCAGGGGATGGTGATGGAGGAGTTCGGTACATTGGCTGAAAGGTATGATTCTGTGAGTATGACTATGTCAGGCTGTTGCTTGACCAGTCTGTGGGACAGCTCTCCCAATTTTGGCACAAGTCCCCAGATGTTGGTGAGGAGGACTTTGCAGGATTGACTGGGCTGGGTGTGTTGCTGCCATGTTCGTAGCCCGTGCCGAGGTCGATTTTATTCTTTATTTTGTTTCGTAGCAGTTAGTTACAACTGAGTGGCTTGCTAGGCCATTTCAGAGGGCAGTTAAGAGTCAACCACATTGCTGTGGGTCTGGAGTCACATATAGGCCAGACCGGGTTAGGACAGCTGATTTCCTTCCCTAAAGGACATTGGTGAACCGGATGGGTTTTTACGACAATCCGATAGTTTGATGGTTACCATTACTGATGCTAGCTTTTTATTCCAGATTTATTTAATTAACTTAATTTAAATTCCCCAGTTGCTGTGGTGGGATTTGAACTCACGTCTCTGGATCATTAGTCCAGGCCTCTGGATTACTAGCCCAGTGACATTACCACTACGCTACTGTTCCCGTTCATATAGCGCCGTTCATGTCCTCAGGATGTCCCAAAGTGCTTTACAGCCAGTTAAGTACTTTTGAAACGTAGTCACCGCTATAATGTAGGGAAAAGCGGCAGCCAATTTGCACACAGCAAGGTCCCACAAACATCAATGAGATGAATGACCAGAAAATCTGTTTTTGATGGTGTTTGGCTGAGGAATAAATAATGGCCAGGTCACCAGGGGAGAACTCCGCTGCTCTTTTTCAAAATAGTGCCGTAGGGTTTTTTACGCCCACCTGAGAGGATGGACAGGGCCTTTATTTAACGTTTCATCTGTAAGACGGCACCTCTAACAGTGCAGCACTTCCTCGTGCTACCCACTGAGCCACGGCTGACACCTAGTAAGATTTAGTTCTTGGTAGAAATAGACAGTTGTTAATAAACCACACGCACGTCTGAGTTGCTTGCCTGCTTGCCTTGGGTATCAACAAGCCTTCGACTGGGTCTGACACCATTCACTATCACGCACGGTACCATCGCATAGCTTCGCATTAAAACTATGCTCATGGCTATTTTGTTGCATCTCAGTTAACTCCCTCTGCGCTGTGGGTGATATTTCATCTGACTCTCTCTGCATTAACTCAGCAGCCTCCCAAGGCTCCAATTCTGTTCCTCCTTATCAGCGAGCTCATTATCCAAGCCTATCCACTCCCTGATGATCGCACTCTACATTCATCAACTTCAGATTGCCCGCCCTCGGTGCAGGAGACCTGCAGTCCTCTCCTCGGTATAGTGGCTGAAACACTACATCTGGAGCTCCTCCATGTCTTGCGGGAAATGAAAATCTTCTTCCAGTTCCTCAAGGATGCAGTTTTCACATCTCTCGGAAGTCTAGCTAACCACTCCAAGCTCTTGTCTTTCCGTTTCTTGGTCCTCTTCTTCACCCATCAACATCCTTGGCCTCACAACCTCCTCTCACTGCAAATGGAGCTCTCACATTGTCATTCCTCACGTTGCCTGCTATAAGTTGGCTATAAATGATGCCCCTTGCTGTCTTGTACGATGGTATAGTATTATAGCTTTACATATTTTCTCAGTTTTAGTTTCTTGAGGTTTAGATATGGTGCACCTACCAAAACACTGCTTAAAAATAAAACCCGAGTCTAGATCTAGATCATGGCTGATCTATATCTTAAACCCATTTACCCGCCTTCGTTCCGTAACCCTTAATACTCTCGCCGAACAAAAATCTATCAATCTCAGTTTTGAAATTTTCAATTGACCCCCAGCCTTAGCAGCTTTTTTTTGGTGGGGGGGGGGAGTGTTTTCCAGATTTTTCACTACCCTGCCCTCTGTAACTTTCAGCTCATCCAAAACTCCGCTGTCCGTATCCTGGGTCGCGGTCCCCCAATGTCTCTAATGTCAAGTCCTTACTCGCTTTGTGGTCATGCCCCTCCCAAACTCTGTCATCCATGGCTCAGTTGGTGGCAGTCTCGCCTCTTGAGTCAGAAGGTTGTGGGCTCAAGTCCTAGCTGACACTCCAGTACAATCCTGAGGGAGCGCTGCACTGTCGGAGGTGCCGTCTTTCGGATGAGACAGTGGATGTAAAAGATCCCATGGCACTATTTCGAAGAGGAGCAGGGGGGTTATCCCCCATGTCCTGGCCAATCAACTGGCACCACTAAAAATAGATTGTCAGATCATTATCACATTGCTGTTTGTGGGAACTTGCTGTGTGCCAATCGGCTGCTGCGTTTCCTTCATTACAACAGTGACTGCACTTCAAATGTACTTCATTGGCTGTAAAGCGTTTTGGGACCTCCCGAGGTTGTGAAAGGCGCTATATAAATGCAAGTTCTTCTGTCTTTAACCAAAAAATCAGCTTCGCGTCAGCTACGATGCCTGAAGTCGTTGAGCTCAATGATGTGCGGCCGGTGAATTGCAACAAAAATGTTTGAATCCTTCTGGGGGAGCAGCTAAGAGCCTGGGATGGATAAAAGGTCGTCAATTAGATTGTGTAGGTCGCGCCGTGTGAAGATGCTTAGCAGTAAAATGGCCAAGGGTAGAGGCAACTTGTCAGTGAGGTCAGGTGCCACTTATGGGGAAGCGCACATTTGATGCTAATAAATGGAATGATTGATGGGGCAAAGTGGATGATGAAAAGTGCAAAGCGACCTGCACAATGGACTCGCATGTTAATTGGAAGATTTTAAATGCGGCAGCCGCATAATATAGATTACCGTTCGAGACCGGCTATCCCAACAGAATGTTAATGGGCTGTGACTTCCGATTTCTTTTTTTTTCCTCCCCATATATATGCACCATTTTCGAGAGTATTTGAAGTGTGAAGCGTTGAAATGAAAGCAGGTGGCTGCTGCCGCATAATTGGAGCTGAAGTTCAATTTAATCCCACAACAGGATTTAAAAGGCATTTAGCAACAAAAAGAAAAGCCGGCGCACCTCACCGCGCACACACGGCGTTTTAAAGAAATCTGCCGTCGAATGTGGTCAGATTGTGTGTCGCAGCCAGCTGTACACAGACTAGATTGGACTCCAGCGAGTTTGATGCTATCTGTTTAAATGGCATACGCTGACTTGCTGGATTCGGTGGCTGAACTAACCCAGCGCCACATGCATAGCACAATCTCATCATTGTTTCTTTCTGCCTGAACTGTGTGTAGGGTTGTTTTTTTTTAAAGTATTTTAACTCTTTAGGGTACGAGAGGCGAGAATCAACCTCGACTGAAAAACAATAATTGGTTTTAATGACATTAAGACACGACAGTTATACAGCTAAAGATGCTTGCAACCTTATAGGGGGGTACGACAACAACAGCATTCAATTTTATATACCGCCTCTCTCACAATTTGACACTGAGCCACATGAGATATTAGGACAGGTGACCAAAAGCTTGGTCAAAGATGTAGGTTTTTAAGGAGCGATGTGAAGAATAGAGAGGCGGAGAGGTTTAGGGAGGGAATTCCAGAGCCTCGGCAGCTGAAGGCACGGCCGCCAATGGCGGAGCGATTAAAATCGGGGATGCGCGAGAGGCCAGAATTGGAGGAACGCAGATATCTCTGAGGCTTGTAGGGCTGGAGGAGGTGACAACTCAGAAGCACGGATGTACACTGCTTACTTCTGGGAGACTGGGGTTCATTCTTTGTCGACGTCTCCTTTAAACTGCTCCTGATTTGGTGGTCTCAAAATCACTTAAAAAAATAAATAACTGATGGCCGTTTGTATACCCTTGCTGCTGCTGCAAAACAGCTTCTGATGAGATTTGTTCCTGGGATGTGGGCATCGCTGGCCAGGCCACCATTTATTGCCCATCCCTAATTGCCCTTGAGAAGGTGGTGGTGAGCTGCCTTCTTGAACTGCTGCAGTCTGCGTGGTGAAGGTGCTCCCACAGTGCTGTTAGGGAGGGAGTTACAGGATTTTGACCCAGCGACGATGTATTTCCAAGTCAGGATGGTGTGTGACTTGGAGGAGAACTTGGAGGTGATGGTGCTGCTGCCCTTGTCTTTCTAGGTGGTAGATGTCGCGGGTTTGGGAAGTGCTGTCGAAGAAGCCTTGGCGAGTTGCTGCAGTGCATCTTGTAGATGGTACACACTGCAGCCACGGTACACCGGTGGTGGAGGGAGTGAATGTTTAAGGTGGTGGATGGGATGCCAATCAGGCGGGCTGCTTTGTCCTGGATGGTGTCGAGCTTCTTGAGTGTTGTTGGAGCTGCACTCATCCAGGCAAGTGGAGAGTATTCCATCAAACTCCTTACTTGTGCCTTGTAGATGGTGAAAAGGCTTTGGGGAGTCAGGAGGTTGAGACACATGCCACAGAATACCCAGCCACTGACTGGCTCTTGTTGCCACAGTATTTATGTGGCTGGTCCAGTTAAGTTTCTGCTCAATGGTGACCCCCAGGATGTTGATGGTGGGGGATTCGACGATGGTAATGCTGTTGAATGTCATGGGGCGGTGGTTAGACTCTCGCTTGGTGGAGATAGTCATTGCCTGGCACTTGTGTGGCAGGAATGTTACTTCCCACTTATCAGCTCAAGCCTGAATGTCGTCCAGGTCTTGCTGCATGCGGGCACGGACTGCTTCATTATCTGAGAAGTTGCGAATGGAATTGAACACTGCAATCATGAGCGGACATCCCCACGTCTGACCTTATGATGTAGGGAAGGTCATTGATGAAGCAGCTAAAGATGGTTGGGCCTAGGACACTGCCCTGAGGAACACCTGCAGCGATGTCCTGGGCCTGTGATGATTGGCCTTCAACAACCACAACCATCTTCCTTTGTGCTAGGTATGACTCCAGCTAGTGGAGCGTTTTCCCCGATTCCCATTGACTTCAATTTTACTAGGGCTCCTTGATGCCACACTCGGTCAAATGCTGCCTTGATGTCTAGGGCAGTCACTCTCGCCTCAAATCTGGAATTCAGCTCTTTTATCGATGTTTGGACCAAGGCTGTAATGAGGTTTGGAGCTGAGTGGCCCTGGTGGAACACAAACTGAGCATTGGCAAGCAGGTTATTGGTGAATAAGTGGTGCTTGATAGCACTGTTGATGACACCTTTCATCACTTTGCTGATGATTGAGAGTAGACTGATGGGGCGGTAATTGGCCGGATTGGATTAGTCCTGCTTTTTGTGGACAGGACATATCTGGGCAATTTTCCACATTGTCGAATAGATGCCAGTGTTGTAGTTGTACTGGAACAGCTTGGCTAGAGGCGCGGCTAGTTCTGGAGCACAAGTCTTCAGCACGACAGCCAGGATGTTGTCTGGGCCCATAGCCTTTGCTGTATCCAGTGCGCTCAGCCATTTCTTGGTATCATGTGGAGTGAATCGAATTGGCTGAGGACTGGCTTCTGTGATGGTGGGGACCTCAGGAAGAGGCCGATATGAATCATCCACTCGGAACGTCTGGCTGAAGATGGTTGCAAACACTTCAGCCTTGTCTTTTGCACTCACGTGCTGGGCTCCTGCATCATTGAGGATGGGGATGTTCATGGAGTCTCCTCCTCCCGTTAGTTGTTTAATTATTCACCACCATTCATGCATGACTGGATGTGGCAGGACTACAGAGCTTTGATCTGATCTGTTGATTGTGGAATCGCTTAGCTCTGTCTATAGCATGCTGCTTCTGCTGTTTTAGCATGCATGTAGTCCTGTGTTGCAGCATCCCCTGGTTGGCACCTCATTTTTAGGTACGCCTGGTGCTGTTCCTGGCATGCTCTTCTGCACTCCTTGTTGAACCAGGGTTGGTCCCCTGGCTTGATTAGTAATGGTAGAGCGAGGGATATGCCGGGCCATGAGGTTACAGATTGTGGTGGAATACAATTCTGCTGCTGCTGATGGCCCACAGCGCCTCATGGATGCCCAGTTTTGAGCTGCTAGATCTGTTCTGAATCTATCCCATTTAGCACGGTGGTAGTGCCACACAACACAATGGAAGGCGTCCTCAGTGTGAAGACGGGACTGTGCGGTGGTCACTGCTACCAGTACTGTCGTGGACAAATGCATCTGCGACAGGTAGATTGGTGAGGACGAGGTCATGTAGTTTTTTCCCTCGTGTTGGTTCTCTCACCCCTTGCAGCAGGCCCAGTCTGGCAGCTATGTCCTTCAGGATTCGGCCAGTAGTGGTGCTACCAAGCCACTCTTGGTGATGGACATTGATGTCCCCCACTCAGAGTATGTTCTGTGCCCTTGCTTCCCTCAGTGCTTCTTCCAAATGGTATTCAACATGGAGGAGTACTGATTCATCACCTGAGGGAGGGCGGTAGGTGGTAATCAGCAGGACGTTTCCTTGCCCATGCTTGACCTGAAGCCATAAGACTTCATGGGGTCTGGAGTCAATGTTGAGAACTCCCAGGACCACTCCCTCCCAACTGTATACCACTGTGCTGGTGGGACAGGACATACCCAGGGATGGTGATGATGGATTCTGATACATTGGTGGAATGGTATGATTCTGTGAATATGACTATGTCAGGCTGTTGCTTGACTAGTCTGTGGGACAACTCTCTCAATTTTGGCACAAGTCCCCAGATGTTAGTGAGGAGGACTTTGCAGATTCGACTGGGCTAGGTGTGCCGTTGTCGTGTCCGAAGCCAGTGCCAAGGTCGATGCCGGGGCGGCCTGTCGGTTTTATCCTTAATATAGTTTTCCGTAGCCGTTTATACAACTGAGTGGTTTGCTAGGCTATTTCAGAGGGCAGTTAAGAGTCAACCACATTGCTGTGGGTCTGGAGTCACGTATATACCAGACTGGGTAAGGACAGCAGATTTCCTTCCCTAAAGGACATTAGTCAACGAGATGGGTTTTTAGGACAATCTGGTCTCCATTACTGATGCTAGCTTTTTATTCCAGATTTATTTAATTAACTCACGTCTCCGGATCATTAGTCCAGGCCTCTGGATTACTAGTCTAGTAACATAACCACTATGCTACCGTACCCTGTGTATGACCGTTTTCCCAAGGTCCATCCAGACAGCTGGATCTCTGAACTTTAGTTTGATCTCCCCAAAAGTAAAGCAAGTCGTGCAGCAGCTGTTAGTTCTCTCCAACAGTCTGAGGCAATAATAATCCCTGATACTTTTTTGAACTTGTTGGTCGAGCTTCCCAGCATGCCTTCTGATATCGGTCAAGTTTAACAGTTCCATCCTTTTGTTGCTGATATCTTTTACCAAGCTCTGGTCCTTTAGCAAGTAATCCAGGGCTTCCAGCCCCCATCCTTTTAGTCTTCCTTTAAAGCTGATGTTAAAAGTCCATATTAAAAAGCCCCAAATCCTTCACGAGTACGGTTTTTAAATGCTGACGCTGGGCCGGTTGACTAATTGTGCTGACTTCTCTTACAGAAACCAAAGCAGAAAGACTGGCACCCTCCGGACGGATTTATCCTGGGCCTCTGGACGCTAATCCTCCTGGTCTTCTTCAAAAGCTATGGACTGAAGCACCTCAAGCATATTTTCTGAGCAGTGTTACTGAGCAGGCAATGAGCGGGCCCAATTCTTCGGCCCTCGGAGAAGGATTTGAGTACCAGAGCCTGTCGATGTAATGCACTGCTGTAAATTATTTCTAATTGATCTTCGTGGGGGTTTTTTTTTCGTTTGGAACGTGGCTTGAAGGTGAAAGAGTGAGAAGGTGAAATAACGGGAAAGGGATGAGTTTGCGGGTGCGTTTACTGGTTTCGAGTCGGGGGGCGAAGCTAAGCTTATTGGGTATGAGGTCCCGAACTGACTGTAGGGTGAAGCAGAGTGAGAACTCCCTTCTCCAGGGGGTCTCGCTCCATTTATCTCCGGTGTTAAGTTGGGCCCTGACTCGGGATTCGGTCACCATTGACACCATGGACTGTGGCATTGGTGCAAAGTGAAAGATGCCAACGCCAGACACTACATTTGTTCGAGTGAAGTTTCTTCTGAAAGCCGGCCGCAAAAAAAACGTTGAATGTAGGTTAATCGTCGGTTGTGGAAATAAAATTTATTCGGCAGCACCTGACGCATAATGTGGCGATACCCACAAAGTTTAATTCCTCTATCTCAACCTTTCACTATGTAAAAAAAAAAAAAAAAATCTTGATTAAGAATCAAATGCCTGCTGATGAGCGTCTGCATGAATTTTCTTTGTCTATTTGCAAGGCTAATCACTTGTGGCCATGCTGTTTCCTGGGCTATGTAGACATGTCACCAGGGCAGTACTCCTATTGGACAGAGCTCTCGGACTCGGCTTGCTCCCCGGGTCATGGTGACTGGGTCACTGCCACAGAAAGCTCTGATTTTGCAAACATTTCAAATAAATGTCAACTTGAGTACATCATCTAGGCTGACACGCCAGCGCAGAACTGAGGGAGCGCTGCACTGTCGGAGGTGCCGTCTTTCAGATGAGACGTTAAACCGAGGCCCCGTCTGCCCTCTTAGGTGGATGTTAAAGATCCCATGGCACTATTTCGAAGAAGAGCAGGGGAATTCGAACAATGCCACCAAAACACAGTTTAACAGATCACTTACCTCACTTGCTGGGACCTTGTCGCGCATAGATTGGCTGCTGCATTTATCTACAGAACGGCAGTCGCTGCGCATTGATAGTCATTCATTTGTTGGATGTGATACAACTTTATGTAAATACAGTTCAGTCTTTCTTGGGCTCAGTTCAAATCACAGAATTTTACAGCACAGGAGGAGGCCATTCGGCCCTTCATGCCCGTGCCGGAACTTTGAAAGTGCCATCCAATTAGTCCCACTTCCCCATCGCCTTGCATATTTTTCCTTTTCAAGAATATATCCAATTCCCTCTTGAATGTTGCTATTGAATCTGCTTCTGCTGCCTTTTCAGGCAGTGAATTCCAGATCATCCTAACTCGCTGTGTAAATAAAAAGTCTCCTCATCTGCCCCCTGGTCCTTTTGCCAATTATCTTCAATCGGTGTCCGCTGGTTACCGACCCTCCTGCCAGTGGAAACAGTTTCTCCCTATCTACTCCATCAAAATCCCTAATCATTTAGAACACCTATTAAATCTCCCCTTGAGCTTCTCTGCTCCAAGGAGAACCATCCCAGCTTCTATAATCACTCTGCACGTTTCTATCTATAGAAGGTGACAGTCCACTTAAATCGGCATTTATTTTTTTAGCGCAATGGTTATGATTAAACCTGTGTTTTAGTTTTTCTCCTCCATGTTCGGGTGTGATGCTTTACTTGGTAGAATAGCACCCAATCCACTCCCAGACCATTGTAAACGCAGCTGTGTAAATGGCCTCTAGGAAAGAGTGCCTTGGGTGAATGCCCCCTCCGATTTTTATTCCCATCTGTTGGGAACCCCTTGCACTGAGACCTTCCCCCCTTGAGACTTAAAACTCACCTGGTTAAGAAGCACAAGTGAAGATGGCCTTTAGCTCCCAATATGGTATAGGGACTATTTAACCATGGGGAGCAGCTCCAGTGGTACAGTCCTATTGAAAATGTGTAGTAAAATACATCTGCAGAGCAAATATACTTTTTAAAGAAAGACATGCATTTATATAGTGCCTCTCACAACCTCAGGACATCCTGAAGTGCTTTACAGCCAATTAATTACATTTGAAGTGTAGTCACTGTTGTAATGTAGAAAACATGGCAGCCAATTTGCGCACAGCAAGCTCCCACAAACAGATAATTTGTTTTAGTGATGTTGGTTGAGGGATAAATATTGGCCAGGGCACCGGGGAGAACCCCCCTGCTCTTCTTCGAAATAGTGCCATGGGATCTTTTACGTCCCCCTGAGAGGGCAGGAGGGGCCTCGGTTTAATGTCTCACCCAAAAGATGGCACCTCCGACAGTGCAGCACTCCCTCAGTACTGATCTCGAGTGTGAGCCTAGATTATGTGCTCATGTCTCTCGAGTGGGACTTGAACCCACAACCTTCTGATTCAGAGGCGAGTGCTACCCACTGAGGCACAGCTGACACTTAAAGCAGCGAATGCATTTCACACTTGAAAACCACGCACAGTACAAGCGAGGGAGGCATTCGACCGTCCATTGAAACCCGTAGTCCTCCTCCTCATAGCATTTACATAGGAACAGGTGTCGGCCATTCAGTCCCTCGAGCCTGTTTCTGCCATTCAATCAGATCATCTGACCGCCTGTTGAACAATTCCTGAGTTTTTACCTCTGCAAAGGATATGGAGCAAAATGCGGGTAGATGGAGTTGAGGCACATATCAGCCATAATCTAACTGAATGGCAAAACAGGCTCAAGGGCCGCCTCCTGTTCCGCTCCTGTGTACGCAGAGACCATTCTAGGTATTGACCGTTCCGTGAACGTGTCCATCCCGTCGCAGACCTGTGGAAATTTGCAGCAGAGAAGGAGGCCATTCGACCCTTCACCTCGTGCTGGGTCTTTGCTGGAGCAAATCAAAACTAATTCCACCGAACTTTCCCCATTGCTCTGTAAATTCCTCTACTTCAAATGTTTTTCTACTCTTTCCCCAAAAGGTGCTCTCTGCCTCAACTGTTCCTGTGGCAAAGCATTCGATGCTCCAGCAGCTCTCTGAATGAAGACATCTCCCCCAACCCAACTCCTCGCTCTCAATCCATTCCCCCTACTTGTCTTTTTTTCACTAAAAATAGCAAACGTCGGGAAACATGCTCCACTCTTTCCCAGTTGTTAGGAATAATGTGTCTAGTTCAAAGTGTTTTATATTAATTTTGACTCACTGCGGATTTAAATAAGAATTTGGGAAGCAACAGTTGAGCAAGGAAAAATTCAGCTGTACTAATTCGTAGTTTCATCTTCACGGATTACTGGGCCGCTGAGGCCTTGAGCTTTGAGAGTTTGAAGATTCCTTTTTTCAAGATGAATTTCTAACTGCTGTCTTTGAGGGGAAAGGTGGGGGAGGGGGGTGGTGGTTGGTTGAGGCCTGGAGACTGGGCTTATGGGAGATTGAGCTGGATGCTGTAATGGGGAGATGGTATGATTGATATTCTGGAAGGATGTGATAATTGGGTTAAAGAGCTCCCTTCCTCCAACCCATCTTGTGAAGGTAAAGGTATCAAGAGAGTCTTGTTAGACAAGGATATCGAGAGATGTGGAGCTAAGGTGGGTAAATGGATTTGAGGTACAGATCAGCCATGATCATCAACAACAACAACAACTTGTATTTATATAGTGCCTTTAACGTAGTAAAACGTCCCACGGCGCTTCACAGGAGTGTTATAAAACTAAATTTGACACCGAACCACATAAGGAGAAATTAGGGCAGATGAAAGAGGTAGGTTTTAAGGAGCGTCTTAAAGGAGGAAAGAGAGGCGGAGAGGTTTATGGGTGGAATTCCAGAGCTTAGGGCCCAGGCAACAGAAGGCACGGCCACCAATAGTTGACGATTTAAAATCAGGGATGCTCGAGGCCAGAATTAGAGGAGCGCAGATATCTCGGGGGGGGGGGGGGGGGGTGGGGATTGTGGGGATGAAGGAGATTACAGAGATAGGGAGGGGCCAGGCCACGGAGGGATTTGAAAACAAGGATGAGAATTTTAAAATCCGAGGCATTGTTTAACCGGGAGCCAATGTAGGTCAGCGAGCACAGGGGTGATGGGTGAACGGGACTTGGTTAATAGAATGGCAGAACAGGCCCGAGGGGTTTAACGGCCTACTCCTGCTCCTAAGAGGATTTGGTAACCGGTTTGTAATCACCATCCTCCTTGACCTTTGAACCATTGGCTTACGGTACCCGGATAAACGCAAGCCAGTGACGTACGTGACGATGGAAATCTGTGTAAAACTTTGATTCTGTTGTGGTGCTCGCTGATGTGTAGAGGAATCTTTTTTTTTTCTTCCCCCTTAGACCTGAAACATGTTGTTTACTTAGAAATAAAACTGATGTACCATATCTTGTCAATAATAATAAAAGCACTTGTAGCTATGAAAATTGTCACTAGATTAATTTATTTAACAAGTGACACCTTAATTAACCATCGCAACCATTTGCACAAATGATTTATTCGTTTAATGTCGCAATCTTGGAAAGAATGGGCCTCTTTTATCCATATATCTGCAACGATTCAGTGCATCTAGTCACTGCTATTCTGAGTATAACAGTGAGTGCTTCAGTCAGTCCATAATAAAGGTGTTGCCTATTAAGAGTTGTATTTATAGGTGTCTCCACCACTTGAGAATTTAAATGCAGTTTAAAAAAAAATTGGTATCAGTAAAAGTGACCATGAAGCTGTTGGCTTGTTGTAAAAACCCAGCAGGCTCACAAACGTTCTTCAGGGAAGGAAACCTGCCGTTTTTACCCAGTCTGGGCCTACACGTGACTCCAGTCCCACACCAACGTGGTTGACTCCTAACTGCCATCTGAGGTGGCCTAGCGATCCTCTCAGTTACATCAAAACCTCTCAGTGGTTCAAGAAGGCGGCCCACCACCACCTTTGGGCAACTAGAGATGGGCAATAAATGTCGGACTTGCCAAGGACACCCACATCCCGAGAATGAATTTAAAAAAAAGACCAGAAGGTCCCAGGCTTGATTTGCAGTCTATGCTGGGTTAGTGCGGGTAGGGGGTATGAGATCCACAATTTGCCCCAGTCCCCACACCAAGGGATAAAATCAGTTTTGGATCGATGTCTAATAACATCTGCTGAAAAGTGAGTGCACCGGTTGAGTGAGGGCAGGCTAGGGCTCCGTTGTCGCTGTTGTCAAAGCCCTTTACTTGCAACGAATTAAAACCATTGACGTTTACAGCACAGGAGGCTGCCATTGGGCTTGTGGCAGCTCTTCGCTAGAGCAAGCCAAACCTAATGCCACTGCCCTGCTCTCCCCCCCCCCCCCGCAGTCTTCAAATTACCGTCATTGTGCAGGCAATCCTAGCAAATCATTCTGAGCCAACACTGCAATGACCAGCTAATTTGGTTTCTGTTAAAGGAGGCGTGTTGGCCAAGACACTGGCAGAACTCCCCTGCTCTTATGGCACCATGGAATCAAAGAGACAGGCAGTTCCTGCCCCCTACAATGTAGCGCTCCCTCAGCACTGCACTACAAGATCCGTCAAAGAGCTCAAACTCCAAGTTTGAATATGAGAATACTACCAGCTGAACCAAGTTGTCACTTCATTCATCACAATCACAGTGATCGTCATTTTACTCTCAGGCCTGTAACTTTGCAATGACATTGGTCAATGTTCACTGTCGACCTCTCTCTAAGACACTCCTTAAAACCGACCACTTTGACCAAACAACGACAACAACTTGCATTTATATGGTGCCGTTAACATAGTAAAACGTCCCAATTATCAAAACAACTGAGCCACATAAGGAGAGATTAGGATAAAGAGGTAGGTTATAAGGAGCGTCTTAAAGGAGGAGAGAGAGGCAGAGTGGTTTAGGGCGGGAGTTCCAGAGTTTAGGGACTCGGCAGATGAAAGCACGGCCACCAATGGAGGTACAATTAAAATAGAGGATGCACAAGAGGCCAGAATTGGAGGAGCGCGGAGACCTCGAAGGCTTGTAGGCAACGTTCCCTCTAATTTTTTTCCTGCATGGCCCTTTAAATCTGCTGCGCAGTATCGCTTCCAGTGGCAGCAGTTGGTGAGCGGCCTGCTTGGGACCTCGCGATTGATGGCTGTGCACCTTGGGGGGGGGGGGGAACGGGCTGGAGGAGGTTACAGAGATAGGGAGAGGCGAGGCCATGGAGGGATTTTAACACAAGGATGAGGAATTTAGGCCGCGAATTTAATTGAGGAGGCGGGATGGGAGCGGGACAGCTGGTTTCTGGGTTCCGGTCCCGCTCAAAGCTGCATTCGCTCTGCAGACATGATTTTCCCTCGATTGGCCTTGTTAAGCCTGCCCTGCGGGCTTACCGGCCAGTTAACAGGAAGCGGGTCTGATGATGTAATTTGATGACGCGTCGTCAGCCGGTTTCCTTAAAGAGACCACGTCCACTTGGTGTTTGACAGCATTGAGGTTCTGCAAACACTGACAAGCACTGCACAAAGGTGAACACTTTCACCCAGGCTCTCCCATGACTCCCTCCATATGCTTACGGAGGGAGTCACAGCACGCAGGGAGGTTCTCTTCCCTTCCAAGGGCAGAAGAGACCTCCCCAGGACACCAACTTACCTTGCACCTCCACCCAACCCTCTCAATCTACTTTATCACTTCCCCATCTCACTAGCCACCCCTCACACTCACCCTCATCCTACTGCAAGCATACCAACTAACAACACACAAGGGTAGGCACTTGAGAGGTTTAGCCAATGTCCATGTGAAGTTTCTGGTAATGTGTTGTCATAGTGAAATCTCTTTTTCAAAAAGTGCCCCTTAATGGACAGATCTGAACGCAGCTTGAGAAGTGTCTTACTGAGTTCCAGTGATTGTTCAGTCATAACATCCCCCCCCACCCCCCCCCCGCTATAGTGATGAGTGTGCATGGAATGGCTTGGACATTAAAGGGATGCTTCATGGTGCTGGTGTGGGATGGTGTCAACCTGGCGCATCATGTGGCAACCAGGGTTTACAGCAGCAAGTGAAGAAAATCTGGTCATGGTGATGGTGTCAGGGGCTGATGTCCTGTGTCCAGTGCAGCATCAGGTGATGGTGGAGGAGGTTGGTGATGAGGTTGGTGACGTTGGTGTTGGGGCTGATTGTGGAACGATTTGGAGGACCCAGGTCTGATTGTTTCATTGGCTCCGATGTTGCTGCAATAGATGGCAGCTGCAGGTGAGATGACAGAAGCGATCTGTCACTGGTGAGAGAGGTTCTCCCAATGAGGTGACACTGGACATACAGTTGGATCTAAAAACTTGTAAGCTAAAGAAATCTCTATATGTATTAAAAATGCAGTAAGCAACATTTTCTTTGCTCTGAAACTCACCATCTGCAACATGGCATCCATGACACCACTTCTGCAGCTGTCAGCTTTTCACAAACATCAGAGCAGACTCAAAACACGCCAGGGTGAGCTGGCGTGTTCCCAGAACAACGGGTAACCCGTGTGGGAGACGGTAAAATTAAGCCTCAAAATACTCTTCAATTGGCTCTTAACAAGCCAGTTAAGCAGCTGAATTGTCTCCCCCGCCGCTTGGTGTCGGGTCAGTTCTGCTCAGACAGACCCGACACCTGGGAGACTCGCGTGGAGGCGGGTGGACAGCGGGTTTCCTACCTGCTGTCGATCTTTGCGATTTTGACAGCGGACCCACCTCCAAACCCGCCCCCTCAGCGCGATTAAATTCACAGCCTTAAAATTGAGGCATTGCTGGACTAGGAGCCAGTGTAGGTCAGCGAGCACAGGGGTGAACGGGACTTGGTGCGAGTTAGGACACGGGCAGCAGAGTTTTGGATGAGCTCATTTATGGAGGGTGGAAGATGGGTGGCCGGTTTGGAGAGAGTTGGAATAGTCAAGACCAGAGGGAACAAAGGCATGGATGAGGGTTTCCGCAGCAGATGAGCTGAGGCAGGGGTGGAGTCCGGCGATATAACGGAGGTGGAAGTAGGTGGCCTTGGTGATGGTGCGGTATGTGGTCGGAAGCTCATCTCGGGGTCAAATACGACACCAAGGTTGCGAGCGGTCTGGTTCGGCCTCAGACAGTTGCCAGGGAGAGGGATGGAGTCAGTGACCTTTTGGTCACCTATCCTAATATCTTCCGATGTAGCTCGGTGTCAAATATTGTTTGATAATGCTGCTGTGAAGTGCCTTGTGACATTTTACTACGTTAAATGCAAGTTGTTGTTTGTTGTTGTCTAGCTAAACTTTAAACTTGCCGCAATGACCTGAAACGTAGGAAGTACGTAATCAGACATAAATCCAATCTGCGAGGTCTGAGTGGATCTTAAGATGCATTTACAATGTAGCTACCACGGTGTCTGAGGCCACCAGTATGGGTTCTAACTTGGCAGTACCCGGTTTCTATACAGTAACTTTCATTTATATAGCACCTTTAACGTAGAGTAACATCCCAAGGCGCTTCACAATGGTGTAATCAGACAAAAATAATGGACACTGAGGCAAAGGGGAGATCAGGAAGTGTAACCAAAAGGTTGGTCAACGGGGTGGATTTTCAGGAGGGTCTAATAGGAGGAGAGGAAGGTGGCAAGATGGAGGGGATTAGCGAGGGAATTAAAGAGCAAGGGCATAGGTGACTGAAGGGACGGCTGTTGGTGGTGGGGTGAAGGGAGAGTGGGTGCATACGATGCTCGCTATAGAAATGGAAGTTGTACATATCTATTTATTTGAAAGATTAAGACTTTTAATTCTCAAAAGAAATTGCTTTACTATAGATTTCCACTGACCCCAGTCAAAACGTGATCAACCAAATTTGTGATGTTATAAAATCTATTTTATTTATTTTTTGCCCAATTTTTTACCCCCGCTGGCCTTTGCTGAAGTTGCTGACCCCTTGCTGGGGTTTCCACAGGTGCTGAGCTGCCCGAGCGGGCAGGAAATCCTAGGCTGGGTGCCTGCAATTTCCTGAGGTTCATTCTCTCCAAATGCCACTCTCTGTTGGCAGCGCAGTATGATGCAACCATCCCTTAAATGCCAACATAACTTAATAGGCACTGCGTTCTATATACCGTGTAGATCTGAGGAAATGACTGACTAGTCAGAGTTCCAGTTCAGTACATTGGCTTGACCTGTCTCTGCTCTAATTTTCCTGTTACTTCATATATTATGAATCAGCAATAACCATGATAGTTTAGCATTCTTTTAACATTAAGTTATTTGTCGGGTAGAATGTAAATCCTTAATTGGGGTCAGTGCTTTCAGTTTTCACTTCAGTGCTCACCAAGTACCAGGACATGTGCACGACTGCATTCAACAGTTACGGATGGCTACTTTAAGCCTGGCAACAGGAACAGCATTGTGTGCAGTTAACTTCTGTTCGCATCCCATTGTGGGCGTTAACCACGGTTCAGTGGTAGCATTCTCACCTCTGAACGTTGTGAGTTCAAGTCCAGAGACTTGAGCACAAGATTTAGGCTCACACTTCAGCGCAGTACTGAGGGAGTGCTGCACTGTCGGAGGTGCCGTCTTTCGAATGAGACATTAAACCGAGGCCCTGCCTGCCCTCCCAGGTGGACGTAAAAGATCCCGTGGCACTGTTTCAAAGAAGAGCAGCGGAGTTCTTCCCAGTGTCCTGGCCAACATTTATCCCTCAACCAACATCACTAAAATACATTATCTAGTCACTATCAGATTGCTGTTTGTGGGAGCTTGCTGTGCGCAAATTGGCTGCTGCATTTCCTACATTACAACGGTGACATCATTTCAAAAGTACTCAATTGGCTGTAATGTGCGTTGGGACATCCTGAGGTCGTGAAAGGCGCTATATAAATACAGGTCTTTTATTATACCCATTCTGCGAGTATTTGGAAGGAAACAAGTGATGACTTTACTGAGCCATCTAATGTCTGGGTGGCATAGGGTTTAGATGCTGCTCTTCTCGAGGATATGCTGATAGGGTGAGATGAAGAGGGGTCAGAGGAGGCTCGTGTGGAGCATAAACACCAGCATGGACCGAATGGCCTGTAAATTCTATGTAATTAAGATGGATCTATGTAATTCCACTGGAGCAGCAAAGGCTAAGAGGAGATTTAATGGAGTGTTTTTATTTGGATGAACAGGGAAAGACCATTTCCTCAGGTTGGGGAGTCAACAATTTATAATTGCCACTAAGACAGTGAAGAGAGAGGTTTAGAAGACATTTCTTGCTGTAGAGGGCTGTTGGAGCATGGAATACTGAACACTCCCTCAGTACTGCACTGGAGAATCAGCCTGGATTATGTGCTCAAGTCTCATTAAATTAGATTTGAACCCACAACCTTCTGACCCAGAGGCAAGGAGTGCTACTAACTGAGCCACGGCTAACATCTTCAGTATTGGGAGTCTTGCTTTGGACATTAATAAATCCAGTGTAATATAACCTCCCAATTTAGGTATTTTGAGAGTTGCTTCTCCATGTGATGTTTTTCTCCCCTTGCGTTAGCACTATGCTTGCTGAGCTGATTAGCAGGGAGGCACTTAAGTAAAGAGAAGCCGTATTTAACCACCGTCCGAACTCCAGTCAAATAAGAGATTAATACGGTTCGACTTCTTTCTTCCAGATTTATTGGCTTTCGTCAGGTGCTACAGTGATAGCTGAGACTCCGGAGCTGTTGCTGCAGGATAAGCATTGATTAAGTGGAGTGGTGCTGTTTGCTGCCCCTCACTGAGCTCAGTTCTCCATTGACTGTTGATTTCATTAGCCTCCTCCAGTTTCAATCGAAATGTGGGATTTAGCATTTGAATCAAACTAGAATTACATAGTTTTACAGCACAGAAACAGACCAATTGGCCCAACGGGTATTTGCTCCACACAAGCCTCCTCCCACCCTACTTCATCTCACCCTATCAGCATATCCTTCTATTCCTTTCTCCCATATGTGCTTATCCAGCTCTCCCTTAAAGGCTCCGATGCTGTTCGCCTCAACTACTCCCTGTGGTAGCGAGTTCCACATTCTCACCACTCTCTGAGTAAAGGAGTTTCTCCTAAATTCCTTATTGGATTTATTAGTGACTGTCTTATATTTATGTCCCCTAGTTTTGGACCCCCCCCACACACAAGTGGAAACATCTTCTCTACGTCTACCCTATCGAACCCCTTCATAATTTTTAAGACCTCGATTCAAGAGAAAAGAGCCCCAGTCTGCTCAGTCTTTCCTCATAGTTACAACCTCTCAGTTCTGGTATCATCCACGTAAATCTTTTTTTGCACCTTCTCCAGTGCTTCTATGTGCTTAAAGATGCTAGCTGTACTTCCAGAGTGAGAGCAGCCTTGTTTAGATTATCACAGATGGTGTGATGCTGAGCATTTGATTTGGAATGTTAGTGGGAAACAGCAAGAGAAGGCTGTCCAGCCTGCAATGGGAGAACTATCTTCTTCTTTGGGTGTGCCTGAGACAGATCACTTTATCTGAAACACACCTGATTCAACGGCCTCTCCTGCCGAAATCAGGACCTCAATTCCACTTCTTCAGATATCACACCTGCACTGCATTCATCCTTGGACCCCCACCTGTTTCTCGTCTACAGCAACAACTTGCATTTATATAGGGCTGGAGGAGGCTATGGAGATAGGGAAGGGTGAGGCCATGGAGGGGTTTTGAGCACAGGGGTAATGGGTGAACGGGACTTGAGCGAGGATACGGGCAGCAGAGTTTTGGATGAGCTCAAGCTTACAGAGGGTGCAAGGTGGGAGGCCGGTCAGGAGAGCATTGAAATACTCCAGTCTTGAAGTAACAAAGACATGGATGAGGGTTTCAGCAGCAGATGAGCTGAGGCAGGGGCGGTCTACCTGCTGCCCCTCGGCGACATCCTCTGAAAACATGTCTGGTTCCACGTGTACGCTGACGATTCCCAGCTCTACCTCATCACCATCTCTTTCGGCCCCCAGACTGTCTCTGATTTGTCGCACTGCTTGTCTGACATCCAGTATTGGATGAGCAGAAATTTCCCTGCAGTTAAATATTGGGAAGAACAAAGCCATTGTCTTCGATCCCCCCCCACCACAAACTCTGTTCCCTAGCCATCAACTCCATCTCTCTCCCTGGCAACTGTCTGAAGCTGCACAAGACTGTTTGCAACCTCGGCATCCTAGCTGACCCCAAGCTGAGCTTCTGACCCCCGTATCCACTCCATCAGTAACACCGTCCATTGCTACCTGTGTTATCGCCTGTCTCCGCCCCTGCCTCAGCCCATCATTTTTCTTTTTGAAATTCCAATAATGAGCTTTTCACATCCTACCTACATAATCCCCTTCATTCATGAGCTTTTAGCACTTTGGGGCTAGAATTTCCGCAGAGGATCTCCTGCCTTTTCTCTAGGGTTTGCATCGATCTTCCCGCTGGAGTTACAGTGGGACGTCGAGAGACTGCTCCAACCCCCCCCCCCTCCCCCTCGGAAATTCTACACCCTTGAATCAGATCCCCTCACCTTTCCCATGTGGGACAAGGGGTTGCAGTTATGCTCTGTTGCCTGTGTGGTAGATGGAGTTTCCATTCACAGCCTGGCATTATCTTCTTTGTACCAATGGCTGTGACTCCTGGGTTTGGGGGAAAGCTCAGCACCTGCGAGTTTACCTGTGCGCGCAGCGATCTGCTCCCAGCCTCGGGCTGCCAACTCTGGTTGGGTGTATGGCTGGAAGTTTCGTCACATGACCATCCGTCTCGCACCACCCCGCCCCCACACTCCCGCCATTGGTCCATCCACCAGGCACGCTGTCTTCCCATGACCAATTGGAAAGAGAACCGACTCTTCGTTACCCAATTGGATTAATCTTGACCGTCAGTCAAACAGCCTTTCTTCATCAGCTCCCAATATTTTTATCACAAATAAATGAAAGTGTTCAAAGAAAATGAAAAAAAACCCACAATTGTTTTTAATGCCTCTAATGATTTTTCTCCTGAGTTGCTGGCAGCAGTGTCCAGGACATTAATCTTTAATTCCTGGAGACGCCAGGACAAGCCTGGAGGGTTGGCAACCCTGACCCAGCCCCGACATTCTCAATGTTTTCAGAACGGCGGCAGGAACCTCGAAACATTTATCATTAAATTCCTGGTAAGTTTATAAAGAGGGCAGGGGGTCTGAGGGAACCAGAGAGCGCTGTGAACCCAGTTTGATACCCACTGGAGTTACACCGCACGTGATGTCAAACCCAGTGGTGCGAGACTACCTCCTCTCCTCTATCTCTTCCCCATTCTCTATCTCCTTCCCCTCGGTCTCCTCCACTTCCTCTATATCCCCATCTCCACATCTTCTCTATCCCCTTTCCCTCCTCTATCATCTATCTCCTCCCCATCTATATATATCTCCGTCACCTTTATTTCCTTCCTCTCTCCTCTATCTCCTTCTCCTCTATCCTCCCCATCCTCTATCTTCTCCAGCTTTCTTCTGTCTTCTTTGCCCTTCTATATCCTGACTCCTTCACCTCTCCATCTCTTCCCCTTCACTAATTCCTCCCTTGTCCGCAACTCCTCCCCTCTATTCCCTCCCCTCCTCTTTTTACTCTATCTTCTTCGGCTCTATCTCCTTCCCTTTTCCTCGATATCATGTATCTTCTCCCCTTCTCTATCTCCTCTTCTCTATTTGCTCCCCCATCTCCTGCCCTCTCTATATCTATCGGTTTCTCCACCTCTATCTCCTGCCACTCTCTATCTCCTTCCCCTCTTCTATCTCCTCCTCTTCTGCTCTATCCCCATCCTCTCTTCCATCTCCTCCATCTCCACCTTCTCCTCCACTCCTACCACTCCATGTCCTTCACAATGATTTCTAAAGAGGATTTCGCTCACGTATGTATTTGGGAGACATACAGCAAGTAAAATTTAACACAAGGTCCAGACAATGTGACAAAGAAATTTCAACAAGCAGACTACTGGGACAAACAGCCAGAACTGTCAAACACCAAGGTCACTGCACAAGGTTCTGATGCCAGCATACCATCTCATTCGCAACGAGGGTGGTTTAGAGAACAGGGAGGCGGGGGGAGCAATCACTGTACAGTCGCTCCCCTCGCTGAGATCAGCTCAGACAGGGAATCAAAGCTGGGTCCTTCCGATCAATCACACAGTTTCTCCACCAACAGAGCCATGGGCCCTGGGCAGGGACAGAGAGAGCGAATCGCCCTTGAAGGTATAGATCCATCTTAATTACATCGAATTTACAGCACGGAAACAGGCCATTCAGCCCAACTGGTCCGTGCTGGTGTTTATGCTCCACACGAGCCTCCTCCCACACTACTTCATCTCACCCTATCAGCATATCCTTCTATTCCTTTCTTCCTCATGTGTTTATCTAGCTTCACCTTAAATACATCTATGCTATTCGCCTCAACTACTCCTCGTTGTGGTAGCGAGTTCCACATTTTTACCAATCTCTGTGGTAGCGAGTTCCACATTCTAACCAATCTCTGTGGTAGCGAGTTCCACATTCTAACCAATCTCTGTGGTAGCGAGTTCCACATTCTAACCAATCTCTGTGATAGCAAGTTCCAGATTCTAACCAATCTCTGTGGTAGCGAGTTCCAGATTCTAACCAATCTCTGTGGTAGCGAGTTCCACATTCTAACCAATCTCTGTGGTAGCGAGTTCCACATTCTAACCAATCTCTGTGGTAGCGAGTTCCACATTCTAACCAATCTCTGTGGTAGCGAGTTCCACATTCTAACCAATCTCTGTGGTAGCGAGTTCCACATTCTAACCAATCTCTGTGGTAGCGAGTTCCACATTCTAACCAATCTCTGTGGTAGCGAGTTCCACATTCTAACCAATCTCTGTGGTAGCGAGTTCCACATTCTAACCAATCTCTGTGGTAGCGAGTTCCACATTCTAACCAATCTCTGTGGTAGCGAGTTCCACATTCTAACCAATCTCTGTGGTAGCGAGTTCCACATTCTAACCAATCTCTGTGGTAGCGAGTTCCACATTCTAACCAATCTCTGTGGTAGCGAGTTCCACATTCTAACCAATCTCTGTGGTAGCGAGTTCCACATTCTAACCAATCTCTGTGGTAGCGAGTTCCACATTCTAACCAATCTCTGTGGTAGCGAGTTCCACATTCTAACCAATCTCTGTGGTAGCGAGTTCCACATTCTAACCAATCTCTGTGATAGCGAGTTCCACATTCTAACCAATCTCTGTGATAGCGAGTTCCACATTTTTACCAATCTCTGTGGTAGCAAGTTCCACATTCTAACCAATCTCTGTGGTAGCGAGTTCCACATTCTAACCAATCTCTGTGGTAGCGAGTTCCACATTTTTACCAATCTCTGTGGTAGCGAGTTCCACATTCTAACCAATCTCTGTGGTAGCGAGTTCCACATTCTAACTAATCTCTGTGGTAGCGAGTTCCACATTCTAACCAATCTCTGTGGTAGCGAGTTCCACATTCTAACCAATCTCTGTGGTAGCGAGTTCCACATTCTAACTAATCTCTGTGGTAGCGAGTTCCACATTCTAACTAATCTCTGTGGTAGCGAGTTCCACATTCTAACCAATCTCTGTGGTAGCAAGTTCCACATTTTTACCAATCTCTGTGGTAGCAAGTTCCACATTTTTACCTCTCTGTGGTAGCGAGTTCCACATTCTAACCAATCTCTGTGGTAGCGAGTTCCACATTCTAACCAATCTCTGTGATAGCGAGTTCCACATTCTAACCAATCTCTGTGGTAGCGAGTTCCACATTCTAACCAATCTCTGTGATAGCGAGTTCCACATTCTAACCAATCTCTGTGGTAGCGAGTTCCACATTCTAACCAATCTCTGTGGTAGCGAGTTCCACATTCTAACTAATCTCTGTGGTAGCGAGTTCCACATTCTAACCAATCTCTGTGGTAGCGAGTTCCACATTCTAACCAATCTCTGTGGTAGCGAGTTCCACATTCTAACCAATCTCTGTGGTAGCGAGTTCCACATTCTAACTAATCTCTGTGGTAGCGAGTTCCACATTCTAACCAATCTCTGTGGTAGCGAGTTCCACATTCTAACCAATCTCTGTGGTAGCGAGTTCCACATTCTAACCAATCTCTGTGGTAGCGAGTTCCACATTCTAACTAATCTCTGTGGTAGCGAGTTCCACATTCTAACCAATCTCTGTGGTAGCGAGTTCCACATTCTAACTAATCTCTGTGGTAGCGAGTTCCACATTCTAACCAATCTCTGTGGTAGCGAGTTCCACATTCTAACCAATCTCTGTGGTAGCGAGTTCCACATTCTAACTAATCTCTGTGGTAGCGAGTTCCACATTCTAACCAATCTCTGTGGTAGCGAGTTCCACATTCTAACTAATCTCTGTGGTAGCGAGTTCCACATTCTAACCAATCTCTGTGGGAGCGAGTTCCACATTCTAACCAATCTCTGTGGTAGCGAGTTCCACATTCTAACCAATCTCTGTGGTAGCGAGTTCCACATTCTAACCAATCTCTGTGGTAGCGAGTTCCACATTCTAACCAATCTCTGTGTAAAGAGGTTTCTCCTGAATTCCTTACTGGATTTATTGGTGACTGTCTTATAGTTTCGAACTCCTCCACAAGTGAATACCCTGCACATGGTTCATTATTTGCCTCTCATACTGCAATCAAGCACACATCACTGGCCAAAGGCGGCTGGTGATTAATAGGAAAGCATCTCACCAGCTTACACGGAATATATTTTATTGATGAGGCTGTGTTGGAGCTGAGGAAGAATTGGCACGCTGTGTGCTAAAGCAGGTCCCTGAAAGTCAATGAAATGACTTTAGATGCATTATTGTAACAATTAGTACCTTGCGATGATCTATGTTACTGCACATGAACGGATATGGGATTTTATGCACTTAAAAGTCTATTAATTGCTGAATATAAACAGCAGCTGGTGGTTGTGATCTGTCAAACATACCAAGAACACCATTTGATGTTTATTACAATTTAAATATCAGAGGAAAATACAGAATGGTAACATCACTTATTTGCTTTTTTGTTTAAATCTCCTTGCCCATTTCCCCCCCCTCCCCCTCCCCTGCTGAAGTTGCCAGTTCCTTGTTGGGGTGGAGGTTCCACCGGAACCAGCTGCCCGTAACGTGGCCCATATTCTACCTCAGCTGATGCCCACAGACCTGCAGGGCAGGGGAGGGTGGGGAGTGACTGGATGGATCACAATCAGGAATAGGAGCTCAGATCAGCTGACACAAAGCTCTCTCCCTTTGCAGGTCTCTCTGCCTGTGCAGGCCTCTCCCTGGCCTCTCTGCAGGCCTCTCCCTGGCCTCTCTGCCTGTGCCGGCCCCTCCCTGGCCTCTCTGCCTGTGCCGGCCTCTCTGCCTGTGCCGGCCTCGCTGCGCGGTACCCATGGCTCTGCCAGCTGCCGTTACTGCAGCTCTGTCCTTCTCGGTGGTTCGGGCACCGCAGCACTCGGAGATCTGTGCCACGTGGTAGAGACTCCTACAAATAATGAGAAAGGTTAATGGAATGTTGGCCTTTATCTTAAGGGGGCTGGAATACAAAGGGGTAGAAGTTAAGTTACAGTTCTATAAAGCTCTGGTCAGACCCCATCTGGAGGACTGCATTCAGTTCTGGGCACCTTACCTCGGGAAGGATATATTGTTTATGATGATTAAAGAATTTAACAGGATAGATAGAGAGAAACTGTTTCCTCTGGTGGGGGGGGGGGTCCAGAACAAGCGGGCATAAATTTAAAATTAGAGCTAGGCCGTTCAGGGGTGATGTCAAGAAGCACTTCTTCACACAAAGGGCAGTGGAAATCTGGAACTCTCTCCCCCAAAAAGCTGTTGAGGCTGGGGGGGTCAATTGAAAATGTCTAAATTGAGATCGATAGATTTTTGATAGGCAGGGGGCATTAAGGGACGTGGAGTGAAGGCGGGTAAATAGAGTTAGGATACAGATCAGCCATGATCTCACTGAATAGTGGAACAGGCTCGAGGGGCTGAATGGCCTCCTCCTGTTTCTAATATTCCTAACCTCAAAGCAGCAGATGTCCGAGCCGGGTTTCACCCCACGCACTTTTATTCTTCCGCCAGCACTTTCTCAGTGCAAGGAGTCCTCGGCACACAGGAAGATTAATTAGTTGCTACAACTCCGAGCAGCCCGTGGTATTTGGTTAAAATGTCAGCAAAAGTTCAAAAGTGACGTGTTGGAGCCCAGTGGGATAATAAATTGCCTTCAATACAAATAATATTACAGGTCAGCGATTGCGAAGGGACCGTCACAAATATACATATATATAAAAAAAACTTGCAAGGATTGTGGGGGCTGCAAGATTAACAAAAATCGGTGTTAATAAATCAAACGTCGTTTACTCTTTGTTAAAAGAAAACAGCCACTGTTGGCCCGGATCGGACAGGATCCCTGCCTCTGTTTACTGGGATGTGCGTGCGACCGGAACTGAGTGACCTGCAGAAGCAGCCATCTAGTAATCGGCTCAGTCATTTCCCTACGCTACCACAGTGGCTACACTTCCAAAGTACTTGATTGGCCGGGAGGTCGTGAAAGGCATTATATAAATGCAAGTTCTTTCTTTCTTTCACGGGACGTCGATGTAAAAAAAAAGAAAAGACAGTCCCTCGAGCTCGGCGGCTCAGTTGATTGGTCACGCGCGGCGGTGGCGCGCGCGCTTGGGTTTCCTCATCTCCGCCTCGCCTCGCTCTCCGTGTGATTGGCAGCCGCTGACTCCGGCTCCCACTCCGGCTGGTGGAAGTGGATCTTATACTTCCTTGCCCATCTGGCGAACACGTGCTTCTCCGTGATGAACCGATGGTGGCTCCCCTTGCGCCCAAGCTCGTGCGAGATGTACATCGTGCATTCGTCAATTCCCGAAGGCTCGTAGTAATGGTATGGTACCGAACGGTGAGAGGGGTCCCTAAATAAGACAAAAAACAAACAAACAGTCATCGCATAGGTTCATACTCTCTCCTTACATTACGACAATGACTACACTTCAAAAGTACTTCATTGGCTGTAAAGCGCTTTGGGACATCCGGAGGTCGTGAAAGGCGCTATATAAATATTTCTTTCCTCATCAAAGTTATTTTGTACATTGTTAAACTGGTCTAGAACATTTTAATTCAGTTTACCTCCTCTCCTGAAGATGCCAACTCTACACTAGGGCCAGTTGTCCTCTAGAATCTTGCCCAAGTGGCCATTCGTTATTGAGTACATTCCACCGCGGGGGCCATCGCAGCATCGCAGCATCGCGCACCAACGTCCACTTTCCACAGTGTCAGCCGTGGCTCAGTGGGTAGCACTCTTGCCTCTGAGTTAGAAGGTTGTGGGTTTGAGTCCCACTCCAGAGACTTGCAGTTCTGAGGGAGTCTACAGTTTGCCAATCAATACCTGTGTGCCTGTGTCTAACTTGGAATTCACATCCATACTATGGAAATGCTTTTGTTACAGGGGCCTCCAGGGGACCGCTACAAGTTTATGTTTTGATTTGCCTTCTACTGTTCACCTGTCTACCTTGGATTGTTTTCTTTCTATCTCTCCACGACGGAAGACTTCAGTGAATCAACTTGCTTTCACCTGGTAGTTTATTTTTAAAACTGCTTCTTTGTATTGATCCTTCAGTCTTCACATAGCTCGGTTGTCATTACCCTGGCCACTGAGTCAGAAGGTTGTGGGATCAACCTCTGCTCCAGGACTTGACGACATAAACTAGGCCGACACTTCAGTGCAGTCCTGAGGGAGTGCTGCACTGTCAGAGATGCTGTCTTTTGGATCAGGAGTTTTGATAGAGTAAATAGGGGGAAACTGGCAGGAGAGGACACAGATTGAAGGTAATTGGCAAAAGAACCAGAGGGGAGATGAGAATATGTTTTTATTACACAGCGAGTTATGATGATCTGGAATGCGCTGCATTGATAAAGAAATCACCCTAGATAACAACAACAACTTGTATTTATATAGCACCTTTAACGTAGTAAAATGTCCCAAGGTGCTTCACAGGAGTGTCATAAAACAAAATTTGACACTGAGCCACATAAGGAGATATTAGGGCAGACGTGGTCAAAGAGGTAGATTTTAAGGAGAGTCTTAAAGGAGGAAAGAGAGGGAGATAGGCGGAGAGGTTTAGGGAGGGAATTCCAGAGCTTAGGGCCCTGGCAGCTGAAGGCACGGCCACCAATGATGGAGTGATTAAAATCGGGGATGCGCAAGAGGCCTGAATTGGAGGAGCGTAGACATGTCAGGGGTGTTGTGGGGCTGGAGGAGATTACAGAGATAGGGAGGGGCGAGGCCATGGAGGGATTTGAAATCAAGGATGATAAACGAGGCGTTGCTTAACCGGGAGCCAATGTAGGTCAGCGAGCACTGGGGTGATGGGCGAACGGGACTTGGTGTGAGTTAGGACACAGGCAGCTGAGTTTTGGATGACCTCAAGTTTACGAAGGGTAGAATGTGGGAGTCCAGCCAGGAGTGCGCTGGAATAGTCAAGTCTAGAGGTAACAAAGGCATGGATGAGGGTTTCAGCAGATGAGCTGAGGCAAGGGCTATGCTATGGAGGTGGAAATAGGCGGTCTTAGTTATGGCACGGATATGTGGTCAGAAGCTCATTTCAGGTCAAATATGACACCAAGGTTGGTTCAGCCTCAGACAGATGCTAGGGAGATCGAGTCGGTGGCTATGGAATGGAGTTTGTGGCGGGGACCGAAGACAATGGCTTCGGTCTTCCCAATATTTAATTGGAGAAAATTTCTGCTCATCCAGAACTGGATGTCGGACAAGCAGCCTGACAATTTAGATGCGGAGATGCCGGTGTTGGACAAAAATGAGAAGTCGCACAACACCAGGTTATAGTCCAACAGATTTATTTAAAATTACAAGCTTTCGGAGCTGTCGCCCCTTCCTCAGGTAAAGGTACAATGAGTGAATCTACAATATTTCACAGTATATAAACACAGAAACTGCAGAGATACAATCTTTCAGGGAAGGTGTCCTTACATCAAAGACACACCAGAGCACAGCCAAGACAATGAGATGTGTCACAGGGGGTCCAATGTGTCAAATCCTGCTGTCTGCAGTTTTTTTTGTTTGTTTTTTTTGTGTTTGTTTTTTAAAAACTGGAAAGACAGACAACGATGTCGAGTCACGTTCTGTAGCATGACATGAACGCGATATCCCTATTGAGGCTGTCCTCATGGGTGCGTAACTTGGCTATCAGTTTCTGCTCGATGATTTTGCGTTGTCGTGTCTCGAAGGCCGCCTTGGAGAACGCTAACCCGCAGATCCGAGGCTGAATGTCCTTGACTGCTGAAGTGTTCCCCGACTGGGAGGTAACAATCCTGCCTGGCGATTGTTGCGCGGTGTCCGTTCATACGTTGTCTCAGCGTCTGCATGGTCTCGCCGATGTACCATGCTCTGGGGCATCCTTTCCTGCAACGTATCAGGTAGACAACGTTGGCCGAGTCACATGAGTATGTACCATGTACTTGGTGGGTAGTGTCCTCACATGTGATGACGGTATCTGTGTTGATGATCTGGCATGTCTTGCAGAGGTTGCCGTGGCAGGGTTGTGTGGTGTCGTGGTCGCTGTTCTCCTGACAGCTGGGTAATTTGCTGCGAACGATGGTACTTTTGAGGTTAGGCGGCTGCTTGAAGGCGAGTAGTGGAGGCGTGGGGATGGCCTTAGCAAGGTGTTCGTCGTCATCGATGACATGTTGAAGGCTGCGAAGAACATGGCGTAGTTTCTCCGCTGCGGGGAAGTACTGGACGACGTAGGGTACTCTATTGGTTGTGTCCCGTGTTCGCCTTCTGAGGAGGTCTATGTGGTTTTTCGCTGTGGCCCGTCGGAACTGTTGATCGATGAGTCGAGCGTCATATCCCGTTCTTACGAGGGCGTCTTTCAGTGTCCGTAGGTGTCCATCGCGTTCCTCCTCGTCTGAGCAGACGTCGTCCAGTACTTCCCCGGAGCGGAGAAACTACGCCATGTTCTTCGCAGCCTTCAACATGTCATCGATGACGACGAACACCTTGCTAAGGCCATCCCCACGCCTCCACTACTCGCCTTCAAGCAGCCGCCTAACCTCAAAAGTACCATCGTTCGCAGCAAATTACCCAGCTGTCAGGAGAACAGCGACCACGACACCACACAACCCTGCCACGGCAACCTCTGCAAGACATGCCAGATCATCAACACAGATACCGTCATCACACGTGAGGACACTACCCACCAGGTACATGATACATACTCATGTGACTCGGCCAACGTTGTCTACCTGATACGTTGCAGGAAAGGATGCCCCAGAGCATGGTACATCGGCGAGACCATGCAGACACTGAGACAACGTATGAACGGACACCGCGCAACAATCACCAGGCAGGATTGTTACCTCCCAGTCGGGGAACACTTCAGCAGTCAAGGACATTCAGCCTCGGATCTGCGGGTTAGCGTTCTCCAAGGCGGCCTTCGAGACACACGACAACGCAAAATCATCGAGCAGAAACTGATAGCCAAGTTCCGCACCCATGAGGACGGCCTCAATAGGGATATCGGGTTCATGTCACGCTACAGAACGTGACTCGACATCGTTGTCTGTCTTTCCAGTTTTTAAAAACAAACACAAAAAACAAACACAAAAACTGCAGACAGCAGGATTTGACACATTGGACCCCCTGTGACACATCTCATTGTCTTGGCTGTGCTCTGGTGTGTCTTTGATGTAAGGACACCTTCCCTGAAAGATTGTATCTCTGCAGTTTCTGTGTTTATATACTGTGAAATATTGTAGATTCACTCATTGTACCTTTACCTGAGGAAGGGGGCGACAGCTCCGAAAGCTTGTAATTTTAAATAAATCTGTTGGACTATAACCTGGTGTTGTGCGACTTCTCATTTTTGACAATTTAGAGACAGTGGAGGGGTCGAGAGAGGTAGTGGTGAGGTAGAGCTGGGCGTCATCAGCGTACATGTGGAACCTGATGCTGTGTTTTCGGATGATGTCACCGAAGGATCACCCCTGTGGAACACTCCTGGATAAAGGGATCACCCTGTAGAACATGAGAAGTGACTTGGGGTGAACGGACACCTTTTAAAGGAACTGGGTCTATATCTGATGGGGACGGCGGCTGAGGTTTGGAGAGGTGTTAGCAACACTGCTTGACCTTTTCAGGAATGAAGTCAATGTTCCTTGAAGTAGGGGATTGAAGGGTGGTGGCGAATGGGGACAGAGATCCACCATTGAATAACCATACATAGGCTCCAGATGGGGTGGTCATCATGGGCCGAATGGCCTTTTCTCTCTCTCCCTCCTTCATATCTTTATGAAATTATTATCGCCAGGAGAGAAAAGTGGTTTAAAGATATATTTTCAATCAAGTGCTAAATGTCTTCTAAATTCCTTCGACATCGAAATACATTAAATACAGTGCCGACATGGTCCTAATGAATTAATGCATTTCTATAAAGCCCTGCTTTATGATCTGAACACAAGCGAGTAACATGGTTTAATGAAACACTCCTGCCCTCGGTACAAATGAATGCAAAATGTTGCCTGCTTTGTTCTGATAAAGGATTTAAGTGTGGTTTAAAAAAAAATTCCAAGTTGACTGATGACAGGGTGAAACCTGCAGGAGTTGTATTAATGTTGAAAGCAGTCACACCAGTCAGGCATTATGACATGTTCTCATGCTTTCTCGACAATTAAGGATGAAAACTGCCAATTAGAGTGTATGTAAATCGGAATCACTTGGCGTGCCACCTTCCAGTATGCCAATCGAGCTCTGAAAAGCATTAGTAAATATTTTAAATACTCTGATTTGTACTGTAGATTATTTCATTTTGCAATGTCTCAGAAACAGTTCCTTAGTTATTTGTGGTAAACGATGGACATCTAGAAATGTAACTTTAAAAAATATACTCGGTTTAATTAAGCGCAAGAATCTGATTACACTTGCCAAACTCAACTCTGTTGCCTAGGTTTGATAGACCAGCAGCCTTGGCTCCGTGGGTAGCAATCCCACCTTTGAGTTAGGAGGTTGCGGGTTCTGAGTCCCACTCCAGAGATTTGAGCACGTAATCCAGGCTGATACATCAGTGCAGTACAGAGAGAGTGCTGCATTGTTGGAGGTGCTGTCTTTTGGGTGAGACGTTAAGCCGAGGCCCCATCTGCCCTCTCAGGTGAATGTCAGAGATCCCACTGCAGTATTTAAAGAAGAGCAGAGGAGTTTTCCCTGGTTTTATGACCAATATTTATTCCTCAGACAGCATCACTGAAACAGATTATCTGGTTATTATCACACTGCTGTTTGTGGGATCTTGCTGTGCGCAAATTGGCTGCTGCGTTTCCTACATTACAACAGTGACTACACTTCAGAAGTACTTCATTGGCTGTATAGATGCAAGTTTGATTCTTTTCTTTATTTTGTGAATGCAAGACCAAACAATTTCCCAACACCAAATCAGCTTAGTAGTTTGAATGAACAGTCACTTAACAGAAATTTGCACTGTACACATAGCTACATACAACCGCACTCTCTTTCACACTAATATTTTATGAGCTATGTCAAAAACATCTCATACTCTCTGATGATTTAGCTAGCATAAGTAGATGGTAAGTGAATCACACAGCTCTCGACTCCCCAAAGCCTTTCCACCATCTACAAGGCACAAGTCAGGAGTGTGATGGAATACTCTCCACTTGCCTGGATGGGTGCAGCTGCAACAACACTCAAGAAGCTCGAAACCATCCAGGACAAAGCAGCCCACTTGATCGGCAGCCCATCCTCCACCTTAAACATTCAGTCCCCCCACCACCGTGCACCGTGGCTGCAGTGTGTACTATTCCCAGGAGGCACTGCAGCAACTCGCCAAGGCTCCTTCGGCAGCACCTCCCAAATCCGCGACCTCCACCACCTAGAAGGACATGGGCAGCAGGTGCATGGGAACACCACCACCTCCAAGCTCCCCTCTAAGTCACACACCATCCTGACTTGGAAATATATCACCATTCCTTCATGGTCGCTGGGTCAAAATCCTGGAACTCCCTCCCTAACAGCACTGTGGGAGTACCTTCACCACACGGACTGGAGCGGTTCAAGAAGGCAGCTCACCACCACCTTCTCAAGGGCAACTAGGGATGGGCAATAAATGCTGGCCTTGCCAGTGATTCCCACATCCCGAGAATGAATTTAAAAAACAGACCAGAAGGTCCCAGGCTTGATTTGCAGTCTATGCTGGGTTAGTTGGGGCAGGTGCATGAGATGCACAATTTGCCCCAGTCCCCATTCTGAGGGGTGAAATCAGTTTCGGATTGGTATCCAATAAATCTGCTAATAAGTGGGTGCGCAAGTTGTGTGAAGGCAGGATCGGGCTCAGTTATGATGCCCTCCAACTTCAGGGCTTGCGCGTCCAGATCAGCCACTTGGGACAAAGGACAAGAAGTCAACGTAAAGATCTCATGCCGCGAAACCAACAGCAACAGCTGGGACCTACCTGCAGAGGTTAGGTGGGACCATGCCATAGACGTCAATTCTGTCGCAAAGTTCAAGAGCGATGATCATGGTGAACCAGCCGGTACTCAGCCACGAATTGGAACTTTTCCTAGAAAAGAAACATTTTGTTCTTTCGTAGCACCACGGTGAGAAAAGCATTTATTACAAAACATTTTACATGGCGGGTGAAGCTAGGACACTCGTTGAAGAAACAGCGGGAAAGAGCAAGGGAAGCTGGCAGACTCGGTCTCCTGGAAATACGAGATCAAATAGTGTCAGCCGTGGCTCAGTGGGTAACACCCTCGCCTTTGCATCAGAAGGCTTGTGGGTTCACATCCCACTCCAGAGACTTGAACACACAATCCAGGCTGACGCTCTCGTGCAGTACTGAGGGACTGCTGCGCTGTCAAAGGTGCCATCTCTCGGATGAGATGTTAAACCAGTGGCCCAGTCTGTCCTCTCAGGTGGATGTAAAAGAGCCTATTCGAATAAGAGCAGGGGGGTTTATCCCTGGTGTCCAGGCCAATATTTAAACAGATGATCTGGATATTTATTTTATTGCTGTTTGTGGGAGCTTGCCGTGTGCAATTTGGCTGCCGCGTTTCCTACATTCGAACAGTGACTACACTTCAAAAGTACTTTAGCAAAATACTGCGGATGCTGGAAATCCGAAATAACAACAGAAAACGCTGGAAAAACTCAGCAGGCCAGGCAGCATCCGTGGAGAGAGAAAGAGAGTTGACGTTTCAGGTCGATGACCTTTCATCAGAACTGGGAAGAGCTGGAAATCAAATAGATTTAAGGCCAGGGTAAAGCTGGGAAAAGGGGGAGGGGATAAAGGAACTAAGGAGGAGATGAAGAGACATTAAGAGACATTAAGAGATATGCAAGGCTAGAGGTGGTGTTAATGTGACAGATTAAGGCTGAATGAAGTGTGAAATCCACTGGCAGAATGAAGGACAGCTGCCAGCTTCTAGGAGGAAAAAAAAGGTGGGGGGGACAAATAAAAGGGTGGATAAAATAAAATATAAATGTGATTGGAGCTGAGGTTATGATCTAAAATTGTTGAACTCGATATTGAGTCCAGAGGGCTGTAGCGTGCCTAAACGAAAGATGAGGTGCTGTTCCTCGAGCTTACGCTGAGCTTCCGTGGAACAGTGTAATAGGCCGAGGACGGTGAGGTCAGAGTGGGAGTGAAGCGGTGAATTAAAGTGACAGGCCACCGGGAGCTCGGGGTCCCCCTTACGGACTGAACGGAGGTGTTCCGCAAAGCGGTCACCCAATCTGCGTTTGGTCTCCCCAATGTAGAGGAGTCCACATCGTGAGCAGCGAATACAGTATACTAAATTGCAGGAAGTACAAGTAAATCGCTGTTTCACCTGGAAGGGGTGTTTGGGGCCCTGGACAGTGGGAAGAGGGGAGGTATAAGGGCATGTGTTGCATCTCCTGCGCGTGCACGGGAAGGTGCCGGGCGAAGGGGAAGGGGTGCTGGGGGTGGTAGAGGAGTGGACTAGGGTGTCGCGGAGGGAGCGGTCCCTGCGGAATGCTGAAAGGGGAGGTGAGGGGAAGATGTGTTTGGTGGTGGGATCACGCTGGAGGTGGCGGAAATGGCGGAGGATGATCCGTTGAATGTGGAGGCTGGTGGGGTGAAAGGTGAGGACAAGGGGAACCCTATCGTGGTTCCGGGAGGGAGGGGCAGGGGTGAGGGCAGATGTGCGGGAGATAGAACGGACACGGTCGAGGGCCGTGTCGACCACGGTAGAGGGGAATCCTCGGTTGAGGAAAAAGGAAGACATGTCGGAAGCACTGGTATGGAAGGTGGCATCATCAGAGCAGATGCGGCGGAGACGGAGAAACTGGGAGAATGGAATAGAGTCCTTACAGGAGGCGGGGTGGGAGGAAGTGTAGTCCAGGTAGCTGTGGGAGTCGGTGGGCTTGTAGTGAATGTTAGTCAATAACCTATCCCCAGAGATGGAGATGGAGAAGTCGAGGAAGGGAAGGGAAGAGTCGGAGATGGACCATGTGAAGGTGAGGGAAGGGTGGAAATTGGAAGCATAGTGAATGAAATGTTCTAGTTCAGGGCGAGAGCAGGAGACGGCACCGATACAGTCATCAATGTACCGGAAAAAGAGGTGAGGGAGGGGACCCGAGTAGGACTGGAACAAAGAGTGTTCCACATATCCCACGAAAAGGCAGGCATAGCTAGGACCCATGCGGGTACCCATAGCAACACCTTTAATTTGGAGGAAATGGGTAGAGTCAAAGGAGAAGTTGTTCAATGTGAGAACAAGTTCAGCCAGGCGGAGGAGGGTGGTGGTGGATGGGGACTGGTCAAAAGTACTTCATTGGTTGTGAAGTGCTTTGGGAGGTCCTGAGGTCATGAACGATGCTACAGAAATGAAAATCTTATATATAATAGCCTAAAATGCCTACATAATAACTGTGACCATACTTCAAAAGTAACTCATTGGTGTGTGAAGCGCAATGGGACATCCTGAGGATGTATTTATAGTGCGTCTTTCACAAGGTCTTGTATTTACATAGCGCCTTTTAAAGTAGTAATACATCCCAAGGCTCTTCACGGGAGTGTAATCAGACAAAATTTGACACCGAGCCACATCAGGAGATATTAGGGCAGGTGACCAAAAGCTTGGTCAAAGAGGTAGGTTTTAAGGAGCGTCGTAAAGGAGGAAAGAGAGACGGAGAGGTTTCGGGAGGGAATTCCAGAGCTTAGAGCCCAGGCAACTGAAGGCACTTTCTCATTGTTTGTGATATCAGCTGATGCAACTTAATGCCTTCATCTAAAATTAGTCCACAGTATTCCAATGGAAGCATTAGCCTAGTAAATGGAGAGCGAAATTTCAGACAAATGCATTAAGTGTTCATCCATCAGTATCTCAAAATAGTACTCTCGCCTCTCGAGTCAGAAGGTCATGGTTTCAAGTCCCACTCCAGGAACTTCAGCACAAAATCCAGACCGACACTCCAGTGCAGTGCTGAGGGAGTGCTGCACTGTTGGAGGTGCCGTCATTCGGATGAGACGTTAAACCGAGGCTCCGTCTGCCTTCTCAGGTGGACGTGAAAGATCCCACAGCACTATTTCGAATAAGAGATGGGGGTGTTCTCCCCGGTATCCTGGCCAGTATTTATCCCTCAACTAACATCACTAAAACAGATTATCTGTTTGTGGGACTTTACTGTGCGCAAATTGGCTGCCGCATTTCCTACATTACAACAGTGACTACACTTCAAATGTACTTCATTGGCTGTAAAGCGCTTTGGGACGTCCTGAGGTTGTGAGAGGCGCTATATAAATGTAATTCTTTCTTTCTTTTTACTTCCTAGGCTTGTAATGCAAGCATGGTTTTCTCTCTCTTTGCTTTGTATTCCTTAAATAAATTTCCCGATGCTGCCAGCCATCACTGTACAGGTTATTTTTACTCATTGCATGTTAGACGTTTTAATACAGCATGGCCTAGATTTTCTGGTGTTTAAGATGATTAAAGCATTTGATTGGGTAGATAAAGAGAAATTATTTCCCCTGGTGGGGGAGTCCAGAACAAGGGGGCAAAACCTTAAAATTAGAGCTAGGGCCGTTCAGGGGTGATGTCAGGAAGCATTTCTTCACACAAAGGGTGGTGGAAATCGGGAACTCTCTCCCCCAAAAAGCTGGGCTGGGGTCAATTTAAAACTTCAAATTTTTGTTAGGCAAGGATATTAAGGGATATGGAGTGAAAATTCCCCTCTTCCTTCTCACCTGAAGGCTTTTGACTCCTGCCTGGGATGTAGTCTGACCGCTGCTGCCCATCATAGAGACCCTCACTCAAGTGGCCACTATTCAGGCGTGAGCCGAGACAACGAGCGGCGATAGGTCAACGGCCAATGTGGAGGAGGAAGAGGACACCGTGGCCAAGGCCAATCATCTCCTCGTCTAATCTCCAAACAATGCACATTTCTAACAGGGGTTTCTGGAAAACATTCAGGAATGTTGGAGCTCCTGCAGGGCTTTCCCCCTTCCTTGACCCAATCCTTAAGGTGTCCTGAAAAGCAGGAGCCAAGCATGGGAACAACAGAATCGTAATTTAGACCCCATATAATTCTTTGAGAATAATCTATGAAATAAGATCTGCTCATTTGCATTTCTCCTGCAGCTGAGAACATTCATCACTGTTAATGTACACGAGATATTTCTTATGAAATGAAAAAAGGCTATCATTTGGTATTTTTGGTTGATGGGAGCTCAGCTATGTTATCAATTAAATCTGGTGAACTTCATCACTTCCTACTCAAAACACTTTTCCTGAAGTAAAGACTTCTCTGTTGTCATGGGAACTTGGCATCCCAGCCGATCTGCTACAACAGAACAAGGGCTGTGGGCGATGTTCCTCACCTGATCCTTTTTTTAAGACCATGATGCAGATGCCTTTTTGAAACTGGCTCCTGGCTCACAGTTCCCAAATCTTGCTCCCCAATTACTGCTAAGCTCTGTGCCCTTCTTCTCTTCCCTTTTTGGTAACATATGCTGTCTGGTGTCAGTCTGTGGCACTGCCAGGGCTCTGTTGGGTGGAGGGTGGGGGGCTGATTCTTTAAATGGAGTGCAAACTTGGGCGCATCGGTTCCTGGGCTTTGTTTTCATCCAAAACTCTGCTGCCCGTGTCCCAACTCGCACCAAGTCCCTGTTCGCCCATCACCAACTGTGCTCGCTGACCTACATTGGCTCCTGGTTAAGCAATGCCTCAGTTTTCAAATCCCTCCATGGCCTCGCCCCCTCCCTATCTCTGTAACCTCCTCCAGCCCCACAACCCTCTGCTATCTCTCCGCTCCTCCAACTCTGGTCTCTTGCGTATCCCCGATGATATTCGCTCCACCCTTGGCGGCCGTGCCTTCAGCCGCCTGGGCCCCAAGCTCTGGAAATCCCTCCCTAAACCTCTCCTCCTTTAAGACACTCCTTAAAATCTACCTCTTTGACCAAGCTTTTGGTCACCTGTCCTAATATCTCCTGATGTGGCTCAGTGTCAGATTTTCTCTGATTATGCTCCCGTGAAGAGCCTTGGGATGTATTATTACTTTAAAAGGCGCTGTATAAATGCAAGTTGTTGATGTTGTTGTTTAGACGAACAGATGGCCTTAACTTTACTGCAATTCTGCCTGGTGCAGCCAATGGGGGATAAAGCGGTGTTCACAATGGTGAAATATGCACCAAATCTACCCAGAACCTGCAATGGGACCAGGGAATGTCAGGGCCATTTGCTGTGCGATTGCCTCATAAAGGTAATCTCCGCTTGGGAACAGAGAAATTCCTAGACATAAAAAAGGCCAAGTTCCATCCAGTTCGCCTTCTACCAACCTGGTCACATGATACAATAATGGAGTTGTTGACTAATCATGGCGATCATTCTCTATCAATTAGTCTACAGCAGACCCAGGCATGAGGTGAGGGCCAGGGGGCTTGAGTGCCGCAACTAAGACGCAGGCCTGAGTGCCAAGGTAAGATGCCTGGGCTCATCAGTTGTATGTTGTTTGGTCAGTGGTGATTGGTGCCAGATCACTGATAACGCAGTCGGAAAATACACAAGTTTCAGCACAGAGGGAGGCCATTCAGCCCAACGTCCCTGTGCTGGTGTCATTGCATCAGAGCTACCTACTCCACGCCCATTCCCCTGCTCTATCTCCATGCCCTTTAATATCTTTCTAGTGAAACATCCCAAGGTGCTTCACAGGAGCGTATTCAGACAAAAAATTGACTCCGAGCCACATCAGCAGATATTTGGACAGGTGAGGTAGGTTTTAAGGAGTGTCTTGTTGTTGTTGTAGGGAGGGAATTCCAGAGCTTAGGACCTAGACAGCTGAAGGAACGGCCGGCAATGATGGAGCGATGAAAATCGGGGATGTGCAAGAGGTCAGAATTGGAGGAGCGCAGAGATCTCGGAGGGTTGTAGAGCTGGAGAGGTTACAGAGAGAGGGAGGGGGAGCGAGGCTTTGGAGGGATTTGAACATGAGGATGCGAATTTTAAAACCGAGGCATTGTTGGACCGGGATCTAATGTAGGTCAGCGAGCACAGGGGGGGTGATGGGTGGGCGAGTGGGACGTCCCGTCTTTGCACGGGCTGCCACATTCCCTCCGTACCTGTCCTTCCCGGTCTCTCTCTCGAAGAGTTCGTCAAAGTGCAGCATCTTCTGCCGCGTGATGGTGTGCAGCTTCAGCCTGGGCAGGATGCGGTGGATAAGCTGCAGGTGGTTGTAAAGCCGCCCCTTGCCGTCCCTCCTCATGCAGCTGCTGGGGCCCCAGAAGATGAAGGCCGGGTCCCGGCTGGCGTTGAGCAGCTCGCCGCCCTTCTGCAGCAGCCGCTGGATGCTGGAGTGAGCAACCACCCGGAGACTCGTCCTCCGGCCCACGTCCTCCTGGTAGCCCCGCGTTGGCGCATCATTCATCCTTATGACGCACTCCGCGCGGTCGATCTCGGCCCCGCGCCGGCTCCCGATGAGGTGCCCGGAGCTGGTGACCAGAGCGCAGTCGTTACAGTGCACTTGCAGACCCTGAAACAACAAAGAAAAAAACGACGTCTTGGCTAATCCTTTGCTAAAACAACGAAGACAGGTCGACTTCCATTGATACAGTAGCTCCAAAACACTTCACGTGATAGCCGTGACTCAGTGGGTAGCACTCTCGCCTCAGAGTCAGACGGTTGTGGGTTCACATCCCATTCCAGAGTTAAAAATCTAGGCTGACACTCCAGTGCAGTACTGAGGGAGTGCTGCACTGTCAGAGATGCCATCTTTCAACTGTGATGTTACACCGAGGCCCCGTCTGGCCTCTCGGATGAATGTAAAAGATCCCATGGCGCTATTTCAAAGAAGAACAGGGGAGTGCTCCCCGGTGTCCCGGCCAATATTTATCCCTCAACCAACATCACTAAAAACAGAGTATCTGGTCATTATCACAATGCTGTTTGTGGGAGCTTGCTGTGTGCGAATTGGCTGCCGTGTTTCCTACATTACAACAGTGACTACATTTCAAAAATTACTTCATTGGCTGTAAAGTGCTTTGGGACGTCCTGAGGTCATGAAAGGCGCTATATAAATGCAAGTCTTTCTTTTTTTTCTTTCAAACACAATGGGCCAGAAATTCGGCTCTCCGGCTTCCCGCGGGTGCAAGGATCACGCGCGTACTTACCTACCGCGCCTGCCGTTGTGCTTAGGGCCCGCGTGAAATTTGGCTCCTGGGCCTCCTGCAGCTGCCGGCGCGCAGTGCTTGCGTATCCCAGGGGCGCAGTTAGTTCGAAGCGTCCCCTGGGATCACGTGGGCCATGGAGAGCCAATCGGAGCAGGGAATCTCCATTCATAGATTTTGACAGGAAGACCTGTCAAATCTATGAATAGAGATCGGCCCCAAAACCTCACTAAAACTTCAAATAAATAAAAAAAAAAATCACATTTTTAAAATAACTATAAATTACATAAATTAACTACTTTAAACAAAAATTTTAATTTTTGAAAAAATTAATTACACTTTTTAACGGTGCTAAAAATAAACTTACCTTTCTTTAAAGTATGTAAAAAAGATAAACCTGTTGAAAAAATGTTTAAATTGTACTGAATTCACCACTTACCTTGTTAAAAGCAGGCCTTGCGCCTCCTTTTTTCCTGCGCAGCTTCTCCGTACTTACCCTCACGGAGAAACCTGAAAAAAAAAACGAAGTTCGCTGCATGCGCGCTGCCTCTCCGGCGCACGCGTTCGACTTACGTTCCCCTGAAGGAAGGGGTTCAGAAGTTCCGGTTTCCAGCGCATGCGCGAAACCAGCACTTTCGTTGGGTCTACGGGTGAGTACACTGCGCGTACTCACCCGTGGAGACCCGAATTTCTGGCCCAATGAATTACGTTGGAGTACAGTGACTGTGTTTTGCAGGCAAACACTGTGGCCACGATAAACATGACCTCACAAACAGCAATGTGTGAATGACTAGTTACTCTTTTTTTTGTTGATCATGGTTGAGGGAGGAATATTGGCCAAGAAACCAGGAGAACTCCCTATTGTCCTTCAATTGGTGCCATGGCATGTGTAGCGTCAACCTAAACCACCAAAACTGGCAAACAGGGCCTCGACCTAATGTCGAATCTGAAAGTCGGCACCTCCGACAATGCAGCACTCCATTAGTACTGCGCTGAGGTACCACCTTAGATTGTATGCTCCAATACTGGTGTGGCACGTCCACCCACAATCCACAAAAGTCCTACGATATACAACAATCTCATTTCCTACAAATTGAGCCAAAACGAGTCTGCTGATTCTCAAAGGCAGCTTCACTGTGGCTGTATTCACAGATCTGCTGTTGGTATGGAGTCGTTCCCACCTCACGTCAACGTTACACCTGTAAACCTAGAGTTTAAGCCCAACCTGACTCTGGAGTGAAGTGGAGCGAGGCTCAGGAGGTAGATTCACTCCGACCTCAGGTCGAGGCCCGATACTGGATTTAAGCTGCATTTAGAACAACAACTAGCATTTATATAGCGCCTGGTTAAACGTCACAAGTCGCTTCACAGGAGCGCTTTCAGACAAAAACTGACACTGAGCCACGTAAGGAGATATTAGGACAGGTGACCAAAAGCTTGGTCAAAGAGGTAGGTTTTAAGGAGTGTCTTAGAGAGAAAGGTGAAGAGGTTTAGGGAGGGAATTTCAGAGCTTGGGGCCTAGGTGGCTCTCTGCGCCTCTCTACTTCTCCTTCCTCCTTTAAGACGCTCCTTAAAACCTACCTCTTTTCTGCCTTAATATCTCCTTATGTGGCTCAGTGTCAAGTTTTGTTAGAGAACGTTCCTGTGAAGCGCCTTGGGACATTTTACTACGTTAAAGGCGCTATATAAAGACAGTTTTGATGAGCTCAATTTTTTAATACTAGAATTGAATCTGCCTCCACCACCCTTCAGGCAGTGCATTCCAGATCCCAACCACTCGCTGCGTAAAAAGTTTTTCCTCATGTCGCCTTTGGTTCTTCTGCCAATCACCTTAGATCTGTGTCCTCTGGTTCTCGACCCTTCCACCAATGGGGACAGTTTCTCTCTATCTACTCTGTCTAGACCGCTCATGATTTTGAACACCTCTATCAAATCTTCTCTCAACCTTCTCTGCTCTAAGGAGAACAACCCCAGCTTCTCTAGTCTATCCATGTAACTGAAGTCCCTCATCCCTGGAACCATTCTTGTAAATTTTTTCTGCTCTCTAAGGCCTTCACATCCTTCCTAAAGTGCGGTGCCTAGAATTGGACACAATACTCCAGTTGTGGTCAGACCAGTGTTTTATAAATGTTCATCATAACTTCCTTGCTTTTGTACACTATGCCTCTATTTATGAAGTCTCGTTTATCCATCACCCCTGTGCTCGCTGACCTACATTGGCTCCTGGTTAAGCAACGCCTCGATTTCAAAATTCTCATCCTTGTTTTCAAATCCCTCCGTGGCCTCGCCCCTTCCTATCTCTGTAACCTCCTCCAGCCCTACAACCTGCCGAAATATCTGCGCTCCTCCAATTCTGGCCTCTTGCACATCGTTCCACCATTGGCGGCCTTGCCTTCAGCTGTCTAGGCCCTAAGCTCTGGAATTCCCTCCCTAAACCTCTACGCCTCTCTACTTCTCCTTCCTCCTTTAAGACGCTCCTTAAAACCTACCTCTTTTCTGCCTTAATATCTCCTTATGTGGCTCAGTGTCAAGTTTTGTTTGATAACATTCCTGTGAAGTGCCTTGGGACATTTTACTACGTTAAAGGCGCTATATAAATGCAAGCTGTTGTTGATGGGAGAACGAGACTTGGTACGAGTCAGGAAAGGGGCAGCAGAGTTTTGAATGAGCTCAATTTTTTAAATACTAGAATTATAGTATTGGTCTGAAGCCAAACTGCTTCACCACAGATCCTACAGTAAAATGCAGCACGGCTGAGACTGTCAGTCAGTGCCAGCTTGGCACTGTACCCAACCTGGAACCTGATTCAATTGGCCTAAATCACTGAAAGTGTGTAACAGCATGCCCGAACTAATCCTACCACACATTCAACTGCCGGTGTAATGTCTCATTTGTTATTGTTCATGTGTATCATGCACGGTGTATCATGCAACCTACTAAGCTTTTGGTCACCTGCCCTAATTTATCCTTACGTGGCTTGGTGTCAAATTTTTTGTCTTAAAATACTCCCGTGCAGTGTCTTGGGACGTTTTACTATGTTAAAGGCGCAATATAAATACAAGTTGTTGTTGTTGTGTACTACAGAACTCGAAGACACATAAAACACAGCCGTCAGCGAAAATCAGAGAACAGTACAGCACAGAAGGAGGCCATTTGGCCCATTGAGTCTACACCGGCTCTTTCGAAGAGCAATCCAGTTAGTCCCACTCCCCCCGCTCTTTCCCCATATCCCTGTGATTTTTTTTTCTCCTTCAAGTATTTATCCAATTCCCTTTTGAAGGCTAGTATTGAATCTGTGTCCACCAGCCTATCAGCAGTGCATTCCAAATCCTAACCCTTAGCCTAACTGGAAAATGGGACAACTCTTGCAATCAAAGGCAGCTAGAATCGTACAGCACAGAAGGAGGCCATTCGCCCCAACGTGCCCGTGTAGGCTCTTTGAATCAGCTATCCAATTAGTCCCACCACTCCCACTCGTTCCCCTGCAAATTTCTTCTTTTCAAGTATTTATCCGATTCCCTTTTGAAATTTACTATTGAATCTGCTTCCACCGCCCTTTCAGGCAGCGCATTCCAGATCACAACAACTCGCTGCGTAAAAAAAAAAAATCTCCTCATCGCTCCACTGGCTCTTTTGTCAATAATCTTAACTCTGTGTCCTCTGGTTACCGACCCTCCTGCCAGTTGCTCCCCCATCTACTCTCATCAAAACTCCTCATAATATTGAGCACCTCTACTCAATCTCTCCTTAACCTCCTCTGCTTGAAGGAGAACAATCCCAGCTTCTCCAGTCTTTCCACATAACCAGAGTCCCTCATCCCTGGTACCATTCTGGTAAATCTTGTAAAAGCTAGACATTCAATAAATCTTTACAGACAGAGACTTGGCATGCGATTTATGATTCGAGTTAAAATTAAAAGTGTTCACGATTCCTAAACGGAAATATTTACATTCAGTTCCCTCTTCGTAATTGCAAGTAACTTTGATGTACTGTGCCCGTCAGTGAGAAAATGCTAAGCTGAGACAATTCTTCCAGCGACATTTAACACAGAGCAAGGGTGACAAGGCAGTACATTGAATGAATTGCACTCCACACATTTAAGTGCAGTAAACAAATCTCTGAACATAATTTCACACTTCACGTTAAAAATAACCGGACTTGGTTAGTTTAGTTACAGTAATGACAGCTGTCGCTGGTCTAGCTTGAAATTCATTCATCGTGGGTGAAACCTTTTCAGGGTCTTCGATCGTCACTGGCCCGAAACCCAAGGTGTACTTTGACTTCAGGCCAGTGGAACATATTTATTTGTAGCCCGACAGGCAAATGGAAGTGGACGATATAATGAAGTGGCTCCAACCGAGGGCTGGCTCCAGGCCGAGACAACTGACTCTTTCACTGGTGGGTGTCTCTCCTAGTTTGAAACCGAGACTGAGGAAGGAGGGAGAGAAAAAAGGAAAGAAAATAAATAAAGAACACGCCCTGCTACTAATTCACCTACTCTATACGAGAAAGAAAAAAAGAGAAAAAGAAAAAGATTTATATAGTGCCTTTCCACACATCAGGACATCCCAAAGCACTTTACAACCAATTTAATTTTGAAGCAGTGGACAGGGGAATGTCTATGGATGTTATTTATAGGGACTTCCAGAAGGCATTTGATAAAGTCCGCATAAGAGACTGTTAACTAAGGTTGAAGCCCATGGAACTGAAGGCAAATTATTGAGCTGGTGAGGAGATTGGCTGAGCGGCAGGAGACAGGCAGTAGGGATAATGGGCAGGTACTCAAATTGGCAGGATGTGGCTAGTGGTGTCCCGCAGGGATCTGTGTTGGGGCCTCAACTATTCACAGTATTTATTAACGACTTAGATGATTGCATAGAAAGTCATCAATCCAAATTTGCCGATGACTCAAAGATAGGTGGCATTGTAGGCAGTGTAGATGAAAGCAAAAAATTACAAAGGGATATTGATAGATTATGTGAATGGGTAAAACTGTGGCAAATGGATTTCAATGTAAGCAATTGTGAGGTCATCCACTATGGAAGTAAAAAAGATAGAACAGAGTACTTTCTAAATGGTGAAAAGCTAAAAGCTGTGGATGTCCAAAGAGTATGCCCTAGAATTTAGAAGGTTATGGGGTGATCGGATCGAAGTTTTCAGGATATTAAAGGGAACAGATAGAGTAGATCGAGAGAAACTATTTCCGCTGGTTGGGGATTCTAGGACTAGGGGGCATAGTCTAAAAATTAGAGCCAGAGTTTTCAGGAGTGAAGCTAGGAAACACTTCTACACGCTAAGGGTGGGAGAAGTTTGGAACACTCTTCTGCAAACGGCAACTGATGCTAGATCAATTGTTAATTTTAAATCAAAGATTGATAGCTTTTTGTTAACCAAAGGTATTAAGGGATATGGGGCAAAGGCGGGTATATGGAGTTAGGTCGCAGATCAGCCATGATCTCATTGAATGGTGGAACAGGCTCGAGGGGCTGAATGGCCGCCTCCTGTTCCTATGTTCCCAAGAGCAGTCACTGTTGTAATGAAGGGAAATGCAGCAGTTCATTTTTACGCAGCAAGGTGCCACAAAACAATGGCCTAGAAATTCAGGGGTTTAACGCCGGCCGTTAAGGCCCATTTTGAAGAAAAGACGGCGACCAACTCGCTTCCGTCCACTTCCGGTGGGTCCCGCGGTGGCCGCCATTTTGGGCAGGTCGGCAGCACTGCTGTCGCCGGCCCTCACTGCAGAAATGGAAACGAGGCAGGTCGTGACGTCAATGAGTGTCCAACGCTGATTTGGCGCACGGTCTGCCATTTTCAACGTCACCGCTCAATTTACTGCCCTCGCCTAACCACGACCAGCTGACCAAGCGTTCAGCAGCAGGAAGGAGCCCCCGGCTAGCGCTATTTAAAGCACGGTCAACAACTGGCAGCGGACATGCTTCTTCAGTTCTACCGGTTCTGTCTAAGTTTCTGCAACTCTTGAAGCTTTCTAAACTTGTTTAAAGTTGCTGAGGTCACAGGGAGTCGTGCTGCAAGTGGAGAAGGCCTTGCTTCTCATTTAAAGGTTTCTGCTCACACCCTGCTCACAGTCATGGGGGCTCTACTCGCAGCTCCCCTCGCGCTCGAGTATCGTGGGGAAACGGAGCGGAGGCAGCGAAGAGGGGAGGGAGGAGGGCGGCTCTCAACAGGAGACCTTACCCACCTAGGGTCTTCTGAGAGCACTTCTCTTACCTCCACTTAAGCCAGGAGCAGCGTATTCGACGGCTCCGCTTCAGCAAGGAGGTGGTCACAGAACTCTGCCACCTCCTGGAACCAGACCTGCAGCCTCAGAGCAGAGCGACGACGGCTCTCCCCAGTGGCCCTCAAAGTCACCGTAGCCACAATTATTTCGCCAGCGGATCCTTCAGCCTGGAGCAGGTGACATGGCGAACATCTCCCAGTTCGCTCCATCACTGTATCCGGGAAGTCACAGAGGCTCTCTACTCCAGGAGAAGGGACTACATTGTCTTCGCTCTGAACAGAGGGGCTTTGTGGGCGCCGCATTGCAATCCTGAGCTGTACCGTAACCGTAAAGGCTACCACTCAATTAATGTGCAGTTGTTGTGTGACCATGCCCAGTGCATCATGATGGTGAATTCCCGCTATCCTGGCAGCAGTCATGATGCCTTCATCCTGCGCCAGTCCGGTGTGCCAGCAATCTTCCAGTCATCACGTCAAACCTGAGGGTGGCTGCTTGGAGACAAGGGCAATCCGCTCTGCACCTGGCTGATGACTCCCCTCCGCAACCCCACCACTCGTGGTCAGCACTCATATAATGAGAGCCATGCTTCCACCAGGAACGTCATTGAGCAGACCACCGAGGTGCTCAAGCAACGGTTCCGCTGCCTTGACCGGTCGGGAGGAGCCCTCCAGTACTCGCTGGAGTGGGTGTCCCATTTCGTGGTGGTCTGCTGCACGCTCCACAACTTCGCCATCATGAGGGCTCAGCCCTTGCCACCAGGGGTTGCGGGACCACCTCAGGAGGAGGAGGAAAAGGAGGAGGAGGAGGAAAAGGAAGAGGAAGAGGAGGAAAAGGGAGGAGGCAGGCAGCAAATCCCCGTTCCGGACAGGCTGTCTGTGAGCGCCTCATCAGACTCCAATTTGGCAGATTGAAACCCCAGATCCCCGTTGATCACCACTCTCCCATCATACCATCCCTGTGTCACGGAACATCACAGCGTCCTCTTGGACACAAAGCTGAAATGTGAGTCACCACAAAACACACATTCCAAACAAAATTAATAAATTTATCAAAATCCAATCAAAATGACAATCTTAACTGTTCACCCTTGTGCATTCTCCAAGTGTCTGTCTTTCGTGTTCCTTTGCCTACTCTAGTGCTCCCACGCAGTGCTCCCCCAGTGGCTGCAGCAGGGCTGGTGAAAAGCTGCTGACTTTCAGTGGGGGAGACTGCAGATGGACTTGCAGGACAACCTCGACCAGCTGTGGCCCTAGAAGGCCCAGCTGTAGACTGCCCCACCTCAGGCATGGGCGACAGCAGTCTGGGCTGGCTGGCTGACAGGCAGTAGCAAGAGCAATGTCGGAGTGGCAGTGTCTGGAGTAGGAATGCTGTCATCCTGAGAGGGACAGCAGGTTCTCAGCTCCACAGACCCGCTGTGACTCCCCCGGGGCGGCGCCTCAGCATTCCTAGCAATCTGTTGGAGCACAGATTGCTGGCCTGCTGCGACACCGTGCAAGCCCCTTTCGACACTCGTAAACCCAGCCACGATGGCAGCAGTCTGAGCTTCTGTGGCAGCAAGCCGAGACTGCAGGAGAGCAGTCTGCGCTTCCACTGCAGCACTTAGACGTTGGGTCGCTTCCGCCTGTACTGCAATGGAAGCTGCAAGATCGCCCATCACACGCAGCATCATCCGTATGTCTACAAAGTCTCTCCTGGAGTTGTCCATCATTTCCAGCCTGGAAATCATGGGCTCCAAGCTCTGCGCAAAGCCCTGTGCAATGTTGGAGCCGGACTCCTCCATGCTCCTTAACACTGACAAGAGACTCTCTTGGCAGGCTTGCCATTGCACCTAGCATTTCCGTGTGCATGCCCATCACCCTTCATCTGAAGGCCGCCCCATCGCGGTCATCATCCGAGTCCTGTGGAGCAGAACACGTGCGCGAACTTGCCCCTTGGGGAGCTGGCACCCGAGCTACCCTTTCCCCCTGGCCTGGCTGCAGCCTACTCACCACGTGCAGATCCCGCCTCTCTACTACCCTCTAAAGTACACGCAGTGCCATTTTCTGAGCTGGTGTCCACAAGTGTCAAATGCAGTGCAGGTGCCTCTTCTTCTTCATCTCTCTGTCATTTTGCTGATGATGAGGGACAGGCTGTGCTGGTGGCACTTCTTGGGTATCTGAAAGCAGATAGGCACATGGGTCAGATTGTGGTGAGGGGAGAGTGGGGGAGAAAGCAAGATATCCGAGCATACACCACCAGCAGCTTGTAAGTGAGAAGAGATTGTGGGATGAGGGGGAAGTGGGATGTGAGAAGAAGGATTAGGTATGACCATACCGTCATCATCAGCAATGGTTTCAACTTCCCCGCTGGCCACGGACTCGGTCACTGCCCCTCCAATACTTCCAAGGTCAGATTCCTCAAGGTCGGTCAGGGTCTCGATCCTGGCTTGGCCGCCTCCGGTCTGCTGGTGCTCACGGCGGTTGTGAGCCACCTTTGCCTGCAAGAGAAAGGGAAGTGTGTCAGTGAGTGTTGTGCAATGTGTTTGTGTGATGTGCCTGCCACGGTTGAAGAGCTGTCAGTGTGTGCAAGGCGTGAGATGTGGGTGTGAGTGTTGCAGTAGTGGTAAGTGTGTGAGGCTGAAGCTATGATTGTGAGATGCGAGTGGTGATAGCTAGAGATTGTTGGTAGGTGAGTGATGGGAGTGTGGTGCATTGAGCAGTGTGAGAGGCTTGTGGTGCAGATGGTGGGATATGGCATTTGCTGAAGCCTTCACTCACCTTGTCCAGCCGTGTGAGGTCATTAAACTTTCTGCGGCACTGGATCCAGGTCCTTGGGACAACACTGGTGGCTGTGACGGATTGTGCAATCTCTTCCCATAGCCGTTTGCTGATGAGCTTGGATGGCCTCTTGCCTCCCTACGGGTAAAGGACAGCCCACCTTCGTTGGACTCACCAGGACCAAGGCCTCCAGTGCAGCATCTGAAACTCGTCTGGCTCTCTCTCTTGGGCCGTTGTGTCTCCAGGCTGACAATGAGGTGCTTCTGCAACAAAGCACCTCCCCTTTAAATAGTACAGAGAACCTAGGCCAAACTTCATCAGCCAGTAGACTGCACCTGTTGAGCACTAAGGCCATCAGCAGCACGTTTAGCGCGGAGATCAGCGCTCCAATCGTGTTAATTAGCAGGCAGCACAAATTTTACATGCTGCTTGCACCACTTGGAAGCGGTGCAGGCAAATAGCGCTGGCCAGTGCCCCCGCCCCTTTTCGGGCCTTATCCAATTTCTAGGCCAAAGAGTTAAATTACCAGATAATTTTTTGTGTGTTGGTTGAGGGATAAATATTGGCTAGGATACCAGGAGAACTCCCCTAGTCTGCTTCAAATAGTGCCACGGCATCTTTTCTTCTTCTTAGGCAGTCCCTTGGAACCGAGGATGACTTGCTTCCACACTAAAATGAGTTCGCAGGTGACTGATGAGTCCAATGCGGGACCTACAGTCTCTGTCACAGGTGGGGCAGACGGTGATTGAAGGGGCGGGTGGGTGGGGTGCTTGGGTTGACGTGCACTCCTTCCGCTGTTTGCACTTGGCTTCCGCTTGCTCCCGGCGAAGAGACTCGAGATGTTCGGCGCCTTCCCGGATGGTTCTCCTCCACTTTGAGCGGTCTTGGGCCAGGGATTCCCAGGTATCGGAGGGGATGTTGCACTTTTTCCAAGGAGGCTTTGAGGGTGTCCTTGAAGCGTTTCCTTTGCCCACCTGGGGCTCTCCTGCCGTGTCGGAGCTCCGAGTAGGGTCCTTGTTTTGGGAGTCTCGTATCGGGCATGCGGACGATGTGGCCCGTCCATCGGAGCTGATCAAGCGTGGTCAAAGCTTCGATGTTGGCCTGAGCGAGAACACTGATGTTGGTGCGCCTATCCTGCCAATGGATTTGCAGGATCTTGTGGAGGCAGCGTTGGTGGTACTTCTCCAGTGCTTTGAGGTGCCTACTGTACATGGTCCATGTCTCTGAAGCATACAGGATGGCGGCAATCACTACTGCTCTGTAGACCATGAGCTTGGTGCCGGGTTTGAGGTCCTGGTCTTCAAACACTCTCTTCCTCAGGCGACCGAAGGCTGCACTGGCACACTGAAGGCGGTGTTGGACTTCATCATCGACGTCTGCCCTTGTTGACAGTAGGCTCCCGAGGTATGGAAAGTGGTCCCCGTTGTCCAAGGCCTCGTCATGGATTTTGATAATCGAGGAGCAGTACTGTGTGGCGGGGGCAGGTTGGTAGAGGACCTTTGTCTTACGGATGTTTAGTGTAAGGCCCATGCTCTCGTACGCTTCGGTGAAGGTGTTGACGATGGTTTGGAGTTACACCCACCAAAGAGGACAGACGGGGCCTCAATTTAATGTTTCATCTGAAAGACGGCACCTCCCTCAGTACTGTGCTGAAGTATCATCCTGGATTTTATGCTCAAGTCTCTGGAGTCAAATTTGAACCTACAATTTTGTGACTCAGAGGCGAGTGCGCAACCAGCAAGCTAAGGCTCCTGTGATTAAAAAGTAATCCTCTACATGAACCCTATAAGATTAGAATCAGGGGTTTTATTGAATTCCATGACAGGATAAAAGAAAACAAATTGATCAAAGAGAGCGATGATTCGAAAATGGAAAGCAATCACAGGAAAGAATATTGGGAGACAAAGGACTGAAAAAGGGAGGAAAAAGCAAATACATCTTGTTAATGTACAACTGGTAGAATGGTTGTCAAAGAATATAAAGAGAATAGTGTCTATTGACCAAACTACAACTGCAGTGGGAGATTGGTTGTCTAATGGTCCTGTTACGAAACCAATGTTGGCACAGTCCTAGAGGTAATTTTAAAAGCTTTACTATTGTCTCTGGTCCTCACATTTTAGTCCTATTTTATTTGTAGCCTTCAGAAGAAATTTAGTTCAAGTTTAAAGGGGACAACTTTACAAAATCACGCTCCCAAAAGGCATGCGCTCACTATCAATTTTTATCTGTAATGTGCAGGAGCCTGATATTGTAAAATGACTCCTTCAGTCTAGTCATCTGTTGCCAAGTATTTTAATCTGGAAAAATTAGTTTGTCATGAATTCAGTTTTTGCTTGCCGCCTTTTTCTCCTGGTCTTTTCAGGAGTTCACCTTCCCTGCCAGGGTTTCTTTCGAGGTAAAATAACCCAAATATTGGTCCAGGACTTGCTGGGGAAAATCACGGCAAGTTAAATGCACGTGTCGTTATTAGTGTGTAAATCGGCCAGCAATTTGTGGGGGGGGGGGGGGGGCGGGGAGGGAGGAAGAGATACACCGTGAGTTGCACATCGCCACAAATTGCTGGATGATTTGCGCCGCTCCGCCATTAGCCTCGCAAAAACAAGAGCTCGCTGTCAACTTCCACGTGCGTTTCAAGAAATGGCTGCATTTGAGCTGTTCAAATGAATTAAACTCGCTGCAGAAAGATAGGGCTGGTACTTAACGATGTAAGGACCCTTTTAAATGATGAGATTTATTTTCCTGCAAAGCCACCCAACCTCTCCGGCCCAGAAAGGGAACAACTGAAACTGTGGCGTCTCATTCCTGCAGGTAGTAAATTGTTCCTAGAGGTTTTTCCAAATGTAAACATTTTATACTTTACTATTTCTCTATCACTCTCTTAATCCAATCTTTCTTTCCCTCTCTTTATTTCTCTTTCTGTATCTAATTTGTCTCTAATTCACCCTGTTTCCCTCTCCGTCTGTTTCTTTCTCTATCCTTAAATCTCATCGGTTAACGAGCTAGACTGTTGGTCCTGTCGTTCACCAAGGTCCCAGACGTCCTGTTGCCCTCATTAATCAGCTCGTACATCCCAGCAATTTGTGGCACAAAAAACTTTGAGCTGAAGGGTGAGGAAAAGATAAAATCTAACAAACGGAGCACGTCGCGAGATGCCCCTGCTCCAGCAAATCCTGGCCCATTGTTACATTTCCTCATAAGGCCACGAGAAACTGGGGCCTTGATGAGAATGAAGACTTAACTTATCTAGTTCACTTTCCAACATCTGCTCTAAAAAGCTGTGAGCTAGCAACCAGTGGTCACCCCTCCCATCCGGTTTCAGCCAGATAAATGATTTTAATTTTAGTCTCGTCCCCTTATCTCGAACTTTGTTCTTAGTCGTCATCACAAATTTTGTTCTAAGCTTTTGTTTTCACTGAAGAAAATACTGCAACAACTTGCATTTCTACAGTGCTGTTAACGCAGAAAACGCGCCAAGGCCCTTCGTAGGGGCACGAGGAAAGAAATTGGGCACCAAATCAAAGAAGAACATATTGGGAGGGGTGACCAAAGTGAAAGGGGTTTTAAGGCGGGTCTTAAGAGGAGGCGAGGCAAGTGGAGAGGCAGAAAGGTTTGGGGAGGGAATTCCAGAGTGTGCGTGCCGAGATGGCTGAAGGTGGGGCGAAGGGAGGGGAGTGGATGCACAAGATGCCAGAGTTAGCACCCATCCCAGCCAACGGGGCCAGTATTGCGTCCAATTATGGGCACCACACTCTAGGAAAGATGTCAAGGCCTTAAAGAGGGTGCAGAGGAGATTTACTAGAATGGTACCAGGGATGAGAGACCGGAGAAGTTGGGATTGTTCTCCTTAGAGCAGAGAAGGTTAAGGGGAGATTTAATAGAGGCGTTCAAAATCATGAAGAGTTTTGTAGATAGGGAGAAACTGTTTCCACTGGCAGGTGGGTCGGTAACCAGAGGACAAAGATTTATGGTAATTGGCAAAAGAACCAGGGAGATGAGGAGAATTTTTTTTACCCAGCAAGTTATGATGATCTGGAATGCGCTACCTGAAAGGGTGGTGGAAGCAGGTTCAATAGTAACTTTCAAAAGGGAAATTGGATAAATATTTGAAGGGAGAAAACTGCGGGGCTGTGGGGGAAAGAGCCGGGGTGTGGGACTAATTGGATAGCTCTTTCAAAGAGTGGGCATAGGCACGATGGGCCGAATGGCCTGGTTCGGTGCCGAAAGATTCTATGATTCAAATTAACTCACCGCTGGGCTTTGGGACAGGAGTCTCCATAGGCAGATGGTGGTCCGCTCTGTGACGCTTGTTCCACTGGGGCAGGACTGTTGCGAGTTTCAGGCCCATGGAATTTACAGCACAGAAGGAGGTCATTCAGCCCATCATGCCTGTACCAGTGCCAGCTCTTCAACTGGGTCTGTCTACTATAATCCTACTTCCCTGTTCTTTCCCCCTCCCCTTATCCTTTTACATTCTTCCTTTTCAAATCCTTATCCAATTCCCTTTTTAAATAAAATGATCGTCTCTGCTTCAATAGCCCCTTGTGATGAAGCATTCCAAGTTCAATAACCCACTGTGTGAACAAAATCTCTAAATTACCCCTTCATTGTTCTAATGATAATCCTGAGTCAATGTCCCTCGTTAATGATTCATCGTCTAGTAGAAACAACTATTTTTTTTTTTTACTATTTACCCGCTGAAGTTCTTTCATTCTAGCGAATCTTCACTGCATCTTTTCCATGGTTCCAGTCTGCTTCCTAGAATGGGGAGCCCAGAACTGTACACAATACTCCAACCGTGTGGCCTAACCATTGTCTTGTACTTCCTTGCTTTTTATATTTAACGTGTCTTGTGTAAAACCCAGAATCCCATTTGCCCAACTGGACCGCCACTTCTAAAGATCTATATATCAGCATCCCTGGACTTCTGCGTTTCCCCAGTCTGAAGAGTCTGATCGGTAAGGATATAGGTCCTTTCATTATCCTTCCTCTCATTGTTGACTTTTCTTATAGAATCATAGGCCGGAATTTTCCGGGCGATCAGCGGGCGGGATCGGTGGCAGGTCGGGTGGGAAATTAGATTTTTTGACAGCGGGCCGGGACCCCGCTTTCAACCCGCCGCCACGCGCCTTTCCCGATGTCGGGCCTGTCAGCGCTGAGCAGACCCGACAGGCAGCGGCGGGAAATCCAATTAAACTCATCAGCATCTAAGCTGACAGATCATTAACAGGCTTTTTTAAACTTACCTTTTCACTTTAACTTCATGGCCACGGCAACCACGCTGTTCGGAGACCATGGCTGTCAACCTGAGGTGGGAGTTCAATGGCCATTGCTCCAGCTGATTAATTGACAGGTTCAAATGTACAATAAAAACTCCCACCTGACAGATCATCACTTTCCTCAGACACAAGCTGTTTCTCAGTCCATTTCCAGCACGGATTCTGCAGGCTTTCCACTCTCCATCCTGTATCACCTCATTGAAAGAACTCTCTCACCACTGACAGATCGCTTGTCATCTCTACTTCACCTGCCATCTATTCCATCAACATGGGTGCCCTTTATACTCTCTCACCTTGGTCCTCAGAATCCGACCACGGCAACGAACCCCTACATAAGTAACAATAAAGTTATATTGTGACTACTAATGGCCTTGCACTCAAGACTGGGCTCTGCACCCCAGCCTCTGTTCCGACCATCTCTGTTACTGCTCTATGGCTCCTGCACAGAGACTTTCCAAAATGGAACTAATAGCATGCGTCCCAGTGCTGTACTGTACGTCTGCAACTAAAATACGTTAGTCCTACAGACGACATGTTAATCTGCCAGTCCTACATGCCTGCTCGGGTTGGTGAGCAGGGACTAGTCCCTGTGCCCATGCCAGCATTCTTCCCGCATCTAACACCACAAAAAATAAATTAATTCACCTCACTGCTGTTCATGGGATCTCGCTGTGCGCAAAAATGGCTGCTTGCATGTGTCTACTCAAGTGACTGCACTTCTGCAGTAGTTTCCGAGATGTGGCTCAGTCTCAGCCGTGGCTCAGTGGGTAGCACTCTCACCTCTGAGGCAGAAGGTCACGAGTTCAAGGCCACTCCAGAGACGCGAGCACAAAATCCAGACTCAACGCTCCGGTGCGATACTGAGGGAGTGCTGCACTGTCAGAGGTGCCGTCTTTCGGATGAGACGCTAAATATAGGCCCCATCTGCAATGTCAGATGGATGTGAAGATCGCATGGCACTGTTTTGAAGAAATAGATTAAATGAGTGGGCAAAAGTTTGGCAGAAGGAGTTCAATGTGGGGGAAGTGTGTCCTGGCTGGTTATTTATACCTCAACAGAAAAAAAATAGGATGCAATAACTTGCATCTATATAGCGCTTTTAACATAGAAAATCATCATCAGACAGGCTGCAGGGACACTTACTGAGTTGAAGGGTCTTCATCCAAATCTTAATGATCAAAAATTGTTGGTATTTAAAAATAGCGCCTAAGAGGGCGCTAACGGGGCGCAAAGCAACACGCGCCCGGGCGCTGCACCGCCAACGCCTCCCGCGAAATTCAGCGGGAAGTTAGCGGCGGTGCTAACCGTTAGTGCCCCGCGGCGCTGCGCCACCAGGCGATGACGTCATCGCCGTGCGCAGCGCCCCGGCCACGATCTTTGGTAGCGCCCCCGATTTACCGCCGGATGCTATGTCCGCCGGGGTCAGGGGAGCCTACCTGCGGCCAGGGCGGTGCTATTTAAAGGCAAGGTGCCGGGCGGCCATTTTTGTTGCTGGCCACCTGCCAACACCTGCCTCCGCTGCCATCCCCGGCCTTCTGACCCGCCCCACCGCGGAGTGCCGGCTGCGCTCCATGGGCCCGCCACTTCTCGAGTGCCAGGCTCTTTTGCCAGCACTCCCGATCCCCGGGGGGCCCAGCTGTGCCCCGGGTCGCGCTGCGCAAGTCCCCTCCCCTTTAAGAAGGGGAGGAAGGCCTGCAATAGAATCATAGAAAGTTACAGCACGGAAGGAGGCCATTTCGGCCCATCGTGTCCGCGCCGGCCAACAAAGAGCTATCCAGCCTAATCCCACTTCCCAGCTCTTGGTCCGCAGCCCTGCAGGTTACAGCATCCCAAGTGCACATCCAAGTACTTTTTAAATGTGGTTAGGGTTCCTGCCTCTACCACCCTTTCAGGCAGTGAGTTCCAGACCCCCACAACCCTCTGGGTGAAGAAATTTCCCCTCAAATCGCCTCTAAACCTTCCCCCAATTACTTTAAATCTGTTCCCCCTAGTTTTTGACCCCTCTGCTAAGGGAAATAGGTCCTTTCTATCCACTTTATCAATGCCCCTCATAATTTTATACACCTCAATAAGGTCTCCCCTCAGCCTCCTCTGTTCCAAGGAAAACAGACCCAGCCTATCCAGTCTTTCCTCATAGCTAAGATTCTCTACTCCCGGCAACATCCTTGTAAATCTCCCTGTACCCTCTCTAGTGCAATCACAGCTTTCCTGTAATGTGGTGACCAGAACTGCACGTAGTACTCAGTGGAGGCCTAACTAGTGTTTTATACAGTTGAAGCATAACCCCCCTGCTCTTGTATTCTATGATGCGGAGATGCCGGCGTTGGACTGGGGTGGACAAAAATGAGAAGTCGCACAACACCAGGTTATAGTCCAACAAATTTATTTAAAATTACAAGCTTTCGGAGCTATCGATCGCCCCTTCTTCAGGTAAAGTTACTATGAGTGAATCTACAAAAATTCACAGAATATAAACACAGAAAAAAATGCAGAGATACAATCTTTCCTTACATCAAAGACACACCAAGAGCACAGCCAAGACAATGAGATGTGTCCCAGGGGGTCCAACGTGTCAAATCCTGCTGTCTGCATATCCTCTCCATTTGGGTTTGTTTTTTGTGTTTGTTTTTTAAAAAACTGGAAAGACAGACAACGATGTCAAGTCACGTTCTGTAGCGTGACATGAACCCGATATCCCTATTGAGGCCGTCCTCATGAGTGCGGAACTTGGCTATCAGTTTCTGCTCGATGATTTTGCGTTGTCGTGTATCTCGAAGGCCGCCTTGGAGAACGCTAACCCGCAGATCCGAGGCTGAATGCCCTTGACTGCTGAAGTGTTCCCCGACTGGGAGGCAACATCGTCATCAAACCAGCGGACAAAGGAGGAGCCATCGTCATACAGAACAGAATGGACTATTGCAAAGAAGCATACCGACAACTAGACAACCAGGAACACTACAGACAGCTACCCGCAGATCCGACCAAAGAACACACCCGCCAACTCAATAGACTGATCAAGACCTTCGATCCAGACCTTCAAAACATCCTACGCGCTCTCATCCCACGTACGAGACTTTTACTGCCTCCCAAAGATACACAAAGCCAACACACCCGGACGTCCTATCGTATCAGGCAACGGAACCCTGTGTGAGAACCTCTCTGGGTACGTCGAGGGCATCCTGAAACCCATCGTACAGGGAACCCCCAGCTTCTGTCGCGACACTATAGACTTCTTGCAGAAACTCAGCACCCACGGACCAGTTGAACCAGGAACACTCCTCGCCACGATGGACGTATCGGCACTCTACACCAATATCCCCCACGATGACGGCATCGCTGCGACAGCCTCAGTACTCAACACCAACAACAGCCAATCTCCAGACGCCATCCTACAACTCATCCGCTTCATCCTTGACCACAATGTCTTCACCTTCGACAACCAGTTTTTTACCCAAACACACGGAACAGCCATGGGGACCAAATTCGCACCCCAATACGCCAACATCTTCATGCACAAGTTCGAGCAAGACTTCTTCGCTGCACAAGACCTCCAACCAACGCTGTACACCAGATACATCGACGACATCTTCTTCCTTTGGGCCCACGGCAAAGGATTACTGAAAGGACTACACGATAGCATCAACAGGTTCCATCCCACCATCAAACTCACCATGGACTACTCCTCAGAATCAGTTTCATTCTTGGACACCCGAATCTCCATCAAAGACGGACGCCTCAGCACTTCACTCTACCGCAAGCCCACGGACAACCTCACGATGCTCCACTTCTCCAGCTTCCACTCTAACCACGTTAAAGAAGCCATCCCCTACACAGGATCTGCTCAGACGAGGAGGAACGCGATGGACACCTACGGACACTGAAAGACGCCCTCGTAAGAACGGGATATGACGCTCGACTCGTCGATCGACAGTTCCGACGGGCCACAGTGAAAAACCGCATAGACCTCCTCAGAAGACGAACACGGGACACAACCAACAGAGTACCCTACGTCGTCCAGTACTTCCCCGAAGCGGAGAAACTACGCCATGTTCTTCGCAGCCTTCAACATGTCATCGATGATGACGAACACCTTGCTAAGGCCATCCCCACGCCTCCACTACTCGCCTTCAAGCAGCCGCCTAACCTCAAAAGTACCATCGTTCGCAGCAAATTACCCAGCTGTCAGGAGAACAGCGACCACGACACCACACAACCCTGCCACGGCAACCTCTGCAAGACATGCCAGATCATGAACACAGATACCATCATCACAAGTGAGGACACCACCCACCAGGTACATGGTACATACTCATGTGACTCGGCCAACGTTGTCTACCTGATTCGTTGCAGGAAAGGATGCCCCAGAGCATGGTACATCGGCGAGACCATGCAGACACTGAGACAACGTATGAACGGACACCGCGCAACAATCGCCAGGCAGGATGGTTGCCTCCCAGTCGGGGAACACTTCAGCAGTCAAGGGCATTCAGCCTCGGATCTGCGGGTTAGCGTTCTCCAAGGCGGCCTTCGAGATACACGACAACGCAAAATCATCGAGCAGAAACTGATAGCCAAGTTCCGCACTCATGAGGACGGCCTCAATAGGGATATCGGGTTCATGTCACGCTACAGAACGTGACTTGACATCGTTGTCTGTCTTTCCAGTTTTTTAAAAAACAAACACAAAAAACAAACCCAAATGGAGAGGATATGCAGACAGCAGGATTTGACATGTTGGACCCCCTGGGACACATCTCATTGTCTTGGCTGTGCTCTTGGTGTGTCTTTGATGTAAGGAAAGATTGTATCTCTGCATTTTTTCTGTGTTTATATACTGTGAATTTTTGTAGATTCACTCATAGTAACTTTACCTGAAGAAGGGGCGATCGATAGCTCCGAAAGCTTGTAATTTTAAATAAATTTGTTGGACTATAACCTGGTGTTGTGCGACTTCTCATTCTTGTATTCTGTGCCACGGCTAATAAAGGCAAGCATTCCGTATGCCTTCTTAACCACCTTATCTACCTGGCCTGCTACCTTCAGGGATCTGTGGACATGCACTCCAAGGTCCCTTTGTTCCTCTACACTTCTCAGTGTCCTACCATTTAATGTGTATTCCCTTTCCTTGTTAGCCCTCCCCAAATGCATTACCTCACACTTCTCCGGATTGAGTTCCATTTGCCACTGTTCTGCCCACCTGACCAATTTATTGATATCTTCCTGCAGTCTACAGCTTCCTTCTTCAGTATCAACCACACAGCCGATTTTAGTATCATCTACAAACTTCTTAATCATACCTCCTATATTCAAGTCAAGATCGTTGATATATACCACAAAAAGCAACGGACCTAGTACTGAGCCCTGCGGAACCCCACTGGAAACAGCCTTCCAGTCACAAAAACACCCATCAACCATTACCCTCTGCTTCCTGTCTCCGAGCCAGTTTTGAATCCAACTTGACACTTTGCCCTGGATCCCATGGGCTTTTAACTTAGTGACCAGTCTGCCATGTGGAACCTTATCAAAAGCCTTGCTAAAGTCCATATACACTACATCAAACGCACGCTCATCTACCCTCCTTGTTACCTCCTCAAAAAGTTCAATCGAGTTTGTCAGACACGACCTTCCCTTAACAAATCCGTGCTGACTATCCTTGATTAATCCGTGTCTTTCTAAATGAAGATTTATCCTGTCCTTCAGAATTCTTTCCAATAATTTTCCCACCACCAAGGTTAGGCTGACTGGCCTGTAATTACTCGGTTTATCCTTTTCTCCCTTTTTAAACAAGGGTACTGTGGCGGATCGCCACCTAAACGGGCATGACCCACTTTTCCGTCCGTGGACAATATATCGATGCACCTTCCCTTTAAGGCAGGAGTGGGCGGGGCCTCAGGTTTTCCCAGAGAATTCTGGGAGCATTCTGTTCAGCCATTTTGTGCCATGCAGTTGATTAAAAAGTCTCTTGTTTAACACACATGGATTCAGCCTTAATTCGTGTTTCGCGGCAGCCTCAACATTGGTGACCCCGACCCTCAGAAAGTATTCCGAGCACTGCACTGGCGGACACGAACGCAGTTTCCGTGAAACTGCCGGAATTTTGGGAAAACCAGCCCGAAGCCTGGCCTCTCCAAGCTGAATCTCACTTCCGGCTGCAACGCATCACCACAGATGGGACGAAGTACGACTATCTCGTCACATCACTCGGTAGCACCACAGTTTTGAAGGTTTGGACAACGCTGCAGAATCCACCAGAGGAAGGCAAGTACGCACATCTCAAGACAGCGCTCCTTAAAAAATTTACGGCCTCGGCATATCAGCGAAACTGCCACCTCCTCGACCTTCCAGGCCTCGGTGATGCCTCACCATCAAACCTCCTCTCCCACATGCTCTTCCTCACCGACGAGAGCCCACCCGGATCCCTCTTCCGCACGCTGTTCATCCGCCAGCTCCCTCTCAGCATCCGCCCAGCGATCGTGGCGTCCGGCCTCATGAACCTGGAAGCCCTGGCCGATGAGGCCGACAAGCTGCTGTCCGCTCACTCCAGCCGCGACGTCACTCCAGACCTGGCAGCCAATGCCTGGGCGCGCCACTCACCGGCCAGCACGCGGCCACAAGGGACTGCCACCAGGCCCATGGGGCCTTCACGCCCCACTAACCCGGGCCACTGTTACTACCACGCACGGTTCGGCGCCAGGGCACAACAGTGCACACCTCCCTGCTCTTTCAAGTCCGCCCCGTACCAGCCCCCGCGATGGCCGTGGGCCACGCGGGCTCCCTGCTGTTCGTCACGGATGACAAAACCGGCCGCCGGTTCCTATGCGACACTGGGGCTCAGCACAGCATCATCCCGGCCTCCTCCCTCGACATCCAAAAGGGCGAACGAGGACCGGCGCTGGCTGCTGCTAACGGCTCGGAAATCCGGACGTATGGCACCCGGACAGTCACCCTCGACCTCGCTGGTCACCGCTACCGATGGGAGTTCATCACTGCCAAGGTGCTCTCCCCCCTCATCGGCGCAGATTTCCTGTGCACCCACGGCCTACTGGTAGACATCCCTTCGTCACCGCCTCGTGGACATGAACACCATGTCCCCCATCCTGGGCACCATGGCCCCCCGTCAACCCGCCGACATGGCGTCACAGTGCCACGCCCGGGCCACGGATGACTACTCGGCACTCCTGGCCGAATTCCTGGCCCTTCTCCGCGGAGGTCGCCAAACACGGGGTGGAACACTTCATCCCCACCACAGGCCCCCCAGTGTACGCCCATGCCCGCAGGCTGGACCCAGCCAAACTGGAGATCGCACGGACCGAGTTTGCCACCATGGAACAGCTCGGCATCATCCGCCGCTCCAACAGTCCCTGGGCCTCCCCACTCCACATCGCCCCCAAACCAGGCAGAGGTTGGCGCCCCTGTGGGGATTACCGCCGCCTCAATGACGCCACCACCCCTGATCGGTACCCTGTGCCGCACATTCAGGACTTCTCGGCTAGACTGGCCGGCCGCTCAGTCTTTTCCAAGGTCGACCTGGTGCGCGGCTACCACCAAGTCCCCGTCCACCCCGCGGACGTCCCCAAGACGGCCGTAATCACCCCCTTCGGCCTGTTCGAGTTCCTGCGGATGCCCTTCGGCCTCAAAAACGCGGCCCAGGCATTCCAACGGCTCATGGACTCGGTCCTTCGGGACCTGAAGTTCCTGTTCGTCTACCTGGACGACATCCTGGTAGCCAGTTCCTCCAAGCAGGAACACCTCGAACACCTTCGCATCCTGTTTGGGCGCCTCAGCGACCACGGGCTCATCCTCAGCCCAGCCAAATGCCAGTTCGGCCTGGACAAGATCGACTTCCTCGGCCACCACATCACCCATGCTGGGGCCATTCCCCTACCCACCAAGGTGCAGGCCGTCCAACAATTTCCCCGCCCCACCACCATCAAAGGCCTCCAGGAGTTCCTCGGGATGGTGAATTTCTATAACCGCTTCATCCCCAAAGCGGCATCCCTCATGAGGCCCCTGTATGAAGCCCTCCAGGGCAGGAACGGCAAGATGGCGGTCGAATGGACGGCAGACGCGTCCGCCGCCTTCGACTCCACCAAGACCGCTCTCGCCAACGCCACCCTGCTCGCGCACCCACGGCCCAATGCCAGCGTAGCGCTCACAACGGACGCCTCCGACCACGCGGTCGGCGCCGTGTATGAGCAGTGGGTCGACGGCGCCTGGCAACCACTTGCCTTCTTCAGCCGCCAACTACGCCCCCCGGAAGTCAAGTACAGCACCTTCGACCGCGAGCTCCTCGCGCTGTTCCTGGCGGTCCGCCATTTCCGGTTTTTGCTTGAGGGCCACCCCTTCACTGCGTTTGTCGACCACAAGGCCTTGACATTCGCAATGGCAAAGACAACCGACCCCTGGTCCGCCAGGCAGCAGCGCCAGCTCACGGCAGTGTCCGAGTTCACCACGGACATCCAACTCCTCTCTGGCCGAGACAATGTGGTAGCCGACTGCCTCTCCCGTCCCGCCATCCACGCCGCACACCTAGCAGTCGACTACGCTCAACTCGCAGCAGACCAGATCACCGACCCTGATCTGCTCTCCGCACCCACCAACCTACCAGGGCTACGCCTGGCCGACGTCGCCTGTGGCCCAACCACAGTCACGGTCAAGTGCGACATGTCCCTATATCAACCTCGGCCCATCGTCCCAGTGTCCTGGCGCCGCCGGGTATTCGACATTCTCCACAACCTCTCCCACCTCGGTGCCCGCGCATCCATCAAATTGGTAGCCAACCGCTTCATCTGGCGCGGCCTTCGCAAGGATGTGCGTACTTGTGCCAACTCCTGCCTAGCCTGCCAACGGGCCAAGGTACAGCAACACACGAAAGCACCCCTCGAGGAGTTTACCGTCCCCTCGTGGAGATTCGACCACATCCATGTGGACATCGTCGGGCCCCTGCCGCCGTCGCAAGGCCACACACACTTGCTGACCATCGTTGACCACACCACACGCTGGCCTGAGGCAATTCCACTGACCTCTACCACCACCGCCGCCGACATCGTCAGAGCCTTCGTCAGCACCTGGGTCGCACGGTTCGGCGTCCCCTCCAACATGACAGAGGTCTGCAATTTACCTCTGAACTCTGGACCGCCGTCGCACGCAATCTCGGGGTGACCATTCACCGCACCACAGCGTACCACCCCCAAGCAAACGGACTGTGTGAGCGGTTCCACAGATCCTTGAAGGCATCTCTTCGAGCCAGCCTCCAAGACGGCGCCTGGACCGACCGACTTCCGTGGGTCCTCCTCGGCCTGCGCACCGCGGTTAAAGAAGACCTCCACGCATCGGCAGCAGAGCTCGTGTACGGTACGCGTACCCGGCAAGTTCCTGCCCACCGCCACGACACCCTGGTCAGCCGACCAGCAACGCCACGACTTCGCCTCACCGGCGCTGCAGTTCGCCCCGGTGCCCATTGCCCGACAAGGCGAATCCACCTCACACGTCCCACTAAGCCTGCAACAGGCACGGTTGGTTTTCGTCCGGCACGACGCCCACCGCGGACCCCTTCAACCCCCGTACGACGGGCCCTACAAGGTGCTACAGGCTGGGGACAAATTTTTCACCCTGCAAGTGGGCGACAGGACCGAAAAAGTGTCGGTTGACTGACTCAAGCCAGCACACTCGGAGCCCGGTGAGCAGGTCCCTGTGGCTCGTCCACCTCCACGCGGCCGACCTGCCCTCAAGCCGGTTCACCCGGCTGCTCCACGCCCGGCCGTTCCACGTCCACTGGCGTCCTACAAGAGCCGCTCCGGCCGGCCCATCAGACCGCCGCACCGTCTTGTCCACACCTCCTAAGCGGATTCTGGGGGGAGCTGTGTGGCGGATCGCCACCTAAACGGGCATTACCCACGTTTCCGTCCGTGGACAATATATCGATGCACCTTCCCTTTAAGGCACCTTACCTTTAAGGCAGGAGTGGGCGGGGCCTCAGGATTTTTCCAGAGAATTCTGGGAGCATTCTGTTCAGCCATTTTGTGCCATGCAGTTGATTAAAAAGTCTCTTGTTTAACACACATGGATTCAGCCTTAATTCGTGTTTCGCGGCAGCCTCAACAGTACCACATTAGCAGTCCTCCTGTCCCATACCTGAAGCCAGAGAGGATTGAGAGGACGTGCCGCAGTGCGATATTCCCTCGCAGTGCCCCAAGAGGGAGGTGGGGCGCTTCCATTAGCACCCTGCTTCCCTCTTGGGGCACCACCACTCAATTTTGGTTGCGCTAATTTTTCCGGCGCGCTAAAAGTAGCGCCCCAGCAAAGTTAGCACCCCAAAGGGGGCGCGACTCAACTTTTCGCCCATTATCTTCTACGGCACTTTAATACGTTGATAAGGTTAGATGAAGTAAGGTGGGGTAAGGCTTGTGTGGCGCATAAACGTGGCCTGTTTCATCCCAAAGCCGGCACCTTCAACAGTGCAGCTCTCCCTCAGTACTGCACTGGAGTATCAGCCTGGATTATGTACTCAGGTCTCTAGTGTGGGAATTGAACCCAGCACCTTGTAACTGAGAGATGAGAATGCTACCACTGGTCCAGTGCAACGGTGCAGTGCCCGGGTCCAGTGCAACGGTGCAGTGCCCGGGTCCAGTGCAACGGTGCAGTGCCCGGGTCCAGTGCAACGGTGCAGTGCCCGGGTCCAGTGCAACGGTGCAGTGCCCGGGTCCAGTGCAACGGTGCAGTGCCCGGGTCCAGTGCAACGGTGCAGTGCCCGGAGCCAGTGCAACGGTGCAGTGCCCAGAGCCAGTGCAACGGTGCAGTGCCCGGAGCCAGTGCAATGGTGCAGTGCTCGGAGCCAGTGCAATGGTGCAGTGCTCTGGGCCAGTGCAATGGTGCAGTGTTCTGGTCAGACTCCATTGTCGACTTCTGAAGGGGTTTTGAAAGTTTCCTTCAGCGAATCCTGTGGGAATGTTTTTTTTTGGGCGGGTGGGGAACGGGGAAAGAGAGAAACGAAGGGTTTTATTCAACGTATACCTGGGGCGATCCATGATCTGTTGGTTTCAGCGAGAAGTAACACTTGCAGGAAGCGCATCAGGACAGCAGGAGACCCTCGAGCCTGTTCCGCCGATCAATAAAATTTCACAGAATTTACAGCACAGAAACAGGCCATTCAGGCCAACTGGTCCATGCTGGTGTTTATGCTCCACATGAGCCTCCTCCCAGCTCTCTTCATCTCACCCCATCAACATAACCTTCTATTCCTTTCTCCCTCATGTGTTGATCTAGCTTCCCCTTAAACCACGCCACAAGTTCCACATTCTAACCACTCTCTGGGTAAAGAAATTCCTCCTGATTTTCCCTATTGGATTTATTAGTGATTATCTTATATTTATGACCCCTAGTTTTAGACTCCCCACAAGTGGAAACATTTTCTGTACGTCTACCCTATCAAACCCTTTCATATTCTTAAAAACCTTGATCAGGTCACCCCTGCAGAGAAAAAAGCCCCAGCCAGATCAGTTCAGTCTTTCCTGATCTATCGCAGGTTTGAAATTTTCAATTCACCCCCCAGCCTCAACAGCTTTTTGAGGGAGAGCGTGTTCAAGATTTCCACCACCCTCTGTGAAGAAGTGCTTCCTGACATCACCCCTGAACATCCCAGCTCTAATTTTAAGGTTATGCCCCCCTTGTTCTGGACTCCCCCCACCAGAGGAAGTAGTTTCTCTGTATCTACCCCATCAACTCCGTTAATCATCTTAAACACCTCAATTAGATCACCCCTTAATCTTCTATACTCGAGGGAATACAAGCCTAGTCCATACTACCATGATAACCCTTTTAGCCCCGGTATCATTCTGGTGAATCTGCGCTGCGCCCCCTCCAAGGCCAATATATCCTTCCTGAGGTGCGGGGCCCAGAACTGAACACAGTTACTCCAGGTGGGGTCTGACCAGAGCTTTATACAACTGTAGCATAACTTCCACCCCTTTGTGTTCCAGTCCTCTTGAAATAAAGGCTAATGAGCCGATTTAATTATTTTTTTGTACCCGTCCACTAGCTTTTAATGATTTCTGTAACTGGATCCATAAATCTCTCTGCTCCTCCACCGTTGCTAGCTTCTTACCATTTAGAAAACACTCTGATCTATCTTTCTTCGGTCCAAAGTGGATGACCTCATTGAACTCCATCTGCCGAAGTTTTGCCCACTCGCCTAATCTATCAACGTCCCTTTGTAACTTTCTGCTCCCGTCTACACTATTTACTGTGCCACCTAACTTAGTGTCGTCAGCAAACTTGGATATACGGCTCTCTATTCCTTCATCTAAGTCATTAATAAATATCGTGAAAAGCTGAGGTCCCAACAGATCCCTGGGGGACACCACTCGTCACATCCTGCCAACTGGAGTACGTACCCATAGTCCCTACTCTCTGTCTCCTACCTTCTAACCAATTCCTTACCCACGTTAAGGAAATCAAATAGGGAATTCAGAAGAAACTTCTTTACCCAGAGAGTGGTGAGAATGCGGAACTCGCTACCACAGGGAGTGGTTGAAGCGATTAGTATAGATGCATTTAAGGGGAGGCTAGATAAGCCTATGAGGGAGAAGGGAATAGAGGGTTATGCTGATAGAGTTAGATGAGGAAAGACGGGAGGAGGCTCGAGTGGAGCATAAACACCAGCATGGACTGGTTGGGCCGAATGGCCTGTTTCTGTGCTGTATATCCTATGTTAATGGGTTACCTCTAATTCCACACGCTTTCATTTTTTGCCAACAGTCACTTGGGTGGAAACTTATCGAATGCCTTCTGGTAGTCCATTTAAATAACATCCATAGACGCTCCCTCATCCACCACGTTAGTTACCTCCTCAAAAAAAACTCAACTAGGTTAGTTGAACATGACTAACCTGTTACAAATCCATGTTGGCTCTTGCATCTCGGGAATACGTGAGTGCACAGATTCCCCGAAATACACTGCCTGATCGCAGATTCAACCCTTATAACCTGATCATCAATCACCCAGGCCATTTACAGTAAGCGAGAACACTTAAAACACCTCTTGCTGCGGAGGGTGTTCAGTATTTTATGTTTTTTAAAAAGCCGGTATTTTTTAATTTGCGAAATCTTGCACTAATTAATTTGTACTCCTGTCAAATGGAAGAAGTTGGTCTTAGTTGAAATTATACAGATAGTCCAGCACCACATAAAAATACACAGATCTCAATTGTAATTGCTGGAACGACACAAATCCTTAACAAGACCTTGATGAATATGTTAATGACAATTCCTCTATCAAGATTCTCTCGTATCAATTAGCATCGATCTCCATAGGGAAGCTCAGAATTCAGTAATAACCCCTGGTAGTGCAAATTGCTGGGCATGTGCTTGTCTTTTTAACATAAAAAGTGTGTACCTTAGATGTGTTGGTCCCAGATGTACAGACAGGGAACAAGTGACAGTAATACAAAATAGAAAGGTGATCGCTGGTGATGTGATTGCTAAAGGGACTAGATAACGTAGACCATGACAAGCTGTTTCACCTTGTCCAGCACAGTAGAACCAGAGGACACAGCCTGCACTTGAAGGGGGGAAAATTCAAAACTAATCTGCTGAAACAATATTTCAGTGAGTGAGTGGTCAATCTATGGAACAGGCTCCCCGGGGAGATGGTGGAAGCAGTTAGTATTGATTCACTAAAATGCAAACTAGATTAGATTTCTTTCAGAAAACGACATTTTGGGATGCAGTCTATGAGTAATTTGAGACATGACACGTGGTAAGTGTAGCGTGCCTGGGAGGAACAGGTGACTTTGGACCTATGGGGGGAAAAATTGGGTATCGCCCATTTTGGGGCGCTAATATCGGCCGGGCGCAAAGTTTAGCGCCCAGCGCTAATTATCACCTCCGACTGCAAAATTCACCTCTATGCCCCGGAGGTGATTTGAGCGCTAAATCATGCGTGACACACCTCTCTTAAGGCGCAAACATCGGGGAGGGAGGCGCTACCTCAGAACGCTACCGAAGCTCAGGCGATGTCAGTTACCATGGAAGCCAGACAGACTGGTGCCATCCAGTTCCTAAAGGGGAGGGGCCATCTTGCTGGCCAGCCACTTCCTGCTCATTGCAGCCTTGAATCTCGGCCTGGAGACTCGGCCTGGAGAGACCTCGAAAGCAATTGTGTTGGAAGCACTAATGGATAGGCCCAGGGAAAGAGCTCAGCGCTTAGGAACCTCAAAAGTGGTGCTGAGAGCCAAAATTCCTTAGGACAGCGTTAAATCTCTCCAGACGTCTCTCTCCCTCTCAACTTGCGTGTACCAAAAATTTTGCCGACAAGAAAAGGCAGGAAGCGCCCGCCTTTAACTAGCGCTCCCCCAGCCCCTTCTCGACTTGAAAACGTTCCCCTCTACCTGTCGTTCCTAGCGGCAGGCGCTAAGGCAGGGGGCGCGACTCAATATCCAGTCTGGGGCACTACACGCCCGACTGACGTCACGATCTGTGGGCGCAGGAGATCGTGGCGGTAGTGTTTAGCGCCGCCGCAAAATGACTGTTCAATTTCGCGAGCGGCGCTAAAATCGCCGTGCTCGGGCACCAAGTTCCTAGCGCCCCGTTAGCGCCCTCTAGCCCCAACCAAATTTTTCCCCCCTGGTTCCAGAGGCTCTCCACCCCGGGGGTTTTCCTCACCTCATGTTTGGCTCTGTTGTAGACTCGTTGACAGAGATTGATTGCTATGGTTAGTCAACAACTCCAATAAAGTTGTATCATGCGACTACCAGGTTGGTAGAGGGTGAACGAGATGGACCTCAGTATTTTTCATCCAGCAATTCCTATGTTCGCTGGTCATTGGCGAGTGAGGTGTCTGGAATCCCGCCCTTCCCTCTGACACTTTTTGTTGCCTGATTATAATGTAGAGGGTACTTCATTAACAAGAGCGCACTGTACATCCATCAGTATAATCCCTACAATGTGGGGAGAATACAATTCCCCCCCCCCACCCCCCCAAAAAAAATCAACTACTTTTGCACAAGAGGTTTTGACATTGAGTTGAGGTGTCACTGAGGTCGGAGGTGGTGTAGGGGGGCTAGACACTGGCCTGTGTTTGAATCCAACTGAAGACCGACGGGATGAAAACCTCTGGTGTCTGCCGGCTGTGCAAGGAGTTTGAACTGTTTCCGTCCAGTGCCTAGTGGGCACGAGCCCACAACAGGGGACCGCCCTGAATTCAGCTGTGTGACTCAGTGTGGCAAATGGAAAAATTACACACAAGTGTATCAAGGGCACTCCTCAGAGGTTGTAGCTAAAGTATGCTGTTGGGGGCAGGTAGAGTAGAGTAGTGTTAACCGTGGCTCAGTGGGTAGCACTCTCGCCTCTGAGTCAGGAGGTCGTGGGTTCAAGTCCCACTTGAAAGACTTAAGCACTGACGCTCCAGTGGAGTGCTGCACTGTCGGAGGTGCTGTCTTTCGGATGAGATGTTAAACTGATGCCCTGTCTGCTCTCTCAGGTGGACATAAAAGGTTAATTTTTTTTTTAATCGTTTGATAGGCCTAGTCCAAACAGTTCATAATTTTAAACACGTTTAATCATATCCCCTCTCAGTCTTCTCTTTTCAAGAGAGAAAAAGAGCCCAGGGCAGTCAGTCTTTCCTCGCACGTCATTCTCTTAAATTCTGGGATCAACCCTGTCGCCCTTCTCTGTATCCCGCTTCAATAGCCTGTTTGAAATAGGGAGACCAGAAACTGCACGCAGTGCTCCAGATGTGGTCGTACCAGGGCCAAATACAGCTTCAAAATGGCCTCTCTGTAACACCCCTTTCTATGCATCTCAACATTCTGTTTGCTTTTTCTAATCAACTTCCTGAGAATAATGTGCTGATGGTTTTAGTGACCTGTCCACTGATCGAGCTAGTCAAGATCCTTTTCAATGTGTGCGCATTTAATATTCAACATTTGCCACTTCTCCCAATTTGATATTGTTTGCAGATTTGGACACAATTCCTTAAGAACATAAGAATTAGGAGCAGGAGGAGGCCATTCGGCCCTTCGAGCCTGCTCCGCCATTCAATAAAATCATGGCTGATCTTCGACCTCAACTCCACTTTCCTGCCCGATCCCCATATCCCTTGATTCCCCTAGAGTCCAAAAATCTATCTATCTCAGCCCTTTGGGGTAAAGAATTCCAAAGATTCACAACCCTCTGAGTGAAGAAATTCCTCCTCATCTCAGTCTTAAATGGCCGACCCCTTATCCTGAGACTATGCCCCTAGTTCGAGACTCTCCAGCCAGGGGGAAACAACCTCTCAGCATCAACCCTGTCAATTCCCCTCAGAATCTTATATGTTTCAATGAGATCACCTCTAATTCTTCTAAACTCATTGAAATCTACTCATTCCTTCCTCTAAATCATTTGTAAAACGTATAAACAACAGCAGCCTCGACACTGAACCATTTGGCAACCCCACTGGTAACTGGCTGCCAACCAGATACCAGCCCACGTACAATTACACATTGTTGTCCATCAACCATTTACCAATCCATTCCCATCTAGTCAATGCGTATTGGATCTTATATAGTCACCTATTACGTGGGTCAGTGTCAAATGCCTTCCTGAAATCCGGTAGGTAACATCCACTGTCTCTCCGCTATCTACCAGGTCTCTCGTCTCCTCAAAGAAATCCAATTCATTAGTCAAGCATGACCGCCCACTCCTAAAACCATGCTGGCTGTCTCGGATTAGCTCATGCCCTTCGAGATGATCCCTTCTATTTTCCCCTCATAATACTTTCAAACACTTTCTCACATCAGTAGAAGTAAAGTGTACAGGTCTATAATTTGGTGGTTCATCCCTCGCCTCTTTTCTTTGAAGATGGGAGTAACGTTTGTTACTTTCTCATTCCCTGGGATTTGGCCCGAGTCCAGTGATTCCTAAACAATATCCGCAAGAGGACTTGCAATCGCTGCACTCTTAGGTACAGGAATCAGCCATTCAGCCCCTCGAGCCTGTTCCTCCTCATTGCAGTCTTAAATGGCCGACCCCTTATCCTAGTTCTAGACTCTCCAGCCAGGGAAACACCTTCTCAGCATCTACCCTGTCAATCCCCCTCAGAATCTTATATGTTTCAATGAGATCACCTCTCATTCTTCTAAACTCCAGAGAGTAAAGGCACAATCTACTCAATGTCTCCTCATAGGACAACCCTCTCATCCCAGGGATCAATCTAGTGAACCTTCACTGCACTGCCTCTAAGGCAACTATATCCTTCCTCAGATAAGGAGACCAAAACTGTGCACAGTACTCTAGGTGTGGTCTCACCAAAGCCCTGTACAATTGTAGCAAGGCTTGCTTACTCTTATACTCCAACCCCCTTGCAATAAATGCCATTTGCCTTCCTAATTGCTTGCTGTACCTGCATGCTAACTCGGTTTCCTGTATGAGGACACCTAAATCTCTCTGAACACCAACATTTAATAGTTTCTCACCATTTAAAAAATATTCTGTTTTTCTATTCTTCTTACCAAAGTGAATAACCTCATATCTCCCCACACTATACTCCATCTGACACCTTACTGCCCACTCACTTAACCTGTCTATATCCCTTTGCAGGCTCTTTGTGTCCTCCTCACAGCTTACTTTCCCACCTAGCTTTGTATCGTCAGCAAACTTGGATACATTGCACTCGGTCTCTTCATCTAAGGCATTAATATAGATTGTAAATAGCTGAGGCCCAAGCACTGATCCTTGCGGCACCCCACCTGCCAACCTAAAAATGACCCGTTTATCCCTATTCTCTTTTTTCTGTCCGTTAACCAATCCTCCATCCATACTAATATATTAACCCCAACCCCATGAGCCCTTATCTTGCATAGCAACCTTTTATGCGGCACCTTATCGAATGTCTTTTTGAAATCCAAATATACTACATCCACTGGTTCCCCTTTATCTACCCTGCTAGTTACATCCTCAAAAAACTCCAATAAATTTGTTAAACACAATTTCCCTTTCATAAAACCATGTTGACACTGCCTAATCATATTATGATTTTCTAAATGCCCTGTTACCACTTTCTTAATAATGGATTCCAGCAATTTCCTGACAACTGATGTCAGGCTAACTTGCCTGTAGTTCCCAGTTTTCTCTCTTCCCTCCTTTCTTGAATACATTTGCTACCTTCCAATCCGCTGGGACCATTCTAGAATCTAGGGAATTTTGGAAGATCACAACCAATGCATCCACTATCTCTGCAGCCACCTCTTTTAGAACCCTAGGATATAGGCCATCAGGTCCAGGGGATTTGTCGGCTTTTAGTCTCATTAATTTCTCAAGTACTTTTTCCTCCAATGATTTTAATTACTTTCAGTTCCTCACTATCATTAGCCCCTTGGTTCTCCACTATTTTTGGTATGTTTTTTGTGTCTTCTTCTGTGAAGACAGATACAAAATATATGTTTAAAGTCTCTGCCATTTCCTTATTTCCCATTATAATTTCTCCTGTCTCAGCCTCTAAGGGACCAACGCTTACTTTTGCTGCTCTCTTCCTTTTTATATACTTGTACAAGCTCTTACAATCTGTTTTTATATTTCTTGCTAGTTTACTCTCATTCTATTTTCTTCCTTTTTATCAATTTTTTGGTCATTCTTTGCTGCTTTCTAAAGCTCTCCCAATCCTCAGGCTTACTACTATTCGCAATATTATAAGCCTTTTCTTTTAATCTAATGCTATCCTTAACTTCTTTAGTTAGCCACAGATGGATCACATTTAATTCTCAATGGAATGTATATTCGTTGATAATTATGGAATATTTTTTTTAAATGTTTGCCACTGCTTATCTATCGTCATATCTTTTAATTAATTTCCCAATCTACCTTAGCCAACTTGCCCCTCATACCTATGTAATTGGTTTTATTTAAGTTTAAGACTCTAGTTTTGGATTTAAGTATGTCACTCTCAAACTCAATGTGAAATTCTATCATATTGCGATCACTCTTCCCCAGAGGTTCCTTTACTACGAGATTAGTAATTAACCCAGTCTCATTACACAATACAAGATCTAAAATAGCCAGCTCCCTGGTTGGTTCCACAGCGTATTGTTGTAGGAAACTGTCTTGAATGCAGTCCATGATCTCATCCTCCAGACTACGGCCGGGATTTTGCTCACCTTGGCGGGTCCAGGTCGGGCGATGTCAGTGGTGGGACCCAACCTCGCTGCTGGCTCCATCCCGCTGTCCAAAATGATTTTCCCTTGATGGAGCTTGTTAAGCCCGCCCACCGCTTTTGCCGGTCCAATTAGAGGAAGTGGGTCTGGTGATGTCTTTTCATGATGCGTCATCAGCCGGTTTCCTTAAAGGGACCATGGCCAACTTTATTTTGATATTTGTGCTGTCAGTGTTGTGTTCTACAGCATTGAAGTGCTGCAAACACTGACAGTCACTGCACAAAGGTGCAGGCCTGCACCCAGGCTCTCCCATGACTCCCTGATGGGTGGAAGACATCTCCCCAGGAGACCAACACAGCCTGGTTGCACATTGCTGAGGAGGGCACAAGCAGGGGTGTCGTCAGGAGGACCTGGGTGCAGCGGCGCAAACATTTCAATTATCTCATTAGATCACGAAATGTTAGTACAAAGCCACACACACCTTCATCCTGCTGTGCCTCTCATCACATCCCCATCACTCGGCCTTCCCTTCCATTCTGCAAGTTTATTAATGTCTTCCTGTAATTTATTGCAGTCCTCCTCAGTATTGACAATTTGGTGTTATCCGCAAATTTAGAAATTGTGTTTTTGATTCCAAAGTCTAAATTGTTAATGTAAATTGTGAACAGCTGCCTCTGCCTTCCCTATCCTACTCCTGCACATCTTTATTCACACCAACTTACCATGCACCTCCACCCATCCCTTTCTATCTATCAACATTATCACTTCCCCATCTCACTAGCCACCCCTCACACTCACCCTCATCTTAGTGCCATCATACTGCACACAAGGGTAGCCACTTGGGTGTTTTATGCAATGTTCATGTAAAGTTTCTGTTAATGAGCTGGCAAGCATTTAAACCTTTATTTTCAACACTTTCTGTTCTTGGACAGATTTGTGTGCACCTTTGGAAGTGGCTTAGTGAGTTGCAGTGAATGGTGAGACATAACGGTACCCCCCGCAATGGTGCCGAGTGTGAAAGGAATGGTTTGGACATTGTAGGGATGCTTTATGGTGTTGGTGTGGGATGGTGCCAACCTGGTGCATTATGTGGCAGCCAGGGAGTGCAGCATCAAGTGAAGTAAATCTGGCCATGGTGAGGCCATCCCTGGCAACCCAGGCAGCAATGTGCTCGGGTGCTGATGCCTTCTGTCCTGTGCATCATCAGGTGATTGAGGAGAAGGTGTGTTGTTGTTGTTGATGCTGCTGGTGTGCCTGGTGCTGCTGGTGTTGGGGCTGATTGTGGTCAGATTCTGAGGACCAAGGTGAGAGATTATAAAGGGCACCCATGTTGATGGAATAGATGGCAGGTGAAGTAGAGATGACAGAAGCATTCTGTCAATGGTGAGAGAGTTCTTTCAATGAGGTGATACAGGATGGAGAGTGGAGAGTGGAAAGCCTACAAAATCTGTGCTGGAAATGGACTGAGAAACAGCTTGTGGCTGAGGAAAGTGATGATCTGTCAGGTGGGAGCTTTTACTGTACATTTGAAGCTGTCAAGTAATCAGCTGGAGCAATGGCCACTGACCTCCCGCCTCAGGTTGACAGCCATGGTCCCCGAACAGCGTGGCTCCCGTGGCCATGAAGTTAAAGTGAAAAGGTAAGTTAAAAAAGCCTGTTAATGATCTGTCAGCTAGATGCTAATGAGATTAAATCGGTCACCTGCCGCTGCCTGTTGGATCTGCTCAGCGCTGACAGACCCGACACTGGGAAAGGAGCGTGTCAGCGGGTTGAGCCCCTGTTTTCTGCCCCTTGTTATTTCTTATCTCCACCCATACTGATTTTACTTCCTGATCTTTTGAGCCAAGATGCTTCCTCACTCCTGTCCTTATGTCATCCTTTATTATCAGGGCTACCCACCCCCTCCTTTTCCATGCTGCCAGTCTTTTCGATTCCCCCACTAGAGGAAATAATTTCTCTTTATTTACTCTATCGATTCCCTTTATCATTTTAAACACCTCAATTAGATTACCCTCAACCTTCTAAACTCAAGCCAAGTTTGCGCTACGGGTCTCAATTTAACCCTTTATGTCCTGGTATCATTCAGGTGTAACCCTAACCCCAATATATCTTTCCTGAGGTGCAGTTGCAATGTTGGATGAGACGTTAAATCGAGGCCCCATCTGCCCTCTCAGGTGCACGTAAAAGTTCCCAAGGCACTATTTTCCCCGGTGTCCTGGCCAATATTTATTCCTCAACCAACATCACTAAAACAGATTGTCTGGTCATTAGTGCCTCATTAGCACCTCAGTACTGGAGAATCTGCCGAGATTTTGCGCTCTGAAGTGGGACTTGAACCCTTCTGTCTCAGAGGTGAGAGTGCTACCACTGAGCCACAGCTGAGGCCTACAGTCACTGAGACAGAACTAGCACAGGTCCAGGGCACTCACGGAGTAGAAACAGGATGCAGAGAGTGAGTGGCACTTGGGGTAAGACAATGCCAGCCTAGTGACAACCGGTCCAAGAAACCCCCAACCAAGAGACACTGCCACTCTCAGCAATTTTGTCACGAGTCACTTGCTGTAAGCAGTAATTGGCACTGGCGGCTGTAGCATCTTGGCAGAAGGCATTGAAAAAGAATTGAGGCTGGGCTACTATCTGTGTCAGTGCCCCTGGGCCAGAGATTTAAAGGTAGGTCGATCCTGATTCCCACTCCTGATCCTTAACCTGTGATCCCTGCTGGAAACTGCACATATGGGCATCAGGTGACAATAGAATCCGCCCGTCTCCACTGTGATGCCCGCTGCAGTTGAATAGCCCGCGGACACTCATCGTTTAAGCCAGTGGTTTTCAAAGTTCTGTGCGTGTGTGGGGGAAGGAGTGGGGGCTCCTGCAAACACTGACTCCCAGGGCCCTCCCCCCACCCACTCGTAAATAGTGACGCTCCCTGGGACCCCCTGAAAATACCGACACGCTCCCTGGGACCCCCTGAAAATACCGACACACTCCCCGGGACCCCCTGAAAATACTGACACACTCCCTGGGACCCCCTGAAAATACCGACACGCTCCCTGGGACCCCCTGAAAATACCGACACACTTCCTGGGACCCCCTGAAAATACCGACACACTTCCTGGGACCCCCTGAAAATACCGTCACACTCCCTGGGACCCCCTGAAAATACTGACACACTCCCTGGGACCCCCTGAAAATACCGACACGCTCCCTGGGACCCCCTGAAAATACTGACACACTCCCTGGGACCCCCTGAAAATACCGACACACTCCCTGGGACCTCCTGAAAATACCGACAATGCGATCATGCCTGATCTGTATCTTAACTCCATCTACCCGCCTTGGTCCCATATCCCTTAATACCCTTGCCTAACAAAAATCTTATCAATCTCAGTTTTGAAATTTTCATCAATTGACCCCCCCCCCCACCCCCCCAAAGCCTCAACAGCTTTTTGGGGACGAGAGTTCCAGATTTCCACCACCCTTTGTGTGACAAAGTACTTCGTGACATCACCCCTGAATGACCGAGCTCTCGCAACGACACACGCCTGGGGTTCCTTTGTAAACACCTACACAGTCCGTGGGGACCCTGTCAAAGGAAGGACGTTTAATAGTATATAACCAAGTTACAATTAGTCCCACTCCCCCGCTCTTTCCCCATAGCCCTGCAAATTTTTTCCTTCAAGTATTGATCCAATTCTCTTTTAAATGTTACTATTGAATCTGCTTCCACCACCCTTTCAGGCAGTGCATATCTCACTGCATAAAAAAATCTCATCTAACCCTCTGATTATCCCTGCTAATTATCTTCAATCTGTGTCCTCTGGTTACCAACCAGTGGAAATAGCTTCTCCTTAGTTACTCCATCAAAACCCCCTCATAATTTTGAACACCTCTATTAAATCTCCTCTTAATCTTCTCTGCTCTAAAGGAGAACAATCCCAGTTTCTCTAACCTCTCCATAGAACCGAAGTCCCTCGCCCCTGGTACCATTCTGGTGAATGGGTTGTGCGCGCCTCCTTTAGAAATGAACTCGACGTGACACGGGCCAGCCCGAACCCAGCCGGACGCCTTTCCCCATTACCTTGCGGTCGATGAAATTGATGTATCCCGTTAGCACTGGCAGCGGAGGTGGCTCCGGGCGCCCGTGTGTGTCTCTCCTCGTCCCCTCTGCGCTGCCTGACACCAGGGAGCCGGTACTGCGATCGCTATTGGAAGTGTACAGAACCAGCAGAGTCCCACACGTGGAAATCCCCAAAAACACTACGATTAGATGTCGCTAAACAAACAAACAAACACACACACACACGCAAAAAGGAAAATTGCAATGCATAAAAAAATCAGTTTGGTATATGCATTAGAAAAAATCCCGTGCAAAGTGAGTTTTAAGAGGCAATTTTTTTGCACACTATTGTAACTGTTTAAATAATCATTTCTATTAAAAGTTTAATGTACATTCACCAATTTAACACGTTCTACATTCTAACCTGCAGTGCACGCAATGCAAATTAGCAATTTGCATCCAAACTGCAATTAACAAATAGTTAAAATATATATATTTAAAAAATTACCACCAGCTTCTTCATTATGCTGCTCTGCTCCTGGGTTTTGATCCCATCTCTCTACCTGTACCTCTCCATCAGCTGGTTCTTAGGCAGGGAATATACAAGGAATCACACGTTCATTCTGCAAATGTTGCTCTTTCGCTGACTGAGAATCTCACACTGTTGCCTCTCTCTCTCTCTCTCTAGCAGCATCTCGCCGCTTCATGCTGCAGACTCAACCCTCTGGACTTGGGGAGTCGAGAGGACTCCGCTGGGTCCCAGCGCCCGACCTCCTCTTCAGACTCGCCAATAAAGTTGGTGGTTCCACCCTTCCCAGCCTATGGAGTCAGTATTGTCTACCTTGGTTAATCATGAGAAATCGCACAACACCAGGTTATAGTCCAACAGATTTATTTAAAATTACAAGCTTTCGGAGCTGTCGCTCCTTCTTCAGGTAGGGTAGCTGTGAGAGAATCTCCCAGAATTCACAATATAAACACAGAAAAAATGTATTCAAATCTTTCCCTACATCAAAGACACACTAAGAGCACAGCCAAGACAATGAGATGTGTCCCAGGGGGTCCAACGTGTCAAAACACCTGCTGGCCGCATATCCTCTCCATTTGGGTTTGGTTCTTGTGTTAGCTTTTTTTAAAAAAACCTGGAAAGACCGGCCATGATGTCAAGTCATGTTCTGTATCGTGACATGACGTGAAGGAGCGACAGCTCCGAAAGCTTGTAATTTTAAATAAATCTGTTGGACTATAACCTGGTGTTGTGCGACTTCTCATTTTTGTCCACCCCAGTCCAACGCCGGCATCTCCACATCTTGGTTAATCATAGAAGCAGAAAGAGACGGCTCTCTGGTGTAAAACAAAGGAAAATAATCTTGTTGCCACTCCAAAAGTAGAAAAATTTGTAGGGCTATGGGGAAAGGGCAGGCGAGTGGGACTAGCTGAAGTGCGCTTGCAGAGAGCCAGCACGGGCTCGACGGGCCGAATGGCCTCCTTCTGTGCTGTAACCATTCTATGATTCTATAATTTGATTTAACATTAAAATACAACAAAGGCAGTGCACGAACATTTCGCTACATAACGACTACTGCATTGCAAAGTACCTGAAATGCTTCGAGATGCTTCTGAGAGAGGTGATAAGGAGATGTATAAATGCAAATCTTTTCATTATCAAAAGCAACGCCACATCAGATCCTCCCTAAACCTCTAACCTTTCCTTTGCCTGTGTGCAATCAAATTATCTTTAATCAAAGCCCCGTGAGTACTGATCATGCTCATCATTTACTGAGGGGAGAGGCAGGTGTTAGAAGGGTGCCTGATCTATTAAAATGGATCCTGAGATGACCCAAAATGAGGTCATGCGACCGCTGAAAGATGAGCGAGAGAAGCCGCTCTGATCTCAGCACTATTCGATTATTATTCATTTACAGTTAGCGATCTGTCCTACAGTTTATTGCAATCATTATGGGTTAATTGCATTCCATACAAATAGAATACATCTTTCGGATGAGACATTAAACAGAGGGATGCTCTGCCCTCTCAGGTGGATGTTAAAGAGCCCACGGCACTATTTCAAAGAAGGGCAGGGGAGTTATCCCCGGTGTCCTGACTGGATATTTATCTCTCAACCAACTAATCAACGAAAACAGATGATCTGGTCATTATCACATTGCTGTTTGTGGGAGCTTGCTGTGCGCAAATTGGCTGCTGCGTTTCCTACATTACAACAGTGACTCCACTTCCAAAGTACTTAATTGGTTGTAAAGTGCTTTGGGACGTCCTGAGGTCACGGGAGGCGCTATATAAATGCAAGTTCTTTCGTTATTTCTTAAAATAGGGAGAGAGAGAGAGAGAGAGAGAAGTTTGAGGCAGGTGGTGAGAGAGAGATTACCTATCAGACTACAGGGCTTTTCTTGTAAAATTGAAGACAGTATTTGAAAATTGTATCTGAATTGTGAAGTGGTAAGTTACCAAGGCAAACAGAGTGACAGAGAATATTGTTAGAATCATAATATTTTACAGCATAGAAGGAGGCCATTTAGCCCAACACACCTGGGCCGACTCTCTGAAAGAGCTATCCACTTAATCCCATTCCCCTGCCTTTTCCTTATACCCTTTTAATTTGTAATTAAATCCCACCCAGCTCCACCATCGTCCAGCTGGGTGGGACTGCACTCGCCTGGTTCCATTCTTATCTATCCAGTCGTATCCAGAGAGTCACCTGCAACGGCTTCTCTTCTCGCTCCTGCATCGTTACCTCTGGTGTCCCCCAAGGATCGATCCTTGGCCCCCTCCTATTTCTCATCTAGGCTGCCCCTTGGCGACATCACCCGAGAACACAGCATCAGTTTCCACAAGTACGCTGGTGACACCCAGCTCTACCTCACCACCACTTCTCTCGACCTCTCCACCGTCTCTACATTGTCAGACTGCTTGTCCGGCATCCAGTACTGGATGGGCAGACAATTTCTCCAACTAAATATTGGGAAGACCGAAGCCATTGTCTTTGGTTGCTGCCACAACTCCGTTCCCTAACCACTGACTCCATCCCTCTCCCTGGCAACTGTCTGAGGTTGAACCAGACTGTTCTCAATCTTGGTGTCATATTTGACCCCGAGATGTGCTTCTAACAACATATCTGAGCCATCACTAAGACCTCCTATTTCCATCTTCGTAACATCGCCCGACTCCGCCCCTGCCTCAGCTCATCTGCTGCTGAAACCTTCATCCGTGCCTTTGTTACCTCTAGACCTGACTATTCCAACGCACTCCTGACTGGCCTCCCATTTTCTACCGTCCGTAGACTTGAGGTCATCCAAAACTCGGCTGCCCGTGTCCTAACTCGCACCAAGTCCCGTTCGCCCATCACCCCTGTGCTCGCTGACCTACATTGGCTCCCGGTTAAGCAACGCTTCGATTTTAAAATTCTCATCCTTGTTTTCAAATCCCTCCATGGCCTCGCCCCTCCCTATCTCTGTAACCTCCTCCAGACCTACAACCCCCTGAGATATCTGCGCTCCTCCAATTCTGGCCTCTTGAGCATCCCCGATTTTCATCGCTCCACCATTGGTGGCCGTGCCTTCACCCCTCCCTATCTCTGTGACCCCTCAAAAACACAACCCCCAAGAACTGTGCATTCCTCTGACCCTGGCCTCTTGTACATCCACCCTCAGCCTTGGCCTACAATTAGCGGCCTGGCCTACAGCCGTCGTCTAGGCCCTGAGCTCTGGAATTCCCTCCCTAAACCTCTCCGCCTCTCTACCTGCCTCTCCTCCTTTAAAGTGCTCCTTAAAACCTACCTCTCATCTGCTCTAATATCTCCTTTTTTGGCTCGGTGTCAAATTTTATTTTATAATGCTCCTGTGAAGCGCCTTGGGACGTTTTACTACGGTAAAAGCACTTTATAAGTACAAGTATTTGTTGTTGTTTTTAAATATTTACAAACTTCTCTTTTAAAATCTATTATGGATTCTGCTTCCACCACTGTTTCTGGTAGGACATTCCATGTCTTAACAACCCTCCGTGAAAAGAAAATACTCCAATAATCTCGACATTCTCAACATCTCAATGGTTCACTCTCAGACTGGCAATCAGTAACTAGTGGTGTTCCGCAGGGGTCAGTGCTGGGTCCCCAACTCTTTACAATCTATATTAACGATTTGGAGGAGGGGACCGAGTGTAACATATCAAAGTTTGCAGATGATACTAAGATGGGAGGGAAAGTAGTGAGTGAGGAGGACATAAAAAATCTGCAAGGGGACATAGACAGGCTAAGTAAGTGGGCAGAGATTTGGCAGATGGAATACAATACTGGAAAGTGTGAGGTTATGCACTTTGGCAGGAAAAATAGTAGAGCAAGTTATTATCTTAATGGCAAGAAACTGGAAAGTACTGAAGTACAAAGGGATCTGGGGGTCCTGGTGCACGAAACGCAAAAGGTTAGTATGCAGGTGCAGCAAGTGATTAAGAAGGCCAATGGAATGTTGGCTTTCATTGCTAGGGGGATAGAATATAAAAATAGGGAGGTATTGCTTCGTATTGCTTCAGTTGTACAAGGTATTGGTGAGACCGCACCTGGAATACTGCATACAGTTTTGGTGTCCATACTTAAGAAAAGACATACTTGCTCTCGAGTCAGTACAAAGAAGGTTCACTCGGTTAATCCCGGGGATGAGGGGATGGACATATGAGGAGAGGTTGGGTAGATTGGGACTCTACTCATTGGAGTTCAGAAGAATGAGAGGCGATCTTATTGAAACATATAAGATTGTGAAGGGATTGGATCGGGTGGATGCGGGGAGGATGTTCCCGATGATGGGTGAAACTAGAACTAGGGGGCATAGTCTTAGAATAAGGGGCTGCTCTTTCAAAACTGAGATGAGAAGGAACTACTTCACTCAGAGGGTGGTAGGTCCATGGAATATGCTGCCCCAAAAAGCTGTAGAAGCTACATCATTACATAAATTTAAAACAGAAATAGACAGTTTCCTAGAAGTAAAGGGAATTAAAGGTTACGGGGAGCGGGCAGGAATTTGGACATGAGTCTAGGTTCGGATCGGTCATGGCCCTGTGGGTAGCGTAGCGGGCCCAGGGGCCGTGTAGCCTGATCCTGCTCCTATTTCGTGTGATCAATTCTGTTAGGTTCAGGAGATGGTTCTGTGATAGATAGTAGATTGGCGGTTAGGATCAGATCAGCCATGATCTTATTGAATGGCGGAGCAGGCTCGAGGGGCCAATTGGCTTACTCCTGCTCCTATTTCTTATGTTCTTATGTTCTTATTCGTTCTTTTGATGATGATTTTATATTTATGCACTCTAGCTATCGACTCACTGACCAGTGGAAATAGTTTTTCCCTATTTACCTCATGAAAACGCCTCATAATTTTGAACTCCTTTATTGGACCTCCTCTTAACCTCCTCTGTTCTAGTGAATACGGCCCCAGTTTCTCTAATCTCTCCGCAACAACGCCTTGCATTTATCTGATTCCTTTAAAGTAGAAAAACTTCCCGTAATCAGAGAAAAATGGACACCAAGCCAAAGAAGGTGATGCTCGGAGAGGTAACCAGAAACTTGGTCTGGGGCAGGTATTAAAAGGAAGAGAGGCAGGTGGAGAGGCGGCGGGGTTGTAGGGAGGGAATTCAGAGCTGAGGGCCTAGACAACGGCTGTAGGCATGGCCGCCAATTGTAGGCCAAGGCTGAGGGTGGGTGTACAAGAGGCCAGGGTCAGAGGAATGCACAGTTCTTGGGGGCTGTATTTTTATGGGGTCACAGAGATAGGGAGGGGTGAGGCCATGGGGGGGGGATTTAAACACGGGGGTGAGAATTTTAAATTGGAGGTGTTGACCCTCTAAAGACATCGGCCTAGAAATTGCAGTAAGCTGGAAACCTGCGCCGGCCAAGGCTAAAGGCCTCCCGCCGAGGAAGCGCAGGCAGCACTGGTATTTTGGTGCTGCCTGCTAATTAACATCAGCACGTGGAGAATTTGTGGTGTAACGCGCTCTTTCCAATGCTAAGCTCAGCAGGGGGGCCAAAGGTCGCGTCTGTGTCCTGCTTGCAGTGAAGGAGAACGGGGACGAAAGGAGCGAACCTGTCGGCCATGTATGGAACAGTTGCCGTATTAGTTACAACAACATTACCTGCCACCCGCTCACCAATCAATGTCACAGACTGATTGTTTATGCATTTGTGGGGAGTCTGTGCTTTTGATCGGACTTCGGGTTTTATGGGATCGGAGGGGAAGAAGGAGGATGTGGGTGTACAACAGGGCAAATTAATTCTCGGAAGTCTGTACTTCTGCACCACAGTTCACGTTTTTTGACTCTGAGCCAAGATGGCCCATGTCATGGTTTCAAGGACTCCCCCCTATCACTTTACCCACACATCTCAATCTAAAGGAATAGAGACTAAGCCAAGCTCTTTATTTTAAATAAAAACAGAAAATGCTGGAAATACTCAGCAGGTCAGGCAGCATCTGTGGAGAGAGAAACAGAGTTAACCTTTCAGATCTCCACAGGTGCTGCCTGACCTGCTGAGTATTTCCAGCATTTTCTGTTTTTATTTCAGATTTCCAGCAGTATTTTGTTTTTGTCTTTATTTTAAATGCTTGTTTAAATTTTCATGTAGCAGGAAGAAAACGATACAGGAGAGGAACAATCAAATTTGTAGTTTTTGAAACCATTATACAGTCGTCATAATTTCATTGATATGCTGAGGTCACTTTGGTCACTGGCTTAGGAGGGTCTGACAACTGAGGCCTTTTTACTGTTCCATGGTGAGGACAGAGTACTCGTAGCTGATAACTTAAACAATTTGAATTCACACTTCAGATTTCAGAGATCAAAACACTGAACGTCCATAGGTGAGTCCTCATCCAGACCTCACGCCCACTCTTCTTGTCACTCAGAAGTAATCACTTGCAATATTCTGCATTTTCCCATTTGTTACATTCAGTATTACAATCTCAGACAGGACAGTTTCAAATAAGCAAACCACCGAAAAAAAATCATACTTTATCTGCAAATCTCAAGGGTTACCTCTGAAGACCTAGGCTTGCGAATAATATAAACACTGCTACATGGAGAGTCCTGGGGGGAAACATTCGGTGCCTAAGAGGGTGCTAATGGATTGCAAAGCAACTAGCGCCCGGGCGCGGCGATGTTTGCGCCGCTCGCGAAATTGACCAGACATTTTGCGGCGGCGCTAAACACGACCGCCACGATCCCCTGCGCCCACAGATCGTGACGTCAGTCGAGCGTGCAACGCCCCGGTAGTGCCCCGGAGCGGATATTGAGTGGCGCCGCCTGCCTTACCGCCTGCCGCTAGCAACGACAGGTTGAGGGGAACGTTTTGCAGTCGGGAAGGGGTCTGGGGGAGCGCTATTTAAAGGCGACCGCTTCCTGACTTTTTTTGTCGGCGACATTTTTGCAACACGCATTCTGAGAGAGAGAGAGAGACTTCTGGAGAGATTCAACGCTGTGTGAAGGAGTTTTGTGTACTGAGCTGCACTTTGCAGGTTCATTTTGATTTGACCTTCCTTGCATCGATTTAGAAGAGACTGTGGTGGCTGCACTCTGAGCTCTTTCCCTGGGCCTCTCAATTGTTCTTTCCAGCAGAATTGATGTACAGGTCTCTCCAGGCCAAGATTCAAGGCTGCAATGAGCAGGGTGTGGATGGAGAGCAAGATCAACCCTCCCCTTTAAGAGCTGGCCAGCGCCAGTGTGTCTGTGTTCCATTGCTGACTGACATCACATGAGCTTCGCCAGCGCTCTGAGCTAGCGCCTCGCTCCTCGGTATTAGCACCTTAAGAGAGGTGTGTAGCGCCTGATTTAGCGCTCAAATCACCTCCAGGGGCAATAGAAGCCAAGTTTGCAGTTGGAGGCGATAATTAGCGCCAGGCGCTAAACTTTGCGCCCAGCCGATAATTACGCAAACGGGGCGATACCAAATTTCTCCCCCCCCCCGTTGTCTTACCTTTGTCAGTTCGAGCGTCCCCATGGCTGTTAACGCCGCTGAAGCGATTTTAACGGCTGCACACATGGGAGTGCTTTGGAGAGGGCGGCAAAAGGATCGGCGATATCCAAAATGGATGAGCAGGCGTCAACTCTGCGTTGCACGGTGATTGACGTCACGCTCCGACTAATTACAATACTTTCGGCGAACGCAGGCAACAGCAGCGCTGCCGACCTGCCGAAAATGGCGGCCGCCGCAGGACCCGGCGGCAGCGGCCGAAAGTGCTGCGGCCGCCATTTTTTCCCCGAAGCGGGCCGTAATGGCCAGCGGTAAGACCTCGAATTCCTAGGCCTGAGTCTGGTGGTTTCCGACACCAGGTAACCAAGCTCACAGAAAGTTAGCTCAATAACTTTATTGAACAGCAGTGGAAAATACAGAAAGAGTTAACAGTCACCTCAATCCAGGAATAGAACTAGACACAGACACAGACATTGCAGCTTTAACAATGCTACCATTTTACTCTGAGAACAGTAAGGGTTTTACAGGTACAAGGACTCCAGTAATGTTTCCATTCTAGGAAAATTGCACAGCAGTACAATAGCATCCTAGTCAGCTTAGCAGAGTCTCACAGTGATTTTCCACTGTAGAAAAATGTTACCGTGGCAAGACTGGAAGAATTTATTGCGCTACACAAGCTGTACAAGGTTATGACACGTTACTTTATTTATGGTCACATCGCTCTGGCTAGCCCCAGGGCCTGCACTAGAGGCGTTGGGGGAATTATAGCCTCTCATTCCTGGTATTGTCTTTTGTAAATTTCTTCTGGACTTTTTCCATGGCTTTGAAATCCTTCCTACAGAAATCTTGGCTGTAAAATGCTTTGGGGTGTCCTGATGTCATGAAAAATGCTATATAAAGGCAAGTCTTTCTTTCTAACATTCCAACTACGACCTATCTAATGGTTTAGCAATACCTCTTATTATTTAGTACTCCACGCCCCTGTTTATCCAAGCTCGGATCCTATGAACTTAATTTTTTATAGCTTCATCAACTTGTCCTCTTACATTTATCGAGTTGTGTTTCTGCATCTCTAAGTCTCCCTGCCCCTTTAGCCCTTTCACATTTAGTTTATATATGTCCTCCTTCTCCTTACTTGCAAAATGCAACACCTCACATTTCTCCGCATTAAACTTCATCCAACATCTCTCTGCCCAATCTTCCTTTGGGGGGCTGGATTACAAAGGGGAGGAAGTGATGCTTCAGTTGTACAGAGCCTTGGTTAGACCCCATCTGGAGCACTACGTTTAGAGCTTGGCACCGCAGCTCAGGAAGGATATATGTAGGTGCAGCAAGCAATTAGGAAGGCAAATGGTATGTTAGCCTTTATTGCAAGGGGGTTGCAGTATAAGAGTAAGGAAGTTTTGCTGCAATTATATAGGGCTTTGGTGAGACCACAACTGGAGTACTGTGCACAGTTTTGGTCTACTTACCTAAGGAAGGATATACTTGTCTGAGACGGGGCGCAACAAAGGTTCACTAGATTGATTCCTGGGGTGAGAGGGTTGTCCTATGAGGAGAGATTGTGTAGAATGAGCCTATACTCTCTGGAGTTTAGAGGAAGAGAGGTGATCTCATTGAAACATACAAGATTCTGAGGGGGATTGACAGGGTAGATGCTGAGAGGTTGTTTCCACTGGCTGGAGAGTCTAGAACCAGGTGGCATAGTCTCAGGATAAGGGGTCGGCCATTTAGGACTGAGATGAGGAGAAATTTCTTAATTCAGAGAGTTGTGAATCTTTGGAATTCTCTACCCCAGAGGGCTGTGGATGCTCAGTCGTTGAGTATATTCAAGACAGAGATCGATAGATTTTTGAGCACTAAGGGAATCAAGGGATATGGGGTTAGGGCGAGAAAGTGGAGGTGATGTAAAAGCTCAGCCATGATCTTATTGCAGGCTCGAGGGGCCGTGTGGCCTACTCCTGCTCCTATTTCTTATGTTCTTATATTGGCCTTGGAGTGGGTGCAGTGCAGATTCACCAGAATGATACTGGGACTTAGAGGGTTAAAAATTATGAGGACAGGTTGCATAAACTTGGCTTGTATTCCCTTGAGTTTAGAAGATTAATCGAGCTGTTTAAAATGTTAAAATGATTCAAAAGGATAGATACAGAGAAACTATTTCCACTGATGGGGGAATCAAAAATGGGGGCATAATCTTAAAATTAGAGCTAGGCCATTTAGCAGGTAAATCAGGAAGCACGTTTTGACACAAAGGGTAGTAGAAATCTGGAACTCACTCCCCCAAAGGGCTGTGGATGTTGGGTCAATTGGAGCTTTCAAGACTGAGACTGTAGATAGATTTTTTTGTTGGGTAAGGGTATCGAGGGATATGGAGCAAAGCTGGGTCTATAGAATTGAGGCACAGATCAGCCATGATCTAACTGAATGGCGGAGCAGGCTCGTGGGGGCTGAATGACCGACTTCGTTCCTAACATTCCTATGTTCTAACCTGTAGATTATGTGATTAAGTCTCTGGAATGTGACTTGAACTCACAACTGCCTGACTCAGAAGCGATAGTGCTACCCACTGAGCCGACACTGACACTTACATCAAATGTAGAAAGGCCAAGTGCTTAAATCTGACACAATGGTGATTAATAGGAAGGAAGTTTCAAGTGATAGGTGATCGGGCAACAACAGATGGTGCTTCATCGTTGTCCTGCAGGATGGGGGTGGATCTGTTCAGCTAAATGTACATTTGTGTTCCACAGATTCATATGTTCCTGTGTGATATGACTAGAACATCTGTAACAGTGTGAGTGGTGCAATGTCCCATTTATTCCATCGGTTGAATTTTTGAACTGATTTTGGAATGAACCATACCGTCCAACCCTTTACAACAACAACTTGCATTTATACAGCGCCTTTAATGTGGAATAGCCTCCCAAGGCGCTTCACAGGAGCGTTATCAGACAAAATTTGACACCGAGCCACATACAGAGATATTAGGACAGGTAACCAAAAGCTTGATCCAAGAGGTAGGTTTTAAGGAGCGATTTAAAGGTGGAGAGAGAGGTAGAGAAGTGGAGAGGTTTAGGGAGGGAGTTCCACAGCTATGAGCCTAGGCAGCGTAAGGACATATTAAGACAGGTGGCCAAAAGCTTGGTCAAAGAGGTAGGTTTTAAGGAGTGTCTTAGTGGAGAGAGAGTCGGAGAGGTTTAGGGAGGGAATTCAGAGCTTGGGGCCTAGGTGGCTGAAGGCACGGCCACCAATGATGGAGCGAAGAAAATCAGGGATGTGCAAGAGGCCAGAATTGGAGGAGCGCAGAGATCTCGGAGGGTTGTAGGGCTGGAGGAGGTTAAAGAGATAGGGAGGGGAGAGGCCATGGAGGGATTTGAACACATGGATGAGAATTTTAAAATCAAGGTGTTGCCGGACCGCGAGCCAATGTAGGTGAGCGAGCGCAGGGGTGATGGGTGAACGGAACTTGGCGCGAGTTAGGCTACGGACAGCAGAGCTTTGGATATGTTCAAGCCTACAGAGGATGCAAGGTGGGATGCCGGCCAGAAAAGCATTGGAATAGTCCGACGTTCATTGCATGAATCAAGTGAAATTAGTTATCAGTTCCAGCTGTAGTAAAAGAAGAAAGAAAAGAAAGACTTGCATTTCTGTAGCGCGTTCTGCGACCTCAGGGTGTCCCAAAGCACTTTACAGACAGTGCAGTACTTTTTGAAGTGTAGTCACTGTTGTATTGTAGGAAACACGGCAGCCAATTTACGCACAGCAAGGTCCCGCAAACAGCAATGAGAAAATGACCAGATCACCTGTTTTAGTGATGTTGGTTGAAGGATAAATGTTGGCCAGGACACCTGGGAGAACTCCCCGGCTCTTCTTCGAATAATGCCATGGGATCCTTTACGGCCACCTGAGAGGGCAGACGGGTCCTCGGTTTAACACCTCATCTGAAAGATGGAACCTCTGACAGGGCAACGCTCCCTCAGTACTGCACTGGAGTGTCAGCCAACATTGTGTGCTCAAGTCTCCTTCTAATTCAGACGCATGAGCGCTCCTCACTGAGCCAAGGCTGACACTGCGATAAAGTTAATTATCACATTCTAAAGCTGTGAATTTATCATTAACAATCACAGAATTCTGTAATTTATTTTACGGAGCAGTTAATGGGCTCAGAGCTCAAATCGCACGGGTAGCTCTCCGACTGGTGTGTGGGCTGCTGGATGTAAAGGCAGCGAATAGGAAGCTTTCAGCTCTTCTCTTTTTTTTTTTGGCGGCCATTTTTTCGCCCTGCCCACTCCCCTGAGGGCGATGGTTGCTGGCAAGGGTTACGGTTCCGCAGACGCTCGTGTTCCTCCCCCAGGTGGGTAGGCCGTCATGCGTGAGCCCACTGAGCGCGTTCAACGGCAGGAGTCATCGCGGGTGAACTTGAACCTGTCCTCACACGTCCAGCAAGGATGACTGGATAACAATTAGGAGCAAGAGCCCTGTTAGATCTGTCCCTGGCTTGGCCTGAAAGCAATTGTAATATATAGAATCTCACAGCACAGAAGGAGGCCATTCGGCCCATCGTGCCTGTGCTGGTTCTTTGAAAGAGCCGTCCAATAAGACCCACTCCCCTGCTCTTTCCCCATTGCCCTGCAAATTTTTCCTTTTCAGGTATCTATCCAATTCCTTTTTGAAAGTTACTATTAAATCTGCTTCAACCACTATTTCAGGCAGCGCATTCCAGATCATAGCAACTTGCTGCATAAAAAAATTCTCCTCAGCTCACCTCTGGCTCTTTTGCCAATCGCCTTAAATCTGTGCCTTATGGTTACCGACCCTCATGTTAGTGCAAACAGTTTCTCCTTATTTACTCTATCAAAGCCCTTCATAATTTTGAACACCTCTATAAAATCTCCTCTTCACCTTCTCTGCTTTAAGGAGAACAATCCCAGCTTCTGTAGTCTCTCCACATGACTGAAGTCTCTCATCCCTGGATGACCCCGCTGGCTTGGGGATGGGTGTCCTTGACCCCTACAATCTAAGATTGCAGGCAGCAACAGGAGTGGTAAATCCCCCCCCCCACCCCCGCTCCATTTTAACCGCCCCCCCAGCCCCCACCCCAACCCAATCTCCGCCAGGCAAGGGGAGTTAGAATTGGTGCCATGGTGGGTAAGGGGGTGCCCAATGCTGTTCAAAGGGTTAGGAAAGCAGTTTACAAGTGATATGTTTGGACGCAATGGAACACTTGGACCCCAAAAGTATTCAGGCCGTGAACCTGGCAACTATGCTGGAATCGTGCCTTCTGGTGAACCCCGGTGCTGACCTCACCGGTGTGCGCAGGATCGGTGGGAGGTCACCCCACTTAAGTAGGGGTGATGTGCACCTACGGGAACATATTGGGCTTCGGCCTGCACCAGGATGCCCCCAGGCTGGGAGCAGTAAGGCCACAATTTATGGCATACTGGAGCAGGTGGGCAACCAGAAACATTTATCTTTGGACCCACGCGTCCCCTTTGAGTGGGGACTGCATTTAAAAGTTTTTGTTGAAATTATGTACTTAGATCTTCGGGGGTCCAGCTCGCTTCCCAGGCCTGAACCCCCCCCCTCCCCCTCCCATGGTGGTCCCCAACATCTTTCGCGGCAGGGGGCAGTACACCTCTTCCAGCCGGGCAGACCGGCCTCCAAAGAAGCGCCAACCTCCTTCTGGACTGAGGTCACGTGCACTAAGGAATCCCTGTCACCGTGACTGGCCTCATGAGTGGCGGGTGGAGGCTCCCCCACCTTACTCAGCCAAGGAGAAACTCCAGTGTACGTCCGGGACCCGGCACAGGCATGGAGTTTGTAATCGTTCAACGGGAGCCTCCTGTCAGAGTTATGGCTGGAATCTGCTGGGAATGCCAAGCAGTTTCAGGGCTACTGTTTTATCATTGGTCCCTGGAAAATAAGAAAAGAAAGATTTGCATTTATATAGCACCTTTCACAACCTCAGGACATCCCAAAACGCTTTACAGCCAATGAAGTACTTTTTGAAGCATAGTCACTGCTGTAATGTAAGTAATGCAGCAGCCAATTGTGAGCACAGCAAGGTCCCACAAACAGCAATGACCAGGTGATCTGTTTTATCTGGCGATGTTGTTTGAAGGATTAGTTTTGGCCAGGACACCGGGGAGAACTCCCCTGCTCTTCTTCCAAATAGTGCCATGGGATCTTTTACGTTCACCTGAGAGCGTAGATGGGGCCTCGGTTTAACATCTCATACGACATGCGGCGCCTTCAACAGTGCAGCACTCCCTCAGCACTGCGCTGGAGTGTCAGACTGGATTATGAACCCAAGTCTCTGGAGTGGGACTTGAACCCATGACCTTCTGACTCAGAGGTCAGAGAGTGCTACCCACTGAGCCACAGCTGACACCAAATAGCGCTTGCCTCACTCGGTAGAGGGAAATATAAATAAAGAAATAGAATGATTCCTCTCACGCAACACAGCTACACGAATCATCACCAGAGGTGGCGGCACAGTGGTATACAGGGTGTGGCCCTGGGAGTCCTCAACATTGACTCCGGACCCCGTGAAGTCTCATGGCTTCAGGTCAAGCATGGGCAAAGCTCTGCTGTCCTGTCACATCCAGTCCTGAATGATGGTGGACAATTAAACAACTAACGGGAGGAGGAGGCTCCATGAATATCCCCATCCTCAATGATGGCGGAGCTCAGCACACGAGTGCAAAAGACAAACATCTTCAGCCAGAAGTGCCGAGTGGATGATTCATATCGACCTCCTCCTGAGGTCCCCACCATCACTGAAACCAGTCTTCAGCCAATTCGATTCACTCCACGTGACATCAAGAAACGGTTGAGCTCACTGGATACAGCAAAGGCTATGGGCCCCGACAACATCCGGCTGTCGTGCTGAAGACTTGTGCTCCAGAACTAGCCGCGCCTCTAGCCAAGCTGTTCCAGTATAGCTACAACACTGGCATCTACCCGACAATGTCGAAAATTGCCCAGGTATGTCCTGTCCACAAAAAGCAGGACAAATCCACTCCAGCCAATTACCGTCCCATCAGTCTACTCTCAATCATCAGCAAAGTGATGGAAGGTGTCGTTGACAGTGCTATCAAGCGGCACATACTCACCAACAACCTGTTCACCGATGCTCAGTTTGGATTCCGCCAGGACCACTTGGCTCCCGACCTCATTGCAGCCTTGGTCCAAACATGAACAAAAGAGCTGAATTCCAGAGGTGAGGTGAGAGTGACTGCCCTTGACATCAAGGCAGCATTTGACCGAGTGTGGCATCAAGGAGCCCTAGTAAAATTGAAGTCAATGGGAATCAGGGGCAAATTCTCCATAGGCTGCAGTCATACCTAGCACAAAGAAAGATGGTTGTGATTGTTGGAGGCCAATCATCTCAGCCCTATGACTTCGCTGCAGGAGATCCTCAGGGCAATGTCTGAAGCCCAACCATCTTCAGCTGCTTCATCAATGACCTTCCCTCCATCATAAGGCCAGAAATGGGGATGTTCGCTGATGATTGCACAGTGTTCAGTTCCATTCGCAACTCCTCAGATAATGAAGCAGTCTGTGCCTGCATGCAGCAAGACCTGGATGACATTCAGGCTTGGACTGATAAGTGGCAAGTAACATTCGCGCCACACAAGTGCCAGGCAATGACTATCTCCAACAAGAGAGAGTCTAACCACCGCCCCATGACATTCAATGGCATTACCATCGCCGATTCCCCTAACATCAACATCCTGGGGGTAACCATTGACCAGAAACTTAACTGGACCAGCCACACAAATACTGTGGCAACAAGAGCAGGTTAGAGGCTGGGTATTCTGTGGCTAGTGTCTCACCTTCTTACTCCCCAAAGCCTTTCCACAAGGCACAAGTCAGGACTGTGATGGAGTACTCTCCACTTGCCTGGATGAGTGCAGCTCCAACAACACTCAAAAAGCTCGACACCATCCAGGACAAAGCAGCTTGATTGGCTCCTCATCCACCACCTTAAACATTCACTCCCTCCACCACAGCGCACCGTGGCTGCAGTGCGTACCATCTACAAGATGCACTGCAGCAACTCGCCAAGGGTTCTTCGGCAGCAGCTCCCAAACCCGCGACCTCTACCACCTAGAAGGACAAGGGCAGCAGGCGCATAGAAACACCATCACCTCCAAGTTCCCCTCCAAGTTACTCACCATTCTGACCTAATTGTTCTCTGACACGCACACACGAACAATTAGGTACGTGAGTCAGCTTGCTGCTAGAACAACTACAATAGAGAATGGCCATTTGCCTTGAAAATAGCCACAAATATTATAATCTAATAATCTATATTTAGCTGCCCCTATTACACAAACTAACGTACACAAACCAGGCTGTAGCTTTCTGTTTTAAACAATAGTCGTTCCAAACACAGCTTCAGACTTTAATATTTTGTTTACGGTTTGCTAGCCTCAAATGTATTATTGTTTCCCAGCTCCATACCTCTCCCAAATCTCCCAGTTCAACACCCTTCAGTCTGGCCTCTGTACTGCTCTCAGAACCAGCACCACCCTAGCCAAATGGATGAATAGATGTTAGCCATGGTTCAGTGGTAGCACTCTCGTCTCTCGATCAGAAGGTTGTAGTTTGTGTCCCACTCCAGAGGCTTGAGCAAAAAATCCAGGCTGACACTCCAGGGCAGTACTGAGGGAGTGCTGCACTGTCGGAGGTGCCGATCTTCTGATGAGACTTTAAACCGAGGCCCCGTCTGCTCTCTCAGATGGATGTAAAAGATCCCATGGCACTATTTGAAGCGCAGGGAGTCCAATATTTATCCCTCAATCAACATCATTAAAACAGATTATCTGGTCATTATCACGTTGCTGTCTGTGGGGCCTTGCTGTGTGCAAACTGGCTGCCACAGTTCTTACATTACTACACTCCAAAGATACTTCACTGGCTGTAGAGCGCTTTAGGAAGTCCTGAGGTAGTGAAGGCGTTGTATAAATACAAGTCTTTCTTTTATTTTATGAATGACATCCTCGGTGACTGCGACGGGGATACATCATCTTTCCTTGTCTTCCTCAATCTCTTCACGGTGTTCAGTACAGTTGTCCATGCCATCCTCCTCTAAAGGCTGTTCTCTGTTGTCCAGCTCCATGGGACTGCCCATGGGACAGAAATGGCTTCTCTTCCAATTGTTGCACTGTCACCTCAGCCTCCAGAGGATCCAGCCTTGGTGTCCACCTCTTCCTCATATGTGGGCTGTCCAGGAATTACCTCATCATCAGGCGTGGGGCCAGCTACCGCATGTACATCGATGGCACCCAACACTACCTCTCCGTCACTTCCCTCGACCTCACAACCACTTCTGTGTTGACAGACTGCCTGAATCAAGTTGTGGGTGAGTCAAAATTTCCTTCAACTGAACCTCTTCACGCCATTGCACCACAGACCCCACTCCCTTGTGATTCATTTCATCCACTTCTTTGGCTACTTGCTCAGGCTGAACCAATCCATGCAAAAATTGGGCATCCTGTTTAGTCAAGAGTCTGTTCAAACCCCACATCCCATCCGTCACTATGACCACTTATCTCCATTTCTACAGTGTTCCCCACCTTCACACCGCCTTACCACCTCAACCCACTGCCAATGCAACCCTTATCTATGCTTCCGTCACCTCTGGACTCCGTTGCTCCAATGTCCTCCTTGCCAGCCTCCTATCCTCCATTATCTACAACTTGTTCAAAACTGAGCTGCCTGTATCCCGTCCCACACTCTTTGTTGCTCCATATTTGGTCGTACGTACAATCCCACTCTCCCCCCTTGCCTCACCACATCGTTGGTGACAGAGTCTTCATCTGTCTCGACCTTACTCTCTGCAATTCTGCCCTTAAATCCCTCTGCCTGTCTACTTTTACACAGAACCTACAGCACAGAAAAAGGCCATTCGGCCCAACCAATCCATGCCGGTGTTTATGCTCCACTCGAGCCTCCTTCCGTTGTTCTGAAGGGATAATTACAAGTCCTAGCCCTTTTCGGGCTACCCCAGATCAGGCGTATTCCCCAGACGTTCACCTTCAACTAAAGTTAGCGGTAGCCGAATCCTAGAGATGCTTAATTGAGTCTAAAGGTTCAGACTATCTCTCCTTAAAGGAAAGGAATGGCCTAAAGATGTTACCATCCTCCGGATAGCACTTTTAACAAGTTTAACTAGACTGTAACCTTCCAGATATTATGAGGGTCCAGAAAACCCCCCAGAATTCTGCAACTCCTTACAGAAGAGTGTACAGAAATTGAGTTTGTGAGATTGATACAGAAATTACTCTGTGAGACAATTTTAAAAATATATAGATTTATTAAAGAACCGACATGTAGTTTAACAGCTGTTGATTTCATCGCAACTTTAACAGTCTAAAATACAAATAGCTTACATTTCTTATCAGAGATCCTTATTCTCAAATCTTAACTTCGTTACATTTCCACACTTCTACTTATTTCTTAATCCAGAATATCCACCAAAATCAAATACCTTGATTACCCAAGACTCAGAGTTGTAGGCCTACAGAGTGGTTCTGAAGGCAAGAATCGCTCTGCCTCTTCCCAGCGACTTCTGTCTCTCTATCTGAAAAGCTCTATTTTTATACCTTTTTTTAGTGGTTTATTCTTTGAAGTTGTCTGCTGATGTAAGCTAATTATCTCTAGTGATTCTTTATTGAATTCTTTTCTATTCTTACTGTAATTTCAGCTGCCAACTCTTAGAATCCTGTCTGCTGTATAGGTGTTTCAAAAACTTATCATATCCTGGTTATTACAAATTTATCTCTTTGATGCCATTCTTTCGAAGGTCTTTCATTTCAATTCTTAATATCACCTTAACTGCTTGTTAGCAGACGTCGTGTCTCCTAACTATTCCATTTTCAATACAAACACAATGTGATTGCTTGGTGTCATCTATTGATATTATGGGGGAAAAATTAGGTCGCGCCCCATTTGGGCGCAAATATCGTCTGGACGCAAATATTAGCGCCTGGCGCTAATTATCGGCACTGACTGGAAACTTCACTTTTACCGCCCCGGGAGGTGAGTGGAGCGCTAAATCAGGCGCTGCACACCTGTCTTAAGGCGCAAAGGCCAAGGAGTGAGGCGCTAACTCAGAGCGCTGGCGAAGCTCATGTAATGTCAGTCAGCAATGGAACACACACACAATGGCACGGGTCAGTTCTTAAAGGGGATGGTTAATCTTGCTTTCCATCCACATCCTGTTCATTGCAGCCTTGAATCTCGGCCTGGAGAGACTTGCACATCAAATGTGCTGGAAAGAACAATGGAGAGTACCAGGCAAAGAGCTCAGAGTGCAGCTCCCACAGTCTCTGCTAAATCGATACAAGGAATGGCAAATCAAAATGAACCTGCAAAGTGCTGCTCAGTACCCAAAACTCCTTCACACAACGTTGAATCTCTCCAGAAGTCTCTCCCTCTCTCTCTCAGAATGCGTAGTTCAAAAATGCCACCAACAATAAAAGACAGGAAGAGGCCCCCTTTAAATAGCGCCCCCCCCAGCCCCACAGCGATTGATAGCGTTCCAGTCTTCTGGTCGTTGGATGCGCCAGGCGGTAAGGCAGGAGGCGCCACTCAATTTCCGCTCCGGGGCGCCACAAGGGCGTTGCACCACGGAATGACGTCACAATCTGCGCGCGCAGGTGGTCGCAGTGGTAAAGTTTAGCGCCGCCGCACAATCTCTAGTTAAGTTCCCGAGCGGCACAAACATCGCTGCGCCCGGGCGTTAGCGGCTTTGCGCCCCATTAGCGCCCTCTTAAGGCGCTAACGGGAGGCGCAACCAACTGAATTTTTACCCCTATATCTTCAAAGTATTCTGTTTGTACCTTTTACAATTTGTAAATCAAAATCACTTCATCCAGGGTGTTTGTTTTCCTAGCCATCTTAGTTGGTTATATATATATTCGTGTTTCCTGTTTCATTTGATGTTACTTTTACAAAGGCACATGTTTTTTTTTAATGTTCTGTGCACCTGTTCGACGTGTTAGATTTTAACACTTTACTTGGGCATTGCTATTGTTTTGGTTCCAAACTATAGACATTCTGGAAGCACCAATGGTTTGCTTCAATAGGGGCTTTGTCTCAGTATTTACAACCAATTCCCATTTCAAAAGCTTGTGGTGTTTACAACTTTTGTGTTATCAACTGATCTTATCTCAAAAGCCTGTGTTCTGTTTGCAGCCTGTGTCGTTGAGGCTTTTAGATTTTTAAACCCAGTATGTCATGTATTAATAATATCAGAAATCTGTTCATAGGATGGTGTATTTTTCTGAATAGGTTTGGCTCATTCCTTTACAGTTCCTCATCTAACTCTATTCGCATAACCTTCTATTCCCTTCTCCCTTATATGCATATCTAGCCTCTCCTTAAATGCATCCATACTATTCGCTTCACTGTGGTAGCGAGTTCCACATTCTCACCACTCTCTGGGTAAAGAAGTTACTTCTGAATTCCCTATTTGATTCGGGCCAATTGGTTTATACTGGTGTTTATATCCACACAAGCCTCCCCTATCCCCGTATCCCTCTACTCCCTTCTCCCTCATGAATACATCAAGCCTCCCCTTAAATGTATCATTGCTTTCTGCTTCAACCACGCCATGTGGCAGCGAGTTTTTCATTCTCATCACTCTCTGTGTAAAGAAATTCCGTCCAAACACTGAGATGTTAATGCGCTTCATCGCAATGCAAGAGTGACATTATAACTTCAGCCTTAATCGTTAGGGAGTTGCACTCAGTACCCCACATACATGATCATGTGATAAAATGTCCCTTCATTGATCAGGGCTAGTTTCATTTCTGATCGCTCCTTCCTTGGATAATTTCACTAAGGGAACGAGTCGGCACATAAATTATGTCAACAGATCTTTCGTTGGAGATCAGGATTCAGTAATTATCCAGATTAATTTGTTATCTCTGACCTTTTGGTAATCCTTTTGATTGTTTAATCTCCTTTGTAAACTCACAGCTCATTTGTTATCCGTGACAGTTTAATTTTGCTGGTTTGAAATTATAGAGTTTGAAAACAAGCAGAAAATCAACTCATCATTGTGGGGAATTTTTGCTCTCTTCAAAATCTATCGCAGAGCTCCTTATATTAATCACCCTTCACTTCACCAATTGTTAGCAGATCCTTTCAACCGTACAGCGCTGGCACTCTGGAACTCCTTTCCCAAACCCCTCTGTCTTGCCACATCTCTCCATGCTTTTAAGACCCTCCTCAGAACTGACCCCTTCGTCCATGCCTTGGTCACCCCCTTCCGCCCCACCCCATAACTCTTCCCAAAACTCCTATTTGATGTCCGATCCTTGCACCGCTCCCCCACCCAGTGAAGCATCTTAGAACGTTTTGCTACAGTGCAGGCACTACATGAATACAAATGATTGCCATCCAACCTTGCTTAATAACATATTCAGCTAGATATGAATGGAGTTAAAATAGAAAATGCTCCATCAGTATCTGAAGAGAGAGGCTTCTGTTTTGGGTGGGCAACCTTTTGTCAGAACTGGACTGGAGCCGGAAGGGAAACCTTTTCCCCTTTTCAGACATGCCGATCCTTCTCTCTTTTTATTTCAGATTTCCAGCATTCGCAGTTCTGTTTGTCGGTTGGTATTGAGTAGGCCGTTCAATCCAGCGCCTGAAGAACATTGAGAGCAGTTGGTGATGGCTCAGCGTAAAATATGGTAGCTTTCCGGCTCGCTCTCAGCAGTCAAAGCAGCAGTCACTGGGCACAAGTATCATTTCCACCTGGGTGCTGTATAACATGGACTTGATTTTGCCAAGCACGAGGAGGCGGGTTTGGAGGCGTGTGAGGTGGAAAAATAGCAAAAAATGGCGGCCGGGCCCGATCCCGCCTCCGAGCAATTTTCCCCACATGCGTGTTTTCTGACCCCGTTTCCATCCTGCCTCCAAGAGGCGGGATAGGCCCTTAACAACCACTTAATTGCCTCTATTATCCCATTTTGAGAGGCCTTTCTGATTTTTAGACATTTCCCCCATCCTACACGCCTCCTCTGGAACACGCCAGGTAATCCTGGCGGCCTCACAATTGGATTGCTTACTAACAGCTGCAGCTCCACCATTAAAAAGGAGTTTTCACTGATGATCATTTGCAGGTGGCAGAACTTTGTTGTCTCAGGTCTGGGCGAATTTTTAGCAGGCCTACCCATTGTTGTGGAAGTTTGGAGCCTGACACCCATCTCCAGTGTGACCTCCTGGGAAACCCCTCTCCCCACCTTGACTGAGCGCTTCCTCAACTGAGGCATATACCAGAAGCATGGGAACCATTTAATTCCTTTCCTCCTGGACATCAGATGAGGACGAAGACCAGCCACGGCAGCAGCAGAACCCTGAACAACAGCAGCACCAACAGCAGCAGCAACAACAGGAGCGCCAAGCTGCTAGTCACCCACCTGAGGATGCACAGGCCAGAAGTCACCAGAGCGCGACAACATTGCTGCAAGGGACACACTCATGTTGGCCAGATTTGGTTAGCCTGCACAATCAAACACTTTTGTCTCGCACCTTCTTACCAGAGCATCGACAATGGACAAGAACCTACGGAATCCTATCACTCTGACCACCATTCTGACAATTGCAAGTCGCCCTAAGCCCTCAATGTGAAAGTCCCATTTGTGAAATGACACAGGCCACAACTTCAACAGTTTGCTGTCAAATCTGTTTATAATACAATGACAATGATGGCTGGTCCAAATACAAAACATCACAGCACCCAAGTGACTACCCTTGTGACTACTTGTGCTTTATCTTCCTCTTACGCGTGCTTCTACATGGTGCTTCCCCTGTGGCTTCAGCAGATGTGGAGGCCCCTTGCTCACTTTCTTGCTGCTCCTGTCTCGACACCTTTGGCGGCCGTCCTCTGGGGTGGCGAACCTCTGCGGGCTCACCAACAGTCTGCTGCTCCTCCGGCTGTGCAGGGGCTGAGACGCCCATCTCAGTTGGGTGAGGATTCTGGTGGGGCTCTGACCGAGGGCTCTGCAGTGGCATGGTCGTGCGAGCGCTTGGAGAGGAGCATCCACTTCCTTGTTGTCTGCCACCATCATCCCTCTCATGGGTCAGCCCCACTTCAGAGCTAGCAAGTGGCTTGACAGCACCTTGCTGCACTTCAGGGGGGCCATGAGGACCCGTTTCTGCACTGGAGTCCTACTCCAGAGGACTTCCATAAAGGTCTGGTTTCTATGCTCAATAGCTGACCATCGCTCCTCAAGAGATGTCATTCTATTCTGAACAATTACCATGTTTTCCATTCTCTGGCGACTAAGCTCCTCCATGGCCATAGCCATCCTCTCCTCTACCGCAGCCATCCTCTCCTCTATGGTAGCCAGCCTTACCACGGAGTTAGCCATCCTTTCCACGGAGGTTGCCATCCTTTCCGCGGTGATGCGTTCATGCGCTAATGCCTCCACAAAGGCACTGCTCATGTTCACGATGGACTCCTCCATTCGCTCCACACTCACAGCGACCCTGGAGACAAAATCTGCCAGAGACTCCTGCACCTGTTCCTGGAGTTCCAGCACCGCTCTCCTTCTGGATGGACCCGGAGGCACAGGGTCGACATGCAGCTGAGCCGAGCTGGCAGAGTCCTGCGCCCTCCGACGAGGACTCTCCACTGCTGTCCTTGTCTCCACCATCTGCTGATGTTCACTTGTGAGCTGTGACACACCAGGTGCCAACACTACTCTATCTCGCGAAGGTCCCACCGAGGTGTGAGTGTCTGCGCTGGTGCTGGGTGCGCTGAAATCTGCTGACACTGCGCCCTCAGAGGTTGCAGCTTCCTCTGAGGAGTCTGGAAGCTCAGGCTCTTCCTCCTGGACAGTGGAGACGGGGGCTTTGGATGGTCCTGTGGGGGAGTAAAGGAAAGAGTTAGAGATGTGAGGTCAAGGTTACATGCACATTGAATATTGCAGATGATCATAAGTCAAACTGTTAGAGCATCAGATTCATTATCAATGACTCATGCAATGTCAATGAGAGATATGCCAAACTAATCTGTCACCAGCTTGCTGTGATGTGTCCGTCTGTCCGTCCCCCACTTGGGAATCCTCCTCGATCCCGGCAATTTCCAAGGCTGCCTCCTCCCAGGCAGTGAGCTGGGCTACTGAGGGTGGCCCTCCTCCTGTCATGACTCTTTCCCTCTTATTGTGGGCTCTCTTTTCCTGCAATGAGGGACACAAGTGGAGTTTGAGTGAGAATGAAGGAGTGAGTGTAGAGAATACATAGCATAGATGCTTAGAAGGAGACAAAGGACCCTCCCTGTGTGTTGTAAGTTGTTGTTGTTGCATCACAGTGATAGGGAGTGTGAGGGCTGCATGGTCGAATAGTTAAGTGAATGTGACCATAGAGAGAGAGGGAATGGGTAAGGGTGCAGGGATGTAAGTGTCAAGTGGGATGTGGAGGAAGAGGTTGGCAAAGCAGAGTGCTGGTGAGGAGAGGCGATGGGGATTGAGGGTGATGGGAAAGTCATACTCACTTTTCCTGTGCGGAGAAGGTCATGAAACCTCTTCCTGCATTGCAGCCAGGTTCTGCGGCTCATTGATAAGGAGCTGACCTCCTCGACCACTTGCAGCCACACAGCTTTAGTCTGCTGGGGTGGCTTTTTTCTCTCTGAGGAAGGGAAGAGCACCTCCTTATTGGATCTTGCTCCCTGCACCACAGCTTGGAGGGAGGGCTCATCAAAGCGAGGTGCACACTTTTGCTTGCTGGTGGACATGGTCGGTAAATGAAGTCCTTCATACAATTTCCAAAGTGTTTCCAGTCTCCAGAAGAAGCAAGGCTGCTTGCAGGCCTTAAATCCAGCAGCATTGATGATGTCATCGGAGGCGACTTTCTGTATGAAAAGACTCATTGGGCCAGGGGTTCCCACATGCTGGAAATCAATTGCCTAATTAGGGGAAAATCGCAATTTTTCAACACTTCACTTTGGAGTCGGGGTCCTGACACGAATCCCACCCTGACACGCCCCAGCCCGCCCACACTGGCAAAATCGAGCCCCATGCTTCAAAACGTAGATTTTGAGGAGATTTGATTGAGGTCTTTAAAGTAATGAAAGGATGAGATGTAGACAGGCTATTTACGTTAGATAGGTTAGGGAGGACTAGGGGACATGAGTATAAGTTACATAAACACAGAAGTAGGAGAGATGTCAAGAGGTACTTCTTTTCGCAGAGTCGTAAGTTGCACCTTGACGGTATTGGATGGCCTCGCCCCTCCCTATCTCTGTAACCCCCTCCAGCCCTGCAACCCTCCGAGATCTCTGCGCTCCTCCAATTCTGGCCTCTTGGGCATCCCTGACCTCCTTCGCCCACCATTGGTGGCCGTTCCTTTAGCCATCGAGGCCCTAAGCTCTGGAATTCCCAGCCTAAATCTCTCCACCTCTCGACTTCACTCTCCTCCTTTAAGACGCTCCTTAAAATCTACCTCTTTGACCAAGCTTTTGGTCATCTGCCCGAATTTCTTATGTGGCTCGTTGTCAATTTTTTGTCTTGTAACACTCCTGTGCAGCGCCTTGGGACGTTTTACTACGTTAAAGGCGCTATGTAAATACAAGTTGTTGTTGTTGTTGTCAAAGGCGCTCTATAGGTGCGAGTTGTTGTTGTTGATGGACCAGCTGGTCTTTTCCTGTCTGTCGTTTTCACTTGGCCCCGTCCGTTCATACAGTCCTAAAAGCTTTTAACGCCCAAAGTAAAATCGGAAAATGCTGGGAATTGACACAGCAGGTCCCTCAGAATCTGCCAAGAGTAAAAGACGGGTCAACGTTTCGAGCGTGAGCCCTTCATCAGATGTGAAGACTGAAAGATAAGCGAGCCTCTGTGTTGGGGTGGAAGAAAAACGAAAGAGGAAGGAGAGAGGAGGAAAAGAGACAACAGATAGTCCTGACAAAGCTAATGGGTGGAACCATCTGCAAACTGCAGAACAGAGAAGCGGGAACCTATTAAATTTTTATAAAAGGTCACCTCAGTTAGGCAATGAAAAGAAGGAAAGAATCTAGGAAGGAAGGAAGAGAAAGAAAGGAAGGAAAGAAATTTATATAGCGCCTTTCATGACCTCAGGACATCCCAAAGCGCTTTACAGATTATTTGGTCATTTATCTCATTGCTGTTTGTGGGAGCTTGCTGTGCGCAAATTGGCTGCTGTGTTTCCCACATTACAACAGTGACTACACTTCGAAAAGTACTTCATTGGCTTTTGTTGGCCCACTTCCCCCTGCAGGTTTCCCTTTCCAAGTATATATCCAATTCCGTTTTGAAAGTTATTATCATATCTGCTTCCACTACCCTTTCCAGCAGTACATTCCAGATCATAACAAGTGATAGACGGGAAGTGTGTCAGTTCACCTCCTTGCAGCTGAGCCTGAAACAGCAATTTCTCTGCTCCCCTCACTCACTCCAACCTACCTCTCTCTCTGAACTTGCAGCACTCCGTTCTCTCCGATCCAACCCTAACATTGTCATTAAACCTGCTGACAAGGGTGGTGCCGTTGTTGTTTGGCGAACCGACCTCTACCGTGCGGAGGCTGAACGCCAACTCTCTGAGACCTCTGCCTACCTTCCCCTGGACCATGATCCCACTACAAAACATCAAGCCATTGTTTCCAAGACAGTCACTGACCTCATCTCCTCTGGAGATCTTCCCTCCATGGCTGTCAACCTCATAGTCCCCAAACCCCGCACAGCCCGCTTCTACCTCCTTCCCAAGATCCACAAACAGGACTGCCCTGGTAGTCCCATCGTTTCAGCCTGTTCTTGCCCCACTGAACTTACCTCTTCCTATCTCGACTCTATTTTTTCTCCCCTTGTCCAGTCTCTTCCCACCTACATTTGCGACTCTTCCGACGCCCTCCGCCACTTTAACAGTTTCCAGTTTCCCGGCCCCAACCGTCTCCTTTTCACTATGGACGTCCAATCCCTCTACACCTCCAGCCCCCACCAGGATGGCCTGAGGGCGCTCCGCTTCTTCCTTGAACAGAGGCCCAACGAGTCCCCATCCACCATCACCCTCCTCCGCCTGGCTGAACTTGTTCTCACATTGAACAACTTCTCCTTTGACTCTACCCATTTCCTCCAAATCAAAGGTGTTGCTATGGGAACCCGCATGGGCCCTAGCTATGCCTGCCTTTTCGTGGGCTATGTGGAACATTCTTTGTTCCAGTCCTACTCGGGTCCCCTCCCTCACCTCTTTTTCCGGTACATTGATGACTGTATCGGTGCCGTTTCCTGCTCTCGTCCTGAACTGGAAAATTTCATTCACTTTGCTTCCAATTTCCACCCTTCCCTCACCTTCACATGGTCCATCTCCGATTCTTCTCTTCCCTTCCTTGACTTCTCTGTCTCCGTTTCTGGCGATAGGCTATCGACAAACATCCACTACAAGCCCACTGACTCCCACAGCTACCTGGACGACACTTCCTCTCACCCCGCTTCCTGTAAGGACTCTATTCCATTCTCCCAGTTTCTCTGTCTCCGCCGCATCTGTTCTGACGATGGCACCTTCCATACTAGTGCTTCCGATATGTCTTCCTTTTTCCTCAACCGAGGATTCCCCTCTACTGTGGTTGACACGGCCCTCGACCGTGTCTGTTCTATTTCCCGCACTTCTGCTCTCACCCCTTCCCCTCCCTCCCAGAACCACGATAGGGTTCCCCTTGTCCTCACCTTTCACCCCACCAGCCTCCACATTCAACGGATCATCCCCCGCCATTTCCGCCACCTCCAACGTGATCCCACCACCTTTCCCTCACCTCCCCTTTCAGCATTCCGAATGGACCACTCCCTCCACAACACCCTGGTCCACTCCTTAATCACCCCCAACAGCCCCTCCCCTCCCCATGGCACCTTCCCGTGCAAGCGCAGGAGATGCAACACATGCCCTTTTACCTCCTCCCTTCCCACTGCCCAAGGCCCCAAACTCCCCTTCCAGGTGAAACAGCGATTTACTTGTACTTCTTGCAATTTAGTATACTGTATTGGCTGCTCACGATGCGGTCTCCTCTACATTGGGGAGACCAAACGCAGATTGGGTGACCGCTTTGCGGAACACCTCCGTTCAGTCCGTAAGGGCGACCCCGAGCTTCCGGTCGTTTGTCATTTTAATTCTCCCCTCCACTCCCACTCTGATCTCTCCGTCCTCGCCCTCTTACACTGTTCCAATGAAGCTCAACGTAAGATCGAGGAACAGCAGCTCATCTTTCGATTAGGCACTTTACAACCTTCTGGACTCAACATTGAGCAACAATTTCAGACTATAACCCCCCCATTTTTTCAGGCGGCAGCTGTTTATGATTCTGCCATCCCCATTTGCAACATTTTGGGGGCTAAATTCGGTTGATTTGCGCCTCCCGGGGCGCAAATCATCTAGCGCCTGTGCGCGGCGCCGCTAACGCCTCCCGCGAAATTCAGCGGGAGGTTAGCGGCGGCGCTAACCATTAGCACTGCATGGCGCTGTGCCACCGGCAATGACGTCATCGCCGTGTGCAGCGCCCCGCTCACGCCCTGGCTGTAATATTGGGTGGCGCCCCCGACTTACCACCGGACGCTACGTCCGCCGGGGTCAGGGGGGCCTACCTGCGGCCGGGGCGGCGCTAGTTAAAGGGGAGGTGGCGGGCGGCCATTTTTGTTGCTGGCCGCCTGCCAGCACCTGCCCCCGTTGCTGTCCCCGGCCCCCGTGAAGCCCCCCCGCGGAGTGCTGGCTGCTCTCCGTGAGCCCGGCACTCCTCTTGAGTGCCGGGATCGTTTGCCGGCACTCCCGATCCCTGGTGGCCCAGCTGGGCGCCGGGACGCGCTGCGCCAGGCCTTCCTCCCCTTTAATAAGGGGAGGAAGGCCTGCAGTACCGTGGCTCCCCAAGAGGGACATGGGGCGCTTGCAGTAGCGCCCCTCTCCCTCTTGGGGCGCTACCTGGTGAAACTCAGGGGAGCGCCCCGGTGAAGGTAACGCCCCAAACGGGGCGCTACCCAATTTTTACCCTTTTATCTCTCCTGAATTCAATCCTAGCTCAGAGTATGCCTTTAGTTCCTTCCTCCCTTCCCCGCCTCTGCACCTGCTTAAAATCTGTTACATCTCCAACTTTTTCCAGTTTTGACGAAGGGTCATCGACCTGAAAGGTTAACTCTGTTTGTCTTTCCACGGATGCTGCCTGGCCTGCTGAGTATTTCCAGCATTTACTGTTGTTATTTCTGAAACAGCTTCAGTTTGTTTATAAAGGCAAACCCGCTTTTGATAAAACAAAATCAAAAAATACTGCTGGGAAGTTGAAATAAAAGCAGAAAATGCTGGAAACACTCAGCAGGTCAGGCAACATCTGTGGAGAGAGCAACAGAAATGTTTCGGACCGATTTCCTTTCATCAGAACTGGAAGATGTTAGAGGGGGACAGCTTTAAGCAAATACAGAGCCAGGGGAAAAAGGGGTCAGGGAAAGAACAAAAGAGAAGGTGTAAATAGTTGCAGAATGTCCAAGAGAAAATGGAAGCGGCGGTTAAGATCTAAAGTTATTGAACTCAAACTTAAGGCCGGAATGCTGTCAAGTGCCGAGTAGCTTTAAACTCAATATTTGAAGCTTTTTCGTCTTTCCTCTCAGTTCTACTTTTTTATTTTGTTCAACATGCCTGCTACAGAAGCAATTTGTATTATGTTTTGCCCTTTCCTTCCATGAGTGCTTTGCCAGGATCAATTCAGAGAGAGCAAGCCATTACTTTTCCTCCTGGATGCCAGCGCATTGCCCAGTGAAGCACGGGGTCTGAAGGGAGATTCTCATCAGCGAGTCTTCAATCAGCTTTTTGAATTGCCTCCGATTCAGTGCATGGGTTTCATTGCGGTTCAGAATTTCCAAAACAATCTTCAGAACAGTTTTTAGGTGTCAGCCGTGGCTCAGTGGGTAGCACTCTTGCCTCTGACTGAGAAGGTTGTTCCCACAAACAGCAATGTGATAATGATCAGATAATCTGTTTTTAGTGATGTTGGTTGAGGGATAAATATTGGCCCCAGGACACCGGGGATAACTCCCCTGCTCTTCTTCGAAATAGTGCCATGGGATATCTTACGTCCACCTGAGAGGGCAGACGGGACCTCGGTTTAACGTCTCATCCGAAAAAGCCGCACTCCCTCGATACTGCACCGGAGTGTCAGCCTAGATTTTGGTGCTCAAGTCTCTGGAGTGGGACTTGAACCCACAACCTTCTGACTCAGATGCTAGAAGTGCTACCAACTGAGCCACGACTGACATAAGGAGATATTAGGACAGGTAACCAAAAGCTTGGTCAAAGAGGTAGGTTCTAAAAAGTGGCATAAAGGAGGAGAGAGAGGTAGAGAGGCGGAGAGTTTAGGGAGGGAAACCTAGAGGTTAGGGCCTAGGCAGCTGAAGGCACGGCCGCCAGTGATGGAGTGAAGAAGATTGGGGAAGCACAAGAGGCCAGAATTGGAGGAGCGCTGAGATCTCAGTGGGTTGAAGGGCTGGCAGAGGTTACAGAGAGAGGGAGGGGTGAGGCTTTGGAGGGATTTGAACACAAGGATGAGAATTTAAAACTTCGAGGCGTTGCCGGACTCGGAGCCAATGTAGGTCAGCGAGCACAGGGGTGAAGGGTCAACAGGACTTGGTACCACCACTAAAACAGATCAATTTGTCATTCATCCCATCGTTATGTGTTTGAGACCTTGCTGTGCGCCTATTGGCTGCCTACGTTACAACAAGAGTGAGTACCATTTGAAAGTGCTCACTGTTGACTGTGAAGTGCGTTGCGCAGTCCTGAGGATGTGAAATACGTTATATCAAATCAAGTGCTTCCACCCACCCCTCCCCACCCCACTTAAAATACTCAGTTCAATCGCACCTTATTGTGTTGTTAAAACATCCAACAGCACTTCGCACAATGAATTAACTTTGGAGTTCAGTGACTGTTATAAATCAATTAACCCAAAGCACAGTCAGGTCTGTATGACAGTGATGTAGATGTAGATTAATAACACAGATTATACATGTATTGTCTGCCTAAAGTCTCTTCACTATCTCCACACCACCCATAGTATGAAGTTTAATACATTTCAAAAGGGGGGCAAATTACCTTTTTATTATTTATAATGAAATCAGTGCAAAAAATTAAATCTGTGTGGCAGGATAACAATGCCTTGTAGAAAGAAAGAGAGACCAAATGTAATTTAAAAAAATTCTTTCTGCCGGTGCTAATGCAAATTTGGATTACCCATGCAGAGCTGTGTGCTGGCTGCCTCCACTATTAAGCTTCAATGACACTAGAACACAAGAGAAGTCAGGGATGAGTCAACCCATTGAAGCTCACCTCCCCCCACCACACTGTGCATTTACCCATTTTACCCTCCCCTCTGTTTGTTGTGTGCAGTAACATAGTGAATGTGTTGGCGAAGGTCCCTCTGCTCAGTGTTTCTCTGGTAACATAGTAACATTAAGAGCAGGACTGCATGCATGCTAAACAGCAGACGCAGCATGCTATAGTCAGAGCTAAGCGATTCCACAACCAACGGATCAGATCAAAGCTCTGCAGTCCTGCCACATCCAGTTGTGAATGGTGGTGAACAATTAAACAACTAACAGGAGGAGGAGGCTCCATGAAAATCCCCATCCTCAATCCCCGAGTGCAAAAGACAAGGCTGAAGCGTTTGCAACCATCTTCAGCCAGAAGTGCTGAGTGGATGATCCATATTGGCCTCCTCCTGAGGTCCCCACCATCACAGAAGCCAGTCCTCATCAAATTCGATTCACTCCACGTGATATCAAGAAACGGCTGAGCGCACTGGATACAGTAAAGGCTGTGGGCCCCGACAACATCCCGGCTGTCGTGCTGAAGACTTGTGCTCCAGAACTAGCAACACCTCTAGCCAAGCTGTTCCAGTACAGCTACAACACTGGCATCTACCCGACTAAGTGGAAAATTGCCCAGGTATGTCCTGTCCACAAAAAAAAGCAGGACAAATCCAATCCAGCCAATTACCGCCCCAAAAGTCTACTCTCAATCATCAGCAAAGTGACGGAAGGTGACGCCAACAGTGCTACCAAGTGGCACTTACTCACCAACAACCTGCTCACCAATGCTCAGTTTGGGTTCCACCAGGACCACTCAGCTCCAGACTTCATTACAGCCTTGGTCCAAACATGGGCAAAGGAGCTGAATTCCAGAGGTGAGGTGAGAGTGACTGCCCTTGATATCAAGGCAGCATTTGACTGAGTGTGGCATCAAGGAGCCCCAGTAAAATTGAAGTCAATGGGAATCGGGGGGGGGAAAACTCTCCACTGGCTGCAGTCATACCTAGCACAAAGAAAGATGGTTGTGGTTGTTGGAGGCCAATCATCACAGCCGCAGGACATTGCTGCAGGAATTCCTCAGGGCAGTGTCCTAGGCCCACTCATCTTCAGCTGCTTCATCAATGACCTTCCCTCCATCATAAGGTCAGACATAGGGATGTTTGCTGATGATTGCACAGTGATCAGTTCCATTCGCAACTCCTCAGATAATGAAGCAGTCCATGCCCGCATGCAACAAGACCTGGACAACATTCAGACTTGGGCTGATAAGTGGCAGGTAACATTCGCGCCACACAAGTGCCAGGCAATGACTATCTCCAACAAGAGAGAATCTAACCACCGCCCCTTGACATTGAACGGCATTACCAACCCCCACCATTAACATCCTGGGGGTCACCATTGACCAGAAACTTAACTAGACCAGCAACATAAATACTGTGGGTACAAGAGCAGGTCATAGACTGGGTATTCTGCTGCGAGTGTCTCACCTCCTGACTCCCCAAAGCCTTTCCACCATCTACAAGGCACAAGTCAGGAGTGTGATGGAATACTCTCCACTTGCCTGGATGAGTGCAGCTCCAACAGCACTCAAAAAGCTCAACACCATCCAGGTCAAAGCAGCATGCTTGATTGGCACCCCATCCATCACCTTAAATATTCACTCCCTCCACCACCGGCGTACCGTGGCTTCTCCTCTGCACACTCTCTAGTGCAATCACATCTTTCCTGTAATGTGGTGACCAGAACTGCACGCAGTACTCTAGCTGTGGCCTACCTAGTGTTTTATACAGTTCAAGCATAACCTCCCTGCTCTTGTATTCTATGCCTCAGCTAATAAAGGCAAAAAACCCATATGTCTTCTTAACCACCTTATCTACCTGTCCTGCTACCTTCAGGGATCTGTGACTCCAAGGTCCCTCTGTTCATCTTCTCTTCTCAGTATCCTACCATTTATTGTGTATTCCCTTGCCTTGTTAGCCCTCTCCAAATGCATTGCCTCACACTTCTTTGGATTGAATTCCATTTGCCACTTTTCTGCCCACCTGACCAGTCCATTGATATCTTCCTGCAGTCTTCAGCTATCTTCCTCACTATCAACCACACGGCCAATTTTGTATCATCTTCAAACTTCTTAATCATGCCCCCTACATTGAAGTCTAAGGGGGTGATTTTGTTAATGGGGGCGCGTTGGAGGCAGGACTGCTGCTTGGCGGGTCGATGTCCCGCCTCCATCGATTTGTGGCCAACCCGCGCTATTTTCCCTTGATTGACCTTGTTAAGCCCGTCCAGCGGGCTTAGCAGGCCAATTAAGGGAAAGCCAGTTGCAGAGAATGTCAACGTATGGCATTTCATCTGTCAAAAATTTTTGACAGATGAATTGTCATCGTTTGACAGCTCTGGGAAGCTGTCAAACAGTGACATTCTCTGTAGTTTGATGAGGTCTTGAATTCAAGACCTCATCAAACTTCTTTCTTTTAAAGAAATTAGATGGTTGTTGCATCTGAGAATGCATCGGCCATCTCTCATCTGCAACACGGAGGTCCGAGACTCTCCGCATAGACACCGACTGAAGCCTGCAGGGAGAAACAAAGGTAAGTACACTTTTACAAACACTTTGCACTTACCTCAGATACTCACCTCTACACTCTTGCACCCATCACTTACCTTCATAGCACACTTTTGCAACCCCCGACCCCCGCAGACCCAGTACTCGCCGCGCTGAGCTGGCGGGTTTTGGAGCCTTCGGGAAGCCCGCACTTGTGAGGGCAAAAAGGGGATAATCCTATTTTCTGCCTATTAACTACCTATTAACAGGCAGTTAATAGGCTTTAATCTCTTCCCGCCTCCAAGGAGATGGGACCCGGCGCGGGACGGCTACCTGCCTCCTGGCAAGATGGCATGAAGGCGGGTTGGGCACCCGCCCCCAAATTCTGCCATTTTCCTGGCAGTCCCGCCTCCATACCCGCCTCCCCAGGGCTGGCAAAATCGCCCCCTAAATCATTGATATATATACCGCAAAAAGCAAGGGACCTAGTACTGAGCCCTGTGCAACCCCACTGGAAACAGCCTTCCCATCACAAAAACACCCGTCGACCATTACCCTTTGCTTCCTGCCACTGAGCCAATTTTGGATCCAACTTGCCACTTTCCCCTGGATCCCATGGGCTTTTACTTTTCTGACCAGTCTGCCAGGTGGGACCTTGTCAAAGGCCTTGCTAAAATCCATGTTGACTAAATCAAACGTGATACCCTCATCGACCCTCCTTGTTACCTCCTCAAAAAATTCAATCAAGTTAGTCAGACACGACCTCCCCTTAACAAATCCATGCTGACTGTCCTTGATTAATCTGTGCCTTTCTAAATGACGATTAATACTGTCCCTCAGAATTGTTTCCAATAATTTGCCCACCACCGAGGTTAGGCTGACTGGCCTGTAATTACTTGGTCTATCCCTTTCTCCCTTCTTAAATAACAGTACAATTTTAGCAGTCCTCCAGCACCATGCCTGTAGCCAGAGAGGATTGGAAAATGATGGCCAGAGCTTCCACTACTTCCTCCCTCAAGGAAAATCTCGACTTGACAGCAACATGGCGCTGATTTTAGTCCCAAAAATTCAAAAATTTGCGCGTTTTCGGTTCACGGAATAAAATCGGCCTCATGTTTCTGTTGGTTTTTTTTGGATCATAAATCATGGGTTGATTCGGGAGTTATTAATATTTTATGCCTGTACTTGGCTTTTCCCATCTCTGCTGGTCTTACCCATAAGGCCTGCCTCAGGTCATTCTTATTAATATGCGACCCAATTTCTTCCATAAAACAAAAGCAAAATCCTGCGGATGCTGGAAATCTGAAATAAAAACAGAAAATGCTGGAAACACTCAGCAGGTCGGGCAGCATCTGTGGAGCGAGAAACAAGAGTCTACGTTTTCAGGTCGATGACCCTTCGTCAGAACTGGAAGAGATGTTGGGGATGAGCAGCTTTTAAACAAATACAGAACCAGGGCAAAGATGGGGATTAGGGAAAGAACAAAAGAGAAAGGTCTGTGATAAGGTGGAGAGCAGGACTGATTAAACGACAAAAGGGATGATGGCGCAAGGTGGTGATTAATGGGGACAAAGAAAGGAACAAAAGATGAGTCCGAGGAGGTGTAAATGGTTACAGAATGTCCAAGTGAAACTGTGATCGGTGGCTGTGATCTAAAGTTGTTAAACTCAATGTTAAGGCCGGAAGGCTGTAAAGTGCCTTCTACAATACCAGTTAAATTACTAACCCAGTTACGACTTTCCCATCTCCGAGAAGCAATCACACATAATATTTTATTACAGAGCCACAGAGCCGTTATAATATCAGGGCAAAGTACTGCGGATGCTGGAAATCTGAAACATAAAAAGAGAAAATGCTGGAAATACTCAGCAGGCCAGGCAGCATCCGTGGAGAGAGAGACAAGAGTTAACGTTTCAGGTCGAAGACCCTTCGTCAGAACTGGAAAAAAGTTAAGAGATGTAACAGGTTTTTAAGCAAGTGCAGGGGCAGGGAAAGGGTGGAGGGGAGGAAAGAACAAAAGGGAAGGTCTGTGATAGGGTGGAAGGCAGGAGAGATTAAATGACAAAAGGGATCATTAGCAGCAGCTGCTGTCCGAAAACATGGAGGCAGTGGTCATGATCTGAAATTGTTGAACTCTGTGTTGAGTGAAGGTTCAACAATTTCTGATAACCACTTTTTTTCAGACAGCATGTGCTAGTAACGATTCTGTTGTTGCCATTTACATCTCTTCTGGGCCCATCTTTTGTTTCTATACTTGTCTCATTACCACTCGCTTTTGCCTTAGGTCATCAATTTTGTCATTTAATCTCTCCTGCCTTCCACCCGATCACAGACCTTCCCTTTTGTTCTGTCCTCCCCTCCCCCCTTTCCCTGCCTCTGTACTTTCGTAAAGCCTGTTACGTCTGCAACATTTTCCAGTTCTGACGCAAGGTCACAGACCTGAAACGTTAGCTCTGTTTTTCTCTCCACAGATGCTGCCTGACCCGCTGAGTGTGTTTCCAGCATTTTCTGTTTATATTTCGTTTTAATCTCAGAGTCCATAGTGGAGATCAGTCGGTGAAAATCAGCCCTTATGTCCAGCTCATGCATAAATTTAATCCTTGCAGACACAGTCACAGCCCTGGGGTGGTGGGGGGGGGGCGGTCTAGTTCACAGTGGGAAGTGGATCCAACGGCGTACAACTACAACAATAAATTGTATTTATATAGCGCCTTTAACGTAGTAAAACGTCCCAAGGTGCTTCACAGGAGTATTATAAGACAAAAAAATTTGACACCGAGCCACACAAGGAGAAATTAGGGCGGGTGACCAAAAGCTTGGTCAAAGAGGTAGGTTTTAAGGAGCGTCTTAAAGGAGGAGAGAGCGGGAGAGAGGCGGAGAGGTTTAGGCAGGGAATTCCAGAGCTTAGGGCCTAGACAACAGAAGGCACGGTCACCAATGGTTGAGCAATTATAATCAGGGATGCTTAGGAGGGAAAAATTAGAGGAGCGCAGATACCTCGGGGGGGTTGTGGGGCTGAAGGAGATTACAGAGATAGGGAGGGGCGAGGCCATGGAGGGATTTGAAAACAAGGATGAGAATTTTGAAATCGATGCGCTGCTTAACCGGGAGCCAATGTCTTCTTCTTAGGCAGTCCCTCGTAACTGAGGATGACTTGCTTCCACACTAAAAATGAGTTCTCAGGTGACTGATGAGTCCAATGCGGGACCTACAGTCTCTGTCACAGGTGGGGCAGACGGTGGTTGAAGGGGTGGGTGGGTGGGGTGCTTGGGTTGACGTGCGCTCCTTCCACTGTTTGTGCTTGGCTTCCGCTTGCTCCCGGTGAAGAGACTCGAGGTGTTCAGCACCTTCCCGGATGCTTCTCCTCCACTTTGAGCGGTCTTGGGCCAGGGATTCCCAGGTGTCGGTGGGGATGTTGCACTTTTTCAAGGAGGCTTTGAGGGTGTCCTTGAAGCAGTTCCTCTGCCCACCTGGGGCTCTCTTGCCGTGTCGGAGCTCCGAGTAGAGCGCTTCTTTTGGGAGTCTTGTATCGGGCATGCGGACGATGTGGCCCGCCCATCGGAGCTGATCGAGCGTGGTCAAAGCTTTGATGCTGGGGATGTTGGCCTGAGCGAGAACACTGACTTCGGTGCGCCTATCCTGCCAATGGATTTGCAAGATCTTGCGGAGGCAGCGTTGGTGGTACCTTTCCAGTGCTTTGAGGTGCCTGCTGTACATGGTCCATGTCTCTGAAGCATACAGGAGGGTGGGTATCACTACTACTCTGTAGACCATGAGCTTGGTGCTGGGTTTGAGGTCCTGGTCTTCAAACACTCTCTTCCTCAGGCGACTGAAGGCTGCACTGGCACACTGAAGGCAGTGTTGGACTTCGTCATCAACGTCTGCCCTTGTTGACAGTAGGCTCCCGAGATATGGAAAGTGGTCCACGTTGTCCAAGGCCTCGTCATGTATTTTGATAATCGGGGAGCAGTACTGTGTGGCAGGGGCAGGTTGGTAGAGGACCTTTGTCTTACGGATGTTTAGTGTAAGGCCCATGCTCTCGTACGCTTCGGTGAAGGTGTTGACGATGGTTTGGAGTTCGACCTCAGAGTGTGCGCAGACGCAAGTGTCGTCTGCATACTATAATTCGATGACAGAGGATGGGACGACCTTGGATCTGGACTGGAGGCGACGGAGGTTGAACAGTTTCACATTTGTTTTGTAGATTAGCTCCACTCCAGCGGGGAGCTTACTGAGGGTGAGATGGAGCATTGCAGCCAGGAAGATCGAGAAGAGGTGCGATTACACAGCTTTGCTTGACCCTGGTCCGTACATGAATTGGGTCTGTGGTGTATCTGTTGGTCAGGATCACGGCTTGCATGTCGTCATGAAGCAGGCGGAGGATGGTGACAAACTTTTGAGGGCAGCTGAATTTGAGGAGGACACTCCATACTCCCTCATGGTTGACGGTGTCAAAGGCCTTTGTGAGGTCAAAGGCAGCCATGTACAGCAGTTGGTGCTGTTCCCTGCATTTCTCTTGTAGTTGACGTGCGGTGAAGATCATGTCCATTGTGCCCCTTAGTGGGCGGAATTCGCATTGCGACTCTGGGAGCAGCTCTTCAGCCACTGGGAGAAGGCGATTGAGGAGGATTCTTGCGATGACTTTCTCTGTGGCAGACAGCAGGGAGATTCCTCTGTAATTACCGCAATCGGACTTGTCACCTTTCTTGAAGATGGTCACGATTACGGCGTCTCTGAGATCCCCTGGCATGCTCTCCTCCTTCCAAATAAGAGAAATGAGTTCATGTATTCGCAGCAATAGTGCTTCTCCGCCATGTTTTAGCGCCTCGGCGGGGATTCTATCTGCTCCTGAGGCCTTGTTGTTCTTCAGTTGTCGGATGGCCTTTTCAACCTCATGCCGGGCTGGGGTTGTGCTGAGGTGGTGGCGGGTAGCATGCTGCGAGATGGAGTTGAGGACACTCGCGTCGAAGACAGAGTCTCAGTTCAGGAGATCTTTGAAGTGCTCCTTCCAGCGGGCACTGACTGCCTCCCTGTCCTTGATGAGTACCTCTCTGTTCTTGGCCCGCAGTGGGGTAGGACCTTGGGTGCTTGGGCCGTAGGTGGTCTTGACTGCGCAAAAGAATCCACGCATGTCGTGGTTGTCGGCTAGCTGCTGGATCTCCTGCGCTTTCTCCACCCACCATCTGTTCTTTAGGTCGCGAGTTTTTTGTTGGACCTCGGCCTTCAGGCGTCTGTAGAGCTGCTTTCTTGCTCTAGAGTTCTGTTGCTGTTTCCAGATCAGGAATGCCTTGCACTTGCGGCTTATTAGCTCCTGGATCTCCTGGTCGTTCTCGTCGAACCAGTCTTGGTGTTTCCTGGTCGAGTGACCGAGCGTCTCTTCACAGGTGCTGATTATGGAGGCCTTGAGTGCAGACCAGGCGCTGTGGACACTCTGTGTCTCTGCATCACTGGGAGTCGTCAGGTTGGTTGTGAGGCGCAGGCTGAATATGGCTTTCTTAGCAGGGTCTTTGAGTGCTCCAGCGTTGATTTTCCTGCGGCATTGCTTCTGTTGCCGCCACTGTTTTGGGGCTACGTTGATGGAGATGACAGAATGGATTAGGCGGTGGTCTGTCCAGCAGTCGTCAGCTCCTGTCATGGCGCGGGTGATGCGGACGTCCTTGCAGTCCCTCGCTCGGACGATGACGTAGTCCAGCAGATGCCAGTGCTTGGAGTGAGGGTGTTGCCATGAAGCCTTGTACTTGTCTCTCTGACGGAACAAGGTGTTGGTTCTGACAAGACCATGTTCTAAGCATTTCGTCAGGAGGAGGGTACCGTTGGAGTTGGCTTTCCCTACCCCCTCTCTGCCGATTACACCTCCCCAGAGTTCTGTGTCCTTTCCAACTCTGACGTTAAAGTTGCCAAGGAGGTTCAGCTTGTCGCCCGTTGGGACTCGGGTCAGGGAATGTTCGAGGCTGGAGTAGAATTCCTCTTTGGTCTAGTCTATGGCTTCCAGTTTTGGGGCGTACGCACTGATGACCGTAGAGCACTGGTTCCGGGTTAGGGTGAGCCGAAGAGTCATGAGGCGTTCGTTTATTCCACAAGGGGAGTCTCTGAGACGTTCAACTAGCGCATTTTCTATGGCGAAGCCTACCCCATGGAGGCAGCGTTCTTCTTCAGGCTTGCCTTTCCAGAAGAAGGGTGTAACCACCGCCTTGCTCCTTGAGCTGGCCTTCCCCTGCCCACCGGGTCTCGCTTAGGGTGGCAATATCAATGTCGAAACGTCTGAGCTCCCGGGCAACGATAGCAGTACGGCGTTCCAGTCTGTCACTGTTAGGGTTGTCCATGAGGGTCCTGACGTTCATTTTAAAGGGTGGAAGATGCCTGTGCATGAATTCTTTTAACGTGGGGTGGCCGTTGCACACCAGCTACCACACGGGCTTGACAGAGCAAGGTCTTGTTCCAATGGCAAGGGGATACAAGATGATTGGAGACCAGGCTCTGCTACATCGCCCTAGCACACACACACAAACATACTCCTACTATCCTCAGAAGGTAGAGAGGCGGAGAGGTTTAGACAGGGAATTCCGGAGGTAGAGAGGCGGAGAGGTTTAGACAGGGAATTCCGGAGGTAGAGAGGCGGAGAGGTTTAGGCAGGTAATTCCAGAGGTTAGGGCCGAGGCAACAGAAGGCATGGCCACCAATGGTTGAGCGATTATAATCAGGGATGCTTCGGAGGGCAGAATTAGAGGAGCACAGATATCTCGGGGGGGTTGTGGGGCTGGAGGAGATTACAGAGATAGGGAGGGGCAAGGCCATGGATGGATTTGAAAACAAGGATGAGAATTTTGAAATCGAGACGCTGCTTAACCGGGAGCCAATGTAGGTCAGCTAGCACAGGGGTGATGGGTGAACGGGACTTGGTGCGAGTTAGGACCCGGGCAGCTGAGTTTTGGATGACCTCAAGTTTACGTAGGGTGGAATGTGGGAGGCCAGCCAGGAGTGTGTTGGAATAGTCAAGTCTAGAGGGAACAAAGGCATGGATGAAGGTTTCAGCAGCGGATGAGCTGAGGCAGGGGCGGAGACGGGCGATGTTACGGAGGTGGAAATATGTCAGGAGATTAACCAGTTTCCGTTTAACAATGCTGTAATTTCAAGCCAATTTACTTAGTGCATGTGTAGACTGACTGCCTGCTGTTTCTTAGTAGTGTCTGAGTAAAATAAAAACAGTTGTCCCAATATGTAAAATCTTTTCTGCTAAGTTAAAAGAAAAAAGAAAGAACTTGCATTTGTATCGCACCTTTCACAACCTCAGGACATCACAAAGAACTTTAAAGCCAATGAAGTATTTTTTTTAACGTGTAGTCACTGATGTAATGTAGGAAACACAACAGCTAATTTGCTCGCAGCAAGGCTCCCACAAACAGCCAAGTGAGCAGATCATTTGTTTTAAGTGTTGGTTGAAGGATAAATGTTGGCCAGGACACCGGTGAGAACTCCCTTGCTCTTCTTTGAATGGCACCATAGGCTATTTTACATCTAACCCGAGAGGGTAGACCGAGCCTCAGTTTAAGACCTCTTCCGAAAAACAGCACCTTCAACAGTGCAGCACTCCCTCAGTACTGCATTGGAATATCAGGCTGGATTTTATGCTCAAGTCTCCTGGAGTGGGAATTGATCCCACAACCTTCTGCCTCAGAGGCAAGCGTGCTACCTGCTAAGCCACAGCTGATACATTAGTTACACCTTTAAATTTATGGATTTTAAAAGACTGTTGGAATTCTTTTTAATGTTGTTTGCTTGTGCCATTCCCAGGATTGCCAGTAAATCTGTCCACCCAGACAAAAGCTCATGACAGACGTTTCGGAGTCGTCAACATGTTCAATTTTCCACCAACGTCTCGATTTTAAAATTCTCATCCTTGTTTTCAAATACCTCCCTGGCCTCGCCCCTCCCCGTCTCTGTAACCTCCTCCAGCCCTACAACCCTCTGAGGTCTCTGCGTTCCTCCAACTCTGGCCTCTTGTGCATCCCCCACTTCCTTCACCCCACCATTGGCGGCCGTGCCTTCAGCTCTCTAGGCCCCAAGCTCTGGAATTCCTCCCTTCACCTCTCCGCCTCTCTATCTGTCTCTCTCTCTCTCCTCCTTTAAGACGCTCCTTAAAATCTACCTCTTTGACCAAGCTTTTGGTCATCTGTCCTAATATCTCCTTAGATGGCTTGGTGTCAAATTTTGTCCGATAACGCTCCTGTGAAGCGCCTTTGGAGGTTTTACTACGTTAAAGGCACTATATAAATGCAAATTGTTGTTGTTATTTTCCTCTCAGCTTTAAAAAAAAATCATGGGGGTGACATTTAAGATTTCCAACAGTGAACACACTCTTAACCTCACAGCATTCATTCGATCAATCTTTCTGGATTCATCTGAGTGTGATCAGCGGCCTGGTCTCTACATTGACTTATTGTTGTCTGGAATTTATATGTACTTGATGCAAAGTGATTTTTCATATGTGTCAGCGTGAATCATGGTTTTTTTTTTCGTTTGTTCCCATGCAGTCCCTCAAGTCAGGGCTTCAACTACTGACAGCTAAAAAACAATTGATTAGAAGGTCGGTTGTGGCTCAGTTGGTAGCACTCTTGCTTCTGAATCAGAAGGTTGTGTGTTCAAAAAAGCTAGGCTGACACTGTGGCGGGTGATGTCTTTCGAGGAGACCTTCAGAAGTGTGAAGTTATCCACTTTAGTAGGAAAAATAGAAAAGCAGAGTATTTTTTAAAAAGGTGAGAGACTGGGAAATGTTGGTATTCAGAAGGACCTGGGTGTCCTTGTACACGAATCACAGAAAGTTAACATGCAAGTAATGCAAACAATTAGGAAAGCAAATGATATGTTGGCCTTTATTACAAGAGGATTTGAGTATAAGAGTAAAGAAATTTTACTGCAATTATATAGGGCCCTGGTGAGACCACACCTGGAGTACTGTGTACAGTTTTGTTCTCCTTACCTAAGGATGGATATATTTGCCTTAGAGGGAGGGCAACGAAGGTTCACTAGACTGATTCCTGTGATGAGGGGATTGTCCGATGAGGAGAGATTGGGTAGACTAGGCCTATATTCCCAAGGGGTAAAAATTAGGTCGCGCCCCATTTGGGGCGCAAATATCGTCTGGACGCAAATATTAGCGCCTGGCGCTAATTATCGGCACTGACTGGAAACTTCACTTTTACCGCCCCGGGAGGTGAGTGGAGCGCTAAATCAGGCACTGCACACCTGTCTTAAGGCGCAAAGGCCAAGGAGTGAGGCGCTACCTCAGAGCGCTGGCGAAGCTCATGTAATGTCAGTCAGCAATGGAACACACACACAATGGCACGGGCCAGTTCTTAAAGGGGATGGTTAATCTTGCTTTCCATTCACATCCTGTTCATTGCAGCCTTGAATCTCGGCCTGGAGAGACTTGCACATCAAATGTGCTGGAAAGAACAATGGAGAGGCCCAGGCAAAGAGCTCAGAGTGCAGCCCCCACAGTCTCTGCTAAATCGATACAAGGAATGGCAAATCAAAATGAACCTGCAAAGTGCTGCTCAGTACCCAAAACTCCTTCACACAACGTTGAATCTCTCCAGAAGTCTCTCCCTCTCTCTCTCAGAATGCGTAGTTCAAAAATGCCACCAACAATAAAAGACAGGAAGAGGCCCCCTTTAAATAGCGCCCCCCCCAGCCCCACAGCGATTGATAGCGTTCCAGTCTTCTGGTCGTTGGATGCGCCAGGCGGTAAGGCAGGGGGCGCCACTCAATTTCCGCTCCGGGGTGCCACAAGGGCGTTGCACCATGGAATGACGTCACAATCTGCGCGCGCAGGTGGTCGCAGCGGTAAGTTTTAGCGCCGCCGCACAATCTCTAGTTAAGTTCCCGAGCGGCGCAAACATCGCTGCGCCCGGGCGTTAGCGGCTTTGCGCCCCATTAGCGCCCTCTTAAGGCGCTAACGGGAGGCGCAACCAACTGAATTTTTACCCCCAAGAGTTTAGAAGAATAAGAGGTGATCTCATTGAAACATATAATATTCTTAAGGGGCTTGACAGGGTCGATGCTGGGAGGATGTTTCCCCTGGCTGGGGAGTCTAGAACTAGGAGTCACAGTCTCAGAATAAGAGGTTGGCCATTTAGGACTGAGATGAGGAAAAATTTCTTCACTCAAAAGGTTGTGAATCTTTGGAATTCTCTGCCCCAGTGGGCTGTGGATGCTCAGTCATTGAGTATATTCAAGACAGAGGTTGATAGATTTTTGGATACTAAGGGAATCAAGGGATATGGGGATAGGGCGGGAAAGTGGAGTTGAGGTAGAAGATCAGCCATGATCTTAATTGAATGGCGGAGCAGGCTCGAAGAGCCGAATGGCGTACTCCTGCTCCTATTTCTTATGTTCTTATGTTCTTACACTGAGGCCCTGTCTGCCCTGTCATGTAAAAGATCCCACAACGCTATTCGAAGAAGAGCAGGGGAGTTCTCCTCACTGTCCTGGACAATATTTATACCTCAACCGACACAACTGAAAAAACAGATTATCTGGTCATTATCACATTGCTGTTTGTGGGACTTTGCTGTGCGCAAATTGATTGCCATGTTTCCTACATTACAACAGTGACTGCACTTCAAAAGTACTTCATTGACTGTAAAACGCTTTGGGATGTCCTGAGGTGGTGAAAGGCGCTATATAAATGCAAGTCTTTCTTTCAAATTGTGTATTTTTTTTAGCGAAGCTCATGAATCCAAGAGGTTATCCCGTAAAAGATTTGGAATCTATATATCACCTTATTGCATCATCAAAATGTCTCAAAGTGCTCCACATCAGGGTGCAGTAGCGGGAGTGGTGTTGTTAGTTTATTGGATTAGTAATCCAGAGGCCTCGACTAATAATCCAGAGATGTGAGTTCAAATCCCTCCATGGCGATTTGAATTCAGTTTTAAAATAGTTAACATTATACCTATATTTAAGAAAGGAGATAGACCATGTCCAGGGAGCTATAGACCAGTCAGCCTAACATCGGTGATAGGAAAGATAATGGAATCCCTATTAAAGGGGAAAAACATCCAGAAACCAAAAATAAAATAATGAATAATCAGCATGGATTTCAAAAGGGAAAGTCTTGCTTGACCAACCTTATTGGATTTTTTGAAGAGGCAACAGAGAGAGTGGACAATGGTAATGCAGTAGATGTAATTTATCTGGATTTTCAAAAGGCCTTCGATAAGGTACCACATAACAGACTGATGAATAAGGTCAAAGCATGCAGAGTCAGGGGACAAGTAGCAGAATGTATAGCTAGCTGGCTGCAAGATAGAAAGCAGAGAGTAGGGGTAAAGGGTAGCTATTCAGAGTGACAGAACGTGGGAAGTGGGGTCCCACGAGGATCAGTGCTGGGACCACTGTTGTTCACAATTTATATTAACGGTTAGCAAGGCCATAAAAAAAGCAAACCAAGCACTAGGGTTTATTTCTAGAGGGATAGAATTGAAAAGTAGGGAAGTTATGATAAACCTGTATCGAACCTTGGTTAGACCACACTTAGAGTACTGCATACAATTCTGGTCGCCATATTATAAAGGCACTGGAGAGGGTGCAGAGAAGATTTACAATGATGATACCAGAAATGCGAGGGTATACCTATCAGGAAAGGATGAACAGGCTGGATCTCTTTTCTCTTGAAAAAAGGCGGCTGAGGGGTGACCTAATAGAGGTTTTTAAAATTATGAAAAATTTGATAGAGTGGATACAGAGAGAATGTTTCCACTTGTGGGGAAGAGCATAACTGGAGGCCATCAATATAAGAGAGTCTCCAAGAAATCCAATAGGGAATTCAGAAGAAACTTCTTTACCCAAAGAGTGGTGAGAATGTGGAACTCGCTCCCACAGGGAGTGGTTGAAGCGAATAGTATGGATGCATTTAAGGAGAAGCTGGACAAGCATATGAGGGAGAAGGGAATAGAGGGTTATGCTGATAGATAGAGGAAAGATGGGAGGAGGCTCGAGTGGAGCATAAACGCCGACATGGACTGGTTGGGCCGAATGGCCTGTTTCTGTGCCGTATATCCTATGTAATCCTATGTATGCAAAAAGATTTTCTACCAATTTCCACTGAGAGCTGATTCCAAGGCGATACATTACTGGAGGCAGTTTAGGTTTTCACAACATGACAAATGTTCTACCCACAACTTGCTGCACTACAAAATGAAACATGTAACTTGCAGGGCTCCGGGGATAGAGCGGGGGAATGGGACTGACTGGATTGCTCTACAGAGAGCCAGCACGGACTCGATGGGCCGAATGACCTCCTTCTGTGCCGTTAGGACTCAGTCTCTACAGGAAAGCAGCAGAGCATTGGATCTTGTCACTGGGGCTGTAGAAACTATTTGAAATACTTTACCGTTTAGTGTCAGTTGTTTAAGAGGGAAGAAAGGATTGCATTCATACAGCGCCTTTTACAACCTCAGGACATCCCAAAGTGCTTTAAAGCCCAATTAAGTACATCTGAAGTATAGCCACTGTTGTAATGTAGGAAACGCAGCAGCCAACTTTGTGCACAGCAAGATCCCACAAACAGCAATCTTGACCAGATAATCTGTTTTAGTAATGTTGATTGAGGGATAAATATTGGTAAGGACACTGCGGAGAACTCCCCTGCTCCTCTTCGAAATAGTGCCGTGGAATCTTTTACGTGCAACTGAGAGAGCAGATTTAAAGTCTCATCCAAAGGACGGCACCTCCGACAGTGCAGCACTGGAGTGTCAGTCGAGATTTTCTGCTCAGATCTCTGGAGTGGGATACGAACCCACAACCTTCTGACTCAGAGGTGAGAGCGCTACCCACTGAGCTTAGCCTCATATTGTTTAAAATGCATTCCCATCTAGTCACGGTTATATTGAATCCAGGAACTCCTCTTACAGACTGCAGTAAGCAGCTTCTGGAAAAGAAGATTAAAGTGGTTAGAAGGGCCAGTGACAACAGTTATACTAACATCACTAATGAACTTCACTACAAACCTGTCCAATTTAACACGATACGTTGAAGTAGAATATTTTGCTTGTTAGTCACAAATACAATCAGCAATGAAGCTTGTAATATCGCACAAGGGAGAATAACAGATGAATATGAAAAGGCTGATCACGCTCAAAGCTGTTAGAAATTAAGCCTTGGTTGGTCGACCGTGTGGTCTATCTTCTCCACCCTCAGCGGTGCTTTCTTAACCAAATGTGCTGGAGCCAAACTGGCAGTAGCTCCACTCAATTGGTATTGCGCTCACCTCTCGTAGAAGAAGGCCGTGGGTGCAAGCCCCACTCTAGGGTCTGAGTCTCCTAAATAAAAACAGAAAATGCTGGAAATACTCAGCAGGTCAGGCAGCATCTGTGGAGAGAGAGAGAAACAGAGTTAACCTTTCAGGTCGCTGACCCTTCGCCAGGTGCTGAAAGTGTCACTCTTCAGATGAGATGCTAAAACTGCGTCTAGCTTTTCGAAATGAGTTTAAACTACGCAAGAGTAGGAATAGACTGGATGTTGGGCAGTTCTTCTTTTCCCAGAGAGTAGTGAGCCTCTGGAATGCGTTGCCGGCTGACTCTCCGCACGCCTTCAAGAGGGAGCTGGACCGGTTCCTGAGCAGAGATTATATGGCTGTGGATGGTGGGAGTGGAGGGGGGGGCGGGGGGCAGGCACAGGAAGTGTCTCGTTATGATGCTCCAGGCATCATGAGTGTGGGTCAGCTGCTCTTTTCCTGCCTGTCATCTTTGTATGTTCGTATCTCATCTCTGGAAATCATAGTACTGGCTACATTGCTATTGAGTGGGATGGTACTCGCTGAACAAGCAGTGAGAAACTTACTAATGCTCTATCTGGTTTGAATGCAACTTCGGCAGCACTCCTCCACACTCTTTGTTGTCCCTGAGCTTTGGTCGCAACCTCTGTCTGAGCTTTCTGGGTTTAATTGGACTGGGCTTGTATCGACTTGAGTATACAAGATTAAGGGATGATCTAATTGAGGTATTTAAGACGATTAAAGGATTTGCTAGGGTGGATATTTCCTCTGGTAGGGGAGTTCAGAACAAGGGGGCATAACCTTAAAATTAGAGCTTGGCCGTTCAGGGGTGATGTCAGGAAGCACTTCTTCACACAAAGGGTAGTGGAAATCTGGAACTCTCCTCCAAAAAGCTGTTTAGGCTGGGGGGGTCAATTGAAAATTCCAAAACTGAGCTTGATCGATTCTTCTTAGGTAAGAGTATTAAGGGATATCGAACCAGGGCGGGTAAGTGGAATTGAGATACGGATCAATCATGACCTAATTGAATGGTGGAACAGGCTTGAGGGGCTGAATGGCTTTGTCCTGTTCCTATGTTCCTAATGAAATGGGGTGTGTGACATTGTATGACCCAGAGGGATTGATTGTTCACTCCACATTAGCCAGACAGAAACCCTATTCAATAATTCCTCAGTCATTTTGTTTGGAGGTTTTTAAATGCGGCGAGGGGATTCCACACATGTCAGACACCCGGCTAACATTTAGGAATAAAAATCATATTTTAGAACGGCTAATGTTAAAAGTCGGGTTGATGGTCAAGATCTCCTTATCTGGAGTCAGATGAGGCGGATGCAGCTGTTTCCTTACCTCGGATCATACACTCAGGAGGCTTGGAATTCTTCGACTAAGTCAATCTGTGAGACTTCAAGTTCCCGAAACTCCGAATCAAATCCAGAGAGGAGAGTGCGAGGATATGTCCAACAGAGAGCTGGATTCTGTAAAATTCACTGTCAACTTTGGTTGGGGGGGTGGGAGGAATTAAGGCTCCCTTGGTGTCGGCCGGGGCTCAGTGGTAGCTCCGAATCAGAAGGCTGTGGGTTCACGACCCACTCCAGAGACTTGAGCACCTAATCCAGGCTGACATGCCAGTGCTGTACTGAGGGAGTGCTGCACTGTCGGAGGTGCTGTCTTTTGGATGAGACAGTAAATCGAAGCACTGTCTGCCCTCTCAGGTGGACGTAAAAGATCCCACGGCACTATTTCGAAGAAGAGCAGGGGAGTTCTCCCCGGTGTCCTGGCCAATGTTTATCCCTCAACCGATGTCACTAAAAAACAAATTATTGGGCCAGAAATTCGGGTCTCCACGGGTGAGTACGCGCTGGGTACTCACCCGTAGACCCAACGAAAGTGCCGGTTTCGCACATGCACAGCGCATGCGCTGGAAACCGGAACTTCCGTTCCCCTGAAGGAAGGGGTTCAGAGGTCGAACGCGTGCGCCGGAGAGGCAGAGCGCACGCAGCGAACTTCGTTTTTTTTTCAGGTTTCTCCGTGAGGGTAAGTACGGAGAAGCTGCGCAGGAAAAAAGGAGGCGCAAGGCCTGCTTTTAACAAGGTAAGTGGTGAATTCAGTACAATTTAAACACTTTTTCAACAGGTTTATCTTTTTTACATACTTTAAAGAAAGGTAAGTTTATTTTTAGCACCGTTAAAAAGTGTAATTAATTTTTTCAAAAATTTAAATTTTTGTTTAAAGTAGTTAATTTATGTAATTTATAGTTATTTTAAAAATGTGATTTAAAAAATTTTTTATTTGAAGTTTTAATGAGGTTTTGGGGGGTGATCTCTATTCATAGATTTGACAGGTCTTCCTGTCAAAATCTATGAATGAAGATTCCCTGCTCCGATTGGCTCTCCATGGCCCACGTGATCCCAGGGGACGCTTCGAACTAACTGCGCCCCTGGGATACGCAAGCACTGCGTGCCGGCAGCTGGAGGAGGCCGAGGAGCCGAATTCCACGTGGGCCCGAAGCACAACGCCAGGCGCGGTATGCAATTACGTGCGCGATCCTTGCACCCACGGGAAGCCGGAGAGCCGAATTTCTGGCCCATTATCTGGCTATTATCACATTGCTGTTGTGGGACCTTGCTGTGCAAAAATTGGCTGCTGCGTTACACTTCAAAAGTACTTCACTGGCTGCAAAGCGCTTTGGGACGTGCTGAGGTTGTGAAAGGCGCTATATAAATGCAAGTTCTTTCCTTTTTTCTTTCCTTAGGACAACATTTTGGCTTTGGCCAGGATGGGGCCTCTGGGTTAACCTCTGAAGGAGATTGTGGGCCGTTCCAATACCTGCTGGCTGATCGGAGGCGGGTGCCTCCCTTACAGGTGCACGGTGCGGTCCATGCCCTGACCACGTAAATGACCGGGTCCCCTGGATCTGAGATGGGCAGCCAGTGACCTTCGCTTTGGGCTCATGGGAATTCCGCTCCACCGCACTTGCTCTGGTGGAATGGGCACATTGTGAGCCACGTGTCAGCCGTCTAGACGCTAAGGTCTGGAGTTTACTTCCTAAACCTCTCCGCATTTCTACCTCTCTCTCCTCCTTTAAATCGCTCCTTAAAACCCGCCTCTTCGACCGAGCTTCTGGTCACCTGTCCTAATATCTCCTTCTGTGGCTCAGTCTGATGAAGCTCCTGTGTAGTGCCATGGGACGACCCTCTCCTGCCCATCGTGGGGGTGGGGGTGGGGGGAGTGGAGAGAGAGGTTTAATATTGAGGCCATAGAATCAGACAGCACAGAAGGAGGCCATTTGGCCCATCATGTGTGCCCCAGCACTTTGAAAGAGCTGTCCAATTAGCCCCACTCCTCCTGCTGTTTCCCCATAGCCCTGTAAATATTTCCTTTTCAAGTATATATCGAATTCCCTATTAATGAATCTGCTTCCACCACCCTTTCAGGCAGTGCATTCCAGATCATAGAAGAGTGGAAAAATGTAACAAAAGAACATTAAAAAAAGATTGTAATTATTCATCTAATTTTTGTGTTCTTGCTGTGCGAAAAATAGCTGGCACATTTGCCTACATAAATCACTGTATTCAAGTTAGTACGTGAAGCGCTTTGAGACTTTGGAGAGATGTGATAAAGTGCAATACAAATGTAAGGTTTTTTTTAATTCACAGCAGTCTGCATTTATAGTTAACTTTAATTTATCATCCTTTTTTAAAATATGTGTATTTTTAAATATTAAATACCATTCTCTGGACCTGCTCCAAACGCTCTGCCAACACCAGCCTTGCACTGCCCTTTTGACAGGTGCCTGGAGGACTCAGCGGGACTCCTTGGAAATTCTCCCCTCCATCCTTCACAGTGGGATGCAGTTCAGATTTGCTCTCTGCCTCCCCGTGACAGCCTTGCCAACATTCAAGGTACACTTCCTTCCTTCCTTCCGAATAGCAGAGGTCATTGGCTGATTGCTTGATATTTTGTTAATCAAGGGAGGCAGGGGAAGGAAATTAGAGTGCACTATCTCATTGAATCATACAACACAGAGGCAGGCCGTTCGGCCCATCGTGCCTGCGCCGGCTCTTTGAAAGTAGGAGATGAAGTAGGAGAAAGCAGGAGGTAATGGGGTGGGGGAGGCGGGGAGGAGTCTGATGAAAGTATTTCAGACACGGACTCCAGATGGAATAAGGTTGATAGCCTTTTCTTACACTGAGTTTTCTGATGTCCTGTTCTAATTAAACCTAGGCATTGCATCTCCTTTCCTAGTCTCTGTATTTGGAATGGTTCCATATGTTCTTGGCATTGTATAATTGTTGTAACATTGGCCACTTGTTTGTGATACACAGAAGAGTTTAGTATGCTGTTTGTGTCAGCCTTGACTCCGCTGTCAACACTCTCGGCTCTAAATCAGAAGGCCATGGGTTCAAGCCCCACTCCTGGCACTTGAGCACATTAGAAATTCGGGAGCATTGGGTTTGGGGTCCTATTGGACCCTTCAATGCCCATTTTCCGCCTAAAACACAGGCGCTGTGAGATCCGATTTCTAGGCCACTGTGGTTTTGGACTGGCCGGATGGCCTGCAGTCTTTTTCTTGCACTTTACCGTGTTTTTGGATTCGTTTATTTTTAACTTCTCCTATTTACAGTTTCAAAGTATGACCGAGATCCATGGCGACGGTTTAATACAACTTTAGCTATAAGCAGGGGCTTGTTTCATAGCAACTAACTGTCTCCTCTCCAATCTCGTGCTAATGAAGCTGACCCTGCAGTAATCCTTCCCTGCCCCCTGATGCACAGTGTGGGTGGGATTATATTTCTGCTGATGCTCTGCACTCAATTTCTGAACAAGATTCACATCATCATTTGCCCCTGTGGCCATCAAGAAATAATTCGATGCCATATGCACGAACCTGACCCAAAATATTAAAAATGTAATTATTCTAAAATATGGCACCTAACTGCAATTTGTAAGCGTGGCTGATATTGTGGGCAATTTGAGAAGATTGGATCCATATTTTAATTTTTTTTTGGAGTTTTTGAAGACATGCTCGCTTGTCAAGGGACAGAATTACCCTGCACTTTATTAAACTGCTATACCTGTTAGAGTTGGCACTGCTCTCTCCTCTGGTATCTACTGGTTAATAGATAGATGAAAGCTATTGCGAACAGTCAGGGTGAATCAGACTGTTTGCAGCCCCGGTGTCCTATTGGAGCCTGAGCTGAGCTTCTGACCCCATATTCCCCGGGCTGCCCACACGTTATACTGCGGGCTGCGAATTGCTCACCAGCAGAGAACGCAGACACGCACACAGCTCACCTCCCCCGGTGGCTGGTTTTTTTTTAATGATAGGGAAGCATGATTGGAAGCAGCAGTCTTCCCCTAACATTGAAGGGACTCTACAGTAAAGTTATTAAATTGCTGAGGAGAGCCAACACACCAGTCTGCACGCTTTTTAAACCTAGCTTTACGCCACACTGGAGTTAAACTCCACAGAGTGCCAAGACCGAGTGGGGCGAGAAAGGCCACCTGGGAAGGTCTTGGACTTCTTGATGCTTTTTTTTATTCATTCGTGGGATGTGGGCGTCGCTGGCAAGGCCAGCATTTATTGCCCATCCCTAATTGCCCTGGAGAAGGTGGTGGTGAGCCGCCTTCTTGAACTGCTGCAGTCCGTGTGGTGATGGTACTCCCACAGTGCGGTTAGGGAGGGAGTTCCAGGATTTTGACCCGGTGACGATGAAGGAACGGCGATATACTTCCAAGTCAGGATGGTGTGTGACTTGGAGGGGAACTTGGAGGTGGTGGTGTTCCCATGCTCCTGCTGCCCTTGTCCTTCTAGGTGGTAGAGGTCGTGGGTTTGGGAGGCGCTGCCGAAGAAGCCTTGGCGAGTTGCTGCAGTGCATCTTGTAGATGGTACGCACTGCAGCCACGGTGCACCGGTGGTGGAGGGAGTGAATGTTTAAGGTGGTGGATGGGGTGCCTGTGATGGAGTCAGATCAGAACCTGACATCAGCGTTATGCTGACGCTTTTGCGCTCTCCAATCTTCAAAAGCGCCTGTGTACCTGTAGTCTACATAGGAATTGCTAGACGGAGAAAGACCAAGGCCCATCTCGCTCTTGAAGATTGGAGTGTGTACCAGTGCAAAAATGCCAGCGTAACCCTGAAGTCAGGTCCTGATCTGACTCCATCATGCACCAAGGTCAAGAAATCCCATCTAAGTTCAAGAATGGATCAGGTGCCATGTGAAGGATTCAATTGTAAGCCACAATCTTCACTCTAACCTACCACAGCAGTAGGGAAAACAAATTGACAAAGCATTAGGCCACGACTGAGAGGCTTTAGTTAGACGAGAGAAACTGGGGCTCTTTTCATTAGAACAAAGAAGATTAAGAGCAGATCTGACAGACATTCAAAATTATGAGAAATGTTGATAAGGTAAATAGGGGAGAACTATTTCACGGGCTGGTGAAGTATTAGTTAGAGGGCATAAATATAAAATCATTACCGAAAGCACAAAGGAAGAGGGTAGGAGACTTTAAAAAAAAGAACTCGCTGAAGGTTGTTAATGCATTGAATGCCCGACCACAAACAGTGGTGAAACCAGAATGGATAACTTTCAAAGGGGAAGTGGATAAATATTTTAAAAAGAAATGTTAAGAAAGATATGGGGATAGGACAGGGGAATGGGGCTAAGGGGATAGCTTGTTTGCAGAGCTGGCACAGGAATGATGGGTTGAGTGGCCTCCTTCTGTGCTGTAAAACCCGGGAGAGTTCAAAAGCAGCGGGAGCAGAGCGAGAGCGTCAAAACCCGGGAGAGTTCAAAAGCAGCGGGAGCAGAGCGAGAGCGCCAAAACCCGGGAGAGTTCAAAAGCAGCGGGAGCAGAGCGAGAGCGCCAAAACCCGGGAGAGTTCAAAAGCAGCGGGAGCAGAGCGAGAGCGAGAGCGCCAAAACCCGGGAGAGTTCAAAAGCAGCGGGAGCAGAGCGAGAGCGAGAGCGCCAAAACTTGGGAGAGTTCAAAAGCAGCGGGATACGGTGAGTGTAAAGAAGTAAAAAGTAATGGAAGTGTGACGTCACCAGAAAGCAGGTAAGTGATTGGTTGGTGAGTATTTCTCTATTTCTCGCTTTTTTTCCAAACTTGAGTGTCTAAATTTAAGTGCTTTGGTGTAGATTAAAAAATATAAGTGTTCCAAATTTTAAAACTAACTAATTAATTGAGATGGGAGACCAGGCAATGTGTTGTTGTTGGTGCATGTGGGAGCTGGTGGACACCATTGAGGTCCAGGGCGACCACATCTGCAGCAAATGTTGGCTGCTCAAGGAACTTCGGCTCAGAGTTGATGGGCTGGAGTCCGAGCTTCAGACACTGCGACACATTAGGGAGGGAGAGTGTTACCTGGACACTATGTTCCAGGAGGCAGACATACCCACTAGAGTAATTACTTCCAATTTGGCCCATGGTCAGAGACAGGAGGGTGTGACTACAAGCGAGGCAGGTATTGGGATCCAGGAGGTAGTGGTGGAGGAGCCTCAGCCCTTGGCCTTGTCCAACAGGTATGAGATTCTTGCTCCCTGTGTGGACGAAGCCAGGGACTGCAGGGAGGATGAGCAAACTGACCACAGCACCGTGGTACAGGGAGCCATTCAAGTGGGGGGAGCAAAAAGAAATGTTGTAGTGATTGGGGACAGTATAGTGAGGGGGATAGATACTGCTCTCTGCAGCCGAGAGCGTGAGTCCCGAAGGCTGTGTTACCTGCCCGGTCGGTGCCAAGGTTAAGGACATCTCCTCTGGGCTGGAGAGAAACTTGGAGTGGGAGGGGGAAGATCCAGTTATCATGGTCCACGTAGGTACCAATGACATAGGTAGGACAAAAAAAGAGGTTCGGCTGAGAGAGTATGAGCAGCTAGGGGCTAAATTAAAAAGCAGAACCACAAAGGTAATAATCTCAGGATTCCTACCTGAGCCATGTGCGAATTTGCATAGGGTAAATAAAATCAGAGAAATGAACGAGTGGCTCAAAGACTGGTGTGGGAGAAATGGGTTTCGATTTGTGGGGCACTGGCACCAGTACTGGGATAAGAGGGAGCTGTTCCATTTGGACGGGCTTCACTTGAACCATGCTGGGGCTAGAGTCCTGGCAAATCGAATAACTGGGGCTGTAGAGAGGGCTTTAAACTAAATAGTGGGGGGTGGGGGGGAGGATCCAGGTGAGCGGGAAAATAAAAAGTCAATGAGAAATGAGAAAGCAATAGAGCAGGCTAGAGATGGGGGAAATAATGACCAGAGTGTGACAGGAAGGGACAGAATGTTTAAAAATAAGAGTGTGACAGAAAAAAAGGCCAAAACAAGGAAAACTGGTAAAAAGACAAAGTTAAAAGCTTTATATCTGAATGCACACAGCATTCATAACAAGATAAATGAGTTGACGGCACAAATAGATACAAATGGGTATGATCTGATCGCCATTACAGAGACGTGGTTGCAAGGCGACCAGGGCTGGGAACTGAATATTCCAGGGTATATGATAATTCGGAAGGATAGAAAGAAAGGAAAGGGAGGTGGGGTGGCTTTGTTGGTAAAAGATGGGATCAGTGCAGTGGTGAGAAGTGATATTGGCTCAGAAGATCAAGATGTAGAATCAGTTTGGGTGGAGATAAAAAATAATAAGGGGAAAAGGTCTCTGGTGGGCGTAGTCTACAGGCCCCCGAACAGTAGCAATGCTGTTGGACAGAGTATAAATCAACAAATAATGGAGGCCTGTAAAAAAGGTACGGTAATAATCATGGGTGATTTTAATCAAATCAAATTGGCCATGGTAGCCTGGAGGAGGAGTTCATAGAGTGCATCTGGGATGTTTTATCTAGAACAGGATGTAATGTAACCAACCAGGGAGCAGGCTATCTTGGATCTGGTACTATGTAATGAGACAGAATTAATAAATGATCTCATAGTAAAGGATCCTCTAGGAAAGAGTGATCAAAGGATGGTTGAATTTCAAATTCAGTTGGAGGGTGAGAAAGTTGTATCTCAAACCAATGTCCTGATCTTCAACAAAGGCAATTATAATGGCATGAGGGCAGAACTGGCTAAAGTGGACTGGAAAAACAAATTAAAGGGTAAGAAAGTTGAAATGCAGTGGCGGACATTTAAGGAGATATTTCATAACTCTCAACAAAAATATATTCCAGTAAGAAAGAAAGATTTTAAGAGAAGGGAGCACCATCCGTGGCTAACTAAGGAAGTAAAGGATGGTATCAAATTGAAAACGAAGGCATACAATGTTGCCAAGATTGGTGGGAGACAAGAGGATTGGGAAATTTTTAAAAACCAGCAAAGGATGACTAAAAAAATAATATGATGTGGAGATGCCGGCGTTGGACTGGGGTGGACAAAAATGAGAAGTCGAGAGAAGATGAATTATGAGAGTAAGCTGGCAAGAAACATTAAAACAGATAATAAGAGCTTCTACAGGTATATAAAAAGGAAGAGGGTAGCTAAAGTAAATGTTGGTCCCTTAGAGGATGAGACTGGGGAATTAATAATGGGGAACGGGGAAATGGCAGAGACTCTGAACAAATATTTTGCATCTGTCTTCACGGTAGAAGACACTAACAACATCCCAATAATGGATAATCAAGGGGCCACAGGGAGTGGGGAACTAAAGACAATCACTATCACTAAGGAAATAGTACTCGGTAAAATAATGGGACTAAAAGACGACAAGTCCCCTGGACCAGATGGCCTGCATCCCACGGCCTTAAAAGAAGTGGCTGCAGAGATAATGGATGCATTGGTTGCAATATACCAAAATTCCCTGGACTCTGGAGAGGTCCCAGTGGATTGGAAAACCGCTAATGTAACACCCCTATTTAAGAAAGGAGGGAGACAGAAAGCAGGAAACTATAGACCAGTTAGCCTAACATCTGTCGTTGGGAAAATGCTGGAGTCCTTCATTAAGGAAGCAGTAGCAGGGCATTTAGAAAAACATACTGCAGTCAAACAGAGTCAGCATGGTTTTAGGAAAGGGAAATCATGTTTAACAAATTTGCTGGAGTTCTTTGAGGATGTAACAAGTAGGGTGGACAAGGGTGAGCCAGTGGATGTGGTGTATTTGGATTTCCAGAAGGCATTCGATAAGGTGCCACATAAAAGGTTATTGCATAAGATAAGAGCTCACGGAGTTGGGGGTAATATATTAGCATGGACAGAGAATTGGCTAACTAACAGAAAGCAGAGAGTCGGGATAAATGGGTCATTTTCTGGTTGGCAAACGGTAACTAGTGGGGTGCCACAAGGATCGGTGCTGGGGCCCCAACTATTTACAATCTACATTAATGACTTGGATGAAGGGACCAAGTGTAATGTAACCAAGTTTGCGGATGATACAAAGATGGGTGGGAAAGCAAATTGTGCAGAGGACTCAAAGAATCTGCAAAGGGATATAGACAGGCTAGGTGAGTGGGCAAACATTTGGCAGATGGAGTATAATGTGGAAAAGTGCGAGGTTATCCACTTTGGCAGGAAAAATAAAAACGCAAACTATTATTTAAATGCAGAGAGATTACAAAATGCTACAGTTCAGAGGGACCTGGGGGTCCTTGTGCATGAAACACAAAAAGTTAGCATGCAGGTACAGCAAGTAATCAAAAAGGCAAATGGAATGTTGGCCTTTATTTCAAGGGGTATAAAGCAGGGAAGTCCTGCTACAAATGTACAAGGTATTGGTGAGACCACACCTTGAGTACTGCGTACAGTTTTGGTCTCCTTATTTAAGGAAGGATATACTTGCATTGGAGACAGTTCAGAGACGATTCACTAGGTTAATTCCAGAGATGAGGGGTTTGACTTATGAGGAAAGGTTGAGCAGGCTGGGCCTATACTCATTGGAATTTAGAAGAATGAGAGGTGATCTTATCGAAACATATAAGATACTGAGGAGGCTCGACAGGGTAGATGCAGAGAGGATGTTTCCCCTCATGGGGAAATCTAGAACTCGGAGGTACAGTCTCAGAATAAAGGGTCGCCCTTTTAGAACTGAGATGAGGAGGAACTTCTTCTCTCAGAGGGTCGTAAATTTGTGGAATTCTCTGCCCCAGAGAGCTGTGGAGGCTGGGTCATTAAATACATTTAAAGTGGAGATAGACAGATTTTTGCAAGATAAGGGAGTGAAGGGTTATGGGGAGCGGGCTGAGGAGTGGCTTTGAGCTCAAGATCAGCCATGATCTTATTGAATGACGGAGCAGGCTCGAGGGGCCAAGTGGCCTATTCCTGCTCCTATTTCTTATGTTCTTATGTTCTTAAAATTCTATGATGCTAGGGTAAACCAAATAAGTGCTGCAGCTGCTCCTTTAGTAGTTTATTCCCAACTGCACAATATCCAAGGTCTTCATAGATTTCCTGCTGAACTATGTACCAATTTACCTCCTGATGTTTAGATGGCTATCATTACTTCATTCTAATCATATTTCAGTTAAAAGTGATCAAAGGTTTATGACAATAATATTGTTAATAATCCCACTAAAATGTGCTTACATTTGGAATCAAATTCTAAATTAGAATTTGGCCACTTGGGTATTGGTTACCTTGCACCATCTTTGTTTTATGAGCCCATGACACCCAACTTAAATATTAAACAAATAATTTTGAGAACACTGGGTTCATTCAGTCTAAATTCATTATTGAGTTGACTTGCAATTGGCAATTGGCTAAGAGCATCGTCAGAAAGGGAACACTTTGAAACAGCATCGTATAAAAACTAAAAAAGTAAACATAGCCTGAAATATTCATGTTTGCATTATTACTGACCTTAGATGTCAGCCAATGTGATGTATCTCCCAAAGGGCCTCATTACGGAAGCTATTTAAAATACAGGAAACCGAACCATTTAAATACTGTATCTGCAATGCTACTAAACTCTTCCAGCTTCTCTAGATTAAGATTCAGATTCTACCAGTCTCAAAACTTCCTTGTCTGTCTCTGTAACGTGCTTGTCATTTGTCTATTCACTAAACTCCTCAAGACTGACAGCGTCAAGTCTATTGACCGATCCCTGCTCTGCAGTCCGTAGCCATTTGGACCAGGCACTATCTATTCCCTGATGAAGTGGATTTATGCTTAAATAATAACAACAACAACAACTTGTATTTATATAGCACCTTTAACGTAGTAAAACGTTCCAAGGCGCAGCACAGGAGTATTTTAAGACAACAAATTTGACACCGATCCACTTAAGGATAAATTAGGGCAGGTGACCAAAAGCTTGGCCAAAGAGGTAGGTTTTAAGGAGCGTCTTAAAGGAGGAAAGGGAGGTAGAGCGGTGGAGAGGTTTAGGCAGGGAATTCCAGAGCTTAGGGCCTAGGCAACAGAAGGCACAACCACCAATGGTTGAGCGATTATAATCAGGGATGCTCAAGAGGGCAGAATTAGAGGAGCGCAGATATCTCGGGGGGTTGTGGGGCTGAAGGAGATTACAGAGATAGGGAGGGGCGAGGCCATGGAGGGATTTGAAAACGAGGATGAGAATTTTGAAATCGAGGCACTGCTTAACCGGGAGCCAATGTAGGTCAACAAGCACAGGGGTGATGGGCGAACGGGACTTGGTGCGAGTTAGGACACGGGCAGCCGAGTTTTGGATCACCTCAAGTTTACGTAGGGTAGAATGTGGGAGGCCAGCCAGGAGTGCGTTGGAATAGTCAAGTCTAGAGGTAACAAAGGCATGGGTGAGGGTTTCAGCAGCGGATGAGCTGAGGCAAGGGTGGAGACGGGCGATGTTACGGAGGTGGAAGTAGGCGGTCTTAGTTATGCTGCGGATATGTGGTCGGAAGCTCATTTCAGGCTCAAATATGACACCAAGGTCGCGAACAGTGTGGTTCAGCCTCAGACAGATGTTAGGGAGAGGGATGGAGTCAGTGGCGAGGGAACGGAGTTTGTGGCGGGGACCAAAAACAATGGCTTCGGTCTTCCCAATATTTAATTGGAGAAAATTTTTGCTCATCCAGAACTGTATGTCGGACAAGCAGTCTGACAATTTAGACACCGTGGAGGGGTCGAGAGAAGAGGTAGTGAGGTAGAGCTGGGTGTCATCAGCGTACATGTGGAAACTGACGCTGTGTTTTTGGATGATGTCACCAAGGGGCAACATATAGATGAGAAATAGGAGGGGGCCAAGGATAGATCCTTGGGGGACACCAGAGGTAACAATGTGGGAGTGGGAAGAGATACTGCCAAAGTCTCCAATAAAGTCTCCAAAGGTAAGCTGATTGGGACTCATAGGAACATAGGAACAGGAGTAGGCCATTTCGCCCCTCGAGCCTGTTCTGCCATTCAATGAGATCACGGCTGATCTGTGACCTAACTCCATATACCCACCTTTGGCCCATATCCCTTAATACCTTTGGTTAACAAAAAGCTATCAATCTCAGATTTAAAATTAACAATTGCTCTAGCATCAATTGCCGTTTGCGGAAGAGAATTCCAAACTTCTACCACCCTTTGCGTGTAGAAGTGTTTCCTAACTTCACTCCTGAAAGACCTGGCTCTAATTTTAGGTTATGTCCCCTAGCCCTAGACTTCCTAACCAGTGGAAATAGTTTCTCACTATCTTACCTATCCGTTCCCCTTAATATCTTGAAAACTTTGATCAAATCACCCCTTAACCTTCTAAATTCCAGGGAATACAACCCTAATTTGTGTAATCTCGCCACATAATTTAATCCTTGAAGTCCAGATATCACTCTGTAACTCTACGCTGCACTTCTTCCAAGGCCAATATATCCTTCGTAAGGTGTGGTGCCCAGAACTGAACACAGTACTCCAGGTGTGGTCTAATCAGGGTTTTACAGAGCTGTACCGTAACTTCTACCCCCAATAATTCTAGTCCTCTAGATATAAATTGCATTAGCCTTTTTAATTATTTTCTGTACCTGTCCATGACATTTTACTGATCTATGTACATGGACCCCTAAGTCTCTTTGGACTCAAGTCCTTTTCAATAGCCCACTAAAACTCTTCTGTGCATTCTTTGGAAGACCCTATGTTGATTAGAAGCTGCCAAAACTGCATCAAAACAACGAACTTGCATTTACATAGCGCCTTTCACAACTGCAGGATGTCCTAAAGCACTTTACAACTCATGAATTACATTCAAAGTATAGCCACTATTGTAATGTAGGAAATGCAGCAGCCAATTTTTTGCAAGCAAGGTCCCTCAAACAGCAATGAGATATTGAACAGGTAATCTATTTTTAACAATGCTGGTTGAGGGATATCTATTGGCCAGGACACCAGGGAGAACTCCCCTGCTCTTATTCGAATAATGCCGTGGGATCTTTTACGTCCATCTGAAAGACGGCACCTCCGACAGTGCAGCACTCCCTCTGAAACTGCACCAGAGTGTCAGCCTAGATTTTGTGCTCATGTCTCTGGAGTGAGACTTGAACCCACAATCTTCTGACTCAGAAGCAAGGGTGCTATCACTGAGAATGGAAGTCTGATGAAGCGCTTTCATCCTACCACTGAGCAGAGGCTGACATTTTAATAACTTAACATCATACAACTAAAGTGCGAGCGCACGCTACCACTGGTTCTGGCTCGGTTCTATCTGTCACAGAACGCACGTCCCTTGTAACCAGTTTTTGACAAAATTTCTGTGGGTAAATCTTATTACTTCAGTTACATTTCAAAGAGAGTAATGTTTCCCTTACAAGCTGTTATTAACTTTGAGCCAATGCTTCCAATATAAAACTGCAGTAACTTAATTTTAGAAGTAGCATGTACGTCATTGTCAGATTAAATGTTTTTTAAAAAATTTACTTGAGGAGTAAAATGAATTACAGGAACGTCAATCATTTCCGAAGCCAACGTATAATTCATTCGTTAGAAGACAAATGTCAGAAATCACTCCTAAAAAAAGTTTTCTGAAGCTTTGAGCCCATCGACTCAACAAATACCAACTTGCATTTATATAGCATCTTGAATATGTTCAAAGCCCTTCACAAGAAGATGTCAAGAGAGTAGCTGCAAAGCCAAGAAAAGAGAAGCCAGAAGGGGTGACTAGAACCACGATCAAAGAGGTGGGTTTTAAAGGAGGTTCTTAAAAGAGAAGGGAAATGGGACAGCGGAGGGGTTCAGACCCAGTTGGCTGAAAGTGCCGCCATCAATGATAGGGTAGGGAGAGGGGGGAGATGCATGAAAGGAATGGAGCGTTCAGGGGGCAACTGGCTCAGTGGTAGCACTCTCGTCTCTGAGTCAGAAGGTCGTGAGTTCAAAATCTTTCAGGTGGACATAAAAGATCACATGGTACTATTTCAAAGAGTTCTCTCTAGTGTCCTGGCCAATATTTATCCCTCAACTAACATCTGGCCATTATCATGTTGCCGATTGCGGGACCTTGTTGTGTGAAGATGTGGATTTTGGGTGATAACAGGGTTTAATACCTGGCTGAGATCTGCAGTGAATTTAAAACTTCTCTGTGTTGGACCATGTGTAAATATTAACACACTTTTGGAGACCCTCAAAGAGTTGATGCACTTCCAGGTGATCTTCTGACCTATTTTTCAAAACACAGCAACAGCATCAGCTACCCAAAAGGAAAACAGTGCTATCATTGTAGAACATATGTTTCATTAGTACACAGAAAGAGGAATAACATGCTCGTACGTCAAGTAAAGAGAAATTCAGAGGGCTAAGATCAAATGGGTTAAAGGGCCTTTTTCATCAAAGCTATCTTGTGAGAACCCCTCAGTTGAATTGTCGACTGGAGTCTCAGTTTGGCTCCATTGGTAACAATCTTGTCTGAGCCAGAAGGTTGTGGGTTCAAGACCTAATCCAGGCCTTAACCACACAATCTAGGCTGATTCTTCAGTGTAGTATTCAGTGCCATTCACAACTCCACAGATAATGAAGCAGTCTATGCCCGCATGCAACAAGACCTGGACGACGTTCAGGCTTGGGCTGATAAGTAGCAGGTAACATTCGTGCCACACAAGTGCCAGGTAATGACTATCTCCAACAAGCGAGCGTCTAACTACCGCCCCTTGACATTCAACGGCATTACCATCACCGAATCCCCCTCCATCAACATCCTGGGGGGTCACCATTGACCAGAAACTTAACTGGACCAGCCACATAAATACTGTGGCAACAAGATCAGGTCAGAGGCTAGGTATTCTGCGGCGAGTGTCTCACCTCCTTCCTCCCCAAAGCCTTTCCACCATCTACAAGGCACAAGTAAGGAGTGTGATGGAATACTCTCCACTTGCCTGGATGAGTGCAGCTCCAACAGCACTCAAGCAGTTTGACAGCATCCAGGACAAAGCAGCCCGCTTGATTGGCACCCCATCCACCACCTTAAACATTCACTCCCTCCACCACCGGCGCACCGTGGCTACAGTATGGACCATCTACAAGATGCACTGCAGCAACTCACCAAGGCTTCTTTGGCAGCACCTCCCAAACCCGCGACCTCTTCCATCTAGGACAAGGGCAGCAGTGGCATGGGAACACCACCACCTCCAAGTTCCCTTCCAAGTCATACACCATACTGACTTGGAAGTATATTGCCGATCCTTCATCGTCACTGGGTCAAAATCCTGGAACTCCCTCCCTAACAGCACTCTGGGAGCACCTTCACCATACAGACTGCAGCGGCTCAAGAAGGCGGCTCACCACCACCTTCTCAAGGGCAATAAATACTGGCCTTCCTAGCGATGTCCACATCCCATGAATGAATTTTTAAAAAGTATTAAGGGACCCCCCACCCCCCTACCCCACAGCTTCTCCCTGTGGACACTCATGTGAAAATCTATAGTGTAGGCTTTTACATGGAGAATGCCAAGTTACCTTTCAACCCATTCACTGCCTCTTTGTGTGTTGTCAGACACCTTGTCTGATAACCAGTCATGGATGAAGTGCAAATTCCTCCAGTTAAATGTTGGGAAGACTGAAACCATGGTCTTCGGTCTATGCCATGAATCTGTACTCTTCCATCCCGCTCCCTGGCCACTGTCTCAGACTGAACGAGACCTTTCACAATCTCACTCTTGTATCTGACCCCATACATTTTTCTACATTACAATAGTGACTACACTTACATCATAAGAACATAAGAAATAGGAGCAGGAGTAGGCCATTTGGCCCTTCGAGCCTGCTCCGCCATTCAATAAGATCATGGCTGATCTTCTACCTCATTTCCACTTTCCTGAACTATCCCCATATCCCTTGATTCCCTTAATATTCAAAAATCTATCGATCTCTGTCTTGAATATACTCAAAAATGAGAAGTCGCACAACACCAGGTTATAGTCCAACAGTTTTATTTGAAATCACGAGCTTTCAGAGCTCTGCTCCTTCGTCAGGTAAAGTGAGGGAATACAAATCAGATACAAAGCATATATAGACAGAGAACAATGTGTTTCTGACTGCCCTCCATCACTCCACCTCGGCAGAGATACAATCAGTCAGGAAGGCATTACATCAAAGACACAGCAAAATACAGCTAAGACAATGAGGTGGGGTCACAGGGGGTCCAACGTGTCAAATGCTGCAGTCTGCAGTTAAGCTTTTTACTTTTTAAAAAAACTGGAAATCACATCTGTGAACAAGACAACGACGACTCTAGTCTGGATGACTCTACGTCATGTAGCATGACATGAAACCAAGATCCCGGTTGAGGCCGTCCTCATGGGTGCGGAACTTGGCTATCAGTTTCTGCTCGATGATTTTGCGTTGTCGTGTGTCTCGAAGGCTGCCTTGGAGAACGCTTACCCGCAGATCCGAGGCTGAATGTCCTTGACTGCTGAAGTGTTCCCCGACTGGGAGGTAACAATCCTGCCTGGCGATTGTTGCGCGGTGTCCGTTCATATGTTGTCTCAGTGTCTGCATTGTCTCGCCGATGTACCATGCTGCGGTGCATCCTTTCCTGCAACGTATCAGGTAGACAACGTTGGCCGAGTCACATGAGTATGTACCATGTACCTGGTGGGTAGTGTCCTCACGTGTGATGATGGTATCTGTGTTGATGATCTGGCATGTCTTGCAGAGGTTGCCGTGGCAGGGTTGTGTGGTGTCGTGGTCGCTGTTCTCCTGACAGCTGGGTAATTTGCTGCGAACGATGGTACTTTTGAGGTTAGGCAGCTGCTTGAAGGCGAGTAGTGGAGGCGTGGGGATGGCCTTAGCAAGGTGTTCATCATCATCGATGACATGTTGAAGGCTGCGAAGAACATGGCGTAGTTTCTCCGCTCCGGGGAAGTACTGGACGACGTAGGGTACTCTGTTGGTTGTGTCCCGTGTTCGCCTTCTGAGGAGGTCTATGCGATTTTTTGCTGTGGCCCGTCGGAACTGTCGATCGACGAGTCGAGCATCATATCCCGTTCTTACGAGGGCGTCTTTCAGCGTCCGTAGGTGTCCATCGTGTTCCTCCTCGTCTGAGCAGATCCTGTGTAATCGCAGGGCTTGTCCACAGGGGATGGCTTCTTTAACGTGGTTAGGGTGGAAGCTGGAGAAGTGGAGCATCGTGAGGTTGTCCGTGGGCTTGCGGTAGAGTGAAGTGCTGAGGTGTCCGTCTTTGATGGAGATTCGTGTGTCCAAGAATGAAACCGATTCTGAGGAGTAGTCCATGGTGAGTTTGATGGTGGGATGGAACCTGTTGATGTTATCGTGTAGTCCTTTCAGTGATCCTTCGCCGTGGGTCCAAAGGAAGAAAATGTCGCCGATGTATCTGGTGTACAGCGTTGGTTGGCGGTCTTGTGCAGCGAAGAAGTCTTGCTCGAACTTGTGCATGAAGATGTTGGCATATTGGGGTGCGAATTTGGTCCCCATGGCTGTTCCGTGTGTTTGGGTAAAAAACTGGTTGTCGAAGGTGAAGACATTGTGGTCAAGGATGAAGCAGATGAGTTGTAGGATGGCGTCTGGAGATTGGCTGTTGTTGGTGTTGAGTACTGAGGCTGTTGCAGCGATGCTGTCATCGTGGGGGATACTGGTGTAGAGTGCCGGTACGTCCATCGTGGCGAGGAGTGTCCCTGGTTCAACTGGTCCGTGGGTGCTGAGTTTCTGTAAGAAGTCTGTAGTGTCGCGACAGAAGCTGGGGGTTCCCTGTACGATGGGTTTCAGGATGCCCTCGACGTACCCAGAGAGGTTCTCACACAGGGTTCTGTTGCCTGATACGATAGGACGTCCGGGTGTGTTTGCTTTGTGTATCTTTGGGAGGCAGTAAAAGTCTCCTACACGGGGAGTACGTGGGATGAGAGCGCGTAGGATGCTTTGAAGGTCTGGATCGAGTCTATTGAGTTGGCGGGTGTGTTCTTTGGTCGGATCTGCGGGTAACTGTCTGTAGTGTTCCTGGTTGTCCAGTTGTCGGTATGCTTCTTTGCAATAGTCCATTCTGTTCTGTATGACGATGGCTCCTCCTTTGTCCGCTGGTTTGATGACGATGTTGCGGTTGGTCTTGAGAGCGTGGATGGCGTTGCGTTGTGCTCGGGTGACATTCTGGACTGTCTTGTGAGTGCGGCTGATGAATCTGGCGTTGATGCATTTCCTGACAGCTTGAGCATACATGTCAAGCTTAGGGCAGCGACCCTCCGGAGGGGTCCAATTTGACTCTTTCTTCTTCGGTTGCTGCACTGCGGGTCCCTCTGTCTGCTGTTCCGGATCATTGATTGTCTCATTGGGTTTGTTGCTGACATCTTGGGGTTTGTGGAAGTATTCCCGGATCCTCATTCTCCTGATGAATTCCACTGTGTCCGCTGCGAGACCGATGGGGTCCATTTTGGTGGTGGGGCAGAACTTGAGCCCTCGGGCGAGAACTTCGATATCGTCTGGTTGAAGGGTGTGGTCGGACAAGTTGACGATGGACTTCCCTGTGGTTGCAACCGTGGTACCGGGGGAGGCTTGAATATACTCAATGACTGAGACTGCACAGCCCTCTGGGGTAAAGAATTCCAAAGATTCACCACCCTCTGAGTGAGGAAATTTCTCCTCATCTCAGTCCTAAATGGACAACCCCTTATTCTGAGACTGTGACCCCTGGTTCTAGACTCCCCAGCCAGGGGAAACATCCTCCCTTCATTTACCCTGTCAAGCCCTGTAACTTCATGTCCATTGCCTGTAAAGTGCTTTGGGACATCCTGAGGTCATGAAAGGCGCTATATAAATGCAAGTTCTTTCTTTCTTCCTTCATATCCTCTCCATCACAAAGACCACCTACTTCCACCTCTGTAACATTGCCTGCCTCAGCCCATCTGCCGCTTAAACCCTCATCCAAGGCTTTGCCACCAATTATTGCCACCAACTTGACTATTCCAATGCTCTCCTGGTCGGCCTCCATTCCTGCACCCTCTGTAAATGTCAGCTCATCCAGAACTCTGCTGCCCATATCCTATCGCGCACCAAGTCATGCTCACTCACCATCCTGTTTTCTGTTTTAATTTTAGATCTTCTGCTTTTGCCGCTTCTCTTTTTTTTCGCCTTTCTCCATTTTTTGCCTTTTTCAAAAAGAGGGAAAAATAAAAAACCTGAATTTCTATAGCGCCTTTCATGATTTCAGGACGTCCCAAAGCACTTTACAGCCAATGAAGTACTTTTTGAAGTGCAGTCACTGTTGTAATGTAGGAAACACAACACCCAATTCGCTCACAGCAAGCTCCCACAAACAGCAAGGTGATAATGACCAGATACTCTCTTTTAGTGATATTGGTTGAGGGATATTTATTGACCAGGACACCGAGGGAAACTCTCCGAAATAATGCCGTGGGATCTTTCATGTCCACTTGAGAGGGCAGACGGGGCCTCAAATTAACATCTCAACAGAAATATGGCACCTTCGACAGTGTAGCACTCCCACAGTACAGCACTGGAGTGTCAGCCTAGATTATATGCTTGAGTCTTTCTCATTTTTTTATTCCTTCTTATATCTCACCATCACTGATCTTTTATGTCATATAATAGTCTTCTATTCAGCAGTTTGCAGGTCATTCAACCCATTAACTCCGTCTCTCTGATTTGGCGTATCTGTAACCCTAATACCTCCCCCTTTTCCCACTATATTTTTTCAACCTAACTAAAATCCTATCTTTCAGTCCTATATAATTAATTTTCTGTAATCAACAATTTGAACAGTGCCCTCAGAGGTAATAACTGTGCTAGATATTGCAAAAATAAATGGATTTAGCAAATATTCATGGATTGTTACTCAGAGCAAATATTAAACAATCTATCACATACTATATATTTAAAAAACATATTTCATGCATTTTGTGCATATACTGTTTGATAATTGAGTGCCGTAGCCTGCAGGCGAATACCTTACGAATGTTCCATTGTCTTATCGTAAAGTGTGAAGTGATAAAAAGGTTAATAGAATGCTTGGATATAGAATACTAATTATGCTGAGGGTTACCTATTAACTGAAACAGAAATTTTAGCAAAGGAGGAGGTTATTCTCCTGATTTACCAGCGCTGAATTTAGGCTCCTCTTGGGGCCTGATTTTAGCACTTTGTATGAAAAAGTTTCTTCTTGTTTCCCTTGTTCACTTATCTCGTACTTAACTTCAGTACTTAAGCCTCTTGTCTTAGATTATTTCGTTGGTAGGCAAATTGATGTTATAAATCACCGGTTAGGCCTCAGCTAGAGTATTATGTCCAATTCTGGGCACCGCACTTTAGGAAGGATGCCAAGGCCTTTGAGAGGGTGCAGAGGAGGTTTACAAGAATGGTACCAGGAATGAGGAACTTCAGTTATGCGGAGAGCCGAGAGAAGCCTAAATTGCACTCCTTCGAGCAGAGAAAGTTATGGGGAGATTTAATAGAGATGTTCACAATTATGAGGGGTTTTGTTAGAGAAGATAGAGAGAAGCTGTTTCCACTGGCAGGAGGGTCGGTAACCAGAGGATACAGATTGAAGATAATTGGCAAAAGAACCATGGGGGGGGGGAGATGAGGAGAATTTTTTTTACGCAGCGAGTTGTTGTGATCTGGAATGCACTGCCTGAAAGGATGGTGGAAGCAGATTCAATAGTAACTTTCAAAAGGGAATTGTAGAAATACTTGAAAAAGAAAATTTTACAAGGCTATGGGGAAAGAGCAGGGGGAGTGGGACTAATTGGACGGCTCTTTCAAAGAGCCGGCACAGGCACGATGGGCCGAATGGCCTCCTTCTGTGCGGCATCATTCTATGTTTACTTTGTCCACATGTACCATAGTTTTAGTGCAAAATGAGGTGAAACAATTAAAAGGGCTAATGGAAGTTTGACATTTATAGCCAAAACAGTTCAATTCAAGTCTTCAGTTCTGATGGAGGATTACAAACTCCCGAAATGTCAATCGCCTATCTTTCCCTTTGTAGATATGGACAGTTCTGTTGTGTAGTATCTGGTTTTAAAGAATGATTGCCAGCATTTGCAAGTTTTCTTATCCTTATTTTCATTTTAACCTCCAGCAATGTATTGATTCTTCAGTACCACGCTGGAATGTCAAGCAAGACTTGGTGGGGGGCTCAAACCCACATCCAGCTAACGCAGAGGCAAGAGTGCTACACTTCATATGCTTCCGTAACTAAAATGTTATGTTAAACTTGATTAGACCACACTTACTGTGCACAGTTCTGGTCGCCATATTACAAAAAATGATATAGAGGCACTGGAGAAGGATGATACCAGAAATGAGAGGTTGTGCCTATCAGGAAAGACTGAAAAGGATGGGGCTCTTTTCTCTTGAGGGTGACCTAATAGAGGTCTTTAAAATTATGAAGGGGCTTGAAAGTGTAGACGTAGAGAAGATGTTTCCACTTGTAGGGGAGTCCAAAACTAGGGGGTCATAAATATAAGATAGTCACCAATAAATCCAATAGGGAATTCAGGAGAAACTTCTTTACCCAGAGAATAGTTAGAATGTGGAACTCACTACCACAAGGAGTAGTTGAGGCAAACAGCATAGTTCAGGGGGATCCAGATAAGTACATGTGGCGCATAAACACTGGCACAGACCAGTTGGGCCGAATGGCCTGTTTCAATGCTGTAAATTCTATGTAATTCCATGTAACCAGAAAGGGTGATCCCGCTCCCTGAATTCATGGCAGGAAATACTAATGGTCTTGTGCACCACCTTTAAACAAGGCTCTATGAGCACCAGAGAGCAAAATCGATTGAATTGGTTCAGAGTAGGCAGTGGTGTACACTCCACTGAGTTGTAATCCGGAATCCCTTCACACTCTGGTCATGTATAGGACAATTCCCTCAACAATTCTGGTATTGTTCACCTGTCTGGTTTACCGAAAATGATAATAAAAACCTTATTAAGTAAAATGTTAATTAGCAGTTAATTTTGCTTTCTGGTCAGGCCCAACGTACACACAGCAAGATCCCACAAACAGCAGTGTGATAATGACCAGACAATGTGTTTTTTTTTTAGTGATGTTGGTTGAGGGATAAATACTGGCCAGAATACCGGGGAAAACTCTCCTGCTCTTCTTTTGAAATAATGCTGTGGGATTTTTTACATCCAGCTGAGAGGGCAGATGGGGCCTCAGTTTAACGCCTCATATGAAAGATGGCACCTCCGACAGGGCAGCGCTCCCTCAGTATTGCACTGGGAGTGTCAGCCACAACCTTCTGACACGGAGGCAAGAGGTGCTACCCACTGAGCCACGGCTGACACCTGCTTGTCTGATATGGAGTGCACACTTTGCCTGGAGGGCTACAGCCCACTTATTCAAGTCCAGACAGCTTTGTTGCAGTTTGGCAGCCTGGAGGTGTAGGAACCCACAAGTGTGAGGTGGACTTTAACCAGCTAAAACCATACATCCTACCCATACAGAGCACTGGTAAGCTTCCCATTCTTTATCCAGCTAGGCCATCCTACCAGCTAGGTCATTGGCTTCCAGGATCATTTGACACCAAGTGGAAAGAATCCCACCCTCTGGTGACAGGTCTAGTTCAGCTATAAGATTACTGAATCTGCCACAGATGGTTGACTTGATCCTGCAACTCTCCCTGTCGGGTGTGTCACATTGGAGCCACCTCGACCCAAAGAGACCCTACTTGCTTTTGTTTTCCTCATTCTCCGAAGGAGAATAATCAATAGCAGATCAATAGCGAACTGAAAACCATGGCTGCATTTATACCGCGCCGTTAACATAGTAGAACATCCCAAGGCACTTCACAGGAGCGTTTATCAAACATAAATTTGACACCGAGCCACATAAGGAGATATTAGGACAAGTGACCGAAAGCTTGGTCAAAGAGCTAGGTTTTAAGGAGCATCTTAAAGGAGGAGCGAGAAGTAGAGAGGCGGAGAGGGAATTCCGGAGGTTCGGGCCCAGCCAGCTGAAGGCACGGCTGCCAATGGTGGGGTGAAGGAAATCGGGCATGCGGAAGAGGCCAGAATTCGAGGAACGCTGAGTTCTCAGAGGGTTGTAGGGCTGGCGGAGGTTACAGAGACAGGGAGGGGTGAGGCCATGGAGGGATTTGAACACATACGTCATCTAGAATTAATGACCGTTAGCATAATGAACTAGTTCACACACAAAGTTAAGGATCACCTGCTCTCTTGGGCCAACCAGCCGCTCAGCACTGACGTGGTCAAACCCAGTATAATGACAGCACTACAGTTGTTGTTTTCGTATCTTCACATCCTTGTCCTTTGGAGAACCGATTGAAGTAGTGGAAGGATCCTCAGGCTGATTCACAGTCTGACCGGGCACAACATGAACGCTCCTTCCATGGCCAGAACCATCTTTATAGCAGTTGATAGGGTGCTTAGCTCTATACAGCGGGAGGATTTTATGGGCTCCTACAAAAATCTAGGCTGACACTCCAGTGCAGTGCTGAGGGAGTGCTACACTGTCAGAGGTGCCGTCTTTCGAATGAGACGTTAAATCGAGGCCCCCCCCCCCCCCTCAGGTGGACATAAAAGATCCCATGGCACTATTTTGAAGACGAGCAGGGGAGGTGTCCTGGGCCAATATTTATCCCACAATCAACATAACAAAAACAGATTATCTGGTCATTATCACATTGCTGTTTGTGGGAGCTTGCTGTGTGCAAATGGCTGCCGCGTTTCCTACATTGCAACAGTGACGACACTTCAAAAAGTACTTCATTGACCGTAAAGTGCTTTGGGGCGCCCTGAGGTCGAGAAAGGAGCTATATAAAAGCAAGTCCTTTTTTTTCTTTGTTTCCTACAACCCATACAATGTTGGGGGTGAGGGGGGGGGGGGCGGGGGTGATTTCCATGGGTTCTCATTGACTGGTCATTTGATATTCAGCAGTGTTACCTTATTACATCTTTCTCTCTCCCCAGTTAAAGAGGCCAGTTTCATTAAGTGCAACATTCAGAATAACATTGTTTTGAACAAGCCTACTGTTGGCGATATTAACGAACACCTATCATGGCCACACAGCATTCTTTCCCCCAATAATTTAACCCATTTATTGTGAACTGCTTAACACCTGCATTAAAATAACGGAGAGAAGCGCTTTGGAACGGCAGTAAGCACGCATCTAATAACAACTGTCATTCCTCAGCTTTAGGTCCTTTGCGGAGTATTTTTGTCCTCAATATCACTCAACGGCTCCTATACGCGTTTGCTTGACCTCTTCCTGATTGAGCAACTGAAGCGTTCATTTTCATTGAGCTTCCCTTCACTCTGAGTGACCTGTATAACTGGTCACTTCATCGGAAGGCTCGCTCTCTTGTTCCAGTCTCACATTTTCTGTTTTCTGCCGGTCAACTTCTCTGCACAGCCTCGTCATTTTGAAGCTTTTCATTTTTCAACATCTCTCAATTTCCCCCTGGTTTCCTGGGCTTCGCATTCATCTCACTAAAATTGCTCCTCCCTCTCGCTCTTTCTCCAATCGGTTTTCATGTTTTTTTCTTTTCTCACCGAATGATTCCTGTTTGCCGTTACTCGTGAGGGCTTCAAACGTTTTCAAAATCTCTGCATGAAACAGTCATATTCTTTACTCCATCCTTCACACAGCTCTGCATTACCTTTAAAGGAAAAAAGAACTTACATTTACATAGCGCCTTTCACGACCTCATGACATCCCAAAGCGCTTTACAGCCCATGAAGTACTTCTGAAGCGTCGTCACTGTTGTAATGTAGGAAACGCAGAAGCCAATTTGTGCACAGCAAGCTCCCACAAACAGCAATGTGATAATGACCAGATAATCTGTTTTTAGTGATGTTGGTTGAGGGATAAATATTGGCCAGGACACCAGGGAGAACTCCCCCCCCTGCTCTTCTTCAAATAGTGCCATGGGATTTTTTTATGTCCACTTGAGAGGGCGATTCTGTGACTCCTCACTGTTTGGTGGTTTTCAGAACTGATGAAAGGTCATCGACCTGAAACGTTAACTCTGCTTCTCTCTCCACTGATGCTGCCTGACATGCTGAGTAATTCCAGCACTTTTTGTTTTTATTTCAGATTTCCAGCATCCGCAGTATTTTGCTTGTGTGCAAGCTGTTGTTGTTGCAATTGGAAGTCGAGGAACAGATATAGTTTCACATCTTCTGTGATCGTCATGGTGTAAGTGCAGCCTTAGCAACAATACATCGGTGACAGGTAATATAAGAAAGAAATAAATGAAGGCAGCTCCTAACATCCAGCTTGGAGGAGTTCCTGGATGGTATGTGTCCACGATGATACAGTATTTCAATCAAGGATAAGATAGGACAGAGAGAATTTTGTTTCTTGTGGCAATCATACTTAAGCCAACCTATTTCAAAGCTGAGAGTATTGAATTATGGTCTGTCCATTTACGGAACATCTATCAAGCCATAAAGTCAAGCCATTCTCATTACTTTACAAAAGGACTACTGTACAGATATCCCACTTTTACAGGACATAGCCAGGCTGTGTAGGTTTCATTGGGTTCACCTTCACCGAGCTTGAATCAAGGGCGCAGAGGCCTTAGGGCTGTCAACCTTCCAGGGTGGTCCTGGAGTTTTCCAGGAATTAAAGATTAATCTTCCTGATAATGCAGCGAGCAACCCAGGGGAAAAAAAAAAAAATCATAGGGGCATTTAAAAAAAAAACTGATTTTCATTCTGAGCTCCCTCGGAGGTCTCAGATGGTAAATGCGTTGGGCCATATGGAGCAGGGGGTCCGAGGTTTGATCCCCGGTCCGTGGATCTCAGTCAGTGTGACAGAAAGGTGCTCCTCAGTAGCCTCTTTGCGAGCAGAGTATCAGTCGGTGGCCCCTGCTGTGAAGTGAGCATGTGTGGCCGTTAGGTGAGAGCAGGATCCGGCTGGGCTGTGATGCCCTCTGCGATCGAATAGCCCACTGACACACCGCCCAGACTCACACGAGGCGAATGAGTGCTTAGCTGGCAGAGGGCAATCGCAGAAAGGCAGCCCAACCATACGCCAAACTTCCAGGACAACGGAAGTAGAGGAGCGTACATACTGCATCCTTGTTTGTTAATCCACCCCCCCCCCGCCCTTACCTCTGCAGGCTCCTCCAGCCCTATGTCCCTTCTTGAAGCCTTTGCCCTCCTGAGTCTGATCTTTGTAGTGTCAGCCGTGGCTCAGTGGGTAGCACTCTCGTCTCTGAGTCATAGTCCCACTCCAGAGACTTAAGCACAAAAATCTAGGCTGTACTCCAGTGCCGTGCTGAGGGAGCGCTGCGCTGTCGGGGGTGCTGTCTTTCAGATGAAATGTTAAACCGAGGCCCTGTCTACTCTCTCAGGTGAGAAAAAGAGCCCATGGCACTATTTCGAAGAAGAGCAGGAGAGTTTTCCCCGGTGTCCTGGCCAATATTTATCCCTCAATCACCATCACTAAAATTAGATGATCTGGTCATCATCACTTTGCTGTTTGTGGGAGCTTGCTGTGCACAAATTGGCTGCCGCGTTTCCTATGTTGCAACAGTGACTACACTTCAAAAGTACCTCATTGGCTGTAAAGAGCTTTGGGACGTCCTGAGGTGGTGAAAGGTGCTATAGAAATGCAAGTCTATCTTTTTTTTTCTGTGTGATCTAGCTGCCCACCAATCAGTGCCAGAGTCTTTGGTCATCGCCCCAGGTAGTCTGGGACTCCCTCCCCAAATCCCAGCACCCTGCCGCATTTCTGCCTACTTTCTAAAAGCCGGCTCAACACCTACCTTTTTATTTTTAACGGTACCTTTGGTTACTTCCCCTAACCCTCCTGCCAAGCTGCTGCCCGGGGCCCGATCCCACCTTTCGGACACGCCATGGGCCGTTCTAAAAACGCAATCAGCCACTGAAATAGTACGACACATTACATAGAATGTACCGCGCAGAAACAGGCCATTCGGCCCAACCAGTCCATGCCGACGTTTATGCTCCACATGAGCCTCCTCCCATCCTTCTTCATCTAACTCTATCACCATAACCCTCTAGTCCTTTCTCTCTCATGTGCTTATCCCTTAAATGCATCGATACCATTCGCCTCCACCACTCCCTGTGGTAGCGAGTTCCACATTCTCACCACTCTCTGAGTAAAGCAGTTTCTTCTGAATGCCCTATTTGATTTCTTGGCGACTATCTTATATTGATGGCCTCTAGTGTTGCTCTTCCCCACAAGTGGAAACACTCTCTCTCAATCAAAACCTTTCATAATTTTAAAGACCTCTATTAGGTCACCCCCTCAGCCTTCTCTTCAATAGTTGTGTGGATACGAACATATGAAAAATGACGGACTGGAAAAGGCCTACTGGTCCTTCCAGCCTGTCTCAGTTGTGATGCCTTATACATCACTGTACATACACGCCCCACCCCACCCAGAAGCCACGTGATCTCCTGAGAGAGGCGATAAACCAGATAAAAACCCAGGTCAATTAGCGGAGGGAAGAAATCTGGATTTTGAAAGGAAATTCAAATCCCTCCATGGCCTCGCCCCTCCATATCTCTGTAATCTCCTCTAGCCCGACAATCTTCTGAGATCTCTGCATTCCTCCAATTCTGGCCTCTTGTCCATCCACGATTTGCTTGGTCCCACCATTGGCGGCTGTGCCTTCAGCTGCCTAGGCCCTAACCTCTGGAATTCCCTCCTGAAACCTCTCTACCTCCTCCTTTCGGATGAGACATTAAACCGAGGCCCCGTCTGCTCTCTCAGGTGGACGTAAAAGATCCCGTGGCATTATTTCGAAGAAGAGCAGGGGAGTTATCCCCAGTATCCAGGCCAATATTTATCCCTCAACCAACATAACAAAAACAGATTATCTGGTCATTAGCACATTGCTGTTTGTGGGACCTTGCTGTGCGCAAACTGACTGCTGCGTTTCCCACATTGCAGCAGTGACTCCACTTCAAAAGTAGTTCATTGGCTGTAAAGCGCTTTGAGACGTCCGGTGGTTGTGAAAGGCGCTGAATAAATGCAAGTCTTTCTTTCTTTCTTTAAGACGCCCCTTAAAACCTACCTCTGTGACCAAGTATTTTGGTCCTAATGTCTCCTTCTTTGGCTTGGTATTCATTTTTTTTTGTCTGATTACACCCCTGTGAAGTGCCTTGGGACGTTTTACTACGCTAAAAGCACTATTTAAATGTAAGCTGTTGTTGTTATAAACCCCAATGTTTATACTTCTATAAAGTTTAGAGGTCCAGCTCTTTGAGCCTATTTGGGTAACTAAGATGCTTTAAACAGTGCTTCCTTCCTGCTTTCCTGTGCAGAAGGGGTCAGTTGCACTAAAAGCAAGGCAACTTTTCTTGTAAAAAGGGAGCGTTGACAGACCGCAAATGTTGCCGATATGTCCTCTCTGTCGATATGATGGAGTGGCTCTCATCACCAAATCACACCTGGGTCTGTCCCCCTATTCCTCCGACACTTTCTCCTCCTTTGAGCAGCTCACCTTATTCCACCCCTCTCGCCTCTCATTTAAAATTCTCGTTCTCTACCGCCCACCCAAGTACCATAAAAATGTTATTACTGAGATTTCTTTACTGTTCTCCTCCCCCAGCCTCTGCACCGAACGACTTCTCATCCTCGGTGATTTCAACCTCCATCTCAATTCATCATGCTCTCGTTCCTCTGAGTTCACTAGCCTCCTATGCTCGCTTAATTTCTCCCTCCATGTAAACTCCCCAACCCATATTCACGGCCACCCCCTCGACCTTGCCATCTCCCGTGGCCTCGCTATGCCCATCGTGTCAATCGCAGATAAGGCCATCTCTGACCACTTCCTCGTATCGCTCTCCACCCATATCCCCCTTCCACCACCCCCCCCAACCCTACTTCCTTCTGTGTCCGCCCCTGGAAAAAACTCTCTTCCAACTGCACGTACGAAATCCCAACTGTCCAGCCTTTGGCCTTCTATTCACCATGACATTTCTGCAGCTGCTGATCTGCTCAACCACACCCTCACCACCACCTTTGATGCCCTAGTCCCTATTAAAACAATTAGGGGTAAAAATTAGGTCGCGCCCCATTTGGGGCGCAAATATCGTCTGGACGCAAATATTAGCGCCTGGCGCTAATTATCGGCACTGACTGGAAACTTCACTTTTACCGCCCCGGGAGGTGAGTGGAGCGCTAAATCAGGCGCTGCACACCTGTCTTAAGGCGCAAAGGCCAAGGAGTGAGGCGCTAACTCAGAGCGCTGGCGAAGCTCATGTAATGTCAGTCAGCAATGGAACACACACACAATGGCACGGGCCAGTTCTTAAAGGGGATGGTTAATCTTGCTTTCCATCCACATCCTGTTCATTGCAGCCTTGAATCTCGGCCTGGAGAGACTTGCACATCAAATGTGCTGGAAAGAACAATGGAGAGTACCAGGCAAAGAGCTCAGAGTGCAGCTCCCACAGTCTCTGCTAAATCGATACAAGGAATGACAAATCAAAATGAACCTGCAAAGTGCTGCTCAGTACCCAAAACTCCTTCACACAACGTTGAATCTCTCCAGAAGTCTCTCCCTCTCTCTCTCAGAATGCGTAGTTCAAAAATGCCACCAACAATAAAAGACAGGAAGAGGCCCCCTTTAAATAGCGCCCCCCCCAGCCCCACAGCGATTGATAGCGTTCCAGTCTTCTGGTCGTTGGATGCGCCAGGCGGTAAGGCAGGGGGCGCCACTCAATTTCCGCTCCGGGGCGCCACAAGGGCGTTGCACCATGGAATGACGTCACAATCTGCGCGCGCAGGTGGTCGCAGCGGTAAGTTTTAGCGCCGCCGCACAATGTCAAGTTAAGTTCCCGAGCGGCGCAAACATCGCTGCGCCCGGGCGTTAGCGGCTTTGCGCCCCATTAGCGCCCTCTTAAGGCGCTAACGGGAGGCGCAACCAACTGAATTTTTACCCCTTAATCTCTCTCTGTTCCCCAGGTACAGCCCTCCTCTTCGCTCCCTTAAGTCCAAGGGACGCAGACTTGAATGGATATGACGGACAACTGGTTTAGCCATTCACCGCCAGATCTGGCTGGACCACATAAAGCATTATCGGGTCCAGCTCTCGTCTGCTAAAATTGCTCACTATTCCAGAATCATTCTGGAATATAAAGATAAACCCCAGCTCCTATTCTCTACTGCTAACCGTCTTCTTAAATCCCTCTCCCCTGTCTCCTCCACCCTCACCTCCGATAACAAGTGTGAGGAGCTCATGGACTTCTTTGTATCTAAGATTGAGACCATCTGTTCAGCTGCCTCTGCCACTTCCCTTCCTTCCCCCAGCCCAAACTTCCTCTAAGGTTCCCCCCCTGCACTAGCCCTGAACTCACATCTTTCTCCAGTTTCTCTCTGACCTCCCCTCATGACCTCTCCGCGCTCATCTTGTCCATGAGACCCACTTCCTGCTCCCTCGACCTTATTCCCACCAAACTGCTGACCATCCAACTTCCTTTTCTGGCTCCTATGTTAGCTGACATTGTTAACGGTTCTCTCTCCTCTGGTACTGTCCCCCTCTCCCTCAAATCTGCCGTCATCATCCCTCTCCTCAAAAACTAACCCTTGACCCCTCTGTCCTTGCAAACTACTGCCCCATCTGCAACACCTCCCTTTCCTCTCCAAAGTCCTTGAACGTGTTATCACTCCCAAATCCATGCCCATCTTTCCCGCACCTCCATGTTTGAATCCCTCCAATCAAGTTTCCGCCCTGCCACAGTACCGAAACGGCTCTCATCAAAGTCACAATTGACATCCTTTGTGACTGTGGTAAACTCTCCCTCCTCGCCTGCAACCTTTGACCACTCCATCCTTCTCCAACACCGTCCAGCTGGGTGGGACTGCACTCGCCTGGTTCCATCCTTATCTATCTAATCGTAGCCAGAGAATCACCTGCAACAGCTTCTCTTCCCGCACCATTACCTCTGGTGTCCCCCAAGGATCATTCCTTGGCCCCCCCCTCCTATTTCTCATCTACATGCTGCCCCTTGGCGACATCATCCAAAAACACAGCGTCAGTTTCCACATGTATGCTGACGACACCTGATGGTGGGACAGGACATACCCAGGGATGGTGATGGAGGAGTCTGGGACATTGGCTGAAAGGTATGATTCTGTGAGTATGACTATATCAGGCTGTTGCTTAACTGGGCTGTGGGACAGCTCTCCCAATTTTGGCACAAGTCCCCAGATGGTGGTGAGGAGGACGTTGTAGGGTTGACTGGGCTGAGAGTGCCATTGCCATGTCTGTAGCCAGTGCCAAGTGGTCCATTGCAACTGAGTTGCTTGGCCATTTCAGAGGGCAATTAAGAGTTAACCACATTACTGTGGGTCTGGAGTCGCATATCAGCCAGACCAGCAGATTTCCTTCCCTAAAGGACATTAGCGAACCAGATTGGTTTTTACAACAATCCGATAGTTTCATGGTCACCATTACTGATACTTGCTTTTTAGTCCAGATATATTTAATTCACTGAATTTAAATTCCTCAGCTGCCATGGTAGGATTTGAACTTACAGTCTCTGGATCATTAGCCCAGGCCTCTGGATTACTAGCCCAGTGACATTACCACTACACTACCATTCCCTTAACTGAAGCTCTTCATCCCTGGAACCATTCTTGTAAATCTTTTCTGCACCCTCTCTAAGGCCTCCACATCCTTCCTAAAGTGCGGAGTCCAGAAATGGACACAATATTCCAGTGTTTTATAAAGGTTCATCATAACTTCCTTGCTTTTGTACTCTATGGGCTTGATTTTAATAGCCCTGAGGAGGCGGGTTTGGAGGCGGGTCTTCAGCGAAAATCAGAAAAAATGGCTTCAGACACCCAACCCGCCTCCATCCCGCCCCCACCCAATTTTCGTGAGTGTCGGGTCAGCTGCTCCCAAACTGACCCGACTGGAACCGGTGGGACAGGTAGTTAAGGCAGTTAACAGCCTGTTAACTGCCTTGCTAATCCTATTTTGATAGAGGTTTCCCATTTTCGTGCTTCTGGCTCCTGTTTCCCGTCTTGTCAGAAACAGGCCAGCTACAAGGAGACGAGTTGCTGGAGGACATGATTTGTAGTAATTGGTGCAGCACTTTAAAAGCGCTCCTGTAACATGGCTGACATTCAAATGCAACAACTTTGTTGTTGGAGGTTTGGGATAAGATTTTGCAAATCTACTGACCTTGTGACTGTTCAAGCTGACAGCCATCTGCAGTGTGACCTGATTGGAATAATTTCCCGCCACTTCGACTGTGCGTTTGCAAGCTTCTTGCCTCAAATGAAATCTATAGCTATGGGATGGGAAACATTTATATCCTCTCATCCTGGTCGTCAGATTCGGAGGAAGAGCAGCCGCGGCAGCACCACAATCAGCCATAACAGCAGCACCAGCACCAGGAGCGCCAACCTCCTCTTCACCCATCTGTCGGCCGCACACACCTGCATCACGCAGGCCAGCGATGCCCTCTTTGCAAAGGCGCACAATTACATCCACTTCTCCACGGATGGCCCAAGTGTGACGGCACGTGCGGTTGGCTTTGCCAATATGGCAGGCTTTCCAACGGTGCAGGGTGTCATTGACTGCGCACATGTAGCCATTAGGGCCCCCTATCACAACCCAGCTGTATTTGTCAACCGCCAGGGATTCCACTCCCTGAACGTCCAGCTGGTGTGTAACCACAGGAAGATCATCATGCATGTTTGCGAAAATACCCTGGCAATTGCCATGACTCCTTCATCCTGCGCCCGTCTACTGTGCCTCAGCTCTTCCATCCACCAAACCAACTTTCCGGATGGCTTCTTGGTGAGAAGGGCCACCCCCTGAAAAAGGTGCTCATGACACCGTTGAGGAGGCCATCAAACGATGCTGAGGAGCGGTACAATTTGAGCCACATATCCACCAGAAGTATCATCGAGCAAACCATCGGCTTGCTCAAAATGCGATTCCGATGCCTGGACAGATCTGGTGGAGCCCTGCAGTATGCACCAGCCAGGGTGTCCAGAATCGTCGTGGTCTGCTGTGCCCTGCACAACATCGCACAGCAGCGTGGCTTAGTGCTGCCGGCTGAACAAGTGGCTCAGCGCACAGCCTCCTCAGAGGAAGAGGACGAGGAAGAGGACGAGGAGGATAACGAGGAGGAGGATGAGGAGGAGGACGGGGAGTGACGCCTTGCGGGGCCGGATGTGGCCAATCCAGCAGCAGGCAACCACATTGCTGGCCGTCAGGCAAGGGATGCACTCATCCATGCCAGATTCACGTAAGCTTACGCTTCAACCACAGGTGGCTGGCACATGGAGATGAATATAATTCCGACATTCTCAAAACCCCAGGCATCATCTGTCTACTAAAGCGCTCAGTGTCACCACCAACATTCTACATGGCATTCGCCCTGAGCCCTCACTCTTGAACTTCCATTTCCCAGAACACGGAGGCCATACTTTAGGTGATCTCAGCAGATCATTAAACCTTTTTCCACACTGAACCCATGTGTGTCTGCACACAGACTTCAAACTCACCTCCTCAGCAATTTGCAGCCAAGCTGCCTTGGTTTGCTGAGGAGGCCTCCTCCTTCCGTTTCCAGGGAAGAGGAGCTCCTGACATCCTCTAATTCCCTCAACAAGAGCATGGAGGGAGCCCTCATTGAACCTGGCTGCAGCCTTAGTTTTTGGGGCTGCCATTCCTGCAGCAGCCAGCACCTTTAAGAGGAAAAAAAGCATTAATTTTACTATGATTTTTCATTTCTTAGTCACATACTACATTGAAAGATAAAAAAAAATCATAAATTTCTTTCTGGAATAATATGACCAGCAATTTCATTCAATAAATTGTATTCAGACCAGCCGCTGTCAACTCCCCTTTCTAGATAATACAGCACCAAGCCATTCCATCTACATTTTTTGCAAAGGGGGCATGGCCCCTTTAAATTTTTACTCAAACAATGCGTCATCAGACGCGTGAAACTGACATGCTCCAAACTATTGCCTGGAGGGTCCCGCACGTCGGGCGTAACAAGGCCAATGAAGCAAAAATTGTAAATGCGGGCTGGTGGCATCGGGAGCGGGTCTGAAAGGTGCCGAGCAGCGGGCCCGCCCTCAACCCGCCTCATTTATAAAGATCGCGGCCAATGCCTCTATTTATGAATATCAACCGGGATCTCGGGTTCATGTCACGCTACAGAACGTGACTCGACATCGCTGTCTGTTTTTCCAGTTTTTAAAAAAAAGTTAAAAGCTTAACTGCAGACGGCAGCATTTGACACGTTGGACCCCCTGTGACCCACCTCATTGTCTTAGCTGTACTCTGATGTGTCTTTGATGTGTCCCTGATGGATTGTATCTCTGCAGACACATTGTTCTCTGTCTCTATATACTGTGTAATCGATTTGTATTCCCTCACTGTACTTGTACCTGAAGAAGAAGCAGAGCTCCGAAAGCTCGTAATTTCAAATAAAACTGTTGGACTATAACCTGGTGTTGTGCGACTTCTCATTTCTATTTATGAAGCCCAGGATCCCGTAAGCTTTTTTAACCGCTTTTGCAATCTGCCCTGCCACCTTCAACGATTAGTCCACATATACCCCCAGGTCTCTCTATTCATGCACCCCCTTTAGGACTGTACCCTTTAGCTGTTATTGCCTCTCCTCGTTCTTCCTCCCAAAATATATCACTTCGCACTTTTCTGCGTTAAATTTCATCTGTCACGTGTCTGCCCATTCCACCAGCCTGTCTATGTCTCTTGAAGTCTATCACTATCCTCCTCACTGTTCACTACACTTCCAAGTTTTGTGTCATCTGCAACTTTTGAAATTGTGCCCTATACACCCAAGTCTAAGTCATTAATACATATCAAGAAAAGCAGTGGTCCTAGTACCGACCCCAGGGGAACACTACTGTATACCTTCCTCCAGTCCGAAAAACTACCGTTCACCACTACTCTCTGTTTCCTGTCACTTAGCCAATTTCGTATCCATGTTGCCAATGTCCCTTTTATTTCATGGGCTTCAACTTTGCTGGCAAGCCTAGTATGTGGCCCATTCTGTCTGAAGCTGAACCACACTGTTCGCAACCTTCGTGTCCTACTTGACCCTGAAATGAGCTTCCGACCACATATCCGCAGCATAACTAAGACCACCTATTTCCAACTCCGTAACATCGCCCATCTTCGCCCTTGCCTCAGCTCATCCGCTGCTGAAACCCTTTGTTGCCTCTGGACTTGACTATTCCAACGCACTCCTGGCTGGCCTCCCACATTCTACCCTACGTAAACTTGAGGTCATCCAAAACTCGGCTGTCGTGTCCTAACTCGCACCAAGTCCTGTTCACCCATCACCCCTGTGTTCGCTGACCTACATTGGCTCCCGGTTAAGCAACACCTCGATTTCAAAATTCTCATCCTTGTTTTCAAATCCCTCCATGGCCTCGCCCCTCCCTATCTCTGTAACCTCCTCCAGCCCCACAACCCCCCCGAGATATCTGCACTCCTCTAATTCTGCCCTCTTGAGCATCCCTTCAGCTGCCTAGGCCCTAAGCTCTGGAATTCCCTGCCTAAACCTCTCCGCGCCTCTCTTTCCTCCTTTAAGACGTTTTTTAAAACCTACCTCTTTGACCAAGCTTTTGATCACCTGCCCTAATTTCTCCTTATGTGGCTCGGTGTCAAATTTTTGTCTTTTAATACTCCTGTGAAGTGCCTTGGGAGGTTTTACTACGTTAAAGGTGCTATATAAATACAAGTTATTGTTGTTGTCCTGCAATGTTTGATATTTTTAATTCAGCGAGTAAAAGCTGCATCCTAGGTAATGGCAAAACAAAATTTAAATACAATTTATCTTTTCAACTTTTTTTTATTATTTCAATAAAAATTGACAGGCACAATCTTTAGCACGCACACACATTCAAAAAATAAACAAGTGGCTCGGGAAGGAAAATCAGGGTTATTAAAACACAGGGCAGAAAAATTAGATGATGCACTGTACAAAATTAAAAACATTCAACAATATATCAACTTGAAGGCTGTTGTATTAAAATTTAAAATCAAACACTTATCACCTGGTAAATATGAAAAGAAAAGCTGTAACAATTTAAGGCTGCAGAGAATTGCCAAGTCGGGTAAGATGGATAATTTATCAAAAGTTACAAATGTTTAAAATTTACAATAACCATGTAATAGAACTCGTGAACTACTGGAAAGGTTTGCATTTATATAGCACGTTCTGGAAACAATTATTTGAAGTACTGTCACTGTTGCTACGCAGTCAATTGCGGCGGTTGATTTGCGCACAGTAAGATCCCACAAACAGCAATGAGGTGAATGAGCAGTTGATCTGTGTTTTGGTGGCGTTAGGTTGAGGCAGGAATGTTGGCCAGGACGTAACTGCACCGTGGGAGCGCCTTCACCACACGGCCTGCAGCGGTTCAAGAAGAAGGCTGGCCTTGGCAGCGACGCCCACATCGCGAGATCACATTTAAAAAAAAAGGAGTAGCCCATTCGGCCCATCGTGGCTACTCCACCACTTCATTTGTCACGGCAGATCTTAATCTTGTTGATCCCAATTCTCCACCCTGCCTCCATCTCTCTCAACACCCTTACTTCCCATTAGCCTTGATTCTGCACCTACAGCCTCCTGAGGCAGTTTGTTCCACATTGTCCCAACCCTTTGCGTGAAGAAACTTTTTCTGGATTTACTTTTAGCTTGAATTCTAAGATCCTGGTCCCCGTTGTACTGGATTCCCCTCTGAGATCGTAGAATTTCCTCTCTACAACTCCCTTCATTACTTTAAACATCAGATCCCAAACTCCTCATCTCTAGAGAATGAAATAATGTTTATCGGATAAGTGGCAAAACAGTAACTTCCTCGATCGGCACTGTTCCCATTGTTCAAATGACACATACATGTAGGAAACATGGCAGCCAATTTGCACAGCATGCTCCCACAAACAGCAATGAGGTAGTGAGCAGATGTTGGTTGAGGGATAAATATTGACCAGGGCACTGGGGAGAACTCCCGGCTCTTCTTCGAATAGTGCCGTGGGATCTTTGACGTCCATCTGCGAGGGCAGACGGGGCCTCGGATTAACATCCCATCCGAAAGACGGCACCTCCGACCGTGCAGCACTCCCTCTGCACTGCACTGGAGTGTCAGCCTAGATTTTGTGTTCGAGTCTCTAGAGTAGGACTTGAAACCACAACCTTCTGACTCAGAGGAGAGAGTGCTGCCCACTGAGCCACAGCTCACCTACTGGGCATTTCTGATGTACATGATTACACGTTTTCCATTTCTTCCCACAACAACGCTTTACTTATTCCGGATTTTGTTCACATTTTAATGTTCCCGGCTGTTCAGCTGCTTTTTCAAAATGCCATTTTGAGAAAAATATTTGTTTTCAAATAAAACAAATCATGACTTCCTGTCTCAAATGTCGCACAGAAAACGTGTCCTCAGTGACACTCGAGTTCTGTGCAGTTTTTTAAAAAATATTATGGGACAAAATAGTGTCTTAAGTCAGCAATTAAAATTCAGCATTCACTTCAAGAAATACCGTTTTTTATGCACTGTAGTGAATTATACTCCTGCTTGATTTAACTCAGCGAACTTAGCACAGACCCGAGTATTTAACCGGGAAGATCCTTTCTCTGCTGAGGGTGTTAATTTGGGCTTGGGTGGGCGGGGGGGGGGGGAGGTGGTCCCATACCTTTCAGCATCTAAACACAAGCAACCATTTGTCGAATGTGGGCAAGATCAGTAAGTGTTGAAAGGCCACGGTGGTGGCACACCTAGAAAGAGGAGGAGGCCATTCAGCCCCTCGAACCTGTTCTGACATTCAATTAGATCATGGCTGGTCTGTATCTTAACTCCATCTACCCGCCTTGGTTCCACAACCCTTAATACCCTTACCCAACAAAACAAAATCTATCAATCTCAGTTTTTAAATTTTCAGTTGACCCTTAGCCCTCAGCAGCTTTTTGGGGGAGAGAGTTTCAAATTTCCACTACCCTTTGTGTGAAGAAGTGTTTCCTGACGTCACCCCTGAACGGCCTAGCTCTAATTTTAAGGTTATGCCCCCTTGTTCTGGACCCCCCCCCCACCAGAGGAAATAGTGGCCTGTATTTTCCGATCCCTACGGGTGTGTACGAGCGCATGTGCTGAAAACCGGCACTTCCGATCTGTCGAGAGTCCTCTTAACAGATCCTCCGCCTGCCCTGGGAGAAGGGCCTCTGCGGGGGGAGAGTTCCGCTTTCTGCACAACCTCTGCCCGCTGAAAACCCTTAAAAATCTTACGCCTGGTAAAAGCATGCATAAGGCCTGCTTTTACCAGCATAAGAGTTAAAAAAAGCAAAAATATTAATTTTTTCCCACTCATTTATAATTTAAAAACACTTTTAAAAAAGGTAAGTTTATTTTTAGCCCCGTAAAAAACTAATTTTTTTTCCAAAAAATTTAATTTTTGTTTAAAATATTTAATTTAATGTAATTTTAACTAATTTTAAAAACGTGATTTAAAAAAAAATGTATTTAATGTTGTGATGTGTTTTTTGAGTGATCCCCATTCATACTTTTGACGAGTCTAAGCTGAGAGACCTGTCAAAAGTATGAAGGGGGATTCCCTTCTTTCATTGGTTCCCCATGGCCCACGTGATCCCAGGGACGCTTGCGAACCGCCTGCGCCCCTGGGATACCTGGGCCCTGCGCATTTTGTAGAGCAGAGGCCCAGGAGCGGAAATGTCCGGACCTCCGGAGCCCTCAGGTAAGGGCGTAGATTTTTTCCAGATCGGAGGCCTCCGCACACAGGAAGTCTCCGATCGGAAAATACGGGCCAGTATCTCTCTATCTACCCCATCAAATCCTTTCATCTTAAAACGCCTCAATTAGATCACCCCTTAATCTTCTATACTCGAAGGACTACAAGCCTAGTCTAAACTTGATCTTTTTCTCTCCCTGTGCATTTCCCAGCAGGGATCTGCGGATAATGACCAGGAGTGGGAATTCTGGCTGATTTGCCTGTCCCGATCCTCGGCACACCGAGGCTAATTACTGTAGCTATATTGCCACACCTCAGCGGAGATCAGCTTACTCAGCACGGGCCAGGGTTCAACCCACGTCATCCCCTCCAGTTGAAGCACCTGCCAACACTCGCTGCCTGTACTCACACGTGAAGGCTGATCAACTGGACGAGGCATCGGAGTGCGGCCTTGGAACGCACCCCAGTAAGCATCAGCTTCAGGATCGCAGCAGAGGCCCAGGTTTGATCCCAGGTATGTGCTGTTGTGGCAATAAGTCACAGAATATAAACAGGTCACACACTCCGTTTTGTGGCTCAGTATTCACTAGTGGCAAGCAAAATCTTTTTATTGAACAGTACATTCAATATGCTCAAGTCAGGTAAGATAACAAAGGCTTTCCGTAAAAAAAAAATCAACACTGCACATTTTGATGTGGTTTTGCAGGAGATGATTGATGGGAGGATTATATGCAGCCAACATGACACAGACAATTTTTATTCATTCTCGGGATATGGCAAGGCCAGCATTTATTGCCCATCTCTAATCGCCCTTTGAGAAGGTGGTGGTGAGCCGCCTTCTTGAACCGCTGCAGTCCGTGTGGTGAAGGTTCCCAACTGGGAGTCCGCGGCCTCCTTGGGGGTCCGTGAGAAGGTTTCAAGGGGTACGCCAAGCATTACCTGGTCAGTGAGCTGGGCTGCCGGCCCAGCACCGTACTACAGACAGCCATCGCAGCTTTATCTCCGGGTAATGGGCTCTGGCGTGCCTCCGCTTGCAGTCCGCGCTCTGCGAGCCCGAGGGGGAGGAAGGTGACAGGTCGAGGCTCCGCTGGGTGACGGTGCGGACTGGTGCCTCTGTTATTTCTGCAAAAACCGGCACTTCTGCCTGGCAACTTAGGAAGTTTTTTTTTGTTTCTAGAAGGCTCAAGAGTTCCCGGCCGTCCTCGGCCCACTCTGCGCATGCGTGAAGAGGTTGTCCTTTTCCTGCCCCAAAGAGGCTGTAAATATAGCAAATCGAAGATACCTCCACGCCTGGACAGAATCGTTGCTCAGCACCAGCAACAAGTTACACATTAAGTAAGTAAAACAAAAATAGTAATAATATATATGTTTAATTGAATAACTAATTTTTAGACAGAAAAAATACTTGCGTCATTTTACACGGGGGGTCCGTGAAATTTTTATAACATGCCAGGGGGGCCTCAGAAGCAAAAAAAGGGTTGAGAGCCCCTGCTGTCGATGGTACACACTGCAGCCACATTGCACCAGTGGTGGTGGGGGTGGATGCTTGAGCTGGTGGATGGGCTGCCGAGCAAGTCGGCTGCTTTTGTCCTTGATGATGTCGTACTTATTGAGTGCTGTCCATCCAGGCAAGTAGAGAGTATCCCATCACACTCCTGACTCGTGGCTTGTCGGTGGTGGAGAGAGACTTTGGGAAGTCAGGTCACGCGCTGCAGAATACCCAGCCTCTGACCTGTTCTAGTATCCCCGGCATTTGCGTAGCTGTTTAATCCGACATTGTCTATGCTCAGATGTGTTGTTGGAGTCAGCCAGTTTTGTGCGGTACAGGTGAACATCCTCTTCTTTTGATAAGCGAGAAGTCAAGGAGAGGTGTCAAGGGTCAAAGTCACAATGGGTGAAAGGAGTATGAGGGAGAATCAGGTGAATTAAGGAGTGGTTAAGTGACAGCAGAAGATTGCAGGAGGAGAGGAAAGAGTTCCACAGTTTTGAGTTGGTGTAAGAGGCTGAATAAGTACATTAACACAACCACTAATCCAAATTTAAACACTTTCAGTCATCTGCAGATTTATGTAAAAATTCAAATATCACAAGAGATCTCATTTAAAATTTTCTCCCATTTCCCTGTCAGAGACGCACTGTCAAACCTTTATATTTAATTGAGTTCCATTTAGAATCCCACATTTAATGGGACATTTCAATCGTGTCACAGAGAAACCTGCAGCACTTACAGGCGAACCAATCAGCACATCAGACCATGTAATGGGTTTTAGAGAATTCATATACTTTCGTCAAATTAATCCATTATATGGAAACATGGTCTACATTACTGAAAGAAAGGACTTGAATTTCTATAGCGCCTTTCACAACCTCAGGACGTCCCAAAGCACTTTACAGCAAGTGAATTACTTTTGGCGTGTAGTCACTGTAGGAAACACGGCAGCCATTTTGCGCACAGCAAGGTCCCGCAAACAGCAATGTGATAATGATCAGATAATCGGTTTTACTGATGCTGGTTGAGGGATAAATATTGGCCAGGACACCAGGGAGAACTCCCCTGCTGTTCTTCGAAATAGTGCCATGGGATCTTTTACGTCCAAGGGTAGGGCAGACGGGGCATCGGTTTAACATCTCATCCGAAAGATGCACCTCCGACAGTTCAGCGCTCCCTCAGCACTGCACTGGAGTGTCAGCCTAGATTTTTGTGCTCAAGTCTCTGGAGTGGGACTTGAACCCACGACCTTCTGACGCAGAGGCGGGAGTGCTACCCACAGCTGACGTGCTGGTATGACCCTATTTTTCATGTTTGGGAATTTTTTCACAATTGTTTGGACAGAAAGGATTTGGGGAAAAAAAGTTACATTTAATGAGTTGTGTTTTAAAAAAAGGTATATTCACACAAGTTTTAAAAACACCGATACAAAAGGGGGGTTAAAATGTTAATGAGCTAGGCATTGAATTTCTATCCTCAAATGGCTGTAAACAATAGGAATTCATTAGCTAGTCTTGGCAACTGACAAACACATCAGACCCATGGTGTTGGGAGGCCCCTAATCCTGTGTACTCAGCAAGGATGGTCTGGCATAGGCTCTCTCCCCAGGCTGAGAACAAGAGGAGATAAAAACAGGGATGGAAAAACTGTCTGACATTTAGGTTGTGAAACAGAAAGCTGCGAAGACAAGCTTTCATCAGACTCAGGGACACTGAATACTGGAGGGTAGTTAGAAGTTATGTCGAGTAAAATGACCCACTGGTGTGGGGAGGCATGGCGTGTTCCTTGTTTTGTATTATTTCACGAAGTCAAGTTGTACTGATTGAACTAAGTGCGTTCAATCATAACTGTTGTTCACTATTTTGTTCACTTGCTGTCTGTGCAGTAAAACAGCTTAAATCATTCATATATGGCATGAACTCATCAAGTGTTGTCTTGATCTGCCTTTGAAAATATTGCAGAGGGGCACTCTGGGGCATGTGCAAAAGATACGAATATCCGGTTCAGACCTCAAGGGACCACTATCGTTACCCCCTGGGTTACACTATTGTTTGGGTATAAATTGGGCCCACTCCTGAACGCAAGATGTTCAGACCAGTTACGGGATGGCCAGCACACATGTAACCTGAGGGAATATCTGAGGCAAAACCTGAATTTGTAACACCGTCGTATGTTTGTCTGGGAACTTCGCTGGTCGTTAAATGTATCCTATTATCCCTAACAGAACGATCAGTTTGAATATTCATTTTCACAGGTAAGTTAATTGGACTTTTGAAAACTTCAGTGCTGATACATAATGCAACAGATCAATGATGTGAGGTGTTCGGCTTGGCCTAAAACATTATGTGCTTTCTTTAATGGACGCGACTGTTGCCAATGACACAGAGTCGTTGCGCCTGCGCAGTTCCAATGTTTTCTTGGTTGTTCTCGCCGGACTTCGTTGGCAGCAGTCACTCTGATATATTAATGTGGTTTGTTCGTGAAACAGATCATCTTTGTCATTATTAGAAGTAAAGGTACTCGCGGTTTCCAGTCATTTCTAACGGGATTCTGGTCGCCGATGTGGTGATTTGATGGTGGGGTCCGGCTGGCTGGGCTCCGGGTCCCTCACGTGTAGCCGGTGGGCTTGAGAAGCGAAAGCTCCTGGAGTTTGTCACCAGTCAGCATCCACCGAGCTTTAAATTTAAGTAATAATAGACACGGCTGATGATGGTTTAATGTTAAATATTACCAACAATTGGGAGGGGGTGGGGAAAAGTGATCGCTGCTGCTGAACTGAGCCGAGAGAGAAAATTAAAATTTGAATTGGTGTTTCTATCGGCTTATGTTGAATTGGTGTTTCTATCGGCTTATGCTGAATTGGTGTTTCTATCGGCTTATGTTGGATTGGTGTTTCTATCGGCTTATGTTGAATTGGTGTTTCTATCGGCTTATGTTGAATTGGTGTTTCTATCGGCTTATGTTGAATTGGTGTTTCTATCGGCTTATGCTGAATTGGTATTTCTATCGGCTTATGTTGGATTGGTGTTTCTATCGGCTTATGTTGGATTGGTGTTTCTATCGGCTTATGTTGGATTGGTGTTTCTATCAGCTTATGTGGATTGGTGTTTCTATCGGCTTATGTTGGATTGGTGTTTCTATCGGCTTATGTTGGATTGGTGTTTCTATCGGCTTATGTTGGATTGGTGTTTCTATCGGCTTATGTTGGATTGGTGTTTCTATCAGCTTATGCTGAATTGGTGTTTCTATCAGTTTATGCTGAATTGGTGTTTCTATCGGCTTATGCTGAATTGGTGTTTCTATCGGCTTATGCTGAATTGGTGTTTCTATCGACTTATGCTGAATTGGTGTTTCTATCAGCTTATGCTGAATTGGTGTTTCTATCAGCTTATGCTGAATTGGTGTTTCTATCAGCTTATGTTGAATTGGTGTTTCTATCAGCTTATGCTGAATTGGTGTTTCTATCAGCTTATGTTGAATTGGTGTTTCTATCGGCTTATGTTGAATTGGTGTTTCTATTGGCTTATGTTGGATTGGTGTTTCTATCGGTTTATGTTGGATTGGTGTTTCTATCGGCTTATGTTGGATTGGTGTTTCTATCAGCTTATGTTGGATTGGTGTTTCTATCGGCTTATGTTGAATTGGTGTTTCTATCAGCTTATGTTGGATTGGTGTTTCTATGGGATTAATGAAAGTTTTGAAAGTTGACATTTATGCGCAGAATGATTCTGCGCAGCTTCCGGTTCGTTGGCAGCAGTCACTCCGTTCTTTAATTGCATCTTGCTATTGATTCTAAATCTCACAAAGGAGGATTGATTCAATATGTTTTTTTTGTACCTCTTACTATTTTTGAACTTGTCCTTAATGAATACCTATTTTTTGTAGTTTTATGCTCATCAAGGTAAGGGATGCCCATGCTAGGGAATGGAATACTTTTCACTTCAGACACCCAGTGCTAGTATGAAGCACTCGTCTCAGGTTAGGGCTGGATGCAGAGTAAAGCTTCCTCCACTCTGCCAACAATGTGCCTCAGTCTGACCTCAGCCTGAACCCTTCATTGCGCCAGGGTAGCATTTGTCCATTTCCCACAGCGGCCCTTTTTAAAAATTCATCCTCGGGATGTGAGAGTCGCTGGCAAGGCCAGAATTTATTGCTAGTTGCCCTTGAGAAGGTGGTGGTGGTGGGTCTTCTACTTGAACCTCTGCAGTCCGTGTGGTGATGAAACCCCCACAGTGCTGTTAGGGAGGGAGTTCCAGGATTTTGACCCAGCGACGATGAACGAACGGCGATATATTTCCAAGTCAGGATGGTGTGTGACTCGGCGGGGAACTTGGAGGTGGTGGTGTTCCCAGGCGCCTGCTGCCCTTGTTCTTCTAGGTGGTGGAGGTCGCGGGTTTGGGAGGTGCTGTTGAAGAAGCCTTGGCGAGTTGCTGCAGTGCATCTTGTAGATGGCACACACTGCAGCCACGGTACGCCGGTGGTGGAGGGAGTGAATGTTTAAGGTGGTGGATGGGGTGCCAATCAAGTGGGCTGCTTTGTCCTGGATGGTGTCGAGCTTCTTGAGTGTTGTTGGAGCTTCACTCATCCAGGCAAGTGGAGAGTATTCCATCACACTCCTGATTTGTGCCTTGTTGGATGGTGGAAAGGCTTTGGGGAGCCAGGAGGTGAGTCACTCGTCGCAGAATACCCAGCCTCTGACCTGTCACAGTGAGATAATGCCAAATTAAGGAGTGCTTCTTTTTTGATTTTGTTGTGGGGTGATGCTCACTACAACTGGACTCCGGCATGTTTTAATTAATTTCACGTAGGACCATTACAATCAGGAAGCTTCCATCTCAACAGCCCTGGGCTGGACCAGAGCTGAGGTGTCAGGGTTGAAAGACCTGTGTCTAACCTAACCCTCCTTATTGATCAGTAATGTTGCATTTAAAACCCAGAAGATGATTTCAACCTTGTCGGATGCTCCACTGTCAATACTTAAAGTGCTTTTTAAAAATATACTGTACCATATGTGAAAAATTGTTAATACTTAAAATGATTGTTGATTCCACCCCCCCTCGCCCCCCCACCACTTTCTTCCATGGTAGTTAAAAAGGGCTTATTCGGGCGTGTGTAAATCCTTACGCATTCACTGCACGGTTAAAGAGGGGAGAAATGATTCCACAGTGAACTTAATGCAGCGACAATGTCCTTGTTCTAACCGTGCTGCCGGAATGGCCAGTCTTGGCCAGTCAGAGTCTGTGAACCTAGCCACTGTCTGGGTGCGAGAATGTTATGTTGTGATACTTGGCCCACTTTGCAAAGACAGCCTTCTCAGTAATAAATCTGTGACCGCCGTAGAAGGCATTTTCATGAAGGACGTACTCTGCGCATTCGTCTAGACCCCCCGCTTCGTAGTAATGATAAGGAACATTTTTGTGTCCTTCAGCCCTGTGAAGACGGAAAAGAATCATCAATGACATTTGGACCTCGGCGTATATAGTGCAGATCATCACATTCTAAGCAGCTTAAGATCAGAGACAAAAAAGTTCTGTGAGGTGTTTGTTACATAGACGGTTAAATATTTCTAAGACTTACACTCATAAGAAAGAAAGACTTGCATTTATATAGCGCCTTTCACCACCTCAGGACGTCCCAAAGTGCTTTACAGCCAATGAAGTACTTTTAAAGTGTAGTCACTGTTGTAATGTAGGAAACACAGCAGCCAATTTGCGCACAGCAAGCTCCCACAAGCAGCATTGAGATAAATGACCAGATAATCTGTTTTAGTGATGTTGGTTGAGGGATAAATATTGGCCAGGACTCTGGGTATATCTCCCCTACTGTTCTTCGATATAGTCCCATGGGATCTTTTACGTCCCCCTGAGAGGGCAGACAGGGCCTGGGTTTAACATCTCATCCGAAAGACGGCACCCCCGACAGTGCAGCACTCCCTCAGCACTGCACTGGAGTGTCAGCCTAGATTTTGTGCTCAAGTCCCTGGAGTGGGACTTGATCCCAAAACCTTCTGACTCAGATGCGAGAGTGCTACCCACCATTGCACTCATGTCTCTCAGGAACATCTCCAACACTTCATCAACAACTTGCACGTTGAGTGTCGCGGCCATCTCAAAGAGGAAATTTCACATACACTGCCTTACCCACAAACAGCAATGAGATAAATTACCATTCTTTTTATGTCCGACTAAGCAGGGCCCTCAGCTTAACTTCTCATCGAAAGGACAGCACCTTGGTCAAAGGAGCACTCCCTCAGCATTGTGCTAGAGTGACAACCTAGATGGATGGATAAGCACCAACCCCCGGAGTGGGGTTTGAGCGCACCTCTTCCTGGCTCAAGGCGAAGATTAAAACCAACTGAGGCAAAGCTGACACGTGACAGAGAGCGGCCAATAAAAGCTTTAACAAAATTAACAAAGGCCTGCAGATTCATTTTAACTCTGAGCCTAATGGCGCCATATTTAATGCAAGTCGTTGTTGTTGTGAAGGCATTAGGCGACAACCCGAACAATAACACACCTCTGACCACTCCAAAGCACCGAGCATTATTCCACTGGCACCCTACACCACCAGCCTACCCTATGCTGTTATTCTTAAAAAGGAGGAGTATGGCTCCCCTGATGGATCAGTGGGTCAAGCCAGTGATCAGCTGAGATAGAAACATAGAAACATAGAACACTAGGAGCAGGAGTAGGCCATTCGGCCCTTTGAGCCTGCTCCGCCATTCAATATGATCATGGCTGATCCTCTATCTCAATACCATATTCCCGCTCTCTCCCCATACCCCTTGATGCCTTTTGTGTCTAGAAATCTATCTATCTCCTTCTTAAATATATTCAGTGACTTGGCCTCCACAGCCTTCTGTGGTAGAGAATTCCACAGGTTCACCACCCTCTGAGTGAAGAAATTTCTCCTCATCTCAGTCCTAAATGTCCTGCCCCGTATCCTGAGACTGTGACCCCTCGTTCTAGACCCCCCAGCCAGGGGAAACATCCTCCCTGCATCCAGTCTGTCTAGCCCTGTCAGAATTTTATACGTATCAACGAGATCCCCTCTCATTCTTCTAAACTCAAGTGAATACAGGCCTTTAGTGAATACAGAGATGTACAGACCAGGAAGTTCCCAAAGATCTCAGCCAGGACAGAGGTAGGGGCTTATGACCCCTGGGCTATGGGGAGTTTCTGCTCCTGAATACAGTCCCATGGCCCCCACTGGAACAGGTGCACATGTGGACCGTGAGTTGAGGATAGGGCATCAGGTATAGTTGCGATCCTCCGACAGTAGAATATCTGGCCAGGATTCAATACCTAGGCTCACGCATTTAAGAATGGTTCCTTGGGCAAAGCACTGGAGGGCTCCCCAGGCTGTCTTGGTAGAAAGTGCTGAGTTGCCTAATGCCAGCTGTGGCCTGGGAACAACAGTTTGAGAGTGGGGGGCTCCACTCCAGTAAGGAGTCAAAACCGTCAGACAGAGGGAGGAAGGGAAAATATTGGCAGAGAAATGCGAAAGTAGATGTAAAACAATACCCCACACTCCTAGGAATTAAGCCCGCGTAAAAATACAAACCTATTTAGCATTGGAATCTGCACAGCTGCGGCTCAGTTGCTAGCACCCTCGCCTCTGAGTCAGAAGGTTGTGGGTACAAGCCCCACTCCAGAGACTTGAGCACAAAATCTATGCTGACACTTCAGTGCAGTACTGAGGGAGTGCTGCGCTGTCGGAGGTGCCGTCTTTCGGATGAGATTTTTCGGCCCTTTCGGCCCTGTCTGCTCCTCAGGTAAAAGGTAAAAGATCCCATGACTCTATTTCGAAGAAGAGCAGGGGAGTTATCCCCGGTGTCCAGGCCAATATTTATCCCTCAACCAACATCACAGAAACAGATTATCTGGTCATTATCACATTGCTGTTTGTGGGAGCTTGCTGTGCACAAATTGGCTGCCGTGTTTCCCACATTACAACAGTGACTCCACTCCAAAAGAGTACTCCTGAGGTTGCGAAAGGTGCCATATTACGGCAAGTCTTTCTTTCTCCGGTTAATTGACATCCTTTGTTATCATTTACATGAATATATAAATGACCAAAATGTTAATATAATCCAATGCCTTAATACTGATTTAGAGAACAAATAAACATGCTAAGTTATAGTTTCATTAAGCGTATAATGATCTGCAAGGTCAAGAGACTCTATAGTTCACTGGCAGTATCCTTGCCAGTTCTAAAATTGATTATAATGAACACTGCAGTTTAATTATGACACTTTATCTCAGAAAGTGCGAATATGCATTTCTGGTATTTGCAGGTTCACAGACCAGCTTTTTTCATGACATCTGCTGTAATTGCAGGGTCTCTCCAATGATGCAGTTGGTAACAACAAAACTTGCATTTTATATAGCGCCTTCAATGTAGTAAAACGTCCCAAGGCGCTTCACAGGGCGTTATCAGGCAAGATTTGACACCGAGCCACATAAGGAGATATTGGGACAGGTGACCAAAAGCTTGGTCAAAGAGGTAGGTTTTAAGGAGCGTCTTAAAGGAGGGTGGAGAGGTGGAGAGGTTTATGGAGGGAATTCCAGAGCTTTGGGCCTAGGCAGCTGAAGGCACGGCCGCCAATGGTGGAGCGATTAAAGTCGGGGATTCGCAAGTGGCCAGAATTCGAGGAGCGCAGAGATCTCTGATGGTTGTAGAGCTGGAGGAGGTTACTTAGATAGAGAGGGGTGAGGCCATGGAGGGATTTCAACCACAAGGATGGTAAAGCCCTTCTGTAACATCTCATCCGAAAGTCGACACCTCCGATGTTAAACTGAGGCCCCATCTGCCCTCTCAGGTGGACGTAAAAGATCCCATGGTACCATTTTGAAGAACAGCAGGGGAGTTCTCCCTGTGGTCCTTGCCAATAATTATCCCTGACCAACATCACTAAAACAGATACGATAGCAAAATACTGCGGATGCTGGAAAATTGAAACAACAACAGAAAACGCTGGAAAAACTCAGCAGACCAGGCAACATCCGTGGAGAGAGAAACAGAGTTAACGTTTCAGGTCGAAGACCCTTCGTCAGAACTGAGAAAAAAGCAGGAAATGAAACAGATAAAAAAGCAAGGGGGAGGCTGGGGGGAGGAATAAAAGAACAAAAGGGGTGGTCTATGGTAAGTAGAGACATTAAGAGATGCTCAAGGCAAGACGAGATGGTAATAGGACAGGTTTGTGCCTTTTCCCTTTTTTTTCTCTCTCTCCCCCCACGGCAGCTGTCTCTCATTCTGCCAGCATTTCACACTTCACACTTCTGAGCCACCTTTTGTTTCTTAACCTGTCCTATTACCATCTCGTCTTGCCTTGAGCATCTCTTAATGTCTCTACTTACCATAGACCACCTCTTTTGTTCTTTTATTCCTCCCCCCAGCCTCCCCCTTGCTTTTTTATCTGTTTCATTTCCTGCTTTTTTCTCAGTTCTGACGAAGGGTTTCGACCTGAAACGTTAACTCTGTTTCTCTCTCCACGGATGTTGCCTGGCCTGCTGAGTATTTCCAGCGTTTTCTGTTGTTGTTTCACTAAAACAGATTATGTGGTGAATTATTTCATTGCTGTTTGTGGGACCTTGCTGTGCACAAATTGGCTGCTGCGTTTCCTACATAACAACAGTGACTTCACTTCAAAAGTACTTTCATTGGCTGTGAAGCGCTTTGGAACATCCTGAGGTCGTGAAAGGAGCTATATAAATGCAAGAGCAAAATACTGCAGATGCTGGATGTTGAGTCCCTCTACACCTCCATCCCCCACCAGGACGGCCTGAGGGCGCTCCGCTTCTTCCTTGAACAGAAGCCCAACCAGTCCCCATCCACCACCACCCTCCTCCGCCTGGATGAACTTGTTCTCACGTTGAGCATAAAAGCACTCTCCCAGAGGCAGTCTCCTCTCCTACCCCACCTCTCCCAACACAGACTGTCCTGTCAGATGTGGATTTAAGTTAATGAAACACCCTTTACATAGAATGACATAGAATGTACAGCACAGAAACAGGCCATTCAGCCCAACAGGTCCATGGCGGTGTTTATCCTCCACACGAGCTTCCTCCCACCCTACTTCATCTCTGCTATTCGCCTCAACCATTCCCTGTGGTAGCGAGTTCCACATTCTAACCACTCTCTGGGTAAAGAAGTTTCTCCTGAATTCCTGATTGGATTTATTGGTGACTATCTTATAGTGTTGGCCCCTAGTTTTGGACTCCCCCTACAAACATCTCCTCTATGTCTATCCGATCGAACCCCTTCATAATTTTAAAGAGCACTTAATGATGCATGAAAAAAATGCTTACCTGCAATAGGTATCGTTAATCATTCCAAAGATATGGATTTTATGGCAGACATCCATGGCAAGCACGAGTGTGAACCAGCCAGTACTCAGGTACGTACCTGAGAGTACCCTGTCAGAGGGAGAACAGGAGAAAACACTTTAAAATGATCGAGCGTTAGCATATCGTCAAACCCACATCACGAAGTACTTTTAGCAGTGAGACTGAAAATGTCACAACTGTTGACAGGCAGTCTGAATTATTTATCCTGAGCTCGCAATTCCTGTCAATTTGTAGGCTGTAGTGTCCTCGGAATACAATTTGAGAAGCGAGCACAAAAACACTGTACAAATTAAAAAAAACCAAAATGAGGCAAATAGGATGTATTGGGCTTGGAGGTGTGGAAGTGGTCTCATCTCCTGACTCCCCAAAGCCTTTCCACCATCTACAAGGCACAAGTCAGGAGTGTGATGGAATACTCTCCACTTGCCTGGATGAGTGCAGCTCCAACAACACTCAAGAGGCTCGACACCATCCAGGACAAAGCAGCTGTAGAATTCGCAATATATCACGATTTTATAAATAAGGAGAAAACACATAGTTTCGTTCAAACAGCTTTATTTCAGCAGAATGCTGTCAGGTTTTCAAAGTGGACACAAGCAGCCTGTAAAATGGCCGCCACGCCTCGTGGCAGAACATTCTAGACTTTTCGATAAGCAGACAAGATGGCGTTCCAATAAACATTTGTGCGAGATCGATCAAGACTCAGTACATTTAAGATAATACACGAGACATCATGGGTTTGCAGTATACACATAAATACTGAAATCGGTCTCCCAGGTGCGAATAAGGGCTATTGTACCAAGTGATCAAGAACCCATCCAAAGACATTAATATGCAAAATCCCCACGACTCTACGATGAGAGAGCCGTTAGCGGGTAGTTACAGAAAACATTTGGAAGCCCCAAAACCCCTCCAGGGAGAATACCGACCGATTACACAATGGGAGAAATATTAACAGGTACTCAGACAGTTACGAGTATCCCCGAAACCCATTAAAACGGAGATCACCCTATACAAGAAATTTGAGCGCCAAAACCCTAACAAAAGAAAAGACATTAAGGTTGGGCGGGAAAAGGAAGAGTTTTGCACTATAACTGCAAGCTCCAACCGTCCATCTTTCTCTTATCCTCGTGGCTGCTCTTGTGCTCTTATCCTTTCGACTCCTTGCCGCTTGCCTCGTGTCTCTGCCTCTTGCAGCTTTTAAAGACTGTTGAACTTTACGATCCGCCAGGATCTGCCTCGTGGCTTGCCGCGAAGATCTGTGTGGAACCGGGCTGTGAAGCCTTGGAACGGGCACACCATCCCGAGAAGTCGGTAAACGGTGTTGGAACCGAAGGCCCGAGATGAGATGAGATGAGATGAGATGAGAAGAGAAGAAGACGACCATACGTATCGCCACGGTCAGTAAGCTCCGACTGCGCCTGTAGGTCGAATAGACACTTTCCTTGCCCAGGAAGACCATCTTTGAGTTCTACAGAACTGACATCGGCAGACTCTTCTTTGAGTTTTATCGAACCGGTGCGAGGGCACTGGAAGACTATTTTTCGAGTCGTGTCGGAACTCCGAGGACAACACAGATCTTCATGACAGCAGACGGTCCAGCCTGCTAGCCGTAGCAGAAACGAGTAAACAAGTGGGGTACAGAGACCCCTGATCAACACGTGGGTGATCAGGTGCTGCGGTGAAAAACATCCGATCAGAGTTTTCGGAATTCTCCGAGTTATCACGAGTGGTGAGCATGAGTCTCGATCCTACAAGTCTAGTTTAGAGCAGGTATTGATAGGGGAGGGTTTAAGTTTTTAAGGATAATTGTAATGTGTGCCCCCATTTACGATGTGTCGTTTGTTCCTCGTTTCCCTGAAATTAGTTACATAACTGCGTGTAAGATTGTACTGTCATTAATCTGTGCTTATGACATGTATTTCGTAATCTTGAATAATATGCAATAAAGATTTTCCATTTCGTACCATTCAACCGGGTCTACCTGAGTTTTCTCTCCATTACTGCTCTCGCATCTAAGTCCAGTGTCAGAACCGTAAGGGCGAGTGGGTCGAACCACTCACAGGTGTCTAGTGCTCCCAGACTGGCTGGAGACCAGAACTGGCAACAAGGCCTAACCCCGCACTAGCACCCAGGCTGAGCACAGAGCCACACAGGTCCAGAAACCCTTACACAGCCCCCTTGATTGGCACCCCATCCACCACCTTAAACATTCACTTCCCTCCACCACCGGCGCACCATGGCTGCAGTGTGTACCATCTACAAGATGCACTGCAGCAACTCGCCAAGGCTTCTTAGGCAGCACCTCCCAAACCTGAGACCTCTACCACCTAGAAGGACAAGGGCAGAAGGCACATGGGAACACCACCACCTCCAAGTTCCCCTCCAAGTCACACAACATCCTGACTTGGAAGTATATCGCCGATCCTTCATTGTCGCTGGGTCAAAATTCTGGAACTCCCTCCCTAACAGCACTGTGGGAGTACCTTCTTCTTCTTCTTAGGCAGTCCCTCGGAACCGAGGATGACTTGCTTCCACATTAAAAATGAGTTCTCAGGTGACTGATGAGTCCAATGCGGGACCTACAGTCTCTGTCACAGGTGGGGCAGACGGTGGTTGAAGGGGCGGGTGGGTGGGGTGCTTGAGTTGACGTGCGCTCCTTGCGCTGCCTGCACTTGGCTTCCGCTTGCTCCCGGCGAAGAGACTCGAGGTGTTCGGCGCCTTCCCGGATGCTTCTCCTCCACTTTGTGCGGTCTTGGGCCAGGGATTCCCAGGTGTCGGTGGGGATGTTACACTTTTTCAAGGAGGCTTTGAGGGTGTCCTTGAAGCATTTCCTCTGCCCACCTGGGGCTCTCTTGCCGTGCTGGAGCTCAGAGTAGAGCGCTTGTTTTGGGAGTCTCGTATCGGGCATGCGGACGATGTGACCCGTCCATCGGAGCTGATCGAGCGTGGTCAAAGCTTCGATGCTGGGGATGTTGGCCTGAGCGAGAACACTGACGTTGGTGCGCCAATCCTGCCAATGGATTTGCAGGATCTTGCGGAGGCAGCATTGGTGGATCTCTCCAGTGCTTTGAGGTGCCTGCTGTACATGGTCCATGTCTCTGAGGCATACAGGAGGGCGGGAATCACTACTGCTCTGTAGACCATGAGCCTGGTGCCGGGTTTGAGGTCCTGGTCTTCAAACACTCTCTTCCTCAGGCGACTGAAGGCTGCACTGGCACACTGAAGGCAGTGTTGGACTTCATCGTCGACATCTGCCCTTGTTGACAGTAAGCTCCCGAGGTATGGAAAGTGGTCCACGTTGTCCAAGGCCTCGTCGTGGATTTTGATAATCGGGGGGCAGTACTGTGTGGCGGGGGCAGGTTGGTAGAGGACCTTTGTCTTACAGATGTTTAGTGTAAGGCCCATGCTCTCGTACGCTTCAGTGAAGGTGTTGACGATGATTTGGAGTTCGACCTCTGAGTGAGCGCAGACGCAAGCGTCGTCTGCATACTGTAATTCGACGACAGAGGATGGGACGACCTTGGATCTGGACTGGAGGCGACGGAGGTTGAACAGTTTCCCGTTTGTTCTGTAAATTAGCTCCACTCCAGCGGGGAGCTTACTGAGGGTGAGATGGAGCATTGCAGCCAGGAAGATCGAGAAGAGCGTTGGTGCGATGACACAGCCTTGCTTGACCCCGGTCCGTATGTGAATTGGGTCTGTGGTGGATCCGTTGGTCAGGATCACGGCTTGCATGTCATCGTGAAGCTGGCGGAGGATGGTGACAAACTTTTGAGGGCAGCCGAATTTGCGGAGGACACTCCATAATCCCTCATGGTTGACAGTGTTGAAAGCCTTTGTGAAATCAAAGAAGGCCATGTTGGTGCTGTTCCCTGCATTTCTCTTGTTATTGACGTGCGGTGAAAATCATGTCCATTGTGCCTCTTAGTGGGCGGAATCCGCATTGTGACTCTGGGTAGAGCTCTTCGGCCACTGGGAGAAGGCGATCGATGAGGATTCTTGCGATGACTTTCCCTGTGGCAGACAGCAGGGAAACTCCTCTGTAATTACCGCAATCGGACTTGTCACCTTTCTTGAAGATGGTCACAATTACGGCGTCTCTGAGATCCCCTGGCATGCTCTCCTCCTTCCATATAAGAGAAATGAGTTCATGAATTCGCGCCAGTAGTGCTTCTCCGCCATGCTTTAGTGCCTCGGCGGGGATTTCGTCTGCTCCTGAGGCCTTGTTGTTCTTCAGTTGTCGGATGGCCTTTTCAACCTCATGCCGGGCTGGGGTTGTGCTGAGATGGTGGTGGGTAGCATGCTGCGGGATGGAGTTGAGGACACTCGCGTCGAAGACAGAGTCGCAGTTAAGGAGATCTTCGAAGTGCTCCTTCCAGTGGGCACTGACTGCCTCTCTGTCCTTGATGAGTACCTCTCTGTTCTTGGCCCGCAGTGGGGTAGGGCCTTGGGTGCTTGGGCCGTAGGTGGTCTTGACTGCGCTAACGAATCCACACACGCTGTGGTTGTCGGCTAGCTGCTGGATCTCCTGCGCTTTCTCCACCCACCATCTGTTCTTTAGGTCGCCAGTTTTTTGTTGGACCTCGGCCTTCAGGCGTCTGTAGAGCTGCTTTCTTGCTCTCGTGTTCTGTTGCTGTTTCCAGATCAGGAATGCCTTGCGCTTACAGCTTATTAGCTCCTGGATCTCCTGGTCGTTCTCGTCGAACCAGTCTTGGTGTTTCCTGGTCGAGTGACCGAGCGTCTCTTCACAGGTGCTGATTATGGAGGCCTTGAGTGCAGACCAGGCGCTGTGGGCACTCTGTGTCTCTGCATCACTAGGAGTCGTCAGGTTGGTTGTGAGGCGCAGGCTGAATAGGGCTTTCTTAGCAGGGTCTTTGAGTGCTCCAGCGTTGATTTTCCTGCGGCAATGCTTCTGTTGCCGCCGCTGTTTTGGGGCTACGTTGATGGACATGACAGAGCGGATTAGGCGGTGGTCTGTCCAGCAGTCGTCAGCTCCTGTCATGGCGCGGGTGATGCGGACGTCCTTGCAGTCCCTCGCTCGGACGATGACGTAGTCCAGCAGATGCCAGTGCTTGGAGCGAGGATGTTGCCATGAAGCCTTGTACTTGTCTCTCTGACGGAACAAGGTGTTGGTTATGACAAGGCCGTGTTCTAAGCATTTCGACAGGAGGAGGGTACCGTTGGAGTTGGCTTTCCCTACCCCCTCTCTGCCGATCACACCTCCCCAGAGGTCAGTGTCCTTTCCAACTCTGGCGTTAAAGTCTCCAAGGAGGATCAGCTTGTCGCCCATTGGGACTCGGGACAGGGATTGTTCGAGGCTGGAGTAGAATTCCTCTTTGGTACGTCTGTGGCTTCCAGTGTTGGGGCGTACGCACTGATGACCGTAGCGCACTGGTTCCGGGTTAGGGTGAGCCGAAGAGTCATGAGGCGCTCGTTTATACCGCTAGGAGAGTCTCTGAGACGCCCAACTAGTTCATTTTTTATGGCGAAGCCTACCCCATGGAGGCGGCGTTCTTCTTCAGGTTTGCCTTTCCAGAAGAAGGTGTAGCCGCCACCTTGCTCCTTGAGCTGGCCTTTCCCTGCCCACCGGGTCTCGCTTAGGGCGGTGATGTCAATGTCGAAACGTCTGAGCTCCCGGGCAACGATAGCAGTACGGCGTTCCGGTCTGTCACTGTTGGGGTTGTCCATGAGGGTCCTGACATTCCAGGTCCTGAACTTCATTTTAAAGGGTGGAAGATGCCTGTGCGTGAATTCTTTTAACGTGGGGTGGCCGTTGCACACCAGCTACCACACGGGCTTGACAGAGCAAGGTCTTGGTCCAATGGCAAGGGGATCCAAGACGATTGGCGACCAGGCTCTGCTACAACAGCCTAGCACACACACACACAAACATACTCCTACTGTCCTCCTCCCTCCTTCCCACAGGTCCTCTCTGCCTGGGTTTCGTAGGATGCATTGTGGTCCTCCCGACCTCGCTGTTGGCCCGTGCCGCACCTTCCCTGGACCCCGACCCCGCTGCTGGTCCATGCTGCGCCACTCCTGGGCCTTGACCTCGCTGCTGGGCTCGTCCTCGCTCCTGGGTCCCGGCCTCGGACATGAATGATGTTGTCTCTCACAGGATCAAATTAGCACTGATATTCTCGCGATCCCTGGCCCCGAACTCCACTCGCGATCCACTAGTCACTAGATCACTAGTCTAGTGGAGCAGCGTAGTCTTGACGGCAGAGAGGTCTGGGAATTTGGGAGCTAAGTTTAAGTGAAGAGCCAGTGCTCACTGAGAACAAAGAACAGGCATGGTCGGGGGATGGGCAGTGGGCTCAGGTAACTTTAACCTTGCAGCTTGAACTTGCAGTTAGGGATAAAATACACCCACTATTAGAGCCAGGGGAACTTAAACAGCAGAAGAGAGGAGACTGGGGGGGGGAAAGAGCAAAGGAATGGTTTCACAAGATGGCTCCTGTGCTGGCAGCTCCCTAGGGAGCTCCTGTGCCATCCTTGGCCATCCATTGGGAGTACCTTCACCACATGGACTGCAGCAGTTCAAGAAGGCGGCTCACCACCACCTCAAGGGCAATTAGGGATGGGCAATAAATGCTGGCCTTGCCAGTGATGCCCACATCCCATGAATGAATAAAAAAAGTTATCTTATAGCTGTACAGGGATCTGGTTAGACCCCATCTGGAGCACTGCATTCAGTTCTGGGCACCGCACCTCAGGAATGATATATTGGTCTTGGAGGGGATGCAGCGCAGATTCACCGGAATTATAACAGGGCTAAAAGGGTTAAATTATGAGGACAGGTTGCACAGACTAGGGGTCTATTCCCTCGAGTATGGCAGATTAAGGGATGATCCAATTGAGGTGTTTAAGATGATTAAATGATTTGATAGAGTAGATAGAGAGAAACTATTTCCCCTGATGCGAGAGTCCAGGATAAGGGGACATAATCTTAAAATAAGAGCTAGGTCATTCAGGGGTGATGTCAGGAAGCACTTCTTCACACAAAGGGTAGTGGAAATCTGGAGCTCTCGTCCCCAAAAAGCTGTTGAGGTTGGGGGTCAATTGAAAATTTCAAAAACTGATCGATAGATTTTTGTTGCGTAAGAGTATTAAGTTGATTTGGAACTAAGGTGGGTAGATAGAGTTAAGATACAAATCAGCCCAGCTCCTGTTCCTGTGTTCCTTAATGTTAACACCCAGAAGACAGGTTGGAACAACAAAGGACATCACAAGCGACTCACTTCTTCCCCCATGACACCCTTCACCCTTGTGAGGGACAGCGATCATCAAGTTAATAAAGCCATTAACGATTTAATGTGGTGGGAATGGCGAGGCGATTGTGGGGGGAGGTGGGTGGGTGGGGGGGGGGGGGCAGCGGTGGAGGAGGTTAGTGGCAGGAAGATTCTTTTCGCGGGTACGGGTGTCTGGTGTCTGCCAGGTGCCTCCTTCGCGACCGTTTAAAGGTTTTTTAAAAGTGCCCGTGTCCTGCCATCTCCTGGCCTGCCCGACAATAAAGGCAGTTCGCAGCTGGTCCAACAGTCGACACACGGCGCCGCTCCAATTTAACGTTGAACTTTAAATGGTGGCGGTTGGTACAGTGGAGTTGAAAGGCTTCTTTCACCGTTGGTTTGGGTGGAGAGAGGCAGAACAGCTGCACCTTAAAACCCTCCTCATGAAGTGTCAGCCGTGGCTCAGTGGGCAGCACTCTCTCACCTCCGAGTCAGAAGGTTGTGGGTTCACAGTCCCACGCCAGAGACACGAGCACAAAAATCTAGGCTGACACAAAGTGAAGTATTGAGGGAGTGCTGCACTGTCGGAGGTGCCGCCATTCGGATGGGACGTTAAACCGAGGCCCCGACTGCTCTCTCAGGTGGACTTAAAAGATCCCATGGGCACTATTTCGAAGAAGAGCAGAGGAGTTCTCCCCACTGTCTCGGTCAATAATTATCCTTCAACCAACACGGGATACACGACAATGCAAAATCATCGAGCAGAAACTGATAGCCAAGTTCCGTACTCATGAGGACGGCCTCAATCGGGATATCGGGTTCATGTCACGCTACAGAACGTGACTTGACATCGTTGCCTGTCTTTCCAGTTTTTAAAAAAAACAAACACAAAAAACAAACCCAAATGGAGGGGATATGCAGACAGCAGGTGTTTTGACACGTTGGACCCCCTGGGACACATCTCATTGTCTTGGCTGTGCTCTTAGTGTGTCTTTGATGTAGGGAAAGATTGTATCTCTGTGTTTATATTCTGTGAATTCTTGTAGATTCTCTCACAGTAACTTTACCTGAAGAAGGGGCAGGATAGCTCCGAAAGCTTGTAATTTTAAATAAATCTGTTGGACTATAACCTGGTGTTGTGCGACTTCTCATTTTTGTCCACCCCAGTCCAACGCCGGCATCTCCGCATCACAACATCATTAAAAAAACAGATTATCTGGTCATTATCACATTGCTGTTTGTGGGAGCTTGCTGTGCGCAAATTGGCTGATGTGTTTCCTACATTACAACAGTGACTACGTGTCAAAGAAGGGCTTCATTGGCTGTGAAGCGCTTTGGGACGTCCTGAGGTTTGGAAAGTGCTGTAGAAATACAAATCATTCCTTTCTTTTAAACTGAGGAACTTGTGCTGTCAGTGAAAATCGTGGGCTTTTGCGAGATGACAAAGCGCTTGTTGTAACTATCAGTGCCAACAGCCACCATCTTTCTCACTGCAAATCAGCACTGAAGTTTCAAGAGTTCCCGTTATCACCCTCAGTGCCAGTTCTGGAACCTTCTGTCAGCACGAATGCTGCAGCTTTGTATTTTACACCAGGGGAGCAGAATTCTAAACATTTTCATAAATGTTTCATACAGGCTGACAAGTTCTGTCCGGTATTTCACTTTCAACATGACCTAAATTGCCTTCAGGCTGGAAAATCAATGTATGAATTCAAGTTTATTTGAATTATTAAAAAAAAAGTCTAAAAATGCTGAATTGCATTTGCACCCGACGTACGGTAGAAAATGTGTGTAATGTCTGGCTTGTGTTGAATTGGTCCTCGACCTGACCCACTCCCAACAATGGTTCGTTTAAGGTTAATGGGTTTTGACAGCCAATATTATAATAGAAAGGAGCATTCCAATAAAAGTAAAGTCTGCTGCAAGCGCTTAACTTTAATACTTTTTCTTTTGTGTTCTGCACTTGTCAAAGTGAGGGATAGCGAATGGCATATTTTTCCTTCCAGGTACTCTGCGAGCTGCAGTGAGACGCCCATATGGTCACGAGGGGCCTTTGAGGGCCTCCCATCACGAAAGGTCAAAATCTACCCCATTCTTTTTGACGACCTCAAAACTGTGGAACACCTTCCTTCCCTCGCCTGTCCTTCCTGCTCCAATCTACAACAACAACTTGCATTTATATAGCACCGCTGAATATCCCAAGATGCTTCCCAGGAGCGTAATCAGACAAAAAGGATTGCCACTGAGCCAGAGAAGGAGACATAAGGCCAGGTGATCAAAAGCACGGATTTGTTAAAGGCAAATTGTGTTTCACGAACTAGGTTGATTTCTTTGATGAAATAACTGAGAGGGTTGATGAGGGTAGTGCGGTTGACGTTGTGTATATGGACTTTCAAAAGGCGTTTGACAAAGTACCACATAATAGATTTGTTAGTAAAATTAAAGCCCGCGGGATTAAAGGGACAGTGGCAGCGTGGATACGAAATTGGCTAAAGGACAGAAGGCAGAGAGTAGTGGTGAACGGTTGTTTTTCAGACTGGAGGGAGGTATACAATAATGTCCCCCAGGGGTTGGTATTAGGACCACTGCTCTTTTTTGAAATATATTAATGACACGAAACTCAGAAATATAGTAAACAGTGAGGAGGATAGTAACAGACTTCAGGAGGACACAGACAGACTGGTGAAATGGGCAGATACATGGCAGGTGAAATTTAATGCAGGGAAGTGTGAAGTGATGCATTTTGGTACGTGGCCAATATTCATCCCTCTACACCTCCAAAACTGGCCATTCTTCCACTTGCTGTTTGTGGGAGCTTGCTGTGTGCTGATTGGCTGCCGTGTTTCCCTACAGAATGACAGTGACTGCATTTTGGAATGTCTTGAGGGTGTGAAAGGTGAGATATAAATGCCAGTTCTTTCTCTTGTAGATATTTAATCATTTGCAGCCCATAGTCAACGAACAAGCAGAATTTTTTTATTGGTTACTGCAATGTAAATTGTCACAAGACTAAATACAAAATAAAAATAGAGGGCTAGAAATTCATGTGTTGAGCGCCACTCCGTAGCGCCATGAAATGGCAGCCGCCGCTCTGTCGCCAGCTGGTGGCGGGTCCCGCGGCGGCCGCCATATTCCTCTTCCCCTTTGCGCTGCTGGTAACTGGCAGCGGCCTGGGAAAAGAAAATGGCGGCATGGTGACTTCAATCAGCATGCAATGCCGACTTAATGTCACCAACGCGAACTTCAACCCTAGCGCTGAATTCAGCGCTGGGTCCTAAGCATGCCAGGTTAACCTGACAGTGGCGATGTCTACCGCTTTTAAAGGGACGCACACATCATTCAGGTCAGTTTGAATTTAAGGGTTTGGACTGTTTTTTTTTTGATTTTATTGAAGTGGTGGCTTGCTGCAATAGATGTGAAAAGTTTTTTAATGTGTAGGGAGTGCTGCTGAATGCTTGCAAGGGCTCAAATGGTAAATGAAGGTTTTGAGAAGACAGAACATGCTGCGAATACTCAGCAGGCCATGTAACATCCATGGAGAGAAAGCAGAGTTCACGTCTCATGTCGATATGCTGCCTAACCAACTGAGTATTTCCAGCATTTTATGCTGTCATTTCACATTTACAGCATCTTCTTGCAGAGGGAAGAGGAAGACACAGAAGAGGAGGAAGCCGAAGAGGAGGAATCAGACGGAAGGATGCATCCCAGACAGCCCCTTTGTGGCCGGGATATCCGGGATGGAATCATCTGCCTGCGGTCCCACTGGCTGGGCAGGCTACCTCTTCTTGTTGGCCCACTGGCTGGGCAGGCTGCATTTCTTGGGTGTGTGAAATGAAGAAGGCGCAAGGGTGGAGTTGTGCTGACGGGAGGGCAGGAAAGCAAGAGGTGCATGCCAGAAGGAGGATAATGTTCGAGAATACCCGCATTTTGTATCCCTTCAGCCCTGCTGTTGGCCAAAGGCTCAACCATGCCCCTGACAAGAATGGCCTGCACCGTCTCCTTCAAGGGGGTGAGGTGAGGCTAGGAATGGGAGATGTGCCTTGTCATTGGTGCAGATTGTTGGTAGGTGAGTGATTGGGGGTTGTGCATTGAGCAGCGTGTGAGGCTAGTGGTGCAGTTGGTAGGAGACGGATTTTGAAGATTCATTCACTGACCTTGACCAGTGGTCTGAGGTCATGAAGCTTCTTTGGGCACTGGAGCCAGGTGGTGGGGGCGACACTGCTGGCAGTGACGGCTTCGGTGATGTACTCCCACATCGTTCTTTCTGGAGGGCCTCCTGGCTCCTGTGGGTAAAGGACCTCTCTTGCAGTGTTGACCCCCTGCACAAAGCTGGAGTGCTGCGTGTGAGACCCTGGGTGCCCCTTCCCTGGCTTGCTGAGCCATTTGTGTTAGTGCTGAGGCAGTTTTCCCATTTGTTGAGGTTAGGAAGGTAATTCAGCTTTAACAGCTGACTATTCATATTTGGAACTTCTTTTAAATGTTGAATATTTCTTAAAAGGCAGAAAGGGCTGAAAAATGTATTGATTCACTGCATTTTATTTTGTATTGCTTCAGTGTGCATGGCCCCTTTAATTCTCAGACCTCTTCATTGCCCACAATTCCTTGCGAGCTCCACAGCTTCGCTCCCATTGGCTGTGGGAAGCTGCAACGCCGGACCTGGACAGGAATTTCGTCCCGGATCCCTCCAACAACACCACTAGGACGGTGTTGCACGGAAGGTGAGCGCTGCGCCACCTATCTCCGTGCCCCCCAGACCAATTTCGCTCGGTTAGCGCTGCGGCCATTTCCAACGGCTGTTAACTGCAGTTGCCAGTGACTTTGCTGGCGAACACGAATTTTTCCCCCTCTATTTCATAACCTCAGGACGTCTCAAAGTGCTTTACCGCCAGGTATTCTGAAATGTAGTCACTGTTGTAATTTAGGAAACACTGCAGCCAATTTGTGCACAGCAAGTTCCACAAACAGCAATGTGATAATGACCATTTAATCTGTTTTTTAGTGATGTTGGTTGAGGGATAAATATTGGCCCAGGAAACCGGGGATAACTCCCCTGCTCTTCTTCGAAAGAGTGCCATTTACGCCCACCTGAGAGAGCTGACTTGGTTTAACGTCTCATCCAAAGGATGACACCTCCGACAGTTCAGCACTCCCTCAGTGCTGCACTGCAGTGTCAGCCTAGATTTTGTGCTCAAGTCCCTGGAAAATGGAACTATGAACCCGCAACCTTCTGACTCAGAGGCGAGAGTGCTACCCATTGAGCCATGGCTGACAGCTAACACCAGCACATAACTTCAAAGAACAGGCTAATATCGCAGCCACACAACAGCATTAACAATGAAAGGGGAAGGAAACTGTCGTGTTATAAATCTGAAGGAAAGGTTTTCAGTCAAGTCATAACCCTGTGCAGCGCCTACTTATCAAATGTGTCAGCTCCAGGCTCATCAGAGAACAGATTAAATATTTACGTGCAGCAAATTAAAAATTCTTCACTACAAAGATGAATAGTTACATTAGAACATGTACCTAAGAGAAGACAATATACCAAGATGACTAGCTAATGTGTTACTGAGAATAAGATGCATTGGCCGGAATTTTAATCGGGAGCTGGTTGGGAGCGGAGGACTAGGAAGCGGTTGGGAAACCCGGGAGAACAGGTTTCCTGCAGGCCCTGCCGAATTTAACGGCAAGGCCTGATTAGCATTTCAAAGGTCTGTGTCCCTCACGCAGCCAGCCAGATGGAGAGGCTGCCTGGCTGCGGGCGGGTAGGCCTGCGGCGCGAGGCCGTAGAGAGGAGGGAGGGAAGGATCGGGTGCGGGCCGGGCGATCAGGGGCTAGAGGAGGGTCGGGGTGAGGGAGAGAGAGGATCGGGGCCAGAGAATCGGTGGGAGCGGGGGGAGGGAAGCATTGGGCCGGAAGTTCGGGGCGGGTGGGGGGGGGGGGGAAGGGGTGAGGGAGGGAAGCTTCGGGGCCGGAGAATTGGCGGGGGGGAGCCCGGGACTGCGATCGGAGGATTCGTGGGCAGGATCGGAGGCCTCGGGGAGGTCTCTGATCACGGGGGGGCGGGTGAGGCGGGGACGTTGGATCCAGCAGGTAAGTGTAAAGGCACTTACCTCCTGGATCGAGCAGTCCTCGCCTTACTTTGGCTGGCGGGTTCTCCAAGGCCTGAGAAACCCGACCAGCCACAGTTAAATTTGAAATGCTGGTTAAATGTGAGGCACGCAGCCTCGTTATAATATTTAAATGGGTGACCCGTCTCCTGAAGGCACGGCCGCCAATGGTGGGGTGATGGAAATCGGGGATGTGCAAGAGGCCAGAATTGGAGGAGCGCAGAGATCTCGGAGGGTTGTGGGGCTGGAGGAGGTTACAGAGATAGGCAGAGGTGAGGCCATGGCGGGATTTGAAAACAAGGATGAGAATTTTAAAATCGAGGAGTTGCTTAACCGAGAGCCAATGTAGGTCAGCGAGCACAGGGGTGATGGGTGCACGGGGCTTGGTGCGAGTTAGGACACAGGTAGCTGAGTTTTGGATGAGCTCAAGTTTACGGAGGGTGGGAGGCGGAAGGCCAGCCAGGAGTGCGTTGGAATAGTCGAGTCTGGAGGTAAGAAAGGCATGGATGAGGGTTTCAGCAGCAGATGAACTGAGGCAGGGGTGGAGACGGGCGATGTCACTGAGGTTGAAATAGGCGGTCTTGGCGATGGAGAGGATTATGGGGTCGGAATCGCAACTCAGAGTCAAATAGGACGCCAAGGTTGCGATCAGACTGGTTCAGCCTCAGAGATGGAGTCGTGGGGAGGGATATTTACAAATCCCGCATGCCCACTTGTTTTTTTGTCAGAGTAGTGGGGCAAAAAAATGATGAAAGGTCATGGTAGGGGCAAAAGAAATCTATCAGCGAGCTGTGCTGCACAGCCATTAAACTGCAAGGAGCCAGAAACTGCAGCAATTTGGGTTGTGATCAGTGGTATCTCTGAGTGGTATATGCAGCCATACTGAGCAGATCAATGATCTGTAACGCAACAGAACAGAGCTGAAAAAGGCCCAAGACAATCATCAAAAGCAAGATTTATGACTTAAAGGATAATTTAAAACTCATAAAGCACGTCCTCGACACTCAATAAAGACACTGTTACCGACAGGAAACCCAGAGCTTTATTAATAATATGGCATGGTGTTTTCACAGAATCTGAAGGTTGGATGGAGGCTCAGCCAGTTGTGACCGTCTACTTGAGTCCTGCTGTGTTCATTTCATACTCATTTCACCGCGTAGCCATTTATCACGCGCTGGATTGGTTTTATGACTCTGTTTGCCTTCATAAACTCTTTAACTGGTCCATCTAACAAAAAAGGATGCGATCAATCTACAAAACGTGCCCGGCTTTCGCTGCTCACCAAAGAACTGAGCCTAATCGAAAAGGACCCGGTCCTGTAAATGAATAGGCGGAGCGGGGGATTAATTACCACTGTTTTATCCGGGGAGTGAGAAACTCCGCTCCCTAGCCACCGACCCCCATTCCCACTCCCCGGCTACCATCTGAGGCTGAACCGATTGCTCGCAACCTCGGCGTCCTACTTGAACTGAGCTCCGGATCCCGTATCCTCACCAAGACCGCCTACTTCCACCGCTGTGATATTGCCCGTCTCCGCCCCTGCCTCAGCTCATCTGCTGCTGAAACCCTCATCCAGGCATTTGTTACCTCCAGACTTGACTATTCCAGCGCTCTCCTGGCCGGCCTCCTGCTTTCCACCCTACGTAAACCCGAGCTCATCCAAAGCTCTGCTGCCCGTATCCTAACTCGCACCAATTCCCACTCACCCATCACCCCTGTGCTCGCTGACCTATATTTGGCTCCCGGTCCTGCAATGCCCCGATTTTAAAATTCTCATCCTTGTGTTCAAATCCCTCATGGCCTCGCTCCTCCCTATCTCTGTGTCCTCCTGCAGCCCTACAACGCTCCGAGAACTCTATGTTCTTCCAACTCTGGCCTTTTGTGCATCCCTGATTTCCTTTGCCCCATCTTTGGCAGCCGTGACTTCAGCTGTCAGGCCCTAAGCTCTGAAATTCCTTCTACCTCTCTTGCCTCCTATAAAACTCTGCTTAAAACCTACCCCTTTGACCAACTGTTTGGTCACTTGTCCAATGACTCCTTCTTTGGCTCGGTGTTCATTTTTGTCTGATTTATGCTCTTGTGAGGTGCCTTAGGACAATTTGCCACGTTAAAGGTGCTGTATAAATGCAAGAAGTTGTTGTTGGAGTGTGGAGGAATCAAGGCTGGAGCAACATTAGTGCTGACAGGCTTATTTTCTCTCCTCTTTCTAATGACTTTCTCCTGAATTATGATAATATTTGCTTTGTCAGGTCCAGGAGCCCGGGAGACAGGACCAGGAGCCTGGGAGAACAGGTCCAGGAGCCCGGGAGAGGCCCAGTGTCGGCAGAAGCCGGTGAGTACTTATACTCACTTTCGCGGGTTTTTTCAGAGGCCTTACCAATCTCGCAGACCGGCGGCGGCGTTCCAGAGCCATGTCACAATTCAAAAAGTGATGCGGGCAAGAGGAAGCAGCTGATTGGATGAGTACGGACAGGTGAGTATTTATACTACTCTATAGTTTGACAGTTAAGATTGATAGTTTATAAAGTTTAGAAGGTCTTAATTTTTGTGGTTATAGTTTCTAAGGTCTCTGTTGTGTAGCGGGGAGTGCTGGTAACCAAGGGCCCTTGAGTATATCATTTAATTGTAGTGTAATTAGTGGTATTGATTTGATTTAATTTAATTTAAATTAATTAAAGGGTAAGTCATGGCAGCACAGCTCGGCCCCGTGGCATGCTCCTCCTGAGCTATGTGGGAAATCAGGGACACTTCCTGTGTCCCTGATGACCATGTGTGCGGGAAGTGTATCCAGCTGCAGCTACTGGCAGACCGTATTGCGGCGCTGGAGCTGCGAATGGATACATACTGGAGCATTCGCGATGCTGAGGACATCGTGGATAGCACGTTTAATGGGTTGGTCACACCGCAGGTAAAGGCTGCACAGGCAGGAAGGGAATGTGTGACCGCCAGGCAGAGTAGTAGGCACAGGCAGGTAGTGCAGGGGTCCCCTGTGGACATCCCCCTCTCAAACAGATATACCACTTTGGGTATTGTTGAGGGAGATGGCTTATCAGGGGAAGGCAGCAGCAGCCAACTTCCTGGCACCATGGGTGGTTCTGCTGCACAGGACAAGAGGAAAAAGAGTGGGAGAGCTATAGTGATAGGGGATTCTATTGTAAGGGGAATAGATAGGCGTTTCTGCGGCCGCAAACGAGACTCCAGGATGGTATGTTGCCTCCCTGGTGCAAGGCTCAAGGATGTCTCGGGGCGGCTGCAGGGCATTCTGGAGGGGGAGGGTGAACAGCCAGTTGTCGTGGTGCATATAGGTACCAATGATATAGGTAAAAAACGGGATGAGATCCTAAAAGCTGAATATAGGGAGTTAGGAGGTAAATTAAAAAATAGGACCTCAAAGGTAGTAATCTCAGGATTGCTACCAGTGCCACATGCTAGTCAGAGTAGAAATAGAAGGATATTTCAGATGAATACGTGGCTAGAGGAATGGTGCAAGGGGGAGGGATTCAAATTCCTGGGACATTGGAACCAGTTCTGGGGGAGGTGGGATCAGTACAAACTGAACGGTTTGCACCTGGGCGGGACCGGGACCGATGTCCTTGGGAGTGTTTACTAGTGCTGTTGGGGGGGGGGGGGTTTAAACTAAAATGGCAGGTGGTTGGGAACCTGTGTAGGGAGACAGAGGAAAGGGAAGCAAGGATAGAAACAAAAGACAGGAAGGAGAAAAGCAAAAGTGGAAGGCAGAGAAATCAAGGGTGTAAATCAAACAGGGCTACAGTAAATAATAATTCTAAAAGGACTAAGAGTGTTAAAAAAACAAGCCTGAAGGCTTTGTGTCTTAATGCGAGGAGCATTCGTAATAAGGTGGATGAATTAGCTGTGTAAATAGATGTAAACGGATATGATATAATTGGTATTACGGAGACATGGCTCCAGGGTGACCAAGGCTGGGAATTCAACATCCAGGGGTATTCAATATTCAGGAAGGACAGGCAAAAAGGAAAAGGAGGTGGGGTAGCATTGCTGGTTAAAGAGGAGATTAACACAATAGTAAGGAAGGATATTAGCTCTGATGATGTGGAATCTGTATGGGTAGAGCTGAGAAATACCAAGGGCAGAAAACATTAGTGGGAGTTGTATACAGACCTCCAAACAGTAATGCTGAGGTTGGGGATGGCATTAAACGGGAAATTAGAGACGCGTGCAATAAGGGCACAGCAGTTATCATGGGTGAGTTTAATCTACATATAGATTGGGCTAACCAAATTAGTAACAATACTGTGGAGGAGGAATTCCTGGAGTGTATACGGGATGGTTTCCTGGACCAATATGTCAAGGAACCAACTAGAGATCAGGCCATCTTAGACTGGGTATTATGTAATGAGAAAGGATTAATTAGAAATCTTGTTGTGCGAGGCCCCTTGGGGAGGAGCGATCATAATATGATAGAATTCATCATTAAGATGGAGAGTGAAGTAGTTGACTCAGAGACTAGGGTCCTGAATTTAAATAAAGGAAACTATGATGGTATGAGGCGCAAATTGGCTAGGATGGATTGGGGAGCGTTACTTAAAGGGTTGACGGTGGATAGGCAACGGCAAACATTTAAAGATCGCATGGATGAACTACAGAATTTGTTCATCCCTGTTTGGCATAAAAATAAAACAAAAAAGGTGACTCAACCGTGGCTAACAAGGGAAATTAGGGATAGCATAAGATCCAAGGAGAGGACATATAAATTGTCCAGAAAAAGCAGCAAACCTGAGGATTGGGAGCAGTTTAGGATTCAGCAAAGGAGGACAAAGGAATTAATTAAGAGGGGGAAAATAGAGTATGAGAGTAAGCTTGCACGGAACATAAAAACTGACTGTAAAAGCTTCTATAGATATGTGAAGAGAAAAAGATTGGTGAAGTCAAGCGTAGGTCCCTTGCAGTCAGAATCTGGGGAATTTAGAATGGGGAACCAAGAAATGGCAGACCAATTAAATACATACTTTGGTTCTGTCTTCACAAAGGAGGACACAAATAACCTCCCAGTGATGTCGGGGAACATAGGGTCTAGTGAGAGGGAGGAATTGAATGAAATCAGTATTTGTAGGGAAATGGTGTTAGGGAAATTGATGAGATTGAAGGCTGATAAGTCCCCAGGGCCTGATAATCTACATCCTAGGGTACTTAAGGAAGTGGCCCTATAAATAGTAGATGCATTGCTGGTCATCTTCCAAAATTATATAGACTCTGGAACAGTTCCCATGGATTGGAGGGTAGCTAATGTAACCCCACTATTTAAAAAAGGTGGTCGAGATAAAACGGGGAATTATAGACCGGTAAGCCTGACATCGGTAGTGGGGAAAATGCTAGAGTCCATTATAAAAGATGTAATAGCAGAGCACTTGGAAAACAGTGACAGGATCGGACAAAGTCAACATGGATTTACCAAAGGTAAATCATGCTTGACTAATCTACTGGAATTTTTTGAGGTTGTAACTGGTAGGATAGATAAGGGAGAACCAGTGGATGTGGTGTATTTGGACTTTCAGAAGGCTTTCGATAAGGTCCCGCATAAGAGATTAGCGTGCAAAGTTAAAGCACATGGGATTGGGGGGTAAGGTACTGATTTGGATAGAGAACTGGTTGGCAGACAGGAAGCAAAGAGTTGGAATAAACGGGTCTTTTTCCGAGTGGCAGGCAGTGACTAGTGGGGTACCGCAGGGATCGGTGCTAGGACCCCAGCTATTCACAATATATATTGATGATCTAGATGAGGGAACTAGATGTAATATTTCCAAGTTTGCAGACGACACAAAGCTGGGTGGGCGTGTGTGCTGTGAGGAGGATGCAGAGAAACTCCAGTATGATTTGGACAGGTTGGGTGATTGGGCAGATGCATGGCAGATCAATATAATGTGGATAAATGCGAGGTTATCCACTTTGGTGGCAAAAACAGGAAGACAGATTATTATCTGAACGGCAATAGATTGGGAAAAGGGGAAGTGCAACGAGACCTGGGAGTCCTTGTGCACCAGTCACTGAAGGTAAGCATGCAGGTGCAGCAGGCGGTAAAGAAGGCAAATGGTATGTTGGCCTTCATAGCGAGAGGATTCGAGCACAGGAGCAAGGATGTCTTGCTGCAGTTGTACAGGGCCTTGGTGAGACCACCCCTTGAGTATTGTGTGCAGTTTTGGTCACCTTATCTGAGGATGGATTTTCTTGCCATGGAGGGAGTGCAGTGAAAATTCACCAGACTGATACCTGGGATGGCAGGAATGACGTATGAAGAGAGATTGGATCAATTAGGCTTATATTCGCTAGACTTTAGAAGAATGAGATGGGATCTCATTGAAACTTATAAAATTCTAACAGGACTAGACAGACTAGATGCAGGAAGGATGTTCCCGATGGCGGGGGAGTCCAGAACCAGGGGTCACAGTCTAAGGATAAGGGGTAAGCCATTTAGGACTGAGATGAGGAGGAATTTCTTCACCCAGAGAGTGGGGAACCTGTGGAATTCTCTACCACAGAAGGCAGTTGAGGCCAATTCATTAAATAGATTCAAGAAGGAGATAGATATATTTCTTAAGGTTAAAGGGATCAAGGGATATGGGGAGAAAGCAGGGACAGGGTACTGAATTTGGATGATCAGCCATGATCTCATTAAATGGCGGAACATGCTCGAGGGGCCGAATGGCCTGCTGCTGCTCCTATCTTCTATGTTTCTATGTTTGTGGATGAGACGTCAAACCAAGGCCCCGTCAGTCCTCTCAGGTGGACATAAAAGGTCCCACGACCACTATTTCGAAGAAGAGCAGGGCAGTTCTCCCAGGGCCAATATTTAATCCCTCAATCAACATCAGTAAAACAGATTATCTGATCATTATCATATTGCTGTTTGTAGGATCTTGCTGTGCGCAAATTGGCTACCGCATTTCCTACATTACAACAGTGATTTTGAAAGTATTATTGGCTGTAAAAGTCCTGAGGTTGTGAAAGGCGCTATATAAATACAAGTTCTTTCTTTATTGCCCATAGCTAGTTTCCCCTGACACAACTGTGAGGCTTGCTAGGCCACTTCAGCGAGCAGTTAGGAGTCAATCATTTTTGGTGTGGGACTGGAGTCACATATAGGCCAGACCAGGTAAGGGCGGCAGGTTTCCTTCCCGAAAAGGACATTCCTACATCCGGTTGGGTTCTGACGACACTCCAAAAATCTTCATGGTCACTTTTACTTTATTTCCAGATTTTTTTTTTAAACTGAATTGAAATTCTCAAAGTTGCCACACTGGGATTTGAACTCACGTTGTAACTGGATTGTTAAGCCAGGCCTCTGGATTACCAGTCCGGTGACATAACATAGTTTGTAGCCTTGCTCCCACCGCTGGGCTGAGATCTGCAGAGGATCAGACCTGGACCTTCCTGAGAGCCACAGCTCAGCCTTACCCATCAGGAGAGCTAAACAGTTCCAACCTCATCTTATTACAGAAATGTAAAATCTACTAATACATCGACTAATTACAATCCATCACACTTCCACAACAATATTTTTCGGAGTGGTTATGTGACAAAGACTTCCAAGCTAGCTTGTGACAGGTTTAACGAAGAAATGATTAATTGCGTATAATGGCCAGTATTTAAAACTTGCATCAATGATTTCCAAATCACATTAGCATTAACAACACAATGTATACATTATTTAAATAAATTGGATTGTCCCAGAAAGTCAATAGACCCCATTCTTTGGGCAAAAATGACTTTGGGCATAATAACGAGTTGATTTATTCGCCTAAAGAAGATGAATGACTCAATCTTCTCTTTTCAGTGTTGGGGGGAAACTAGCTTTCAACAATGGTAAGTAATATTGATTTTGCAATATCTAAATTATACGTTATTCTTCTCGAAACGTCTATTTCAAACACAGACAGGCAATATAAATTGCAGGCTCCTGTTCTTCGACAGCTGCTAACGCTGGACAGTAATTATGACTTTTTATTTACTGTTTGTGGGATTTTGCTGGGCGCAACTTGGCTGCCACGTTTCCTGAATTACAACAGTGACTACGCTTCAAAAGTACTTCATTGGCTGTGAAGCCCTTCGGAATGTCCTGAGGTCGTGAACGACACTATATAAAGGCACGTTCTTTCTTTCTTGCTTCTGATGCTCCCTATAGTTGAATAGTCTGCCTCACTGTCTAGGTTCGCATGTGAACAATGATCATTTGAGTGTTCACGATATAATACCCTGGGAAAAATTCAATGGCTGCCGGGAAGAGAAGTAGTGTAGTGTCTGTGTTATTGGATTAGTAATCCAGAGACCATGGGAAGACTTTTAAACCCCCCCCACCCCCAGGACGGGTGTGCGAGGGGCTGGCAGACGTCGATCAAAATTTTTCAAATCTGAAACTTGACCCCACCCCGCCTCCAATGCACCCACTTCCGGTTTTCACGGAGGCGGGGTGGGGGATGGGCGACTTACCAGCTCTCCAGAGGCAGGTCAGTTATTTAAATATGTTAATGAGGCTACGTGCTTCAAACTGTAACAGACTTTTAAATTTAACGCCTCCAGCACCGGTTTCCCAGGGTTCGGGAAACCCGGCAGCTGGAGGTAGGCGAGAACAGCCGGATCCAGCAGGCAAGTACCTTTCCAGCACTGCTTGTGGGCCAGGAGGAGCAGGCGTGCTTCCGCCCGGCCCCTGGAGCTTACCTGCTTCCCTCCCCACGATCCGACGACCACCGCCTCCCTCCCCACCCCCCACGATCCGAAGCCCCCACGACCCGCGATCTCTTCAACACCCAACCCACGATCTCCCCCAAACCCGCGATCTCTTCAACACCCCAACCCACGATCTCTTCAACACCCCAACCCACGATCTCCCCCAAACCCGAGATCTACTCAACACCCCAACCCACGATCTCCCCCAAACCCGCGATCTCTTGAACACCCCAACACACGATCTCTTCAACACCCCAACCCACGATCTCCCCCAAACCCGCGATCTCTTCAATCTGGCCTGCTGCCGGCCAGGAAACGGAGAAAACAAATTCAAATGAGGTCCTGCCCATAAATTCAGCAGGACCTCCGCGTTACCCACAGTTCCGTGTTTCCCGGCCACTTCAACACCACCTTCCCCGCCACCCCGTAAATATCGGGGCCCATGAGTTCAATTCTCATTAGGGTAGTTTGAGAATTTGAATTCAGTTAAAAATATTTAGAATTAAGAGATGTCAAATTATTATAAAGACTCAACTTGTTCACTGGTCCTTAAGGTAGGGAATAGCTTGCCCCTCAGTTGTATTAAGCTGCTGCCAAGAATAAAACTCACACTTTGCCACAGGGACTGCTATGATTTAAAAAAATTCATTCTAGTGGTGTGGGTGTCGCTGGCAAGGCCGACATTTATTGCCCATCCCTAACTGCCCTTTGAGAAGGTGGTGGTGAGCCACCTTCTTGAACCGCTGCAGTCAGTGTGGTGAAGGTACTCCCATAATGCTGTTAGGGAGGGAGTTCCAGGATTTTGACCCAGCAACGATGAAGGATCGGCGATATACTTCCAAGTCAGGATGGTGTGTGACTTGGAGGGGAACTTGCAGGTGATGGTGTTCCCATACGCCTGCTGCCCTTGCCCTTCTAGGTGGCAGAGGTCGCGGAATTGGGAGGCACTGTCGAAGAAACCTTGGCGAGTTGCTGCAGTGCATCTTGTAGAGGGCACACACTGCAGCCACAGTGCGCCGGTGGTGGAGGGAGTGAATGTTTAAGGTGGCGGATGGACTGCCGATCACGTGGACTGCTTTGTCCTGGATGGTGGAGAGACTTTGGGGAGTCAGGAGGTGAGTCACTCGCTGCAGAAAACCCAGCCTCAGGTTTAAGAAGAAGGTCCAACACTGCCTTCTCAGGGCAGCTAGGAATGGGCAATAAATGCCGGCCTTGCCAGTGATGCCCACGTCACCAGAATGAATTAAAATAAAACTAAAATACGAACATTATTAAAACCTTCACTGGTCTGTTAACTCCTTTGGATTCCCAGAAGAGCAATTTTCCACTTGATTTGCCGACGATTCCGTGCCAGATTTTCATTATTGCTGCTTTCATCACCTTTTCACCCGCCAGATGTCCTTCGGATGAAATATTTAATATCAACGAGAGGAATAGCGCTCCCAACCCAAATAAAAACTGGCCGTTTATAACAAAAATAATGCCAAACTCACCCCTTGAAATAGTAAAGAAGAAAAAAAGCAACACTTTTCTGGGAACTAACCCAAAAAGAATTACCTCATGAGAATTTGAAAAGGTTTTTATGTTCTTTTCGTTTAATCGAATCTGAACAAAGTGAATTAAAATGCTTCTTTTGTGACTGGGCATTTTTTTAAGCTGACTCGAGGTGCTTTGAGCGTGCTCTGCCTTCAGGACAGTTAACAAATAAACAACTGCTATTTATAATTTCAAGGCCACACTAACAAAATCTTCCCAAAAGGAAACTAAAGAAAGGAACGCGCTTCCTTTTTGCTAGCACCTTACCGGGCTTTCTCACAACGCCCCCAGAGCGCCTCACGCACAATAATTACTTTTAAGAGGAGTGACTGTGGGTGAAAGCAGCAGCCATTTGGCACACAGCAAGATCTCATAAACAGCAATGGGAATCAGTGACCAGTTTTGAGGGAGGAATATTGGCTGAGACACTGGAGATCTCCCCTGCTCTTCTTCAAATAGTGCCGTGGGATCATTCCCATCCAATGAAAAGAGGCCTGTCTTAACCAAAGGGTGAAACATCTAAAGAAAGAAAGGCTTCCATTTATATAGAGCTTTTCAAGACCTCAGGACGCTTTACAGCCAATGAAGTACTTTTGAAGGGCAGTCATTGTTGTAATGTAGGAAAATGCAGCAGGCGATTTGCGCACAGCAAGCTCCCACAGACTGCAACGTGATAATGACCAGATAATCTGTTTTAGTTATGTTGGTTGAGGGACAAACGTTGGCCAGGACACCAGGGATAACTTCCTTGCTCTTCTTCAAAATAGTGCCATCGGATCTTTTACATCCACCTGAGAGGGCAGACGGGGCTTGGGTTTAGTGTCTCATCCGAGAGGTGGCACCTCCGACAGTGCAGCACTCCCTCAGTGCTGGTGTATCAGCCTAGATTTGGTGCTCAAGAGAGGGACTTAAACCCACAGCCTCCTGACTCAGAGGCGAGAGAGTGCTACCAACTGAGCCATCCATGGTTTACACTTCTCTAACGATGCCGTTCTCCCTCAGCAGTGAGGAGTCAGGCTCAAGGGCTGTTCATAAAAGCCAGAGGAATCCCTCCCTCAGTACGATCAACTGCTAAGAGCTGCCTGAGAAGACGAATTACCTGTAATTTATGGCCAGCTAAATCAATTTCTCTTCAGAGTGTCTCGCAAATTAGTTCTGAATTCTCCTTCTGATTGTTATGGTTTGCCCAGGGGTGCAACATTAGGGCTGCTTAGTGAGTGTTTGTTCCTTATTAGTCTCAATAATGAGTTGAGAAATCTGGGTCACAACCGTGCAACTATTTGGTGTCACTCTCAACTCTGTGTTTTGTACAAAGCAAGGAAAGAGAGACGAACTGGTATTTATATAATGACCTGTCCCTGGTACAACGTCCAGGATCAGTGGAACCAAAGATAGCTCCCACCCGCTCCCGCTCACTTCCTTTTAATCATTCTGCAACTCCTGACTGAAATTAACGAACCTTTTTTGAATGTCACAGAATCATACAGCACAGAAGGAGGCCATTCGGCCCATCGGGCCTGTGCCGGCTCTTTGAAAGAGCCGTCCAATTAGACCCACTCCCCCTGCTCTTTCCCCGTAGCACTGCAACATTTTCTCCTTCAAGTATATATCTGATTTCCTTTTGAAAGTTATTATTGATTCTGCTTCCATCATCCTTTCAGGCAGTGCATTCCACTGAGGTGGGCCTGGTTAAAAATAATCTGTCGACCTGAATTTGAGATTGAGCTTTGGTAAGGAATGTTGCTGGAAATGTTGAAACACTGCAGGAGATTTCTAAAAATCTCCCTGAAACAATCATAAAAACAGCTTGAGGAGCTCATTGTTAGTAAAGTTTAGTGCCAAAAAAAATCAGAAATGGAGAAAGGAATGGGTTTTCTTTTATATAGCGTATTTCACATCCTCAGGAATGTGGGAAAACACAGCAGCCAATTTGTGCACAGCAAGGTTCCACAAACAGCAATGAGATGATAAGCTACACTTGGAGTTGGAGCCAGTTCGCTTCGGGTTGGAGGTCTGTGAAGCGCTTTGGGACGTCCTGAGGTCATGAAAAGCGTTATATAAATGTAACTTCATTCTTTAGCTCACTTTCTGTGTTTACAGAAAAGTCGCAACACACACTATTCCCACTGTGCCTGGATGACATGCCTAAGTGTCATACTTGGGTGTCACGGCTGATGTTCGCTTTAAGCAACATGAAGATAACAGAAATAACTGAGGAGAGAAGCACTTGTCTGTGGGAGATCCACTAGTGTATTGATCCGATGAAAAACTACAGGTTGAGTTTCACTACACATACACAGCCTGCCTTAAGGTTCAGTTTGTGAAATCAATGACCTATTGAACCGTGACATTTTAAAAAGAAATAAGGTTGAGCCCCTCATTAACAGCAAGCCATTGTGTGCCAAGATCGTTTCTCCATTAAAACGAATTTAATAAGAGTTCTCACATATCTACAACTAATTATTACTGTACTGCACTTTAAGTATGACGTGTTTTCGATCATACACAGTAGCGATGTGATTATTACATTTTTAATCAGTTAGTCAGAACCAATGCGTGAATATTAGATTAATTCATTAATTATACAATAATTCTTTTCTCCCTGTTGTCCATGCCTTTGATACCGCTTTACATTCAAAGTCATCCAGACTCCACAAGCAGTTCGAATCACAGAATCTTACAGCACAGAAGGAGGCCATTCGGCCCGTTGTGCCTGTGCCGGCTCTTTGAAAGAGCTCTCCAATCAGTCCCACTCCCCCTGCTCTTTCCCCATAGCCCTGCAAATGTTTCCTTTTCCAACTCCCTTTTCAAAGTTACTATTGAATCTGCTTTCGCCACCCTTTCAGGCAGTGTGTTCCAGATCACAACAAGTCGCTGCGTAAAAAAAATTCTCCCCATCTCCCCTCTGGTTCTTTTGCCAATGATCTTAAATTCGTGTCCTCTGGTTACCGACCCTCCTGCCAGTGGAAACAGTTTCTCACTATTTACTCTATCAAAACCCTTTATATTGGATATATTGTTGATTCAGTCATGCATGATGAAATCAAACAGTTTAATCTGGCCTGTTGGATAATGAGACATTTCTGATGTTGGCAGTTAGCACGATCTTCTTGGGATTACGTTAAGTTGGCATCCAAAGGCCAGCAGATGTAAACGGGATCTCGTTGGGTCAGGTTGGCTCTGAGATGGCGCTCCTGGTGACGGAATTTCTGTGACAATGTGCCAACCGGGCTGGTTGGCAGTGCTCCAGGGTGCCTTTGATTGACCAACCAACTTTACTCATTGACAGGACCTGAAGCGAGGTGTGCATCGCTGGGAGCTGGGAGTCGTCTAACTCAGCTCCGTCCTGGGGGGGGGAGGGTTGTCCTACTTAGATGAGCAGTGGGAAATTTACCAGTGCTCTATGTTGCTAAGAGGTGCGATTCTGGGCTGGTTAATCTCCAGCACTAGCCCTATGCACTTGAAGGTCCCTACCCTTTGGCGTTTTACTAACCTGTACCTCAGTTCTCTGGGCTTATCGTAAGTTGGGTGTGTCCCTGTGGGGAGAGACTGTGCACCACAAATTGGGCAAGTAGTAACTCTGCTCATGCAGGATTTCTTGCGACTAGAGCATGGTAATGAGCTACCACATGTATCAACTTGACTCAGTTGGTAGTACGCTCACATCTCAGTCAGAAGGCTGTGGTTTCACACCCCACTTGAGCCCATAACTTTGGCTCACCCTTCAAAAAAAAAGAAAAAGTCTTGCATTTATACAACGTCTTTGGGGAGCTGATGATAACCTACATGTGGTCTCCCTGTGTGCGCTAGTTCACCAAGAACTTGGCAGCTAATGTCATCAAGAAGACGACCGAACGCCTGAAAGCGGCCTCCCAGTCTGAAAAGCAAGAAAGCATCAAGCATGTCAAGAAACGGTCCCTTTCAGGACCAATCAACCAAGATAATTGGCCCAGCACTCCGCATTTATCAACTCAACGTTGAAGGCCTATCTAGAGCGAAGTGTGAGGTCTTGTCAAGAGAACTTAGAACGCAAATGATCGACGTTCTTGCCCTCCAAAAAAATCCACCGACCTGAACCCAACCTATACCGGTTGCAGATTCGTGGATTCCACATGATCGCGTGCCGATACCACGCGACATACGATATGGCCACATACGTCTGAGCCGACCTAATTGCCGAAAGTGAAGAAATCTCGCTGGCAGACAGCTCACCGTTTTCCATCATATTCAGAGTGGGCAAACCGACCTTTGTGAACGTCGACAAGCCGCCGACAGAGACATGGCCAACCATCGCCCTACCAACCGCTAACCACCCAGCGATTTCAACAGCCACCACTACCTGTGGGGCTACCAAAACGCAGACCGAGCGGGCGAACAACTAGAAGACTGGGCGCTGGCCTCTGATATCCATCTCGTCTACGATGCCAAACAGCCAGGCACCTTTTTTGCTGCCCGCTGGCGGAAGGAATACTCACCGGACCCTCTGTTTCATGAACGGTGACAGCAAAGGATGGCTGCTCACCAGCTCCCGAAAGATTCTTAAGAATCTCCCCCACTCACAACACCGACCCAGCATCGTGCACATGTAGGGATCGAGGTGCCGATAGTCGTATCAGGTCCCAAAACCAAGATGGAACTTCCGTAAGGCTTCATGGCCCACCTTCACGAGCACTGTCGAGGACACAATCCAGAGAATACCGCCGTCCCCAAACAACTGCGACCGTTTTGCTCGACTGCTGATAGTGGAGGCCGCCAGAAGCATCCTGCGCGGCTACAGGAAAGAATACGTGCCACGCTGGTCCCAGGAGAGCGAGAGACTGCTGGCACAGTTCAATGCCACTCAAGACCCGGACACAGCAGCAGCACTTATGGATTCCCTTGATGCAGGCGACTAGCGAGATGGCAAGAAACCACTGAAAACCTGGATTTCTCACACTCCAGCAGCCTCACTGCCCCCACGTGAGGCGCCAAAGATCGGTGCAGATGCGGCCTGCCTCCTAATCAACTCAAAGGTAACGACTACCGCCGAAAACAAACGCAGAGTGAAAAAGCTGCTTCAACTCTCTCTGCAAAAAGCCATTCCGCACACCACCTTTTCGGCGGCCTTCGCCACAGAAGAGGTGGACGCAGCGCTGACAGCCACCAAGTCTGGGAAGGCAGACGGGTTCGACGGTATCGACCCAGAATTTCTCAAGAACCAGGGCCCAAATGGACGGATGTGGCTTGCCAAACCGGCCGTCAGCATCCTTGACACTGGGATAATCCCAGAAGTTCGGCGCCATTCCAAAGTTGTTGCCATCCTAAAGCCAGGAAAACCTGCCAATGATCCCAAAGGCTACCGCCCCATCGCCATTCTGTCTACGGTCTACAAGGTGGTCGAACGGCTCGTCCTTCACTGGATAAAACCGGCTTTAGAAGCCGTCCCTCCCAAACGAGCAGGCGGGCTTCAGAGAGGGAAGAAGCTGCTCTGACCAGGTCCTTGCACTCACTACCAACATGAGGCAGGGTTCCAGAAGCAGCTGAAGACCGGAGCTGCCTTCATAGACGTGTCATCGGCATACGACACTGTCTGGCGTGAAGGTCTGCGACTGAAGCTTTCAATAATCATCCAAAGCCGCAAGACTCTCAGGCTTATCAACACCCTAACGAGCAACCGTTAGTTCCGCGTCTACCTTGGTGACAAGACCAGCCGAACACGGACGCTCAACAACGGTCTACCGCAGGGGTCGGTGCTCACGCCGGCCTTTCTCAACATCTATGCGGCGGACATGCCCTGCACAAAATCCCGGAGTTTACATATGCCGATGACATAGCACTGCTGACGCAGGCATCAACACTAGAGGAAGCAAGTAGGACGCAAACAAGCGACCTGGACCTACTGGAACGCTACTTCTGGACCTGCCGCCTCCGTTCCCATCCAGAGAAGACAGTTGTGTCAGTGTTCTGTGTCGGCGTTCCACCTGAACAACAACACCGCCGGGAAAGAACTCAACGTTTCATTCTGCGGAAGGCGACTTACCCATGAATCCCATCCAAAATCCCTGGGCGTCACCCTGGACAGGACCATCACCCGTCGGCCTCATCTCACCAACACACGCCAAAAAGTAAAAAACCAGGGTGAACCTGGTCTGGAAACTCACTGGAACGTCATGGGGAGCACAGCCAGAACACTTCACACCGCAACAGTGGCCCTAGTCTACTCTGCTGCAGAATACTGCACTGCCTCATGGTCCTGCAGCCACCACACAAAGATCGTGGACGAGCAGCTAAAGGCCGCCATGAGGAGGGTGTCAGGGAGGCTCAAGTCCACTCCAACTGAGTGGCTCCCGGTGCTGTCCCACATTGCCCCGCCCACCATTCGCCGCGACACCACCGTGCTCCGTGAGATGAAAAAAATCATGAGCAACACCAACCTTCCCGTTCACCAAGACTTGGAAACCCACCACGAAAGCACTTAAAATCGCGCTGGCCATTCTGGGAAACAGCAACCAATATTCATGCAGCTGGTATCGACCCACTATCCAGAAGGATGGAATCGTGGGACGCACGCATCATAAAGAACCAACACCTCATCGCTGACCCAACAGCAGAGGTCCCTGGCGTCGACCTCCCTCGAAGACAGTGGACAGGCTCAACCCAATCCGCGCAGGGCATGGGCGATGCGGCCACCTGCTCCACCAGTGGAAGATGAGGGACGACCCGAAGTACAACTGTGGCAGTGAGTCCCAGACCATGGAACACATCACCTCAACCTGCCCACTGAGATCTGTCGCGGGAGGCACCTCATTTCTCCACTCAGCATTTCAGGAGGCCATTGAATGGAGAGCCAAACTAGACATCCCATTATAACCTTTTCCCGTCATACCAAACAACAACAACATAGCGCCTTTCATGACCTCAGGATGTCCCAAGCATTTACGGCCAATGAGATACATTTTGAAGAGTAGTCACTGTTATAATGTACGAAACGCAGCAGCCAATTTGCACACAGCAAGCTCCCACAAACAATAAGAAATAAATACAAAAGCAAAATACTGCGGATGCTGGAAATCTGAAATAAAAACAGGTCGATGACCCTTCGTCAGAACTGGAAAAAGCTGGAGATGAAACTTGTCAGAATTGGCGAAGGGTCATCGACCTGAAACGTTAACTCTGTTTCTCTCTCTACAGATGCTGCCTGACCTGCTGAGTATTTCCAACATTTTCTGTTGTTAATAAGAAATAAATGATCGATATGTTTTTTGAGGTGTTGGTTAAGGGACAAATGTTGGCCAGGACACCAGGAGAACTCCCCTGCTCTTCTTTGAATTAGTGCCTTGGGATCTTTTACATCCACCTATGAGGGCAGACAAGGCCTCAGTTTAATGTCTCATCCGAAAGACAGCACCTCCGACATTGCAGCACTCCCTCAGTACTGCACTGGAGTGTCAGCCTAGATTATGGGCTCAAGTCTCTGGAGTGGGACTTGCACCCATAAACCTTCTGAGTCAGAGATGAGAGTGCTACCACGGAGCCAATGCAATATTGAGGGAGTGCTGCATTGCCAGAGGTTCAATGCTTTGGATGGGGCGTTAAACCTGTTCTGCCGATACCAATGGATGCTAATGATGCTATGGCATCATTATTTAAAGAAGAGCAAGGAGTTGTCTCGGCCAATTCAGCCCCATATAACCCTCACCTAACACTGCCAAAAAAAATGGATTAATTGGTCATGCATCTGATTGAGGTTTGTGGGATCTTGCTGTGTGCAAAGTGGCTGCAAGTTTTTCCTCATAACAATAGTCACTGCACGTAAAAAAAAGAAATGATTCATTGCCTGTAAAACACATTGAACTGTGAGTTGTGAGAGGATGCTGTATAAGTGGAAATCATTCCTTCCTTTTCAGATACACAGCTGACCAAAGGTATTTCAGCATAAATAAAACTGACAGCTTGAATATAAGATACATAATAAGGACATGCTTGTTGTGGAGCTCTTGGATAACTAGGACAGATCATTTTGTACAGGGAATGTCTTTGCTGTCTCAGTGGATCATTTTAATCAGAGTCGCCTCCACCAAAAGCGACCGTAGGAGAACTTGTATTTTGTAATAGTGACTTTCTTGGCCTAAGGACGTCCTGAAGTGCTTCACAGCCAATTAATTATTTTTGGTGGCAGCCAATCTGTGCACAGCAAGGTCCCACATACAGCAAATCAGATAAATAACCAACTAATCTGCATTCGGTTAGCCATGATCATCTTAGCTGAGGTCTGCCCAACTTTCACTGCAAAGTAGACGCTGGTCATTGAAGGCCTTGCTTGTACCTGGGGCCCATAGACCTCTCAACTACTTGGTATCCATGGAACCTTAACCCATAGGTTAACGGCCAGGGTCTACTTTACAGTGAAGTTGGGCAGATGTCGTTGCACCCCCATGTCCCTCTGCTCTTGCAGCCCCCACAAAATAGTATCATTTACATTATACTGCCTCTCCAAGTTGATTCTCCCAAACCTCACACTTATCCACATTAAATTGCATCTGCCATGTGTCTGCCCATTTCACCAGGCTGTCTATGTACTCCTGAAGTCTGCTACTATCCTCCTCACTATTTACTACATTGCCAAGTTTTGTATCATCCGCAAACTTCGAAATTGTACTACCTATACCCAAGTCTAGGTCATTTATGTATATAACAAGAAAAGCAATGGTCCTAACACCGATCACTGGGGGACTCCACTGCATACTTCTCCCCAGTCAGAAAAACAACTGTTCACCACTACTGTCGCCCTCCTATCTTTTAGTCAATTACGTACCCAGGTTACCATCGCCCCTTTAATCCCATGCGTTTCTATTTTCCGCATAAGTCTGTTATGTGGTACTTTATCAAATGTCTTTTGAAAGCCCATATATATAACAGCTACTGCACTACCTTCATTAACCCTCTCTGTTCCTTCATCAAAGAACTCAATCAGGTTAGTCAGGCACAATTTGCCTTGAACAAATCCGTGCTTGCTGTTCCTTATTAACCCATGCTTCTCCAAGTGAGATTTAATTTTGTCCTTGACAATGGTCTCTAGTAGTTTTCCCACCATTGACATTAGACTGACTGGTCTGTAGTTACCAGGTTTATCTCTCTCCCCTTTTTTGAATAGGGGTGTAACATTTACAATCCTCTAGTCCTCTGCCACTACTCCAATATCCAAGGAGGATTGAAAGAGTGTCTTCAGAGCTTCTGCTATCTCCACCCTTGCTTCCCTCAGCAACCTAGGATGCATCATAGAGTCATAGAGTCATAACGGCACAGAAGGGGGCCATTCGGCCCATCGAGTCCATGCCGGCTCTCTGTAGAGCAATCCAGTCAGTCCCATTCCCCCGTTCTATCCCCGTAGCCCTGCAAGTTTATTTCCTTCAAGTGCTTATCCAGTCTCCCCTTGAAAACATTGAGTGTCTCCGCTTCCACCACTTCCGTCGGCAGCGAGTTCCAGGTCCTCACCACTCGCTGCGTAAAAAAGTTTTCCCTCACGTCCCCCCTGCATCTCTTGCCCAAAACCTTAAATCTGTGTCCCCTAGTCCTTGTACCATCAACTAGAGGGAACAGCCTTTCCGCGTCTAGCCTATCCAAACCCGTCATAATCTTGTACACCTCTATCAAATCACCCCTCAACCTCCTTTGCTCTAATGAAAACAAATCCAGCTTCTCCAACCTGTCCTTGTAGCTAAGATCCCCCATCCCCGGAACCATTCTGGTAAATCTCCTCTGCACCCTCTCAAGGGCCTTCACATCCTTCCTAAAGTGTGGTGACCAGAACTGGACGCAATACTCCAGTTGTGGCCTAACCAGCGCTTTATAAAGATTCAGCATAACTTCTCTACTTTTGTACTCAATACCAAGATCCCATATGCTTTGCTAACCACTCTCTCAATATGTCCTGCCACCTTCAGGGACCTATGCACATTAGCTCCCAGGTCCCTCTGTCCCTACACACTCTTTAAAACTGTGCCATTAAGTGTATATTGCCTCTCCCTGTTCCTTCTGCCAAAATGCATCACCTCACACTTCTCTGTATTAAATTCCATCTGCCACTTGTCTGCCCATTCTGCTAGCCTTTCTATGTCCTGTTGCAGTCGATTGGTATCATCCTCACTGTTTGCCACATCCCCAAGTTTGGTGTCATCGGCAAATTTAGAAATTCTACTCTGTATTCCAATATCCAGGTCATTTATATATATCAAAAAAAGCAGTGGCCCCAGCACTGACCCTTGGGGAACACCACTGTCTACCATCCTCCAGTCTGAAAAACAGCCATTTACCACAACTCGCTGTTTTCTGTCCTTAAGCCAATTCCTTATCCAAGCTGCCACTAACCCACCTATTCCCTGAGCCTCAATTTTGTTAACCAGCCTTCTATGTGGTACTTTGTCAAATGCCTTCCGAAAATCCATGTAGACAACATACATTGCATTCCCTTCATCAATCCTCTCTGTTACTTTATCAAAAAATTCAATTAGATTAGTCAAACATGATCTGCCTTTTACAAATCCATGTTGGCTCTCCTTAATTAGCTTAAACCTCTCTAAGTGCCTGTTAATTTTTTCCTTGATTATTGTTTCTAAAACTTTACCCACCTCTGATGTTAAACTGAACGGCCTGTACTTACTAGGATTGTCTTCACACCCTTTCTTGAACAATGGTGTCACATTTGCCACTTTCCAAAACTCAGGCCCCTCCCCCACATCTAGGGAAGATTGGAAAATTATGGCAAGCCCTTCCGCTATCTCCTCCCCCAATTCCCTTAGCAACCTGGGATGCAAGCCATCTGGACCAGGCGACTTGTCCACTCTAAGCATACCCAGCCTTTCTAGTACATCCTGTCGATCAATGTTCACCCCTTCCATTGCTTCTACCTTTTCCACTTCTACCAATATTTTGTCAGCATCCACCTCCTTAGTAAACACCGATACAAAATACTCATTGAGTATTGTAGCCTTGCCCTGCATCTCTAAGCATACATCACCTTCTTTGTCTCTAATAGGCCCCACCTGCCTCTTACTTCCCGCTTACTGTTTACATGCCGGTAGAAGATTTTTAGGTTCCCTTTTATGTTAACCGCCATTCTACTCTCATATTCTCTCTTTGCCAATCTTATTTTCCTCTTCACTTCCCCTCTCAACTTATTGTATTTGGTCTGGTTCTCCCTTGAAGAATTCACCTGACATGCATCATACACCCTCTTTTTTTGTTTCATCATCTTCTCTATCTCCCTCGTCATCCAAGGAGCCCTTGCTTTGGTTCCCTTACCCTTCCCTCTTGTTGGAATGTACTTAGCCTGCACTTGGAACATCTCCTCCTTAAAGATCACCCATTGTTCCATTACAGTTTTTCCTGTCAGTCTTTGGTTCCATTTTACCCTGGCTAGATCCTTTTGCATCCCATTGAAGAGAACCCTAGTTCAGTTTAGAAATTCCACTCTAGATTGTTCCTTGCTCCTCTCCATTGCTAATCTAAATCTTATGATACGATGATCACTCGTACCCAAGTGTTCTCCCACAGACACTTGCTCAACCTGGCCCACCTCATTCCCCAGCACCAGATCCAGCAATGCCTCCTTCCTAGTTGGGCCAAGAACATACTGGTCAAGGAAATTCTCCTGAATACATTTCAGAAATTCCTCCCCCTCCTTTCCCTTTACCCTAGCATTATCCCAATCGATATTTGGGTAATTAAAGTCCCCCAATATCACCACTCTATAGCTCTTGCATATCTCTGCGATTTCCCTGCAGATTTGCTTCTCTACCTCCCTCTCACTATTTGGGGGCCTGTAGAATACCCCCAATAGCGTGATCATACCCTTTTTGCTCCTCAACTATAACCAAATAGATTCTGTTCTTGTCCTCTCAAGAACATCCTCCCTTTTCAACACTACAATGTCATCACATCTGGACATGGGGAATCGTTAACTTTTGAGTGATGGCAAACTATTTATCACCTCCTTTGTATCCTATCCAATATCTCTACTCCCGCCTCCTCCACTGCGACATTAACTTCACCCTCTTGATTGAAATCAATTCTTAAAAAAAAGAATCAAAACACAGTCATCGTCCTTCACTGCAGGCTTCAGTATCGATCCGGGCCTGGCAGCAGATTAGTTCTGTCTCCTGGTTACTAATCGGAGACTGAGGATCGGGTTGGGCTTTGTGCCGGCTGGCTCGTGGCACAGTGCTGTTTCCAAACGTTAAGTTTCTGGTTTTGAGGGGGCTGGTCGGAGTGTCCATGCTTTCAAAACAACTCTGCACGAGCTTATAGAGTGTCCAGAAGGTCATAGAATCTTCTGGCACAGAAGGAGACCATTCGGCCCATTGTGCCTGTGCCGGCTCTCTGAAAGAGCTCTCCAATTAGTCCCACTCCCCCTGCTCTTTCCCCACAGCCCTGCAAATTTTTCCTTTTCAAGTATTTAACCAATTCCCTTTTGCAAGCTACTATTGAATCTGCTGCCACCACCTGATGAAGGAGCAGCCGCTCCGAAAGCTTGTGATTTCAAATAAAACTGTTGGACTATAACCTGGTGTTGTGCGACTTCTCACATTTGACCACCCTTTCAGGCAGTGCATTCCAGATCACAACAACTTGCTGCGTAAAATAAATTCTCCTCATCTCCCTTCTGGTTCTTTTGCCAATTATCTTCAATCCACCCAGCAGTTGGAACAGTTTCTCCTTATTTACTCTAGAAAAAAACCCTCATAATTTTTACCTCCATCAAACCTCCCCTTAACTGTCTCCGCTCTAAGGAGAACAATCCCAGCTTTCCCAATGTAACTACGGTAAGGATCCTCCAAGCACTTGTAAAATGACTGCACAGGGAGTTGGACTTTGCAAGGTGGGTAGCTGTAAGTGGTGTCAGATGGTTTACTCCATCGGGTCTCATATCACCCCACTCTTGAGCAGATCTGGTACTGACACCAGTTATACTGTCACTTCTGGATCGCTGGGGGAAAAAAAAAACACTTCACAGCGATATAAAAATGGCCGTGTGACTTTATGAGTGGTCAAAATGTCTTCTCTGTGGGCTAATGCCGAGTTACAGATTGAAGAAAGGTGAGCACCCGCATGTGGATGAAAGGATATATTACACTGTTTGATCGTTGTACAGCTGTGCTATAACAAAGTATTATAGCAGATTAATTCATTGTAGGGATCTGGGCGTCGCTGGTGAGACTGGCATTTTTTGCCCATCCCTCACTGCCTTCAGAAGGTGGTGGTTGGCCTTCTCTGCAGTCCATTGTAGTGGTTTAATATAACTGAGTGGTTTGCTAGACCACTTCAGATGGCAATTAACAACAACATCAACTTACATTTATATAGCACCTTTAACGTAACAAAATGTCCCAAGGCGCTTCACAGGGGCGTTATCAAAAAAATAAAATTTGACACCGAGCCAAGTTAGGGCAGATGACCAGAAGCTTGCTGGAAGAAGTAGGTTTTAAGGAGCGTTTTAAAGGAGGAGAGAGAAGTGGAGAGGCGAAGAGATTTAGGGAGGGAATTTCCAGAGCTTAGGGCCTTGGCAGCTGAAGGCACGACCGCCAATGGTGGAGCACTTAAAATCGGGGATGTTCAAAAGGCCAGAATAGGCAGAGTGCCGAGGTCTAGGGAGATTATAGGGCTGGAGGAGATTACAGAGATAAGGAGGGGGCGAGGCCATGGAGGGATTTGAAAACAATGGTGAGAATTTTAAAATCGAGGCGTTGCTTAACCGGGAGCCAATGTAGGTCAGCGAGCACAAGGGAGATGTTGCAAGTTAGGTCACGGGCGGCAGAATTTTGGATGATCTCAAGTTTATGGAGGGTAGAAGACGGGAGGCCAGCCAGGATTGCGTTGGAATAGTCAAGTCTAGAGGTGGTAAAGGCAGGGATGAGGATTTCGGCAGCAGATAAGTTGAGGTAAAGGCGGAGATGGGCGATGTTACGAAGGTGGAAATGGGCGGTCTTAGTGATAGAACGGATAGGCGGTAGGAAGCTCAATTCGTGATCAAATATGACACCAAGGTTGTGGACAGACTTGGTCAGCCTTAGACAGTCAACTTGATGTGGGACTGGAGTCACATATAGGTCAGAGCGGGTAAGGACCAACGCTCCCTGTAAGCTGTGCGGCCGCTCCAGGGAACCTGCGCTGCCGGCTTTTCAATGTAAAAACCACACACATGGGCGGTATTTTGAATAGCCCGTGCCTTAAAGGGGCTGCGCAGTGCCAAAAAAATTAGAGGGAACATTGATAAGGACAGGCAGGTTTCCTTCCCTAAAGGACAGGAATGAACCAATTGGGTTTTTAGGACAATCCGACAGCTTCGTGGTCACTTTTATTGGTAGTTTTCCATTCTCTTTTTCATTATTATTAGACTAAAAATCAATTCTTATACTGTCTTGGTGTGATTTGCTTTCACATTCTCTGGATCACTCATTGAGGACTCTGCATTACAAGTCCAGTAACGGAACCTCCACACTACAGTACAACAGCAACGACAACTTGCATTTATATAGCGCCTTTAATGTAGTAAAATGTCCCAAGGCGCTTCACAGGAGCGATTATCAAACAAAATTTGACACCGAGCCACATAAGGAGATACTAGGACAGGTGACCAAAAGCTGGGTCAAAGAGGTAGGCTTTCAGGAGCGTCTTAAAGGAGGAGAGAGAGAGGTAAAGAAGTGGAGAGGTTTAGGGAGGGAATTTCAGAGCTTAGAGCCCAGGCAGCTGAAAGCTTAGCTGCCAACGGTGGGGGATGGTAATTGAGGTTGCGCAAGAGGCCAGAATTGGAGGAACGCAGATATCTCGCGGGGTTGTGGGGCTGAAGGAGATTACAGAGATAGGGAGGGGCGAGGCGATGGAGGGATTTGAAAACAAGGATGAGAATTTTTAAATCGAGGCATTGCCGGACCGGGACCCAATGTAGGTCAGCGAGCACAGGGGTGATGGGCATAGCCATTACACTACTGTTGTCCTTTAGGATCAAGGTAGAGGGTCAGATGAAAGGAGTGAAACATTCGTGGGTGATGTTTTGTGTGTTGGGTTGGACCATGTACAGCAGGCACCTCAAAGCACTGGAGAGGTACCATCAACGCTGCTTCCGCAAGATCCTGCAAATCCGTTGGCAGGATAGGCGCACCAACGTCAGTGTTCTCGCTCAGGTCAACATCCCCAGCATCGAAGCTTTGACCACGCGCGATCATCTCCGATGGACGGGCCACATCGTCCGCATGCCTGATACGAGACTCCCAAAACAAGCGCTCTACTCGGAGCTCCGACATGGTGCAAGAGAGCCCCAGGTGGGCGGAGGAAACGCTTCAAGGACACCCTCAAAGCCTCCTTGAAAAAGTGCAACATCCCCACCGACTCCTGGGAATCCCTGGCCCAAGACCCCATAAAGTGGAGGAGAAGCATCTGGGAAGGCGCCGAACACCTCGAGTCTCTTCGCCGGGAGCAAGCGGAAGCCAAGTGCAAACAGCGGAAGGAGCGCACATCAACCCAAGCACCCCACCCACCCGCCGTCTGCCCCACCTGTGACAGAGACTGTAGGTCCCGCATTGGACTCATCAGTCACCTGAGAACTCATTTTTAATGTGGAAGCAAGTCATCCTCGGTTCCGAGGGACTGCCTAAGAAGAAGAAGAAGAAGAAGTTGTGTTGGCACCAATAGTACTTCATTGGCTGTGAAGTGCTTTGGGGCATTACTGAGACTTCATCAGGTGCCATACCAATAAAAGTCTTTTTTTTCCTTTCTCTTCTTGACAGAACCTGTTGTGCATTTCCAGAATGTTTTACTTTTTATTGCATAATTAGATTGTTTTTATCATTTCAAATAATTCTGCGCCCACCCACTCACGTGAAACACGTACGGACTCCTCAGATTTGTGATTGTAACATCAGTAATGTTTCTTTGGGCTCACTAGGTTTTTAGAATGAAACATTTCAGCAAACAAACTCTCACCAATTGCAAATAGGTGCTCAGTCATATTGTCTGGAGACCCTATTACGTCGAATTTACAGCAAAGAAACAGGCCATTTGGCTCCACACGAGCCTCCTCACTCATTACTTTATCTCACCCTATCAGTATATCCTTCTATTCCTTTCTCCCTCATGTGCTTATCTAGCTTCCCCTTAAATGGATCTATGCTGTTCGCCTCAACTACTCCCTGTGGTAGCGAGTTCCACATTCTCACCGCTCTCTGGGTAAAGAAGTTTCTCCTGGATTCCTTACTGGATTTATTAGTGACTATGTTCTATTTATGGCCCCTAGTTTTAGACTCCCCCACAAGTGGAAACATCTTTTCTATTTCTACCCTATGGAACCCCTCATAATTCTAAAGACTTCGATCAGGTCACCCCTCAGCCTTCTCTTTTCTGGAGAAAAGAGCCCCAGCCTGTTCTATTTTTTCTGATAGGTATAAACTCTCAGTTCAGGTGTCATCCTTGTGAATCTTTTATGCACCTTCTGCAGTGCCTCTCTATCCCTTTTGTAATATGGACACCAGAACTGTGCACAGTACTCAGAGTGTGATCTTACCAAGATTTGATCCAAGTTTAACAAATTGCTTGAGGAGAAGGCATTGCTTGGGAAGCTCAGTTGACCTCCACGTAGGATGTTGTGGATCCCGAAGCTCAAGAGGCCACCTGTCTCCAGAACTAACCCGGCCTCCGAGGAATGAGTGGTGTCAGGTCTCAATGAAGCAGCTGGCATGAAGTGCAACACAGAACCAAGTACTGCGTTAGGGGAGAACGAGGAGATATTAACACCGTCTGGCTTGCTGTGCTTGAATGGCCGCCCTACCATCTGGCTGTCAAGCAATTACAGAGTGTGTTTGTCGAAGAGCTTGCACGCACCACCTCAGGGCAATCGATAAGCTTTTCATCCTGGGCCACTGTCGAGAGCCGCTCTCACAGACCCAGCAGCTTGTGTTTACTTTCAGCTGTCTAGGCCCTAAGCTCCGGCATTCCCTCCCTAAACCTCTACGTCTCTCTAACTCTCTCTCATTCTTTAAGACGCTCCTTCAAACCTACCTCTTTGACCAAGCTTTTTGGTCACCTGTCGTAATATCTCCTTATGTGGCTCGGTGTCAAATTGTGTCTGATAACGCTCCTGTGAAGCGCCTTGGGACGTTTTATTACATTAAATGCCAGTTGTTGATGTTGAAGACACCAAAGAGGAAAGTCTGCAGCCTTTCCGGCGTGCTCTCCCCCTGCCCTAAGACTGGGAGGAGTGCGGTGGATATACCAGGCCCCACCCTTCCCCTTACCGGCTTATATGGGCATCCACTATTGTTGGCAACCCTTCAGGATTGTCCTGGAGTCTCCAGGAGTTGAAGATTAATCTCCATGACACTGCTGCGAGCAATTCCGGGAGAAAAACGATAGTCAAAAAAAAAATTGCCTTTCTTCCTTTTCTCTGAACACTTTAGTTAGTTATAGTAATATTGGAAATAGGGAAAAATGGCCGTTTGACCAACAGTCAAGATTCATTCAATTGGGTAATGAAGACTCCATTCTTTTTCCAATTGACGTGGGAAGGCGGTACACTGTAAAGGATAGACGTGTCGGATGGTCAATGGCGGGAGCGTGGGAGCGGGGCATTTGAAGGTCATGTGATGAAACCTGGACTATGTCCAAGCAGAGTTGACAACCCTAGCCTCCACCTCCCCCCAAACCAGGGTGGGAGTTTCCCCGTACTCATTCTAGGAATCTCAGGGTACGGTATCATAGTGGTTATGTTACTGGACTAGTAATCCAGAGTTCAAATCCCACCCACGGCGGATGGGAAACTTAAAAATTCAGTTAATTAAATAAATCTGGAACAAAAAGCAAGTATCAGTAATGGTGACCATGAAACTACCAGATTGTCGTAAAAACCCATCTGGTTCACTAATTTCCTTTAGGGAAGGAAATCTGCCGTCCTTACCCAGTCTGGCCTTTATGTGACTCCAGACCCACAGCAATGTGATTGACTCTTAACTACCCTCTGTGGTTCAAGAAGGAGGCTCACCACCACCTTCTTAAAGGCAATTAGGGATGGGCAATAAATGCCGGCCTTGCCAGCGATGCCCACATCCCATGAACGGTCAGTGAGAGAAGATATAAGGGGCCTTCTCTTTTCCAGAGAAAAGGGCTCCAGCCTTGTATAGAATCTACAGCACAGAAACAGGATATTCAGCCCAACGGTGTTTATGCTCCACATGAGTCTCCTCCCGCTTTATTTATTTCATCCTATCATATCAGCATATTCTTCTATTCCTTTCTCCCTCATGTACTTATCTAGCTTCCCCTTAAATGCGTCTATGCTATTCGCCTTAACTACTCCTTGTGGTAGCAAGTTCCACATTCTAACCACTCTCTGGGTAAAGAAGTTTCTCCTGAATTCCCTATTGGATTTATTAGTGGCTATCTTATATTTATGGCCCCTAGTTCTGGTCTCCCCCACAAGTGGAAACAGCTTCTCTACGTTTACTCTATCAAACCCTTTCATAATCATAAAGAACTCTATTAGGTCACCTCTTAGTCTTCTCTTTTCTATAGAGGTCATGATGTGGAGATGCCGGCGTTGGACTGGGGTGGACAAAAATGAGAAGTCGCACAACACCAGGTTATAGTCCAACAGATTTATTTAATTTTACAAGCTTTCGGAGCGGTTCGCTCCTTCCTCAGGTAAGTTAGCAGTGAGAGAATCTCCCAGAATTCACAATTTATGTGCCTCCCAGTCGGGGAACACTTCAGCAGCCAGGGGCATTCAGCCTCGGATCTGCGGGTAAGCGTTCTCCAAGGCGGCCTTCGGGATACACGACAGCGCAAAATCATAGAGCAGAAACTGATAGCCAAGTTCCGCACTCATGAGGATGGCCTCAATCGCGATATCGGGTTCATGTCACGATACAGAACGTGACTTGACATCATGGCCGGTCTTCCCAGGTGTTTTTTTTTTAAAAAGACTAACACAAGAACCAACACAAATTGACAGGATATGCAGCCAGCAGGTGGTTTGACACGTTGGACCCCCTGGGACACATCTCATTGTCTTGGCTGTGCTCTTAGTGTGTCTTTGATGTCGGGAAAGATTTGAATAGATTTTGTCTGTGTTTAAATTGTGAATTCTGGGAGATTCTCTCACTGCTAACTTACCTGAGGAAGGAGCGAACCGCTCCGAAAGCTTGTAAAATTAAATAAATCTGTTGGACTATAACCTGGTGTTGTGCGACTTCTCATTTTTCTCTTTTCTAGAGACAGGATCCCCAGCCTATTCAAGCTTTCCTGATAGTATAACCTCTCAGTTCTGGTAAATCTTTTCTGCACTTTCTCCAATGCTTCAATGTCCTTTTTTGTAGTATGGAGACCAGACTCCACACAGCACTCCAAGTGTGGGCTAGCCAAGGTTCTATATACATTTAACATGACCTCCTTGCTTGCTTTGTGTCCATTGGGAACTTCTGGCGATGATGCTACTGGCGCACTCAGGGTTGGGGGAGGTTCCCTGATTTAAATATGGCCTGCAGTGTCTACCCCAGGGGTGCCCACAGAATTCCTCCCTGGAAACATTCCACAATGTCGCCCTTCATAAGGAGGGCTGAGAAAGTAAAAATCCTATGGGAAAACCTTTAGGCTCCTGGCCGAGCCACATCATGCTGGGTCTCACCTCCGTTGGGCGATTTGTGATAATGACCAGGCAATCTGTTTTAATGATGTTGGTTGAAGGATAAATGTTGGCCAGGACACCAGGGAGAACCTTGTGCTCAAGTCTCTGGATTGGGACTTAGAACCCACAACCTTCTGACTCAGAGGTGAGAGTGCTGCCTCTGAGCTACAGAATAAATTTTGGTTACGACAGGGGGAAGAATCATCTGCTCTTCTTCAATTAGTGCCATGAGATCTTTTACTTCCATCTGAGAGGGCAGACGGGGCCTCATCTGAAAGACAGCACCTCCGACAGTGCAGCATTCTCTCAGTGCTGCATTGGAGTGTCAACCTAGGTTTTTGTGCTCAAGTCTCTGGAGGGATGCTTGAAGCAGATAACAATGATATATTTAAGGGGAGGATTGATGCATACATGAGGGAGAAGGGAATAAAGGAATATAGGGCCATGGTTAGAAGAGATAATTAGAGTGGGAGAAGGCTCATGGCGGGGTATAAACACCAGCATAGAGCAGTTGGGCCGAATGGCCAGTTTCTAAGCTGTAGATTCTGTGTAATTGTGTCGCAGTGCAAAAACTCAATAAATAGATCCATGGTTTCGGACTAGTTAGCTGGGATCATTCCAAGCCCATTCATTGCCTGTGTTCTTGTGCCATCTATTTTAGAATCAGATCATCGTACATCCAATTAACATCTCATTAACGTGACCCCTTCCGTGGAAATATAGAGCACATTATAGAGCCTTTGGCCCTTCATTTGATTTATAAACTGTCGTAATTATTTAACTCTTTTCAGGAACTCACGCTGCCTTTTTACTAAGCATGTCTGTCAAGTGTAATTGATGAGTTTGCCGTTGCTTGCGATGGAGGAAGTGGGACGGGGGGAGGACGAGGTCGGGGAGAGAATCGGGTGCTCTCTCTCCAGTCATACATGGTGTAGAATATTGCCACTTTCTCATTCATCACGCCGAGAGGCTCCATTTTCTTTTTAGGTGCAGGGAAGGGAAAAGAGTCACCATATTCTACGTGTCAGGTCCTGATGAAAACGTGTTGTTTTATCGACTTGCGGTGTAATGGAGCAGGCAAGAGATAGGATTCTCCCTGTAAGCAAGATTATCTGTATGCCGGTCGCAATGAAAATCAAAAAAAAACAGAGCCCCCAAGAGTGCTGGAGTCTTTTCCTATCCGTCATTTTAATACGTTCCTAATTTCTGGATATATTCCAATCCGCACACCAATAGAACATGGTTCAGTCATTTTCTTTCTTCTTGTGCATTTTGCATTTGACGCTTACAGATAAATTTATCCGTGTTCCTGGTTTTCTTTCAAATGTAAGAAACGCGGCAGCCAATTTGCGCACAGAAAGCTCCCACAAATCGCAATGACATAAATGACCAGATCATCTGTTTTAGGCGTTGGTTGAGGGATAAATATTGGCTCGGAAACCGGGAGAATTTCCCTGCTCTTCTTCAAAATAGTGCCGTGGGATCTTTCACTTCCACCTGAGAGAACAGACGGGGCCTCGGTTTATCGTCTCCTGCGAAAGACGGCACCTCCGACAGTGCAGCACTCCCTCAGCACTGCACTGGGAGTGTGTCAGCTTAGATTTTTGTGCTCAAGTCTCTGGAGTGGGGGCTTGAACCCATGACCTTCTGAGGCGAGAGTGCTACCCACTGAGCCAAAGCCGACACCCTCCTTCATGAAAACAGTAGTTGTAGGTTGTCCCCAAAGGCTCACTGAATTGATTCACTGATTACTCCAGCCACACAGGCCTGGGACGGGTCACATTCGATCCATGGTCTGTGCTCAGTTGGCCAATCTGACCTGGGCTGACAACCGTATCTCAGGTTCAGGGGAAAAAAATCAACTAGAGTCCTTCCTCCTGATCACCACCCAGCAACCCCTCCCCACTGGGAGTGTGCACGTTGTTGGGTTTATGTAGGATATTGTCATATATCGCTATTACCCTCATGTGGAGGCATTATAGGATATTGTCATATATCGCTATTTTTATTCATTCTCAGGATGTGTGCGTCGCTGGAAGGCCAGCATTTATTGCCCCTCCCTAATTGCCCTTGAGAAGGTGGTGGTGAGCCTTCTTCTTGAACCACTGCAGTCCGTGTGATGAAAGTACTCCCACAGTGCTGTTAGGGAGGGAGTCCCAGGATTTTGACCCAGTGATGACAAAGGAACGATGATATACTTTTAAGTTAGGATGGTGTGTGACTTGGAGGGGAACTTGGAGCTGGTGGTGTTCCCATGCCCCTGCTGCCCTTATCCTTCTAGGTGGTAGAGGTCGCAGGTTTGGGAGAAGCCTTGGCGAGCTGCAGACATGTTTTGCCAGTGGTGGGGGGAGTGAATGTTTAAGGTGGCGGATGGGGTGCTGATCAAGCGGGCTGCTTTGTCCTGGATCATGTCGAGCTTCTTGAGTGTTGTTGGAGCTGCACTCATCCAGGCAAGTGGAGAGTATTCCACCACTCTTCTGACTTGCGCCTTGCAGGTGGTGGAAAGGCTTTGGGGAGCCAGGAGCTGAGACACTCGCCACAGTATACCCAGCCTCTGACCTGCTCTCGTAGCCACGGTATTAATGATGATTGAGAGTAGGCTGGTGGGGCGGTAATTGGCCAGATTGGTTTTGTTGTGCTTTTTGTGGACAGGACATACCTGGGAAATCACTTTGTTGGTTAGATGCCAGTGTTGTAGCTGCACTGGAACAGCTAGTTCTGGAGCACAGGTCTTCAGCATTACGCTGGGATGTTGTCGGGGCCCATAGCCTTTGCTGCATCCAGTGCACTCAGCCATTTCTTGATATCATGTGGAGTGAATCAAATTGGCTGAAGACTGGCTTCTGTGATGGTAGGGACCTCAGGAGGAGGCTGAGATGGATTATCCACTCAGCACTTCTGGCTGAAGATAGTTACGAACGCTTCAGCCTTGTTTTTTACATTTGTGCTGGGCTCCGCCATCGTTGTGGATGGGGATGTTCGTGGAGCTTCCTCCTCCTGTTAGTCATTTAAATGTCCACCACCATTCACGACTGGATGAGGCTGTACTGCAGAGCTTTGATCTGATCCATTGGTTATGGGATCGCTTGGCTATGTCTACAGAATGCTGCTTCCACTGTTTAGCATGCATGTAGCCTTATATAGGGATATACTTGCATTGGAGGCAGTTCAGAGAAGGTTCACTAGGTTGATTCCTGAGATGAAGGGGTTGTCTTATGAGGAAAAGTTGAGCAGATTGGGCCTATACTTATTGGAGTTTAGAAGAATGAGAGGTGATCTTATAGAAACATATAAGATTCTGAGGGGGCTCGACAGGGTGGATGCAGAGAGGATGTTTCCCCTCGTGGGGGAATCTAGAACTAGGGGGCATAGTTTCAGAATAAGGGGTCGCCCATTTAAAACGGAGATGAGGAGGAATTTCGTCTCTCAGAGGGTCGTGAATCTTTGGAATTCTCTACCCCTGCTGTGGAGGATGGGTCATTGAATATATTTAAGGCGGAGATAAGACAGATTTTTGAAAAACAGGGGAGTCGAGGGTTATGGGGAGCGGGCAGGAAAGTGGAGTTGAGGCCAAGATCAGATCAGCCATGATCTTATTGAATGGCGGAGCAGGCTCGAGGGGCCGAATGGTCTACTCCTGCTCCTATTTCTTATGTTCTTATGTAGCTTTGTGTTGCAGCTTCCCCGGGTTGGCACCTCATTTTCAGGTACGCCTGGTGCTGCTCCTGGCTTGCTCTACTGCACTCCTCATTGAACCAGGGTTGGTCCCCTGGCTTGATGGTAATGGCAGAATGAGGAATACGCTGAGCCATGAGGTTACAGATTGTACAGAGTGTCTGTACCTTTCTAGGGTTAATTACATCCTCCTAACATAATGCCATTATGTCAACGCTTTCCAACTACGTTTAACTACGAGTCTGCGCAATAAGATCTGTTTACACAGTAATGACAAAGCGTGAGTATCAGTTTCGCTTATCTCTTCCCCGTATAAGCCTATTCATACCAGATTACCTCTCTACAGTCACTTGACTGATTTATTATATACTTACTATATTTCTTAATCTCTTCTCATGGATGGGTAATGAAGTAATGTCTGTACTGCTCCTGGCCTGACCTTGCATAGCCATTGCAGAATGAATACTAATATGTGGATATATATTTTTAAAGCTTACTACGGCTATTCTACCTGGTACACCAGGGGAACGGTGGCATAATGGTTATGTTACTGGACTAGTAATTCAGAAGCCTGGACTAATAATCTGGAGATGTGAGTTCAAATCTCCATGACGACAGCAGCTGTGGAATTTAAATTCAATTAAATAAATCAGTAATGGTGACTGGATTGTTGTAAAAACCCATCTGGTTCACTAATGTCCTTTAGGGAAGGAAATCTGACCTTTTTGTGACTCCAGATCCCACAGCAATGGGGTTGACTCTTAACTGCCCTCTGCAAGCCACTCAGTTGTAACAAAGAAACTGGGTCAAAATCCTGGAACTCCCTCCCTAACAGCACTGATGGGAGTACCTTCACCACACGGACTGCAGCGGTTCAAGAAGGCGGCTCACCACCACCTTCTCAAGGGGAATAAACGCTGGCTTTGTCAGTGACACCCACATCCCAGGAACAAATGAAAAAAAAAACTATACTTACACATGTGCAGCTTTGGGATGAGGAAAGAACTGGTCTTGGTTGCGATCCTCCTCTTGGGTTGACTACCCTGCTGACAGTCGCTGCCCAGACTTTCACATAGAGAATGGTCACCATCACCAATGGAACTGCACCCATGCAAGGGGGCAACTCCAGGAAGATAGGTAGGAGGAAAATCAGCAGAAAAGATAGTTCTACGTAAATTGTGGTCAATTTTGTTTGGTTTTGTTGTTAAAATGTCTGCTTAATTTTTGATTAAGGTGTGATAAAGGGCAGTTGGAAAGATTAACTGTAATCATCTGGCAGTGTTCTCTGACTATATATGCTGTGCCTATATGCATCTCTTCACTTCACCTGAGGAAGGAGCAGCGCTCCGAAAGCTTGTGATTTCAAATAAAGCTGTTGGACTATAACCTGGTGTTGTGCGACTTCTCACATTTGTCCACCCCAGTCCAACACCGGCATCTCCACATCTTAATTTTTGAGGCACTGCAAAATTACACAAAGCCGTTCAGTTAGTCTGTATTTGCATCATCCTCGATATAATATGTTGCAGAAAGGGGTTTCAAAATTTTAGGGGAGGGGGGGTCCTCTTCAGATCCCATTTTGCAAACTGGAGCTCACCACAGCACTGACTCAAACTGAGAAGAGGGAACGTGAACAGTTATCATTTAAAACTCGGCTGCCCGTGTCCTAACTCGCACCATGTCGTTCACCCATCACCCCTGTGCTCGCTGACCTACATTGGCTCCCGGTCAAATTTAAAATTCTCGTCCTTATTTTCAAATCCCTCCATCTTAAAACTCTCCGCTTTCTCTACCTCTCTCTCCTCCTTTAAGACGCTCCTTAAAACCTACATCTTCGAGCAAGCTTTTAGTCGCCTGTCCTGATATCCCCTTATGTGGCTCGGTGTCAATTTTGGTCTGATGGCACTCCTGTGAAGCGCCGTGGGACGTTTTACAAAGTTAAAGGCGCTAGATAAATGCAAGTTGTTGTTATTTACTTCACTGAATGATGCGGGATGGATGGAACCTACTGCCCTGTGGAGACGGGCAGTGGCAGCAAATCCATGAGGGGGCTGAATGGTACCTGGTGGAAAAAAGGAACCGAAGCGGATAAGAGACACAAGATAGGAAGGGATTTTGATTGGGGACCTACTTGATGGGCCATAATGATACCAAGAAAGTTCCAGAACAGCGTTCAGTTTGGAACGCACAATGAGATTTATTTAATGCAATACCTCATCAGAGATGGCGATCCCCTGTGGGTGAATGAAAAGGGACTATCAACCATCAATCAGAGACAGGAAAATAAAATCCTGGGGGAATGCCAAAAACTAGCGCAAATCTTTTATAATGGGATTTTAATCGGGTCCACGACCTCAGTGCTTTCTCCGTACAAAGATGCTCTCCCTCCAAAACCGTTCCTGGCGTGCGGTCTGCAATGAATGTTCATACTAAGGGCTGGATTTTGTGAATGGAGACGAGTTGGAGGCGGGACAGCTGCTTGTCGGGTCAATGTCCTGCCTCCATCATCGTCTGACCAACCAGAGGGATTTCCTCCTGATTGGCTCAGCAGGCCAATTAGGGAGGAAGTCACTGACAGAGCACGTCAACGTCAGACGTGCTATCTGTCAAGACTTCTTGAAAGAAGAAATGTCAGCGTTTGACAGCTCTGTGAAGCTGTCAAACACTGACATTCTCTGTAGTTTGATGAGACCTTGTGTTCAGGACTCATCAAACCTTTCAACTTTGTCGATTTCACATGGTTGTTGGTTCGGAGGATCCAACAGCCAGTCTGTGAAATCGACAAGGAGGATGTCGGCTCTCCCGATCCAGGGTGGATGAAGGAAGAAAACAAGGTAAGTGAACATTTTTTAACACTTATCACTCACCTTACATCCTTACCACTCCACACTTGCAGCCATCACTCACCTCTACATCTTACTTCCAGGTGCCTACGACTGCCGCAGACCTCCTACTCGACTCCTCCAACCCGGCGCGGTTCTCCGAGGTCGGGAAGCCTTCACCTGTGAAGGTAAAATGGCACTAATCCTTTTTTCTGCCTGTTAACTACCTGTTAACAGGCAGTTAAAAGGATTAAATGCCTTTCCCGCCTCCAGGAGACGGGACCCGAAGCAGCACATCTTCCCGCCTCCTGGCAAAAGGGCACGGAGGCGGGATGGGGGCGGGTTTGCCATCCGCCCCCACTTTCTGCTACTTTACCAGCAGTCCCGCCTCCATGCCTGCCTCCTCGGGACTTGGAAAATCCAGCTCTAAAAGTCCAGTCAGTCATTAAGCAGCATCGGAGATTGCTGTTCATCATAACGCAGGCCATGAAGAGAAGATTGATGTAAAAACCCTTCACGATCCTCTCTCCATCTTCCTGATTCATTGGCCCCTATTTAACACCGCCCCCCCCACCCCACGTCCAGAGGGAATGGTGCACGGGAGGGGTTAAAATTTAAAAATTCGACTTCCCGGCTCCAACCCGCCGCCTTGCCAACTGTTTACATTTTTACTACCCCATATCAGGCCGTCGACACGAGGCTCCCACAAAAGGCAGGTGGGGGCCTAGTTAACAATCCAGAGTCGCAGCCTGATGACATCATCAGTGCCGCGACATAGAATTAATTGACCATCAGGTGGAGTCCCGCGCTGAGGAGAATTTATTTTATTCCCGTGAGTTGGTATGATCTGAAATGCAATGCCTGAAAGGGTGGTGGAGGCAGATTCAATGGTAACTTTCAAAAGGGAATTGCATATATACTTGGAAAAGGAAAAAAATTTGCAGGGAAAGAACAGGGGGAGTGGGTCTAATTGGAGAGCTCTTTCAAAGAGCCGGCACAGGCTCTATGGACTGTGTGGCCTCCTTCTGAGCTGTGAGATTCTATGATGTGTTAAGTTACCCCCCAAAAGACAAAATATGACGGGAATTTTCTGCTCTTTGTCCAATCAGTGCGGTAACGTTTTGTTTTTAGCGGTTCCAGTGTCTCATGGCGGTCGCGCCTATCAGGAATTCTGGGCCTTCCCGAATTCGCTGCCACGTGCAGAAAGGGGGTTAAATCACTTTTATTGTAAAGTGGTCCGCTGACTTGATTTTAATCACTTGAATGAAAAGCTCTATTGTAGAATTATATTTTAAATGGGCTCCTGTACATTAATGATTGCCATTGTGACCCCTCCGTCATAAATCATCTTAATTGAAGTGCATGTGAGGCATTAAAAAATAGGTTATGGAATTAACTTTGATCCCGGCCCAGTTGCATGCATTACCCTTTAATTCCATGGTCCCATCTAGCTGGAAAGAGCTTATGGGTGCAGTGCGCTCTCAGTCCGACATTACAATGAAGCCACAAACTGTTAGCTGGACAAATGCTTAATACAATTATGATGATTTATGGCCGATGCATCAGGTTTTCTGCACGCCGCACTTAAAATGTAATGAATCCTTAAATCAATGTGACCCGCGTCAATCAGCGGTAGTTTGTACAACAGGTCACCCCTAGCGCCAAGAGGGACCTGGTTGCAACCCACTTAACTCTACGACATGTGTGCTTTGTGGGACAACAACAACTTGCAGTTATATAGCGCCTTTAAGGTAGGACACGCGGCAGCCAATTTGCACTCCCACAAACAGCAATGACAAAAATGACTAGGTCATCAGTTTTAGATGTTGGTTGAGAGATAAAATATTGGCCAGTACACCAGGGAGAACTCCCTTGCTCTTCTTCAAAATAGTACCACGGGATCTTTATGTCTACCTGAGAGGGCAGACGGGGCCTCGGTTTAACGTTTCACCTGAAAGACGGCACCTCTGACAGTGCAGCACTCCCTCAGTACTGCACTGGAGTGTCAGCCTATATAGAGCACCTTACATTGCTTTAAAGGCAGCCATTTTGCTCCCAGACTGGAGGAGATGAACGGCCAGATAATTTGTGCTCGTTGTGAGTGGGAACTGTTGAGCACAAAGACACTTTTCTTCAAAGCGTGTCATGGGTTCATTACTATGCATCTGGAGCAGGACAGGTCAACATACCCTCCGTTGAATGTCTTACTCAAAGGGAAGCTCCTCCACCAATGCAGCACTCTCTCAAGTACTTCACCGGAGTAACAGGCTAGTTATGTCCTCAAGTCCTGGACCTTCGAATGGAGAGGCAAGAGTAATAGCACTGAGCCAAACTGACAAGATAACTTACACAGCTCATGCTTGGCCTACTTTTGCTTCTGTTTTCAACTGCTGATTTGAAGGGATTGCAGGTAATTAGCTGTCTAATTAGCGTTTGTTAAAGGAAGTAAAAGGTGAGGGTTTGGCATCAATGTAAGGTGTTTAGTACTCTCCAATCAAAGCAATTTTAAATGAAAGTTAGTTAATCATGGGGCACATTAATAGTTTGATCATTTTGGAACCATCTCTGCTCACAGCTTCTCAGTTGGCATTACTTACAGGAGCGTCGATGAGTCATTCTGACAATCATACACGTCATGTGCTCCAGAAAGAGGCCAAGCTGGAACAATCCAGTTCTTCACCACACCTCCACCTCTCCCCTCCCTCAAGCATTATGTGCCTTTATTTACCTGAGCTAAATAAAGACACATGGAAAACCAGAAAGCAAACTCGTACAAGGTACTGTCCTAAATGACTTGCGTCTAGAAAGTATGATACCATTCTGTTGAAGGATGCATCACACATGATGTTAAGACAACAACTTGACAAGATCTAATACCCATGGGTCCAATTGTGATGCAGTGAGCTGTCAATCAAACTCAGCCATGAGTTCATGTGCGTAAATCTATTTGCTGAATTTGGTTCTCATGTCCTTGAAAGATGCAGCAACCACTATGTTAACTCGTTATTAGAAGGCACGTTATTGGGTATTTTTGCTTCATTGCTCCATAGCAACAACAGCAAAGGATGCAATCAGCATACCGTCTTTTGGATGAGACGTATACTGAGGTCCCGTCTGCCTTATCAGGTGGACGTAAAAGATTCCTTCAAACAACATCACTAAAAAACAGATTAATTGGTTATTTATCTCATTGCTATTTGTGGGACTTGCTGTGCGCAAATTAGCTGCCATGTTTCCCTACATTACAACAACGTCTATACTTCAGAAAAGTTCTTTCTCTTTTTCTTCTTTATTTCTTACCGTTAACCCATTCTTACTCACAATTGAAAGAACTTGCATTTATATAGCGCCTTTCACGACCTCAGGACGTCCCAAAGCGCTTTACAGCCAATGAAATACTTTTGAAGTGAAGTCACTGTTGTAATGTAGGAAACACAGCAGCCAATTTGCGCACAGCTCCTCCAACAGTGCAGCACTGCCTCAGTACTGCACTCAAGTGTCAGCCTAGATTACATGCTCTAGTCTCTGGACTGGGACTTGAACACAACCTTCTGACTCAGAGGCCAGAGTGAGCCACGGCTGACACTGAAGAAGCGCAGGGGAGATCTCCCCAGTGTCCTGGCCAATACTTATTCCTCAACCAACATCTCTAAAAACAGAGTACCTGGTTATTTTATCTCATTGCTGTTTGTGGGAGCTTGCTGTGCGCAAATTGGCTGTCGCCTTTCAGCATTACAACAGCGACAACACTTCAAAAAAATATTTTGTCTGTAAAGCGCTTTGGGACATTGAGGTTGTGAAAGGCACTGTATAAATGCAAGTTCTTTCTTTCATTCTTTCTTACCGTTAACCCATTCTTACTCATGACTGAGGCAGTACGACCAATTTTCCTTATTGCCTTAGCCCCTGGGCAATGCCTGGTTCCCGGGTTTGGTGGATAGAAAGCTGGGGACAGAGACCCAATGTGTCATTATCTGCCCAGGATTTCTGGGCCTTGTTTAAAGTGGGTGTATCTGGGCCTGCGACCGCAAGAGGCACAGGGCTGGCTGTCCTACAGAAATGAGGCAGGAGGGAGTTTACCCAATTCTCACCCCTTTTATTTCCTCTGCGTCCATCCAGGAGGTACCTAAACACAGAGGTGTCCCTACCAGGACCCTCTTCAGACCGAGGGCGACCGGTGAGGGCAACGGCACCAGCTGAGCTTTTGTTCTTGTTCTTCCAGCAGGATCTTTGTGCCTCAGTCCCTTCTGGCTGCTGGTCTCTGGCAGCAGGCCCCGAGGCTGGTGGGGCATATGGAGTATGTGTCAGATCCCTAGAGCAAGACCTCGCTAGGCGGCAGACCTGTATTGGGAGCACGCCCAGGTTATGCTGAAGGTTCGTAGCAACAGACTCGAGTGCTCTGTGACTTCCACGGGTGCGGAACAATTCGGGCACACTGTGCATATCTGGTGCCCGTGAATGGCAGTGAGACTGGCATTTTTTGCCCATCCCTCGCTGCCTTCAGAAGGTGGTGGTTGGCCTTCTCTGCAGTCCATTGTAGTGGTTTAATATAACTGAGTGGTTTGCTAGAACACTTCAGATGGCAATTAACAACAACATCAACTTGAATTTATACAGCGCCTTTAACATAGTAAAACGTCCCAAGGCGCTTCACGGGAGCGTTATCAGACAAAAAATTGCCAAAGAAGATATTAGGACAGGTGATCAAACGTTGGGTCAAAGAGGTTGATTTTAAGGAGCGTCTTAAAGGAGGTGGAGATGCGGAGAGTTTTAAGGAGGGAATTCCAGAGCTTCGGGCCTAGATGGCTGAAGGCACGGCCGCCAATGGTGGGGCGAAGGAATTTGGGGATGTGCAAGAGGCCTGAGTTAAAGGAACAAAAGCATTTGGAAGACCTACGCCGTGGGACCACTGTGTAGATCTTCCAATGGTTCAGTTGGTAAAGGAGTTGCCGAACGTGGAACTGAGCCATACAGGTTCAAAATGCATCTGGTTTAGGCAATCAGTCGGAGCTGCAGTAAGGGCCACTATGATTGGCTGCAGAGGGCTACTGAGAAGCAAATTGGACTGGAGGTGCCGCTCTGACTCGCTGTTCAATGACCCCCGCTGGAAAATGCATATCTGTGGCCAGCGAGTGAGAATTAGATTGGCCTCAATTATATTGCCTGCCCCGCTGCCCCCTGGCATGTTTGAAAGGCCATCTGGTACACACAGTCTAGACTTGCACATGAAAATTCACCAGAATGATACTGGGGCTAAAAGGGTTAAATTGCAAGGGCAGGTTGCATAGACTAGGCTTGTATTCCCCTGAGTATAGAAGATTAAGGGGTGATCTAATTGAGGTGTTTAAGATGATTAAAGGATTTGATGGGGTAGAGAGAAAATATTTCCCCTGGTGGGGGAGGCCAGAACAAGGGGGCATAACCTTAAAATTAGAGTCAGGCCGTTCAGGGGTGATGTCAGACAACACTTCTTCACACAAAGGGTAGTGGTAGTTTGGAACTCTCCCCCCCCAAAAAAGCTGTTGAGGCTGGGTGTTAATTGAAAATTTCAAAACTGAGATTGTTAGATTTTTGTTAGGTAAGGGTATTCAGAGATATGGAACAAAGGCAGGTAAATGGAGTTAAGATACAGATCAACGGTGATCTAATTGAATGGCAGAACAGGCTCGAGGAGCTGAATGGCCTAGTCCTGTTCCTATGTTCCTAACTCTTCCTGTCTCCCCACATAATACCGTAAAATGAGATTCTGGGCAGTAAGCCAAGAAATGGAACAAAGAAATTATTGCGTTTGATGACTACATCAGTAAATTATCACCAAATGTCTTATAATAGAGGCCAAGAATTTGTTATGATGTACAAATTAAATAGTAATGGGGAACTAGTAGAGGAGAGACAAGAAAAAATGGGGCTCTTTTCATTAGAACGAGAAAGGTTAAGAGGAAATCTGATAGAGGTGCGCAGGAAAAGAAAGAAAGACTTGGATTTCTGCAGCGCCTTTCACGACCACCGGACGTCTCAAAGCGCTTTACAGCTAATGAAGTACTTTTGGAGTGTAGTCACTGTTGTAATGCAGGAGTATGAAGGGTTTTGATGAGGTAAATCGGGAATACCATTTCCACTGCTCAGTGAGTCAGTAACCAGAGGGCATAGAGCCACAAAAAGAGATATTTGGACAGGATCTTGGTCAAAGAGGTAGGTTTTAAGGAGTGTATTGAAGAAGGAGGGAGAGGTAGAGAGGCGGAGAGGTTTAGGGAGGGAATTCCAGAGCTTAGGGATCAGGCAGCTGAAGGCACGGCCGCCAATGGTGGAGCGATGAAAATCAGGGATGCGCAAGAGGGCAGAATTGGAGGAGCGTAGAGATCGCGGAGGGTTGTAGGGCTGAAGGAGGTTACAGAGATAGGGAGGGGCGAGGCCATGGAGGGATTTGAACACAAGGAAGAGATTTTTTAAATCAAGCCGTTGCCGGACCGGGAGCCAATGTAGGGCAGCGAGCACAGGGGTCCCCAGTTATGGTCTAGGAGGGGGAGATTGGTAAGGATATCCACTACTGATCACTACCCAGAGATGCCTGTTGGAAATTCATGAGTGTGTGCATCAGGCAAGAACAGGATTAGTCTTTCTTTAGTGTATTGGTACTTAAAAGATAAAAGGACATCGCAGGCAGTATGCGATACACTTCTTGTATCGAGCCCCTGACTTCGTAGTGCCATCTTCATCAGTGACAGGCGGCTACTTCACCCTGGAGTTATATAGCTCAGTGCTTGCTCTCCAGAGTTTGCAAGGACCAGATCTGCATTTGTGCTGCAATTAAAAGAGCCAACACTGGTGCAATGGGTCAAACGGCCTCCTTCTGTTGTGTAAAATCCTACGACTTGGGATCTTTGACGTCGACCTGAACAGGTAAACTGGATCTCAGTGACCACCTAATGTGAAAGACAGCACCTCTGACAGTGTTTTGCCTACGAGTGCCAGCCTAGACTATGTGCTAAGTCCGAGAACAGAACTCGAACTCACAACCACCTCTCTCAGACATGCAAATGCCACCAACTAAGCCAACCTGTCACTCATTATTGACCAACAATAAAAGCACACATACTTAAGAGTCACAGAATCGTAGAACAGTACAGCACAGAAGGAGGCCATTCGACCCTTCGGGCTGGATTTTGATACTGGGGACGGGATGGAGGCGGGACTCCCACTATTTGGGTTGTAGTCCCGCCTCCATCGACTTGTGGCCAACCCACTGTATTTTCACTTGATTGACCTTGTTGAGCCCGCCCAGTGGGCTCAGCAGGCCAATCAAGGGCCACCCGGTAACAGGTGATGTCACAGATTGACATTTCATCTGTTAAGAGCTTTTGACAGATGAAATATCAGCGTTTGACAGCTCTGTGAAGCTGTCAAACACTGACAATCTGTCTTCTAACTTGAGTCCTTCCTCTCAGGCTGAGTTAGAAATCATTCCAGCACAGAAAGCAGAAGGCTGCAGTTTTTGACAAATCAACGGCCATTGTGCTTTCTGTGCCAGTGAGATTTCTGACTCACGAGAACTGAAGGGCTGACACCTGCAGGAGGAAGTTAAGGTAAGTAAAACTTTTTTCCACACTTTACACTTACCTTACACACTTACCTCTGCACACATGCACCCATCACTCACCTGCCCACCGGACATATCGACCCCTCCAACCCCTGCAGACCCAAAGTCCGCCTCGCTAACTTGGCGTGGTTGGGACCTGTCGGGAAGCCCACATTTCAGCTTTTAAAATAGGGATTAGGTAAAAAACTGCCTGTTAACTACCTGTTAACAGGCAGTTAATTGTCACTAATCCCCTTCCCGCCTCGGGGAGGCGTGTCCCAGCACAGGTCGGGTACCCGCCTCCAGCGAAACTGGCATGGAGGCGGGTTGGGGCGGGATGGGGTCGGGACCCCCGAATCTGCAACTTTAACCCCCCACACGCCTCCAAACCCGCCTCTACGGGTCAGTGAAAATCCAGCCCATCGAGTCTGCGCCGGCTCTTTCAAAGAGCAATCCAGTTAGTCCCACTCCCCCGCTCTTTCCCCATATCCCTGCAATCTTTTGTCCAAGTATTTATCCAAATCCCTTTTGAAGGCTACTATTGAATCTGTATCCACCACTCTATCAGTCAGTGCATTCCAAATCCTAAGCAGGGTCAAGGATGTCACCGAGCAGCTGCAAAACATTCTGAGGTGAACAGCCAGAGGTCATGGTCCATATCGGTACCAACGACATAAGTAGAAAGAGGGATGAGGTCTTGCAAGCAGATTTCAGGGAGCTGGGAAAGAGATTAAAAAGCAGGACCTCAAAGGTAGTCATCTCTGGATTGCTCCTGGTGCCACGAGCTAGTGAATATAGAAATATGAGGAGAGCGCACATCCCATGAAAGAATTTTTAAAAATGCGTGGCTGGAGAGATGGTGCAGGAGGGAGGGCTTTAGATTCCTGGGGCATTGGGACCGGTTCTGGGGGAGGTGGGACCTGTACAGGCCGGACGGGTTGCACCTCAACAGGGCCGGAACCAATATCCTTGTGGGGAGGTTTGCTAGTGCTGTTGGGGAGGGTTTAAACTAATTTGGCAGGGGGATGGGCACCAGGATGTAACATTAGAAAGGGGAAATAAAGTGCTCAAAGGATTGGGAGAGGCAGAGAGCACTAAAGTAAGAAATAGTAAGGTATTAGGTGGGGTCAAACTAAGAGAGAATACAGGATGGTCTAAGATGGGTTTACAGTGCATGTATGTGAACGCACGAAGCATAGTAAACAAGGTAAGTGAGCTGCAGGCACAAATAGCCACATGGGAATATGATGTTGTGGCAATAACTGAGACCTGGCTCAAAAAAGGGCAGGATTGGGTATTAAATATCCCTGGTTATAAAGTGTTCAGGAAAGATAGGGAAGGAAAGATAGGAGGTGATGTGGCAGTATTGGTCAAGGAGAATGTTACAGTGCTGGAGAGGGAGGATGTCCTGGAGGGCTGAAGGACAGAATCTATATGGCTAGAGTTAAGAAATAATAGAGGTACCATTACACTACTAGGTGTATTCGATAGACCACCAGATAGTGGGAAAGATATGGAGGAGTAAATTTGCAGAGAAATTACAGAAGGGTGCAATAACTATAGAGTAGTAATAATGGGGGACTTCAACTATCCTAATATAGACTGGGATAATAATAGTGTTAAGCGCAGAGATGGGGAAGAATTTCTGAAGTGTGTTCAGGAGAACTTTCTTGATCAGTATGTTTCCGGCCCAACGAGGGAGGAGGCTTTGCTGGATCTGGTTCTGGGGAATGAGGTAGGTCAAGTGGAGCAAGTGTCAGTAGGTAAACATTTAGGGAACAGTGATCATAGTATAATAAGGTTTAGATTAGCTATGGAAAAGGACAGGGAGCAATCTAGAGTGAAAATGTTTAACTGGGGGAAGGCCAATTTCAGTGGGATGAGAACGGATCTGGCCCTGGTAAACTGGAATCAATGATTGGCAGGCAAAACTGTAATGGAACAATGGGCTGCCTTTAAAGAGGAAATAGTTGAGGTACAGTTGAGGTACATTCCCACCAGGGGGAAAGGCTCAGGTAGGCCTCAGACCAGCGTCGACAGCGGGGGAGGAGGAGCCTTTCTTTCTTTCTCTCTCCCACAGAGCGGTCGGCAGCGGGGAAGGAGGAGCGGACCTGGTTGGAGCGGCAGAGGCCTGAGGTGAGTCAATAAACTCAGCTACGTGGCCTTTTTCCCCAGCGGGGTAAGAGCTTCACGGGCTTTTTCAAAGGCAGGGGGCGGGGCCAATTCATTGGTACCCGTATATAGGTGGAGCGGTTGCTAAACCCGAGACACTACACTAGTAGTGACTCCCACCCTCCCACCTCCTCTAACCTTTAGGGGTAGAGGGAATTTAAAAGGTAGGTTCGATTTTATATTTTGTTTTCAGGGACTTAACTCCTGGACCTAAGATAAATAAGTTAAAATTTTAGTAATAAAGTAACATAAGGGTTAAGTCATGACAGGAAGTCTCGGACCCGTTTCATGCTCCTCCTGTGCCATGTGGGAAACCAGGGACACTTCCAGTGTCCCTGACAACTACGTGTGCGGGAAGTGTGTCCAGCTGCAGCTCCTGACAGCCCGCATGGCGGTGCTGGAGCTGCGGGTGGACTCACTCTGGAGCATGCACGATGCCGAGAACTCGGTGAATCGCTCATTTAGTGAGTTGTCCACACCGCAGGTAAAGGCTAGGACAGACAGTGTATGGGTGACCAAGAAGCAGGGCAATATCAGGAAGGTAGTGCAGGAGTCTCCTGTGGTCATCTCCCTCCAAAACAGGTATGCCGCTTTGGATACTGTTGGGGGAGATGGCCTACCAGGGGAAGGCACCAGCAGCCAGGTTCATGGCACCATGGCTGGCTCTGCTGCACAGCAGGGCGGGAAAAAGAGTGGTAGGGCTATAGTGATAGGGGACTCAATTGTAAGGGGAATAGACAGGAGTTTCTGTGGCCGCAACCGAGATTCCAGGATGGTATGTTGCCTCCCTGGTGCAAGGGTCAAGGATGTCTCGGAGTGGCTGCAGAACATTCTGAAGAGGGAGGGTGAACAGCCAGCTGTCGTGGTGCATGTAGGTACCAACGATATAGGTAAAAAGCGGGAAGAGGTCCTACAAGCAGAATTTAAGGAGCTAGGAGCTAAATTAAAAAGTAGGACCTCTAAGGTAGTAATCTCTGGATTGCTACCAGGGCCACGAGCTAATCAGAATAGAGAGAACAGGATAGTGAGATTGAATACGTGGCTTGAGCAGTGGTGCAGGAGGGAGGGATTCAAATTCCTGAGGCATTGGAACCAGTTCTGGGGGAAGTGGGACCTGTACAAAAGGGACGGTTTGCACTTGGGCAGGACTGGAACCGATGTCCTCGGGGTAATATTTGCTAAAGCAGTTCGGGAGGATTTAAACTAATATGGCAGGGGAAGGGGAACCTATGTAGCGAAACAGGGGGAAGTAATATGCAGTCAGAAACAAATGTTAGAAGGGTGAGAAACAATAGGGGAAGGCCGAGTAAACAAAGGCAAGAAACACAAAGGGCCATACTAAATCATAAGTCTAAAAGGACAAAGGATGTTAATAAAATAAGCCTAAAGGCTCTGTGTCTTAATGCAAGGAGTATCCGTAATAAGGTGGATGAATTGACTGTGCAAATAGATGTTAACGGATACGATGTGATTGGGATTACAGAGACATGGCTCCAGAACAATCAAGGCTGGGAACTGAACATCCAGGGGTATTCAACATTCAGAAAGGATAGAATAAAAGGAAAAGGGGGTGGGGTAGCATTGCTGGTTAAAGAGGAGATTAATGCAATAGCTAGGAAGGACATCAGCTTGGAGGATGTGGAATCAATATGGGTTGAGCTGCAGAACACCAAAGGGCAGAAAACGTTAGTGGGAGTTGTGTACAGACCTCCAAACAGCAGTAGTGAGGTGGGGGAGGGTATGAAACAGGAAATCAGAGGTGCGTGCAAAAAAGGCACGGCAGTTATCATGGGTGACTTTAATATGCATATAGATTGGGCTACTCAAACTGGAAGCAATACGGTGGAGGAGGATTTCCTGGAGTGTTTAAGGGATGGTTTCCTAAACCAATATGTTGAGGAACCAACTCGAGGGGAGGCCATCCTGGACTGGGTGTTGTGTAATGAGGAAGGACTAATCAGCAATCTTGTGGTACGAGGCCCCCTGGGGAAGAGTGACCATAGTATGGTGGAGTTCTACATTAGGATGGAGAAGGAAACAGTTAAGTCAGAGACCATGGTCCAGAACTTAAATAAGGGCAACTTTGATGGTATGAGGCGTGAATTGGCGAGGTTAAATTGGCAAGCGATATTTAAGGGGCTATCAGTGGAAGGGCAATGGCAGACATTTAGAGATCGCATGGATGAACTACAACAATTGTACATCCCGGTCTGGCGTAAAAATAAAAAAGGGAAGGTGGCTCAACCATGGCTAACAAGGGAAATCAGGGATAGTATTAAAACCAAGGAAGTTGCATACAAATTGGCCAGAAGTAGCAGCAAACCCGGGGACTGGGAGAACTTCAAAACTCAGCAAAGGAGGACGAAGGGTTTGATTAGGGCAGGGAAAATAAAATATGAAAGGAAGCTTGCAGAGAACATTAAAATGGACTGCAAAAGCTTCTATAAATATGTAAAAAGAAAGAGGTTAGTAAAAACAAACGTAGGTCCCCTGCAGTCGGAAACAGGGCAAGTCGTAATGGGGAACAAGGAAATGGCAGATCAATTGAACAAGTACTTTGGTTCGGTGTTTACTGTGGAGGACACACACAACCTGCCGGAAATAAAAGGGGTCAGAGGATCTGGTAAGAGGGAGGAGCTGAGGGAAATCCTTATTAGTCGGGAAAAGGTATTGGGGAAATTGATGGGACTGAAGGCTGAAAAATCCCCGGGGCCTGATGGTCTGCATCCCAGAGTACTTAAGGAGGTGGCCTTGGAAATAGTGGATGCATTGACGATCATTTTCCAACATTCCTTAGACTCTGGATCAGTTCCGATGGAGTGGAGGGTGGCCAATGTAACCCCTCTTTTTAAAAAAGGAGGGAGGGAGAAAGCAGGGAATTATAGACCGGTCAGCCTGACATCGGTCGTGGGTAAAATGATGGAAGCAATTATTAAAGATGTCATAACAGACCATTTGGAAAGTGGCGACATGATAGGTCCAAGTCAGCATGGATTTGTGAAAGGGAAATCATGCTTGACAAATCTTCTGGAATTTTTTGAGGATGTTTCCAATAGGGTGGACAGGGGGGAACCAGTAGATGTGGTGTATTTGGACTTTCAGAAGGCCTTCGACAAGGTCCCACACAAGAGATTGGTGAGCAAAGTTAAAGCACATGGGATTGGGGGTAATGTGTTGACGTGGATTGAGAACTGGTTGGCACACAGGAAACAAAGAGTAGGAGTAAATGGGTACTTTTCAGAATGGCAGGCAGTGACCAGCGGGGTACCGCAGGGTTCGGTGCTGGGACCCCAGCTGTTTACATTATATATTAATGATTTGGACGAAGGGATTAAATGTAATATCTCCAAATTTGCAGATGACACTAAATTGGGAGGCAGTGTGAACAATGAGGAGGATGCTAGGAGGCTACAGAGTGACTTGGACAGGTTGGGTGAATGGGCAAATGTATGGCAGATGAAGTACAATGTGGATAAATGTGAGGTTATCCACTTTGGTGGTAAAAATAGAGAGGCGGACTATTACCTGAATGGTGGCAGATTAGGGAAAGGGGACGTGCAACGAGACCTGGGTGTCATGGTACATCAGTCACTGAAGGTGGGAATGCAAGTGCAGCAGGCAGTCAAGAAAGCAAACGGAATGATGGCCTTCATAGCAAGGGGATTTGAGTACAGGAGTAGGGAGGTGATGCTACAGTTGTACAGGGCCTTGGTGAGGCCACACCTGGAGTATTGTGCGCAGTTTTGGTCTCCTAACTTAAGGAAGGACATTCTTGCTATTGAGGGAGTGCAGCGAAGGTTCACTAGATTGATTCCTGGGATGGCCGGACTGACATATCAAGAAAGATTGGGTCAACTGAACTTGTATCCTCTGGAGTTCAGAAGAATGAGGGGGGATCTTATAGAGACATTTAAAATCCTGACTGGTTTAGACAAATTAGATGCGGGCAGAATGTTCCCAATGGTAGGGAAAACTAGAACCAGGGGTCACAGTCTAAGGATTAAGGGGAAGCCATTTAGGACTGAGCTGAGGAGGAACTTCTTCACCCAGAGAGTGGTGAATCTATGGAATTCTCTTCCACAGAAGGTTGTTGAGGCCAGTTCGCTAAATATATTCAAAAGGGAGTTAGATATAACACTCACAACTAAGGGGATCAAGGGGTATGGTGAGAAAGCAGGAATGGGGTACTGAGGTAGCATGTTCAGCCATGAACGCATTGAATGGCGGTGCAGGCTCGAAGGACCGAATGGTCTACTCCTGTACCTATTTTCTATGTTTCTATGTTTCTAAAATCATGAGGGGTCTGGACAGAGAAGATAGAGAAAAACTCTTCCCATTGGCAGAAGGGTTGAGAACCAGAGGACACAGATTTAAGGTGATTGGCAAAAGAACCAAAGGCAGCGTAAGAAAAAATTTTTTTACTCAGCGAGTGGTTAGGATCTGGAATGCACTGCCTGAAAGGGTGGTGGAGGCAGACTCAATCACGGCTTTCAAAAGGGAGTTGGATAAGTATCTGAAGGAAAGAAATTTGCAGGGCTACGGGGAAAGGGCAGGGGAGTGGGACTAGCTGAAGTGCTCTTGCAGAGCGCCGGCACGGGCTCGACAGGCCGAATGGCCTTCTTGGGTGCTGTAACCATTCTACGATTCTAAGCACTCATTGTGTAAAACGGTTTTCCCTCATGTCGCCTCTGGTTGTTTTGCCAATCACCTTAAATCTGTGCCCTCTGGTTATCAACCCTTCAGCCATTGGAAACAGTTTCTCATTATTTACTCAATCTAAACGCCTCATGATTTTAAACACCTCTATCAAATCTCCTCTTAGCCTTGAGTAACTCTCTTCTGTTCCCTCTCCAAAGCCTTCACGTCCTTCCTAAAGTGTGGTGCCCAGAAGTGGACACAATAGTCTAGTTGGGGCCGAACTAGTGGGCCAAAAATTCGGCACTTGCCGGGTGAGTACGCACTGTGTACTCACCCGTAAGGCCTCTTGAAGTGCCGGTTTCCTCCATGCACTGCGTATGCGCGGGAAACCGGAACTTCGGTCTCGTGAAGGGAGGGGTTCAGAGGTGAACCTCGTGCGCACGCAGCGAACTTAGGTTTTTTTTCAGGTTTCTACGGGAGGGTAAGTATTGAAGAACCTACGCTTTTAAAAAGGAGGCGCAGGACCCGTTTTCAACAAGGTAAGTGGTTAATTAATTATAATTTAAAAATGTTTTCAACAGGTTTATCTTTTTTAGATACTTTAAAGAAAGGTAAGTTTATTTTTAGCACTGTTAAAAAGTATTTTTGTTTAAAGTAGTTAATTTAATTAACTTATAGTTATTTAAAAATTTTCCTGTCAAATCTATGAATGAAAGATGGTCTGCTGCCATTGGCTCTCCATGGCCCACGTGATCCCAGGGGACGCATCGCACTAACTGCGCCCCTGGGACACGCAAGCACTGCGCGCCGGCAGTTGGAGCAGGCCCAGGAGCTGAAGTCCCCGTGGGCCAGAAGCAGAACGGCAGACGCGCGAGGTAAGTGCGCGCGCGATCCTTACCCCCGCGGCAAGCCGGAGAGGCGAATTTCTGGGCCATTGTCTTATATAGGTTTAGCATAACTTCCTGCCTTTTGTACTCTATTCCTCTATTTATAAAGCCCAGGATCCCGTATGCTTTATTAACTGCTTTGTTAACCTGTCCTGCTATCTTCAGAGATTTGTGCACAAACACCCCCAGGTTCTTGCACCCCCGTTGCCTTAAATTGGTAAAGAAACAAATTTCAACAGCAATTCACAGATACACGCAAGAACAGAAATCGCACATTTCTGCTCTTTATACGTCAGCTCATTGAATAATAGATGGCATTTATTATTTATTGATAACTTTTTATTATTCATTGTTTTCCATTCTTCAGAGTTTTTTTTGCATACAGTAAAGAAATGATATTAAATTGAATTGTAAATGTATCCTTCGAACACTCTTTCTACATGCAGGAGGCAATAAGCTAAAGAAGGTCGACATTGTCCGACAGCTCGGCTGCTGTCCCGTGCAAATGTCTCCCGTTAATCAGCAGCCCCGTTGCTGACTGCGGCGGGTCGCAGGGAGAGGGAGCCAATGTGCCCGCCGGTTTTCTGCTCTGTGCCAAAACCAACAGCCAGGCTAGGTTGCGTTATCGGAAAGTTTAGCCCAGCTTCCTAGCTTCAACAACAACAACAACTTGCATTTAACACAGTAAAACATCCCAAGGCTCTTTGCAGGAGCCGAAATCAGACGGGAAATTTGACAGCGAGCCACCTAAGGAGATATTAGGACAGGTGGGTAGGTTTTTAGGAGCGTCTTCGAGGAGGAGGGAGAGAGCGGCGGAGAGGTTTAGGGAGGAACTTCCGGAGCTTAGGACCGAGACGGCTAAAAGCATGGCCCCCACAGGTGGGGTGAAGGAACGTGGGGATTCACAACAGGCCAGGGTCGGAGGAACACAGAGTTTTTGGAGGGTCGTAGGGCTGGAAGAAGTTACAGAGATATGGCGAGGGGCGAGGTCATGGAGGGATTTGAACATGAGGATTAGACTTTTAAATTTGAGGCGTTGCCGGACCGGGAGCCAATGTAGGTCAGCGAGCACAGGGGTGATGGGTGAACGGGACTTGTTGCGAGTCAGGATACGGGCAGCAGAGCTTAGCGTGAGCTAAAGTTTACAGGAAGGTGGAAGCTTTGGTTCCTGGCCTGTATCGAGTTTGTGGATCTCAGCTGGAGTGTGCGAGGGGGAGGGGGGAAGGAGGCTGGGTGCCACTATTAGCCTCAGCCACTCTGCTCTGGAGAGGTGAAGAAAAGTCCAACAGCTGGGGCCTCTGCTCCTGATCGGTACCTAGTGACCCCCCTATTGCGACTTGCACGCGTGTGATTGTTGGGTGAGGGCAGGACCTGGCTTGTCTGTGATGCTCCTGGCAGTTGAACAGCCCTGCCAGCAGTCGCTGTCTCTTGCACACAGGAGCTTCTTCGACAGCACCTCCCAAACCCGTGACCTCTACCACCTCTTCTCTCTTCTTAGGCAGTCCCTCGGAACCGAGGATGACTTGCTTCCACATTAAAAATGAGTTCTCAGGTGACTGATGAGTCCAATGCGGGACCTACAGTCTCTGTCACAGGTGGGGCAGACGGTGGTTGAAGGGGCGGGTGGGTGGGGTGCTTGGGTTGACATGCGCTCCTTGCGCTGCCTGCGCTTGGCTTCCACTTGCTCCCGACGAAGAGACTCGAGGTGTTCGGTGCCTTCCCGGATGCTTCTCCTCCACTTTGTGCGGTCTTGGGCCAGGGATTCCCAGGTGTCGGTGGGGTTGTTACATTTTTTCAAGGAGGCTTTGAGGGTGTCCTTGAAGCGTTTCCTCTGCCCACCTGGGGCTCTCTTGCCGTGCCGGAGCTCCAAGTAGAGCGCTTGTTTTGGGAGTCTCGTATCGGGCATGCGGACGATGTGGCCCATCCATCGGAGCTGATCGAGCGTGGTCAAAGCTTCGATACTGGGGATGTTGGCCTGAGCGAGAACACTGACGTTGGTGCGCCTATCCTGCCAATGGATTTGCAGGATCTTGCGGAGGCAGCATTGGTGGTACCTCTCCAGTGCTTTGAGGTGCCTGCTGTACATGGTCCATGTCTCTGAGGCATACAGCAGGGTGGGTATCACTGCTGCTCTGTAGACCATGAGCTTAGTGCCGGGTTTGAGGTCCTGGTCTTCAAACACTCTCTTCCTCAGGCGACCGAAGGCTGCACTGGCACAGTGAAGGCGGTGTTGGACTTCGTCATCGACGTCTGCCCTTGTTGACAGTAGGCTCCCGAGGTGGAGTGGAGCTAATTTACAGAACAAACGGGAAACTGTTCAACCTCCGTCGCCTCCAGCCCAGATCCAAGGTCGTCCCATCCTCTGTCGTCGAATTACAGTATGCAGACGACGCTTGCGTCTGCGCTCACTCTGAGGTCGAACTCCAAACCATCGTCAACACCTTCACTGAAGCGTACGAGAGCATGGGCCTTACACTAAACATCTGTAAGACAAAGGTCCTCTACCAACCTGCCCCCGCCACACAGTACTGCCCCCCGATTATTAAAATCCACGACAAGGCCTTAGACAACGTGGACCACTTTCCATACCTCTACCACCTAGAATGACAAGGGCAGCAGCGCATGGGAACACCACCACCTCCAAGTTCCCCTCCACGTCGCACACCATCCCGACTTGGGCATATATCGGTCGTTCCTTCATCGTCGTTGGGTCAAAATCCTGGAACTCCCCACCTAACAGCACTGTGGGAGTACCTTCACCACACGGACTGCAGCGGTTCAAGTTGACGGCTCACCACCACCTTCTCAAGGGCAACTAGGGATGGGCAATGAAATGCCAGCCCTGCTAGTGAAGCCCATATCCCAAGAATGAATAAAAATAAGGAATAATGGACGCTTCAGCAAGGCAGCAGAAGGCGGCCAGTCTCCTGGGGAATGGTACCTCAGGAACAGTCTGTCCCCCCAGGAGAGGAGAGACAGAGGAAGATATCTGAAAAAAAGCAATTTTGAAAATGCCACAGCACCTTGATTGGCACCCTGTACAATACTGCCCTCCTCTGAGGAGTATCTGTGCTACACTTAATATTAACCCCCCTCCAAAATAGTTTCATATTAATAATCCTTTTAAAAATTGTACCCAGAAAGGAAAAAAAAAGTATGTACCATGACTCAGCGATAGCTCTGTCATTTGTGAGTCAGAAGGTTGTGGGTTCAATCCCCACGCCAGAGACTTGAGCATGTAATCTACACTGACACTCCAGTGCAGTGCTGAGGGAGTGCTGCAGTATTGGATGAGACATTAAACCGAGGCCCCGTCTGCCCTTTCAGGTGGACGTAAAAGACTCCGTGGCACTATTTTGAGGAATAGCAGGGGAGTTCTTCCCAGTGACCTGGCCAATATTTATCCCTCAACCATCATCACGAAAACAGATTATCTGGTTATTATCAGAGTGCTGTTTGTGGGATCTTGCTGTGCGCAGATTTTGCTGCCGTGTTTCCAACATTACAACAGTGACTACTGGCTGTGAAGTGCTTTGGGATGTCGTGAATGTTGCTCTATCAATGCACATTATTTCTTCCTCTCCTCCACAATGCCTCTCTGCAGCTCTAGTACACCAATGGGACAGCATTGCCTCATACCATTAAAATTTATTTACTTGAATAGGAAGAACTTGCATTTATATTGTATCTCACACATCCTCAAGACATCATAAAGTGCTTCACAGTCAAAGAATTACCTCTGAAACGCAGTTACTGGCAAATGCAGTGCAGGCAAATTATTGAGCTGGTTAGGAGATTGGTGAGGCGGTAGAAGACAAATAGTAGGGATACTGGGTATGCAATGTTCCCTGTAACTTTTTTTTCTCGTGCGCGGCCCCTTTAACTGGCTGCGCGGCCCATTCGAATTTTCGCGCATCCGCGGTTATTTCCATTGAGCGGCCTGCGCGGGACCTCCAGACCGCTGTGCGACTGCGTGGGCGCAGCTTAGTGGAAATGTTGTGGGTCTGTACTCGAATTGGAAGGAAGTGACTAGTGGTGTCCCACAAGGATCTGTGCTGGCACCTCAACTATTCACTATATTTATTAATGACTTAGATAACACAATAGAGAGCCATATATCCAAGTTTGCCGATGACACAAAGATTGGTGGCATAGTAAGTAGTGTAGTCGAGAGCATAAAGTTACAAAGAGACATTGATAGATTAAGTGAGTGGGCAAAACTGTGGCAGGTGGCTTTCAACGCAGGTAAGTGTAAGGTCATCCATTTTGGGGAAAAAAGGATCGCTCTGAGTGTTTAAATTTAGTTAATTAAATAAATCTGGAATAAAAAGCTCGTATCAGTAATGGTGACCATGAAACTACCGGATTGTTGTAAAAACCCATCCGGTTCTTTAGGGAAGGAAATCTGCCGTCCTCACCCGGTCTGGCCTATATGTGACTCCAGACCCACAGCAATGTGGTTGACTCTTAACTGCCCTCTGAAATGGCCCAGCAAGCCACTCAGTTCTACCAAACCGCTACGACTGCAGCGGTTCAATGAAGGCGGCTCACCGCCACCTTCTCAAGGGCAACTAGGGATGGGCAATAAATGTTGGCGTTGCCAGCAACGCCCACATCCCAGGAATAATTATATGTGGAAATGCTAGTTCATTTAAAAGATAAACTTGATAGCAAAATGAGCATCTTGTAGAACTGTGCCAAGGAAATTATATATTGTATCAGCTGCTTAAATGACTCACTGGATATGTGGGTATGTTAGGTCTGCATGCTGTAATAATGCGACTTTGGTTATACAGTCATCATTCTGCATAAAAGCTTGATGACAACACATTGGACAGATCCCAGCCGCATGGGTAATAAAAGGAAGAAGAAATACTTGTGCCTACTCAGGCCATCAAACTGTCTCAAAGCACTTCACGTACAATGAGTTACATTTTGTTTTGCAGTTAAATGTGACAGGCATTCTGTGCTAGCAATGCCTCACAATCTGCAGGGAGATGAATGACCTGTTTTTTTTGGGGGGTGCCGTTGCTTGAAGGAGGATTGTTGGCCAGGACACTGGGAGAACTCCCCTGTTCTTCATCGAGCAGTGCCGTGGGATCTTGAAGGTTCACCTGAGCAGGCATTTTGACCCAAATTGGTAAGACTAGTTTTTTAGACAATTTGGGCTTGAAGATCCATGGCCCTCCCAGTGTAATTGTTCCGCAACTTCTGAAGGGCTGAAGGCTAGGTTGGCACCCGGATACGCCAGATCCTGGCCTAGTGTGAAAGTATTCACTGTGGCCTGCTGGGGGCGGAATCTCTATCCCTCCCAAACTTGGAGGTCAAAGTAGGAGGGAGTAGGGGCAGGGCCTCCTTATGTCAGGAGAACCCGCGTGCTCCACCCTCAAAGGAATTTAACATAGGGTCAGCGCAGCTATGCTTTGTGAAAATGTGCATAACTGCCAAGGTCTCAGGTTGTGGCTCAGTGGGTAGCACTCCTGCTTCGAAGTCAGAAGGTTGTGGGTTCAAGATCCCACTCCAGAGACATGAACATCAAATCTAGGCTGACACTCCCAGGGCAGCACTGAGGGAGTGCTTCGCTGTTGGAGGTGCCGTCTTTTGGATGCGATGTTACACCAGTCTGCCTGCTCAGGTGGACGTAAAAGATTGCACTAGTTTAAGAAGAGCAGGGGAATTCTCCCCGGAGTCCTGGTCAATATATATCACTAAAACAGATTATCTGGTCATTACCACATTTCTGTTTGTGAGATCTTGCTGTGTGCAAATTGGCTGCCACCATTACAACAGTAACTGTACTTCATTGGCTGTAAAGCGCTTTGGGACGTCCTGAGGTCATGAAAGGCGCTGGAGAAATGCAAGTCCTTCTTTGCTTTTCAACCCAATGGGGATTGTGGGTCCATCTGGGGAACCAGACTGGGATGGAGGCCTCGAACCCGGATGAAAAGTATTGCTTTTAAAAAATATATATAATTGAGCTCCTTGCCTAGCGGACTGCTGAAGACACCATCAAGAAGTGTCTGGGGAGAAAACCAAACCCTCCCTCCTGGCATGGGCACCCACACCGTTATTTACAGCCTACTGCACAAGACAGGTGCCCTGGATACATCTTCGGTCACCTGGGCACATTGGTAGTGGTCTCCAAATTAAGGGACCAATCTCTGACCCCACATATTTTGGGAAGGGGGGTTCAATGGCAGAGGTCACCGTGGGCAATCCCAGCATAGGTGGTGGGAAATGATGACCCATGGATTTTCAGAGCCAATTTGTTTTGGTCAGGCAGGCAAGTGACAACCAAGCTAGAGACATGGGAAGTAAAAGGCCAGAAAAGACTGGCCGGTTCCAAAAACTAATACTCATTCATCAGAATGCTACCGGGGCTGACAGGGTTAAATTGTGAGGACAGGTTGCATAGACTAGGCTTGGATTCCCTCGAGTGTAGAAGATTAAGGGGTGATCTAACTGAGGTGTCTAAGAAGATAAAAGGAGTTGATAGGGTAGATAGAGGGAAACTATTTCCTCTGGTGGGGGAGTCCAGAACAAGGCAGCATAACCTTAAAATTAGAGCCAGGTCGTTCAGGGTGATGTCAGGAAGCACTTCTTCACACAAAGGGTAGTGGAAATCTGGAACTCTCTTCCTCAAAAAAGCTGTTGAGGCTGGGGGTCAATTGTAAATTTCAAAACTGAGATTGGCAGGTTTTTATTAGAACGGTATCAAAGGATATGGAACCAAGGCGGTTAAGTGGAATTGAGCTGCAGATCAGCCATGATCTAATAGAATGGCAGAATAGGTTCGGGGGGGCTGAACGGCCTCCTCCTGTTCCTATGCTCTGTACTCCTAATCAAGTTGCTGTCTGAATGATGTCATCCGGCCCCCACCTGCCTGGGGTAGGCTGGCCAAAACGCGCCTGGTAAAATGGCGCGGAGCGAGAGTGCAGTGGGGACCAGGTGACTGCCACGCTGTCTCTATTAAACTCCCCGCCCCGCACATCCAGCTCTTGTCGGAGGGGTTAAAACTAGGGCTTATATTTCAGTCAGAGAAATAGATTATACTTGGGGATGTCATCATTCTAACTGTCTTCAACTGTCTTTAACTCTATGCAACAATTCAAATGTGTGCGCAGCGTTGGACTGTGTCCAACTCATTTGGCTCGGTGCCAATACAATTAATAGATTATTCAACTTTCGTTGATTAGAACACTGAATCAATTAATCATGAACGTCCCTCCTGACTCTCGAACAGAAGGGCTGTGTTAACAGCTAAGGTGAGGGAATATGTCAGCTTTCTGGATGGAGTTTTCCCTCATGTAATTGGGAGAAATAGTAAGAGACAAAGAGGTTCATTTACGTCGCCCTCCACCAGTCGAGATCAGGGTAGTAGTGCCACCAAAGTAGGGGCATAGTGCTCACTGCCTCATTCCTGCTCACATCCGGATGCCATTTGGATGGGGGCCTTGAAATGGGATGTGGGCGTTACTGGCAAGGCCAGCATTTATTGCCCATCCCCAGTTGCCTCGTGGTGGGGGTAGTTAAGAGTCAACCATGCTGGTGTGGGACTGGAGTCATATATAGACCAGACTGGGTAAGGACAGCAGGTTTCCTCCACAATAGTGAACCAGTTGCGTTTTTACGACAAACCGACAGCTTCATGGTCACCTTTTTTTTTTAACTGATACCAGCTTTTTATTTCCAGATTTCTTTCAAAAAATTTGAATTTGTGGGATTTGAACTAGAATAGTCCAGATCTGTGGGTTACTAGTCCAGGAACGTAATCACTACACTATTATTAAAGATGGGCATTAAATTATCCTACAGCACTCCTCTTCTGTTAATGAGGGGCCCTTTACCAACCATTCCACCACCACCATCCAAAATGGAAGCCATCGTTCTTTGTAGGAACAAGCCGTGTGCAAAATGGCTGCCACATTTTCCTGTATAACAACAGCAGCCACTGCAGTCAAAGTATTTAGTTGCGAAGTGTGTTAAGACATAATGGGGGAGAAATTCAGTATCGCCCCATTTGGGGCGCAATTATCGGCCGGGCGCAAAGATTAGCGCCTGGCACTAATTATCGCCACCGACTGCAAACTTGACTTTTATCGCCCCTGGAGGTGATTGGAGCACTAAATCAGGCGCTTCACACCTGTCTTAAGGCGCAAAGGCCGAGGAGCGAGGCGCTACCTCAGAGCGCTGGCGAAGCTCATGTAATGTCAGTCAGCAATGGAACACACACACAATGGCACGGGCCAGTTCTTAAAGGGGATGGTTAATCTTGCTTTCCATCCACATCCTGCTCATTGCAGCCTTGAATCTCGGCCTGGAGAGACCTGCACATCAAATCTGCTGGAAAGAACAATGGAGAGTACCAGGCAAAGAGCTCAGAGTGCAGCCCCCACAGTCTCTTCTAAATCGATACAAGGAATGGCAAATCAAAATGAACCTGCAAAGTGCTGCTCAGTACCCAAAACTCCTTCACACAACGTTGAATCTCTCCAGAAGTCTCTCTCTCTCTCTCTCAGAATGCGTAGTTCAAAAATGGCACCAACAATAAAAGGCAGGAAGCGGTCACCTTTAAATAGCGCTCCCCCTTTCCCTTCATGACTGGAGAACGCTCCCCTCAACCTGTCGTTGCTAGCGTCAGGTGGTAAGGCAGGGGGCGCCACTCAATATCCGCTCCGGGGCGATACCGGGGCGTTGCGCACTCGACTGACGTCACGATCTGCCGGCGCAGGAGATCGTGGCGGTAGTGTTTAGCGCCGCCGCAAAATGTTTAGTTAATTTCGTGAGCGCCGCAAACTTCGCCGCGCCTGGGTGCTAGATGCTTTGCGCCCCATTAGCGCCCTCTTAAGGCGCTAACGGGAGGCGCAACCAACTGAATTTTTCCCCCAATGAGTCACTCTATAAATGCAGATCTTTTTATGAATGTTAATAATTTTGATGCTGGTATTAATTTTGACTGTAATTACAGAAGCCGCCCAGCACCATTCATAAAACATCACTTCTCACGTTGGGGTTATTTTTATTCCTTAATCAACTGGGATGTTTCCCAGTGATTGAAGCTCTCCCAACAGGTAAAGGAATCTGTGAAGGTGACTGGTTTCGAAGCGTGAACCGAGAAATACTCCAACCGTGTCAAGTTATTCTGCAGTACTGTTCTCTTTTAAAGGGAAGTTTCAGTGTAGGGTGTCAAAAAAAAAATCTCCATCAAATATAGTGAAACAAAATCTCATAATCAGACTGTACCCAAGCATAAAGGAAAATAGTAAAGGATTGTCACGAAATCATACAGCACAAGGGGTCATTCGGCCCATTGTGCCTGTGCCGGCTCTTTGAAAGAGTTATCCAATTAGTCCCGCTCCCCCTGCTCTTTCCCCAGAGCCCTACACATTTCTCCTTTTGAAGTATACATCCACTTGCCTTTTGAAAGTTACGATTGAATCTGCTTCCACCACCCTTTCAGGTAACGCCTTCCAGATCACAACTAGCTGTGTGAGAAAAATTCTTCTCATCTCCCCTCTGGTTCTTTTGACAATTACCTTTAATATATGTCCTCTGGCCCTTGTGCCAGTGGAAACAGTTTCTCCTTATTTACTCTATCAAAACTTCTTCATGATTTTGACCACCACTTTCATATCTCCCCTTAACCTTCACTGCTCTAAGGAGAACAACCCTAGCTTCTCTAGTCTCTCCACATCACTGAAGTCCCTCATCCCTGGTATCATTCTGGTAAATCTCCTCTGCACTCTCTCCAAGGCCTTGACATCCCTCTAATTGGCCGTAACCTTTTGTTAAACTTTATAAACATATAAAGTTAAAGAAAGTATAGGGCCGATTAGAGATTGAAAAGGAAGTCTTCTCATGGAAGATGAAGGGACGGCAGGGATAGTAAATGAACGCTTTGCCTTGGTATTCACAGAAAAGAATGGTAGGGAGAATGAAAGGGCACAAGAGGGGGAAGTGAAGCAATGAGATAAGATAACTACAGATAAGGAAGTAGTACGGAAAAGAACTGGTGGAACTCAAAGTGGCAAAGGCACCAGGCTCTGATGGTGTGCATCTAAGGTTGCCAATTCTGATTGGACGTATTCTGGAGATTTCATCACCTCCAACCGCCCACCTCCACGACGCCGCCATTGGTCACCTGACACATCCATCCTCGTGGCACTCGGCCTCCTCATGCCAACTGGAGAGCGAACAGACTCCTTGGGCTGGATTTTGCCAATGGGGAGCTTTTGGAGGCGGAACTCCCACTTGTCGGGTTTCAGTCCCGCCTCCATCAACTTCTGGCCAACCCACACTATTTTCCCTTGATTGACCTTGTTAAGCCCGCCCAGCGGGCTTAGCAGGCCAATTAAGGGAAAGCTGGTTGCTGAGAACGTCAACGTATGACGTTTCATCTGTGAAAAGTTTTTGACAGATGAATTGTCATCGTTGGACAGCTCTGTGAAGCTGTCAAACACTGACATTCTCTGTAGTTTGATGAGTTCTTGAATTCAAGACCTCATCAAACCTCTTTCTTTTGCAGAAATTAGATGGTTGTTGCATTGGAGAATGCAACGGCCATCTGTCATCTCTGCCGCGGAGGTGCGAGACTCTCCACATACCCAACTCTTGAAGCCTGCAGGAAGAAACAAAAGTAAGTAAACTTTTTCTAACACTTTCCACTTACCTCACATACTCACCTCTCCACACTTGCACCCATCACTTACCTTCACAGCGCACTTTTGCACCCCTCCGACCCCTGCAGACCCACTGCTCGTCTCATTAACACTGGCGGGGTTCGGAGTCTTCAGGAAGCCCACACTTGTGTGGGCAAAATGGGGATAATCCTCTTATCTGCCTGTTAACTACCTCTTAACAGGCAGTTAAGTGGCTGTAATCCCCTTCCCGCCTCCAAGGAGATGGGACCCGGCGCGGGTTGGCTACCCGCATCCTGGCAAGATGGCACGGAGGCGGGTTGGGGGCGGGATGGGCACCCGCCCCCAGATTCTGCCATGTTCCCGGCAGTCCCGCCTCCAAACATGCCTCCCCAGGGCTGGCAAGATCGCGCTCCTTGTTACCCGATTGGACTGTCAATCAAACAGCCTTTTACCCATCTCCAATATTTTAATAATTAATAAAGAGTTCAAAAAAAATGAAGAAAGCACACAGTTTTTTAAAATTCCCCTATGATTTTTCTCCCAGAGTTGCTCGCAGCAGTGTCCTGGAGTTTAATCTTTAATTCCTGGAGTTGCCAGGGCAATCCTGGAGTGTTGGAAACCCTGGATGCATTCCAGAATACAGAGGAGACTGGGCAAAGCAGATGCATCAGCGCAAGAACTATCCGACAAAAAATTCTTAATATAGAACTACCATTAATGTTCCCTCTAATTATTTTGGTGCCGCGTGGTCCCTTTAAGGGGCTGCGCGGGCCATTCAAAATACCATGCATGCGCGGTTTTTACATTGAAAAGCCAGCAAGCCAGCTGCACGGGAGTGCTGCATGGCCGTGCAGCTTAAAGGGAACATAAGAACATAAGAATTAAGAGCAGGAGTTGGCCATACGGCCCCTCGAGCCTGCTGCGCCATTCAATAAGATCATGGCTGATCATCGACCTCAACTCCACTTTCCCACCCGATCTCCATATCCCTTGATTCCCCTAGAGTCCAAAAATCTATTGATCTCAGCCTTGAATATACTCGAAGACTCAGCATCCACAGCCCTCTGGGCAGAGAATTCCAAAGATTCACAACCTTCTGAGTGAAGAAATTCCTCCTCATCTCAGTCTTAAATGGCCGACCCCTTATCCTGAGACTATGACCCCTAGTTCTAGATGCTCCAGCCAGGGGAAACAACCTCTCAGCATCTACCCTGTCAATCCCCTTCAGAATCTTGTATGTTTCAATGAGATCACCTCTCATTCTTCTAAACTCCGGAGAGTATAGGCCCAATCTACTCAATCTCTCCTCAGAGGACAACCCTCTCATCCCAGGAATCAATCTAGTGAACCTTCGATGCACCGCCTTCGTTACTTCCGCCGATGGCGACTTCGGTCAAATCCGCAAAAGACCGTCACCTCGACATTCCACCTCAACACCCATCAAGCAAACCAAGCTTTGAAAGTCTCCTTCTGCGGCGCAGAGGTAAACCATGCCAAAAAACCCTCCTATTTAGGAGTCACGCTTGATCACACCCTATCATATAGACATCTGTAGAACCTTGGGAAGAAACTAAAGAGTAGGGTCAACTTGATCCAGAAACTCGGCGGATCCACATGGGGAGCAGACGCTCAAACCCTCCGTACGGCAGCACTCGCCCTGGTGTACTCTACAGCGGAGTACTGCTCTCCGGCATGGCTATCGAGTCCGCGTGTCAAATCCATTGATGTCCAGCTGAATTCTACTATGGGAATTATCACCAGTACGCTTTTATCGCCACCAACGCCTTGGCTGCCCGTGCTTGCAAACATCACACCACCACACCTACGCCGCGAGTATGCAGTCTCCAGAAAATACAACCACTACACCAGCAAAGACATGCCAATCCAGGCCGACTTGAACAACCTACCACCAACCCGTCTCAAATCTAGAAGGCCATTTTAGACCGTCACCGAAGCCCTTCAGCGGTCTCCCCTCAGCCTTGATGACCGATGGTGAAATGCTTGGAAGAACTGCGACATACGGAATGGATTCCTTATAGAGGACCCCACAGTACAACCTGAAGGATCAAACCTTCCTCGCAAACAGTGGACAACCATCAACCGCCTCAGAACTGGTCATGGTAGATGCTGCCATTTCTGCATAGATGGAAGATTAAAGCGTCCCCATCATGCGACTGTGGAGCTCCTAATCAGACCCTGGAGCACATCATTGAGCACTGCCCTCAGAGGAAATTCGCAGGCAGCCTACAAGATATCCACACTGTTACACCCGAAGCTTTGGCCTGGATATCTGACTTAGAAATTGACATTTGATTTGCTTTGCTACTACCATACGAAAGAAGAAGACCGCCTCCAAGACAAGTATATCCTTCCTTAGATAAGGAGACCAAAACTGTGCACAGTACTCCAGGTGTGGTCTCACCAAGACCCTGTACAATTGTAATAACACTTCCTTACTCTTATACTTCAAACCCCTTGCAATAAAGGCCAACGTGCCATTTGCCTTCCTTATTGCTTGCTGTACCTGCATGCTAGCTTTCTGTGTTTTTGTACGAGGATACCCAAATCTCTCTGAACACCAACATTTAAAAGTTTCTCACCATTTAAAAAATATTCTGTTTTTCTATTCTATCTACCAAAGTGAATAACCTCACATTTCCTTGCATTATACTCCATTTGCCACCTTACTGCCCACTCACTTAGTCTATCTATATCCCTTTGCAGATTCTTTGTGTTCTCCTCACAGCTTACTGTCCCACCTAGCTTTGTATCATCAGAAAACGTGGATACATTACACTAGGTCATTAATATAGATTGTAAATAGCTGAGGTACCAGCACTGATCCTTGCGGCATTATTATATAATAACCTTCTCTGCTCTAAGGAGAACAATCCCAGTTTCTCCAGTCTCTCCATATCACTGAAGTCCCTCATCCCTGGTACCATTCAGGCAAATCTCCTCTGCACCCTCTCCAAGGCCTTGACATCCCTCTTAAATGGCATAAACACCGGCATGGACTTGTTGGGCCAAATGGCCTGTTTCTGTGCTATAAATACTTTGTAATATATTAGTCAAACCTTTATGGCAAGGCTGAATGTTTTATGGAGAGCCCTGGAGTGTCCTAGCTCACTGCACAATGCTATAAGACACGTTGCGACACAGGTTAGCAAGGCCATAATAAAAGCAAACCAAGCACTAGGGTTTATTTCTAGAGGGATAGAATTGAAAAGCAGGGAAGTTATGCCAAACCTGTACCGAAGCTTGGTTACACAGTTCTGGTCGCCATATTATAAAAAGGATATAGAGGCACTGGAGAAGGTGCAGAGAAGATTTATAAGGATGATACCAGAAATGCGAGGGTATACATATCAGGAAAGGATGAACAGTCTCGGTCTCTTTTCTCTTGAAAAAAGAAGGCTGAGGGGTGACCTAATAGAAGTCTATAAAATTATGAAAGGTTTTGATAGAGTGGATACAGAGAGAATGTTTCCACTTGTGGGGAAGAGCATAACCAGAGGCCATCAATATAAGATAGTCTCCAAGAAATCAAATAGGGCATTCAGAAGAAACGTCTTTACCCAGAGAGTGGTGAGAAAGTGGAACTCGCTACCACAGGGAGTGTTTTTTTAATTTTTAAAATTTTTTTATTCGTTTTTATGTGATGTGGGCGTCTCTGGCAAGGCCAGCATTTATTGCCCACCCCTAATTGCCCTGGAGAAGGTGATGGTGAGCCGCCTTCTTGAACCGCTGCAGTCCGTGTGGTGAAGGTACTCCCACAGTGCTGTTAGGGAGGGAGATCCAGGATTTTGACCCAGCAACGATGAAGGATCGGCGATATACTTCCAAGTCAGGATGGTGTGTGACTTGGAGGGGAACTTGGAGGTGGTGGTGTTCCCATGCGTCTGCTGCCCTTGTCCTTCTAGGTGGAAGAGGTCGCGGGTTTGAGAGGTGCTGCCGAAGAAGCCTTGGCGAGTTGCTGCAGTGCATCTTGTAGATGGTACACACTGCAGCCACGGTACGCCGGTGGTGGAGGGAGTGGATGTTCAAGGTGGTAGAGGGGGTGCCAATAAAGCGGGCTGCTTTGTCCTGGATGGTGTCGAGCTTCTTGAGTGTTGTTGGAGCTGTATGGTTGAAGCGAATAGTATGGATGCATTTAAGGGGAGGCTAGATAAGCATATGAGGGTGAAGGGAATAGAAGGTTATGCTGATAGATTTAGATGAGGAAAGACAGGAGGAGGCTCGTGTGGAGCATAAACACCGGCATGGACTGGTTGGGCCGAATGGCCTGTTTCTGTGCCGTATATCCTATGTAATCCTATGTAATAAGAAGGAACGCCTACCTGTCCTTTCCTGTTTCCAGCTTGAAGATCTTGTCACAGTAGTTCATGCGCTCCTCGGTGGTCACGTAGATCTTGGCGCGGGGGTAGTTCCTTGCCAGCTGCCGCAGTTTGTTGTACGTGGCCCCCTTTCCATCCCGCCGCATGTTCCGATAGGGGCCCCAGACCACGTAGATGGTCTCGTTGGCCTCCTCGAAGTAGTGCCGCTGCCTCTGCTGGAGGAGCGGCACGCTGGTGTGGGACACCACCCTGACGCTGGTCCTGGTGCCGACGTCCGTCTCGAACCCCACCGTGGGCGCGTTGTTCATTCTCCACACGCAGGTCGACTGGTCAATCTCCCTGCCCGCCTGCTGGCCGAGCATCTGGCCGGAGCTGGACACGACGCTGCAAAGGTTGCAGTGCAGGCGGAGAGGCTGCGGGATTAGGAGAAGATTGCCAACAGATCAGATTTCCGCACCAGGATTAAAAGAAAAAAAACATGCACGTTTAAGGCTGCCTGACTCTGGTGGGTCGGAATCCTGGAGGTGTCATCACATGCCCTCCTGCGTCCAACTGCGCCCCCCCCCCCCCACCCTCACACTCCCACCACTTGTTGCCCGACACGCCCATCTTTACAGCGCACCGCCTTTCCTCCGCCAACTGGAAGGCAAACAGGCTCTCAATTACCCGATTGGATGATGATCAGTCAAACAGCCTTATTTTTTCCCCGTCTCCAATACTGTTACAACTAATAAATGAAAGCGTTCAAGGAAAATGAAAAACAAAATCACACGGCCTTTTTTTCCTCCCAGGTCGCTTATAGCCATGTTCTGGAGATTAATCTTTAACTCCTGGAGACGCCAGAACAATCCTGGAGGGTGCACACTGCACACACACTTATGAATTATCGAATCACACAGCACAGAAGGAGGGAATTCAGTTACGTGGAGAGACTAGAGAAGCTGGGCTTCTTCTCCTTAGAGCAGAGAAGTTGAAGGGGAGATTCATGTATCAGTCCATCGTGCCTGTGCCAGCTCTTTGAAAGAGCAATTCAATTAGTCCCACTACCCTGCTCTTTCCCCATAGCTGTGTAATTTTTCTCCTTTTCAAGTATATATCCAATTCCCTTCTGAAAGTTATTGCTGAATCTGCTTCCACCAACCTTTCAGGCTGTGCATTCCAGATCATCTCCTCATCTCCCCTCTGGTTCTTTTGCCAATTACCTTAAATCTGTGTCCTCTGGTTACTGATCCTCCTGCCAGTGGAAACAGTTTCTCCCGATCTATTCTATCAAAACCCCCCATAATTTTGAACACTAAGGGGGAAAAATTCAGCTGCTTGCGCCTCCCGTTAGCGCCTTAAGAGGGCGCTAATGGGGCGTAAAGCAGCTAACGCCCGGGCGCAGCGCCGCCCACGCCTCCCGAAAAATTTAGTGGGAGGTTAGCGGCGGCGGCAGCCGGTAGCGCCCTGTGGCGCTGCACCGCCGGCGATGACGTCATCGCCGTGCGCAGCACCCCGCTCGCGCCCCGGCCGTGATCTTCAGTCGCGCCCCCTGATTTACCGCCAGACGCTATGTCCGACGGGTTCAGGGAGGCGTACGTGCGGCCGGGGCGGCGATATTTAAAGCGGAGGTGGCAGGCGGCCATTTTTGTTGCTGGCCGCCTGCCAGCACCTGCCCCCGGCCCCCGTGAAGCCCCCCCACCGTGAAGTGCCGGCTGCGCTCCAAGAGCCCGGCACTTCTCTTGAGTGCCGGGCTCTTTTGCCGGCACTCCCGATCCCTGGGGGCCCAGCTGGGCCCCGGTTCGCGCTGCGCAGGGTCCCTCCCCTTTAAGAAGGGGAGGAAGGCCTGCAATACCGCGGCGCGACGTGCCGCAGCGCGTGGCGCTGCGGCACGTAGCGCCAGGATATTCACTCGCAGCGCCCCAAGAGGGATGCGGGCTGCTTCCAGTTGCGCCCCGCTTCCCTCTTGGGGCGCAACCACTGAAGTTCCGGCGCGGGGCCGCTAATTTTTTCGGGGCGCTAAAAGTCGCGCCCCGGCGAGGTTAGCGCCCCAAATGGGGCGCGACTCAATTTTTACCCCTAATAATCTCCCCTTAGCCTTCTCTGCTCTAAGGAGAACAATTTCAACTTCTCCGGTCTCTCCTAATGAATTTTCTCTTGAGATAATGTATTAGATCTTTCCTCTGTTAATATTACTTGGTGATTAATACTGAACAACCCTCACTGCAAATTACCTCATAGATTTTCCATTTCAATTTGCCTCATCCTGCTACAGGATTTAAACACCTCTATTACGATGAAGCGATGGTTTATGTCAATTGAAAACGTCCGTCGCTAAAACATAACAACTGATGTGTAAGCGTGGACTAAATAAGTACTGGCACCGAGACAGATAGATTAGTATTGGCAACAGCCAAATATGAAATTTAGGGTATGGTAATGTAGTGGTTATATTACTGGGCGTGTGGGTTCAATGGCAGTTTAGAAAATCTGGAAAGAAAAAGATGGTACAAGTAAATGTGTTCATGAAGCTGCCAGGTTGTTGTAAAAACCCAACTGGTTTACTGATGTCCTTTAGGGAAGGAAACCTGCCGTCATTACCTGGTCTGGCCTATATGGTGGCTGACTCTTAACTGTCACTCGTAAGTGGCCTAGCGAGCCACTCAGTTAAGGCAACCAGGGATGGGCAATAAATGCCAGCCTTGCCAGTGACGCACACACCCCCTGAGAATGAATTAAAAAAAACCCTCTCATTTAATGCAAATGTCACAGATCAAAAGTGCCACGTTCGATTCCTTATCCGTGCTGGATTCGCTGCAGTTGGTGTATTGCACAGCCCCAGGAATAGCAAGGCTCAGGACTCAGGGTTCCCCTTCCGATCTCTATTGAGTGACCACCCCACCCCTACCCCCACCCACACCCCGCCCGCCCGCCCCTCCTCCTGCATGCTGGCAGCAGATATTAGGGACGATTAGCGGGCTCAGCAGTGATTCTCTCCGTGGTCGAATATTCTGCCAACTCTCACTGTCTCGGCTCTTAGATGAACAGTGGCCTGTGGATGAGCGACCTGAGGGCTGCCCGTCTTTGTGAGACAGTAGCCCAGTCAGAACTTTCCGGAGAGGAGCGGGTGGGGGGGGGGGGGGGAAACCACATCTATAAAATCATCTTTAAAAATCCATGAAAGGGGGCAAATCTTCTTCTTTCGCATAGAGCTGAAATTCTTTTTTTTCTCAGGGTACAGGCAGTTGCTGGCAATTTTTATTGCCCGCCTCTAGTGGCCCTTGAGTGGGCCTTCTCCTTGAACTGTTGCAGTCCGTGTGGTGAAGATGCTCCCACAGTGCTGTTTGGTAGGGAGTTCCAGGATTTTGACCCAGCCACTGCAACCTAAAGCTCTCCCAGCAGCGAGCGACACCAGGGACCGCACAACAACTTGGATTTATATAGTGCCTTTAACATAATGAAACGTCCCAAGGTGCTTCACAGCAGCGTTATCAGACAAAAATTTCACACCGAGCCACATAAGGAGACATTAGGACAGGTGACCAAAAGCTTGGTCAAAGAGGTAGGTTTTAAGGAGCTTCTTAAAGGAGGAGGCAGAGAGGTTTAAGTGGGGAATTCCAGAACTTAGGGCCTAGGTGGCTAAAGGCACGGCCGCCAATGGTGGGAGCGAAGGAAGTGGGATATGCAAAGAGGCCAGAACTGGAGGAATGCAGAGTTCTCGGACGGTTGTCGGGCTGGAGGAGGTTACAGAGATAGGGGGGGGGAAATCACAGATACGCAGGCACGGTTTCCCGAGATGCTCTCCTTACAAGCTCCGGAATTGCCCCTAACACGCGGTCTCAGCATGCAAAGCTCTGTGGCAGAAGTGCTGTGGATAAAGATTTACCCCCCGAAATAGGGCAAACAATTTACAGTACGTTAGAATGAACATGGAGCCAAGAGTTTCCACTTTAGGCGCAATCGACGATCCGAGCGCAAATTGTGGCCAAAGTTGGGGCTATTTTTGAGAAGTGTTTTTTATCCCCCCCCTCAGATTTCCGCTGAAACATATTTGTATATCTCCGAATGTAAAATCTGATGTGAACCAGTACAATCGGCAGTGTTTTAGAATGTAATTTAAAAAAAATTTTGCTTTGAAAAAATATTCCGCGATATATTTAAGCGTGGTAACTTGGTGCAGTTTGATTAATACAACTGAAAATGGATTTATCATAAAATATAAACATTTTAATCAGAGTGTCTCGTCCACCGCCTGTGAGTAACCTGATCTCAAATAACTCAAAATGACTTTAAAAAACTATACAGAACCATTTTCTAGTTACACTGGTGTGAAGAAGTCAGTTTCTTAGTAAATTTTAAAAAACATTATACTCAAATGCTTTTAAAGGGTGATTATTAGTGCCCTTGCGCCTAAAAGAAAGTATAATTTTAAGAGCCTCCTCGCAGGCTTGCAAGCGAGTGCAGTTAGCGGAAACTCCCGATGGTGATTAATGGGCGCGTGGCCAGTTTTGTGGTCGGGTCGGCTTCCAGCGCTAAACTAGTGCAAAAAGATCGCAGAAACTCGAGATGCTCTGGATGTAATTTGCGCTTAAAATTCCGCGATCTTTTGCGCGGGTTTGGCTGATTTCGGGCGAATTGCGCCAAAAGAAAGCACTGCAACCGAGTGGAAACTCCAGGCCGAGGTGTTTAAGATGATTAAAGGATCGGATAGGGTAAATAGAGAGAAACTGGGAGTAAGTTTAACCCCCAAGAATTTGGGTTGCGTGAGAAGTTAAAATTTGAAAAATTTCAAACACGGCCCCAACACGCCTCGAACCTGGCCACTTCCAGTTTTAACGGAGACGGGTCGGGGGGTGGGCAACCAATCCACTCTCAGGTCGGTAAAAGCTTTGAAGGAGTCTGCGTGTATCCATTTTAACAAAGGTTTCTATTTTTAACCCATTTTGCCCGAGTTTCATAAGAACATAAGAATTAGGAACAGGAGTGGGCCATACGGCCCCTTGAGCCTGCTCAGTCGTTCAATAAGATCATGGCTGATCTTCAACCTCAACTCCACTTTGCCACCCGATCCACATGTCCCTTGATTCCCCTACTCTTCTTTGAAATAATGCCATGGGATCTTTTACTTCCAAGTCAGAGAGCAGCCAGGGCCTCGGTTTAACGGCTTATCTGAAAAACGGCACCTCCGTCAGTGCAGCACTCCCTCAGCGCTGCACTGGAGTGTCAGCCTAGATTTTTGTGGTCGAGTCTCCGGAGTGGGACTGTGAACCCACAACCTTCTGACTCAGAGGCGAGAGTGCTCCCAACTGAGCCACGGGTCACGAGAAACACGGCAGGTAAAAGGAGGCGAGAAGGACCGGATCCATAAGGTAAGTGCCTTTACAGCACTGCTTGTGGGCCAGGAGGAGCAGGAGTGCTGCCCCCTCACTCCGGCCTAACAAGCTTAACTGCTTCCAGTTCCATGGTCGCTGACTCCCCCCCAATTTTCCCCCAGCGATCTACTCCCCACCTTCTTGCTCTCCCTCCCTCCCCGCGAGCTCTATTCCCCCCCCGTGTACACTTCCACCCCCCCCCCCCACCACAATCTTCCCCCCTGACCACGATCCACTTCCCCGTAAACATGTCCAGAACAAGGGGGCATTACTTTAAAATTAGAGCTAGGCCGTTCAGGGGTGACGTCAGGAAGCACTTCTTCACACAAAGGGTGGTGGAAATCTGGAACTCTCTCCCCCAAAAAGCTGCTGAGGATGGGGGTCAATTGAAAATTTCAAATCTGAGATTGATAAGATTTTTGTTAGGCAAGAGTATTAAGGGTTATGGAACCAAGGCGGGTAAATGGAGTTAAGATACAGACCAGCCATGATCTAATTGAATGGGCTCGAGGGCTGAGTGGCCTACTCCTGTTCCTATACTTTGTGATTATTTCTGCCTAGCGGTAATTTAAAAAAAAATCGTTTGACCATTGAGCAGAGAATGTGAGAGGGAACTGCAATAATCTCATTAACCAGACTGATCCAGTGTTTCTGTCATTTCGACTGTGTGTTAATCCATCTTATTCATACGGTCGAACTGCTCCTGTGATGAAGTCATCAGAATTCATGATTCAAAACAAAACACTGAACAGAATAGGATGAAAAGCAGTCAATCAGGGCTGAGGTGGAATTGGAAAGAGCTGGGCCAGACTGCAGGTCCATGTTACACCGGCATTCATCTACCACAGCCAAGCACACTTGCCCTTTGCTTCAATAAGTGCCAAAACTTCAGATGACCTGATAGTTCATCACTAATGTTTTTGAAGCCCAGTGCAGAGGGTCTGGGTTCAATTCCCGGCCTCAACCGATATTTTTTTTTTATATTTGTTTATGGGATGAGGGAGTCGCTGGCATTTATTGCCCATCCCTAATTGCCCTTGAGAAGGTGGTGGTGAGCTGCCTTCTTGAACCGCTGCAGTCCGTGTGGTGAAGGTACTCCCAACAGTGCTGTTAGGTAGGGAGTTCCAGGATTTTGACCCATTGACGATGAAGGATCGGCGATATACTTCCAAGTCAGGATGGTGTGTGACTTGGAGGGGAACTTGGAGCTGGTGGTGTTCCCATGCGCCTGCTGCCCTTGTCCTTCTAGGTGGAAGAGGTCGCGGGTTTGGGAGGTGCGGCCGAAGAAGCCTTGGCGAGTTGCTGCAGTGCATCTTGTAGATGGTACACACTGCACCCACGGTGCGCTGGTGGTGGAGGGAGCGAATGTTTAAAGTGGTGGATGGGTTACCAATCAAGTGGGCTGCTTTGTCCTGGATGGTGTCGAGCTTCTTGAGTGTGTTGGAGCTGCACTCATCCAGGCAAGTGGAGAGTATTCCATCACACTCCTTACTTGTGGCTTAATAATTCCTGGCACTCATTGAAGCATCTTGTAACAAGCTAGTGGCCCTCCCACTCCCCTCCCCCGAGAGAAGACTACGCTTGTGAATCAACACAACTGGAGGAAATCCATGGCCTGCGCCAGCCTGACTGAAGGAGGGCAAGGTGGAGAGAAGAAGGGCAGGAAAATGCAAGCAATGTAACAGATAGAACAAAGGTGTTGTCCCAGCAAATTTGATATCTATACACTAAAGAAAGAAAAGACTTGCATTTATATAGCGCCTTTCACGACCTCAGGATGTCCCAAAGTGCTTTACAGGCAATGAAGTACTTTTTGAAGTGCAGTCACTGTTGTAATGTAGGAAACGCGGCAGCTAATTTGTGCACAGCAAGCTCCCACATACAACACTGTGATAATGACCAGATCATCTGTTTTTAGGGGCTGGTTGAGGACACTGTGTGCTGCTAAAGCTGGTGCCTGTGTTCTGAAGGCAGCCCACAAGTGTAGGCTTCCTAGCAGTATGAGATTGAAAGAAAGACTTGGATTTATATAGCGGCACCTCTGAAAACGCTTCACGTACAGTAGTGAATTACTTTTGACTATCATCATGTAGGCAAAAGCTGGATCCATCTTGTGTACAGTGAGATCCCATATACACCAATAAAGTCAATCATAGAAACTACAGTACAGAACTTAAGAAATAGGAGCAGGAGTAGGCCATAAGGCCCCTCGAGCCTGCTCCGCCATTCAATAAGATCATGGCTGATCTTCGACCTCAACTCCACTTTCCCGCCCGCCCCCCATATTCCTTGATTCCCTTAGGGTCCAAGAATCTATTGATCTCAGTCTTGAATATACTCAACGACTGAGCATCCACAGCCCTCTGGGGTAGGGAATTCCAAAGAAAGGGGTCTTTTGACCTATTGCACCTGTGTCGGTGACGACTCTTCATCAGGAGTTGTCTACCCTAATCCCAATCGCCCTGTCCTTTCCTTTTATATTCTTTTCAAATCCTTTTTCCTTTTCAATGACGTTCCAGTCTTTGCCTAAGTAGCCCCTTGTGGTAAAGGATCCCATGTTCTAATAACCCTCTGTGTGAAAGCATTCCCTTTAACTTCCCCTTTCACGCTTCGAAGGATAATCCTCAGTCTGTGCCTCCTTGTTATCATGATGCGGAGATGCGGGTGTTGGACTGGGGTGGACAAAAGTGAGACGTCGCACAACACCAGGTTATAGTCCAACAGTTTTATTTGAAATCACAAGCTTTCGGAGCGGCTGCTCCTTCACCTGACGAAGGGGCAGCAGCTCCGAAAGCTCGTGATTTCAAATAAAACTGTTGGACTATAACCTGGTGTTGTGCGACGTCTCACTTTTGTCCTTGTTATCAGTTCTCTGAATAATTGGAAACATTCTTTCACTATTTACCCTCTCAAATTCACTTTGAAAAACTCTGCCAGGAAAGAAGTGGATAAATACTTGAAAAAGAAAAAAAAAGAAAAGGGTTTGGGGAAAGGGCAGGGAATGGGATTAGACGTGTAACTCCTACCCGAGAGACAGCACAGGCAGGATGGGCTGAATGGCCTCCTTCTAAACTGTAAAATTCTACAGTCCCTCACCCCCATCTCCCCTTCCACTTTAAGCTTCTCTGTTACAGTAAAAAGAGCCCTAACCTTCCATGTCTTTTTTCTTAACTGTAACATCCCTCATCAGAAGGAAACAAGAGCAGATGAAACATCCAGAGACCCAGACAAGACTAGTGAGAGGAGGAGCTGCCAGTCAGTACTGATTTCTGTCTACATGAGAGGGCAGCGCTGCCTGAGATGACACAAGCTCCCTCAACAGCACAGCAGATGTTCAGGGGTTTTATTAACAACACAAAATTTTGCAACGTTCTAAAGAAAGCTGTAAAGTGATACTTACAAAGCGTGATATTGGGTAAATTGTGTCTAGTGAAGATTTTATGAGCCGTCAGTTGACACATTGTTGGGTGTATACCTCAGTAGATAACAGAGAGTTAACAGAACGTATGGGATGTATGGGCAAAGGGCAGGGGGAGTGGGACTGATTGGAGAGCTCTTTCAAAGAGCCGGCACAGGCACGATGGGCCGAATGGCACCCTCTGTGCTGTAAGGTTCTAAAAGAAAGAACTAACATTTATATAACGTCTTTCATGACCTCAGGATGTCCCAATGCACTTCACAGTACTTTTGAAGAATAGTGGCTGCTGGAATGTAAGAAACACAGCAGCCAATTTGCACACAGCAAGGTCCCACAAACAGCAATAGGATAATGACCAGCTAATCAGTTTTAGATGTTGGTTGAGGGATAAATATTGGTCAGGACACCGGGGAGAACTCCCCTGCTCTTCTTCGAATACTGATCTTTTACACTTGAGAGGGCAGATGGGGCCTCGGTTTGACGTCTCATCCGAAAGATGACACCTCCAACAGTGCAGCACTCCCTCAGCACTGCACTGGAGTGTCGGCCTAGATTATGTGCTCAAGTCTCTGGAGTGGGACTTGAACCCACAACCTTCTGACTCAGAAGCTACCCACTTTTTTTTCTGCCACCCACTTTTTTTTAAATTATATTATTTATTGAACATTAAGAACATTTACAACATCGTGATCATTCCATTGTATCATTCAAATTCATTCCACCGCTCTGCACAGCCATTCCCCCACCATAAATTAATATCAAAACCTGGGGGGAGAAATTCGGTTGGTTAGCGCCTCCGGAGGACGCTAACAGGGCACTAGGAACTTAGCGCCCGAGTGCGGCGATTTTAGCGCCGCTCGCGAAATTGACCAGTCGTTTTGCAGCGGCGCTAAACACTACCACCACGATCTCCTGCGCCCGCAGATCGTGACATCAGTCAAGCGTGCAACGCCCTGGTAGCGCCCCAGACCGGATATTGAGTCGCGCCCCCTGCCTTAGCGCCTGCCGCTAGGAACGACAGGTAGAAGGGAATGTTTTCAAGTCGGGAAGGGGTTGGGGGAGCGCTATTTAAAGGTGGGCGCTTCCTGCCTTTTCTTGTCGGCACAATTTTTGGTTTTAACGCTGTCCTAAGGAGTTTTGGTCCTCATCATCTCTTTTGAGGTTCCTAAGCGCCGAGCTCTTTCCCTGGGCCTATCCATTAGTGCTTCCAACACAATTGCTATTGAGGTCTCTCCAGGCCGAGATTCAAGGCTGCAATGAGCAGGAAGTGGCTGGCCAGCAAGATGGCCCCTCCCCTTTAAGAACTGGATGGCACCAGTCTGTCTGGCTTTCATGGTAACGGACATCGCCTGAGCTTCGGTAGCGTTTGGAGGTAACGCCTCGCTCCCTGATGTTTGCGCCTTAAGAGAGGTGTGCAGCGCCTGATTTAGCGCTCAAATCACCTCCAGGGGCGATAGAGGCGAATTTTGCAGTCGGAGGCGATAATTAGCGCCGGGCGCTAAACTTTGCGCCCGACCGATATTAGCACCCCAAAATGGGCGATACCGAATTTTTCCCCCCTGAAGTTTAATTTGTCTCCCGTAACATATATTAATCGACTGTACTTTAAAAATTGATCGTAAAATACTATCTTTAAATTCCTTTCTGAATAAAACATCCACAGAGCCTTATAATGATCTTTTAGCTTATATTTAAAATACTCTTTTAGATTTATTCTCCCCTTAAAAAGCAAAGCATTCTTCTTTGCACAATCACGAATCTAGTCAAACTGAACATTAAATTAATTGCTGCTCCGCTAGACTCGAGCAGACTTTCCTGCAATCCCCATCTCAAAATTGAGTCCCACAGGATTCCCATTCTCGTTCTTCGGTCCCCATCCAGCAAAAAAACCTCACACAACTGTCAAACATAGTACTAAAAATCATTTAACTGCGGACATAACACCAGTAAATGGGACAGAGTCTCATCCCGTTTCCCACACACTGGGCAAGTTGCCACCTCCACTCGCCCAATCTTACATAAGACCGTCATGGTAAAAATCCGGTTATGAGCCAATTTGAAATCCAGTTCAATCCACTCTGGACATTTAAAATTCGCCCACACTCCCTTCCAAATCCTGTTGAAGTCCAGCAGTGGGTATATACTCTGCCAAAACTCCTGGCCAGCAGGTGTCTTGAATCTCCATTACACTTGTCAAATTGGACCAACTCTTCCCCTTTCTCCAGCAGAAAGCTTGGAAAAGTGGGATGCATTTTACTTCCTTTGGATATTTCCGCATTTATTTCTTCCATCCAATCCTGTGGCATTGCCCTCACAATCTTCTCATACATGATCATAATTGCTTTTTCCTCTACTTCCTGATCCTCCTCCCACACATTGGGCTGGATTTTGATACTGGGGCGGGTTGGGGTCGTGTCATCCACTTTTCGTGTTATCCACCCGTCTGCAATTGGATGTGGGAGATTGATGCGATTTTCACCTAATTGGGCAATTGAGTTCCAGCATGTGGGAACCCATGGCCCAATTAGTGTTTTCAGTCTGAAAGTCGCCTCTGATGATGTCATCATTGCTGCTGCATTGAAGGTCTGCAAAGACTGCCTGGCCTTTGCTGTGAGAGGACCTGAATGCAAAATGAGCAGCAGCAGCCCTAAGTCTGCTCCCAGATATTTTTGCACCACCACTCCCAGATATGTCTCCCCTCCACCACCACTCCCAGATATGTCTCCCCTTCACCACCACTCTCAGATCGATCGACCGGCCGGCCGGCCAGCCAGATGTGCTCCCGCCAGGTTTCACAATCGTGGTTCAGAACAGGCGTGCTTCACGTAGAAAAAGGGTTAAAATCACAAAGGCCTTTCAAAATGGCATTATAGAGGCAATTTAGTGCTTGTTAAGGGCCTTAACAGCCTATCCCGCCTCTTAGAAACGGGACGGAGTCGGGACCAGCAGACACGATTTAATGAAAATTGTGTGGAGGCGGGATGGAGGCGGACTTGTGCCCGCCCGCCAGTTTTCGCAATTTTAACCCCCCACACGCCTCCAAACCCACCTCCACGGGTCAATGAAAATCCAACCACATGTCCCTCACTATCGCTTCCAGCAACCAACCTGGAATTACCTCGTATAATACATCTTTCACACATATAATACCAGCTTTTATAAAAGCTTGATTAAATAATACCTCTCCTTCAATGTTGACCCACCTGTTCTAAAATAAGGGCTGTTCTAAAAATTCCTCAGCACCCTTGGGTATAAACTGCACACTTTTTAAAAATTGGGCCCAAGTCTCTACAACCCCCTTATAAAACCTAGGGAGAGGTTTAATCAATTTCAAAAACATATTATTGTATTCTATATACTTTGGGCTGGATTTTCACTGACCCGTGGAGTCGGGTTTGGAGGCGGGGGGTGGGGGGTTAAAGTTACAGATTCGGGGGTCCCAACCCCATCCCGCCTCCAACCCGCCTCCATGCCAGTTTCACTGGTGGCGGGTACCCGACCTGTGCTGGGACCCGACTCCCCGATGTGGGAAGGGATTAGTGACAATTAACTGCCTGTTAACAGGTAGTTAACAGGCAGTTTTTTGCCTAATCCCTATTTTAATTGCTGAAATGTGGGCTTCCCGACAGGTGCCAACCACGCCAAGTTATCGGGGCGGACCATGGGTCTGCAGGGGTTGGAGGGGTCGATATGTCCGGTGGGCAGGTGAGTGATGGGTGCATGTGTGCAGAGGTAAGTGTGTAAGGTAAGTGTAAAGTGTGGGAAAAAGTTTTACTTACCTTAACTTCCTCCTGCAGGTGTCAGCCCTTCAGTTCTCGGGAGTCAGAAATCTCACCAGCACAGAAAGCAGAATGGCCGCGGAGCTGTCAAAAGCTGCAGCCTTCTGTCTTCTGTGCTGGAATGATTTCTAACTCAGCCTGAGAGGAAGGACTCAAGTTAGAAATCATATTGTCAGTGTTTGACAGCTTCACAGAGCTGTCAAATGCTGATATTTCATCTGTCAAAAGCTCTTGACAGATGAAATGTCAATCTGTGACTTCACCTGTTGCCGGGTGGCCCTTAATTGGCCTGCTGAGCCCACTGGACAGGCTCAACAAGGTCAATCAAGGGAAAATACAATGGGTTGGCCACATCTCGATGGAGGCGGGTCTACAACCCAAAAAGTGGGATTCACGACCCCAACCCGACCCCAGTATCAAAATCCAGTCCAATATCTCCTGCCCTCCTATCCCACTTCGTTTTAAAAAATGCTCAAAACAACTCTTCCAAAAACTTGTATTTGACTTCTGAAGAAATCTCTTCATCCATTTGATTCTAAAGGATTTATTCTTCAAATCAATATCTGAGAAATTGAGTCCTGCTGATTTCTCCGTCCAATGATGGTATTGTAAGCAATCAAGGCTGGTTTCCCTTCCCATAAAAACCTCACACAAGCCTCTTCCGCCCACTCAGGAATATCCTCCACCGTCAATAAGTATCATAGCTGATATAGCAGGACACCACTGTCGCTCTTCCTTGCACTTTCAACCACCTTCTTTCCCATCTTCCCAAAATCTTTTTAATTTTCATAACCTTCGGTTCCCAATTTAATCGATCCACTTCATCCCTGTCTTTCTTGCACCCCATATGCACCCCCAGAACTTCCAAAACCTCCACCACCTTAAAGGGACTTTCCTTCAACCATTCCCCCTACCCCTTCCTGCAACCAGGCATTGGGACTTACTATAATTCACTCTGGCTCCTGAATCTCTACAATACTCCTCCACTACGTCCATAGCTTTCCTCACAGACTCCCCATTTCTCAAAGTTAAGGTTGTGTCATCTGCATATTGGTGTATCACCGACACCAGCCCGGAACTGGGAACTGCAATCCCAACTACACCTTGTTTCTTTCGCATCATGTAACCTAATGGTTCTGCTACCAATGTGTACAACAATGGGGACAGGGGACAACCCTGTCTCATTGACCTCTGTAGCGGAAAATACTTGGATAAAAAAACCATTACATTTAACACAGCTAAATATATTTGAATAAAAAATCCTTATCCACTCAATAAAATTTTCCCTGAAAAAAAATGCTTCCAAACCATCAATAAAAACTCATGAGAGACCCTATCAAAGGCTTTCTCTTGATCTATCTTTAATACATAAGCCTCCCTCCCACTCTCTTCCATGAGCTCTATCGCATCTCGGATTGAGACCACAGAGTCTGCGATGTCCCGGCCTATGACTCCATAGGACTGAGAGGGCAAAACTATCTGCGGCATCACCTCCTTCATACGATTTGCCATAACCCTCGCCAATATCTTATAATCCACATTTAATAATGTGATGGCCTCCAATTCTTTAGCTCCCTTCTATCCCCTTTATTTTTATAAGCTAAGCTTATGACACCTCTCCTTATAGATGGGGCCAGGATTCCCTCAATTTTAATCTCCTTAAAAACCTCTAAGAGCAATGGACTTAAAATCTCTAAAAATTCTTTATAAAATTCTGCACTTAGTCCATCGGACCCTAGGCTTTCTCCCCCTTCATTCCACTTATTGCTACTTTTATTTCCGCTAATCCTACTTCTTTGTCACCCATGCTTCTCTCATCCTCCTTTAAACCCTCTTCAATAAAAGCACTAACCTTCTCCATCGCCAATTTGGAAATGTCTTCTTTTGTATATAACTCTTGATAAAAGCTACTCGCTGCCTCCAAAATCTCCCCACTTTCATTAATGATCTTTTCCCCAACCTTCAACTCTCCAATTAATGATAATCTCTGTCGCAGCTTCTCTTGCTCTAGAAAATATCTAGTGCATCTTTCGCCCTCCAATGCATCTTTAGCCTTTGCATGGAGAATGGCCCCTTGCATTTTTCAGCTTGCAATAATTCCCACTCTTCCTTTAAAACCAGGAACTTAGTCTCAGCTCCCTCATCCCCTCTGTAAACCTTTTGTTTATATTCTCTTCTTGACGCCGGTTAGCTGCCGCTCTCTCTTTCCCATAACGTGCCGAAAAAACTTTAACCTCATATTTGAAATTGTCCCACCAAACTCTTCTTTCTTTCAAGAACAAAGGTTCCTTCCGAGCATTCTTTATTATATTTAAAATTCCTTCTTTATAAACAATTTATTTCAGGTATTGACTGTTTAAAATCCACATCCCTGGACCGATCTTAACTCTGCTGTTCCTAATTCTAAGAGTCAAAGCCAAGTGGTCACTAAAAAATACTTTTTTGTAATAAATCTCCATCACCTCAGAACTTAACCCTTCCCACATTAACATGAAATCTATTCGGCTCTGTTTTAAAACATCACCCACCCAGCGTCTTCTGGAAAATTCCCTTTTTATGGAGTTCTGATCCCTCCATAAGTCTCTCAAATTTAAATTTGCCATCATTTTTACAATCATCCCTCTGGAGTTATCATCCTTAAAAGTAATCTGGGCTAAAATATCCATCCAAGATAAAAATACATTAAAATCCCCCACGATACAAGGGTTTTCCACCTCTGCCACTGTAGTGAATAACTACCGAAAAAACTCGCGACACTTGCAATGGTTGTTCAGTGCATAGATATTAAAGAGATCGCAATTAAATTCCTCCATTTTTACCTGTAGCCGTAAAAATCTCCCATCAGTGTCCTTGTCCACCAAGGCAACGTTCTCTTTTATGGACGGATTCACCAAAACAGCCACCCCTCTCCGGTTATTGTTTGCACAACTTGCAAACACCTCTCCCTTCCAAACCTTCTGAACTCTTTCTAGGATATCCTCATCCTAAAAGGTTTCTTGCAGACACAACAGGTCAGTGTCTTTAAAACACGGCAACAACTGCTGCAATTTCTTCTCACCCCTCAGTCCATTCACATTAATCGAGACCAATGTAATCATGGCTCCGAATAAAGGAAGTGTGCTGGATAATCTCCCCATCATATGCCTGATAATCTCCCTCCTCTCATGCTCCTTCCCAACTTTTCAGCCAGCTGTTGCTTTTTCCTGCGGCCTCCGGCTCTTTTTCACCTCCTGTTTGAACCTTCCCTGCAGTTTCAGCCTCTTCCTTGCATTAAGTTTGGGCCGAGGAGCTGCCCCTTCTCTTTCCTTCTGCCCCTCACCAACTTTTCCCTTTCCACACTATGCCATCCCACCCCCCACTTCCATGTCTCTGTCCCCCTCTGATTCCTCACTCTCGAGCTCTTCTGTAACCTTCTGTTCCTGCTCCCCATCAGATACATAATCTCCCTTAGAGAGTCTTCCTGCTATTGCGGTTTCTCCAACAGTGCTGCTCCCTTCGGCCTCATCTCCACTGCTGACGCTTGCTCCACGTTTCTTCTCTCTCTGGGACAATGGTGCACCTATATTGCTCCCTTCTGGCATCTTTGTCTCCCCGCTCCCATCCTGCTGCCCCTTTAAGGCTCCTGCCTCTCGCACCCTCTCCTTGTCTTGCCCCCTCCTGCTCCCCGAGATGTCCGACTCCCCGTCTTTCTTTGGAGTACTTACACTTACCCCGCACCTCGCTCCCGCCTCCTCTCCCCCCGCGACACCAGATTCTTTAGGGAGAGCTGAACCATATCATGGCTCGACTTTGCCCTCGACCCGTGCTGCCCACTGCTGTCTTTGTCCTTTTCCAACGTACTTGGTGTGTTTTCCACCATCTCCATCCTGTTCTCTGCGCCGCAATTTTCTGCCTCTTCCTGCGCTCTTTTCTCCTTCCATTCACCAGCCTCCGCCTGTGTCCTCCGCCTACTCCGCTCCTCCGGCCGTTCCACTCACACCTCCTGCTCCTTCTCCCATCTCCTTGTCAATCAAGGGGCTTCCTTCTGCCTCACACTCACAGCGGGTGGGGCCTTTGTGACACACCCCACAGCTCTCCACCTTGCAGCTCCGAGCGATGAGTCCAGACTCGCCGCAGTCATAACAGTACAAGTCTGGACAGTTTCTTGCAAGATGGTCGTGTCCAAGACAATAATTACAAACCTTCACCTGGTTATCATGCAGGACTCGGAAGTACTGCACTCCTTCTTCCATTGTCTCAAATTTCATTCTATACGGCAATGATTTCACCCCCTCTGGGAACCGCACATTTACGTAACGGCTTCCATCTGCTACCTGTGTTCCTGGATAGTATCTCTTCTTTATTGCCGAGCAAATTTTAATGTCTCACAACTCCAAGGGCTGGATTTTATCAATGGGGACGCTTTGGGGGTGGGACTGCTGGTTGTCGGGTTTCAGTCCCGCCCCCAACGACGTCCGGCCAACCCACGCTATTTTCCCTTGATTGACCTTGTTAAGCCTGCCCTGCGGGCTTACCGGCCAATTAAGGGAAAGCCGGTGACAGAGGACGTCAACGTATGACGTTTCATCTGTCAAAAATTTTTGACAGATGAATTGTCAGCGTTTGACAGCTTTGAGAAGCTGTCAAACACTGACAATCTCTGTTCTATGGTGAGACCTTGTACTGAAGACTCACTAAACCTATTTCCTGAGCAGAAATCAGATGGCTGTTGCATCGGAGAATGCAGCAGCCATTCTGTCATCTCTGCCGTTGAGATGAGGAGCCTCCGGATCCCCAAGGGTTGATGCCTGCAGAAAGAAGCAAAGGTAAGCAAACTTTTTCTAACACTTTACACTCACCTCCCATACTTATCTGTTAACAGGCAGTTAAGTGGCTGTAATCCCCTTCCCTGCGCGAGTCGGGGACCTGCCTCCCGGGAAGATGGCACGGAGGCGGGTTGGGAGCGGGGTTGTTTCCCACTCCCAGTTTCTGCCATTTTCCCGGCAGTCCCGCCTCCATACCCACCTCACCAGGCTGGCAAAATTCCCCCCCAACTTTTTGATTAGCACATCGTCCTCAATACAAACCGACAGGTTTAAGAATGAGACCACCACCTCTTCAGAATATAGCAGAGATACCTCCAAGAACTTATCACCAACCTTCAAACTGAGTAAAAGTCTTTCCACCTCCTCTCGGCAACTGACCGTCACCTTGAACCCAACATTCGGCTTTGGTCGGCAGGCAAAACAGCTTCCCTCGCCACAGTCCTCATGTACCGCCTGGATAATATCCCAGCTCATATCTCCTTATCCTGGCACTCAACCACCACCGTGTTTTCTTTGCCAAACCTCCTGGGGTCCGGCCCAAATCTTTGGGCCTTTTTTTCTTCCTTCCCCCAACATTTTCTCCCCTGATTCAATTCATCCTGGGAACACTGTCCTCTGAGGGGCCTGGCACTCCGGACCCCTCAGCAGCTATCTGGCTGCTGTTTATGGAACAAAAAGACCCTAAAACCTGAAAAAAGAAAACACCACCAACTTTTTACAAACTCACTCCAACTCCCTGCAGTAATCAAGCAACCAGCAGCACCTGCTCACTCCTAGCCCCTCCCATCTAGACAGCGCTACCCACTGAGCCACAGTGGACAGCCGTTCTATGTTAGATGTTACATGAGTGTGATAAGTACTCATCCATGAATACAGCCAAGAGACCGATACCTCCTCCTACCTCCCCTGGACCATGACCCCACTACCAAACATCAAGCCATTGTTTCCAAGACTGTCACTGACCTCATCTCCTCTGGAGATCTTCCCTCCATGGTCGCCAACCTCATAGTCCCCCAACCCCGCACAGCCCGCTTCTACCTCCTTCCCAAGATCCACAAACAGGACTGCCCTGGTAGACCCATCGTTTCAGCCTGTTCTTGCCCCACAGAACTTCTCTTCCTATCTCGACTCTATTTTTTCTCCCTTGTCCAGTCTCTTCCCACCTACATTCACGACTCTTCCGACGCCCGACGCCACTTTAACAGTTTCCAGTTTCCTGGCCCCAACCGTCTCGTTTTCACTATGGACGTCCAATCCTTCTACACCTCCATCCCCCACCAGGACGGCCTGAGGGTGCTCCTTGAACAGAGGCCCAACGAGTCCCCATCCACCACCACCCTCCTCCGCCTGGCTGAACTTGTTCTCACATTGAACAACTTCTCCTTTGACTCCACTCACTTCCTCCAAATTAAAGGTGTTGCTATGGGAACCCGCATGGGCCCTAGCTATGCCTGCCTTTTCATGTGATATGTGGAAGATTCTTTGTTCCAGTTCTACTCAGGTCCCCCTCCCTCACCTCTTTTTCTGGTACATCGATGACTGTATTGGTGCCATTTCCTGCTCTCGCCCTGAACTAGAAAAGTTCATTCACTTTACTTCCACTTTCCACCCTTCCCTCACCTTCACATGGTCCATCTCCGACTCTTCTCTTCCCTTACTTGACTTCTCTGTTTCCATTTCTGGTGATAGGCTATCGACAAACATCCACTACAAGCCCACTGACTCCCACAGCTACCTGGACTACACTTCCTCCCACCTCGCTTCCTGTAAGGACTCTATTCCATTCTCCCAGTTTCTCCGTCTCCGCCGCGTCTGTTCTGATGATGCCACCTTCCATACCAGTGCTTCCGACATGTCTTCCTTTTTCCTCAACCGAGGATTCCCCTCTACAGTGGTAGACACGGCCCTTGACCGTGTCTGTTCCATTTCCCGCACTTCTGCTCTCACCTCTTCCCTTCCCTCCCAGAACCACGATAGGGTTCCCCTTGTCCTCACCTTTCACCCCACCAGCCTCCACATTCAACGGATCATCCTCCGCCATTTCCGCCACCTCCAACGTGATCCCACCACCAAATGCATCTTCCCCTCACCTCCCCTTTCAGCATTCCGAAGGGACCGCTCCCTCCGCGACACCCTGGTCCACTCCTCAATCACCCCTAACAGCCCTTCCCCTTCGCCCGGCACCTTCCCGTGCAAGCCCAGGAGATGCAACACCTGCCCTTTTACCTACTCCCTTCCCACTGTCCAGGGCCCCAAACACCCCTTTCAGGTGAAACAGCGATTTACTTGTACTTCTTGCAATTTAGTATACTGTATTCGCTGCTCACGATGCGGTCTCTTCTACATTGGGGAGACCAAACACAGATTGGGCGACCGCTTTGCGGAACACCTCCGTTCAGTCCGTAAGGGTGACCCCGAGCTCCGGTCGCCTGTCACTTTAATTCTCCGCTTCCCACTCCCACTCTGATCTCTCTTTTCTCGGCCTCTTGCATTGTTCCAATGAAGCTCAACGTAAGGTCGAGGAACAGCACCTCATCTTTCGAGTAGGCACTTTACAGCCCTCTGGACTCAACATAGAGTTCAACAATTTCAGACTATAGCCCCATCTCCCATTTTTCATGCTGTATGATTTTGCAATTCCCATTTGCAACATTTTATCTTTCCTGTCTCTTACTTTAGCACAGAATGTTCCTTCAACTCCTTCCTCCCCTCCCACCTTCCCCCCTCTCCCTGTCTCTGCACCTGCTTAAAATCTGTTACATCTCCAGCTTTTTCCAGTTCTGATGAAGGGTCATCGACCCGAAATATTGACTCTGTTTCTCTCTCCACGGATGTTGCCTGGCCTGCTGAGTGTTTCCAGCATTTTCTGTTGTTATTTCATTATATCCCAGTTGGATTTGGTCTGATTGGGACAGTGCTAAAACATCAAGGTTCTACGGCCTCTGTCTGGATGCTCATTACAGTTTGGCTGCAGTTTCCGAGTAGAATGCTGATTCAACACTTTGTGCTCCAGCCTTTGATCTCAGTTCATGGAATTAATTTATCTTTCAACTATGTACAGTCACTAATCTTAACCAGACTTGTTAACACTCACTTGTTTGGAGTGAGATGGATTCATTTTAGTTTTAATCTCAAAATATATATCCTCATCACCAAACTATTTAATGATTGAGATTTTCCTGTCAAAATAACAGTGAGGCTAATGGCGCTTGCAGTTATTAATGCACAGAAATGGGGCAGAAAGCAGAGAGTAGTGGTGAGCAGTGAGAGACTGGAGGGAAGTATACAGTGGTGATCCCCAGGGGTCGGTATTAGAACCACTGCTCTTTTTGATTTAGATTAATGAGCTGGACTTGGATATACAGGGCTAATTTCAAAGTTTGCAGATGACACAAAACTCAGAAATGTAAACAATGAGGAGGATAGTAACAGACTTCAGGAGGACTTACACAAAGTTGTGAAATGGGCAGACACATGGCAAATGCAATTTAACGCAGAGAAGTGTGGAGTGATTCATTTTGGTAGGAATAATGAGGAGCGGCAATATAAACCAAATGGGGCAATTTTAAAGGGGGTGCAGGAACAGAGAGACCTGGGGGTGTGTGTACACAAATCACTGAAGGTGGGAGGACATGTTGAGAAGGCTGTTAAAAAGGTGCGTGGGAGAGGAGGGAGAGAGAAACAGGGAACTACAGGCCAGTTAGCCTGACATCAGTCGTCTGAAAAATGCTGGAATCTATTATTAAGAAAGTGATAACAGGATACTTCGAAAATCATAATATGATTAGGCAGAGTCAACATGGTTTTATGAAAGGGAAATCGTGTTTAACAAATTTATTAGAGTTTTTTGACGATGTCACTAACAGGGTAGATAAAGGGGAACCAGTGGATGTGGTATATTTGGATTTCCAAAAGGCATTCGACAAGGTGCCACATAAAAGGTTGCTATGCAAGATAAGGACTCATGGGGTTGGGGGTAATATGTTAGCATGGATAGAGGATTGGTTATTGGACAGAAAACAGAGAGTAGGGATAAACGGGTCATTTTCAGGTTGGCAGGCTGTAACTTGTGGGGTGCCGCAAGGATCAGTGGTTGGGCCTCAGCTATTTACAATCTATATTAATGACTTAGATGAAGGGACCGAGTCCAAGTTTGCTGACGATACAAAGCTAGGTGGGAAAGTAAGCTGTGAGGAGGACACAAAGAGCCTGCAAAGGGATATAGACAGGTTAAGTGAGTAGGCGATAAGGTTTCAGATGGAGTATAATGCAAGGAAATGTGCGGTTATTCACTTTGGTAGGAAAAATAGAAAAACAGAATATTTTTTAAATGGCAAGAAACTATTAAATGTTGGAGTTCAGAGAGATTTAAGTGTCCTTGTGCAGGAAACACAGAGAGTTAGCATGCAGATACAGCAAGCAATTAGGAAGACAAATGGCTTGTTGGCCTTTATTACAAGGGGGTTGGAGTATAAGAGTAAGGAAGTCTTGCTACAATTGTACAGGGCTTTGGTGAGACCACACCTGGAGTACTGTGCAGTTTTGGTCTCCTTATCTGAGGAAGGATAGAGGTGGTGCAATGAAGGTTTATTAGGTTGATTCCTGGTTTGAGAGGGCTGTCCTATGAGGAGAGATTGAGTAGACTGAGGCTATAATCTCTGGAGTTTAGAAGAATGAGAGGTGACCTCATTGAAACATATAAGATTCTGAAGGGGATTGACAGGGTAGATGCTGAGAGGTTGTTTCCCCTGGCTGGAACGAGGGGATATAGTCCCAGGATAAAGGGGTCGGTCATTTAAGACTGAGATGAGGAGGAATTTCTTCACTCAGAGGGTTGTGAAGCTTTGGAATTCTCTACCCCAAAGGGCTGTGGATGCTCAATGATGAGTATATACTAGGCTGAGATAGATAGATTTTTGGACTCTAGGGGAAACAAGGGATACAGGGATTGGGCGGGAAAGTGGAGTTGAGGTCGAAGATCAGCCATGATCTTACTGAATGGTGGAGCAGGCTCAAGGGGCCATATGGCCTACTCCTGCTCCTAAATCCTATGTTCTTATGTTTTTATCCTTGGCTTTACAAATAGAGGCAATAGCAAGGAAGTTATGCTAGACCTTTATAAAACACGGGCTAGGCCCCAGCTGGAGTATGGTGGCCAACTATGGGCACCAGACTTTAGGAAGGATGTCAAGGCCTTAGAGAGAGGGCAGAGGAGATTTACTAGAATGGTACCAGAGATGAGGGACGTCAGTAACATGGAGAGAAACTGGGGTTGTTCTCCGTAGAGCAGAGAAGGTTAAGGGGAGATTTGATAGAGGTGTTCAAAATCACGAATGGTTTTGATAAGAGTAAATAAGGAGAAACTGTTTCCAGTGGCAATAAGGTCGGTAGCCAGAGGACACAGATTTAAGATAATTGGCAAAAGAACCAGAGGTGACCTGAGGAAAAAAAATTATGCAGCCAATCATTATGGTCTGGAATGCCCTGCCTGAAAGGGCGGTGGAAGCAGATTCAGTAATAACTTTAAAAAGGGAATTGGATAAATACTTGAAGGGGGGAAATTTGCAGGGCTATGGGGAAAGGGCAGGGGAGTGGACTCTACCAAAGAGCCGGCACAGGCACGATGGGCCGAATGGCCTCCCTCTGTGCTGTATCATTCTATGATTCTATGAAATGCTACAGCAACTTCAGGTGAGGGGCGGATGCACGGCTGAACTCAAATATCCCAAAGTTGCTGTCCGACTTGCGCCGCTGCGCGTTAACTTCACAAAAATGGCCTCTTGCCGGCTGGCTCACCATTGAAATGCGTTGAACGGCGGGAAGTTGCTGTATTTGCGTGGTAGCTATGAAACTAAACTCGCCACGGAAAGTTGAGTCTTGCCCATTCCAGTCTAAGTACCCCTTTTAACAACGTGATAAGTGATAACTACTGCCAGTCAACCTCTGTGGCACTGAAAAGTAACTATTACAAGTGCGGAGTCTCATTCCATCAGGTTTTAATTGCTGGCGATTTTAAAAATGTAACATTTTAATTTTTAAACTTTTTTTTTTAATTGGCAGGAATGTCTGGAGCGCTCTTTGAACCCAATACCTTCTAACTCAACGCTACCATTAAGCCAGAGGCTTGCTAAAGACGGAAGGCATTAAATGCAAGAAGTACAACACAGTGTCCATTTGAACTAGCCAGCTTCATAAAGCCTACTCCCCATACATACAATCATGCAAACGCACACACGTGTACACATACACGCAAACACACACACACACATGTATGCACTTAAAGAGCTGTAGGCAGTAGACACAGGGGGTAATTTTAACCCCCAAGAAAGGGTAGGCCGGGGGCCGGTGGGAAGTGAAAAATCTTTAAATGTCAAACCCAACCGCAACTCGCCCATTTACGGTTTTAACGGAGGCGGGTCGTGCGGGGCGACCAATCAGCTCCCAGGAGACGGGTCGGTCATTAAAACCTTTTAAGGAGGCCTTGTGCCTCTATTTTTATAGTTTTTTAAATTTTTTAACCCATTTTGGCCTCGGGAATCCCGGCAAGTAAAAGTAGGCCAGAAGGGCTAGATCTATAAGGCAGGCCTTTATAGCACTGTTTGTGGGCCAGCAGGAACAAGAGTGTTTCCTCCAGGTCCAACAAGGAAACCTCTTTTCCCCGCCCCTGCAATCACTGCAGCACCCCCCCACCCCCCGCGCGATCACCGACCGCCTCACCCGCGATCACCGACCCCCTCACCCGCGATGACCGAACGCTCCCCGTGATCACTGATCCCCCCGCGATCACCAACCCCCCCCAAATCACCGAACCCCCGCGATCACCGACCCCCCCGCGATCACCGAACCCCCGCGATCACCGACCCCCCCAAATCACCGAACCCCCGCGATCACCGACCCCCCCAAATCACCGAACCCCCGTGATCACCGACCCCTCACCCGCGATCACCGACCCCCTCACCCGCGATGACCGAACGCTCCCTGTGATCACTGATCCCCCCGCGATCACCAACCCCCCCAAATCACCGAACCCCCGCGATCACCGACCCCCCCGCGATCACCGAACCCCCGTGATCACCGACCCCCCAAATCACCGAACCCCCGCGATCACCGACCCCCCCGCGATCACCGAACCCCCGCGATCACCGACCCCCCCAAATCACCGAACCCCACGATCACCGACCCCCCCCAAATCACCAAACCCCCGCGATCACCGACCCCCCCCCAAATCACCGAACCCCCGCGATCACCGACCCCCCCCAAATCACCGAACCCCCGCGATCACCGACCCCCCCCAAATCACCGAACCCCCGCGATCACCGACCCCCCCCAAATCACCGAACCCCGCGATCACCGAACCCCCGCGATCACCGACCCCCCCAAATCACCGAACCCCCGCGATCACCGACCCCCCCGCGATCACCGAACCCCCCGCGATCACCGACCCCCCCAAATCACCGACCCCCCCGTGATCACCGAACCCCGCGATCACCGACCCCCCCCCAAATCACCCGAACCCCTGCGATCACCGACCCCCCCCCAAATCACCGAAACCCCCGCGATCACCGACCCCCCCGCGATCACCGACCCCCCGCGATCACCAAACCCCGCGATCACCGACCCCCGCGCGATCACCGACCCCCCCGCGATCACCGACCCCCCCGCGATCACCGACCCCCCCGCGATCACCGAACCCCCGCGATCACCGACCCCCGCGTTCACCGACCCCCCCGTGATCACCGAACCCCCGCGATCACCGACCCCCCCGTGATCACCGAACCCCCGCGATAACTGACCCCCCCCAAATCACCGAACCCCCGCGATCACCGACCCCCCCGTGATCACCGAACCCCCGCGATCACCGACCCCCCCGCGATCACCGACCCCCCGCGATCACCGACCCCCCCGCGATCACCGACCCCGCCCCCGCGATCACCGAACCCCCGTGATCACCGAACCCCCACGATCACCGACCCCCCCGCGATCACCGAACCCCCGCGATCACTGACCCCCCCCGTGATCACCGAACCCACGCGATCACCGACCCCCCCGCGATCACCGAACCCCCGCGATCACCGACCCCCCCAAATCACCGAACCCCCGCGATCACCGACCCCCCCGTGATCACCGAACCCCTGCGATCACCGACCCCCCCGTGATCACCGAACCCCTGCGATCACTGACCCCCCCGCGATCACCGAACCCCCGCGATCACCGACCCCCCGCGATCACCGAAACCCCTCCCTTGCGATCACCGACCCCCGACCTTGATCTCCTGCTGACCTTGATCTCACCTCGACCTTCTCTGCTCTCCGGCTGCGGCCTAGTGCCGCAGGCTTTTCCCGCCGACAGGCAGCCGGCCTGTCAATCAGGCTGGCTGTTGGGCTGGAAACCTGGTGAAAACCTTTAAAAGACCTCCTACTGGTAATTTCAGCAGGATGTGTGGGAAACCTGTACTTCCGGGTTTCCCCTCTGGAACTCCCCACACTCTCCCCCGCCTCCCCGTTAATATTGGGGCCCAGGTGTTGCTGGCTGCCAATCAATTCTGCAGCTGCCGCTAGCAGACTGTTAGCACAGTGGCTAAAATTCATGTTAAAACTGGTTTTGGTTCGAAAGCAATCAAGTATGATTTTGCAAGGAGTTTAATTAAACTCTTTAAAGTTGAGCCGAATTATTTGGTTTCCCAACAGATGGAAAATGACAGGAAGAGCAGATGTCTGATCCGAACACTCCAGTGGACCGGATGCAGTTCAAACAATTGCTCATTACTGAAGGTCGCCCCATGAAATGTACCATGTATGAAGGTTTGACATAAAGAAACTAACAGGGAGTATACGCAGAATAAAAGCATCCTGATGGCCAATGGTGTTTTATGACAGCAACATGTTCTACCGGGGCGTGCCAATATGGCGCAGTCGGTAGAACTCTTGCATCTGAGTCAGAAGGTCATGGGTTCAAATCCCACTCCAACAACTTGACATTTCAGTGCAGTGCTGAGGGAGTGCTGCACTGTTCAAGTGAGACGTTAAACCCCATTTCCCTATTCAAGTGGACATGAAGGATCTCATGGCTCGATTTGAAGAGCAAGGAGTTCGCCCCGGTGTCCTGGCCAACATTCCTCCCTCAAACAAACACAAACAAAGACGGATTATCTGCTCATTCATTCATTTGCAGTTTGTGGGACCTTGCTGTGTGCAAATTGACTGCCTCGTTTGCCTGTAAAACAACAGAGTTTCCACTTGAAAAGTACTTCAGCACTCTGGGACATCCTGAGAACAAGATGCTACATAGGAATGGGAAGAGGCCATTCAGTCCCTCGAGTCTGGTCTGCCATTCAATTAGATCATGGCTGGTCTGTATCTCAATTCCATTTATCTGCCTTTACTCCATATCCCTTGATATCCTTACCTAACACAAGATCTATTGGTATCAGTCTTGAAAGCTCCAATTGACCCACCATCCACAGCCTTTTGGGGGGGAAGAGAGTCACAAATCTTTGAAGGTGGCAGGACAAGTTGAGAATGCTGTTAAAAAAGCATATGGGATCCTTGGTTTTATAAACAGAGGCATAGAGCACAAATCATGGACGTTATGCTGGAGTATTGTGTTCATTTATGTGCACCACACTTGAGGAAGGATGTCAAGGCCTTAGACAGGGTGTAGAGGAGATTTACTAGAATGGTACCAGGGATGAGGGACTTCAGTTACATGGAGAGACTACAGAAGCTGAGGTTATTCTCCTTAGAGCAGAGAAGGTTAAAGGGAGATTCAATAGAGGTGTTCAAAATCATGAATGGTTTTGATAGAGTAAATAATGAGAAACTGTTTCCAGTGGCAGAAGGGTCGGTAGCCAGAGGACACAGATTTAAGTTAACTGGCAAAAGAACCAGAGGCGAGATGAGGAGGAATTTTATTAAACAGTGAGTTGTTATGCTCTGGAATTCACTGCCTGAAAGGGTGGTGGAAGCAGATTCAATAATAACTTTTATAAGAGAATCGGTTATATACTTGAAGGCGAAAGATTTGCAGGGCTGTGGGGAAAGGGCAGGGGAGTGGGATTAATTGGAGAGCTCCTTTAAAGAGCGGCACAGGCACATGGCCCGAATGGTCTCCTTCTGTGCTGTATCATTCCATGATTCTGTGACAATGATTTCCACTACCCTTTGTGTAAAGAAGTGCTTCCTGATTTCATTCCTGAATGGCCTGGCTCTAATTTTACGATTGTGCCCTCTTGTTATGGATTCCCCCACCAGAGGAAATAGTTACTCCATCTCTACCCTTTGAGATCCTTTCATCATGTTGTATAAATGAACGTAACTACTCTTCCTTTCTGTGAATAATCATACACAAAATGTGCTGGAAACTCACAGGAGGTCCCTCAGCATGGGGTGACGTTTCATGCGGGGCTCTTGAAATTACAACCTACCTTTTTCTGGCTGACCAGAAATTTGATAGCAATAAATAGCAAAAATTTCCTGGGGTGTGCTCTCAGCTCCTTGTAAATTACAGTTCGAAATTGATATTTTACGGTGACTTTTTTTCATCCCCAGTCTGAGTAAATACGTGAAATTCTTTTCCCTCGACTACTCCAAGCCCAGACCCACGCAGAGTGTGACATTCCATGTATCATTCCATTTACCCTCAGCTCTTCCACAATCCCTCATGTGTGAGTGCCAATAACTTGATGTTTAATGGGAATCCTGATGGAAATAAGCGTAACAGAGCAATGCATCTTCTAGTAGCTGCGGTAATGTTTCGTTCCTGTGTCCAATAGTGATGAATGACAAAACAAATATAGGACCCAATGTTGTCCAATTGAGGACAATTTTTTTGTGGGGGGACGCGGTTTACTGATTAATAATCTGGCCCAATTTTGAATATTCCTATCACTTAAAAAAGGGAATAAAAAATGCAAAGTGCTATATTTGTGTAACGCCTTATCACATCTCACAGTTCTTCAGATACAATGAATTACTTCAGAGTCCACTAATTGTTATGGTGTGTTGCAGCCATTTTGAACACAGAATTTTTAAATAAAATTCATTCTCGGTATGTGGTCGTCGCTGGCAATGGATGGTATTTATTGCCCATCCCTAGGTGCCCTGAGAAGATAAATGAATGGCTTGCTAGGGCAGTTAAGAGTCAACCACATTGGTTGTGTGACTGGAGTCCCATCGAGGTCAGACTGGGTGAGGACATTAATGGATTTTTAAATGACAATCCGATAGCTTCATGGCGACTTTTACTGATACCAGCTGTTTTTAATTCTCAGAATATTTTTTTAAATCTGAATTCAGAACCTGAAACTGCCATGGTGGGATTTGAACTCATGTTCTACTGGATTATTAAGTTAAGTAACATAATAGCTACACTATCCGCAATTAGCAATGTTTGCTGTTTTTCACTGGTGGTGTTGGTTGAAGGATTATTGGCCAGGAGTCCGAGAGAACTCCGTACTCCTCTTTGAATTGTGCCATGAGATCGTTAAAATCTACCAGAAGAAACAACAACAACAACAACTTGCATTTATACAATGCCTTGTAGTAAAATGTCCAAAGGTACTTCACAAGAGCATTATCAGACAATATTTGCCAGTGAGCCACATGAGGAGATATTAGGACAGGTGACCAAAAGCTTGGTCAAAGAGGTAGGTTTTAAGGAGTGTCTTCAAGGAGGAGAGAGAGGTAGAGAGGCGGAGAGATGTAGGAAGGATATTCCAGAGCTTAGGGCCCAGGCAGCTGAAGGCACGGCCGTCAATGATGGAGCGATGAAAATTGGGGATGCAGAAGAGGCCAGAATTGGAGGAGCGCAGAGATCTCGGAGAGGAGGTTATAGAGATAGGGAGGATCGAAGCCATGGAGGGATTTTGAATTCAAGGATGAGAGTTATGAATTTGAGGTGTTGCCAGACCGGGAGCCAATGTAGGTCAGTGAGCACAGGTGTGATGGGTGAACAGGACTTGGTGTGAGTTAGGATATGGGCAGCAGAACTTTGGATGAGCTGCAGTTTACTGAGGGTGGAAGAAGGGACGCCGGCCAGGAGTGTGTTGGAATAGTCAAGTCTGGACGTAACAAAGCATGGTTGAGGGTTTCAGCAGCAGATGGGGTGAGGCAGGGTTGGAGACGGGCAATTGGTACGGAGGTGGAAGTAGGCAGTCTTGGTGATGGAGAGGATATAGAGTCGGAAGCTGAGCTCAGGGTCAGATAGGATGCTGAGGTTGCGAACAGTCTGCTTCAGCCTCCGACAGTGGTCAGGGAGAGGGATGGAATCAGAACAGACGGATGGAGCCTCCATGTAACGTCTCACTCAAAGTGCAGCACTCAGAAGGATCCTAGGACCTGTCTACAGTCCATTAATAATAGATTCTACACATAGTTTACACAAATTTGTGGCCCAGCCCAGTATGCTAACAATTTAAAATGGTTTCTGTTATTGCTTGCTAAAAGGGCTTTAGTTTATCTCTGTGTCTCTAGGAACAGGAATAGGCCATTCAGCCCCTCGAGCCTGTTCTGCCATTCAATTAGATCTTGGCTGATCTGTGCTACAACCCCATTTACCTGCCGGTGTTCCATACCCTTACCCAACAAGAATCTATTGATCTCAGTCTTGAAAACTCTAATTGACCCCCAGCATCCACAGCCTTTTGGGCAGTGAATTCCAGATTTCCACTACCCTTTGTGGGAAAAGGTGCTTCCTTGATTCCCCGGCTAAATGGTCTAGCTCTAATTTTAAGATGATGTCCCCTTGATTCTCCCACCAGAGGAAATAGTTTCTCTGCATCTACCCTATCGAATTACTCTTAACATTTTAAACACTTCAATCAGATCACCCCTCAGTCTTCTATACTCAAATTGAGAAAATCCACATGTCTGTCTGTAGCAGACTGAAATTCAAAAAGGACATCACATTTAATGCTTGTAATGATAGCTTTATAGAGAGCTCCATCAGGACAAGTTTGTTTGCATGCTTTTCCAATAACGTCAGTGATTGTTTCGTTGGGATGCTTATGTTTCTGCTCCGAAAAGCCAGGGGAGTTGAAAATGGGGAGTTATAGATTGGGTGTAAGCTAATGGGTAATAATCCAGAAATGGCTCATTACAGCCTCTTCTCCACACACTAAACTGACACTCTAATGTGGTACTGAGGGAGTACTGCATTCTCAGAGCTATCTGATCCCTCCAAACACACCAACGCTCTCTCAGTAAATCAGCAAAATGAAAAGTGGAAAGCTAGCTGGGAAAGTCACCTAGAAACAAAGTGAGGAAGGATCACAGCTGCTCGCTGTAGAATGAAGTATGGCAATGGCATCATCATCTGTGTCTGAGGAATACATTAAATGACAAATTGTAGAATTTTACTGCACACAAGGCGGCCATTTAGCCTATCGCACCAGTGCTGGCTCTCTGAAACAGCTGTCTACTTAGTCCCCAATTCCCTGCTCTGTCCCCATTCGGCCCATCGTGGCCGTGCTGGCTCTCTGAAAGTGCTGTCTGCGTAGCCCCATTTCCCTTCCCTTTCCCCATTCCCTTTTAAATTTTTCTTCAAACAATATTTCCCTTTTAAAAGCTATTATGGATTTTGTTTCCACCGCTGTTTCTGGTAAGACATCCCATGTCTTAACAACTCTCTGCATTAAAAAAAATCTCCTAACTTCCTCCTTTGGTGATATTAAAGTTATGCTAGTTACTGACACACTGACCAGTAGAAATGTTTTGTCTTGATTTGCCTTATCAAAACTCTTCATAATTTTGAAGACCTCAATCAGGTGTCCTCTTAATCCTGTAATATGTGATATCGCTGCAAAACTTAAGAAGCCCTTTATACTCTCTTGTTCATTGTAAAACATAATCTTACAATTACTTCTTCTTTCCTACATCCTCACTGGGTCTTCTACTCAAACTCCCAGGACCTCAGCACTGTGGACCTCAGCACCTCCCTCACTCTCTCTTCCCTCCTACTGTATTCAGGCTTTTAAAACTCAAGCTAGGTGTCACCTAAGTGTCAGCTGTGGCTCAGTTGGTAGCACTCTTGCTTCTGAGTCAGAAGGTTGTGGGTTCACAGGCCCACTCCAGGGACTTCAGCACATAAAGCTAGGCTGACACTCCAGTGCTGCACTGTCGGAGGTGCCGTCTTTCAGATGAGATGTTAAACCGAGGCCCCGTCTGCCCTCTCAGGTGGACATAAAAGATCCCATGGCACTATTTCGAAGAAGAGCAGGGGAGTTCTCCCCGGTGTCCTGGCCAATATTTATCCCTCAACCAACATAACAAAAACAGATTATCTGGTCATTATCACATTGCTGTTTGTGGGAGCTTGCTGTGCGCAAATTGGCTGCCGCGTTCCCCACATTACAACAGTGACTACACTAAAAAAGTACTTCACCATTGGCTATAAAGCACTTTGAGACGTCCGGTGGTTGTGAAAGGCGCTATATAAATGCAAGTCTTTCTTTCTTTCTAATACCCACTCCCTTATTAACCTCATGTTCGTTGTTACTGTTTGCAGTATTTGTGGTGTCCTGACCTGCAGAATGGATCTTGACCCTTTCAGCTGTGGTTCAGTTGGTAGCACCCTCACCTCTGAGCCAGAAGGTTTGTGTGGTTCAAGTCCCACTCCAGAGACTTGAACACAAAATCTAGGTTGACACTCCCAGCGCAGTACTGACGGAGTGCTGTGCTGTCTTTTGGATGAGGCGTTAACCCTGAGGCCCCGTCTGCCCCCTCAGGTGGACGTAAAACATCCCATGGTACTATTTTGAAGAAGAGCAGGGGAGTTCTCCCCACTGTCCTAGCCAACATTTATCTCTCAATCAACATCACTAAAAACAGAATATCTGGTCATCATCTCATTGCTGTTTGTGGGAGCTTGCTGTGCACAAATTGTCTGCCACGTTTCCCTACATTACAACAGTGGCTATACTTCAAAAAGTACTATATTGGCTGTAAAGCGTTTAGGCTGTCCTGAGGTCATGAACGGTGTTGTAGAAATCAGAGTCCTGTCCTTTTTCTTTTTTTCACCTTGGGCTTGTCAATTTAAAAAAAAAAATTGCTGTTACGCTACGAAAGCTTGATGCGCCAAACCTTGCAGTGATTAACCCCATTCTCTCCTGGTCTCCTGTTCTCCCAACAAGTAATTTGATCGGTTTTGCCTTCCCTTCTTCAATGGTTTCTCTGTGTTCACATCAGTAATCTGTGCACAGTCGAAACTACGATGAAGAAATAAATCCCCTCGTGTCTTCACAGATGAGCAGACTGTGCTCAAGCAAGAGGCCATCAGCAATTCAGCAAGTGAGGAGGGGGAGTGGTTGATCCTCATTGCCAGGCAGTGGTGATGATGATAGATCCACAGACCCTGACACACGTGTGCACACACACAGTCATGGCTCATTAAAAAGGGTATTATCTTCAGATAGGCCCCAAGAGGGACAAAGCATCGCCTTCCCTAATCCTTCACAATTATTGCAGTCTGGCTGGGCAAAGTTAGGTCTGGCTGTGAATGCGAGACTCAAACTTAAATAAGCTTGGTGTCAGTCCCAATAACTCCCAGCTGAGGCTGTGTTCTTTTCCGCGTGGATTGCACTGTTAATGCAGGACCCAGTAAGTTGTGGCTTTAGCCTTGCTCAATGTCTGCTTTGCTACTCCCCTATCCCCCTCTTTTTCTCGGTTCTCCCTCCCCTGCTTCCCCTTGAAAGCATCGACTCTACATGGGGCAGAGTTCCGCAGGCGCTGGCCGCACCTCAGGTACCACATGCAAGTGGTCACTATTCACGTGCCAGCCTTAATTAGTGAGTGTCAGCAGGCAACTCGACCGTGGTGGTGGGGGGTGGAGGAAGCCCGAAGCCGTCCTCACCCGACAGCCATACTCTCATGCCTTCTCACTGGGGACAGGGGTGCTGGACAATGCTCAGAGATGTGGGGTGGGGGGGGGGGTCCCTGAATGATTTATGTTCTCCAAATGGGCACAGTGGCCTAGTGGTTGTGGTACTGGGCTAGCAACCTAGAGCTCAAGGCCTAGGAATTTGTCCGTTTTATGGGCACTACTAAGGCGCCAATATGGCGGACAGAAGCGTGCGTCAGCATCTTTGCATAAGCAAATAAGGGGCCTAGCGCCTGTTTTGAGCTACCCTCTCCAAGAATGGCTTGCCCTGAGGAAACCAGGCCTAGGAATTGCCTGCTAGGCTCAGTGAAGAAGGTAAATAACTCACCCTGAGTGTGGAGCCGGTCGGAGCAGAACGGCTCCTCCTGACCCCACATTAAAGGAGTGGAGTTAGCTCCACATTAAAGAACCGATTGTTGTCGTTCCCCATCACTGCTCCCCCCGCTCCATCGCCTGCACTCTGGCCCCCGATCTCTCTTGCTCTCGGCCCCCGCAATTCCCGGACCTGACCCCGACCCCTGAAACCATTTCGTTTTCGAAGCACCCAACGGTCGGGACATTGGATTAATGCCTCACCTGAAGGACAGCACCTCTGAAAACACAGCACTTCCTCCGAGTTTGGTTGAAACTCATAACCTAGGGGCGAGAGTACTGGCAACTGAGCCAAGCTGACACACATCATTAATAGAAGGACACGGCTCGAAACCAGCTCACAGGCCGTAATCGCTCATTCTGTCAGGTCCTAATTCTGCTTGGGGGAAGGTGCCTGAGGAGGATAACGGACTTCACTATAGAGAGGCAGGCAGGGAGGAGGAATCAGTGGGCAAGTTAACCTGGGCCATTCACACTTGGTATTAAAGCCGTCTTGGTAAAATTCAGGAAGAGGTTCATCCACTCGGTCAACAACCAACGAAAGAAAGAAAGACTTGCATTTCTATAGCGCCTTTCACGACCTCAGGACGTCCCAAAGCGCTTTACAGCCAATAAAATAAGGTCACTGTTGTAATGTGGCAGCCAACTTGTGCACAGCAAGCTCCCACAAACAGTAATGAGATTATGACCAGATAATCTGTTTTAGTGATGTTGGTTGAGGGATAAATATTAACCAAAACACTCCCCAGCTCCTCATCGAAATAGTGCCATGGGATCTTTCAGGTCCACCTGAGAGGGCAGACAGGGACTCGGTTTAACATCTCAGCCAAAGACAGCACCTCAGACAGTGCAGCACTCCCTCAGTGTCAGCCTAGGTTTTGCGCTCAAGTCTCTGGAGTGGGACTTGAACCCACGACCTTCTGACTGAGAAGGGAGAGCACTATCAACTTAGCCTTATTGACTGTGGGAAAGAAATAAAAGGAACTGACTGCAGTTGGGTGGGATTAAACTCTTCATCGACCTTACATAGTTGAACGGCAGTAATCTGAAGCCAGAAGCCCTTCAAATGACTTTCTGGGATGGAGTCATTGACAGGGGAGTTGGCATGCTGAAACAAAGATACTGATTGATGACAAAAGAATCCTGCTAGTAAATGTGTATGTTTCTAATAGAGAATGATGGCCCCTTTTGAGCTGTGCTGCCTCCTGCTTATCTTAATTAGGGAATGCCAGGAACTGAATTCCAGCCCGTTGTCAGATTTAATGCTGGTGAGCTTCCTCCAGCACTGGGACAATCGTATCAAAGCATTTCAGGAGATAACGGACAAACACAGCCGGGAGCTGTCCAATCCCAGAAGGGGAGATCCAAACCTAGCGCTCGTATCTCAGAATACTTACTCCCAAACTGATCAAATTTGACCTTTGAACCCACCGTCGAGGGCTTCCCCCTGAGGAAGTGGAGACGGTGGCCCCGAAATTCATGGGGCTGGCGAGGCCAGGGGGAGGCCAAGAATTAGGGACAGTTCCCCGGTTACGCTAGGACTCTGCCCCATTTCCATTGGCTCTTCAAATTCCAGTGGTTGTGGGGCGGTGAGGGGGGGGGGGGGGCATGTCTAGTGGGATTGGCAAGGAAAGCTCCTAGGCGCCCATGGGAAATTCTGTCCAATCCGCCTCCTGCTAGGCCCGACAGAACCTACGCCTGCTGAGATCCCATTATGGGCTGAGTAAAGGCCCCAAAGTGTGGGAGAGAGCGGGTAATTTTTCCCTGGCAGGGATCGATTACCTAGCTGAGATAGCCGACAGCTACTTGGGCCTCCTGCGTTGCATCAGAGCATCATGGTGTTCCTCTACAGGAGCTGGAGACTTGCCCTGAATATGGCAACGACCCCATCCCCAGGTTTTGGCACAGACAGGTAGGGTGTTCCTCTAGTATGGAGGAGCGCCCCCCTACATCCCAGGAATATTTGGCAAGGGTATTAAGGGTTACAGAATCGAGGTGGATAGATGGAGTTAAGATACAGATCAGCCGTGATCTAATTGAATGCTCGAACAGTCTTGAGGGGCTGAATGGCCTCTCCCTATTTTTTTTAAATTCGTTTATGGGATGTGGGCGTCGCTGGCAAGGCCAGCATTTATTGCCCATCCCTAACTGCCCTTGAGAAGGTGGTGGTGAGCTGCCTTCTTGAACCGCTGCAGTCCGTGTGGTGCGTGATGTGGTCCGTGGTGTAACTAAATCTAGAAATTCCTAAATAGCGGAGGATAAGGGCCCTTTCCTGCGCAACAATTCTTTCAGCAAGTTTATTTGGCTTTTATTCATAACGTGGGAGACTCGATCCCTTTTTGACCAATAGTATTTTAGGTGTCAAAGGCAGTTATCTAGCATGTGGCCAAGGCTGTTATTTTGGGGTGTGTTCTTCTGCAATTGAACATCTGGACGCTGCTCCCCTTACGTCTATAGAGGTCACCTAGGCTCAAGCTAAAACAATCATCCTCAGCTTGTACAGAGGATGTAACCGAAAACAAAGCCAATCATTTATGCTGTTAGTCATGACTCAGTGGGCAGCACTTGCACCTCTGAGTCAGAAGGTCCTGGGTTCATCGTCCCACTCCAGAGACTTCAGCACAAAATCTAGGCTGACACTCCAGTGCAGTGCTGAGGGAGTGCGGCACTGTCGGAGGTGCCGTCTTTCGGGTGAGACGTTAAACTGAGGCCCCATCTGCCCTCTCAGGTGGATGTAAATAACTATTTTGAAGAAGAGAAGGGGGGTTATCCCCGGTGTCCTGGCCAATAGAATCATAGAATGGTTACAGCACAGAAGGAGGCCATTCGGCCCGTCGAGCCCGTGCCGGCTCTCTGCAAGAGCACTTCAGCTAGTCCCACTCCCCCGCCCCTTCCCAATAGCCCTGCAAATTTTTTTCCTTCAGGTACTTATCCAAATCCCTTTTCAAAGCCACGATTCAATCTGCCTCACCACCCTTTCAGGCAGTAGCATTCCTGATCCTAACCACTCGCTGCGTAAAAAAAGTTTCCCCTCATGTCGCCTTTGGTTCTTCTGCCAATCACCGTAAATCTGTGTCCTCTGGTTCTCGTCAGTGGGAACAGTTTCTCTCTATCTACCCTGTCTAGACCCCTCATGATTTTGAAATCCTCAAATCAACATCACTAAAAACAGATTAACTGGCCATTTATCTCATAGCTCTTTGTAGGACCTTGCTGCGCGCAAATTGGCTGCAAAGTTTCCTACATTACAACAGTGACTACACTTCAAAAGTACTTCATTGGCTGTAAAGCGCTTTGGGACATCCTGAGGTCATGAAAAGCGCTATATAAATGCAAGTCTTTCTTTTCTTCTGTTGTTTTGAGACATTACCGACATAAAATGGCTGCCAGGTTTTTTTTACATAACAACAGTCACTGTACTTCAACCGTAATTGTTTGGGTGAAGTGCTTTGAGAGGTTTCAATATGATAACTCACTGTCTAAATGTGACAACAGAAATGAACAAACCACTCCTAGGAACAAGGAACCACTACTAATGATGTGTAATTGTACCTCCCTACTGTTTGGCTAATTGGACGTGAAATCTAGACGTGGAATCAAAGAAGGGGACAAGATAATTGCCTATCAGCTGCAGCTCAATTGGAGTTGAAGCAGCTTATGTCTGGCACAAAGTAAATTGCCTTCTGGAGCACTGACCGAAATACTGTACGTGTTTCAATTGCTCTCTGGTTTAAAACATCGCTACAAATTTGAGAGAACCTTACTGCAAGGCGCGAGAACAACCTGTTATTGATTTTTCTTTGGGCATATTTCATCGCTTCCTCTGTCCATGTAGACAGGAGCCTGCTGACCAGACGTTCTGCCTCATCAAACTAGACTGCACCTGGAGCACTGCGTTCAGTTCTGGGCACCGCACCTCAGGAAGGATAGATTGGACTTGGAGGGAGTGTAGCACAGGTTCACTAGAATGCTACCGGGGCTAACAAGGTTAAATTATGAAGACAGGTTGCACAGACTAGACTTGTATTCTTTGGGGTATAGAAGATTAAGGGGTGATTTAATTGAGGTGTTTAAGATGCTTAAAGGATTTAAAAGGGTAGATAGAGAGAAACTATTTCCTCTGGCGGGGGAGCCCAGAACAAAGGGGCATAACCTTAAAATTAGAGCTAGGCTGTTCAGGGGTGATGTCAGGAAGGACTTCTTCACACAAAGGATAGTGGAAATCTGGAACTCTCTCCCCAAAAAGCTGTTGAGGTTAGGTCAATTGAAAATTTCAAAACTGAGATTGACAGATTTTTGTTAGGTAAGGTATCAAGGGTTACGGAACCAAGTCGGGTAAATGGAGTTAAGACACAGATCAGCCATGATCTAACTGAATGGCAGAACAGGCTCGAGGGGCTGAATGGCCCACTCCTGTTCCTATGTTCCTTGACAAAGCCATGCGCTCGCCACTGCTGGTGGAGTTGGGCACTTGGCTGCTGAGTCTACAAGGGACTGGAAATATCTTAATCTCACCAAACTCATTTTAAGTTTTAATGATGCCAAAACATTTTTTTTAAAGTCCGTCTAAATCATTCAGCTGTCATTTTGACTGATAAATTCCAATAATCTTGATAATAGAGAATGTTAGAAGGATTAAAAGAACCTGCATTCAAAAAGCATCTTTCAAGACCTCAGGACAAGCCACGGCCAATGAAGTACTTTTTTGAAGTGTAGAGAAACACGGCAGCCAATTTGCGCACAGCAAGGTCCCACAAACAGCAATGTGATAATGACCAGTTAATCTGTTTTAGTGATGCTGATTGAGGGATAAATATTGGCCAGGACACCAGGGGAGAACTCCCCTGCTCTTCTTTGAAATAGTACCGTGGGACCTTTTATGTCCACCTAAGAGGGCAGGCCTTGGTTTAATGTCTCATCCATTATAGTCATGGAATGACTAAAGGCCAGGCGCGCGTTACTTGACCAGTGGATCGCTTGTCGTGTGAGGAGGAATGTGTAATTGCTCCTCTATCCTTACACCCCACCATCCCCCCACCCCGCCCCAATGTTTAATGCAAATTGGACCCTGCGGTCCCCAGAGGTTCAAAGTTTTCTGCATCAATTTTATTAGTGTTCTCAAGAGCCACTAAATCTGGAATTTCCATTCCCATCTCCTTCATCACCATCTCTTCCATAATCCTCTCTAACACTCCGACGCCAAGGTGAGAACTTACTGTGCTGACTTTGATTGACGTGTACAACACAGAACTCAGTAAGTATGTGGATGCCATGAGGAATGACGAGATAAGTTGGGATCTTCATCCTTGCAAAGACAACAGTGAGAACACAGGGGGTAACACATAGAGCGTTACAATCTACTTAAAAGGATGAAGGTAACCTGGGACTATACCTTCAGATACATCAGCGCAGGAGGACAAGACGGTGAGGTCAGACACTGGAGTCATTTAAGATTCAGCCAGATGCTGAAATGAGATGACGTCGAGTTGGTATTCTGGAAAAATGAAATCAAATGGGTCGAAGGGCCTTCTTCATCTGAATCTACCTTGTGATACTATTATTACAGCAGATGAAGTTGATGTCTACAGCTGCTATTTGACCATAAAAATAGTACTCAGTCGACTGGAAGTGAAGGATCTGCTATTAGGTGTCAGCCTTGGCTCACTGGTAGCACTCTTGCCTCTGAGTCAGAAGGTTTTGGTTTCAAGCCCACTTCAGCACATAATCCAGGCTGACACTCCAGTGCAGTACTGAGGGAATGCTGTATTTTCAGAGGTGCCGTCGTTTGGATGAGACTTTTAACCGAGGCCCCTGTCTGCCCTCTCAGGAAGACAAAAGGAAAGGAAAAAAGGGAGGTGGGGTGGCAGTGCTGATTAAGAAAGACATTGTAGTGTTGGAAAGGGAGGATGTTCTTGAGGGGACAAGGACAGAATCCATTTGGTTAGAGTTGAGGAGCAAAAAGGGTATGATCACGCTATTGGGGGTATTCTACAGGCCTCCAAATAGTGAGAGGGAGGTAGAGGAGCAAATCTGCAGGGAAATCGCAGAGATATTCATGAGCTATAGAGTGGTGATATTGGGGGACTTTAATTATTCAAATATCGATTGGGATAATGCTAGGGTAAAGGGGAAGGAGGGGGAGGAATTTCTGAAATGTGTTCAGGTGAATTTTCTTGACCAGTATGTTCTTGGCCCAACTAGGAAGGAGGCATTGCTGGATCTGGTGCTGGGGAATGAGGTGGACCAGGTCGACCAAGTGTCTGTGGGAGAACATTTGGATGAGTGATCATCGTATCGTAAGATTTAGATTAGCAATGGAGAGGAGCAAGGAATAATCTTGAGTGGAACTTCTAAACTGGAATATGGCTAACTTCAATGGATGCAAAAGGATCTAACCAGGGTAAAATGGAACCAAAGACTGACAGGAAAAACTGTAACGGAACAATGGGTGATCTTTAAGGAGGAGATGTTCCAAGTACAGGCTAGGTACATTCCAACAAGAGGGAAGGGTAAGGGAACCAAAGCAAGAGCTTCTTGGATGACGAGTGAGATAGAGAAGATGATGAAACAAAAAAAGAGGGTGTATGATGAATGTCAGGTGAATTCTTCAAGGGAGAACTAGACCAAATATAATAAGTTGAGAGGGGAAGTAAAGATGAAAATAAGATTGGCAAAGAGAGAATATGAGAGTAGAATGGCAGTTAACATAAAAGGGAACTCAAAAATCTTCTATCGGCATGTAAACAGTAAGCAGGTAGTAAGAGGCAGGGTGGGGCCTATTAGGGACAAAGAAGGTGATATATGCTTAGAGGCACAGGGCAAGGCCAGAATACTCAATGAGTACTTTGTATCGGTGTTTACTAAGGAGGTGGATGCTGACAAAATATCGGTAGAAGGGAAAAGGTAGAAGCAATGGAAGGGGAGAAAATTGATAGACAGGATGTACTAGAAAGGCTGGGTATGCTTAGAGTGGAAAAGTCGCCTGGTCCAAATGGCTTGCATCCCAGGTTGCAAAGGGAATTGGGGGAGGAGATAGCGGAAGGGCTTGCCATAACAAATCTAGAGCCCCCTGGATGTCTAGGGACATACAGGGTAGGATAAAGAAAAAAAGGGAGGCGTATGACAGATACCAAGGGCTAAATACTCCAGAATCTTTAGAGGAGTACAGATAGTGCAGGGGTGCAATTAAAAAGGATATTAGGAAAGCAAAGAGAGAGCATGAAAAATTCTTGGCAAGTAAAATCAAGGAAAACCCAAAGATGTTTTATGAATATATTAAGAGTAAGACGATAACTAAAGAAAGGGTAGGGCCTATTAGAGATCATGAGTGTAATCTGTGTGTGGAGGCGGGAGATGTCGGTAGGGTTCTTAATGAATACTTTGCGTCTGTTTCCACAAAGGAGAGGGGCGAAGCAGACATTGCTATCAGGGGCGAGAAGTGTGAAATATTAGATGAAATAAACATAGTGAGAGAGGAAGTATTAAGGTGTTTAGCAGCTTTAAAAGGGAAAAATCCCCAGGCCCGTATGAAATGTATCCCAGGCTGTTAAGCGAAGCAAAATAGGAAATAGCAGAAGCCCTGACCATCATTTTTCAATCCTCTCTGGCTTCAGGTGTGGTGCCGGAGGACTGGAGGACTGCTAATGTGGTACCCTTGTTTAAAAGGGGAGAAAAAGATAGACCGAGTAATTACAGGCCAGTCAGCCTAACCTCGGTGGTGGGAAAATTATTGGAAAGAATTCTGAAGGACAGGATAAATCTTCATTTAGAAAGACATGGATTAATCAAGGATAGTCAGCACGGATTTGTTAAGGGAAGGTCGTGTCTGACAAACTTGATTGAATTTTTTGAGGAGGTAACAAGGAGGGTAGATGAGGGTAGTGCATTTGATGTAGTTTATATGGACTTTAGCAAGGCTTTTGATAAGGTTTCACATGGCAGACTGGTCACGAAGTTAAAAGCCCATGGGATCCAGGGAAAAGTGTCAAGTTGGATTAAAAACTGGCTCGGAGACAGGAAGCAGAGGGTAACGGTTGATGGGTGTTTTTGTGACTGGAAGGCTGTTTCCAGTGGGGTTTCGCAGGGCTCAGTACTAGGTCCCTTGCTTTTTGTGGTATATATCAATGATCTAGACTTGAATATAGGGGGTATGATTAAGAAGTTTGCAGATGACACTAAAATCGGCTGTGTGGTTGATACTGAAGAAGGAAGCTGTAGACTGCAGGAAGATATCAATAAATTGGCCAGGTGGGCAGAACAGTGGCAAATGGAATTCAATCCGGAGAAGTGTGAGGTAATGCATTTGAGAAGGGCTAACAAGGAAAGGGAAGACACATTAAATGGTAGGACACTGAGTAGTGTAGAGGAACAAAGGGACCTTGGAGTGCATGTCCACAGATCCCTGAAGGTAGCAGGCCAGGTAGATAAGGTGGTTAAGAAGGCATACGGAATGCTTGCCTTTATTAGCCATGGCATAGAATACAAGTCATGATGCGGAGATGCCGGTGTTGGACTGGGGTGGACAAAATTGAGAGGTCGCACAACACCAGGTTAAAGTCCAACAGCTTCACCCGACGAAGGAGTAGTAACTCCGAAAGCTTGTGATTTCAAATAAAACTGTTGGACTATAACCTGGTGTTGTGCGACCTCTCAATAGAATACAAGAGCAGGGGTGTTATGCTTCAACTGTATAAAACACTAGTTAGGCCTCAGCTAGAGTACTGCGTGCAGTTCTGGTCACCACATTACAGGAAAGATGTGATTGCACTAGAGAGGGTACAGAGGAGATTTACAAAGATGTTGCCGGGAGTAGAGAATTTTAGCTATGAGGAAAGATTGGATAGGCTGGGTCTGTTTTCCTTGGAACAGAGGAGGCTGTGGGGAGACCTTATTGAGGTGTATAAAATTATGAGGGACATAGATAAAGTGGATAGAAAGGATCTATTTCCCTTAGCAGAGGGGTCAAAAACCAGGGGGCACAGATTTAAAGTAATTGGTGGAAGGTTTAGAGGGGATTTGAGGGGAAATTTTTCACCCAGAGGGTTGTGGGGGTCTGGAACTCACTGCCTGAAAGGGTGGTAGAGGCAGGAACCCTAACCACATTTAAAAAGTACTTGGATGTGCACTTGGGATGCTCTAACCTGCAGGGCTACGGACTAAGAGCTGGGAAGTGGGATTAGGCTGGATAGCTCTTTGTTGGCCGGCGCGGACACAATGGGCCGAAATGGCCTCCTTCCGTGCTGTAACTTTCTATGATTCTATAATTTTCCAATCTTCCCTAGATGCGGGCGAGGTGCCTGAGGATTGGAAAGTAGCAAATGTGACACCATTGTTCAAGAAAGGGTGTAAGGACAATCCTAGTAACTACAAGCCGGTCAGTTTAGCATCAGTGGTGGGTAAAGTTTTAGAAACAATAATCAAGGAAAAAATTAACGGGCACTTGGAGAGGTTTAAGCTAATTAAGGAGAGCCAACACGATTTGTAAAAGGCAGATCATGTTTGATTAATCTCATTGAATTTTATGATGAAGTGAATGCAATGGATGTTGTCTACATGGATTTTCAGAAGGTGTTTGATAAAGTACCACATAGAAAGCTGGTTAACAAAATTGAGGCTCATGGAATAGGTGGGTCAGTGGCAGCTTGGATAAGGAATTGGCTTAAGGACAGAAAACAGCAAGTTGTGGTAAATGGCTGTTTTTCAGACTGGAGGATGGTAGACAGTGGTGTTCCCAAGGGTCAGTGCTGGGGACACTGCTTTTTTAGATATATACAAATGACCTAGATATTGGAATACAGAGTAGAATTTCTAAATTTGCCGATGACGCCAAACTTGGGGGTATGGCAAACAGTGAGGATGATACTAATCGACTGCAACAGGACATAGAAAGGCTAGCAGAATGGGCAGACAAGTGGCAGATGGAATTTAATACAGAGAAGTGTGAGGTGATGCATTTTGGCAGAAGGAACAGGGAGAAGCAATATACACTTAATGGCACAGTTTTAAAGAGTGTGTAGGGACAGAGGGACCTGGGAGTTAATGTGCATAGGTCCCTGAAGGTGGCGGGACATATTGAGAGAGTGGTTAGCAAAGCATATGGGATCTTGGGCTTCATAAATAGAGGTATTGAGTACAAAAGTAGAGAAGTTATTGTGTCCAGTTCTGGTCACCACACTTTAGGAAGGATGTGAAGGCACTTGAGAGGGTGCAGAGGAGGTTTACCAGAATGGTTCCGGGGATGGAGGATCTTAGCTACAAGGACAGGTTGGAGAAGCTGGATTTGTTTTCATTAGAGCAAAGGAGGTTGAGAGGTAATTTGATAGAGGTGTACAAGATTATGGGTTTGGATAGGCTAGACGGGGAAAGGCTGTTCCCACTAGTTGATGGTACAAGGACTAGGGGACACAGATTTAAGGTTTTGGGCAAGAGATACAGGTGGGATGTGAGGAAAAACTTTTTACGCAGCGAGTGGTGAGGACCTGGAACTCGCTGCCGACGGAAGTGGTGGAAGCGGAGACACTCAATGTTTTCAAGGGGAGACTGGATAGGCACTTGAGGGAAATAAACTTGCAGGGCTACGGGGATAGAGCGGGGGAATGGGACTGACTGGATTGCTCTACTGAGAGTTGGCACGGACTCGATGGGCTGAATGGCCTCCTTCTGTGCCGTTATGACTCTATGACATAAAAGATCCCAAGGCACTGTTTCGAAGAAGAGCAGTGGAGTTCTCCCCTGTGTCCTAGCCAATATTTATACCTCAACCAACAGCACCAAAAAGATTATCTGGTCATTATACTGTTACTGTTTGCGGGGGCTTGTTGTGTGCAAGTTGGCTGCCGCGTTTCCCTACATTACAACAGTGACTTCACTTCAAAAATACTTCATTGGCTGTAACGCGATTTGGGACATTGTGAAAGGCACTACATAAATGCAAGTTCTTTCTTTTCTTTTCAACCATTCAAATGCCAACAAAGACTTGACTGTCCTCTGCTGACCGTCAATTGGATGCTGGTGTGCGGAGACCTACCGATGCACGTACGTTTACATGCACAGAGCACAGAGCTCCACTTGCCTGACCAGAGCGGTGTGGACCTGGCCGTCCCAGGGCCACAGGTGCATCCACGCCAATGTCTTGTACCCTGCTAACATAGCCTACTCAACGTATAACCAGATTCCACAGGAGATGCATCCCAATAAAAATAAAAAAGAACTTATTTAGCGCCTTTCATGACCTCAGGACGCTGGGGAGAACTCCCCTGCTCTTCTTCAACACTCAACCACCTTGTTGATAAATCTTCAAATTGTTTGGAGGCTTGCAATGAATGGTTGAATATCTCATACACATCTTTTACTGCACCGTTGCTAATGAACAGGCTTCCATTATGTACATATAGGCTTCAAGTTTCCTCATTTGATTTACCTCTAAATTGCCTCTGCACGTCTGTCAGCTTGCAAGCTTACTGCAATATTGTCAAGATGTATTTAATAACCCTTGCATTTTTTTTTCAAATGTTCGAATTGAATGCCAAATTTACAGTTATTTCAATTTGCATTTTAAAATATTTTTAATTTCCACAGGGTTTCGGTGACTGACGATACAATTTTCCAAGCTCACACTATGTATATTTTATAAGAAGCCTCCGAATCTCAAAACTTGGAAGTTGGAAGCTAGCCAGCCGAGTTTTCTGAAAGATCCAGAACAACCTAAAATATCAGAAGTAATCATACTTTTCTCGGGCATAAGATATTGAGAACCAATTAAGACAAGCTGTGGTGTATTGGTTAATATTTCTGTGTGAGATTCCCATGGAATCATACAGCACAGAAGGAGGCCATTCGGCCCATCGTGCCTGTGCCGGCTCTTTGATAGAGCTCTCCAATTAGTCCCACTCCCCTGCTCTTTCTCCGTAGTCCTACAAATTTTTCCCTTTTTAAGTATATATCCAATTCTCTTTTAAAAGTTACGATTGTATCTGCTTCCACCATCCTTTCAGGCAGCGCATTCCAGAACATAACAACTCACTGTGTAAAAAAAATTCTCCTTATCGTCCCTCTGATTCTTTTATCAATTATCTTCAATCGGTGTCCTCTGGTTACCACCCCTCCTGTCAGTGGAAACAATTTCTCCCTATCTACTCCTATCAAAGCCGCTCATGATTTAGAACACCTCTATCCAATCTCCCTTTAACCTTCTCTGCTGTAAGGAGAACAATCCCAGCTTCTCTAGTCTCTCCACATAACTGAAGTCCCTGATACCATTCTAGTAAATCTCCTCTGCACCCTCTCCAAGGCCTTGACATCCTTCCTAAAGTGTGGTGCCCAGAATTGGATGCAATATTCTAGCTGAGGTCCAACCAGTGATTTATAAAGGTTTAGCATAACTTCCTTGCTTTTGTACTCTATGCCTCTATTTATAAAGCGGAGATGCCGGTGTTGGACTGGGGTGGACAAAATTGAGAGGTCGCACAACACCAGGTTATAGTCCAACAGTTTTATTTGAAATCACAAGCTTTCGGAGCTATCACTCCTTCCTCAGGTGAAGTAAATTGGATACAGAATCGCCAGAGCATATATAGATGGAAAAAAAAGCATGTGTACTTTACAATTGCAGACCAATAAATTAAATCATCCTGACTATCTGCCGAGGTGTGATAAAGTTAATTAAGTCAGCCAGGAAGGTACCACATCAAAAGACATAGCAAGATACAACTGAGACAATGAGGTGTAGTCGCAGGGGTTCCAACGTGTCAAAAGCTGCCGTCTGTATGTAAAACGAAAAGCTTTAAAAAAAATTTACTTTTTTACTGGGAAAATTTTTACTTTTTTACTGGGAATCACATCTGTGAACAAGCTAACGACGACTCGAGTCCGGATCACGTCATGTATCGTGACATAAACCCAAGATCCCGATTGAGACCGTCTTCATGAGTTCGGAACTTGGCTATCAGTTCCTGAAACAGAGCAGAAACTGATAGCCAAGTTCCGAACTCATGAAGACGGTCTCAATCGGGATCTTGGGTTTATGTCACGATACATGACGTGATCCGGACTCGAGTCGTCGTTAGCTTGTTCACAGATGTGATTCCCAGTAAAAAAGTAAAAATTTTCCCAGTAAAAAAGTAAATTTTTTTTAAAGCTTTTCGTTTTACATACAGACGGCAGCTTTTGACACGTTAGAACCCCTGCGACTACACCTCATTGTCTCAGTTGTATCTTGCTATGTCTTTGATGTGGTACCTTCCTGGCTGACTTAATTAACTTTATCACACCTCGGCAGATAGTCAGGATGATTTAATTTATTGGTCTGCAATTGTAAAGTACACATTCTTTGTTTTCCATCTATATATGCTTTGGAGATTCTGTATCTAATTTACTTCACCTGAGGAAGGAGCAAATCGATAGCTCCGAAAGCTTGTGATTTCAAATAAAACTGTTGGACTATAACCTGGTGTTGTGCGACCTCTCAATTTTGTCCACCCCAGTCCAACACCGGCATCTCCGCATCATGACCTCTATTTATAAAGCCACGGGTCCCTTATGCTTTTTTTTAAAAAACAATTTTAGCAACTTTTCGCATCACCTTCAAAGATCTGTGCGTGTGAACCCCCAAGTCTCTCTGTTCCTGCACCCCCTTTAAAATTGCACCATTTAATTTATATTTCCAATAGCAATATGTTAAGCTCGTTGTACATTGTCATTCCATTATGCCCTGCCTTCCAACAACCAGCTGCAATGATTCCAACACCCCATGCACAGCCTGTTCAGACGGGTCAGGCTTTTTTCCCCCTCCTCTTCTCGCTGTTTGGAAAAAAGACATTTTGCCTCGGGGTTTGGGGGAGGTCCTCGAGTACCCGACGGCTGAGATCCTGGAGCTGGTGGGCATTGCGGAGCGGGACGACAAGAAGCAAGTGCAGGGAGTTCCGATTACAGTCGGAGGGCGAGTTAAACTTTAAACTCCAATTTTAAACCCGATTCGAAAACAGATCCTGGCGTTTGCGAGCGGGATGGTAAAGAAAGTCAAAGCCAACAGCTGCGATAAGTGTCCAAAATAGTCTGCGCGCTTAATGCGGTTTAAGCCTTTGTAATTGACGCCTATGGTGATGGCAAATGGTTGCAATCAGAGGTAAGCTGGTGTGACATTGCAGAAGCTTACACTGGTGTTGTGGATGAGGGAGAGAGCACTTCTGAGGGTGTGTTTGCCCAATATAAGCAGCTGTCTAGGATAAGCGGGTGTAAGAGGTGGGGACTGTACTCCCCAATGTGACTTCAATGCACCCTCGGAAGTGTTACCTCTCTCATCCACAACACCAGTGTAAACGTCCGCAATGTCACACCAGCTAACCTCTGATTGAAATTGCAATTGAGCACTAGGTTTGGTTAAATTACAAGCAGTTTTGTACTGTAGATTCACGCCCCCACTGGGAGCTGAGCTGAGGCACCCCAATCTCTTTTGGTGACTCAAGCTCAGAGCCACGATCCATTGGCACTGGTCCAGTACGAAAACTGCTGAGCTGAGATAAGCAGCCTTCTTAGTTGGACTCGAGGCGGTTTTTATTGGCTCGATCAAGAGCAAAGCTGATCCAGGGCTGGAAATCAGTTGTTCTCTTTCCATCTGGAAATGGGGCTTGAAAAGTATCACATTCCGCGACATCACAAATCATTAAGTTTTCTTTTTGTAAGAAAAGGGCCTCGGTCCAAAATAGCAATGCTGCCAGAGATTCGTTAGCACACCTCTTGATAATGCCACAGATGCTGCAAACACTTGAAATTTCTACTTTCAAAGCCTCTGTCATTCATCTCCCTAATTTTAGCACGGCACTGAAGGGTTCCCTCAGCACTGCACTGGAGCGTCAGCCTACTATTTGTGCTCAAGTCCCTGGAGCGGGACTTGAACCCTCCGACTCAGAGGCGAGAGTGCTACAAACTGAGTCACGTCTGACACGGTGATGTCAGACATCCAACTGCTCAAAATAAAAACCCTGCTCCTCATACTTCCCCTTCCCTGATCGCCATCATACCTCCTTTCTGTGATGCACACTCTCTGTCCCTCACACATCCCACCTCCCCCACTAACCATAGTGAATCAGCAAAGGGTTGTATGATTTAACTGAGTCTGTACCAACACTGGAAGCTGAATCCTTCTCCACAACAGCATTTGGTGTGTGGACAAATCTGATCGCGTAAAGCACACTCCAGGGACATCTTTCATTTCACTGAATGCAGCCAATCGACTTTCCAAACAGAGAAGTAATACTGGTCTGGATGACTTGGCGAGTTCAAAAGTGAAGCACACCTCAAAAGAAAGAGGAAACAGATTAACTTGTGTCAGGATGTGAAAACCGATGTGTTCAAGTCCCTCCATGGCCTCGCCTTCCTCATTAAATAAAACAGAGACATGAAATAACAGCATGTGAAAGCGACTAGCACTGCTTATCAAAAGTTATTAACTCCCTTTTTTTCTTACACTTGCTGTTGTACTCAACCTCACGGATTAATTGTAGATTATTTGGGCCAATTTATGCTCAATTATTGAGGCAGCTGGAAAAAGCAGCAGTGAAACCAACCCCTTCCTTTTATTTAGTTTAATGTCTGTGGCTGTTTCTATCTCGGCTCTTGTGACGCATCTAACCAGACAGTTTAATAACCAGCCTCCAGTGCTAAAATACGGCCGCTAAATTATAGCCTGCTGCTACCAGCCAATACCCTCAGATGATAATGATTCCAGATTGGATAATCCTTTCTGATGTGATTTCGCAGCGAATCTTGGGTGATAGGTTTGTGTGAGGTCAACTGTTAGGAAGAGATTGAAGTTGTACAAACAAGATTTTTTTTTTCTTCAGATTTTGGTACACTTAGGCCGCGAATTTAATGGAGGAGGCGGGATGGGGCGGAACAGTTGATTTCCTGGTTCCGGTCCCGCTCCCAGCTGCATCCGCTCTGCAGACATGATTTTCCCTTGATTGGCCTTGTTAAGCCAGCCCTGCGGGCTTACCGGCCAATTAACAGGAAGCGGATCTGATGACGTCATTTGATGACGCGTCATCAGCCGGTTTCCTTAAAGGGACCACATCCACATGGAGTTTGACAGTTGCTCTGTCAGTGTTCTATAGCACTGAGGTGCTGCAAACACTGACAATCACTGCACAAAGGTGAACACTTGCACCCAGGCTCTCCAATGACTCCCTCCATATGCTTATGGAGGGAGTCACAGCACACAGGAAGGTTCTCTTCCCTTCCAAGGGTGAAGAGACCTCCCCAGGACACCAACTTACCTTGCACCTCCACCCAACCCTCTCTATCTACTTTATCACTTCCCTATCTCACTAGCCACCCCTCACACTCACCCTCATCCTACTGCAAGCATACCAACTAACAACACACAAGGGCAGGCACTTGTGAGGTTTAGCCAATGTCCATGTGAAGTTTCTGGTAATGTGTTGCCATACAGAGAAATCTCTTTTTCAAAAAGTGCCCCTTATTGGACAGATCTGAGCGCACCTTGAGAAGTGTCTTACTGAGTTCCAGTGATTGTTCAGTCATAACTTCCACCCTCCCCCCACCCCCCCGGCTATAGTGATGAGTGTGCATGGAATGGCTTGGACATTAAAGGGATTCTTTACGGTGCTGGTGTGGGATGGAGTCAACCTGGCGCATCATGTGGCAGCCAGGGTGTACAGCGTCAAGTGAAGAAAATTTGGCCATGGTGATGCCATCGCTGGCCTCCCGGCCAGCAATTTTGTCAGGGGCTGATGCCCTGTGTCCAGTGCAGCATCAGGTGATGGCGGAGAAATATGGTGATGAGGTTGGTGACGTTGGTGTTGGGGCTGATCGTGGAAGGATTCGGAGGACCCAGGTCTGATTGTTTCATTGGCTGTGATGTTGCTGGAATAGATGGCAGCTGCAGGTGAGATGACAGAAGCGATCTGTCACTAGTGAGAGAGATTCTCCCAATGAGGTGGCACTGGACATACAGTTGGATCTAAAAACTTGTAAGCTAAAGAAATCTCTATATGTATTAAAAATGCAGTAAGCAACATTTTCTTTGCTCTGAAACTCTTTATCTGCAACATGGCATCCTTCACACCACTTTTGCAGCTGTCAGCTTTTCACAAACATCAGAGCAGACTCAAAACACGCCAGGTTGAGCTGGATTGTCTCCCCCGCCGCTTGGTGTCGGGTCAGTTCTCCGCTGACAGACCCGACACCTGGGAGACTCGCGTGGAGGCGGGTTGGCAGCGGGTTTCCTACCCGCTGTCAATCTTTGCTATTTTGACAGCGGACCCGCCTCCAAACTCGCCCCCTCCTCCAAACCTGCCCCCTCAGCGCTATTAAATTCGCGGCCTTAGTCTTCAAAGCAGAGCAAGGTTGACCAAGTGGGATATAATGGGCCGAAGAGGCAGTTGTATTTGCTATGCGTTCCTTCGCATTTGTTCTCTTGTGTAATCCGATGCTTTCTGCTCTGAGCACTGGAGCCGATGATGGATAGGCCAGTAATCCTATCTAACAGCAGAGAAATTCTTCCAGCATTAGCACTTTTGGCCACACACTCTGCGGTAATGCACCTAGTTGTCTGGATTTTCTCCCCAACCTTGCTTGAAGGTGATGCACTCCTCGTTGGGGCGGGCACCTTGAACGGCAGCAAACCTGCCTGTTACCAGCCTCCTCGGTATCAGGGCCAGAGTGTTCTCCTGCACCAAACACGATCGCCTAACCGGGGGTATTGGCCTGGGTCTTTAATCTGTTTTTTTGCCTCTCCTGGGAGATGGGATGGGGAGTGTGTATATTGTGGTGCACAAGGCAGGGCAGTTGTGTAGGACAGGCTGGATGGACCAGTGGGTCTTTTCCTATCAGTGTCAGCCGTGGCTCAGTTGGCAGCACTCTCGCCTCTGAGTCAGAAGGTCGGGGGTTGAAATTCCACTCCAGAGACTTGAGCACAAAAATCTAGGCCGACGCCCCAGTGCAGTACTGAGGGAGTGCGGCACTGTCCGAGGTGCCGTCTTTCAGATGAGAAAGTTATACCGAGGCCTCATCTGCTCTCTGAGATGATGTAAAAGATCCCTTGGCACTATTTCGAAGAAGAGCAGGGGAGTTCTCCCCTGTGTCCTGGCCAATATTTATCCCTCAACCAACACCTAAAACAGATTATCTGATCATTTATTTCATTGATGTTTGTGGGAGCTTGCTGTGCGCAAGTTTTTCCTACATTACAACAGCGACTACACTTCAAAAGTACTTCACTGGTTGTAAACTGCTTTGGGGACATCCTGAGGTAGTGAAAAGCAGAACATAACCGCAAGTTCTTTCTTTCTTTGTGGTGCCCAAATGTAGCTTTGGGATAAGTCTCAATTTTAGCCTCCTTTCCTGTGGAGGAAACATCCAGCCCCTGCTTGATGCCTTCTCACATCAGTACCACTGTTGAATGGCAATTCACCATGTGGAGAGTAATGGTTGTGCAGCCATGTCCTCCCATTCATAAGCGCAGGACATCGGAGCTCAAACATCCCATCAGCTAGGCTCAGTTGGTAGCACTGTTGACTCTGAGGCAGAAGGTCATGGTTCCAGGCCCACTCCATAAGACTTGACCTCATAATCTATGATGTGGAGATGCCGGTGTTGGACTGGGGTGGACAAATGTGAGAAGTCGCACAACACCAGGTTATAGTCCAACAGCTTTATTTGAAATCACAAGCTTTCGGAGCGGCTGCTCCTTCGTCAGGTGAAGTGAAGAGATGCATATAGGCACAGCATATATAGCCAGAGAACACTGCCAGATGACTACAGTTAATCTTTCCAACTGCCCTTTATCACACCTCAGCAGAGAGATAATCACGGCAATCAAAGGTGTGGATGGTGTCCAAACAGGTCAGTCAGGAAAACATTACATCATCTAGTCTGATACTTCACTGCCATGCTGAATGAGGTGCTGTCCTTCGGATGAGATGTTAAACCGAGGTCTCCCGATGGCCTTATTGTTCAGGTGGGTGTTAAAGATCCCGTGACATTATTCAGTGCAGGGCCAACATTCCTTCCTCAACCAGATCAACTGGTTATTGACCTCGTTGCTGTTTGTGAAATCTTGCTGTGCACCAATTGAGTGCTGTGCTTCAACAGTAATTCATTGTACATAATGAAGCATGAAAACCGCTATGTAAATGCAACTTTTCTTTATTCTACAGTGCAACTGATCAGAACTCCATAGAATTCCTGCGTCACCCTTAAAACTTATTACGCAATTGACGACGGAAAACAACGGCCTGTATTTTCCGATCGGAGGCTTCCTGCGTGCGGAGGCCTCCGATCTGGAAAACTCTACGAACTTACCCGAGGGCTCCCGAGGTCCGGACACTTCCGCTCCTGGGCCTCTCCATGACGAAATGCGCAGGGCCCAGGTATCCCGGGGGCGCAGGCGGTTCGCAAGCATCCCTGGGATCACGTGGGCCAGGCCAGCCAATAGGAGAAGGGAATCTCCCTTTATACTTTTGACAGATAGACCCGTCAAATATATGAATGGAGATCACCCCAAAAAGACAGTAAAACATTAAATAAATTTTTTAAAAACCATCACTTTTTTAAAATGAGTTGAAATTACAATAAATTTAATATTTTAAACAAAAATTTAATTTTTTGAAAAAAATAATTAAAGTTTTTTACTGGGCTAAAAATAAACTTACCTTTTTTAAAAGTCTTTTTAAATTATAAATGAGTGAAAACATTTTTTTATAAAACTTTTTTCAACTCTTATGCTGGTAAAACCAGGCGTAAGATTTCTAAGGGTTTTCTGCGGGCGGAGGGTCTCCAGAAAGCGGAACTATCTGCCCGCAGAGGCCCTTCTCTAGGACAGGCGTCCGATCTGTCAAGAGCATTCTTGACAGATCGGAAATGCCGGTTTTCAGCGCATGCCTGAAACCGGCATTTCCGATGTCCCTACGGGTGGGTACACAGCCCGTACACACCCATAGGCATCGGAATATACGGCCCCATATGTCCCCTGACACTTCCCTGTGGATTGTTCCCCAAAACAACATGTCTCTTTGAATTATGTGGCTGTTCCTGTGACTAGGTATTTTACAAGCCCTGTAAACCCAAGCAAGATAAATTAGGAATAACAACAGAAAATGCTGGAAACACTCAGCAGGCCAGGCAGCATCCGTGGAGAGAGAAACAAGAGTTAACGTTTCAGGTCTGGGACCCTTCATCAAGATAAATTAGTGAGAAGTCGCACAACACCAGGTTATAGTCCAACAGCTTTATTTGAAATCACAAGCTTTCGGAGCGCTGCTCCTTCATCAGGTGAAGTCGACCTCACCTGACGAAGGAGCAGCGCTCCGAAAGCTTGTGATTTCAAATAAAGCTGTTGGACTATAACCTGGTGTTGTGCGACTTCTCACTTTTGTCCACCCCAGTCCAACACCGGCATCTCCACATCAAGATAAATTAGGACCTGTTTATCCCGTAAGTCGGTTTTACTGCGATGCTCAGGGGCCGTCAGTGAGAAATTGTCTTGTTAACTTGTTTTTATGCCAACACCTGAATCTTCAAAGTAAAATGTAAAGTGTATTAACCCCCTTGCCTACCCAAGTTTAACCTCATGAGGAAGACAATGGGGATCATTTAAGCATCCGGCCAGAAACCGATAGGAGCGGATTGGCTGCCCATTTTACACCCGGCTTGATTTTACTTTCCATCGACTTCACTCTATCGTGGAAGGGCTGGTTAAATCTTGTAGGCTTGTGTTGAATATATGATTATTTTGAAGGTAGCTGTGATTTTCGTTTGCATAAAAACAGCAAAACAGACTAAATCATGAACTTTTCAATTCAGTCGGAGGTACCTTTGATAGGATAAACCATGTGAATAACTAGCCTCAGCTTCGTTAATGCTTCAATCTCAGTCACAGGAGCACCTCCACGCCTGACATTAGCCACAGAAATGCCGCCACTCCTGGCCTCAGTACCAGGAGCACCTTTGCTTCGATCCAGGAGACCGGGAACACCTCCCTGTAGCGTCAGCCTTGGCTCAGTTAGCAGCACACTCGTTTCCGAGTCAGAATGTAGTGGATTCATGTTCCACTCCAAAGACTTGAGCACAAAAGCTAGGCTGACACTACTACCAGCGCAGCACTGAGGGAGCACTGCATTGTCGGAGGTGCTGTCTTTCGGATGAGATATTAAACCGAGGCCTCATCTGTCCTCTCGGGTGGATGTAAAAGATCCCATGGCACTATTTCAAAGAAGAGCAATGGAGTTCACCCTGGTGTCCTGGCCAATATTTATCCCTCAACCAACACCCCTTAAAACAAATTATCTGGTCATTATCTCATTGCTGTTTATGGACCTTGCTGTATGCAAATTGGCTGTCACATTTCCTACATTATAACAGTGACTACACTTCAAATGTACTTCATTGGCTGTAAAGCGCTTTGGGACATCCTGAGGTCATGAAAGACGCTATATAAATGCAAGTCTTTCTTTTTTTCTTTCTATGACCTTAGTCCTAAGAACAACTCCACTCATCTCAGTACAATAACAAAATACTGCGGATGCTGGAGATCTGAAATAACAACAGAAAATGCTGGAAACACTCAGAAGGTCAGGCAGCATCCGTGGAGAGAGAAAAACAGAGTTAACGTTTCAGGTCGAAGACCCTTCGTCAGAACTTTTTCCAGCTCCTGGTCCGGCAATGCCTCGAGTTTAAAATTCTCATCCTCGCGTTCAAATCCCTCCATGGCCTCGCCCCTTCCCTATCTCTGTAACCTCGTCCAGTCTGACAAGCCTCCAAGATCTCTGCGTTCCTCCAATTCTGGCCTCTTGTCCATCTCCCACCCCCTTCGGCCCACCATTGGCGGCCGTGACTTCAGCTGACTAGTTCCAAAGCTCTGGAATTCTCTCCCTAAACCTCTCCATCTCTCTCTCCTCCTTCAAGACCCTCCTTAAGACCCAATGCTTTGACCAAGCCTTTGGTCACCTGTCCTAATGTCTCCTTCTTTGGCTTGGTGTCAATTTTTTTTGTTTGCTTATACTCCTGTGAAGTGCCTTGGGGCATTTTACTACCTTTAAGTTGTTATTGTTCCTATTTGAGCGAGCCGAACAAAATGGAGAAACTGAATTTTTTTGCCTGATTTAAAATCAAAAATCAACACCGACTTAAAATGGTGGACATAAAAGATCCCATGGCACTATTTCGAAGAAGAGCAGGGGAGTTGTCCCCAGTGTCCTGGGGCCAATATTAATCCCTCAACCAACATCAATAAAACAGATTATCTGGTCATTATCACATTGCTTGTGGGAGCTTGCTGTGCGCGAATTGGTTGTCGCGTTTTCTACATTACAACAGCGACTGCACTTTAAAAAGTACTTCATTGGCTGTAAAGCGCTTTGAGACATCCTGAGGTGGTGTAAGGCGCTATATAAAGACATGTCTTTCTTTCTTTTACCCAATGCGCTGGCAGTCTCTTGTAGCCTTGAACGTGGTAAACTGGAGGAATTAAAATAAGAAGCTGCCTCACTGTGTATTACAGTAATGAGCCATTTTAACTGCACCCAGCTTCTCTGATACACATGTCTGGTGTGATGATATCCATAAACCTTCTAATGCCTCGACTAGTCATATGCCTGTAATTAAGTTGTCACGAGCTGTCCTTCATCACTAACACTGCATGTCGGATGTCTTTTCCCTGGATTTCATTGGCTGGTAACAGCACTCTGGGTAATTGCAAGTATTTAGCGGTTGTGAATACTTGCATCAAACTGTCAGCCCCAGACATTGCAAGAGTGAGAGAGAGACCAACATTCATTATTTCCATGCATCAGGCAGTGACATTTCAAAAATTTACATTTTGATTTCATAACGCTGTATTTCGACACAAATGACTGGAATTGCTCCAAATGGATCATTAGCGTTCTAAGCTGTATCACTGATTTTTTTTTTTAAGCGTTGAAGTCGTAGTAACTATAAAAATTTAAATGATAACATCCATCAGTATAATTAATGATACTTCGCTCATGGTGCCGATGATTAAGGTGCCCTGTAGGCTCATATGGAGATGGATGTTGGGAATGGTGGTGTCACATTCTCATTGAGCAATGTGCTTTCACGTTCCCGTCACCGCAGGTGGCCCATTAGAAGTTGACGTGTGGCACGGCGCTGTGCGCAGGGCGAGGGGGCCTGGAAAGGACGCCCCGGTAAGGTAACGCAATTTAAATATGCCGAAGAAATTATGTAGAAACTCCATAATTGGAGAGAAATCGCGCAAGGCAACATTAAAGAACTTACATTGGTGTCACGCTCGGGACGTCCCAAAGCGCTTTACAGCCAACTTCTGAAGTGTCGTCACTGCTGCGCTGCAGGGAAACGCAGCAGCCAATTTGCGCACATTAAGGTCCCACAAGCAATGTGATAATGACCAGATAATCTGCTTTAGGTGTTAGTTAAGGGAAAAATATTGGTCACAGCACCAGGGAGAACTCTTCCGCTCCTCTCCAAAATACTGCCGTGGGATCTATTACGTCCACCTGAGAGAGGGCAGACGGGGCCTCGGTTTAACGTCTCAACTGAGAGACGGCACCTCCGACAGTGCAGCACTCCCTCAGCACTGCACTGGAGTATCTGCCTGGAGTTTGTGCTCAAGTCCCTGGAGTGGGGCTTGAACCCACGACCTTCTGACCCAGAGGAGAATGGGCTACCCACTGAGCCACGACTGACACCTGAAGTTAGGCTGATTTTATCTTGGATCTAACTTTTTATGAACAGCTTTGCACCCAAATCAGTTTTGCAAAAATTTTAATCTTGTCTTAATAGCCCTAATTAGTTCGACATCACAACAGTGACTACACTTCATAAGTGCTTCATTGGTTGTAAAGCACTTTGGGACTCCTGAAGTCATCAAAGATGTGATATAAATGCTTTCTTTCTTTTAGTTGGGGGCATAATTATACTACCAATTAATTTTTTGTCCTTCGAAAGACAAAACAAATGGTCGAGCATGATTTAAATCTGATTCCAACCAATTTTAACACAAAATAAACTGTTTGAACATTGGCTAGAAAGCTATCTAGAACGGTGAAGAATAGCCAAGGCCTACATGCTACTACTAATGGGTAACATCTAAGAAAGATAAAGGGGGTGAAATTGGCCTTGGGCGGGGACGCAAAACAGGCGCGAATTGCTCTCGCCTCCAGTCATACAACTATTGAAGTCATGGAACTCAATACGGGGTGGGGCACGTAACAGGCAACCAATGAGATACCACCTGTTTTACGTCCGCCACCACCCCGCCCCCCCCCACGTCCAATATCACCCCGCTAATCCTCTGCTGTATGTCCACTGTCATGAGTCAGTATTTCAGATTCAATAATCAGGCAATAATTGACTCAAAGCAATTTTAATAACCAAAACAGGATTCCTGGTAAAAGTTAAAGTCAGTGGATGGTTCGTACTCCCCTGTCAGTCGCTCTCTAGGCTACAGAGCTCAACTTGGTTCTGACTGGTTGTTTTCAGACACTTGCCAGTGATTTGCCAGGCCTCAGCCGACCTGCCGTATGTTCTTGTAAAATGAAAGCTGTGGATGTCAGTCAAGCGGATTATCTGAAATAATTTAATTTAAAAAAAAATCCTTGCAGTTATAGGGAGTCTTATCACAACGAAACACCCGAAAGCGCTTCACTCAATGAATACAAGTTTCCTTTTTAAACCGCTCTTCTCTGGTGCCATGTAAGGCTTAAGTAGAAAAGAGGAACTCAGCTGACTGTTGACGATAATCTTCTAATCTGTGCTGTGGAGCATCTATTAGAATGCAATGGTGAGAAATGAAGATAACAGCACAGGTCGCAGCAAAGACCTGAAAGACCTATTAAGCTTAACACGAAGGGCAGTCAAAGCATCTGGAGGCCATCGTTACTTCAGTTAAGCAGAGAGACTAGAAAAGATGAGATTGTTCTCCTTAGACCCACAACCTCTGACTCCGAGGCCGGAGTGCTACCACTGAGCCATGGCTGACACTGACGAGTACTTGATACCATCAAATATTTGCGCTGTTTGCTCTTGTAACTCAGAGGTGCAAGTGAAACAAATATTTTTCACCTCCGCCTGGCTCAGCTGCCTGCAGGTCAGAAGGTTGTGGGTTCAAGCCCCGCTACAGGACTTGATCACGGAACCTAGGCTGATGGAGCAGTGCAGTACCGAGGGAGCGCTGCACTGTTGTGGGTGCGGTCAGTTCAGATGAGACATTAAACACATTACACTAGATTATGTTAGAATGAGTTGGATCTTAAAGATCCCATGGACCTTTCTGCAGAAGAGCAGGAGTTCTCCAGGTGTCCTGGCCAGAGATTCCTCCCTCAACCAGCCCCACCAAGCCGATTGTTCGTTGCATGGCTGTTTATGGGATGTTGGCAGGCTTGCTGACATAACAGCAGTTACTACACACCAAAAGTCTTCGTTACTGGTTTGTAATGGTGATGTTGGAATAGGCTAAAAATGAGATTAACAATGAATGGAGTTGCTACTTTCTGTTGGGAATGTGATTGATTTATCCATTTTCCTTTTATTCAGTATCTTCTTGCCCATGAATACAGTGAATTCAGGACCTATCAGAAAATTGGGGAGGGGGAGGGGGAGGGGGAGGAAAGAGAATGCCTGAACTACTTACTGTACAATTATGGCTTGAAGCTACCTGCAACATCATCATCTTAAGACCCTTGTGCTCCTTCCAGGGTTTCCTCTGTTTGCGGACAAGCGATAACATCGTTTAGCTGAAGCTTTGTTTTCTAATTAAGCAAACTGCTAAATTGTTTTGGCCTAAATCCAATCCAGATGGCAAGGCCCGTGGTATCTAGCCTGGTGGAGCTCTTGCGTGCAAGTAACCCAAACTGCCAACACAATCATTATTTCTTCCCGCCCATTTATATTTTCCAAACGGTTTCTTGTTTGCTGTCACCCGGCCTCTCCCCTCCAAACCTCACTCTCCATGTCACACAAGAGGTCAGCTGCTCCGAACCTCTGCTCAGAGATGTACAAGGGTGGCACTGAAAAGAATGAAAGAAAGGAAGAGTTGCATTTATATAGCGCCTCTCACGACCTCAGGATATCTCAAAGCGCTTTACAGCCAATTAAGTACTTTTTGAAGTGTAGTCACTGTTGTAATGTAGGAAACGCAGCAGTCAATTTGTGCACAGGAAGGTCACACAAACAGCAATGAGATAATGAGCAGGTCACCTGTTTTAGCGATGTTGGCTGAGGGATAAATATTGGCCAGGACAGCCAATTTGCTCACAACAAGCTCCCACAAACAGCAATGTGATAATGACTTATATTTTGCTGCTTGCCAGGACACCAGGGAGAACTCCCTGCTCTTCTTCGAATAGTGCCGTGGGATCTTTTACATCCACCTGAGAGGGAAGATAGGGCCTCGGTTTAACGTCTCATCTGAAAGACGGCACCTCAGACAGTGCAGCACTCCCTCAGCACTGCACTGGGAGTGTCAGCATAGATTATGTGCTCAAGTTACTGGAGTGAGTCTTGAACCCACAACCTTCTGATACTTTTGAGTGTCATTTGATTTGATTTCCAGCTAGATCAGATTGTAGCACTCCCATCTGTGTCAAATGAAAGAAAGACGTATAGCTCCTTATCAAATCTCTCATCTAATGTGGTGGCGGGGTGGGGTGGGGTGCGGTGGGGGGGAGCAGGGTGGGAAGAGGTCATTACAGTGAGAGGAGGCTTGTGTGGAATATAAGCACCAGCACTGACCAGTTGGGCCGAATGGCCTGTTTCTCTGCTGTAAATTCTGCGCCATTCTATGAAACTGCTTAGCAAATGCAAGGATAGCATTGCCCCAGTCGCTATGTGTAGTGACATTGCAAACATGTTGGAAAAGAAAGAACAAACTGGTTTGCTCGCACAACAATACTCATTCAACAGTACACACTGCTCACATTATCTGCACTGCCTGCTGGTCATTCGGCAGCACTAAACTGGTGCTCGTGTGATTTAGTATTCCGAACTGATTCACGGTTATTTGTTTGGAAGTGCTACGGTCCCTGAGCTGGAATATTGCCTGAGTTTCTCCCTCTCTCCCTCTCGCTTTCCATTATTTCATGGAGATTAGATAAGCTTTCAACCTAAAAGCATTTTTGTCTTTGCAGAATAGTGATGTGCAGCGCTGTTGACAGAGAACGCACACAATCAGACAAAGAGCAGCGACTGATAAAATTGAAACAATATAATTTCTCCCTATTCACATAATTGAAATTTGTTGCCTACTATGAGGGACTATGCGGCTCATCTCGAAAGAGAGAATCTGCTTTACCAATGAGCAGCAGAACACTACAATCTGAATGAATAAATAAGCAATGCAAATTTCATGTTTATAGGAGCTGAAACGAACGAGCTCAGAGCATTAAATCTTCCAAAGCAATTAATAGTCGCTTTAAAACTTAAACCAGCCCAGGCATGACTGAACACCTGGAGAGATAGATTTCCTACCCTTTGAATTAAAAAAAACCATCCCCGTCTGTGCACAGCTAATGAAAGTCTCCAGGATGAGTTAAGTGAACGTTTTACCTGACCACTTTAGCTGCAACATGAATGTAAAAATGACCTTAGTGTACTAGGCTTACCTAGTGACCGTTGTTAATAATAATCCCAGGAGAGAATACTTCCCTGCTGCTTATTGTAGTGGCATAACCAGTGGTTTCTGCCATAGCTTGACAGCAGAATTTAATTTCTGCCCTGATGTAATGCAGATTTCTGGTCTGTGCTTCTGCCACTTAATGGGAAAGCATTGACCTTCAGATCTTTGCCTAGACCTTTACACACTTGTACCATTATAGAGCTGCACACATCACCCTCATTTTGTTGCGGGTAATTAAAAAAGGAAGAATATGCATTTACACAGCCACTTTAAAAACCTCAGGACATTCCAAGCTGCCTCACCGCCAATGAAGTAACCTCTTCTGTAGCCCTACAACCCTCTGAGAACACTGCGTTCTCTAACTCTGGCCTCTTGTGCATCCCCTACTTCCTTCACTCCACCATTGGAGGCCGTGTCTTCAGCCGACTAGTCCTTAAACTCTGAAATTCCCTCCCAAATCCTCTTCACCTCTCTCTTTCCTCCCTTAAGATGCTCCTTAAAACCTACTTCTTTGTATAAATGTTTGGTCACCTGTCCTAATGTCTCCTTCTTTGACGTGGTGTCAATTCTTGTCTGATGACTCTCCTGTGATGTTTTACTACATTACAGGTGCTATATCAATGCAAGTTGTTGTCGTTGTTGAAGTGTAGTCATTGCTGTAATGTTGGAAACGTGGCAGCTAATTTGTGTACAGCAAGATCCCACAAACAGCAATGAGATAAATGAACAATTTAACTATTTTATTGATATTGATTGAGTGATAAATATTGGCCAGGACATGGGGAAAATGCCCCAGCTCTTCATGCCATGGGATCTTTTACGTCCACCTGAGAGGGAAGACAGGGCCTTGGTTTAACATCCCATCTGAAAGACGGCACCTCCGACAGTGCAGCTCTCCAGTACAATAGAATCACCTCCTTTTTTCCCTATAAGACACCTGCTTATTTGTTTTGGTACACTCTTCAGTCTGGTCAGTGTGATATGTCTAGTGCGATGTGTCTAAAATGCGAGAAGGGCTGATTACAGTTTACCATTGGGTAAATACAAGTGGTTAGAAGTTTGCCATTGGATAAAGTGTCTGATATTGGATACAACTGGTTACAGGTCTGTCATTAGATCCAGTTCAGGTCTGTCATTGGGTCCAGTTCAGGTCTGTTATTGGATCCAGTTCAGGTCTGTCATTAGATCCAGTTCAGGTCTGTCATTAGATCCAGTTCAGGTCTGTCATTAGATCCAGTTCAGGTCTGTCATTAGATCCAGTTCAGGTCTGTTATTGGATCCAGTTCAGGTCTGTTATTAGATCCAGTTCAGGTCTGTCATTAGATCCAGTTCAGGTCTGTCATTAGATCCAGTTCAGGTCTGTCATTAGATCCAGTTCAGGTCTGTCATTAGATCCAGTTCAGGTCTGTTATTAGATCCAGTTCAGGTCTGTTATTGGATCCAGTTCAGGTCTGTTATTAGATCCAGTTCAGGTCTGTTATTGGATCCAGTTCAGGTCTGTTATTAGATCCAGTTCAGGTCTGTCATTAGATCCAGTTCAGGTCTGTCATTAGATCCAGTTCAGGTCTGTCATTAGATCCAGTTCAGGTCTGTCATTGGATCCAGTTCAGGTCTGTCATTAGATCCAGTTCAGGTCTGTCATTAGATCCAGTTCAGGTCTGTCATTAGATCCAGTTCAGATCTGTCATTAGATCCAGTTCAGGTCTGTTATTGGATCCAGTTCAGGTCTGTTATTGGATCCAGTTCAGGTCTGTTATTGGATCCAGTTCAGGTCTGTCATTGGATCCAGTTCAGGTCTGTCATTAGATCCAGTTCAGGTCTGTCATTGGATCCAGTTCAGGTCTGTTATTGGATCCAGTTCAGGTCTGTCATTAGATCCAGTTCAGGTCTGTTATTGGATCCAGTTCAGGTCTGTCATTAGATCCAGTTCAGGTCTGTCATTGGATCCAGTTCAGATCTGTCATTAGATCCAGTTCAGGTCTGTCATTAGATCCAGTTCAGGTCTGTCATTAGATCCAGTTCAGGATTGTCATTGGATCCAGTTCAGGTCTGTCATTGGGTCCAGTTCAGGTCTGTCATTAGATCCAGTTCAGGTCTGTCATTGGATCCAGTTCAGGTCTGTCATTGGGTCCAGTTCAGGTCTGTCATTGGGTCCAGTTCAGGTCTGTCATTGGGTCCAGTTCAGGTCTGTCATTGGATCCTGGTGGGGGTTTCAGTTTTGCCATTGGTTGACGATCTGGTGGTTCGAAGTCTATCAATCGATGAGGTACTGGTGATGGAGTGATTTGAGATGATGAATTAAAAGTCTTGCCCAATATTAAACTATAACAGAAAACAAAAGCAAGATACTGCGGATACTGGAAATCTGAAACGTTCAGGAAGTTTGCGGAACGAACAAGCAATCCTGGCCTAACACCACAAACCTCAGAAGGCAGGTGAGCTATTTTAAAACCTTACACTTTTTCACTTTTGCTGTGTTTTGTATTTCGCAGTGTAAGGCCATTAATAGCTGTTCCTCTGTATCACTAATCTGCAGACATTGGCACTAGGTCAAACAGGCTTTTTATTCAGGCTTTAACTTGCCAGCTCCTCGCTTCTGAGTCAGATGGTTGTGGGTTCAGGCCCGACTCTAGGATATGAAATTTTAGGATATCTCTGAAAGAGCCGTCTAATTAGCCCCACTCCTCTGCTCTTTCCCCATAGCCCTGCAAAATTTTCCTTTTCAAGTATTTATCCAATTCCCCTTTGAAAGTTACTATTGAATTCGCTTTCACCACCCTTTCAGGTAGTGCAGTCCAGATCACAACAACTCACTGCATAAAAATATTCTCCTCATCTCCAATGTTCCCTCCAGGAACGCGTAGGTCAAATGAAAGTGACTTACTACTCGTCATTCCAGCCATTAATACTTCTGCATACAGGGGCATCCTTTCTCAAAAAATATTTCCTCTCACTCTCAAAAATTAAATTTCTATGTTTTCAAAATCATTTTCAATTTGATTACGCCCCCTCCACTTTTGGCAGCAGATTTGACGACATTTTGGGTAGGCGATGAGACAAGAGGAGACACAGTGAGTTAGTACACTGCCCGTTCATCTCTGGGACTCGGCTGGCTAATGGGACAGTCGTGTCATCTTCCTGACAGCTGTCAAGCGCCCCACATGGAATGAGTTCAGACAGATCTTAATGGATGTCAGCCTGTGGAAGAAAGGTTCCGACAATTTAGCATCAATTAGCACTAATTGGTCAATCTCCCAGGGTGAGCTCTTCGGGACAAGGGGAGCCGGGATTCAGATTCAAGCAGAGTCGGTGTTCTGCTGAGGTTAATGCGCGTTGTTAGACAGTGTAGAGAAAGACTGATCCTGCATTTGATGCATGGTCTACCCAACTGGGGAAATCGCTTGATGCTGATAACAAAATGAAAACTTTCAGTTCCCAGTGTGAGTGCTGTTTATCTTCAACCCACCCTCCAAACAGCAATTATAGAATTGTAGAATCATACAGCATAGAAGGAGGCCATTCGGCCCATCGTACTTGTACTGGCTCTTTGAAAGAGCCGTCCAATTAGCCCCACTCCTCTGCTCTTTCCCCATAGCCCTGCAAAATTTTCCTTTTCAAGTATTTATCCAATTCCCCTTTGAAAGTTACTACTGAATCTGCTTTCACCACCCTTTCAGGCAGTGCATTCCAGATCACGACAACTCGCTGCATAAAAAAATTCACCTCATCTCCAATGTTCCCTCCAATTTTTTTCCCCCTGCACGGGCACTTTAAATTTGCTGCATGGTCACGCGTGCGCAGTATCTCTTCCAGCAGCAGCAGCTGGTGCGTGGGACCTCATGATCGGAGTGCGGCCACACGGGCGCGCACCTTAGGAGGAACATTGCCCATCTCCCCCCTGGTTATAGAATCATAGAAAGTTACAGCACGGAAGGAGGCCATTTCGGCTCATCGTGTCTGCGCCGGCCAACCACGAGCTATCCAGCCTAATCCTACTTCCCAGCTCTTGGTCCGTAGCCCTGCAGGTTACAGCATCCCAAGTGCACATCCAAGTACTTTTTAAATGTGGTTAGGGTTCCTGCCTCTACCACCCTTTCAGGCAGTGAGTTCCAGACCCCCACAACCCTCTGGGTGAAGAAATTTCCCCTCAAATCCCCTCTAAACCTTCCACCAATTATTTTAAATCTGTTCCCCCCTAGTTTTTGACCCCTCTGCTAAGGGAAATAGGTCCTTTCTATCCACTTTATCTATGCCCCTCATAATTTTATACACCTCAATAAGGTCTCCCCTCAGCCTCCTCTGTTCCAAGGAAAACAGACCCAGTCTATCCAGTCCTTCCTCATAGCTAAGATTCTCTACTCCCAGCAATATCCTTGTAAATCTCCTCTGTACCCTCTCTAGTGCAATCACAGCTTTCCTGTAATGTGGTGGCCAGAACTGCACGCAGTACTCTAGCTGAGGCCTAACTAGTGTTTTATACAGTTGAAGCATAACCCCCCTGCTCTTGTATTCTATGCCACGGCTAATAAAGGCAAGCATTCCGTATGCCTTCTTAACCACCTTATCTACCTGGCCTGCTACCTTCAGGGATCTGTGGACATGCACTCCAAGGTCCCTTTGTTCCTCTACACTACTCAGTGTCCTACCATTTAATGTGTATTCCCTTTCCTTGTTAGCCCTCCCCAAATGCATTACCTGGTTCTTTTGCCAATTATCTTAAATATGCGTCCTCTAGTTACCGACTCTCCTGCCAGTGGAAAACAGTTTCTCCCTAGCTACTCGATCAAAACCCCTCATAATTTTGAACACCTCTATTAAATCTCCCCTTAACCTTCTCTGCCCCAAGGAGAACAATCCCAGATTCTAAATGAAAAGAAGAAAGACAGATTCGTACTGATACGGGATCTTATCGCATCTCTTTGAAATGCCTTAAAGTGTTTCCCATAAGATGAATTGCTTTGCACTGCGGAGACTGGCGTTATGTAGGCAAAAACACAGCACCCATTCTGCACACAGCAAGATCCCACAAACAACAATAAAGTGAATGAGCAGTTAATCTGTTTTTGGTGGTCTTGCTCGAGGGAGGAATGTTGACCAGGGCACGAGGTGAACTCCCTGTTCTTCCAATAGTGCCGAGCGATCTGAGCCAATGGAACAGCACCTCTGACAGCGCAGCATTCCACTGGTACTGAACCGGACTGTTAGCCTAGATTGTGCCTTCATATCCTAGAGTCAGGCCTGAACCCACAACCATCTGACTCAGAAGCGAGGAGCTGGCAAGTTAATGCCTGAATAAAAAGCCTGTTTGACCTAGCGCCGATTTCTGCAGATTAGTGATGCAGAGGAACAGCCATACTAATGGCCCTTACACTGCGAAATACAAAACACAGCAAAAGTGAAAAAGTGTAAGGTTTTAAAATAGCTCGCGTGCTTACTGAGGCCCAAGTTTAGCACTAAATGAATAGTCAATACAGCTTGTATTACAGTAAATACCTTTGGAGAATTGGGTCCTTAAGCTGCACTAGACACAACTGTCACAAAAAAAAGATAAAGTTGTTCCATAGAAAGCTGAAACCACAAGAAATTGCTGGCTGTGATCCAGTACAGACTGAATTGCTCTTTTACTGCAGCTTAACAAAGTAACAAGCACCCTCCTTCATTGTATTGGTGTAATGGATTCGAGTTGTAAACCTTAACCCTTTACAACTGGGTAGTCTAAACCACCGGGCTGACGATTTTTGGTCATCTGAAAGTGCATTTATATAGCACCTTTCTTACTTTTCCTTTCTGTCTGTTTTCTCTCTCTCTTAATCCCATCTTTCTTTCCCTCTCTTTATGTACCCGATTTGATTCTAATTCAGCCCCCTCCTTTGCCGCCGTTCCCTTGCTTCTTTCTTAATCCTTAAATCTCAGTGGTTAAGGAGGTAGACTGCTGGTCCTGTCGCTCACCAAGGTCCCAGATTGCCCTGTGATCAGCTCGCACCTCCAGCAAGGTACGGGGCAAAAAACATTTCGAGCCGAAGGGTGCAGGGGGGGGAAATAAAAAAATCCAACTCATGGCGTATGCCGTGAGATGCCCGAGCTCCAGCGAGATCCGGTCCATTATCTTCAAGCTTTCTTCAGTCAGTGCGTCGGTAACGATGTTGAGTTGGCTGCCTGGGGGTGGCTGAGCCATACTGAAGGCGGGGGGGGGGGAGGGTTTGCAGCTGGGCAGCATAGAAGGGAGCTGGAATCTGACATCTTCATACTAAGCCAATGCAATCAGACTTGCTGCCTGCCTGAATACTAAACTTTCTCCACCTCACTGCACTGCATGGTATTGTCACATACAATATTGCTCCTGACATGAGCCTGACCCAGCTGCAAAAAATAAAACACAAGGGAGCAGAAATTCCGTGAGATCGTGCTGGAATCAGGAATTCTCTGCCCCCTAAAGGCTGCGGATGCTGGGAGCTTTCAATACTGGGATAGATAGAATTGTGATAGGTCTGGCTATCAAGGGATATGGAGTAACGGCGGGGTAAATGGAGTCGAGGTACAGATCAGCCTTGTTCTAATCGAAAGGCGGAACAGGCCCGAGGGGCTGAATGGCCGACTCCTGTTCCTATGTTCCCGGCTGTTATGCCAGGATTATGTCAGCTGTGGAACTCTACCATTGACCTCCCTCGAAGTCTGTGGGATCGGGTGGGGGTGGGGGGGATGGTGGGAATGCGGCCTTAAGGAGCCAGCCTTTGGCAGTTTGAGGGCTCGTCTCCAGCAGCTCTTTGACAAAGACACCAGAAACTTAGGCAGAAGCTGCCCAGTCCAGGAGGGTTCTCGGTCCACCTCCCTCACCCACCCACAACAGTCTGGATGAGTGCAGCTCCAACAACACTCAAGAAGCTTGACACCATCCAGGACAAAGCAGCCTGCTTGATTTGGCACCCCATCCACCACCTTAAACATTCACTCCCTCCACCACCGGCGTACCGTGGCTGCAGTGTGTACCATCTACAAGATGCACTGCAGCAACTCGCCAAGGCTTCTTCGGCAGCACCTCCCAAACCCGCGACCTCTTCCACCTAGAAGGACAAGGGCAGCAGGCGTATGGGAACACCACCACCTCCAAGTTCCCCTCCAAGTCACACACCATCCTGACTTAGAAGTATATCGTCGTTCCTTCATCGTCGCTGGGTCAAAATCCTGGAACTCCCTCCCTAACAGCACTGTGGGAGTACCTTCACCACACAGACTGCAGCGGTTCAAGAAGGCCGCTCACCACCACCTTCTCAAGGGCAACTCAGGATGGGCAATAAATGTTGGCCATGCCAGCGACGCCCAGATCCCATAAACGAATTTTTTAAAAAATCTGGCCGGGCCCACAGTGGTGATGGTGATATGATGGTGATGAATCACATTGCTCTTTGTGGAACCTTACATTACAACACTGACTACACTTCAAAAGTACTTCATTAGCTGTAAAGCACTTTGGGACGTCCTGAGGTCGTGACAGGCGTTATATAATTGCAAGTCTTTCTTTCTTCTACAAGTTCAACACTATTTTCATTATAATAACTTGTTCCTTTCACCAATCTTTGGACACTTTATTTGGAGACTAAGTCATGGTTTCCTGGGACAAGGTTACGCAAAGAGATAGACGATTTTTCCCCAATTACTACTCAGAGTGCTGTCCGTGAATATAAATACTAATATGCACATGCAGCTATTAATATTTCGCTCGCACTATTTGCCTGAGGTGAGAATAGAAGCTCATCGTTCCCAGCTCAATCAATGAGCATTAATAGACAGACACATTTATCCGCACGCAGGCCAAGAATGTATCACTTAGGTTCAGGTCCCATCAGCAGAGACTGACTTACATCCATTATATTAAACATGTCAGATAATCAATTTGTGTCGAGCCTTTTCTTGGAGAAACAAGCCAGTATTTACTATCGCGCAAGAGCCAGTACAAAGAATATAATGACCCTTTCAGAGACTTTATAACTCAACTTCTGGAGACACATTTTTCTTGCTTAATACCTGCCAATATACTTGATGTTGATTGTCTCAGTCACACAAGGCTATGAATCCTAAACTTTACTGGATCAGTTTATTTTACAGAATCAAGACTGAGCTATGTATCAATTCAAAATCAATAACTGAACATCTTAGCTTCAAATTGTTATGATAGAAACACAAGAAATCTGATATAATCTATAAATCACAAATAGGTTCAGATGAAGAAGCCCTTCGCCCATTTGTTCTCATCTATCCAGAATATCCACCCAAACGCCTTGCCATTTCTTAAATAAGTCAAATGACTTGCCCTCGTCTGGCCTTCCAGGCTTCAGCCACCCTTCCTGGGCTGGGTCCCCCTCCCTGATCTCGGCCGCCCTTCCTGGCCTCAAGAACCTTCCCGGACTCGGGTCCCCCCTTCCCGGCCTCGGCCACTTTGGAACCTGCTCAGCAAATGTACAGAAAAACTTCAAAGGGCAAATAACCAAAGGGAACGCTCCCAAAAGCATGTGCAGAATTTAAATACGTTTCTATAGGGAGAGCAGAGAGATTTTTTTTTGCCTTCCATTGCCATTAGTCACGTTCAGTAAGGGTATTCTGGGATTCCCAGTGGAAGGCAGGAGTCAGTGGCTATTATCACAATGATATATCATTTCCTGTGCTGCAGACAGATTTTACATAATAATGGGCCATTTATTTTACTCACTGTTTAAAGAGTTGACATAAAGGTGAAAAAAAAATCACCTAAAAAAAATATGGAATATTTCCAAAATATTGGAGAAGACTTGATGGGCGTGAAATTCGGTTATGCCCCGTTTGACGGGGGTAAACAAGTTAAGGCCAGACATTTAGCGCCCGGCACAGAAGTACCGCCCCGGCCGCTAAATTCGGCGTACTGCCCCGCACAGGAAATGGAGCGCAATGTCGGGCGCTCCACTTCCTGGTGAGGCAGTAACCGAGGCGATGTTGGCAGTGTCCCGCGGAGCGCAGCCGCGTTTCAACGCCCCTCCCCTTCAGTTAAAGGGGAGGGCCGCTGCACACTCTGCAGGGCCTCCGATGGCCCACACTAGGCCACCAGGGTGGCGTGGTGCCGCGGCCACAGCCTGGCGTCGGGATACGGTGCCGGGCTGTGCGATGGCAGCCAGGACCACGCCACGGGCCACCACGGAGCGCCGACCTGGAGGTCAGCCAAAAAAAGAAAATGGCAGCGCAGGTCACGACCGCACCTCCCCTTTAACTACCGCCCCGTGAGCAGGGGTCGGCTCGGCTCGCGACCTGCTGACACTGCCCGCGACGGCCTCGTGAGGCGCAGCCGAATTTCTGCCGCGGGGTGGTAAGGGGCCGTGGCGCATGGTGATGACATCATCGCCGACAGCGCAGCAGCCCGGGATGCTACGTTATCGGGTTGCGCCCCAGCAACGCCCCGCCGAATTTCTCGGGAGGCGCTTTTTTCGCCGCCCCCCCCCCACCGTGACGATAAGCCCTCTGCACCCCATTAGCGCCCCCCCGGAGGCGCTAACGCCAGGCACAAAGGACCAGAATTTCTAGCCCTATATATTACTACTCAGACTGTGGGCAAGGCCAAATTTGTTGTCCATCCCGAGCAATTCATATATCAGAGAGGCTTTCAAGGCCTCTTCAGAGGGCATTGAGATCCAGTGTGGGACTGAAGTCACATGTCGACCAGACTGGGTAAGAGTGGCAGGGTCACATGTCGACCAGATCATGTAGGGATGGCAGGCTCCCTTCACTGAAGGGCATCAGTGAATCACTTGGGTTTTTAACAACAGCTTCATGGTCACTTTTTCTGATGCGGAGATGCCGGTGTTGGACTGGGGTGGACAAAAGTGAGAAGTCGCACAACACCAGGTTATAGTCCAACAGCTTTATTTGAAATCACAAGCTTTCGGAGCGCTGCTCCTTCATCCAGCGCTCCGAAAGCTTGTGATTTCAAATAAAGCTGTTGGACTATAACCTGGTGTTGTGCGACTTCTCACTTTTTCTGATGCCAGACCACAAATTACCAAAGTTATTGAATTCGATTTCACAACTTGCCACAGCGGGATTCAAACTCAGGACAACTTGGTTACCAGTCCCATACCATAACCATTACAACACCAGTACCCTCAAAGTACTGGCCGAGATGGTTCTGTTCAAGCTATGGTCAATTACACCACTACATAGGTGTTGGGCTTGACTCATATAGTATAGAACGGTAGCCTAGTGGTTATGTTACTGGACTAGTAATCCAGAGGCCTGGACTAATGATCCAAATACGGCAGCTGGGGAATTTAAATTCAGTTAATTAAATAAATCTGGAATAAAAAGCGAGTATCAGTAATGGTGAACCATGAAACTATCGGATTGTCGTAAAAACCCATCTGGTTCACTAATGTCCTTTAGGGAAGGAAATCTGCCGTCCTTACCTGGTCTGGCCTATATGTGACTTCAGATCCACAGCAATGTGGTTAACTCTTAACTGCCCTCTGAAATGGCCTAGCAAACCACTCAGTTGTAACAAACTGCTACGAAAAACAATAATAAGAATTAAACTGGACGGACCACCCGGCATCGATCTCGGCACCGGCTACGGGCACGACAACGGCACACCCAGCCCTGTCAATCCTGAAAAGTCCTCCTCACCAACATCTGGGGACTTGTGCCAAAATTGTGAGAGCTGTTCCACAGACTAGACAAGCAACAGCCTAACATAGTCATACGCACAGAATCATACCTTTCAGCCAATGTCCCAAACTCCGCCATCACCATCCCTGGGTATGTCCTGTCCCACCAGCAGCACAGACCCACCAGGGGTGGTGGTACAGTGGTATACACTCGGGAAGGAGTGGCCCTGGGAGTCCTCAACATTGACGCTGGACTGCATGAAGTCACATGGCCAAGGAAACCTCCTGCTGATGACCACCTACTGCCCTCCCTCAGCTGATGAATCAGTACTCCTCCATGTTGAACACCACTTGGAAGAAGCACTGAGAGTAGCAAGGACACAGAATGTACTCTGGGTGGGGGACTTCAATGTCCATCACAAGAGTGGCTCGGTAGCACCACTACTGACCGAGCTGGCCGAGTCCTGAAGGACATAGCTGCTAGTCTGGGCCTGCGACAGGTGGTGAGAGAACCAACACGAGGGAAAAACCTACATGACCTCGTCCTCTCCAATCTACCTGTCGCAGATGCATCTGTCCATGACAGCATTGGCAGCAGTGACCACCGCACAGTCATTGTAGAGACGAAGTCCCGTCTTCACACTGAGGACACCCTCCATCGTGTTGTGTGGCACTACCACCGTGCTAAATGGGATAGATTCAGAACAGATCTAGCAGCTCAAAACTGGGCAGCTCATGAGGCGCTGTGGGCCATCAGCAGCAGCAGTATTGTATTCCACCACAATCTGTAACCACAGGGCTTGGCATATCCCTCACTGTACCATTACCAGCAAACCAGGAGACCAACCCTGGTTCAATAAGGAGTGTAGAAGAGCATGCCAGGAGCAGCACCAGGTGTACCCAAAAATTAGGCGTCAACTTGGGGAAGCTGCAACACAGGACTACATGCATGCTAAAAAGCAGAAGCAGCATGCTATAGACAGGGCTAAGCGATCCCACAATCAACGGATCAGATCAAAGCTCTGTGTCCTGCCACATCCAGTCGTGAATGGTGGTGGACCACTAAACAACTAACGGGAGGAGGAGGCTCCAAGAATATCCCCATCCTCAATGATGGTGGAGCCCAGCACGTGAGTGCAAAAGACAAGGCTGAAGCGTTTGCAACCATCTTCAGCCAGAAGTGCCGAGTGGATGATCCATATCGGCCTACTCCTGCGGTCCCCACCATCACAGAAGCCAGTCTTCAGCCAATTCGATTCACTCCACGTGATATCAAGATACGGCTGAGCGCATTGGATACAACAAAGGCTATGGTCCCTGATAACATCCCGGCTATCGTGCTGAAGACTTGTGCTCCAGAACTAGCCGTGCCTCTAGCCAAGCTGTTCCAGTACAGCTACAACACTGGCATCTATCCGACAATGTGGAAAACTGCCCAGGTATGTCCTGTCCACAAAAAGCAGGACAAATACAATCCGGCCAATTACCGCCCCATCAGTCTACTCTCAATCATCAGCAAAGTGATGAAAGGTGTCGTCGACAGTGCTATCAGGCAGCACTTACTCACCAATAACCTGCTCACTGATACCCAGTTTGGGTTCCGCCAAGACCACTCGGCTCCAGACCTCATTACAGCCTTGGTCCAAACATGTACAAAGGAGCTGAATTCCAAAGGTGAGGTAAGAGTGACTGTCCTTGACATCAAGGCAGCACTTGATCGAGTGTGGCATCAAGGAGCCCTAGTAAAACTGAAGTCAATGGTAATCGGGAGGAAAACTCTCCACTGGCTGGAGTCATACCTAGCACAAAGGAAGATGGTTGAGGTGGTAGGAGGTCAATCACTGCAGGAGTTCCTCAGGGCAGTGTCCTAGGCCCAACCATCTTCAGCTGCTTCATCAATGACTTTCCCTCCAACATAAGGTCAGAAATGGGGATGTTCGCTGATGACTGCACAGTGTTCAGTGCCATTCGCAACTCCTCAGATAATGAAGCAGTCCATGCCCGCAACAAAACCTGGACGACATTCAGGCTTGGGCTGATAAGTGGCAGGTAACATTCGTGCCATACAAGTGTCAAGCAATGACTATCTCCAACAAGTGAGAGTCTAACCACCGCCCCTTGACATTCAATGGTTTTACTATCGCCGACTCCCCCACCATCAACATCCAGGGGGTCACCATTGACCAGAAACTTAACTGGACTGGCACTTAAATACTGTGGCAACAAGAGCAGGTCAGAGGCTAGGTATTCTGTGGCAAGTGTCTCCTCTCCTGACTCCCCAAAGCCTTTCCACTATTTACAAGGCACAAGTAAGGAGTGTGATGGAATACTCTCCACTTGCCTGGATGAGTGTAGCTCCAACAACACTCAAGGAGCTCGACACCACCCAGGACAAAGCAGCCCGCTTGATTGGCTCCCCATCCACCACCTTAAACATTCTCTCGCTCTACCACCGGCATACCGTGGCTGCAGTGTGTACCATCTACAAGATGCACTGCAGCAACTCGCCAAGGCTTCTTCGGCAGCACCTCTCAAACCCACGACATCTACCACCTAGAACAAGGACAGCAGGCGCATGGGAACACCACCACCTCCAAGTTCCCCACCAAGTCACACACCATCCTGACTTGGAAATATATCGCTGTTCCTTCATCGTCACTGGGTCAAAATCCTGGAACTCCCTCCCTAACAGCACTGTGGGAGTACCTTCACCACATGGACTGCAGCAGTTCAAGGAGGCGGCTCACCACTATCTTCTCAAGGGCAATTAGGGATGGGCAATAAATGCTGGCATTGCCAGCAACGCCCACATCCCAGGAACAAATATAAAAAAATTATTATAGCCAAGTTCACACTGGGCGCATTACTGCTGTCAGGTGGGGTAGGTTTGTGCAGTGTTCTTCAGTGATGCATAAACTGGGCACTCCGATGCAGTACTGAGGGAACGCTTACGGACGGAGGTGTTGTTTCTCAGATGAGACATTAAACCGAGGCTCTGTCTGTCCTCTCAGTTGGATGTAAAAGGATCCCATTGTACTATTTCAAAGAAGAGCAGGCCCATATTTATCCCTTAACCAACATCACTAAAACAGATTATTTGGTCATTATCCCATTGCTGTTTGTGGGACCTTGCTGTGAGCAAATTGGCTGTTGAATTTCTTACATTACAACAGTGGCTGCAATGGGATGTCCTGAGGTCGTGAAAGGTGCTAAATAAATGCAAGTTCTTTCATTTCTTTCTCTGTAATGGCAACATTGATTAGATCAGAACAGATTAGCTTCTCGTATTATTGATTGATCTTAACGTGCACCAAGGCCCGATTGGCTGGATTTACTACGCCAGCTCCTGTTATTTGCAATTCACTTCGACTGAAAGCCTCATTGTTTCTTCAGTGCAGTAAGCACTTTCAGCAACTGCATGTCCCTGTAACGATTATAATTTACTAATACCATCTGATTACTGGAGTGGGCCAGCTAACAATAAACCGCTCATGGCTGCAATGTCTCATTAACAAAATGTTTGATTCCCATTTTAGACATTCAGCAGGGTAAATTGATCTGGTTATTTAAAAAAAAAGCAGAACTGGTCTTTTATAAACCAAACCTCGCGTACAATACACATTGTGGAGCTCTGCTGAATTTATGACAAATCAATGGAAAAGGGCAGAGTTAGGAGCACAGCAAAGAATGGAATGAGAAGTGAATGTTCTGTCCCTTCATATCTCATTCAGTTCTTTCTTCAGCCCCATTATGGACCTGTCCATTCAAATGGGCATTAAAGATCATGGCACTATTGGAAGAAGAGTAGGCAGTTCTCACAGTGACCTGGACAATATTCCTGTCTCAACCAGTCCCACCAAAAACAGATTCCTTCATCTTTCAGCTGTGGCCAAGTTGGTAGCATTGCACCTGTGAGTCAGAAGGCTCTGGGTTCAAGTCCCACTCTAGAAACTCGAGCACAAAAACCTAGGCTTACACCCCGGTACAGTACTGAGGGAGTGCTGCACTGTCGGAGGTGCCGTCTTTTGGATGAGACGATAAACCATGGCCCTGTTTGCTCTCTCAGGTGGATGTAAAAGATCCCATGGCACTATTTTGAAGAAGAGCAGGGAGTTCTCCCTGGTGTCCTGGCCAATATTTATCCCTCAACCAGCACCAAAATATAGGTCATTATCACATTACTGTTTGTGGGATCTTGCTGTGCGTAAATTGGCTGCTGTGTTTCCTACATTACAACAGTGACTACACTTCAAAAGTACGTCTTTGGCTGTAAAGCGCTTTGGCACATCTTGAGGTTGTGAAATGCACTATATAATTACAAATCTTTCTTTCTTTCTATGAAAGGAGGCATCTGAGATGTGACCTTAAAGCGGCATACAAGATGGTCAAGGGGATAGCAAGGCAAATCTGGAAAATTACTTTAAATTAAATTGTGAGCATGAAAAATGGACACAGGTTCAAAGTAATAAAGAGGTAAATTTAAGACGGATATCAGGAAGTTCTTCACACAGAGAGTGATCGACACACAGAACTGACTTCCGGATAGAGTAGTGGAGTCAAAAACATTGGAATCCTCCAAGAATCAAGGGGATATTGGAAAGATAGAAAAAGAGACAAAGCATCTGTATTCACTTAGTGCCTTTAAATATTGACAAGGACACCGGGGAGAACTCCCCTGCTCTTCTTCGAAATAGTGCCATGGGATCTTTTACATCCACCTGAGAGGGCAGACGGGCTCTTGGTTTAGCGTCTCATCCAAAAGACGGCACCTCCAACAGTGCAGCACTCCCTCAGTACTGCACTGGAGTGCCAGCCTATATTATGTGCTCAAATCACTGGAGTAGGACTTGAACCCATGACCTTTTGATTCAGAGACAAGATGCTACCACTGAGCCACGGCTGACACCCTTTGGTATGTAGTGGAGGCAATAAAAATTTATTCTTTAAGAATCAATTGGATGTACTTAGATGGGCCAAATGGCCTTCTTCAACCATAATTATCTATGTGAGAAGTCGCACAACACCAGGTTATAGTCCAACAGCTTTATTTGAAATCACAAGCTTTTGGAGCGCTGCTCCTTCGTCAGGTGAAGTGAAGAGATGCATATAGGCACAGCATATATAGTCAGAGAACACTGCCAGATGATTACAGTTAATCTTTCTAACTGCCCTTTATCACACCTCGGCAGAGAGATAATCACGGCAATCACAGGTGTGGATAGTGTCCAAACAGGTCAGTCATAATTATAGAATCATAGAAGATAGGAGCAGGAGTAGGCCATTCGGCCCCTCTAGCCTGCTCCGCCATTCAATGCGATCATGGCTGATCATCCAAATTCAGTACCCTGTCCCTGCTTTCTCCCCATATCCCTTGATCCCTTTAGCCTTAAGAAATATATCCAACTCCTTCTTGAATCTATTTAATGAATTGGCCTCTACTGCCTTCTGTGGCAGAGAATTCCACAGGATCACCACTCTCTGGGTGAAGAAATTCCTCCTCATTTCTGTCCTAAATGGCTTACCCCTTATCCTTAGACTGTGACCCCTGGTTCTGGACTCCCCAACCATCGGGAACATCCTTCCTGCATCTAGTTTGTCCTGTCCTGTCAGAATTTTATAAGTTTCAATGAGATCCCCTCTCATTCTTCTAAACTTCAGCGAGTATAAGCCCAATCGACCCAATCTTTCCTCATACGTCATTCCTGCCATCCCAGGTATCAGCCTTGTGAATCTTCGCTGAACTCCTTCCATGGCAAGAACATCCTTCCTCAGATAAGGCGACCAAAACTGCACACAGTACTCTAGGTGTGGTCTCACCAAGGCCCTGTACAACTGCAGCAAGACATCCTTGTTCCTGTACTCAAACCCTCTCGCTATGAAGGCCAACATACCATTTGCCTTCTTAACCGCCTGCTGCACCTGCATGCTTACCATCAGCGACTGGTGCACAAGGACACCCAGGTCTCGTTGCACTTCCCCTTCTCCCAATCTATTGCCATTCAGATAATAATCTGCCTTTCTGTTTTTGACACCAAAGTGGATAACCTCGCATTTATCCACGTTATATTGCATCTGCCACGCTTCTGCCCAATCACCCAACCTGTCCAAATCATACTGGAGTTTCTCGGCATCCTCCTCGCAGCACACACGCCCACCCAGTTTTGTGTCGTCTGCAAACTTGGAGATATTACATCTAGTTCCCTTGTCTAGATCATTAATATATATTGTGAATAGCTGGGGTCCAAGGACCGATCCCTGCGGTACCCCACTAGTCACTGCCTGCCACTCAGAAAAAGACCCATTTATTGCAACTCTTTGCTTTCTGTTTGCCAACCAGTTCTCTATCCAAGTCAATACCTTGCCCCCAATCCCATGTGCCTTAACTTTACACGCTAATTATCTAGTGATCGGGTGTTACGTAAATGCAAGTTTTTTTTTGAGTTCCAGAGAGAAGAGTCTGCAAGACCGAGTGAAGTGAAGGGATTGATCCCCCATATTGGTACAGTACAGTTCCATTTACCTGCTGCGTCATTACACTGATGTAGCCAGGGAGGTCTCGGGGCTGCTGGTCCTTGGTGGGGTGGGTGAAAACTCTTGATCTGTTTAAAATCCCATTCTGGCCAAGGTAAGGCTGGAGGAGAAGTGAAGAGCTGTCGTGTGTGTAGTGAACCACTGCCACGAAGAGCGAGACCACCAGTATTGAGCTGAGCACAAGAATCGATTTTCTCTGTAAGGGGCGGGGGGAGGGAGAAACAGGTAAATGCTTGTTAGTCTGGACAAACAACCAATTTGCACAGAGTGAAATGTCTTAACTCCAAAATTAGAACATAGGAAGGAACACAGGAACAGGAGGAGGCCATTCAGCCCCTTGAGCCTGCTCCACCATTCCATTAGATCATGATGCGGAGATGCCGGTGTTGGACTGGGATGGACAAAAGTGAGAAGTCGCACAACACCAGATTATAGTCCAACAGATTTATTTAAAATCACAAGCTTTCGGAGCGGCTGCTCCTTCATCACCTATAACCTGGTGTTGTGCGACTTCTCACAATTAGATCATGGCTGATCTGCACCTCAACTCTATTGACCCACCTTTGCTCCAAATCCCTTAATGCCCTTACCTAACAAAAAATCTATCGATTTCAGTTTTGAAATTTTCAATTGACCCCTAGCCTCAACAACCTTTTGGGAGACAGATTTCCATTGCCCTTAATGCTTCCTGACATCACCTCTGAACAGCCTAGCTCTAATTTTAAGGTGATGCCCCCTTGTTCTGGACTCCCCCACCAGAGGAAATAGTTTCTCTCTATCTACCCTATCAAATCCTTTAATCATCTTAAAGACCTCAATTAGATCAAACTTTAATCTTCTATATTCAGGGGAATACAAGCCTGGTCTCTGCAACCTGTCCTCATAATTTAACGCTTTTAGCCCCGTTATCATTGTGGTAAATTGGTCAATTTACATGAATTAAACTGTAGAACACAATGGCGAAGGTGGCCTTTTGGCTCATTTGCTCTCATCTTTGGACAACCCCCTCCCTCTTCCTATCACAGCTTTTAACAGGCATTATATTAGATCAGTGGAGCTGATTTTCCAACTGTGCAGTACTGAGGGAGTGCTGAAGTGTCAGAGGTGCTGTCTTTCAGATGCGACATTAAACCGTGGCCCCGTCTGCTCTCTCAGGTAAAAGATCCCACGGCTCTATTCGAAGAAGCAGGGGAGTTCGCCACGGCGTCCTGGCTGGATATTTATCCCTTAACCAACATCACTAAAAACAGATTATCTGGTCATTATCACATTACTGGTAGTGGGACCTTGCTGTGCGCAAATTGGCTATCAAGATAACTTAATGTGACTCTAACTGTTGTAGGCTTCGCAAAATTCCCCAGAAACTCGAACAGAACCCTAAAGGGGGTGATTTTTGGATTTTTATACGAATTTGGAATGATGGGACCTAAATGAAGGAATTTGAGGTCAAAACCTCAGTTTCGGACATTTTTAAGGATCAGGGAAGAAAAACCCTGAGGAAAATGACTTTGGAAAAATACTATACCTTTAAAAGGGCCATTGGGAAAACCTGCAGTCACAGAAACAACACAGGCTGCGGGGAAAGGGTGTGGTGAGGCAATGGACAGCTTTTGGGTAGCCAAGCTGTCTGGGAGATGTTTGCACTGCAATCCAACCAAGGAGGAAGAGCCTCATCCAAAACATCACAAACACATCCAAAAAAATGAATAAACCAAGAACCCTTTTGAAATCCCCAGGCCCAAACAGGATGCTGGAAGCCTGAAAACAATAAAACATCTAGTACACAGTTTTCCTAGCCCATCACCCCATCAAAAAAAACAATTAGCCACATAGCTACAGGAACAGCATACAAGCCCGCCAAAAACCTAAGACAAAAGGGGCGATATTTGGCGCGTAGATAAAGGCCCTGAAAGACATCGGAAGCCATCAGGACAAGTTAACACAACGTTAAAGTCATCAGACTTAACGAGCCCGCCAAAACCTAGACAATAGAATACACAGGCCTCAACTGAAACCGATTTAGTAAAGCGGTTTTGGTGCAAAAAACACAATAGGCCCGAACGGTATAATTGAGGGCCTATTCCCCCAGCACGAGACAGCAAGTTACTCACAGCTACAGAGGGTCAGGAGCCACATGACACGAACAGGAGGAGAGAGAGAAGCAGCTAGGCCACGAGGCAGGCAGACCCGAAGCGAGATCAGAGGCAGGGACAGACCAGGCCAGGCAAGGGCTAGCAAAGGCCACTGGAGGCTGGGAGCGAGTCGGCATCGCTCAACCCATGGTCCAGCTCCAGGAGGTACCGCCCCGCCAGGCCTCCAATGCAACGAAACAATCACCAGAGCCGCCATGGGCTCCACGAGGTGAACCGCCACTCAAAACCTGTGTTTAAGCATTAAGTGTGTTTTGAGTTTGTTACCTTTTCTTTAATAAAAGTCAAAACTCGTTCATCCAAACCTGTTGTCTACTGCATCTTTGTTCACAACCCCCAAATAAGTCCAAGGTCTAGAACCAGGGGCGTGGGAGCGATTCGAACCGCTCATTGAGTCAGAGGTGAAGCTGACCCTACCACACCACCCCCTACACTGTATTGTATTAGTACCCTCAAAAGTAGCCAGACACTTCTCATCAAATGAACAAACTCTTATTTTTGTAGCTTCAACAGACACACAGCAGCTACAAAAACAAAATTGGGGGAATCCCCTTGACTTTTTCATCATCAATTCCTTTCCCCACGCACCTTGTATATGCTCAGTACTATACAGTACTCCACACGACGAGTTTTGTTGAACTAAGTGATGCTGTTACTCACAGTAGTTGCTGCTCTGAGATTTTGGAGGGCACTCAGGGCCTCGTCCAAAAGAAAGAAGACTTGCAGTTATGTACAGTCCACAGGACATCCCAAAGCGCTTTACAGCTTTGAAGTACTTTTGAAGTATAGACACCGTTGTAATGTAGGAAAGGCACCTCAGGACTCTGCACTGAAGTGTAGGCCTGGATTATGTGCTCAAGTCTCTGGAGTGAGACTTGAACCCACAAGCTTCTGACTCGGAGGTAAGAAAGCTACCACTGAGCCACGGCTGACATCTACAGAGTTACAGTTGCAAAGAGAGATGAGAAGCTAGAAAAGTACCTTTTTTTTTTATTCATTCATGGGATGTGGGCATCGCCAGCATTTATTGCCCATCCCTAATTGCCCTTGAGAAGGTGGGGGTGAGCCACCTTCTTGAACCACAGAGAGCAGGTAAGAGTCAACCACATTGCTGTGGGTCTGGAGTCACATATAGGCCAGACTAGGTAAAGGACATTAGTGAACCAGATGGGTTTTTTACAACAATCCAATAGTTTCATACTAGTTTTTAATTCCAGATTCATTTAATTAAGTGAATTTAAATTCCCCAGCTGCCGTGGTGGGATTTGAACTCACATCTCTGAGATCATTAATCCTAGCCTCTGGATTACTAGTCCAGTTACATAACCACTATGCTACCGTGCCCGCTAAATGAGGAGAAAGGAATAGAAGGATGTGTTGATAGGGTGAGATGAAGTGAATAGAGTGGGAAGAGACTCGTGAGGACCATAAGTACCAGCATAGTTAGGCCGAATTGTTTGTCGCTCTGCTGTAAATTCTATGTTATAGACAAGACTGCAGCCTTTGTATGTTTATTATTACAAAAATACATTCCCAACAAGCAAAGTCAGTCATCAATGACAGTGCTGTCTCCCTTTGTACTCTTGCACTCTTGCCCCCGACCAATGCTTACACAGGAAGCTCGAAAGATTGACTGATGTTACTGATGTTCCCTGTAGCAGCCAGAAGCAAAAGAAAGTTCAGGGCTTCAGTGAGCTTTATTGAAAGAGGCAGTGCGAGGCTAGCCCTGGAGGATGGCTGCAGGGCATCCTGCAGCGAGTGGCACAAGTCTATCACTTCGCTCCTGGTGAAACGTAGCCTCTTCATCCAGTGCTCTTTTATTTAATGTGTCAGCCAGTGGTTAGCACGCTCGCCTCTGAATCAGAAAGTCGGGGGTTCAAGTCCCACTCCAAAGACTTAAGCACATAATCTAGACTGACACTCCAGTGCAGTGCTGAGGGGGTGCTGCACATCTTTTGGACGAGACGCTAATCCCATCTGCCCTCTCAGGTGGACGTAAAAGATCCCACGGCGCTATTTCAAAGAGGGAGTTCTCCCCGGTGTCCTGGCCAACATTTATCCCTCAACCAACATCACTAAAAAAAGATAATCTGGACACTATCTCATTGCTAATTGCGGGACCTTGCTGTGCGCAAATTGGCTGCCACCTTTCCCTACATCACAACAGTGACTACAACCAGCCATGAGGCTGTGCTCCACGGTTTCTCGTTGCTTTAGTGACAGGAATTAGGCTCTCATACAGAAAAGAATAGATGGGATAACCTCAGTGAGACACTTCAAACCTTCAACCAGACAGAGGCAATGCGACACAGGCTGCCTAACAGGAAACCAGTGCTGACAAAAGAATGTATTCATGATTTGGCTACAAATCGCAAAAGCTTTTGAAATCAGAAAAGACACTGCACTCAGAAACAAAGAGACAGAAAAAACCCAGTAACAGATCCGTTAAAAGAAAACATATCAAAAAAGGAAAAAATTGCAGGGCTATGCGGAAGGGGGAGTGGGACTAATCGGATAGCCCTTTCAAAGAGCCAGTGCAGGCACGTTTGGCTGAATGTAAGAGTGAATGAACGAGTGCAGTAGTGAAAGTGGAGCAACAGAAGAGGAATCTTTCACTTTCCTTATTGTCCTACATTCTGTTTCATCAATCACGGGAAATGTGTTTAACTACAATCCTTCTCTCATGATTAGGGTCAGTGCAAGTCGAATGGAAATTTGTAAAATCTGGAGAGGATATTTACCAAATTCTGCAAGATGTATCATCGTGTCCTCTTGTTTATTCCTTCACCCCACGCTGAATGCTGTCATCAATAACATTATTCCCCATTATAAGCTTTCAGCTGAAGAAAAGCACAAGGGAAAATGAACAGAGTCAACTGGGACAGATGGGTTAGACAGCCATTTGAAGTGACAAAGGATCTGTTGCTAGACTCAAAAGCAGACGAGGTAAAATGATAGGGGATGGGAAATAGAGGATGGGATGAGCTGAGATTGGGGGTAGCATAGGCAATGGAGTAGGGAGTGAATTTTGGAGTGGGATAGCATGGGATGGGGGCGGGGATGAAATGTGGACAGGGGAGGGAGTACGAAAGAGGAAAGGATTGGGGTGGGATAGGGGATAGGATGGGAGTGTGAAAGAAGGTGAGCTAAGGGGTAGCAAATCGGCAGCCCGTCTTTTCCATGGAAAGGAGAATTGGGCAGAGTGTAAAACGGGCTGCCGATTCGCTATCGTCCATCTTGCTCTACCATCCAAGACCAAGTTCACCACCACCTCCCCCGCACCCCCCCCTTCCCAACATCTAAAGTAATTCTTTGTCCAAATCCTTTTCTGTGGAAAAATGTGACACTTACAACTCTTAACACACCTTCAGCCTTCCTCCTATTCAAGCAATTAACTGATTTCCCTTTTAAAAGAGAGTGTGTGGGCCTTGCATCAACGATGGTTTGCGACAGAGAATTGCACATTCAAACCATTCACTGTGAATCACGTTCTTTGTTGGAAGATTTTGCCTCAGCTTAGTGGAAGAGGAGAGTTCGCCAAGCTGGGTACAATGTACAATGTTGTCTAGAGGACGATGACTCAGTCTGCCTTCGTCCTGCTCATCAGCCTGACATCCCAGTGACTATTTGTTGATGTTCTACTTTGACGATGAGCTATTTTCAGAATAGCATAGAACACCGATGGTCATTTTTGCCTTTCATCGCTTTTGATTTCTCAGAGTTTTTTAACTACAGGGATTGATAGCCTCACCTATATTTACTTCAGCAACTATTCCCAGGCTAGTGCGATGCATCCTGTGAATAGTTGACCATGTAGCTTCAATTTATTTTTTTGTCATGGTTTCATTGTTATTTGCGCAGTACAATTTAAGTAGAGACTAGCACCTCTCCACCCCACCACTACCCCCTTGGATGGCTGGCCTTCCGGGAAGTCAGAAGATCATGGCATTTGTGTCAGTTGTGGCTCCGTTTGTAGCACTCTCACCTCTGAGTCAGAAGGTCATGGGTTCAAGCCCCACTCCAGAGACTTGAGCACAAAATCCAGCCTAACACTCCAGTGCAGTATTGGGGGAGTGCTGCACTGTCGGAGGTGCCGTCTTACGAATAAGACATTAAACCGAGGCCCCGTCTGCCTGCTCAGATGGATGCAAAAGATCCCACTACACTGTTTTGAAGAAGAACAGGGCAGTTCTCCTGATATCTTAGCCACTATTTATCCCTCAACTAGACATCACTAAAAACAAATATCTGGTCATTTATCTCATTTGCTATTTGTGGAATTTTGCTGTGGGCAAATTGGCTGCCACGTTTCCTATATTACAACAGTGACTACACTTCAAAAATACTTTATTGGCTGTAAAACACTTTGGGAAGTCCTGAGGTTGTGAAAGGCGCTATATAAATACAGGTTCTTTCTTTCATTGAGGCACCATCCCCTTTCAGGTAAAATGAAGGGGAGAGGGCATCAGATGACATGCTCAATTCACTAGTGTAGCTTTTCTCCATTGCCAGACGAAGCGATGCACACAGGCTAGCAAGCCAAATAGTGAACAGTGATGGATTGCATGGTTTATCCACACTGGCGGAGGCGGGGGGGGGGGGGGGGTGGGGGGAGGTGAAACATGGGGTAGGGGAGTAGAGATTACTAATTGGCCAGATTTTAAGTCTGCTTTTCTTTTGACGTGTTGTTTATTTCTTTTGTTGCAAAAAACTGTTTTCCAAATGGCCAGAAACAATTCAAATCCATCACTAGGGAATCACTTCTGCTCTCACCCCTTCCCCTCCCTCCCAGAACAACGATAGGGTTCCTCTTGTCCTCACCTTCCACCCCACCAGCCTTCACATTCAACGGATCATCCTCCGCCATTTCCGCCACCTCCTACGTGATTCCACCACCAAACACATCTTCCCCTCCCCTTTCAGCATTCCGAAGGGACCGCTCCCTCTGCGACACCCTGGTCCACTCCTCAATCACCCCCAACAACCCCATCCCTTTCCACGGTACCTTCCTGATGCAACACCTGCCCTTTTACCTGCTCCCTTCCCACCGTCCAGGGCCCCAAACACACCTTCCAGGTGGAACAACGATTTACTTGTTTAGTATACTGTATTTGCTGTTCACGATGCGGTCTCTACATTGGGGAAACCAAACACAGATTGGGTGACCGCTTTGCGGAACACTTCCATTCAGTCCGCAAGCGTGGCCCCGAGCTTCCGGTCACCTGTCACTTTAATTCTCCACTCCAAACCCACTCTGACCTCTCTGCCTTTGGCCTCTTACACTGTTCCAATGAAGCACAACGTAAGCTTGAGGAACAGCACCTCATCTTTTGATTCGGCACTTTACAGCCTTCTGGACTCATAGGAACATAGGAACAGTAGTAGGCGACTCAGCCCCTCGAGCCTGTTCCGCCATTCAATGAAATCATGGCTGATCTGTGACCTAACTCCATATACCTGCCTTTGGCCCATATCCCTTAATACTTTGGTTAACAAAAAGCTATCAATCTCAGATTTAAATTAACAATTGATCTACAATCAATTGCCGTTTGTGGAAGAGTTTTCCAAACTTCTACTATACTTTGTGTATAGAAGTGTTTCCTAATTTCACTCCTGAAAGGTCTGGCTCTAATTTTTAGACTATGCCCCCTAGTCCTAGAATCCCCAACCAGTGGAAATAGTTTCTCTCTCTCTACCCTATCTGTTCCCCTTAATATCTTGAAAACTTTAATCACATCACCCCTTAATCCTCTAAATTCTAGGGAATACAACCTTAATTTGTGTAATCTCTCCTCATAACTTAACCCTTGGAGTCCAGGTATCATTCTGGTAAACCTACGCTGCACTCCCTCCAAGGCCAATATATCCTTCCTAAGGTGTGGGGCCCAGAACTGCTCACAGTACTCCAGGTGTGGTCTAACCAGGGTTTTGTACAGCTGCAGCATAACTTCTACCCCCTTGTATTCTAGTCCTCTAGATATAAAGGCCAGCATTCTATTAGCCTTTTTGATTGTTCATGACATTTTAATGATCTATGTACCTGGATCCCCAAGTCACTTTGGACATCCACTGTTTTTAGCTTTTCACCATTTAGAAAGTACCCTGTTCTGTCCTTTTTAGGTCCAAAGTGGATGACCTCACATTTGCTTACATTGAAATCCATTTGCCACAGTTTTGCCCATTCACGTAAGCTATCGATATCCCTTTGTAATTTTATGCTTTCATCTACACTGCCTACAATGCCACCTATCTTTGGTCATCGGCAAATTTGGATATATGACTTTCTATGCCATCATCTAAGTCATTAATAAATATTGTGAATTGTTGAGGCCCAAAACAGATCCCTGTGGGACACCACGAGTCACCTCCTGCCAATTTGAGTACCTACCCATTATCCCTACTCTCTGTCTCCTGCCGCTCAGCCAATTTCCTAACCAGGTCAATAACTTGCCTTCAATTCCGTGGCTTCTACCTTAGATAACAGTCTCTTATGTGGGACTTTATCAAATGCCTTCTGGAAGTCCATATAAATAACATCCATAGACATTCCCCTGTCTTTAGTCACCTCTTCAAAAAATTCAATCAGGTTTGTCAGGCATGACCTACCTTTCACAAATCTGTGCTGGCTCTCTCTGATCAACAGAAATTTTTCGAGGTGTTCAGTCACCCTATCCTTAATTATAGACTCTGGCAATTTCCCGACAACAGATGTTAGGCTAACTGGTCTATAATTCCCTGGTTTCCCTCTCTCGCCATTCTTAAATAGCGGAGTGACATGCACAATTTTCCAATCTAAAGGAACGGTTCCTTAATCTAGAGAACTTTGCAAGATTATAGTTAGGGCATCTGCAATGTGCTCACCTACTTCCTTTAAAACCCTGGGATGGAAACCATCTGGCCCTGGGGATTTGTCACTCTTTTGTGCCATTATTTTCTTCATTACTGTTATTTTACTTACATTAATTTTATTGAGTCCCTGTCCCCGATTCAAAATTAGTTTTCTTGAGATTTCCGGCATGCTATCCTCTTCCACTACTGTAAATACTGACGCAAAGTAATTATTCAACATGTCTGCCATTTCATAGGATTACATAGGATATATGGCACAGAAACAGGCCATTCGGCCCAACCAGTCCATGCGGCATTTATGCTCCACTCGAGCCTCCTCCCATCTTTCCTCATCTAACTCTGTCAGCATAACCCTCTATTCCCTTTTGCCTCATATGGTTATCTAGCCTCCTCTTAAATGCATCTATACTATTTGCCTCAACCACTCCCTGTGGTAGCGAGTTCCACATTCTCACCACTCTCTGGGTAAAGAAGTTCCTTCTGAATTCCCTATTTGATTTCTTGGTGACTATCTTATATTGATGGCCTCTTGTTATGCTATTCCCCACAAGTAGAAACACTCTCTCTGTATCTACTCTATCAAAACCTTTCATAATCTTAAAGACCTCAATTAGGTCACCCCTCAGCCTTTTTTCAAGTGAAAAGAGACCCAGCCTGTTCATCCGTTCCTGATAGGTATACCCTCGCATTTCTGGTATCATCCTTGTAAATCTTCTCTGCACCCTCTCCTTATTATCATTGACAATATCACCGCTTTCACTTTTTAAGGGGCCAACATTGCTCCTGACTACCCTCTTTTTCCTAATATAATTGTAAAAATTCTTCATATTGATTTTGATAGCCCTTGCAAGTTTCTTTTCATACTCCCTTTTTGTAGCTCTTACTATCTGTTTTGTGACCCTTTGCTGTTCTTTGTATCTTTCCCATTCACCAGGATCTGGGCTATTTTTTGCATTTTTGTATGCTTTTTCTTTTAGTTTTATGCTGTCCCTTACCTCTTTAGTCATCCATGGCTGGTTTTTTTTGGCAAGTAGAGCTCTTGCCCCTCAGGGGTATAAACTCGTTCAGTGTTACATTAAATTATTTTTTAAACATTTCCCACTGATCTCCTGTCATTTTACCCATTAACAGATTTGCCCAGTTTACTGTGGACAGTCTCTGCTTCATCTAGTTGAAGTCGGCCTTACCTAAATCTAGAATCGTAGCAGCTGTTTCGCGTTTCTCCCTTTCAAACGTTACGTTGAACTCGATCATGTTCTGATCGCTATTGGATAAATGTTCACGCACAGTTAGGCTGTTAATTAAATCTGGCTCATTACTAAATCGAATATGGCTTGCCCCCTTGTTGCCTCGAGAACATATTGTTGTAGAAAACTATCCAGGACACACTCAAGAAATTCACTACCTTTCTGACAGGTGCTAGTCTGCTTATCCCAATCGATATGAAAGTTAAAATCCTCCATTAAAACCACTCTGCTTTTACAACACGCTTGTCTAATCTCTGCATTTATACAATCTAGCACTTCACAGCTGGTACCAGGGGGCCTATACACAACTCCCACTGCAGTCTTAAATCCCTTCCTATTTCTTAATTCTATCCATAAAATCTCCACTGCCTGCTTACCTCTCTTTATATCCTCTTTTATCATTGAAGTGATTTCATCCTTAATCACTAAGGCTACTCCTCCCCCTTTGCCACTTTCCCTATCTTTCCTGTAGACCTTATAATCTGGTTTATTTAGTTCCCAGTCCTGACCGTCTTGCAGCCATGTCTCAGTAATGGCTACAATTTGAATTCACGCCTGCAGTTCATTCAATTTATTCCTTATACTCCGTGTGTTTGTATAGAGAACGCTCATTTGGCCACACACCCTAGCCTGTCCTTCAGCTTTATCGTTTTACTCACATGTTTCTTGTTTCTCTCTCCTGGTTTAACATCGAGTTTAACAATTTCAGATCATAACCTCTGCCCCCATTTCTTCGGATGGCAGCTGTTGATGATTCTGCTATTCCCATTTACACCTTTTCTAGACCCATCTTTTATTCCTTTACTTGTCCCATTAGCATCTCCTTTTGCCGAGCAGCATCATCCTTTTGTCTTTTAATCTCTCCTGCCTTCCACCCTATCACAGACCATCCCTTTTGTTCTTTCCTCCCCTCCCCCTTTCCTTCCCTCTGTACTTACTTAAAACCTGTTATATCTCTAACTTTTTTCAGTTCTGACGAAAGGTCATCGACCTGAGACGTGATCTCTGTTTTTCTCTCCACAGATGCTGCCTGACCTGCTGAGTATATCCAGCATTTTCTGTTTTTATTTCAGATTTCCACCATCCGCAGTATTTTGCTTTTGCACTGCGAGTGACTGCTGGGAAGGATTATGTCTATCAGACTAACTTGTTTTAAGACAAAAATGAGAAGTCGCACAACACCAGGTTATAGTCCAACAGTTTTATTTGAAATCACAAGCTTTCGGAGCTTATGTGGCCCCTTCCTCACCTGAGGAAGGGGCCACGTAAGCTCCGAAAGCTTGTGATTTCAAATAAAACTGTTGGACTATAACCTGGTGTTGTGCGACTTCTCATTTTTGTTCACCCCAGTCCAACACCGGCATCTCCGCATCATGTTTTAAGACAGGCAGACACAGGGAATTACGACTATCGACTACAACTAGGACCGAACCATTTTGCAAGTAGAACTAGTCCTGTGAAAAAACAACAGAAAACGCTGGAAAAACTCAGCAGGCCAGGCAGCATCCGTGGGGCCAGCATCCGCAGTATTTTGCTATCGTATTAGTCCTGTGAAAACGTCTTTTAGGATTCCCATTGTATTTATGATTGACATTCAGAACGAGGAAAATGCAAGACTTTACATTCACTGATCACCTCTAGTGTATTACATTTGTAGGTAAGTGTAAGAAATGCTTCTTTTTTCCCTCTTTAAAATATGAACAATTTCAAAGTTACTCAAGTGTACGGAAAATATGAATTATAAACCATTTTAAGAGTGCCTGGATGTCAATTAGTGAAGGAAATACATTTCAGAAGTCACAGACACTTTGCTCTTCGGGACTTCCATTGACTCCCCCGGCAATACAAACACTATTAACTATAATTGCATAGTTTCTTTCCCTAGTGACTGAGGCCTGTACAGCCTCGGGTACTTCCTGTCAACCTTCAGAGGTTGACGCTTTATTTTTCTGTCTCTCTCTCTTACACCGGGGTCTTTGTCAGACACATTTAGGAGTTGCCATTGCTCCAGCCAGTCAGCTGACCCACTCCTCCATTTAAAACAAGTAGCCCATGCTCAGGAATGGAGGAAAATACCAGATAATCATAGAATAGTACAGCACAGAAGGAGGCCATTCGGTCCATTGAGTCTGCGCCGGCTCTTTCGAAGAGCAATCCAGTTAATCCCACTCCCCCCGCTCTTTTCCCATATCCCTGCAATTTTTTTCTCCTTCAAGTATTTATCCAATTCCCTTTTGAAGGCGACTATTGAATCTGTAGCCACCACCCTATCGGGCAGTGCATTCCAAATCCCAACCACTCATTGCGTAAAAATATTTTTACTCATGTCGCCACTGGTTCTTTTGCCATTCACCTTAAATCTGTGCCCTCTGGTTATCGACCCTTCAGCTATCGGAAACAGTTTCTCTTTATTTACTCTATCTAAACCCATCATGATTTTAAACGCCTCTATCAAATCTCCTCTTAGCCTTCTCTTCTCGGAGGAGAACAACCCCAGCTTCTCCAGTCTATCCATGTAACTGTGATCCCTCTTCCCTGGAACCATTCTAGTAAATCTTTTCTGTACCCTTGCCAAAACCTTCATGTCCTTCCTAAATGAATGAAAAGACTCTGCAATCCATCCATCTGTCTGGGCCCCAAAAACTCCATTGCCCACTCCCTCAAGTATCGATCCAATTCCCCCTGAAGTTTCTGCACACTATCTGGGTGGTCTCTTCCACACACCACTCACTGTGCAAAGCAGTTCAATCTGAACTGTCTCTGTACGATCCATCTCGCCTGAACCCAATTTTCCTGCTTGCTCTCTACGTAGATGGTGTCTCGTCACCCCCACAAAAGATTCAATTAGATCATGGCTGATCTGTATCTCAACTCCATCTACCCACCTTACCTCCAATGTCCCCCATGAGCGGCACTGCCTCCTGCACAGCCTGCCTCCCCCAGTGTGCGGCACGTTCAAATCTTTGCGCATGCGATACGATGCATCTACAATGGAAAAGCGGGTGAGCGGCCTGGGCGGGACCTTGCAGATGACTGCACGGCCACGCAGCTTAGCGGGGACATTGTTTATCTCCATATCCCTTGAGACCCTTACCTAACAACAATCTATCAATCACAGTCTTGAAAGCTCCAATTTTCCCAGCATCCACAGCCTTTTGGGGGGGAAGAGAATTCCAGATTTCTTTCACTCTTTGTGTGAAAAAGCGCTTCCTGATTTCCCTCCTGAATGTCCTAGTTCTAATTTTAAGATTATGTTCCCTTGTTCTTGATTCCCCCCCGGAGAAAATAATTTCTCTGTATCTACCCTATCGAATCCTTTTAACATTTTAAACACCTCGATCAAATCACCCCATAATCTTCCATACTAATCTCTTTCTCCACAAACCCCCCTCCCCTCCTAAAATTATGCTTTGAAAATATGGAGCCATCACAAGGCCCTCATCAACTCAGACTGGCTCAGCTGATGGGAAATGAGTTTCTGATCCAGTGTACACTAATCCCGGCATTTTTTATTTAAAGCGGATCACAATTGTATGTGTTTTTAAGCACATCCATTAACATCTCAGCCCTTTTAATCTCAGTTTTGGGGAGTTGCTGGCATTTGTGCAGTCTAGAAAAAAAAATCAAGGAAGGTTTTGTGTGCTCATTTTTGCACATAGCATTAACCATGACAGCTGCATCTAAGGGAGTTAGCAACATTCATCTTATCATTCAACTGCAGAGGGAAACCATGTCTATCTTCAGGCCAAGCTTCTGAGAGCAAAAGATGAAGGAGGTAATCGATCTTTTGACCTTAATTAAGTTTAAAGTCGAGGTCTTCACAGCACTAAACATGCCAATTATGAAAATGCTAATAAATACCCCTGAAGAGTTGGGTGTTTGGGAATAACACAACATCGCTATTGTTAGACCCCCAGGAAGATCAGTCGAAATAGAAGATCAATTTTAAGAAGAGTATTTCACACAGATACTCAAAAGGCACATTCTTTGAGGTTTTACTACCTTTTAAGGTTGACAAGTCGTCCCACTTTCCCTACAGTAATTCATGCTCCTTCTGACAGCTATTGTAATGGGTTATGAAGGGAATAGATGTGTTAAAATTCCGGTCAAGCATTCTAGGTCAGTTTAAGTTACATAGTCAAGTCCTGGAGTTGGATTTCAAACCCACAATTTTCCAGCTCCGAGGCATAAAAAAAAAGCTGTCCTGAACACCTTGGCAAAAATGGAAAGATTTGCAAGCAAGTAAGCAAAAGGCGCCTCAACGAAACCAGTTCCAAACAGCTTCACTAGAGCGTTAATCCATCACTCTGTACAGCACCAGCGTCAATAGCTCGACTTAAACCATCTGTGCATTGAAAAAAACCAAATTAAAAATGATAGAATGTTACAGCACAGAAGGTGGCCATTCGGCCCATCGGGCCTGTGCCGACTCTTTGAACGAACTATCCAATTAGTCGCACTCCCCCTGCTCTTTCCCCATAGCACTGTCATTTTTTCCCCTTCGGTATTGTATCAGAAAAATCTTAAAACCAATTAGTTTTCGTGTTATGCCAATGCGCCCGATTTGGCACAGTCTTAATTCATCCCTTTAACTTACTCCCACCATTACCAACGCCAGTGACAGACCCCGCACCCACCAGTACTCCATCCTAGTGTTGCCAGCTCAAGATGCTCAATGCAATACAAGTTTGGGAGTTCAGAATCTGTGCTTATCAGTGAAGCACGTATGTGCCAGCTGTGGCCCAGTGGGTAGCACTCTTGCCGATGACTCAGAAGGTCGTGGATTCGAGTCCCACTCCCGGAGACTTGAGCACAAAAATCTAGGCTGACACTCTCCAGTGCAGTACTGAGGGAGCGCTGCACTGTCAGAGGTGCCGTTTTTCGGATGAGATGTTAAACCAAGGCCCGGTTTGCCCTCTCTGTCAGGGAAGTGGAGCTGTCAGATCCTGGTCACGACGAGTTATGGCCGTCTCCGTTAGCAGACGTGCTCGGAACTTTATAAACGGTGTTGGTAACAATCCAAAACACGAAACCCACTTTACAACAAATCACCAGTTTGAAGACAGTAACGCAGTCCTGTTAATCAGAACATCTGTTATGAGTGCAATTAAGTACAAGACGGCCAGAAAGTGGCCACAGAGCAACCCCGCCCCCCCCCCAGGGGCAGACACAGGTCCCTGCTGTGCAAAATAGCTGAAATATCTCGTGATTTCCACCCACACAGCTGCTGCAGACATTGATTTACGCCAGTTTTCAGTCTAGTCCAGGTCAACAAGGAGCTCAGGCAAAAAAACAAGCATTCATTCCACTAGTTCAACAACTTTAGATCTTATCCACCGCTTCCATTTTCTCTTGGACCTTCTGTAACCACTTACACCTCTTCTGGACTCGCCTTTTGTTTCTTTTATTGTCCCATTATCATCCCCTTTTATGCCTTGCCCCTTCATCCCTTTCATCAGTTAATCACTCCTGCCCTCCCCCCATCATTGACCTTTCCCTTTTGTTCTTTTCCTGCCCCTCCCCCTTTACCGTGGCTCTGTACTTGCTTAAAATCTCTTAACATCTTCATCGACCCGAAACGTTAACTCTGTTTCTCGCTCCACAGAGGCTGCCTGACCAGCTGAGCGTTTTACAGCATTTTCTGTTTTTATTTCACATTTCCACCATCAGCAGTATTTTGCTTTTGATTCGTTCCACGAGGACTTCCTTTATCCTCAGGCCACAGCTGGAGATACCTCCACCCGAAAGCAAAACTTGACGACACACACGCTCAAAACAGCTGACAACTACCTCGGAACTGTCGTCTGAATGGGTCTCTGCAAGTGTCTTTCATTTCCCTCTTCACGGAGAGAGAGGCAAATTCCAATTCTACCGACCCCCCGCCCCCTCCTGACCCAGTCTGGCCTATACGTGACTCCAGTCCCACACCAGTGTGATTGATTTTTAACTGCCCACCAAAAAAAAACTCTTTACTCGTCTCAATTCTTTTAACAGTTGACAAGTGCTGGGAAAAGCCTTTGTGCGAATTACCCGAGCGTTGCCTTGAAACTCCGTGTCAGGTTGGATTCTTGTTCTCTTGTGAATTCCTTGTCATGTAAACAGGGCCGTAAACCAGCAAACGAAACGCTTGTTAATTCGAAGCAAGTCACTTCCAGTCATGTAACACATGCTCAAGTGGGCTGGGAATCTACTTTTATTTACCACAAATGTTTATTCTCGTCTTCACAAATGTTTAAAAAACAGCACGGATTTGGTTTTTATTCTTTATATATCGGTGAGCCTGACCTTTTTTTTAAAAAAAAAGACTTGCATTACTTTTGCGCCTTTCACGACCACCGGATGTCTCAAAGCGCTTTACAGCCAATGAAGTGCTTTAAAAAAAAAATGTACTCACTGCTGTAATGCAAGAAACGCAGCAGCCAATTTACGCACAGCAAGCTCCCACAAACAGTTATGTGATAATGACCAGATCATCTGGGTTTTGTTTTAAAAAGTGATGTTGGTTGAGGGATAAATATTGGCCCCAGGACACCAGGGATAACTCCCCTGCTCTTCTTCGAAATAGTGCCATGGGATCTTTTACGTCCACCTGAGAGAGCAGACGGGGCCTCGGTTTAACGTCTCATCCGAAAGACGCCACCTCCGACAGTGCGGCACTCCCTCAGCACTGCACTGGAGTGTCAGCCTAGATTTACGTGCTCGGGTGTCTGGAGTGGGACTTGAACCCACAACCTTCTGACTGAGAGCCGAGTGTGCTGCCCACTGAACCATAGCTAACTCAATCATTCTCGTGATGTTGGCATCGCTGGCAAGGCTGACATTTATTTCCCATCCCTAGTTGCCCTAAGAAGGTGGTGGTGGTTCTTTTTGATACATCTGAGTGACTTGCGAGGCCACTTCAGAGGGCAGTTAAAAATCAATCACACTGGTGTGGGACTGGAGTCACATATAGGCCAGACTGGGTCAGAACGGCAGGTTTCCTTCCCTAAAGGTCATTAGTGAATCAGTTGGGTTTTTACGACAATCCTTGGCCACTTTTACTGATGTCAGCTTTTTAAAACTTATTCCCAGATATTTTTAATGGATTTGAATTCTCAAAATGGCGATTGTTACATAAATCAGCAGCGTTGCGATATACAGGAGTCACTGTGGGGGTAATTTTAACCCCCCCAAAATGGGTGGGTTTGGGTCAGATGGGAAAACTCAAACTCGAACCCGCCCCACCTCAAACCCACCCACTTCCTGTTTTAACAGAGTGCGTGACGGGCGACCAACCAGCTGCCAGGAGGCGTGTCCCTCATTTAAATATTTTAATGAGGCTGTGTGCCTCAGATATTTTCTCTGTTCTAGCTTTACCGCTGGCCGGCCGGCCGGGTTTCCCGGGAAACCCGGCAGCTGAAGCAAGACAAGAGCTGCTGCGTGGACAGGTAATTGCTTTTCCAGCATTGCTTGTGGGCCAGGAGGAGCACGATGCTTTCCCCCCGGCCCCCCAACCAAACTTGTTAACTTCCCCAGTGATCGGACTGCTCTCCACCCCGCTAAATCTGATGCCCTCCCGATGTCCTCCATGCCCCGCGATCTGCTCCTGCCGCCCCCATGTCCTCTACGAGCCCCCGGCGATATCTTCTCCCCTCCTCCTCTGATCTCCCTGGCTCCCACAATGATGTTCCCCCCGACCCCCAATATTTCCCGGCCTCCCCATCGATGTCCACCCGACCCCCGAACTCTCAGGCCCCCGCCAATCGATGTCACTCCTCCGCTGATCTCTCCTGGCCACTTCCACGATGTCCTCCCCGACCCCCGATCTCTCTGGCCCCCATCGATGTCAACCCTCCCCTGATCTCTCTGGCCCCCCCCCCCCCCCCCAATCGATGTCCGCTCCTCACCCAATCAATCCTGGCCCCGTCCATGACATCCCCCTGGCCCCCGATCTCTGCGACCCCCTCCCCATCGATGTCCCTTCCTTCCCCAATCAATCCCGGCCCCGTCCACAACATCCCCCTGACCCCCGATCCCTCCCTCTCTCCACTCCACAGCTGCGGCCTGGTGCCGAAGGCCGACCCGGTCGACAGCCAGCCAGCCAACATTCCTGATAAGCTGCATGACCATGCAGCTGTCTGGAGGTCTCGCGCAGGCTGCTTACCGGCTTTTCAAGCGGAGATTTGCTCGAAATTTGAATGGGCCGCGCAGCCCGTTAAAGGGACCTCGCACCCAAAAAAAATGAGGGGGAACATTGCAGCTCGCCTCTCAATCTGGCTGGCTACGGCCGGGAAACCGATTCCGAAAATGCTAATCAGGTCCTGCCGTTAAATTCCAACAGGATCTGACCGCTAAACTGCCCCCACCCCACCCACCCCGCTCCCTCCCTGTCTCAGAGTTAATATCGGGGGCCGTTAAAACAGTGACTGCGATAAACAGGAAACACATTAACACAAGTGACTGAAATGGCACCAGCACCTCAAAAACTTTTAACTTTAGTTCAAAGAGAGCCCGAGAAAAGTCAGAGACCATCTGTTTGCAGTGTTTGTGTAAAAGTTAACCACAGCCAGATGCAGATGGTCAGAAACTCCACGAAGCACTCACTATACCACTGGCTGATGATCTCCCATCTCCCCGATCTCCCATCTCCCCCCTCCCCCTTACACGGAAACAAACAATTCTTTTGAAAGAATTCAGTCCCAGCAAAGTAGATCGGCGTCTGGGGCCTCCTGTCTTGCAACACGCTGCAGGGCTGCCCCTTTCTGATCTCTCACAGCTGCTGGATCTGACAGCAGCAGAGAGACTGGGAGGGAAAAACATCAGAACAGAATCGATCGGCAGCCAAGTTAAGGCGAGCGTGGAATGCAGCAGCCTGCCTGGCAGAAGAGGAAAGAAGAAAAAAAAGACCCAGTCTTTCTCGAATGTAACCGGTACAGAGACAGATGATTTACCTTGCCAATGCAGGACATTCTTCACTCCTTTGCACAGCACCAGTGAGGAGGGTTTGAACAGACACAGTCCCACCCAGTGTGTTTTCAATCAAGAGCTCACTCGGGCTGTGGAAAGCTTACTGCTCCTGCTGCCGGCCCCGCAGGAACAAATGGGGAGACTACACAGCTGAAATCCGTTACTCATGTTAGGTTTTTTTTCTCTCGCTCTCATGCACTGTTAGTTCTTTCTCCTCCCCTCATCAGCTCTCGCTCTTACTGGCTGGAAGCCAGGTTAAATACCGCCTCCGATCACATGACTCACAAGTTGCTCCACGGACCCACAGCACATCTCCCTCCTAGTCCCAACACACTAATTCTCGTCTGCAGCCTGATTATTATTTTTTTTTTTTAAATTTTGTTCTCTTGCCACACACACACACACACACACACACACAGAGTTCAGTCTTTTCCAAGTCTGGGAAACTCAGGACAAACCAAGTTTTCCCCAGCAAGCGGGAAAACACAGCAACTTAGAGGCAACAAAGACATGGATGAGGGTTTCAGCAGCAGATAGCTACATCATTAAATAAATTTAAAACAGAAATAGATAGTTTCCTAGAGGTAAAGGGAATTAGGGGTTACGGTGAGCGGGCAGGAAATTGGACATGAGGCTGAGTTCGGATCGGTCAGGGCCCTGTGGGTGGCGGAGCGGGCCCAGGGGCTGAGTGGCCGGGTCCTGCTCCTACTTCTTGTGTTCTTTAGATTTGAGGTTAGGATCAGATCAGCCAAGATCTTATTGAATGGCGGAGCAGGCTCGAGGGGCCGATTGGCCTACTCCTGCTCCTATTTCTTATGTTCTTATGTTCTTATGAGCTGAGGCAAGGGTGGAGACATACGCTCAGGGCTAGGGCAGGGGGGAACCTTAGGGGAAGTATTGCTTGGTGGGCTAGGGGAAGGGAGGGTAGCAGCAGAGGCAGCTGAACGGATGCATACTGGAGCATTCGCGATGCTGAGGACATCGTGGATAGCACGTTTAGGGAGTTGGTCACACCACAGGTAAAGGCTGCACAGGCAGGAAGGGAATGGGTGACCGCCAGACAGAGTAGTAGGCGCAGGCAGGTAGTGCAGGGGTCCCCTGTGGACATCCCCCTCTCAAACAGATATACCACATTGGATATTGTTGAGGGAGATGGCTTATCGGGGGAAGGCAGCAGCAGCCAACTTCCTGGCACCATGGGTGGTTCTGCTGCACAGGACAGGAGGAAAAAGAGCGGGAGAGCTATAGTGACAGGGGATTCTATTGTAAGGGGAATAGATAGGCGTTTCTGCGGCCGCAAATGAGACTCCAGGATGGTATGTTGCCTCCCTGGTGCAAGGGTCAAGGATGTCTTGGAGCGGCTGCAGGGCATTCTGGAGGGGGAGGGTGAACAGCCAGTTGTCGTGGTGCGTATAGGTACCAACGATATAGGTAAAAAATGGGATGAGGTCCTAAAAGCTGAATATAGGGAGTTAGGAGGTAAATTAAAAATAGGACCTCAAAGGTAGTAATCTCAGGATTGCTACCGGTGCCACGTGTTAGTCAGAGTAGAAATAGAAGGATATTTCAGATGAATACGTGGCTAGAGGAATGGTGCAAGGGGGAGGGATTCAAATTCCTGGGACATTGGAACCGGTTCTGGGGGAGGTGGGACCATTACAAACTGGATGGTTTGCACCTGGGCAGGGCCGGGACCGATGTCCTAGGGGAAGTGTTTGCTAGTGCTGTTGGGGAGGGTTTAAACTAAAATGGCAGGGGGTTGGGAACCTGTGCAGGGAAACAGAGGAAAGGGAAGCAAGGATAGAAGCAAAAGACAGGAAGGAGAAAAGCAAAAGTGGAAGGCAGAGAAATCAAGGGTGTAAATCAAACAGGGCTACATAAATAATAATTCTAAAAGGACTAAGAGTGTTAAAAAAACAAGCCTGAAGGCTTTGGGGTAGAAATTAGGTCGCGCCTGTAAGGGATTCTGACCCTGCGTGTCTCGCAGCCTGTGAGATTCACGCGGCTCTGTGCAGCCTGTATGTCAGTGCGGGTCTAGGCCTTGTTGCCTGTTCTGGTCTCCAGCCAGTCTGGGAACACTAGACACACCTGTGAGTGGTTCGAATCACTCTCCCTTACGGTTCTAGACACTGGACTTAGATGCGAGAGCAGTAATGGAGATAAAACTCATGTAGACTTGGTTTGAATGGTACGAAATGGAAAATCTTTATTGCATGATACTTAAGATTATGAAATACATGTCATAAGCACAGATTAATGACAGTACAATCTTACAAACAGTTATATAGTCGATCTTAGGGAAACGAGGAACGAACGGCACAAAGTAAATAGGGGCACACATTACAAATATCCTTAATCCTTAAACCCTCCCCTATCAATATCTATCCTAAACTAGATTCGTAGGATTTCGAGACTCATGCTCACCACTCGTGATAACTCGGAGAAATTCCGAATAGCTGATCGGATGTTTTTCACCGCAGCACCCACGTATCGGTCAGGAGATCTCCTGGTCCCACTTGTTTACTTGCTTCTGCTGCTCCGGCTAGCAGGCTGGAACGTCTGCTGTGATGAAGATCTATATTGGTTGGTTTAACAGGTACTCTTCGAGCACAGTTGTCGATATCGTCGATACGATATGGCTTTCACATTCCAGTTACTTTGGGCACAGTCCAGTTATCATCGATGCAATATGTTTCGTTATAAGTTCGAAGAAGTCTTCCCAGCAAGGAAAACTTGGCTAATCGACCTACAGGCGCGGTCGGGATTTACTGACCGTGGCGATGGATATGGTCTTCCTCTCTTCTCATCTCATCTCATCTCATCTCTTCTCGGGCCTTTTGGTTCTGATACCGGTTACCAATATAGGTCTTCGTTACGCGACACGAGGTAGATCCGAACGGATCAGAAAGTTCAACAGTCTTTTCAGAAGAGGCAACAGGCAAGCAGAAGCCCAACTACGAGTACACAGGAGCAGCCACGAGGTTACGAATCGACCGGATAAGAGCACAGGAGCAGCCACGATAAGAGCAGCAAGAGCAGCAAGAGCAGCAAGAGAGAGAATGGACGGTTTGGAGCCTGCAATTATAGTGCAAAATCTTCCGTTTCCCGCCCAACTATAATGTCCATTCTTTTGTTTAGGGTTTGGCGCTCAAATGTCTTGTATGGGTGATCTCCGTTCTTAATGGGTTTCGGGGCTACTCGTAAATGTCTGAGTACCTGTTAATATTTCTCCCATTGTTAAATCGGTCGGTGTTCTCCCTGGAGGGGTTTGGGGCTTCCAAGTGTCCTGTATAACTACCTGCTAACGGCTCTCTCATCGTAGAGTCGTTGGGATTTTACATATTAATGTCTTTTGGATGGGCCCTTGATTACTCGGTACAATGGCTTTCCTTTGTACCTGGGAGACCGATTTCAGTATCTATGTGTATACTGCAAACCCATAATGTCTCGTGTATTATCTTCACTGTGCTGAATCTTAATCGATCTTGCACAAATGTTTATTGGAACGCCATCTTGTCTGCCTGTTGAAAAGTCTAGAATGTTCTGTCACGAGGTGCGGCGGCCATTTTACAGGCTGCTTGTGTCCACTTTAAACCTGCCAGCATTCTACTGAAATAAAAGCTGTTTGAACGAAACTTTGTGTTTTCTCCTTATTAATAAAATCGCGATATATTGCGAATTCTACAGTCCCTCCTGTTGATGCGAATAACTCCGCTTATCGTATCAAAAATCATAGTGGTGAGCAATATTATCTCGATTTCTCTCCGAATCCAGTAAATTAATCCCATAATTTTAACTTAGCTAGGGTCTCTGTGTCGTCCTCATTTCCCAAGAAGATTACATTTTATATCACCGTAGGCATTATTTGCCCTTAAACTTACACCACTTGTTTTCCTTCCCGGCGTAACCAGGCCGATGCCTCTCGTATCACCTGTATATTCATCTTTTATTCAGGGAAAGGAGAAACAGAACTCAAAACCAAAACAATCATTTTTAACTGTAACACCATCACCAAAATAAATCAACACCAACTCTTAAAACATGTCGAGTTCCCAACGTATTTACAATCTCTGAAAAATCATTAAGATTACAAACTTCCGCGGCGCACGTGGCGAGCGGGAGTGACGCCATTTTCCGATTACACGGTGCTCTCATCGTGCACGCGCACGTAACGTTCTCGCCACTCTCCCGTGTTTTCATGCTTGGTGAGGCGTTTGTCTCTTTTACAATGTACAACCAATAGGTACACTACAATGAAAACTTGGCATACGACTAAAATGTGGGAGGCTATTCTGATCCATGAAGGTACTTCAATATTGGTGAACAGATTCCACCACGGTGGAACTACTATATCCAGAATGTCTGTTCCTATTTCGACAGTTTTCTGCTCTAATGTATAAAAATGTTTCTGTGATACCGCGACGGCTTTCAAAAGCTTGGTGAGGTGTTCAGGGAGAGGGGGAATGAGGTATCCAAAATGCGCGACGAATCGCTGCAAGTCGGTGAAATTCTCTTTTACTGTGAGATGAACAGTGGATGGTTCAGGGATTGGGATAATTCGCTGTTGTGCTACTTGAACTTCCGCCCTGGGTTTAAAACAGAAACTGCTGTCACTCACCGGACACCGGCTACGGTTTCCATGCTGGTAGTGTTGCGCTGCAGTGGTAACACAATATGTTCCACCCCCGATGTATGCTACCTGCGGAGGCACATGATCTTGTGCCATTGCCTCCATGGTGCAATTCATGGACTTGGCGCCAGTCGTTCTGAACCCGCACTGTGGTGTTAAAAAGGCATTCAAGTGCTGGGGGCACAGTATTATGTGTGCTCCCCTGCCATGACAACCAGAGAGATCTGTACCTGTCATCGTTTGCTCCCAGCGGATGACGTAAGGTGGAACCGCTGCATAACGAATGTGGGCTCCCCCCTGAATGACACCGATGTTCTCTACCCGATATACCGGGGCGGGCTTTGCTGTGTCGCCCAAAACCGGCATACGTAAAACTATACCCATGATGGTATGGTTTGATCGTCCACAGTCCACGGGGACTGGGTATGCTTCTGAAGCTAGCCTGAGCTGGCACGGGCTTAATGCGTTCTGAAAAGGGTGGAGCGCCCGCAGGTGTTTGTTACTTATCCAGGACGGAACCAAACCTTGTTTTAAATCCTCCAAATTACTGCGGCCCTCGCTCAGTAACCACGCCCCGTAAAGCACGCACACCTCGTTCTGCGCAGCTTGATCGGATGCATTCCGATCTTCCCTAATCAGGGCATTTACCGTCTTTGCATGTTTCTCCAACTCTGCTATAATTTCCTTTAAATGGAGGGTCATGGCTTGGTCCTCGTGTAGACCCGACCCTACCACTTTATTCTCATCTGTTAGAATGTCCTTTAATTGTGTCTTTAAACCATTAATCTGGGTCTGCAGCTCCACACTGTCTAGAGCGTTGACCACAGATGTACCTGTGTTAAAAGCAGTGAACGCATCGTTCACCAAACCCCTTCTTTGCCTCCCTACTTGATCCAAAACTTCCTGTGGTGCGGTGTACAAACTTGTTTTATCAATTTCCGCGAAATCGAATTCGTAAAATTGTCTGAACATCTTGGTCAACAGGACCTGGTACAACTGTTCCGTCTTTTTGGGGCACCACTCTGGTAACCGCACCTCAGTGAGATTTAAAATCACCGAGGCCACCGCGTAATGTACCCCCTGAAATAGTATCTGGTCTGTGGGGACCAGTACCAAACCATTCCCGGGTCCCTTACTAGTTTTAGGGCACCCTTCTTCCTCAGCTAGAACCACCGGAATCGTGGGCGGGGCTTTGCGTGAGCGCGTAATGAGCTCAGTGGCATTTACTGGGATCGGGGAGAATGGGGCTCCGCACCCCCTGGTGCTCGCATCCCACCTCATCCCCTGTCCGTTATCCTGCCATTGATTAATAAAAAATATGGAGATGCCTTTGGGGCAAACGTACTTTGACCCCCACATACATACATAAATTCCCTCATCCGGTTCCCACCATTTGTCCCAACAGACTTTCACTTGTCCGTCTGTCCCCGTAATTGTCCGATGGGTATTATTACCCAGTCGTTCCCACTCGACCGAAGAGTTCCTCATAGTTTTGCTCAGCTTTCGCAGCCACCACCATCGGCTCAATGGGACCTTCCCACTACAAGTCAAACAAATCCATTTGCCGACGGTGACGCTGATCCTGGGTGCGATGATCCTTACTTTGGGGCACAGTAAAGAAGTCTCTTTGTAGGCAAACCCCGATGTGCTAGAATACTCCGTTGAGTTCGTTCCCAGCCATCCTGGCCACCTTCCCTTGTGGAAATAGGTGCTGGTCTCCTCTGCCTCCCGTCTTCCGGTCCCATCCACCGCGATGGGGGCCGTGTCCCCGGAACATCCAAACACCACGACATCCTTGGTGCGGCCTCGATAGGCCAATCCACATCCGATTGCCACGAGCAATACTAGAATTCGTTCCATCTTTCCTTGGTTCCTGTGATCAGATAGAATGAGGTAGCCAGCCTCGCAAGAGTCTCTGGCTTTTGTGAAGGGTGAGCGGGTCCCCTGACCTCGCCTCACGTAAACTTCAACGTTCGCTGAATAAACTTCAACTAAACCTATCTTTAAAGCTCCCATCATTTTATCGTTTTCTGTTAAAAACACTACAAACTTAACCTTAATAAAACTTAAAACTTAACCTTGAACTATAAACTTAAAACTTAGAACTATTACTTTACAGTGCCGCCCGTTCTCAGGGCGGCCCCTTTAAATTCTGAGAAGGCTGCTTCGAGCTCTTCCCGACGGTGGGAGGGCACTGACCCTTCCCTCTGATCTGCCGCAGCCTGTTGCTGCGCTGACCCTTCCCTCTGATCTGCCGCAGCCTGTTACTGCTGCGATGTGGCCGGTCTGTATCTGGGTTATCTTAACCTTAAATTTCCGCCTTGGGGCAGTCTGGGGACATGACCACATCCTCCTGGGCTGGGGTTCTCTACTTGACCTACGGGGAGTTGCTATGGGCGGGGGTTCCGTGACGGACGGACCGGGTTCCGAGACCTCCATCGGGATGACCTGGGGTTCCATCACAGTCGCTGGCTCCGCCTCCGCTGACTCCGCCTCCCTAACCTCGGGGCTGGCAGTTCGTGGCTCCGCCCTGCTCGGCCCAGCAGGCGGCCCTTCACTCGTGATCTCTGCCTCCCCTGAGGACTGGACGTTCAAAGCGGGCGGCCACATCTCTGGGAGCCACACCGGTACTCTCTGTGCTCCCATAGCGGCTGGCCCTGCCTCCTCTAGCTCCTCCCTCCTGTCTTCGGGACCTGTAGCTCGTGTGTCCACCCTGTGTGGATCTCTACCTGCAGCCCCCGTCCCCTCCATATCGTAAAAGGGACCGTTCCTCCGAAACCACCCGTCGTCATCACTATCCTCATCTGCACTATCCTCATCTGACCAGGGTACCCTGAATTCTTCCTCATCTAACCCCCAATTCCAGAAAAACGCTGCATGATCGTCCGGGATGTCCCTTCCCCTGATGCAAGCTGCTATGCCTGCCTGTGTGCCTTGTGGTCCTACCTGGGGCTGTGCTTCCCCACTCGCAGGTCTGGCCCCTCCCTTAAGACAGGCCACCGCCCCTGCTTGTTTCTGTGAAATCTCACCTGCTGGAGGCTGCAGATTTCTATCCTGTTTTAAATCCTCATACTCCCTGCTCCTGGCTACCCTGTAGGCTGCTTTTATCTCTCTAAGCTGCCCTTCTAGCCTGAGCACGTCTAACTTTCCCATTGATCGGGCGTTCTCCTCCCGCAGGGCCTGCTCTCTAAGCTGCCCTTCCAGCCCATCTATTTTCCCTATTAAGCGGGCGTTCTCCTCCCGCAAGGCCTGCTCTTTTAACCTGGCCTCCTCACCGCAGACCCCCTCCTGTGCGTGTCTTTAAAAGGACACAGGTAGGCAGGCTGCGTGGGCTCTAGTCATTGGGTACTATTAGACGGTCCTGCGGCACCTGCGGGGCCGGTTGCGACCGCCACCTGTCCACGCGCATTCAAGACCAGCTTGCGCATGGCTCCTAACACTGCTTCGAGGTCGTCGGGAGGGGTGGGAGCACTAGCTTCCCTAGCCGGGACAGGCGCCTGGGCTCGGACCGTGGGATTTTTATCCTTGGAATCCTTCCAAGGGTTCCTGCAATGCTTGCGCCAGTGCCCTGTCTTCCCACACCCGTAACAAGCATTACCTGCCTGTGGGGCGCGATTACCCTCCTGATGCCACTCTCTTTGATACGGGGCTGCGGGTCGTACCTCATGTACTCTTCCCTTAAGGGGACGTGTTGCCATACCCCTTATATTGCGATAACCTAACGTGAGTCGATTCAAGACCGACTCTTCCGTAATGTTGGGGTCATTGGGATCAAACCATGCTTTTGCCTGCTCTCTGACGGCTGGTAAACTGTTGGCTATTATGCACCTAAGCCAATGAGTTAAAGCGGTGCCTTCCACATCTTCGCGCTCGGGCGCACCTAGGCAGCTGCGCTCATATACTGGCCACAGCCTGTCGGCAAAAACCTTCGGGGGTTTGTCGAAGTTTACATACCGAGTAGAACACATAAAATCGTGTCAAAGAAGGCTTTTTAATAAAGTTTACTTGTTACAAGGGAAGGTTCTGACACAGTCAAGTTGCTATGTCAGAATGCTTCGAATCCTACAAGATTTGAACATATTTTATACAAAAAAAGAACACAGAACAGGTCATTTGACATAACATTAAACATCCTGAGTAATGAAGCACAAACTTGTGAGTTATTGCATAGGTTTTCGTTATAATAACGAGCAGAAATTCCTTAAAGATCAGATAACCCGATCTTCCTTATGAGACCCCTTTGTTCAATGTTCACTCTCCAATCCGTGGGCCGATGGCTCACCCCATCTCATCCTGAGCTGGTCAGAACTAATTGATGCTTTATTTTGCTAAGCTTTTCTTAGATAAGGAATTCCGAGTTGTCTCTATTCTTGTAGCTAATTAGAATGATTTACTTATGGTGACTCCTATTGTCAGCCATTTTGAATTTCCTTTTTAAATTACTTACTTTAGAGAGGCCATTTTATTTGTGTCTTAAAAGTAAACTGCACATCCACATTTTCCCCTTTTGTCCTTTCTAGGACAACATAGCTTTCTCCTAACGGTCCTTATACTAACTTAAAATCTAGTCAAGGATACCGACTTCTTTTCTGTTTGTAACCATCCCCGGGATATACCTGTATTGATGGTTGACCTTATCTAAGATCGTCTTTCTTCTCTGTCTATTCTTGGTGTTTGGGTGTATGTTCTTGTAGGGGTTTTAGTTGTGTTTTGGTGACTGTGGCGTACTTTTGTGGTTCATTAGTCTGCTGTTCTCTAACTTTTCCTGCAGCTTATACTAGCCTGCAGTTCGGGTGTTGCTATACACCCTCTAAGGAGATAGGGTACAGCAGTTCATAGAGGAGTTCTAAGTCATGGCCCACACAGTTTATGCCTAACCTGTGGGGTTCTTCTAGGGGACTGCAGCTTATAGAGGAGGACTGATTCATGACCCACACAGTTTATTCCTAACCTGTGGGGTTCTCCAAAGCACAAGTGCTTCTACGTGAGCCTCCAGAGTGCGGACCAAGTGGTATACAAGGTTGACGTCACCGGCAGTTGAAAGGAGTCCTCTCTCTTTCCCTAGCCTGCAGATCCCATTTGGGTGGAAGAATATTTTTACCGAAAGTGGGGAGCATGCACAATGTGTATATATGTATATGTATATATATATATGTATATTGTCAGTATTCAATCGTTTAGTCCCATTCCATGGTCTGTTATTAGTCAAATTCATCAAACTGGTAGTATTGAACCACCAGCTTTCCATGGAACTCCCTGCCCCGTACGTAATAAACTTTTGTATGCAACGACTTTTCCCCATATTAACTCTGTTCCCTTTAGTCTGTCCTAGATTGCGTTCCCAGCATATATCCCCGATCGGTCGGCCCTTTCCCGATGTATTGGTAAGGGCTAGAAAAGGAGGTACTTTCGTATAATCATACGTCGGCTTGTACCATCCCTTAAAATTTTCTAACGAATATCCTCCCCCCTTAAACTCGTTTCTTAGGCTAGAACACTTTTGTTCCCATTTATTTCTGAAGGTGGATAGGGTGGTATTTTTCTGTTTCGTATGATTTTTATTAATTATCCATTCTGCCATATCTGTGAGGTTCAAGGGTATCGGTCGCAGAGGTATTCCTCCTTTCACATGGGTAGGAATATGGCTACATACCCAACAGGCGTTTATCCCACTTTTTTTGGCATACTTATATGACATATACAAAAAAAAAGTGTTCATATGTAATTCTCGTTTCTTTCGGGGTTCTTTTCTTCTCCCTTGGCAGGCTATACATATCAGTCCGATTAGTAGGTAAAACGTAAATAACAGCTTCATTATTTAAGTCTTTTCAAATTCAAATTCAACTGTCCTTTCCGGTGTTCCAATTCTGCCCCGCCTGGGGTATCCTCTGTTTCTTCTATCTTCCTGATTTCAAGCAACATTACAGTTTAACATCTAATCAACAAATCATGGACTTAAAAGATTCTCCAGATCTCTCTTTTACTCATATCCATCTTGTGGATAATTCTTACTAAACATGATTTCTCCTTAGCCCTCAATTGTCCCAATTCAGATTCCAGGTAACTCTCCAACTTCAAATTAAATTTCAATCCTTCTAACAGGTACCAGTGTGTTTAACTCTATTCTGATTGTTTCATTAATTAGATAGTTTCTCGATGGAGTATGTGTCAATGCTTTAAAAGTTGTCTCGCTCTCCTGAGCCACATTAACCATTTCATGTCTTGCTGTTGTCCAGTAACTGAGCATGTCTGAGACCCGTTCTTCAGTGCAGATTCACCATACATTCCCAGATGGTAATCGCTTCATACGTAACAAATCACATTTGCACACTCATACCGGTATCTCAATATCATGCCACATGTGCCTTTCTCGGGCTTTCAGGTATCTTATCAAAAGACTGTCTTTGTTCATCTTCCTCTGCATGGTCCCGATATCTTGGATAGTGGCCAGGCTATCAAATTCAGTTTTCTTAAAAGTTCATTATAGGCAGGGACACAAATGTCTCCAAGAGAAAGCTATCAATTTACTATTCTTAACTGCACTTTCCTGACTTTCACTAGCAAGTTTTTAAAATTCCCATTCAGCAGTGTAATTTCTCCTGTTTCAATTTTATACATCCCATTAATTACCATTCATATCTCATTCATGAGCCCTGGAGTAACTTTACTGTCCAGTACAATATTTAAGATTGAAAACATAGATCAAACATTCTCACTAGGTCCAAGTTACTAACACTTTTTGTTTATCATTATTTTAGAGGATCTTTTATTTTCCCAAAAGTAACCCAAAATATATCTAGTGCCTGAGTCTATATTGTTATTACAAAATTATCCCAAAATCCAAACAGCAGTACTGTTGAACTGATTGACAAAACCTATGTTCAATTTCATTTCTATCAATTTATCTTCCATTTCCAATTTCAGAAACAAATGATTTCCAGGCTAGGTGGTTTATACAGTGTTTTAACATTAGAGACAGAAGTGCTGCAATTAGTTTACAAGGTAACTTCCATATAACAAAAGAAAGAAGAGAATCCATTGTGACTCTGCTTAGAGCCCAAGGGGTTAATTTATCAAATCATAATTTTCCTTCTGTCACTGTGGGGAAATATTAACTTAAAATTAATAATGTCCAATATCTTTAAATGTCACACCGAAGTTATTGCTTGATGAACTTAATCAGCTGTCAGTGGAAAGGGTTAACTCCTTTGCAGGTTTTTAAGAAGGTGGAGCAAAACATTGTCAGGCGCACGCAATTGCGTCACTTCACGTAAATTAAAAAAAAACTTTCCCGATCCAAAAAAGCAGTTGTGTTTTCACACTTTAACTGAGCACGAACAGAACAGATAAAACAAAACAAAATAGCACATGCTTGCAGAACTAGTAAATTACATCATATTTCTTATTGTCCTTTCTTCAGATGTCTTTCCAAAATACTGTAAAAAAACATTGAATTTAAACAAATCAAATCAGAGTGCTTTGGAAGATTTCACCATAGCAACCGCAACTCCAAGGTTAAATCTTAGACCGAAACTTAATCTTTTGTTAAACAAACTTTTTTTTTTTTTTTTTTTGTTCTTCTCAGTTTTTACACACCAGCTTAACTTAAATTGTAATTCAAATTATTATTTATTTATTTTTTATTTTTTTTCTGGCACAATGCTTTCCCTGCAAAGTCTGATATAAAATTCCTGTCTATCCCTGACAGTAAAGGCAAATTTCCTTGTGATTCCTCTGCCAATGGTATGGACCAGAACCCGTTCTGTATCCAAGACTGTAAATATTTCAAAATCTGGTTTCAGACCATTAAATATCTTATTCAATGCGGTCTACACAAATTTACACCAACCAGAATTTCACCGTGCACAATGAAAGTCTGGTTTTTTAATAGGTTAATTAACCTCAATAATTCCAATTCAATCCAGATCAATTTTTTTAAACTAACCAGTGTCAGTTGCAAAATAAAGAACACATCGTCACATTAACAAAGAAACAATTACCATGCCTTGTAAACATTCAAATTAATTGTCATTTTCTTTCCAGGCACATTGGCAACTGTGACTTCAAGGCTGAAGCTTATACCTCTTTTGTAAAACAATTAACAAACTTAAAACAACACACTTGAGTATCATTCAAGACAAGTCTTCAAAGAGTCAAAAACAGCTTTTAGCTCTCTGTACAAAAGAGTGGGTGGAGCTAAAACATAAACAAACTGACAGACACTTTTTTTTTTAGGCAGAGTAAATAATACTGTAACTTAACAAACTTAAACATTCACACAATCAGGAATTTTTTTTTTCACACTTTTCACACAACTGAGATCCCAGTATTCCTTTTAAGATTCCTTTCACTCAACAAATCTTGTATATTAGCTTTTTATCTCGGCACAGACATTAATAACTTCCATGCCGGTAAAACTTTTCTCAGCAGCTTTTCCTGGCTTTCCAAATCCCTTCCTTTTTTTTTTCTTTGAGTTTCAGATTTCAATTCTGGTCCGTCGGTGTTGCGGAAGCTGCTTGCTCCATTAAGAGGGAAACTTTATTCTTTTGGTCCCTATTTGTCTAACTTCATTTTGTTTAGCCAATTTACTCAGGGTCTTTTCTCTTATTTTTAATGTCAGATCTACTGGCTTGTATACGACGGTCCTTACGCCTTTCTGCTTCCTTTTTCCAGTCTGAAAAGACTGACCAATTTATTGACTTTTTACCTCTTCTTTGTGGGTCTCTATTTGCGAGACAGTCCTCTAGACATGTAATTCTTCTATTCTTAGTAAAGTTTTAATTATACTAGGCATTCTTCTTCTAAATCGCAAGTTTCACCCTTTACCACCTTACGATTATTATTAACCCTTCGGAGCTCCACAAGTGACAAACAATAACAAGAATTAACAATAATAAAGACAATGATAAGTAACGCGACAGCCCAAACAGGCAAACAAATCAAGTAATCAGACATTAATCTTATACTTTAAACTAAACAAATAATCAATTCTCAGCCTGCGTTGAACGCCCCTACAAACTGAGTCCTTAACATTTAACTTATGCTTTATACGTAACTTATATTCTAAGTGAAGGTTTCTCTCTAAACCTTTCTGCCGCGAGACTCTCTTCCCCGGCTCAAGGGACCCTCCCTTGATACTGCAGTTTTAACCTTTTAGCGCTTTTTCACAACCTGGTACCTTTAGTCCGGGACGCAACCCTGCCGACTCTCTTTCTTGCCTTCTTTGCCCGATTAGTTTTGAGACTTGAGCCGTCAGAATTCCTCTCCTTTTAACGTTAAAATAAAAGAAGCAAAAGTTACAAGATTCAACTCAATTCTAAAACATCATCATCGCCGTGCTGCTTGTCGGAAGAAACAGACTTACACTAATTCAGCATCTAGTGAGAAATCCTTTTAGGTGATAAAACATCACTTTTGGCCAGTTAGGATTTGCCACTAGAAATTCATAGTGTCCTTTGTCCGTGACTTACCGAGAGGCAGCAAGCGATCTCGGTGGAACCTCCAAGAAACTGTCGAAGTTTACATACCGAGTAGAACACATAAAATCGTGTCAAAGAAGGCTTTTTAATAAAGTTTACTTGTTACAAGGGAAGGTTCTGACACAGTCAAGTTGCTATGTCAGAATGCTTCGAATCCTACAAGATTTGAACATATTTTATACAAAAAAAGAACACAGAACAGGTCATTTGACATAACATTAAACATCCTGAGTAATGAAGCACAAACTTGTGAGTTATTGCATAGGTTTTCGTTATAATAACGAGCAGAAATTCCTTAAAGATCAGATAACCCGATCTTCCTTATGAGACCCCTTTGTTCAATGTTCACTCTCCAATCCGTGGGCCGATGGCTCACCCCATCTCATCCTGAGCTGGTCAGAACTAATTGATGCTTTATTTTGCTAAGCTTTTCTTAGATAAGGAATTCCGAGTTGTCTCTATTCTTGTAGCTAATTAGAATGATTTACTTATGGTGACTCCTATTGTCAGCCATTTTGAATTTCCTTTTTAAATTACTTACTTTAGAGAGGCCATTTTATTTGTGTCTTAAAAGTAAACTGCACTTCCACAGGTTCTCCCTCCATCTGCACTGTCTGTCCCACTCTAGCAAACGGACCTTCGTCGTTCGCCCCCAACACTTCCAGGACCTCATTCTTTAATTCCTCATAACTCTTGGTTCCCCTCTTGCTCTCGCCTGAGAGACACTGAAGGACCGAGCTGTCTAATGAGAACAGCAGCATTTTTGCTGTTTCCCCATCATCGCAGCCGTTAATGGCTGCGGCTTGCTCAACTTCTCTGAAATGTACGGAAGGGTCGTCTGCCTCGGTCAGCTTCCGTACGTGATTTATCATAGCTCTCAGCTGATGTGAACTGTGAGGCAACACCAGCTGCCCGAGGAGATCCCCCGGTTCTTCCCCACCGTTTCTGCTTGGGCCCCTTTTAATACCCGTTACTGGATACAACGATCCCTTTCCTACTTCTTTTTCAATGGGCTCTTTTGTTTCTTCCATTGCTTCCTCCCTAACCCAGGTTTCTGAATAGCTGGGTGGCGCGGAGGGCGCAATGGCTACTACTTCTTCTGCTTTACTTGGTGGGGATTTTCTAAATCTCTCATTTACTAGCGGCTGGTGCGCCGACGGATTGATAAGGCACACCATGCCGTTCGCATTGTTCACGGCCTTTTTGAGGTGCTCTATCTCCCTTTGGCAGGTGCTATGATCGGCTCCCTGAAACTTATCCTCAAGGGCCAACTTATATGCCGCCCTAACCCCCGTCAAGCTCTCTTCTTGAGTTCTTATCTGGGCAGCTTGGCGGTTACATCTTTCCTTTAACCTGCTCTCATTCAATTTTGCCTCAGTGACCTGGCACTCGAGATAATCTATCCTTGTTTTAAGGTGACTGGAGACTTCCTGGCTTTCTTGGTGTAACTCATTTAAATTCTTAATGAGCACCTCCCCTCCAGAAACCTTCTCCTCCATTTCTCCCTCTAAATGACTGATTCGAGCTACTAGCGCTGTAATGGTCTGGTTTGAAATCTGAACCTGCCTTTTGTAACACATAAGCCAGACTGCTTTCTCAAGTGTCTTTCTATGTTCTTTACTATCTGTCCACCTTTCAGCTGCCTCTAGTGGGTTCTTATCCGTTAACAATTCACTTATCCATTTCTTAGTTAGATTAACCTTTCCAAACACATAATCCGCTATCTTTTCCTGCATAACATTTCGTACAGTCATTCCAAAATCTAACACACTACCCTCTCGCTGCCAGTGTCCTGCCGCGGTCGCCATTTTCTGTAAGGGATTCTGACCCTGCGTGTCTCGCAGCCTGTGAGATTCACGCGGCTCTGTGCAGCCTGTATGTCAGTGCGGGTCTAGGCCTTGTTGCCTGTTCTGGTCTCCAGCCAGTCTGGGAACACTAGACACACCTGTGAGTGGTTCGAATCACTCTCCCTTACGGTTCTAGACACTGGACTTAGATGCGAGAGCAGTAATGGAGATAAAACTCATGTAGACTTGGTTTGAATGGTACGAAATGGAAAATCTTTATTGCATGATACTTAAGATTATGAAATACATGTCATAAGCACAGATTAATGACAGTACAATCTTACAAACAGTTATATAGTCGATCTTAGGGAAACGAGGAACGAACGGCACAAAGTAAATAGGGGCACACATTACAAATATCCTTAATCCTTAAACCCTCCCCTATCAATATCTATCCTAAACTAGATTCGTAGGATTTCGAGACTCATGCTCACCACTCGTGATAACTCGGAGAAATTCCGAATAGCTGATCGGATGTTTTTCACCGCAGCACCCACGTATCGGTCAGGAGATCTCCTGGTCCCACTTGTTTACTTGCTTCTGCTGCTCCGGCTAGCAGGCTGGAACGTCTGCTGTGATGAAGATCTATATTGGTTGGTTTAACAGGTACTCTTCGAGCACAGTTGTCGATATCGTCGATACGATATGGCTTTCACATTCCAGTTACTTTGGGCACAGTCCAGTTATCATCGATGCAATATGTTTCGTTATAAGTTCGAAGAAGTCTTCCCAGCAAGGAAAACTTGGCTAATCGACCTACAGGCGCGGTCGGGATTTACTGACCGTGGCGATGGATATGGTCTTCCTCTCTTCTCATCTCATCTCATCTCATCTCTTCTCGGGCCTTTTGGTTCTGATACCGGTTACCAATATAGGTCTTCGTTACGCGACACGAGGTAGATCCGAACGGATCAGAAAGTTCAACAGTCTTTTCAGAAGAGGCAACAGGCAAGCAGAAGCCCAACTACGAGTACACAGGAGCAGCCACGAGGTTACGAATCGACCGGATAAGAGCACAGGAGCAGCCACGATAAGAGCAGCAAGAGCAGCAAGAGCAGCAAGAGAGAGAATGGACGGTTTGGAGCCTGCAATTATAGTGCAAAATCTTCCGTTTCCCGCCCAACTATAATGTCCATTCTTTTGTTTAGGGTTTGGCGCTCAAATGTCTTGTATGGGTGATCTCCGTTCTTAATGGGTTTCGGGGCTACTCGTAAATGTCTGAGTACCTGTTAATATTTCTCCCATTGTTAAATCGGTCGGTGTTCTCCCTGGAGGGGTTTGGGGCTTCCAAGTGTCCTGTATAACTACCTGCTAACGGCTCTCTCATCGTAGAGTCGTTGGGATTTTACATATTAATGTCTTTTGGATGGGCCCTTGATTACTCGGTACAATGGCTTTCCTTTGTACCTGGGAGACCGATTTCAGTATCTATGTGTATACTGCAAACCCATAATGTCTCGTGTATTATCTTCACTGTGCTGAATCTTAATCGATCTTGCACAAATGTTTATTGGAACGCCATCTTGTCTGCCTGTTGAAAAGTCTAGAATGTTCTGTCACGAGGTGCGGCGGCCATTTTACAGGCTGCTTGTGTCCACTTTAAACCTGCCAGCATTCTACTGAAATAAAAGCTGTTTGAACGAAACTTTGTGTTTTCTCCTTATTAATAAAATCGCGATATATTGCGAATTCTACACGCCCCATTTGGGGCGCAAATATCGTCTGGACGCAAATATTAGCGCCTGGCGCTAATTATCGGCACTGACTGGAAACTTCACTTTTACCGCCCCGGGAGGTGAGTGGAGCGCTAAAGCAGGCGCTGCACACCTGTCTTAAGGCGCAAAGGCCAAGGAGTGAGGCGCTAACTCAGAGCGCTGGCGAAGCTCATGTAATGTCAGTCAGCAATGGAACACACACACAATGGCACGGGCCAGTTCTTAAAGGGGATGGTTAATCTTGCATTCCATCCACATCCTGCTCATTGCAGCCTTGAATCTCGGCCTGGAGAGACTTGCACATCAAATGTGCTGGAAAGAACAATGGAGAGTACCAGGCAAAGAGCTCAGAGTGCAGCTCCCACAGTCTCTGCTAAATCGATACAAGGAATGGCAAATCAAAATGAACCTGCAAAGTGCTGCTCAGTACCCAAAACTCCTTCCCACAACGTTGAATCTCTCCAGAAGTCCCTCCCTCTCTCTCTCAGAATGCGTAGTTCAAAAATGCCACCAACAGTAAAAGACAGGAAGAGGCCCCCTTTAAATAGCGCCCCCCCCAGCCCCACAGCGATTGATAGCGTTCCAGTCTTCTGGTCGTTGGATGCGCCAGGCGGTAAGGCAGGGGGCGCCACTCAATTTCTGCTCCGGGGCGCCACAAGGGCGTTGCACCATGGAATGACGTCACAATCTGCGCGCGCAGGTGGTCGCAGCGGTAAGTTTTAGCGCCGCCGCACAATCTCAAGTTAAGTTCTCGAGTGGCGCAAACATCGCTGCGCCCGGGCGTTAGCGGCTTTGCGCCCCATTAGCGCCCTCTTAAGGCGCTAACGGGAGGCGCAACCAACTGAATTTTTACCCCTTTGTGTCTTAATGTGAGGAGCGTTCGTAATAAGGTGGATGAATTAGCTGCACAAATAGAGGTAAACAAATATGATATAATTGGGATTACGGAGACATGGCTCCAGGGTGACCAATGCTGGGAATTCAACATCCAGGGGTATTCAATATTCAGGAAGGACAGACAAAAAGGAAAAGGAGGTGGGGTAGCATTGCTGGTTAAAGAGGAGATTAACACAATAGTAAGGAAGGATATTGGCTCTGATGATGTGGAATCTGTATGGGTCGAGCTGAGAAATACCAAGGGGCAGAAAACGTTAGTGGGAGTTGTATACAGACCCCCAAACAGTAATGTTGAGGTTGGGGATGGCATTAAACGGAAAATTAGAGACGCGTGCAATAAGGGCACAGCAGTTATCATGGGTGACTTTAATCTACATATAGATTGGGCTAACCAAATTAGTAACAATACTGTGGAGGAGGAATTCCTAGAGTGCATACGGGATGGTTTCCTGGACCAATATGTCAGTATCATTCTGAATCCCAGTTATAACCCCAGTTATTCACAATATATATTAATGATCTAGACAAGGGAACTAGATGTAATATCTCTAAGTTTGCAGATAACACAAAGCTGGGTGGGCGTGTGTGCTGTGAGGAGGATGCAGAGAAACTCCAGTATGATTTGGACAGGTTGGGTGATTGGGCAGATGCATGGCAGATGCAGTATAATGTGGATAAATGCAAGGTTATCCACTTTGGTGGCAAAAACAGGAAGACAGATTATTATCTGAACGGCAATAGATTGGGAAAAGGGGAAGTGAAACGAGATCTGGGTGTCCTTGTGCACCAGTCGCTGAAGGTAAGCATGCAGGTGCAGCAGGCGGTTAAGGCGGCAAATGGTATGTTGGCCTTCATAGTGAGAGGATTCAAGTACAGGAGCAAGGATGTCTTTCTGCAGTTGTACAAGGCCTTGGTGAGACCACACCTTGAGTATTGTGTGCAGTTTTGGTCTGAGGAAGGATGTTCTTGCCATGGAGGGAGTGCAGCGAAGATTTACCAGACTGATACCTGGGATGGCAGGAATGACGTATGAAGAGAGATTGGGTCGATTAGGCTTATATTCGCTAGAGTTTAGAAGAATGAGAGGGGATCTCATTGAAACTTATAAAATTCTAACAGGACTAGACAGACTAGATGCAGGAAGGATGTTCCCGATGGCAGGGGAGGCCAGAACCAGGGGTCACAGTCTAAGGATAAGGGGTAAGCCATTTAGGACTGAGATGAGGAGGAATTTCTTCACCCAGAGAGTGGTGAACCTGTGGAATTCTCTACCACACAAGGCAGTTGAGGCCAATTCATTAAATATATTCAAGAAGGAGATAGATATATTTCTTAAGGCTAAAGGGATCAAGGGATATGGGGAGAAAGCAGGGACAGAGTACTGAATTTGGATGATCAGCCATGATCTCATTAAATGGCGGAGCAGGCTCGAGGGGCCGAATGGCCTACTCCTGCTCCTATCTTCTATGCTTCTATGTCTCAATCTTAGTGACAAAGAAGTCCATGAGCTCCCCACACTTGCTATTGGAGATGAGGGTGGAGGGGCCAGGAGAGGGGGTTTAAGAAGACAGTTTGTAGTGGAGAAGAGAAGTTGGGGGTTATGTTTGCATTCCAGGATGATCTTGGAATAGTGAGCAGTTTTGGCAGAGGAGAGCAGGACTAGTGCTTTATGTGGTCCAGACAGATCTGGTGATGAATGGCTAAACCAGTTGTCCGCCATAAACGATCAAGTCTGCGTCCCTCGGACTTAAGGGAGCGAAGATGGGGGCTGTACCAGGGATAACGACTAGGGTGAGAGAGTAAGGGTTTTACTGAGGACAAGGGCATCAAAGGTGGAGGTGAAGGTGTGATTGAACAGATCAGTAGCTGCAGAAATGTCGCAGTGAATGGAGGGTCAAAGGCTAGACAGTTGGAATTTGAAAGTGCCGTTGTACGTGACTTGGGGAGAGTTTTTTCCAGGGACGGACACAGAAGGAAGTGGGGTTGCGAGGGGGAAGGGGGTTGTGAGTGGAGAGTGATACAAGGAAGTGATCAGAGATTGCCTTATCTGCGGTTGACACGATGGGAGTAGAGAGACCACGCAAGATGGCATGGTCAAGTGGGTGACTATGAATATATGGTGGGAGAGATTAAGGGAGGATAGGATGGCAGTGAACTCAGAGGAGAGAAGGCATGACGAGTTGAGATGGAGGTTGAATTCATCGAGGATGAAAAGTCGCTCGGTGCTGAGGCTGAGGGAGGAAAGCAGTGAAAATATCTCAGTGGGAAACCTAGTGGTACTTGGGTGGGCTGTAGAGAACGAGGAATTGAAAGGAGCGGTGAGAGGGGTGGAACAAGATGAGATACGCAGAGGAGGAGAGGTGTCAGAGAAGTAGGGGGATAGACCAAGGTGTAATCCGGTGATACGGGCCACACTGGCGGCACGACAATCTGGGCAGGATAAGTGGTGGAAGGTATAGCCAGGCGGTGAGACTTCATTAAAGGGGAAGGTGTCTTCACCCGTCAGCCAAATTTCCATCAAGGCCATGATGTTGATGCAATCATCTAAAATAAGTTCAATAATGCCATGAATGGTACAGAGGGTCATAAGTCTGTGGAATTCTCTACCCCAGAGAGCCATGGAGGCTGGGTCATTAAATACATTTAAGGTGGAGATAGACAGATTTTTGCAAGTTAAGGGAGTGAAGGGTTATAGGGAGCGGGCAGGGAAGTGGCTTTGAGCCCAAGATCAGCCATGATCTTATTGAATGGCGGAGCAGGCTCGAGGGGCCAAGTGGCCTATTCCTGCTCCTATTTCTTATGTTCTTATGTAGGAAGAAGGTTGGAAAGATTAGTCCCCAGCAGGCACGCTGGGGAGGTCGGTGAGAGAGTAGGATGGGGCAGTTGAGGTTGCTGCTCGTAAGGAGGCAGCGACGAGTGCCTCGATGGGCCCTTCGGAGGATGCCGAGAGGCACAGAGGAAAGTTGTAGGCTTATCCAAGGGGGCGTCAAGCCTGGGTCGGAGGCAGCAGAGTAGGAGGAACAAAGGCAGCAGAGCAGGAAGGTCGAGGTGTGATGAAGGATGGGGTAGGGATTCGTTGGGCAGAAAACCCGAGAGGAGAAAATGAAAGGAGGCATGATGGGGGTCTAGGAGGGGTAAAGAGAAAAAAAGAAAAAAGGGGAAATAGAAGAGATGGACTTAGGCCCGGAGCAGCAGCCAAAACATGCACGTGAATGGGCACAGGGAAACTAAAGTTACATATGCATGGTTACACAGCAAGATTAGGTAGAATGTCTCTTCATCTCCTCCTTTGTTCCTTTATCCCCTCCCCCTTTTCCCAGCTTTACCCTGGCCTTAAATCTATTTGATTTCCAGCTCTTCCCAGTTCTGATGAAAGGTCATCGACCTGAAACGTCAACTCTCTTTCTCTCTCCACGGATGCTGCCTGGCCTGCTGAGTTTTTCCAGCGTTTTCTGTTGTTATTTCGGATTTCCAGCATCTGCAGTATTTTGCTATCGTATTAGGTAGATATATCCTGGTGATAAACAGAGAATGGAGAGGAGACAATAGGAGGGAGTCCAAAGTTAAAGTCCGAGGTCCCGCAGTGAGAGAAAGATAAAGGTGTGACTGAGTACAGTGATGCAGAGAGACACCAGCATAGGGAGATAGATAAAGGTGTGACTGAGTACATTGAGACAGAGGGACAGAGATAAAGTTGTGTGGGGAGGGTTCTATCTAATTTGGCAGGGGGAGGGGCACCAGGATGAAGCAAGGTGCACAGACGGCTGGGAGAGGCAAACGGCATTAGAATAAAGACTAGTTCAGAGATAGGAGGGCTCAGGCAGAGGGGAAATGCAAGGCAGACTAGGATGGCTTTGGAATGCGTGTGCATAAATGCACAGAACGCAGTAAATAAAGTGAGGGTTCAAAGATTGAATCTATTTGGTTAGAATTAAAGAACAACAGAGGAACTATTATGCTACTGGGTGTATATTATAGGCCACCAAATAGTGGTAAGGAAATAGAGGAGCAAATTTGCAGGCAAATTTCAGAAAGGTGTAAGAATTATAGAGTCGTGAAAATGGGAGCTTTCAATTATCCCAATTATAGACTGGGCAAATAACAGTGTAAAGGGCAAAGAGGGGGAGGAATTCCTTAAATGTCTACAAGAGAATGTTCTTGATCAGTATGTTTCCGGACCAACAAGGAATTAAGTAGTGCTGGATCTGGTTCCGGGAACAAAGTGGGGGCAAGTGGAGCATGTTTCAGTGGGACAGCATTTGAGAAACAGTGATCACAATATCATTAGATTTAGTGTAGTTATGGAAAAGGACAAGGAACGATCAAATGTGAAAATACTCAACTGGAGGAGGGCTAATTTCAGTGAGTTGAAAAGGGATCTGGCCCCGGTGGATTGGGATTGAAGACTGGCAGGTAAAACAGAAAAAGGAGGCTCATGACAAATGTAAGGTTCATAATACAGTAGAGAACCAAGCTGAATATAGAAAATAGAGATCAAAAAAGGGAATTCGAGAGGCAAAGCAAGAGTATGAGAACAGATTAGTGGCTAACATAAAAGGGAATCCAAAAGTCTTTTATAAACATAAATAGTAAAAGGGCGTCTCACCTCTCGACTCCTCAAAGCCTTTCCACCATCTACAAGGCACAAGTCAGGAGTGTGATGGAATACTCTCCACTTCCTGGATGAGTGCAGCTCCAACAACACTCAAGAAGCTCGACACCATCCAAGACAAAGCAGCCCGCTTGATTAGCACCCCATCCACCACCTTAAACATTCACTCCCTCTACCACCGGCGCACCGTGGCTGCAGTGTGTACCATCTACAAGATGCACTGCAGCAACTCGCCAAGGCTTCTTCAGCAGCACCTCCCAAACCCGCGATCTCTATCACCTAGAAGGACAAGGGCAGTAGGCGCATGGGAACACCATCACCTCCAAGTTCCCCTCCAAGTCACACACCATCCTGACTTGGAAGTATATCGCTGTTCCTTCATCGTCGCTGGGTCAAAATCCTGGAACTCCCTCCCGAACAGCACTGTGGGAGTACCTTCACCACATGGACTGCAGCGGTTCAAGAAGCGGCTCACCACCACCTTCTCAAGGGCAATTACGGATGGGCAATAAATGCTGGCCTTGCCAGCGACGCCCACATCCCATGAACGAATTTAAAAAAGGAAGGGTGCGGCCAATTAGGGACCAAAAAGGAGATATTCTTGAGGAGGTTGAGGGCATGGCTGAGATACTAAATAAGTCCATCTGTGTTCACGAGAGAAAAGGATGCTGCCAATGTAGCAGTAAAGGAGGAGGTAATAGAGATATTGGATAGGATAAAAATAAAGAGGTACTTAAAATGTTGGCAGTCCTCGGTAGAAATGTTACCCAGTCCAGATGGGATGCATCAAAGGTTACTGAAGGAAGTAAGGGTGGAAATTACAAAGGCTCTAGCCACAATCTTCCAATCTACCTGAGGCTCGAGGGGCCAAGTGGCCTATTCCTGCTTCTATTTCTTATATGGGGGTGGTGCCAGAGGACTGGAGGATTACAAATGTTACACCTCAGTTCAAAAAAGGGGAGGGGGATAAACCTGACAACTACAGGCCATCGGTGGTGGAGGAACCTTTGGAGACAATAATCTGAGACAAAATTAATTGTCAGGTGGAAACATTTGGGTTAATAAATGTCAGCCAACACGGATTTGTTAAAAGCAAATTGTGTATGACTAACTTGATTCAGTTCTTTGAAGTAATGGAGAGGGTTGATGAAGCTAGTGTGGTTGATGTTGTGTATATGGACTTTCAAAAGTTGTTTGATTAAAGTACCGCATAATAGATTTGTTAGCAAAATTGAAGTTCATGGGTTTAAAGGGACAGTGGCAGCGTGGATCCAAAATTGGCTAAGAGACAGAAAGCAGATAGTGGTGAATGGTTGTTTTCAGACTGGAGGGAAGTACACAGTGGTGTTCCCCAGGGGTTAGTATCAGGACCACAGTTCTTCTTGATATGTATTAATGACCTGGGCATAATTTCAAAGTTTGCAGATGACACAAAACTCGGAAATATAGTAAACAATGAGGGGGATAGTAACAGACTTCACTGGTGAAAAGAGCAGACACATGGGGGAGAAATTCAGTATCGCCCCGTTTGGGGCGCAATTATCGGCCGGGCGCAAAGATTAGTGCCTGGTGCTAATTATCGCCACCGACTGCAAACTTGACTTTTATCGCCCCTGGAGGTGATTGGAGCGGTAAATCAGGCGCTACACACCTGTCTTAAGGCGCAAAGGCCGAGGAGCGAGGCGCTACCTCAGAGCGCTGGCGAAGCTCATGTGATGTCAGTCAGCAATGAAAACACAGACACAATGGCCCCGGCCAGTTCTTAAAGGGGAGGGTTGATCTTGCTTTCCATCCACATCCTGCTCGTTGCAGCCTTGAATCTCGGCCTGGAGAGACCTGTACATCACATCTGCTGGAAAGAACAATGGAGAGTACCAGGGAAAGAGCTCAGAGTGCAGCCCCCACAGTCTCTTCTAAATCGATACAAGGAAGGGCAAATCAAAATGAACCTGCAAAGTGCTGCTCAGTACCCAAAACTCCTTCACACAGCGTTGAATCTCTCCAGAAGTCTCTCTCTCTCTCTCAGAATGCGTGGTTCAAAAATGTCACCAACAAAAAAAGGCAGGAAGCGGTCGCCTTTAAATAGCGCTCCCCCAGTCCCTTCCTGACTGCAAAACGCTCCCCTCAACCTGTCGTTGCTAGCGGCAGGCGGTAAGGCAGGGGGCGCCACTCAATATCCGCTCCGGGGCGCTACCGGGGCGTTGTGCACTCGACTGACGTCACGATCTGCCGGCGCAGGAGATCGTGGCGGTAGTGTTTAGCGCTGCCGCAAAATGTCTAGTTAATTTCGCGAGCAGCGCAAACATCGCCACGCCCGGGCGCTAGTTGCTTTGCGCCCCGTTAACGCCCTCTTAAGGCGCTAACGGGAGGCACAAGCAACTGAATTTTTCCCCCATGGAATCATAGAAAGTTACAGCACGGAAGGAGGCCATTTCGGCCCATCATGTCCGCGCCGGCCAACAAAGAGCTATCCAGCCTAATCCCACTTCCCAGCTCTTGGTCCGTAGCCCTGCAGGTTACAGCATCCCAAGTGCACATCCAAGTACTTTTTAAATGTGGTTAGGGTTCCTGCCTCTACCACCCTTTCAGGCAGTGAGTTCCAGACCCCCACAACCCTCTGGGTAAAGAAATTTCCCCTCAAATCCCCTCTAAACCTTCCACCAATTATTTTAAATCTGTGCCCCCTGGTTTTTCACCCCTCTGCTAAGGGAAATAGGTCCTTTCTATCCACTTTATCTATGCCCCTCATAATTTTATACACCTCAAAAAGGTCTCCCCTCAGCCTCCTCTGTTCCAAGGAAAACAGACCCAGCCTATCCAGTCTTTCCTCATAGCTAAGATTCTCTACTCCCGGCAACAGCCTTGTAAATCTCCTCTGTACCCTCTCTAGTACAATCCCATCTTTCCTGTAATGTGGTGGCCAGAACTGCATGCAGTACTCTAGCTGAGGCCAAACTAGTGTTTTATACAGTTGAAACATATCCTCCCTGCTCTTGTATTCTATAGTGGTCATGATGCGGAGATGCCGGTGTTGGACTGGGGTGGACAAAATTGAGAGGTCGCACAACACCAGGTTATAGTCCAACAGTTTTATTTGAAATCACAAGCTTTCGGAGCTATCGATTTGCTCCTTCCTCAGGTGAAGTAAATTAGATACAGAATCTCCTTATATATGCTTTGGAGATTCTGTATCTAATTTACTTCACCTGAGGAAGGAGCAAATCGATAGCTCCGAAAGCTTGTGATTTCAAATAAAACTGTTGGACTATAACCTGGTGTTGTGCGACCTCTCAATCTTGTATTCTATGCCTCGGCTAATAAAGGCAAGCATTCCGTATGCCTTCTTAACCACCTTATCTACCTGGCCTGCTACCTTCAGGGATCTGTGGACATGCACTCCAAGGTCCCTTTGTTCCTCTACACTACTCAGTGTCCTACCATTTACAGTAATGTGTATTCCCTTTCCTTGTTAGCCCTCCCCAAATGCATTACCTCACACTTCTCCGGATTGAATTCCATTTGCCACTGTTCTGCCCACCTGACCAATTTATTGATATCTTCCTGCAGTCTACAGCTTCCTTCTTCAGTATCAACCACACAGCTGATTTTAGTATCATCTGCAAACGTCTTAATCATACCCCCTATATTCAAGTCTAGATCATTGATATATACCACAAAAAGCAAGGGACCTAGTACTGAGCCCTGCGGAACCCCACTGGAAACAGTCTACCAGTCACAAAAACACCCATCAACCATTACCCTCTGCTTCCTGTCTCCGAGCCAGTTTTGAATCCAACTTGACACTTTTCCCTGGATCCCATGGGCTTTTAACTTCATGACCAGTCTGCCATGTGGAACCTTATCAAAAGCTTTGCTAAAGTCCATATACACTACATCAAATGCACTATCCTCATCTACCCTCCTTGTTACCTCCTCAAAAAATTCAATCAAGTTTGTCAGACACGACCTTCCCTTAACAAATCCGTGGTGACCGTCTTTCTAAATGAAGATTAATCCTGTCCTTCAGAATTCTTTCCAATAATTTTCCCACCACCGAGGTTAGGCTGACTGGCCTGTAATTACTCGGTCTATCCTTTTCTCCCTTTTTAAACAAGGGTACCACATTAGCAGTCCTCCGGCACCACACCTGAAGCCAGAGAGGATTGGAAAATGATGGTCAGGGCCACTGCTATTTCCTCTTTTGCTTTGCTTAACAGCCTGGGATACATTTCATCCGGGCCTGGGGATTTATCCACTTTTAAAGCTGCTAAACCCCTTAATACTTCCTCTCTCACTATGTTTATTTCATCTAATATTTCATACTCCTCCCCCGATAGCAATGTCTGCTTCGCCCCTCTCCTTTGTGAAAACAGACCCAAAGTATTCATTAAGAACCCTACCGACATCTCCCGCGTCCACACACAGATTACCCTCATGATCTCTAATAGGCCCCACCCGTTCTTTAGTTATCCTCTTACTCTTAATATATTTATAAAACATCTTTGGGTTTTCCTTGATTTTACTTGCCAAGAATTTTTCATGCTCTCTCTTTGCTTTCCTAATATCCTTTTTAATTGCACCCCTGCACTTTCTGTACTCCTCTAAAGATTCTGGAGTATTTAGCCCTCGGTATCTGTCATACGCCTCCCTTTTTTTCTTTATCCTGCCCTGTATGTCCCTAGACATCCAGGGGGCTCTAGATTTGTTAGTCCCACCTTTTTTCTTTAAGGGCACATATTTGGTCTGAACCCTCTGGATCTCCTCCTTGAATGCCTCCCACTGCTCTGAGACTGATTTACCTTCAAGTAGCTGTTTCCAGTCCACTATGGCTAAATCCCCTCTGAGCTTAGCAAAATTTGTTTTTCCCCAATTTAGAATTTTTATTCCTGGTCTATCCTTGTCCTTTTCCATAACTACCTTAAATCTAACAGATTTATGGTCACTAGCACCAAAATGCTTCCCCACTGATACGCCTTCTACCTGCCCAGTTTCATTCCCTAAAACTAAGTCCAGAACCGCCCTCTGCCTTGTTGGGCTTGCTACATACTGGCTAAAAATGTTCTCCTGGATGCATTTTGGGAATTCTGCACCCTCTATACCCTTCACACTAATTTTATCCCAGTTAATATTGGGGTAGTTGAAATCCCCTACTATTACTGCCCTATAGTTTTTGCACTTCTCAGAAATTTGTCCACATATTTGTTCTTCTATCTCCCTCTCACTGTTTGGGGGTCTGTAGTACACTCCCAGCAGTGTGATCGTCCCTTTTTTGTTTTTCAATTCGACCCATATGGCCTCGTTTGATGATCCCTCCAACATATCATCCCTCCTCACAGCTGTAATAGTTTCTTTAATCAATACCACGACCCCCCCTCCACTCTTTTTACCTCCCTCTCTATCCCGTCTGAAAATCCTGTAACCAGGAATGTTGAGCTGCCATACCTGCCCCTCTTTCAGCCACGTCTCTGTAATAGATATATCATAGTTCCAAGTATCTACCTGTGCCCTCAGCTCATCTGCCTTGTTCGCTATACTCCTTGCATTGAAGTATATACCATTTAGTACAGGCAAACCTCCTTGTTGACTACTATCTAGCCCTTGATTCCTCTGTCCTTCCAATTTACTTTCTACGTTTTTGTTTTCCAATTCCAGTTTTTCTTCCCTCCCTATTGACTCTATACTTAGGTTCTCATCCCCCTGCCAAGCTAGTTTAAACCCTCCCCAACAGCACTAGCAAACCCTCCCACGAGGATATTGGTCCTGTTCCCGTTGAGGTGCAACCCGTCTGGCTTGTAGAGGTCCCACCTCCCCCAGAAACGGTTCCAATTCCTCAGGAATCTAAAGCCCTCCCTCCTACGCCACCTCTCCAGCCATGCATTCATCTGCTCTATCTTCCTATTTCTGTACTCACTAGCACGTGGCACTGGTAGTAATCCGGAGATTACTACCTTTGAGGTCCTAAACTCTGCCTGCAGGATCTCATCCCTCTTCCTACCTATGTCGTTGGACCACGACCTCTGGCTGTTCACCCTCCCCCCTCAGAATGCCCTGCAGCCGTTCAGTGACATCCTTGACCCTGGGACCAGGGAGGCAACATACCATCCTGGAGTCACGTCTGCGGCCGCAGGAACGCCTGTCTGCTCCCCTAACTATTGAATCCCCTATCACTATTGCTCTCCCTCTCCTCTTCCCCCTGCCTGTGCAGCTGAGCCTTCCATGGTGCTGTGGACTTGGCTCTGGCTACACTCCCCAGAGGAACCATCGCCCTCAACAGTACTCAGCACCGAATACTGGTTGGTGAGCAAGATGGGCTCAGGGGACTCCTGCACTACCTGCCTGGTCCTCCTCTTCTGTGTGACGGTCACCCATTCCCTCTCTGCCTGCACACTCTTAAGCTGCGGGGTGACCACCTCCCGAAACAAGCTATCCACGTAGCTCTCAGCCTCGCGGATGCACAGCAGTGACTGCAGCCGCCGCTCAAGCTCCGTAACCCGGTGCTCGAGCTGCTGTAGCTGGCGACATTTCCCGCACATGTGGTCGTCCAGACCACGGGAGGTGTCCAGGACTTCCCACATGGATGTGCATTCCACGGGTGTGAGCTGCCCTGCCATACCTCTAATTAACAGACTATTTACTAACCTAGCTGAAATAAACTTAAAAAATTTAAGAAAGCCAAGTAAAAACACTTACCAGATACTCGCCAATCAGCTCCCTCTTTTTGAATGTTTAGTTTTTAATCCCGGCTCTTAATTTAAACCAATGCCCAAGATAAAGAGAGAAATACTGACCAACCAATCACTTCCCTGCTTTCCTGTGACGTCACTCCTTGTTTTTGTTGTCAGGTCCGCTGCCTCCGCTCTCGGGCCTCGCTCTGCCGCGCCCTTTATATCCTCAGGCTCTGCTCTCGCTCCCTCTCAGGTCCGCTGCCTCCACTCTCGGGCCTCGCTCTGCCGCGCTCTTTATATCCTCAGGCTCTGCTCTCGCTCCCTCTCAGGTCCGCTGCCTCCGCTCTCGGGCAGATGCAATTTAACCCAGAGAAGTGCAAAGTGATGCATTTTGATAGGAAGAATGAGGAAAGGCAACATAAACTAAATGGTACAATTTTAAAGGGGGTTCAGGAACAGAGAGACCTTGGGGCGTACAAACTCAAATCTTTGAAGGTGGCAGGACAAGTTGAGAAGGCTGTTAAAAAAACATACGGAATCCTTGGCTTTATAAACAGAGACATGGGGCTGGATTTTCAATGGCCCGTGGAGTCGGGTTTGGAGGCGTGTGGGGGGTTAAAGTTGCAGATTCGGGGGTCCCGACCCCATCCCGCCTCAATGCCAGTTTCGCTGGCGGCGGGTACCCGACCTGTGCTGAGACCCGACTCCCCGAGGCGGGAAGGGATTAGTGACTAGGGTTGCAAAGGGGTGGAAAGTTTCCGGTAAATTTCCGGAAATTTTCCACGGGAAGTTTAGCTTGGGAATTTTGCCCAAAAAAGCATATGCTAGCATAATATTGGTTTTTTTTTGTCTTTATTTTTTTTTCCCACAGGTCCTCTCTTAAAATTACTAACAGAGATGGAATCTTAATTATTAAGGAATTTCTTAATCAATATATGTTTATCTTCTTACTTGGCTTGTTTTAATAATTACAAGTTTTGTGTGTGACTGTGAACAAATGTGTCCTGATTGGTTGGATGAGTGGATGAGCGATTAGCTCCCTCTATTGGTGATGTAGCGTCGTGCGTGCACAGGTCATGCTTCCATCACATGGAGCATCAGGAAAAATTTACTCACCCTGGCCTGTTGCAATCGTGCTGATCGACCGCAGTTCGACACAGAGACGAATGCTCTTTATTTCTCTGCATAGAACAATGACACGTTTACTGTCAGATGTGTGGAAGCATTTTACCCCAGGCATTAAAGATGGAAAGACAGTGTACATGTGCAAACACTGTACAAAGCCATATGTAAAGAATGCCACAAAGATGCAGCAGCATTTATCCAAATGCAGCAACTTCACTCAAAGCTCACAGCAGTCAGCCCAGAGTTCCTCTGCTTCCATTCAAGAAGATGATGGTTCACATTCAGCATCAGGCTCCTTATCATCAGCAACTCCTGGCCCACTTGGAAGGTTCTTTGATACAATGGATAACCATAGCCAGAAGAATGCAGATGAGTGCCTTGCTCGAGCTGTATATGCGACAGGCTCACCCCTCATGCTCACAGCCAATGTGTACTGGAAGAGATTTTTCAATGTTATTCGCCCTGCATACTGTCCTCCCACCAGACATGCTTTGTCTACTTATTTGCTGGAGGCTGAGTATAACAGAGTCCAAGGAAAGCTCAGAGAAACAATAGAGATGGCAGACTGTGTTGCAGTTATCTCAGATGGGTGGTCAAATGTACGAGGGGAGGGCATCATAAACTACATCGTCTCCACTCCTCTCCCAGTGTTCTTCAAGAGCACAGACACGAAGGACAACAGACACACAGGCACATACATTGCTGATGAGCTGAAAGCGGTCATCAACGATCTTGGATCACAAAAGGTCTTTGCAGTAGTTACTGACAATGCTGCGAATATGAAGGCTGCTTGGGCTCAAGTGAAGGAGGTCTACCCTCATATTACATCTATTGGGTGCGCAGCTCATGGGCTCAACCTGCTCCTCAAGGACATCATGGGTTTGAGAACCATGGAAACACTGTATAAGAGAGCCAAGCAAGTTGTTAAGTATGTCAGGGGAAAACAGGTAGTTGCAGCAACCTACAACTCCAAGCAAACAACAAAGAACAAGAACACCACACTGAAGCTGCCCAGCAACACTAGATGGGGTGGCGTTGTCATAATGTACAACAGCCTTCTGGAGGGTAAGGAGTCGCTGCAAGAAATGGCAATATCCCAGTCTGGGGATATGGAAACCACCATCAAGAAAATACTAAATAACAACAGAAAACGCTGGAAAAACTCAGCAGGCCAGACAACATCCGTGGAGAGAGAAAGAGAGTTAACGTTTCAGGTCGATTATCTTTCGTCATCGACCTGAAACGTTAACTCTCTTTCTCTCTCCACGGATGTTGTCTGGCCTGCTGAGTTTTTCCAGCGTTTTCTGTTGTTATTTCGGATTTCCAGCATCCGCAGTATTTTGCTATCGTATCAAGAAAATACTGCTGGATGATGTGTTTCGGGAGAGAGTGGTTAGCAGCCTTAAACTACTCTCACCAGTAGCATCTGCAATTGCTCAGATTGAAGGAGATGACGCTGTCTTGTCAGATGTTCTCAGGCTTTTTGCTGATTTAAAAGAACAAATCAGCAATGCCCTACCCACATCCCTACTGCTCAAAGCAGAGGAGAAGGCAATTGTTCAATTCCTACAGATGCGTCAAGAATTTTGTGTCAAGCCGATTCATGCTGCAGCATACATGCTGGACCCAAAGCATGTTGGGAGACCAATACTTTCTGGAGAACAGATCAACAGCACTTACAGTGTGATTTCTACCCTCACGCCACCTCAATCTGGACGTGGGCAAAGTTCTGGGAAGTCTGGCAAAGTTCTCTACCAAGCAAGGTCTTTGGAATGGGGACGGGATATGGGAATCATGCAAGCATATCAGTGCACATACCTAGTGGAAGGGACTTTGTGCATCTGAGGCCCTGTCACCCATTGCATCGGTGATACTCCAAATCCCACCTTCATCAGCGGCCTCTGAACGAAACTGGTCACTTTTTGGGAATACGCATACAAAGGTGCGCAACAGGTTGACTAACAAGAGAGTGGAGAAACTGGTGGCTATCCGGGCGAACCTACAACTTATTGAGCCAGATACAGAAGTGTCCACCACACAGCTAGACAGTGACACAGAGGAGGAAATGGACACGTCAGAGCCAGAGTCAGAGAATCAGGAGGAGCAATGATGAGTAGAAGACTCAGAAGACTCATGAGTAGAAGACTCAAAGGGACAAAATAAGAACAAATTACAGGCTAAATAAGCTGACGCTCTTTTTATTTTATTTTAGATGGGTCTTTTTTGTGGGGGTTCAATAAAGTTCAAAATTATAACCTAAATAAAGTTTTGAAAGCCTGTTTTTATTTGTATGGAACAGTATGTCTATTTTGATGACAAAGATAATATAAGGGTCAGAGACAAAAACCATCAGTGTGCAAAAAAACTCAAAATTCCCATAAATTCCCAAAAATTCCCATGGAAAGTTTCCACTTTTAAAAATTCCCAGAATTTTGCAACCCTATTAGTGACAATTAACTGCCTGTTAACAAGTAGTTAACAGGCAGTTTTTTGGATAATCCCTATTTTGACAGGTGAAATGTGGGCTTCCCGACAGGTGGCAACCACGCCAAGTAATCGGGGCGGACCGTGGATCTGCAGGGGTTGGAGGGGTCGATATGTCCGGTGGGCAGGTGAGTGATGGGTGCATGTGTGCAGAGGTAAGTGTGTAAGGTAAGTGCTAAGTGTGGGAAAAAGTTTTACTTACCTTAACTTCCTCCTGCAGGTGTCAGCCCTTCAGTTCTCGGGAGTCAGAAATCTCACTGGCACAGAAAGCAGAAAAGCCGTGGTCCTGTCAAAAACTGCAGCCTTCTGTTTTCTGTGCTGGAATGATTTCTAACTCAGCCTGAGAGGAAGGACTGAAGTTAGAAATCATATTGTCAGTGTTTGACAGCTTCACAGAGCTGTCAAACGCTGATATTTCATCTGTCAAAAGCTCTTGACAGATGAAATGTCAATCTGTGACGACACCTGTTGCTGGGTGGCCCTTAATTGGCCTGCTGAGCCCACTGGGCGGGCTCAACAAGGTCAATCAAGGGAAAGTACAGTGGGTTGGCCACATCTCGATGGAGGCGGGCTTACAAGCCAGAATGTATGATTCCCGACCCCAACCCGACCCCAACTTCAAAATCCAGCCCATGGAGTACAAAAGCAAGGAAATTATGCTAAACCTTTATAAATCACTGGTTAGGCCCCAGCTGGAGTATTGTGTTCAATTCTGGGCACCACACTTTAGGAAGGTTCCCTTGTACATATTTCAGGAATTCCTTCCCATCTTTGTTCTTTACACTGTTACTATCTCAGTCTATATTAGGATAATTGAAGTCCCCCATTATCACTACTGTGCAGTTCTTGCATCTTTCTGTAATTTGCCTGCAAACTTGCTCCTCTATCTCCTTCCCACTACTTGGTGGCCTATGGTATACACCCAGTAGCGTAATAGCTTCTCTATTGTCCCTTAATTCTAACCAAATAGATTCTGTCGTTGGTCCCTCAACTACATCATCCCTCTCCAGTGCTATAAAAGTTTTTTGATCAATACTGCCACCATCCCTCCTTTTATCCTTCCCTATCTTTCCTGAATACATTGTAGCCAGGAATATTAAGTTCCCAATTCTCCCCTTCTTTGAGCCAGATCTCTGTTATTGCCACTATATCATAGTCCCACGTGATGACTTGTGCCTGCAGCTCATCAGCCTTATTTACAGGAAACTCTTTATTAACCGGCACCGACGGGACCGGCGTGGTGCCGGTTGATCGAAAGTTCCGGATAACGGAGAGTTATATCTACCGAGGCTATTTTTAAGTAGTGGCACTTTTGAAAACTACCCCTACTGACTAAATCGGCGTTTGCGGACTCGGACTCGGGATCGGCAACATTGCCGGTTATTTGAGAGGAGTTTTCGGAGGATGATTTTTGCCGGTTAAGCGAGAATTCCGGATATTTGGGTGCCGGATAAACAAGAGTTTCCTGTACTACGCTACATGCATTTACGCACATGCACTCCCAACCCCTCTTAGGCTGCCTTGCATTTGCCCCCCTGTCTGATTCCTCCTATTTCTGAACTATTCTTTACTCTAGTGCTATTTGCCTCTCCCAGTCCTCCGTGCAGCTTGTTTCTCCTCTCTAACGTTTCATCCTGGTGCCCAGTCCCCTGCCAGATTAGTTCTCCTCAATTTTTGCAAAACCCACTGCTTATGATGAGCATGAGCAAATCTCAGGATTGTGCTCCCTACACCCAAGTCCAAATCATCTATATATCCCAATGCATCTTCAATTTTTAGGTACAAAAATAAATCTCTCAAATGAACTGGAGTTTCTTTATGAACCTTAACAAAAACCATACACAGTATGCAGGCATACTTCATATAAATGTAGTGAGCAGCCTCTTCCTCACATATATATTTGAGAACCTCACCTATTAAAATAGCTAAAAATGCCACAGCTTTAAATTCAGTATAATTTATCAAATTCTTACGACTCCCTTATCCTTGTTTTATCCCTTGAGAAACAAAATAACCTTATTAATTCCCAGTTTAAAACACCATAGCTGCCCAGGTAGGCTTAAAAAGTTGGGTTTGTATATCTTAGAGAAGTGTAGACAGGGACCATTTGATCAAGGTTTATAAAATAATGAAAGTGACTAGATTGAGTTTACATGGACAAATGATTTCAACTGGATGGGTTAGGTAGGACCCGTGGTAATACTTACAAGTTACGTAAGGGGAGAATAAGGCTGGACGTTATGTGGCTTTTTCCACAGAGAATAGTAGGCGTGTAGAACAAGTAGCTGGCTCGTGCGGTGAACACTGATTCACTGTATTAGGAACATAGGAACAAGAATAGGCCATTCAGCCCTCGAGCCTGTTGTGCCATTCAATTAGATCATGGCTGATCTGTACCTTAACTCCATCTGCCCGCCTTGGTTCCGTAACCCTTAATACCTTTGCCGAACAAAAACCTATCTACCTCAGTTTTGAAATTTTCAATTGACCCCCAGTCTCAACAGCTTTTTGGGGGAACAGAGTTCCAGATTTCTAATACATTTTGTGTGAAGAAGTGTTTCCTGACAGCCTAGCTCTAATTTTAAGGTTATGCCCCCTTGTTCTGGACTCCCCACCAGAGGAAATAGCTTCTCTCTATCTACCCTATCAAATCCTTTAATCATCTTAAACACCTCAATTAGATCACCCCTTAATCTTCCATACTCGAGGGAATACAAGCCTAGTCCAGGCAACCTGTCTTTATAACGGAGTCCTTTTAGCCCCGGTATCATTCTGGTGAATCTGCGCTACATCTCCTCCAAGGCCAATATATCCTTCCTGAGGTGTGGTGCCCAGAGTTGAACGCAGTGCTCCAGATGGGGTCTAATCAGAGCTTTATATTCCTTCAAGAGAAAGCTGGACCTGTTTCCAACTGAGGCGGCGATCACCTAGTACAAGAGGTAAGCTTCCTGTAATGTGAGTCAAGGTCAATGCGATCTCCTGGACTAGCTATGATCGCCTAAAGGGGTCGGAGAGGAATTTTCCAGACTTTTCCCCCTAATTGTTCTGGGTTTTTAATCTGGTTTTTCACCTCTCCCAGGAGATTACCCGGCTGGGTAGGGAATGTCTATATCATGATACATGAGGCATCACAACTGTATGGGACGGGCTAGTTGGTCTTTTCTCCCACATTTTCATATGTTGAGATCTTTGAAGTTCATTGGTAACATTTTCTAGTTTTGACAAAGGGTCCATACCTGAAATGTTAACTTGCCTGTTTACTCCATAGATCCTGCCTAACATCTGCTTTTTCTGGTTTTGTTTTACATTTCCAGCATCTGCAGTTTTTTGCTTTTTATTGATATTGTTTTATTACTCAAGTGATTTCTGTCTAGTCGGTCAAAGACTAAGAGAAGACAGTAGAAGAAAATTAATCAACTGTATCAGCAACATGTACAAAAATACCATCAACATGAAAAGCAGAATTAGAGGATATGATCACCAACTGAGCCACACACTAAACTTTGGATAAGGAATAACTTCTTCACTTGAAATCCTCATCTTAGACTGCCATCTAGTGCATGAAATAGGATGCTGTTAAAGCCTTCAGTATGGAATTAGATCAATTATTCTTTTAGTGAAGAGTTAGATAACGATTGGATTGGGAAGCAAGGTTCTTTTTCTAATTTCCCAACTCTACAAAAATACATTAATGTTCTTGTCAGCACGTTTGCTGTTTTGCATAGTAATTTGCATTTATATAACACCTTTCACACCCTCAGGATATACCAAAGCACTTCACAGCCAATTAATTACCTTTGAAGTGCAGTCGCTGTTATTTTAAGGCCGATGCAGCAGTCGATTTGTACACAGCAAAGTCACACAAACAGCAATGAGATGAATGATCAGATAATAAATGAAAGTCAGCACGGATTTGTTAAAGGCAATTTGTGTTTGACTAACATGATTGAGTTCTTTGATAAAGTAACCGTGAGGGTTCTGCGGTTGATGTGTATATGGACTTTCAAAAGGCGCTTGACGAAATACCACATAATAGACTTGTTAGCAAAATTAAAGCCCATGGAATTAAAGGAACAGTGGCAGCATGGATACAAAGCCTTTATCATCATCTACAAGGCACAAGTAAGGAGCGTGATGGAATACTCTCCACTTGCCTGGATGAGTGCAGCTCCAACAACACTCAAGAAGCTCGACACCATCCAGGACAAAGCAGCCCGCTTGATTGGTACCCCGTCCACCACCTTAAACATTCACTCCCTCCACCACCGGCGTACCGTGGCTGCAGGGTGCACCATCTACAAGATGCATTGCAGCAACTTGTCAAGGCTTCTTCGGCAGCACCACCCAAACCCGCGACCTCTTCCACCTAGAAGGACAAGGGCAGCAGGTGCATGGGAACACCACCACCTCCAAGTTCCCCTCCAAGTCACACACCATCCTGACTTAGAAGTATATCGCCGATCCTTCATCGTCGCTGGGTCAAAATCCTGGAACTCCCTCCCTAACAGCACTGTGGGAGTACCTTCACCACACGGACTGCAGCGGTTCAAGAAGGTGGCTCACCACCTTCTCAAGGGCAATTAGGGATGGGCATATAAATGCTGGCCTTGCCGGCGACGCCCACATCCCATAATTTTTTTTTTAATTGGCTAAGGAAAAGAAAGTGGAGAGTAGCGGTGAACGGTTGTTTTGCAGACTGGAGGGAGGCATACACTCATGTTCCCCAGGGTCAGTATTATCTTTTTGATATATATTAATAACCTGGACTTGAGTACACAGGGCATAATTTCAAAGTTTGCAGATGATACAAAACTCAAGAATGTAATAAACAATGAGGAGGTTAGTAACAAACTTGAGGACATAGACAGACTGGTGAAATGGGCAGATACATGGCAGATGAAATTTAACCCAGAGAAGTGAGAAGTGATACATTTAGGTAGGAAGAATGAGGAGAGGCAATATAAACTAAGGGCTGGATTTTGATACTGGGGGCGGGTTGGGGTCGTGAATCCCACTTTTTGGGTTGTAGACCCGCCTCCATTGACTTGTGGCCAACCCACTGTATTTTCCCTTGATTGACCTTGTTGAGCCCGCCCAGTGAGCTCAGCAGGCCAATTAAGGGCCACCCGGCAACAGGTGATGTCACAGATTGACATTTCATCTGTCAAGAGCTTTTGACAGATGAAATATCAGCGTTTGACAGCTCTGTGAAGCTGTCAAACACTGACAATTTGTCTTCTAACTTGAGTCCTTCCTCTCAGGCTGAGTTAGAAATCATTCCAGCACAGAAAACAGAAGGCTGCAGTTTTTGACAGCACCATGGCCTTTCTGCTTTCTGTGGCGGTGAGATTTCTGACTCCCGAGAACTGAAGGGCTGACACCTGCAGGAGGAAGTTAAGGTAAGTAAAACTTTTCCCCACACTTTACACTTACCTTACACACTTACCTCTGCACACATGCACCCATCACTCACCTGCCCACCGGACATATCGACCCCTCCAACCCCTGCAGACCCACGGTCCGCCCCGATAACTTGGCGTGGTTGGCATCTGTCGGGAAGCCCGCATTTCACCTTTCAAAATAGGGATTAGGCAAAAAACTGCCTGTTAACTACCTGTTAACAGGCAGTTGTCACTAATCCCCTTCCCGCCTCGGGGAGGCGGGTCCCAGCACAGGTCGGGTACCCGCCGCCAGCGAAACTGGCATGGAGGCGGGTTGGGGGCGGGACCCCCGAATCTGCAACTTTAACCCCCCACAAGCCTCCAAACCCGACTCCACGGGTCAATGAAAATCCAGCCCTAAATGTTACAATTTTAAAGGGGGAGCAGGAATAGAGAGCCCTGGGTGTATATGTGCACAAATCTTTGAAGGGGGCAGGACAAGTTGAGAAGCCCGTTAAAAAAACATATAGGCTCCTTGGCTTCATTAATAGAGGAACAGATTACAAAAGCATGGAAGTTATGCTAAACCTTTATAAGACACTAGTTAGGCCTCAGATGGAGTATTGTGTTCAATTCTGGGCGCCACACTTTAGGAAGGATGTCAAGGCATTGGAGAGGGTGCAGAGGTAGGTTGTGCAATGCTGTGGAGGGAATTGTAAACGCAAAATTTTAATTCAGTGTGTTTGAAGAGAGCGATGACAGGGATGATAGGGGAGGATGCAAGCCCTGGAGTTTTGGATGATTTGGAATTATGCATGGTGGAGATCGGGAGACCAACAACCAATTAGAGAAACTAAGGGCTGGATTTTTATACTGGGCGGGTTGGGGTCGTGTTACCCGCTTTTCGTGTTAGCCCACCCGAATCTAGATTGATGTGGATGAATGATGCGATTTTAACTTAATTGGCCAATTGAGTTCCAACATGTGGGAACCCATGGCCAATGAGTTATTCCAGTCTGAAAGTCGCCTCCGATGATGTCATCATTGCTGCTGCATTTAAGGTCTGCAACAAGCCTTGCTTCTTCTGCAGGCTGCCAAGCTTTTGGACCTGTATCCTAGAGGCAACTGCAGGAGGAATGGCCAGCCAACGACCCAGGTCTGCTCCCAGGTTCGATGACGTTGCCCTGCAAGCTTTGGTGGATGGAGCAAGAGCCAACAGAGAGGTGCTCTTCCCCTCTTCAGAGAGGAAGAAGCCTCCCCAGCAGTCTAAGGCTGTATGGGTCCAGGTCGCCCAGGAGGTCAACTCCTTATCCATCACCTGCAGAACCTGGCTCCAGTGCAGGAAGAGGTTTCATGACCTTCTACGCACTGCAAAAGTGAGTATGACTTTCCCTTCACCCTCAATCTAATCCCCATTGCCTCTCCTCACCAGCACTCAGCTTTAGCAACCTCTTCCTCCATATCCCACTTGACACTGACATCCATGCACCCTTACCCATTCCCTTTCCCTCTATGGTCACATTCACCTTACTATTCGACTATGCAGCCCTCACACTCCCTATCACTGTTATGCTATGAAAACAACTTACAACACACAGGGAGGGCCCTTGGTCTTGCCACCTCACTCCATCTTTGTCTCCTTCTAAGCATCTATGCTATGGATTCTCTGCACTCACTCCTTGAATCTCACTCAAACTCCACTTGTCTCCCTCATTGCAGGAAAAGAGAGCTCACAATAAAAGGGAAAGAGCCAGGACAGGAGGAGGGCAACCCTCATTAGCCCAGCTCACCCCCTGGGAGGATGCGGTCCGGGAGATCGTGGGAGTAGAGGAGGATACGCAAGTGGGGGGATGGACAGACGGGTGCATCACAGCAAGCTGGTGACAGAATAGTGTTCCATCTCTCTCATTGACATTGCATGAGTCGCTGATAATGAATCTGAAGCTCTAACAGATGGATTTATGATCATCTGCAATATGCAATGTGCATGTAACCTTGGCATCACATCTCTGACTCTTTTCTTTACTCCCCCACAGGACCATGGCAAGCACCCGTCCCCACTAGCCAGGAGGAAGAGCCTGAGCATCCAGACTCCTCTGAGGAAGCTGCAACCTCTGAGGGCGCAGCGTCAGCAGAACTTAGCGCACCCAGCACCAGCGCAGAGACTCACACCTCGGTGGGACCCTCGGGACATAGAGTAGTGTTGTCACCTGGTGTATCACAGCTCACAAGTGAGCATCAGCAGATGGTGGAGACAGGGACAGCAGTGGAGAGTCCTAGTTGGAGGGCAGAGGACTCTCCTAGCTCGGCTCAGCTGCATGTCGACCCTCTGCCTCTGGGGCCATCCATAAGATCAGTGGTGCTGGAACTCCAGGAACAGATGCAGGAGTCTCTGACAGGTTTTGTCTCCAGGGTCGCTGCGAGTGTGGAGCGAATGGAGGAGTCCATAGCGAACATGAGCAGAGCCTTTGTGGAGTCATTGGCACATGAACGCATCACCATGGAATGGATGGCAACCTCCATGGAGGTGATAAGTCGCCAGAGTGCAGAAAACATGGTGAGTGTTCTGAATAGAATGACATCTCTGGAGGAGTGATGGACATCTATTGAACAGAGAAACCAGATCTTCATGGAAGTCCTTCTGAGTAGGACTGCCAGTGCAGATACGGGTCCCCATGGCCACCCTGATGTGCAGCAATGTGCTCTCAATCCACTTGCAAGCGCTGAGGTGGACCTGGCCCATGAGAGGGATGTTGGTGGCAGACAACAAGGAGGTGGGGGCTCCTCTCCAAGCACTCACACTTCCATGCCACTGACAAGTCCTCGGTCAGAGCCCCACCAGAGTCCGCACCCAACTGAGATCGGCGTCTCAACCTCTGTCCAGCCGCAGGAGCAGCAGACTGTTGCCGAGCCCTTGCAGGTTCGCAACCCCAGAGGATGCCCGCCAAAGGTGTTGAGACAGGAGCAGCAACAAATTGAGCAGGGGGCCTCCACCTCTGCTGAAGCCACAGGGGAAGCACCATGTAGGAGCACGCGTAAGAGAAAGATACTGCACAAATAGTCACAAGGGCAGTCACTTGGGTGAAATTTGATGTTTAATGTGAAAAATCCATCGGGTGTTAAGTGTAAATAAAAACTCTGATGGCTACAGCTGCAGTTGTGGCGTCTGTCATTTTGCTAATGGGACTTCCACAATGAGGCATTAGGATAACTTGCAATTGTCAGTATGGTGGTCAAATTGTTAGGGATCCGTTGGGTCTGGGCCATTGTCGTAGCTCTGGTAAGAAGCAGCGAGGCAAAAGTGCTTGATTGTCTAGGCTAAGCAAATCTGGCCAAGATGAGTGCGTTCCTTGCATTCCGGGCAGCTATGGTCTCGCGTAATGCTGCCGCTGGTTGAGGGGCCTCTGCAAGTTGTTCATTCTCTCTCTCCTCCTCCTCCTCCACCACCTCCTCCTCCTCCTCATCTGAGGAGGCTATGTGAGGAGCCACTTGGTCCTCCGGCATCTGTAAGCCACGACGCTGTGCCATGTTGTGAAGTGCACAGCAAACCACGACGATTCTGGAGACCCTGGCTGCTGAGTATTGCAGGGCTCCACCTGATCTATCCAGGCATCTGAAGCGCATCTTCAGCATACCGATGGTTTGCTCGATTATGGCTCTGGTGGAAATGTGGCTGGAGTTGTAGCTCTCCTCAGCTGCGTTGGATGGGCTCCTCAACGGCGTCATTAGCCACGTCTTCAGGTGATAGCCCTTGTCTCCAAGTAGCCATCCGTGAAGTTGGTCTGGCAGACTGAATAGCAGAGGCACACTAGACTGGCGCAGTATGAAGGAGTCATGGCAACTGCCAGGGTACTTAGCACAAATATGCAGAACTTCCTTCTTGTGGTCACACACCAGCTGTACGTTGAGGGAGTGGAAGCCCTTGCGGTTGATAAAAATACCTGGATTGCGATGGGGTGCCTTAAGGGCCACATGTGTACAGTCAACGACGCCCTGCACCCTTGGAAAGCCTGCCAGATTAGCTAATCCAACCGCACGCACCGTGACACTTGCTCGATCCTTGGTGAAATGGATGTGATTGTGCGCGATGGCAAAGAGGGCATCGGTTACCTGCGTGATGCAGGTGTGTGCGGCCGCCTGGGAGATGCCGCTGATGTCTGCTGCTGATCCCTGGAATGAGCCTGAGGCAAAAAATTTGAGTGCGGTGGTGACTTTGACGGTCACTGGGAAGGGGCGTCCACCTGGTCCTCTGGGCTCCAGGTCTTGTTGCAGCATTGCGCAGATGTCACCCACTACCTCTCGCGAAAGTCGGAGCCGCCTTTGGCACTGCTGCTCAGACATGTTGAGGTAGCTGACCCTGTGTCTGTAGACCCTGTTTGGGGGGTATCTCCTGTGCCGATGGCCTTCCATGCGCTGGCACCTTCTGGCCTGTGCAGCTTCAGGCGGGTGAGCAGCAGCTTGGCGCTCCTGCTGTTGCTGCTGCTGTTGTCATGGTTCTGCTGGTGCCGCGGCTGGTGTTCGTCCTCATCGGATGCCCAGGAGGGAAGGAAATAAATGGCTCCCATGCCTCTGGTATATGCCTCAGTTGAGGAAGCGCTCAATGAGGGTGGCGAGAAGGGTTTCCCAGGAGGTTACACTGGAGATGGGTGTCAGGCTCCAAACTTCCAGAGCTGTGGTTATGCCTTCTAAAAGTTCCCCCAGACCTGTGACAACAAAGTCCTGACACCTGCAAATGATGGCTGATCAAATCTCCTATTTAATGGTTGAGCTGCAGCTGAGAGTCAGCAATCCACTTGTGCTCCCGCCAGGTTTCACTGGCGTGTTTCAGATCAGGCGTGCTTCACGTGGGAAAAGGGTTAAACTAGCTAGAAACTATCAAAATGGCATTACAGAGCCAATTTAGGACTTGTTAAGGGCATTAATGGCTTCTCCCGCCTCTTGGAGGCGGGACGGAGACAGGACCAGCAGACATGATTTCATCAAAATTGCGTGGAGGCGGGATGGAGCCCGCACGCCAGTTTCTGCAATTTTAACCCCCCACACGCCTCCAATCCCGCCTCAACGGCCCTATGAAAATCCAGCCCATAGTCTGGCAGCGTGGGGAGAATTTTCAGCAGTGGTGGGGTTGAAGTAAGAGCAGAGATGAGTGGTGTGCTGCAGGTGGAAATAGTTGGTCTTGGTGATGGCATTTCTTTATAAAAGCCTAATTTCATTGAAATTATTTCTTTAAATTGTGTTCTAAATAATTCAAGTCACAATGCATTTCTGAAAATGTCTCCAAGTTTTAATTTGTGTCAAGATATAAATCTCATGCTCAATTTCCCATTTTCAACATACTAGCGCAAAATTGGGTTCAAAGACAACTGTATCCAATATCATCAGAAGTATTGTTGCCCCTACATTTGCATCCTGTGAATGAGCTGGATACAGTAAACAACAGGAAGGTATATATAAATATGTCCATCCAAGAGATTGAGAAACTATCCAACACTGGCTCAACATAAAACAGCTTCCTCAACAGATTTTTGGCAGCTGTTTGTTCCAAAAAGTTGCCAGGAAATTATCTCCTAGAAGCCCTACCTATCATAGATTATCAGATTTTCTCCACATGGATAGTCAACTGGTGCAGTTGGACTTCGTCCCTGACAAGCCATCTGCTGTCAGATTTTAAGCTGCCAGCAGGACCAAGGCAGGGACACTAGCACACATACATAGCAACCAGGAATAAGGGTCAGGAAGATGTTTCCTGCTCGCTCACGTACTTGTTCTCTTTTCTGGCTGACAGTACTTTTTCTTTGATAAGATGGATGCTAGGGCCTCTTTAAGTGTCAAGTGTTTATGCTCCACACGAGCCTCCTCCCACCCTTCATAATCTAACCCCATCACCATATCCTTCTATTCCTTTCTCCCTCATGTGTTTATCTAGTTTTCCCTTAAATGCATCTATGCTATTCACCTCATCCACTCACTCTCTCTGGCTAAAGAAGTGTCTCCTGAATTCCCTATTGGATTTGATTGAGGTTTTTGAATTTTGAAAAGGAACTGATGGGGTAATTAGAGAGAGATGTTTCCGCTGGTGTGGGAGTCTAGGACAAGGCAACATAACCTTAAAATCAGAGCCAGACCATTCAGGAGAGGGGTTAGGAAACACTTCTTCGTGCAAAGGGTGGTAGAAATGTGGAACTCTCTCCCACAAAAGCAATAGATGCTAGCTCAATTAATACATTTAAATCTGAGATTCATAGATTTTTGCTAGCTAAGGGTATTAAGGGATACGGAACCAAGGTGGGTGGATGGAGTTAGGATACAGATCAGCCATATCTAACTGAATGGCGGAACAGGCTCGATGGACTGAATGGCCTTCTCCTGTTCCTATGCGGCACTAATTTGGTAGAAGTGATAGTATCCTAGTGGCTTATTGGCTTAATTTTTTAATATGGAAATTGAACAAATGAGGAAGAATATTTGAACACGTTATATAAATGAACAATAGCAAAAACTCATAAGTTGCAGATATCAAAAATAGTGTCATAAAAAGATTAACATTTGTTGTAACAAAAATAAATGATTAGTTTACATACCAGCACATCAATTTCAAACTAATGCTGAAAAATACAATATTCGAGCATATTCATTTATAAACAGTGACTACAGTAGTACTGTCTTTGCATTGTGCAATTTCTGCTTATAATCACAGGAAATCAGTCTTGATCAAACAATTTCCATGATGTTCAGTGAACAAATCAAATTTAAAAAACAGTTTGATCATATTTTCCATAATTAAATATAAAAAAAATACATCAGATTCGGAGTGTATAGCCACTGAAATACTCCGTCAAATCCTATGGAGATTAAGTTACTCATCTTAATGTTGGTTCAGCATGAAATTCTATTAATGTGCGTCTCCAAACATAGTTGCATAGGACATTTTGAGAAACTGTACGTAATTCTGGACGCTCCGATTCTGACTCTCAGATTGTTCGAGACTCAGCTTCAACTCCTGTAGATGTGTTTTATGACTCACCTCAGCCTGAAAAAGCAAGATTCATTCAGTGAGCTTCAAAAGGAATATCTTCATTAATGTTAAGAATTTGAGTGGCTTAATGTAACTTTCTCTACTTCCTAACAGTTCAAGAGTTAGTATTTCACCAACTCTTGCTATTTATTAGAATCACAGAATCTTACAGGATAAAAGGAGGCCAGTTGGCCTGTCGTGTCTGTGCTGGCTCTTTGAAAGAGCTGTCCAATTTAGTCCCACACCCCAGCTTTTTCCCCATAGCCCTGCAAATTAGTCCTCTTCAAGTGCAAGTGTCTTTTGAAAGCTACTATGGAATCTGGTTCCACCGCACGTTCGGATCGCGCGTTCCAGATCTTAACAACCCTCTGTGTGAAGAAATTTCTCCTCATTTCCCCTCTAGTTTTTTTGCCAATTGTTTTAAATCTTTCTCAATATTTGTTCCACCTGGTTTTTTTCTCTTAGTACAGCATTGACTAATTTGTTTTTTTTCTTGTTTAGTTTAGATTCCTTTTCTCCCTAACTCTTACTTTCTTCAACCTATATTCATCCCAAGCTCAATTCTACAAATGTTGCAGAAATCCTTCACTTAGGCCTATTGCAAATGCAGAATTTGAAAGCAGAAATTTCACAAAATTAGAGAACATTTGTAATATTTTGTTGGTAGAAAAATTTAAATTTAAATGCAGAGAAGATTGATCAAATGGTTTCAAAGCAATTAGTGGCAGCCATTTTGAATTTCATCTTGTCACATCTTTGGAAAGGAAATAAAGAATGATAGAAAATGTGGTGACAATTCATAGTACTGCAAAAAAATTTATTGCACTTCTCAGAAAATTATTATGCAAGTAACTTAAAGGAAATCTAAATGATCTTCTCAAACTGGCTTGCAGAATGCTGTAAAGCTGAATCCACATGTAATATTTGTTCAGTATCTGATCTCTGCAACCTTAGAACAAACTCTGTAACCTCTATCACCCAGCTTCTTTCTCTGTAAATAATAGATTTAACAGCGAGACTTGAGCAGGTTTTTCCAGTGCGTGACTGAACCTGGTATTGCACTATGTTTTCACTTGCTTAACAGTGGGTGTCACTGAATTCAATAGAGGTTGTCCACCCTTGCAACGCAAGAGATTAGTGCATAGGTTCTTAAACCCATATGGTGTATTTGTCTCGAAGGAAATTTGGAATTGAAATTCAGCCTAAATGAAGCACACAACAATCAAGCCCTGCCTCAGTGTTGGGGAATATCAGTGTTCAAAGTAGGAACCGCTTGGGCACTGAAGGTATTAAAGGATATCTACCCAGGAACAGAATCCTGTTGTAATATAATGAAGTAGAAAAATTCACACAATCCCAATACCTTTGACATTCACCCTGCCCCCCATCCCCCCATCCCCCCAGAAGGCACAGACTCTTCCCTTTTCATGCCCCATTGGAGGACCCCAACTGGTAGCCATCTTGTGATCTGACATCACTGCTTCTATCTCGGCCAAGAAGAGGTGCCTCAAGCCAGTGTCCTTATACTCAGAGCAAGTCTTGTAGACTCCACTGAAACTATGTGGAAGATCTGGCGATGCACTATATTGTCATAGATGGAACACTGGAAAAACAAAATGCTTTTTATACTTCATTACAACATCTCTTTTGTTCTGTATCTGGGTCTCAAAACCATCATAACCCAAAGTTTCCAGCTCTCCAGCCTCTATTCACATGAACAATCGCTGATGTTGTCATGGTGAGTAGGACGAGACTCATCCAACATGGATCATAGGCATCGATGACTCTGTTCTTCTTCACCATATACACCAGTTGTACTGCCAAGATCAAAGTCTTAAAGTCTTAGCAGAGAGGTCAATAACCAGGGGGCATAGATTTAAAGTAAAGTAATTGGTAGAAGGATTAGAGGGGAGTTGAGGAGAAATAGAAACATAGAAGATAGGAGCAGGAGTAGGCCATTCGGCCCTCGAGCCTGCTCCGCCATTTAATGAGATCATGGCTGATCATCCAAATTCAGTACCCTGTCCCTGCTTTCTCCCCATATCCCTTGATCCCTTTAGCCTTAAGAAATATATCTAACTCCTTCTTGAATATATTTAATGAATTGGCCTCAACTGCCTTGTGTGGTAGAGAATTCCACAGGTTCACCACTCTCTGGGTGAAGAAATTCCTCCTCATCGCAGTCCTAAATGGCTTATCCTTAGACTGTGACCCCTGGTTCTGGACTCCCCCGCCATCGGGAACATCCTTCCTGCATCTAGTCTGTCTAGTCCTGTTAGAATTTTATAAGTTTCAATGAGATCCCCTCTCATTCTTCTAAACTCTAGCGAATACAAGCCCAATCGTCCCAATCTCTCTTCATACGTCATTCCTGCCATCCCAGGTATCAGTCTGGCGAATCTTCGCTGCACTCTCTCCATGGCAAGAACATCCTTCCTCTGATAAGACGACCAAAACTGCACCCACAGGGTGGTGGGGGTCTGGAACTCACTGCCTGAAAGGGTGGTAGAGGCAGAAACACTCAATGCAAAATCTGAAGCCAGAACACACCGTATATATTTGTGTAATATTGCTTGAGCTCCTGGGGTCAAAACATGTGCAGTAATGCCATATTGCAAGAAGGTTGCTCAGGTAGCAATTATACTGTAATCTGCTCTTTTAACAGTGGGATGGCTATCAGTTGGGGTCCTCTAACAGGGAACGGAAAGGGAAGTATCTGTGGCCTCTGGCAAAAAATTCTCAAAGGCACTAGCATTTTTTGGATTCTTCTACCTGGTTATACTCCTTTACTTGTGGAATGTGAAGCCTCATGAATAAAGAAACATAAGAAGAAAAATGTGTTTTTCCTCAAATGAGTAAGAGAACCAGATGTTTTGAACATTTACGTTAGTGCTCTTTATACAGTGCCTTGTCACATCTTTGGGCCGTTTCAAGTGCTTTACAACCAATGGATTACTTTTGAAGTACAGTGTTAAGCAGGCAAATGACTAAATAACTAGTCTACCCAAGTACAGCATACACAAGTCAGATACATGATAAATGTGCATCTAAGGACAGATGTAAGGGTTCGCTATCCAGTCTGCCAAAGTAGTGCACATGTTCTCAACATTTGCTTTTAAACATGTGCCAATAATTTAATGTCCTAAATGTTTTAAAAATTACATCACTACCAGGAGTGATTGAGCAAATGAAGTCCAGGTTGTAGCCCCTGTTAAATGAAAGTCACAAATGAGCATTAACTGTACAACAAAGTATATTGATGCAAGATACATTTAAAAAAAATCTTCAGCAATTCTTTTTGAAATATTAAATGCATTTTTTTTTTGCAATTGAAGCAGTACAGCGCATGTCATGTCATGTGATAGTGGGTCACCAATTCAATCCCTGACTTTAGACATGTTTCCCAATTTTAGCAGTGCTGGTGTGGAGATGTATCAGACAGAGGTCAGGCACCTCTAACCTGGTAGAAGTGAAAGTATTAAATTAGAGGGAGAGTCATCCTCAGGCTCCTGCGATGCAGCTCCTGGAGAATGGCTCAGAGCAGCTCTGGCCGAGGTTTACTCTCCTAAATTGATGCATGGAACTGGGGAGAAAGTAAAGGGACACAGCCATCCCCAAAAGTTTAAAAACTCACCTCTCTTAATCACGACCTATACTTTTGATGCATTTCCAGGACTCAATTATTAAAAAAAACTGTTGATCTTCTGCCAAGCCTTTGCTCTCAATATACCACTTCACTAAAGTCACGCAATAATATTTTTGCGTTTATAGCGACGTCAAAACGTTGCAAAGTGCAGCGACTGTTGTTATGTGGGAAAATGCAGTAGCTATTCCGCACCTGCCCCTACCCACAAACAGCAATGAGATGAACAGTTCATTTTTTTTTTTTTAAAAGGCGGTGTTTACCGAGATAGAAATGTTGGCCAGACACTGGGAAAACTCAAGCTCTTCTTTGAATAGTGCAATGCGATCTTTAATATTCACCTGACCAGGCAGATGGAATCTCACCTCTGACAATGTAGGACCCCCTTCAGCACTGAACTGGAACATCGAGCTGGATTTTCATTGACCCGTGGAGGTGGGTTTGGAGGCGTGTGGGGGGTTAAAATTGCGAAAACTGGCGGCCGGGCACAAGCCCGCCTCCATCCCACCTCCACGCAATTTTCATTAAATCGTGTCTGCTGGTCCCGACTCGGAGAGGCGGGATAGGCTGTTAAGGCCCTTAACAAGCACAAAATTGCCTCTATAAGGCCATTTTGAAAGGCCTTTGTGATTTTAACCCTTTTTCTACGTGAAACACGCCTATTCTGAACCACGAATGTGAAACCTGGCGGGAACACATTTCGATAGCTGGCTATCAGCTGCAGGTGCACTATTACGTGGTGGTGGTGGTGGCGGTAAAAAATATCTGGGAGCAGACTTAGGGCTGCTGCTGCTGCTCATTTCGCCTCCAGGTCCTCTCACAGCAAAGGCCAGGCAATCTTTGCAGACCTTCAAGGCAGCAGCAATGATGACATCATCAGAGGCAACTTTTAGACTGAAAACACTAATTGGGTCATGGGTTCCCACATGCTGGAACTCAATTGCCCAATTAGGTGAAAATCGCATCAATCTCCCATATCCACTTGCAGTCGGGTGGATAACACGACCCCCAGCCCGCCCCAGTATCAAAATCCAGCCCATCGAGTCTGGATTATCTACTCAGGCGCTGGTGTCGGGTTTGAACCCACAGCCTTCTGAGCTAGAGGCAAGAATGCTAGCACCTAAGCCAAGCTGATGCATACTGGGAATTCAGGAGGCTAGATAACAGTATGTTCAGTTTCTATACTCCAGCTGCTAACGTGGCAAAGATGGTGGCTCCAATCTGGAGGCCAGCCACCACATGGCGAGTTTGTAGCTATTTAAATTACATATGAGAGAGTGTATATAACGGATGAACACACGCAGTGAAGAATATTAAAATGCCTTGCCCCAGGGTATTTTGTTATTTGCAAGTGGTATTTAAGTTTAAAAAAAAGTTAATCTTGTTTTGTCAGACCTAAAAAAAAAACAAGCAGCGTTGGTCTCAAACTTAGGCACATCAAAACTGTGTTTATAAGTTTGATAAAATGTCTGAATCATACACAAGTGATTTTGTTCATGGCCAGCTGTTGGCAAGAGGTGAAGTTGCATCGCATATCCTTTCAAAATTATTAGCATAATTCATAGAATTTCAGCACAAAAGGCGGCCATTTGGTCCATTGTGCCTGTACTGGTGCTAGCTCCAAATTGGCACCATCAACTATAGTCCCATTTCTCTGCTGTTTCCCCATCCCCTTTGCTTCAACTGTTTATCTGATTGCCTCTTAAATATTATGATTGACTCCAGCAACCACTTGTGTTAATGCATTCCACATTTCAATAACCTTCGTGGGAACAGATTTCTTCTTTTGTGCTTCTAGTACTTAAATTTATGTCAGCCATGGCTCAGTGACAGCACGCATGTGTCTGAGCCAGAAGGTCGTGGGTTCAAGGCCCACTCCAGAGACTTGAGCACATAATCTAATCTGAGGAAGCTGCTGTCTTTCAGGGGAGATGTTAGACCGAGGCAGTCTGCCTTCTCACGTGGGCAACACGGTGGCATAGTGGTTAGCACTGGTGCCTCACAGCGCCAGAGACCCGGGTTCGAATCTGACCTCGGGTGACTGTCTGTGTGGAGTTTGCACATTCTCCCCGTGTCTGCGTGGGTTTCCTCCGGGTGCTCCGGTTTCCTCCCACAGTCCAAAAATGTGTGGGTTAGGTTGATTTGGCTATGATAAATTGACCCTTAGTGTTAGGGGGAATTAAATATGTGGGGTTATGGGGATAGGATGGGATATGTTACGGGGAATTAAATACGTGGGGTTACGGGGGTAGGGTGGGATATGTGTACTGTGGGGATTAAAGCAGCGACAGGGTACTGGATTTGGATGATCAGCCATGATCGTATTGAATGGCGGAGCAGGCTCGAAGGGCCGAATGGCCTACTCCTGCTCCTAGATTCTATGTTTCTATGACACTATTCAATGAGAAGCAAGGGAATTCTCCCAGTGTCCTGGCCAAAATTTATCCCTCAACCAACACCATCAGAAACAGATTATTTGGCCAGTTACCTCATTGCTGTTTATGGAACCTTGCTGCCACATTTCCTATATTATAACAGTGACTACAATTCAAAAGTGATTTATTGGCTTTGAAGCACTTTGGAATGTCCCGAGGTCATAAAAGGCACTATTTATATTTCTTCTTGAAAGAAAGAGTATTTATATATCGTGTGGAGCATAAACACCAGCAGAGATCAGTTGGGCCAAATGGCCCGTTACTGTGCTGTAAATTCTATGCAACTTCTATCTTATTTTATTATTTCCCCTTATTACCGACTCTCCAATTCTAGTAATTCTGATCCCTTCTACTGGATCGTTCTTAACCTCTACTCCAGTAATTACTATCGTAGTTTTTCCAAGTCTCTAATGAGAACTATTATGTCAAACCCATTATTATCCAATATATTTTTGCATTAAAATGATTTTTTATTTTAAATGTATATATTTATTGTATGTGTATATTACATTTGTAAATTGGAATATCATCAGGAGCACATTATATAGTGGACAAACCAGCCCAGTTTTGCCCTCACCTGTGGCCCTCAACATGTGTCCAATGTGCTGTTCCACTGGTCTCTGCATCTGTGCACATCTCACACAGCTGTGGGGTCGCTGGTGCTTCAGGATTCCCTCTCCTTTCACCTCGGTGATGGAGAATGCTATTAACACATTGGGAGAGGTTCTCCGAATGGCTCAGCATGTTTAGGCAGCGAACAGTTGAGTGAAGAAGAGAAAAAAAAAAAGTGGTGGGGGAGAAAAGTGAGTTTGGTCCAACCCTGTTTTCCTATCACAAGTGATAGGCCTTCACAAAGTTTTAGTGGTACTCTCTCACTTGTGGTACAGATGTTGGGATGGCCACCTTTTCTTTTTTGGTTTTATATGATTTTATCTTAGGTCACTTTTTCTTTCAACTCATTTTTAATTTGTCTTGCAGGTGAGTCACCAGTAGGATCCATTCCCCCTCTCCCACAGACACACACACACACAAAACTCACATTATTCTTGTTTCGTTGAAGCTGTTTCAATTCATTTGTCTTTCGATTTAACTCAGATTCGAGACTAAGTATTTTGCTCTGAAGTGCATGTTCTCTAGCTACAGCCTGATCCTTCACCTCGCTGACCTGTGAATGAAATGGGAACATGCATAAAGAATGACTATACACAATGGGATAAACACGCCTACAAAGTATACAAGTCTTTGGAATAATAGTCAAGTGAATGGAGATATGACTAGGGGTACAGTGGAATTGCTATTATCCAAACTTTAATTATTTGCCTTGCTAATTATCCACCAGAATTTTTGCAGACATCTTGGGGGGAATTTTAACCTAAAAAACCGGGTGGGTTGGGGTCATGTGGGAAGTTAAAGAGTTAAAAATCTGCATCCCGACCAGAACCCGCCCACTTCCGGTTTTAACGGAGGCGGGTTGGGGGGCGGGCAGCCAACCCACTCCCAGGAGGCAGGTCGTCTATTTAAATATTATAATTAGACTGGAAGCCTCTGCTTTAACCTCCATTTTGAATTTAAACTTTAGCTGGTCAGATTTTGCAGGCCTTGTGAAACTCGCCAGCTAATGTAAGGTGAAGACTGCTGGATCCAGAGGGGCACCAATATCCTGGGAGGGAAATTTGCTACGGCTCTTCGGGGGGGTTTAAACTAATTTGTCAGGGGGATGGGAAAAAGGGCTGTAGTCCACGAGCCAGTGGTGAGTGTAGGGAGGTACTGAGGAGGGTATCAAGGTCGCAGGAATGTACCGGCAGACAGGAAGATGGCTTGAAGTGTGTCTACTTCAATGCAAGGAGCATCCGGAATAAGGTAGGAGAACTTGAAGCGTGGATTGGTACTTGGGACTACGATGTGGTGGCCATTACGGAGACATGGTTAGAACAGGGACAGGAATGGTTGTTGGAAGTTCCGGGGTATAGATGTTTCAGTAAGAGTAGGGAAGTTGGTAAGAAAGGTGGAGGAGTAGCATTGTTAATCAAGGATAGTTTAACAGCGGCAGAAAGGCAGTTCGAGGGGGATCTGCCGTCTGAGGTAATATGGGCTGAAGTTAGAAATAGGAAAGGAGCGGTCACGTTGTTAGGAGTTTTCTACAGGCCCCCAAATAGTAATAAAGATGTGGAGGAAGAAATTGCAAAGCAGATTATGAATAGGTGTGGAGGTCACAGAGTAGTTGTCATGGGTGACTTCAACTTTCCAAATATTGATTGGAACCTTTATAGGTCAAACAGTTCGGATGGGATAGTTTTTGCACAGTGTGTGCAGGAGGGTTTCCTGACACAATATGTGGATAGGCCGACAAGAGGTGGGGCCACGTTGGATTTGGTACTGGGTAATGAACCGGGCCAAGTGATTGATTTGTATGTGGGAGAGCACTTTGGAGATAGTGACCACAATTCGGTAACTTTCACTATTGCAATGGAGAGGGATAGGGCCATACGGCAGGGCAGGGTTTATAATTGGGGGAGGGGTAATTATGATGCGATTAGGCAAGAATTAGGGAGTATAAGATGGGAACAGAAACTATCAGGGAAAGGCACAAACGAAAAGTGGAGCTTTTTCATGGAGCAATTACTGCGTGTCCTTGATAGGTATGTCCCTGTCAGGCAGGGAGGAAATGGCCGAGTGAGAGAACCATGGTTCACAAAAGAGGTTGAATGTCTAGTCAAGAGGAAAAAGGAAGTGTATGTAAGGATGAGAAAACAAGGTTCAGTTGGGTCGATTGAGGGGTACAAGGTAGCAAGGAATGAGCTAAAAAAAGAGCTTAGGAGAGCTAGGAGGGGGCATGAGAAGTCCTTGGCGGGTCGGATCAAGAAAAACCCCAAGGCTTTTTACTCTTATGTGAGAAATAAAAGAATGACCAGGGTGAGGGTAGGGCCGGTCAAGGACAGTAGTGGGAACTTGTGCATGGAGTCAGAAGAGATAGGAGAGGTGATGAATGAATACTTTTCATCAGTGTTCACCGAGGAGAGGGGCCATGTTCTTGAGGATGAGAGTGTGATAAAGGTGGATAGGCTGGAGGTGGTAGATGTTCTGAGGAAAGATGTTTTAGCAATTTTGAAGAACCTGAGGGTCGATAAGTCCCCTGGGCCAGATGGGATATATCCTAGGATTCTTTGGGAGGCAAGGGAGGAGATTGCAGAGCCTCTGGCTTTGATCTTTGGGTCCTCACTGTCCACGGGAATGGTGCCAGAGGACTGGAGAGTGGCGAATGTTGTTCCTCTCTTCAAGAAAGGAAATAGGAATGACCCTGGTAATTATAGGCCGGTTAGTCTTACTTCGGTGGTTGGTAAGATAATGGAAAAGGTCCTGAGGGATAGGATTTATGACCATTTGGAAAGGGGCAACTTAATCAGGGAAAGTCAACACGGATTCGTGAAGGGTAAGTCTTGTCTAACAAATTTGATTGAATTCTTTGAGGAGGTAACTAAGTGTGTAGATGAAGGTAGAGCAGTTGATGTCGTATACATGGATTTTAGTAAGGCGTTTGATAAGGTTCCCCATGGTCGTCTCATGAAGAAAGTAAGGAGTTGTGGGATAGAGGGAAATTTGGCCGATTGGATAAGTAACTGGCTATCTCATAGAAGGCAGAGGGTGGTGGTGGATGGAACATTTTCGGACTGGAGACCAGTTACCAGCGGTGTGCCACAGGGGTCGGTGCTGGGTCCTCTGCTGTTTGTGATTTTTATCAATGACTTGGAGGAGGGGACTGAAGGGTGGATCAGTAAATTTGCTGATGACACCAAGATTGGTGGAGTAGTGGATGAGGTGGAGGGCAGTTGTAGGCTGCAAAGAGACATTGATAGGATGCAGAGCTGGGCCGAAAAATGGCAGATGGAATTTAACCCTGATAAGTGCGAGGTGATTCATTTTGGTAGGGCAAATTTGAATAAGGATTACAGGGTCAACGGCAGGGTTCTGAGGAACGTGGAGGAGCAGAGGGATCTGGGGGTTCATATCCACAGATCTCTGAAGGTTGCCACTCAAGTGGATAGAGCAGTAAAGAAGGCCTATGGTGTGTTGGCGTTTATTAACAGAGGGTTTGAGTTTAAGAACCGTGAGGTTATGCTGCAACTGTACAGGACCTTGGTGAGACCACATTTGGAATATTGTGTGCAGTTCTGGTCACCTCACTATAGGAAGGACGTGGAAGCATTGGAAAGAGTGCAAAGGAGATTTACCAGGATGCTGCCTGGTTTGGGGGGGAGGTCTTATGAGGAAAGATTGAGGGAGTTGGGGCTTTTCTCTTTAGAGCGGAGGAGGATGAGAGGCGACTTAATAGAGGTTTATAAGATGATGAGGGGGATAGATAGAGTGGATGTTCAGAGACTATTTCCTCGGGTAGAGGCAGCTGTTACAAGGGGGCATAACTATAAGGTGCATGGGGGGAGATATAGAAGGGATGTCCGAGGTAGATTCTTTACTCAGAGAGTGGTTGGGGTGTGGAATGGACTGCCTGCTGTGATAGTGGAGTCGGACACTTTAGGAACTTTCAAGCGGTTATTGGATAAGCACATGGAGCACACCAGAGTGATAGGGAGTGTGATAGCTTGATCTTGGTCTCGGACAATGCTCGGCCTTTACACTTACCTCCTGGATCCAGCAGCTGTACCTAACTCATCCCCCCCCGATCCGTGACACCCCTACGAGGCCTCCGATCCCCTCCCCAGGCCTCTGAACACCCCCACCCCCCCTTCCATGCTCCTCCGACCCCCTCCCTGCTCTTCTGGTCGCCGATCGTTCCCTAACCACCCCCCACCCCGTCCTGGTCCCAGTCCCAGATCTTTCTTCGACCATCCCCCCACACCCTCTTTTCCCCCCCCCCGCCCAAAGCTGCTCATGGCCCCCAGTCATTCGTCCCTGCACCCCCTGAAAACCCCGTGCTGGTCCCAGCCCCCGCTCTTCACCCCGAGCCCACGCACCGTCACGCTCCTCCGGCCACCCCCCCGCCCAGAGCGCTGCGTTTCCCATGCAAACCACGTTAAATTCGGCAAGGCCTGCGGGAAACCCATTCTCCTGGGTTTCCCCACTGCTTGGGAGCACCCCCCCCCCCCCCACCCCAAACTCTGGCTCCCAACCCGCCTTCCCCATTAAAATTCAGCCCGTTCTGTGCGACTTTGCCTCATTGTACAGCTCACAAATGTCACTCTCCTCCTGCCCGTCATAAATCAACCTCACCTGAGGATAATTAGGTTACATTTGTTATTTATACTGTGCTGGTCTTCATAATTTTTTTTTTAATTTTTAAAATTCATTCCTGGGATATGGGCATCGCTGGCAAGGCCAGCATTTATTGCCCATCCCTAGTTGCCCTTGAGAAGGTGGTGGGGAGTCGCCTTCTTGAACCGCTGCAGTCCGTGTGGTAAAGGTACTCCCAACAGTGCTGTTAGGGAGGGAGTTCCAGGATTTTGACCCAGCGACGATGAAAGAACAGCGATATATTTCCCAGTCAGAATGGTGTCTGACTTGGAGGGGAACTTGCAGGTGATGGTGTTCCTATGCGCCTGCTACCCTTGTCCTTCTAGGTGGTAGAGGTGCTTGGCGAGTTACTGCAGTGCATTTTTTAAAAATTCGTTCCTGGGATGAGGGTGTCGCTGGCAAGGCCAGCATTTATTGCCCATCCCTAAATACCCTTGAGAAGGTGCTGGTGAGCTGCCTTCTTGAATTACTGCAGTCTGTGTGGTGAAGGTACTCCCATAGTGCTGTTAGGGAGCGAGTTCCAGGAATTTGACCCAACGACAATGAAGGAACGGTGACATATTTCCAAGTCAGAATGGTGTGTGACTTGGAGGGGAACTTGGAGGTGATGCGCCTGTGCCTGCTGCCCTTGTCTTTCTCGGTGGTAGAGGTCGAGGGTTCGGGAGGTGCCATCGAAGAAGTCTTGGCGAGTTGCTGCAGTGCATCTTGTAGATGGTACTCACTACAGCCACGGTGCGCCGGTGGTGGACGGAGTGCCAATCAAGCGGGCTGCTTTGTCCTGGACAGTGTCGAGCTTCTTCAGTGTTGTTGGAGCTTCACTCATCCAGGCTAGTGGAGAGTACTACATCACACTCCTGACTTGTGTCTTGTAGATGGTGGAAAGGCTTTGGGAGTGAGGAAGTGAGTCACTCGCCACAGAATACCCAGCTTCTGACTTGCTCTTGTGGCTGATCCAGTTAAGTTTCTGGTCAATGGTGACCCCTAGGATGTTGATGGTGGGGGATTTGGCGATGGTAATGCCGTTGAATGTCAAGGGGCGGTGGTTAGATGCTCTCTTGTTGGAGATAGTTATTGCCTGGCACTTAAGTGGCAAGTAACATTCGCGCCACATATCAGCCCAAACCTGAATGTCACCCAGGTCTTGCTGCATGTTGGCATAGACTGCTTCATTATCTGAGGAGTTGCGAATGGAACTGAACATTGTGCAATCATCAGCGAACATCCCCACTTCTGACCTTATGATGGAGGGAAGTTCATTGATGAAGCAGCTGAAGATGGTTGGGCCTAGGATAATGCCCTGAGGAACACCTACAGCGATGTCCTAGCGCCAAGATGATTGACCTCAAACAACCACAAATGCTGCCTTGATGTCAAGGGCAGTCACTCTCACCGCACCTCTGGAATTCAGCTCTTTTGTCCATGTTTGGACAAAGGCTGTAATGAGGTCTGGAGCTGAGTGGTCCTGGCGGAACCCAATCTGAGCATCGGTGAGCAGGTTATTGGTGAGTAAGTGCTGCTTGATAGCACTGTCGACAACGCCTTCCATCACTTTGCTGATGATTGAGAGTAGACAGATGGGGTGGTAATTGGCCGGATTGGATTTGTCCTGCTTTTTGTGGACAGGACATACCTGGGCAGTTTTCCACATTGTCAAATAGATGCCAGTGTTGTAGCTGTACTGGAGCAGCTTGGCTAGAGGCACGGCTAGTTCTGGAGCACAAGTCTTCAGCACGACAGCCAGGATGTTGTCAGGGCCCATAGCCTTTGCTGTATCCAGTGCGCTCAGCCGTTTCATGATGTCACGTGGAGTGAATCGAATTGGCTGAAGACTGGCTTCTGTGATGGTGGGGACCTCAGGAGGAGGTCGATATGGATCATCCACTCGGCACTTCTGGCTGCAGATGGTTGCAAACGCTTCATACTTGTCTTTTGCACTCAAGTGATGGGTGCCACCATCATTGAGGATGGGGATATCCATGGAGCCTCCTCCTCCAGTTAGTTGTTTAATTGTCCACCACCTTTCACGACTGGATGTGGCAGGACTACAGAGCTTTGATCTGATCCATTGATTGTGGGATTGCTTAGCTCTGTCAATAGCATGCGGTTTCCACTGTTTAGCATGCATGTAGTCCTGTGTTGCAGCTTCTCCAGGCTGGCACTTCATTTTTAGGTACGCCTGGTGCTGCTCCTGGCATGCTCTTCTGCACTCCTCATTGAACCAGGGTTGGTCCCCTGGCTTGATGGTAATGGTAGAGTGAGGGATATGCCGGGCCATGAGGTTAGAGATTGTGATGGAATACAATCCTGCTGCTGCTGATGGCTCACAGCACCTCATGGATGCTCAGTTTTGAGCTGCTAGATCAGTTCTGAATCTATTCCATTTAGCATGGTGGTATTTCTTAATATACATGAAAAACCAAAAATTGGGGGATTTCAATTAATCACCATTTGCCATTTGGAAGCATAATGCTACCCTGCATTATGGTGGATAATTGAGATTTCACTTTAAACCAAAACCCCCTCAATCTGACGTTAAATAGTTTGTACTTTTCTCACATCAGTCTCAGAATGGTGCTGGTCCTGAAGTGTTGTCAATGCTGCACTTTGATAGTGTTACTTCTTTTGTTGTATTCATTGTATCTTTTGTAAAATCTTATCTACAATTGTCACCAGGTAAACTGGATAAATGAAAGATGTCCTTTATGCACCAGGGGTTCTCTTGCAAACTCAAGTCCACATGGACTTTAAGAATTTTCTTAAATCAATTGAAGGTACAACACAGAAGGTTATTCGGCCCATTGGGTTTGTGGCAACTCTGCGAGAGCAATCCAAATCTAATCCCATTTCCCCAAACTCGATTCACAGTCCTGCATCTTCCCACGCTTCAAATATTTATCCAATTTCCCCTTAAAAGATGCAATGCTTTCTGCCTCAACCACAGCATGTGGCAGAGCCTTCTATATTCCAACAGCCCTCTGTATAACGAATTTTTTCCTTACATTCACTTTCTTGTTAATTTTAAAGTGATGAACCCTCATTACCGACTCCCCAACTGGAGGAAACAGTCCTTCCCTAGCGAAACTTTCCTCATAACTAGTTTAGACAATCTACGCTGTGTGCTCTCTATTGCTTCAATGTAATTTTTACAATGGGGCGCCCAAAACTACAAATAGTACTCTACCTGTGACCGAACCAATTTTTGTTTTTATTATAGAAGTTCATCATTTTTGTACTGTGTGCTCCTATTTATAAAACCCAACATTCTACTGACTTTATCTACCTGCACTCACAATTTCAGGGAATTATGAGGGTCCCCTAGGTCCTTCAGTTCATCCACACCTTTCCAGAGGTGATGAAGGAGGATGGTGTCATTTTACGGTTGTGGGTGCAAGTCCCACTCCAGAGACTTGAGCACAAAATCTAGGCTGACACGCCAGTGCAGTGCTGAGGGAGTGCTGCACTGTCAGAGGCGCCGTCCTTCAGCTGAAATGTTAAACCGAGGCCTTGTCTGCTGTATCAGGGGGACGTAAATGATCCCATGGCGCTATTTCGAAGAGCAGGAGAGTTCTCCCCGGGGTCCTGGCCAAAATTTATCCCTCAACCAGCATCACTAAAAAAAAAACAGATTGCCTGGTCATTATCACGTTGCTGTTTGTGGGAACTTGCTCTGCGCAAATTGGCTGCCGGGTTTCTTACATTACCACAGAGCATACACTTCAAAAGTACTTCATTGGCTGTAAAGTGCTTTGGGACGTCTTGAGGTCATGAAAGGCGCTATAGAAAAGTCTTTCTTCCTTGGTCTGCTAGTGAGAAAGCTTTTTGATAAGACTACTGATTAAGTGATCTTACATCCTTAAAGAATGACTATACATTGACAGTAAGGCCATAGGAAGAGGCTAGCTCCGTGTAACAAAGATGTACTTCATTCAGAGACAACCACTGGACTGACCAGCTTTCCCCTTCTTCAATTTGAAGCCTGCTGCAAACAAAAATTTGTCTTTTTTATGATCTCAATGTTTATTGAGGAATTATAAATCGAAAGTACAATCAATAAGAAAATTCACTGATTGGTAATTGTGGATGCATAGCTCCGTCTTTTAATTAATTTAATTAAGAACAAAGAGCTCTGCAAATAGACATTTCTGATTGGAGTGCACTCTCTGATTGATAAGAACCCACATGGGATAAAGGAATCATTAATCTGAGGGACTGGGACACAATACCAGATAACTTCAATATTTCAGTACAGTACATTGTGCTGGACCACAACTTACAGTCGGCCAGATAGAAATAACACCCACTAGGAATTTTGTTTGCGACAGGAACTTTAGGCCACATAAAAACATGGCTTGCTATACAAACCTGTGCAAAAGCAGTCTGAGATAACATTCAGGATGTCAGGAGTGAATGTGTAGGCTCGAAATGAATCACTGAGACACTTCCAACAGCATTGTGAAAATTCAGTAATCCACAAATCTAAATTAAGCTATAAATCTAATGGACTGGGTGAATTGCCTCACTGAAAACGCCAGCATTATAAATGTGATGTTTTAAGCAATCCTGGTAGTCACGCAGCATAAGGCAAGTCAACATCAATTAAACAGTGCACTAGACCATGTTGGCTCAGACGGATGCTGAACTGATCCAGGTGAAAAATTTTCCCCCAGGAGAAATTGGCAGATATATCTAGCATGGAGATGCTCTGTATCTTCATGCAAAGGCTCAGGTCCACTTCAATACGACAAATCTGTCATACTGAAGGCTTGAGTATACATATCCGTGTATTTCTACACCAGGACCTATGGCAGCAAAGATTATCGAGTTTCATAACACTCACAAGCCTGGATAGCGTTACTGTGATCAACTTGAAGAAGAAAGGCTTCTTCCTGTGCCATTTCTCACATTTACACCCACTGGCTAATACCTTGAAGAGTAGGACAGTCATACTGCCAAAGGCTGTGTTGGTCAACTTGGCACTGAACACAGCAGCAACAACAACAAAATTTGACATCGAGCAACATAATGAGAAAAATCTTGGTCAAAGAGGTAGGTTTTAAGGAGCATCTTGAAGGAGGAGAGAGAGGTAAAGAGGCAGAGAGGTTTAAGGAGGGAATTAAAAAAAAAAAATTTCATTCATGGGATGTGGGCATCGCCAGCAAGGCCAGCATTTATTGCCCATCTCTAATTGCCCTCGAGAAGGTGGTGGTGAGCCATCTTCAGAGGGCAGGTAAGAGTCAACCACATTGGTGTGGGTCTGGAGTCACACACAGGCCAGACTGGGTAAGGACGGCAGGATTCCTTCCCTAAAGGACATTAGTGAACCAAAAATAAAAACAGAAAACGCTAGAAATACTCAGCAGGTAATACAGGAAACTCTTTATTAACCGGCCGGCGTGGTGCCGGTTTATCGAAAGTACCGGATAACGGAGAGTTATATCTACCGAGGCTATTTTTAACAAAGAAAAATAAATAAATCAAGAAATGTGCAGTATACTTCCGACAGCGCCAGGAGGCCGAGTAGTGGCACTTTGAAAACTACCCCTGCTGACTAAATCGGCGTTCGCGGACTCGGACTCGGGCTCGGGATCGGCAACATTGCTGGTTATTTGAGAGGAGTTTTCGGAGTACTCGGCGTTCGCGGAGACTCGACTGCGACTCTGCAACATTGCCGGTTATTTGAGAGGAGTTTTCGGAGGATGATTTTTGCCGGTTAAGCGAGAATTCCGGATATTTGGGTGCCGGATAAACAAAAGTTTCCTGTACTTAGTATTTCCAGCATTTTCTGTTTTTATTTCAGATTGCCAGCATCCGCAGTATTTTGCTTTTGCATTAGTGAACCAGATGGGTTTCTTATTCCAGATTTTTATTTAATTGAATTTAAATGCCCCAGCTGCAATGATGGGATTTCAACACACATCTCCAGATCATTAGTCCAAGCCTCTGGATTACTAGTCCAGTAACATAACCACCATGCTACCGTACCCCTAAATTCTGTTGATGCGGAGTCTTTGAGTATATTCAAGGCGGAGATCGATAGATTTTTGGACTCATGGGGGAATCAAGGGATATGGGGATCGGGCAGGAAAGTGGAGTTGAGGCCGAAGATCAGCCATGATCTTATTGAATGGCGGAGCAGGATCGAGGAGCCGTATGGCCAACTCCCAATATTCCCTCTGATTTTTTTCCCCCTGTGCGGGCCCTTTAAATTTGCTGTGCAGCCGTGCATGCGCCGTATCTCTTCCAGCAGAACAGCTGGTGAGTGGCCTGCGCGGGACCTCGCGATTGGTGCGTGGGGAACATTGCCTACTCCTGCTCCTAATTCTTATGTTCTTATATTTCCAGAGCTTAGGGCCTAGGCAGCTGAATGCACGGCCACCAATGATGCAGCGATAAAAATCAGGGATGTGCAAGAAGCCAGAATCCACTTGCCTGGATGAGTGCAGCTCCAATAATACTCAAGTACTCGACACCATCCAGGACAAAGCAGCCCGTTTGATTGGCACCCCATCCACCACCTTAAACATTCACTCCCTCCACCACTGGCATACCGTGGCTGCAGTGTGTACCATCTACAAGATGCACTGCAGCAACTCGCCAAGGCTTCTTCGGCAGCACCTCCCAAGCCCGCGATCTCTTCCACCTAGAAGGACAAGGGCAGCAGGTGCATGGGATCACCACCACCTCCAAGGTCCCCTCCACGTCACACACCATCCTGACTTAGAAGTACATCGCCGATCCTTCATCATCGCTGGGTCAAAATCCTGGAACTTCCTCCCTAACAGCACTGTGGGAGTACCTTCACCACACGGACTGCAGCGGTTCAAGAAGGCGGCTCACCACCACCTTCTTAAGGGCAATTAGGGATGGGCAATAAATGCTGGCTTTGCCAGCGACGCCCACATCCCATAAACGAATAAAAAAAAAGAATGGGAGGAGCGCACAGATTCACAGACAGAATTAGAACGCCTAAGTGGCTTCCAATTCACCTAGTTAAATCATAATGCCACGGTCTGAATCCAGTAAAAAAAAGCAGTAAAAAATAATATTTTTCCACAATGAGTCTGGTGTAATCAAAAATATGATTTTCTTGAAAATAGTCAATTTGAGTCATCACTCGAAAACATGAAGTGAAGGGCAACATTCAGTGTTACCCTGTTCAAGTCCTGCATCTTGTTGTTGACAAAATAGAAAACTTCAGTTTATCCCACGGTTACTGTCAAGTAAAATAAACACATTTCTTACACTCATACAGAGCTTTTCAGGACCTCAGGACGTCCCAAAGTGCTTTACAGCCAATGAAGTACCTTTTAAGTGTAGTCAATGTTGTAATGTAGGAAACGCGGCAGCCAATTTGTGCACAGTAAGATTCCACAAACAGCAACGTGATAATGACCAGATGATTGTTTTTTAGTGATGCTAACTTTGGGATAAATACTGGCCAGGACACCGGGGATAACTCCCCTGCTCTTTTTCTAAATTGAGAGGTCGCACAACACCAGGTTATAGTCCAACAGTTTTATTTGAAATCACAAGCTTTCGGAGCTATCGATCGCCCCTTCCTCAGGTGAAGTAAATGCCATAGGATCTCCCAGGTCCACTGAAAAGAGCAGACGGGGCTGAAAGAGCAGAAGTAGACCAAACTGATAGTGGCTTTTGCACACAACTTGGAGGCACATTGAATACACAAACACTTCTCTTTTTAAGTTTGAAGCCCCCGCAGCTTCCCATCATCACACAAAACATTTTAGGTTCCGAGGAGCCAACACCCCTCGAATCCATTCCTCATTACTGGCAAAGGTCCCCAAAAACTTCCTTCATATTGACTTAAAGCCTCAATCCCACAAAAATCATCCACAATAGCTTGAAAAAGGTTTGGTTTGCTCCACACAGCAATAGGCCTGCCAATAGTAAATAGCATTCTCTTTCTATACATTCTGAACAAGGAAAGGAAAATTGCAGCCTGATGAAAAAATAATTTTGCAGGACAGTGAGGAGTTCATACCTTTTTACTAACATCGTGTAATGCAGCTTCCAACTGCTGACTCAACGCTGCAGATTCCCTCGACCTCTCTTCCAGCTGATATTTGCTCAGCACAAGAGCTTCTTCTTGTTTTTCCATTGTCTCTGTTAGCTCTCGGTTTTGTAAATCAACCTCCTTTAGTTTCCTTAAATTAATAATAATTGAAATTCTTAAGTAGATTCAAACAGGAAAAGCAGGCACTTCTCACTGAAAAGCAATCTATATGCAGTTAGAAAGCATGCACATACCTATCCAAGGAAAGATGGTTATAAATTACTAATCGACTGAAACAAAATTTATTTAAAGTTGGTTTTCTGAGCTGGGTTAGCAGGCTGCCCTTTAATCTCTTATGTACTGGGTTTGAATCCAGCCTAGATTGACAGAATAAAATCTCTCTCTGCTGATAATAAAGGACCCAATGTGAAATGCACATAGTAGCTGAGCCAGAGAGACAAGGTGGCCCTGGGTTCAATACCCAGTCTATGTTGTGTTAGCTGATTTCATCCAGGGCAATTGCAAAGACACTACATTTGGTCATACTGGTCCAAGTGTTAATTTTTTTTTAATTATTCGTTTATGGGATGTGGGTGTTGCTGGCAAGGCCAGCATTTATTGCCCATCCCTAATTGCCCTTAAGAAGGTGGTGGTGAGCCGCCTTCTTGAACCGCTGCAGTCCGTGTGGTGAAGGTACTCCCACAGTGTTGTTAGGGAGGGAGTTCTAGGATTTTGACCCAGCAACGATGAAGGATCGGCGATATACTTCTAAGTCAGGATTCTAAGTCAATTCAATTCTTAATAAAACCGCTGGTCCATGAACAAAATCGGCAACAATTCATCACAAATCCTCACTCAGATAGGCTTAATTTAGGAAAATGGACTGGGGTTTTTCTGAGGGCAAGGTGCTGGCACATTGTTGGGATTTTATTTAAAAAAGACTTTTGTTGCCTAATGTCACCATGAAGAATTCTCAGTTATAGCAAGGATTAGACATGGACTTTCCTCATAGCTCAGCTGGTTAAGGTGGTGAATAGGTGAGCTCTAGAGACAAGAAGGTCTTGGGGTTCAATTCCCAAGTCAGTGTTGAGTTAGCTGAGCTCATCTGGAGTAATTGTAAAGACACTACATTTGGTCCTGGGTTAGGGCGGGGGAAATCAGCCACGGTTTCCATTTTCATTGCTATCCTGCTGGAAGTGCTCTCAGTATTGGAGGGAACCCTGCATCTGTGGAAACATCTGCAAACAAGGAGCCAATGCCTTCAGGAGTTGAAAGCGGAGGGCAGAAAAAGGAGGAACAAATATGAAAGGACTGAAAGCAGAGCAATGCTCCCAGTGTGCTTTATTTAGCATATGTCTTAAATGTAGATTCAGAAGTACAGGTGCATTAATGTGGATTTTATTTACACATCGGTAACAGACAAGATGGTGAAATAAAACTGTTTACATTCAACCTAATAGTTCATGGACCAGTGGTTATTACTACCTCAAAGGTAGTAATCTCTGGATTACTAGCAGTGCCACGTACTAGTGAGTTCAGAAATAGGAAGATAGAGCAGATGAATGCGTGGCTGGAGAGATGTGTAGGAGGGAGGGCTTTAGATTCCTGAGGAATTGGAACCATTTCTGGGGGAGGTGGGACGGGTTGCAATAACGGGACCAATATCCTCGCGGGAGGGTTTGCTAGTGCTGTTGGGGAGGGTTTAAACTAGCTTGGCAGGGGGATGGGAACCTAAGTATAGAGTCAATAGGGAGGGAAGAAAAACTGGAATTGGAAAAACACGTAGAAAGTAAATTGGTAGGACAGAGGAATCAAGGGTTAGATAGTAGTCAACAAGGAGGTTTGCCTGTACTAACTGGTATATACTTCAATGCAAGGAGTATAGCGAACAAGACAGATGAGCTGAGGGCACAGGTAGATACTTGGGACTATGATATTATAGCAATAACAGAGACGTGGCTGAAAGAGGGGCAGGTATGGCAGCTCAACATTCCTGGTTACAGGATTTTCCGACGGGATAGAGAGGGAGGTAAAAAGGGAGGGGGGGGGGGTCGCAGTATTGATTAAAGAAACTATTACAGCTGTGAGGAGGGATCATCAAACGAGGCCATATGGGTCAAATTGAAAAACAAAAAAGGGACAATCACACTGCTGGGAGTGTACTACAGACCCCCAAACAGTGAGAGGGAGATAGAAGAACAAATATGTAGACAAATTTCTGAGAAGTGCAAAAACTATAGGGCAGTAATAGTAGGGGATTTCAACTACCCCAATATTAACTGGGATAAAATTAGTGTGAAGGGTATAGAGGCTGCGGAATTCCTAAAATGCATCCAGGAGAACTTTTTTAGCCAGTATGTAGCAAGCCCAACAAGGGAGCGGGCGGTTCTGGACTTAGTTTTAGGGAATGAAACTGGGCAGGCAGAAGGCGTATCAGTGGGGGAGCATTTTGGTGCTAGTGACCATAATTCTGTTAGATTTAAGGTAGTTATGGAAAAGGACAAGGATAGACCAGGAATAAAAATTCTAAATTGGGGAAAAACAAATTTTGCTAAGCTCAGAGGGGATTTAGCCATAGTGGACTGGAAACAGCTACTTGAAGGTACAGTGTCAGAGCAGTGGGAGGCATTCAAGGAGGAGATCCGGAGGGTTCAGACCAAACATGTGCCCTTAAAGAAAAAAGGTGGGACTAACAAATCTAGAGCCCCCTGGATGTCTAGAGACATACAGGGTAGGATAAAGAAAAAAAGGGAGGCGTATGACAGATACCGAGGGCTAAATACTCCAGAATCTTTAGAGGAGTACAGAAAGTGCAGGGGTGCAATTAAAAATGATATTAGGAAAGCAAAGAGAGAGCATGAAAAATTCTTGGCAAGTAAAATCAAGGAAAACACAAAGATGTTTTATAAATATATTAAGAGTAAGAGGATAACTAAAGAAAGGGTAGGGCCTATTAGAGATCATGAGGGTAATGTGTGTGGAGGCGAGAGATGTCGGTGTTTGGGTCTGTTTTCACAAAAGGAGAGGGGCAAAGCAGACATTGCTATCGGGGGGGGGGGGGCGGGGGGGAGGACTGTGAAATATTAGATGAAATAAACATAGTGAGAGAGGAAGTATTAAGGGGTTTAGCAGCTTTAAAAATGGATAAATCCCCAGGCCCGGATGAAATGTATTCCAGGCTGTTAAGCGAAGCAAAAGAGGAAATAGCAGAGGCCCTGACCATCATTTTTCAATCCTCTCTGGCTTCAGGTGTGGTGCTGGAGGACTGCTAATGTGGTGCCCTTGTTTAAAAAGGGAGAAAAGGATAGACCGAGTAATTACAGGCCAGTCAGCCTAACCTCGGTGGTGGGAAAATTATTGGAAAGAATTCTGAAGGACAGGATAAATCTTCATTTAGAAAGACACGGATTAATCAAGGATAGTCAGCACGGATTTGTTAAGGGAAGGTCATGTCTGACAAACTTGATTGAATTTTTTGAGGAGGTAACAAGGAGGGTAGATGAGGGTAGTGCGTTTGATGTAGTGAATATGGACTTTAACAAAGCTTTTGATAAGGTTCCACATGGCAGACTAGTCACGAAGTTAAAAGCCCATGGGATCCAGGGCAAAGTCTCAAGTTGGATTCAAAACTGGCTCGGAGGCAGGAAGCAGAGGGTAATGGTTGATGGGTATTTTTGTGACTGGAAGGCTGTTTCCAGTGGGGTTCCGCAGGGCTCAGTACTAGGTCCCTTGCTTTTTGTGGTATATATCAACGATCTTGACTTGAATATAGGGGGTATGATTAAGAAGTTTGCAGATGATACTAAAATCGGCTGTGTGGCTCATACTGAAGAAGGAAGCTGGAGACTGCAGGAAGATATCAATAAATTGGTCAGGTGGGCAGAACAGTGGCAAATGGAATTCAATCCGGAGAAGTGTGAGGTAATGCATTTGGGGAGGGCTAACAAGGAAAGGGAATACACATTAAATGGTAGGACACTGAGTAGTGTAGAGGAACAAAGGGACCTTGGAGTGCATGTCCACAGATCCCTGAAGGTGGTTAAGAAGGCATACGGAATGCTTGCCTTTATTAGCCGTGGCATAGAATACAAGAGCAGGGAGGTTATGCTTCAACTGTATAAAACACTAGTTAGGCCTCAGCTAGAGTACTGCATGCAGTTCTGGTCACCACAGTACAGGAAAGATGTGATTGCACTAGAGAGGGTACAGAGGAAATTTACAAGGATGTTGCCGGGAGTAGAGAATCTTAGCTATGAGGAAAGACTGGATAGGCTGGGTCTGTTTTCCTTGGAACAGAGGAGGCTGAGGGGAGACCTTATTGAGGTGTATAAAATTATGAGGGGCATAGATAAAGTGGATAGAAAGGACCTATTTCCCTTAGCAGAGGGGTGAAAAACCAGGGGGCACAGATTTAGAGTAATTGGTGGAAGGTTTAGAGGGGATTTGAGGGGAAATTTCTTCACCCAGAGGGTTGTGTGGGTCTGGAACTCAGTGCCTGAAAGGGTGGTCGAGGCAGGAACCCTAACCACATTTAAAAAGTACCTGGATGTGCACTTGGGATGCTGTAACCTGCAGGACTACGGACCAAGAGCTGGGAAGTGGGATTAGGCTGGATAGCTCTTTGTTGGCCGGCGTGGACACGATGGGCCGAAATGGCCTCCTTCCATGCTGTAACTTTCTATGATTCTATGATTGTGTGATTTGGCAATGTAATAATTAAGTCAACTGCTTTAGAATTATAGGTCGGTATCTGGGCTTTATAGTTGGTATCTAACACATAGAGGTTCTTAATTGATTGCACCTAATGGAGTGCCCAACATTTCTTTACCCACTTCCTCTCAGCTGATTTTAAATATACAACTACGTAAGAAACTATCGAGGTGCCGGTGGCTGTATTGTCAAACCTCCCAACAATGAGAGACCGGATGGAATATGTGGAATATTAAGAACGTCTAAGGATGCATTTGCACTGAATTCTGAAACTAGTAGCTGTAATTCAGGCTCCAGTCAGAACCATCTATATTATCATCTAGCTCCTGCTTGGCTGAAACTGTAACAGTCCTGTCCAAGAGAGAATTGTGTGCACGCCTGGATACTGATGTGAGGGGCGGGCTCTCCCAACAATTAAAAATGTACCTGTTTAGACGGCGGAGAGGAGACAATCCCCACTCTCTCAACATTAAAATCAGCATTAGGTGGGCTTTACAAAGTTCCCAGGATCGAACAGAGTCCCTGAGCACTTTGTAAACCACGTTTGACACCGCACTGGATTTACACTGCATGCAGTGTCAAACCAAAGAGCGAGGCTACCCCCTCCAGGGAGTTTAACCTACTTCATTTTAGAGTCAAATGGGTCACTCGCGTACACTGCCAGAGTAGCGCTGCTGCAAAGCCAGAATTGATTTCCACCAACGCTAAACTGGCACTGTAAAAGAACTGGTCGGTGAGGAGTTAACAAAATGATCTGAAATGCAATTAAAAATTGTTGAGACGTTACCGAGAAAGAACTTCTAACGTCATCTGTAATTTGTGTTTCTCTTCGCTCAAAGACTCCACCTTTTCCGCAGAGGATTTCAATCGAAAGCTCTGTCCGTCAGCCTGGAACATCAGCATAATTATAGCACTTCTACAAAATAATCCATTTGGTTGAAAAACACAAACTATTGTCAACTTTACCAGTAAATAAAGAGGAACTACAGGATAGTAAATAACATTAATAAGCAAGGCCAACCGAGGACATATATAGTGAAAGTGACTAGAACGAGCAAGCTCTGTACTATACCATTGCACAAGGGAAACATCAATACAGCGTGAAAGGAGTTAGGAGAGCCTATGCACTTTGAAAGCCAAACGACCACTAAAAATCCATACACAATGCTTAGCATGTTGTTTCCAGAACCTTGCAGATTACTACACACTGTACGATACACAGCAATATTGAAAAGTGCCATGTCCAAGACTCCAGGAAAAATTCTCACATATAAGGTTGCAGGTGGGAAAGGCTGGGCACAGGCAGCATCAGGGGTGCACCTAACTGATTACAATGTGCTACTACCCATCTCCCAATTAATGGCGTTTGTCTTAACTCTAGCACCTTCATCTGCAGCTCAATCAGTGTTTTTGATAGACCAAAGAATCTTCTCTTGCGACACAGGAGCTTTTCCTCATATTCATGCAGCCTACGTTCAGCCACTTTCAGCAGCTCAGGAAAGGCTCCCAATTCCTTCAAGCGTGGTCCCATCTGATCGTTCGCCTGCACCGTGATAGTAACAGCAGTGGGGTGAGGTGGGGTGAGGAGGGTGGTGGATAGAGGGCAAAAGGTAGATGAAAAATAACCTGTTAAACTAGAGAACCTGTGTTGATGACTCTAATGGGATCACCGTTATGCAACACTTCATATGGACACCTCTACAATATTATTCCCCCTTGGAGAAACAGACATTAGTAAATGCCAATGCCAAATCTTAAGAAAAAAGCAGTTACAGGAAACTCTCGTTTAAACGGCACCTAAATATCCGGAATTCTCTATTAACCGGCAAAATTCAGGAGTAGGTTCAGGTAAGCTTTACTGTATATTAGTGGCCGTGTAACCGGGGTTCCTGCACCTGTGGCCGTGTAACAGGGACTCCTGGATCTGTGGCCATGTAACCGGGACTCCTGCACAAGTGGCCGTGTAACAGGGACTCCTGCACAAGTGGCCGTGTAACCGGGGCTCCTGCACAAGTGGCCGTGTAACCGGGACTCCTGCACAAGTGGCTGTGTAACCGGGGCTCCTGCACTTGTGGCCGTGTAACCGGGGCTCCTGCACAAGTGGCCGTGTAACCGGGGCTCCTGCACAAGTGGCCGTGTAACCGGGGCTCCTGCACAAGTGGCTGTGTAACCGGGGCTCCTGCACTTGTGGCCGTGTAACCGGGGCTCCTGCACAAGTGGCCGTGTAACGGGGCTCTCGTACCTTGGTAGGTATACATCTCCGTTATCTGCAATCTTTAATAAACCGGCACCATCCCGGTCCCGTAGGTGTCGGATACCAAAGAGTTTCCTGTATTTCCTGCTGCTTTCTGCTGACCTTGATTACATGGCTCCCAAGGGGAGGAGTCAGGATTTACAAGGAGCTGCCAATCTACAAGCAGTAAGAGACCAACGAATCGTTCCCTCATGCCGAGTCTCTCGCCGAGGGGCAGCATTGCTGTTTAATAGTTATTTTTAGTCAGACAAACTTCCGTCAACATCAGTAATTTGCCTCTAATTGATGTCAGGATGTGTCTAATCGGAGCACTTCCCCACAGAGAGTAGTTAAGGAAGATCAGATTTGGGCTCAGAATGTGTCAGTTTAAAAGGGACAGGCTAGCTTAAACACAGTTTAGATAGCTCTCCTGAAGGCAGTCCCTTTTGGAAAGAGCATTCAAGACATAAAGAACCACCTCTTTATTCAATAAATTGTGCATTAAATGGTATAACACCTCTGTTGTCATAAAACAGTGAATCCTTTGACTTATTAGCAGCATAACTAAGACCACCTATTTCCACCTCCGTAACATCGCCCGTCTCCGCCCTTGCCTCAGCTCATCCGCTGCTGAAACCCTCATCCATGCCTTTGTTACTTCTAGACTCCAACGCACTCCTGGCTGGCCTCCCACGTTCTACCCTACGTAAACTTGAGGTCATCCAAAACTCGGCTGCCCGTGTCCTAACTCGCACCAAGTCCCGTTCGCCCATCAGCCCAGTGCTCGCTGACCTACATTGGCTCCCGGTTAAGCAATGCCTCGATTTCAAAATTCTCAACCTTGTTTTCAAATCCCTCCATGGCCTTGCCCCTCCCTATCTCTGTAATCTTCTTCAGCCCCACAACCCCGAGATATCTACGCACCTCTAATTCTGCCCTCTTGGCATCCCGGATTATAATCGCTCAACCACTGGCGGCTGTGCCTTCTGTTGCCTAGGAATTCCCTGCCTAAACCTTTCCGCCTCTCTACCGCTCTTTCATCCTTTAAGACGCTCCTTAAAACTTACCTCTTTGACCAAGCTTTTGGTCACCTGCCCTAATTTCTCCTTATGTGGCTTGGTATCAAATTTTTTGTCTTATAATACTCCTGTGAAGCACCTTGGACGTTTTACTACATTAAAGGCGCTATATAAATACAAGTTGTTGTTGTTATTGCTAGCAATAATTCATTCAAAGATTCATTAGTTGTTAACATTTTTTTAAAAAACATGTTCAGATAGAACTTGTTTTTAAAACTTGGTGTACAGCAACCTAACCCCATTAATTTACTGCCTTTGCTACATTTTAAAAGGACACAAACATTAAAGAAAATAAATACTGGTTTCTGCACGAATTAACTTACGCGTCACTAAAAGAAAAAATTCTCACAGCAGTTCTATGCCATTTCACTCTCTGCACTGTTGAAAAACAAATTCAATAGAATTGTTATTTACAGAATGATACAGCATAGAAGGAGGCCGTTCAGTCCATCGTGCCTGTGCTGGCTCTTTGAAAGAGCTATCCAATTAGTCCCACTCTTCTGCAATTCCCTTTTGAAAGTTACTATTGAATCTTTCAGGAAGTGCATTCCAGATCGTAACAACTCGCTGCGTAAAAAAGATTATAAAAATAAAGGAGTCATTTTACTGACATTATACTGCATAGTGCAATGTTATTTTCGGTCACTTAAAGGAACATTCTTGAGAAGGCTCTTGCATCTTATGGTCCACCAGATTACGTATAATGAAAGGCTCACCAATATGTCTTTCTTTGAAGTTAAACATAAAAATTTTTAAAAATCACATAGAACTTCATGGAAAATATAGCTGAACATACCTTCTCCGTTTCCGTGTACCTCATATTTCTTATCCGGCTATTTTCTTCTGCGGTCTTTCCAAGACTAGCCTTCAGTTCATCAGCTGCTGTCTGTAATAACTGGACCTATTGTTAGGAGTGACAAATTTAATTGTGCAGCAACGCCAGAGTACCGAGTGACAACTGCAACTTTTAAACAATATACTTTTTTTTTTTAAATACTACAGTTCCCAGAAGAATAACTCTGCCTGTTTACCAGAAGAAGAGCAATTTCGATAGAAAGTGAGAATAAATTATGGAGACCCAGAGGACACAATTTATATCCTGTAATGTGCTGACCTCAGTATTCATAAGTAACAAAGTGGTATATTTCCCCCATTCCTTAATTTTAACAGAAAAAGTACAATGCAGTGCTCCCCCCTTAAACTGATCTTCCCACTCTAATTAGCTACAAACTACTTCATAGTGATGCAAAAGTGACAATGCAACTGCACCATGCAGATCATTCTCTTCCATCACGTGACTTTTTATTCCTTTAACCTACTGCGTATCGTATTCCACAGTCAAATTTTAGCTTAAAGAAACTATTCACATTTTTCTTTGAAAATGCATCCCTCCAGTACATTAACTCTATCACAGCATCTAATTGTACTTTGCATAACAACTTACATTTATATAGCACCTTTAATGTAGTAAAACGTCCCAAGGCGCTTCACAGGAGTGTTATCAAACAAAATTTAACACCGAGCCACATAAGGAGATATTAGGACAGGTGACTTGGTCAAAGAGGTAGGTTTTAAGGAGCACCTTAAAGGAGGAAGCCATGCTGTCTTGAGCTCTATTGTCTTGCTTGGTGGATTATTCCAAACATTTATCATTCAGAAAGTTAAACAAGGTCTGCTTCTTGACATCTGTTCCAAATTTACTTTTCTCTTGTTTCTTTCCATGTATTGTATGTCCTCTGGTTCTATTTCTCAGTGTATTTTCAAATAATAATTTATATACCATTTAATATTTTGTATAATTTGATGAGATTCCCCTTACCCGCCTTCTTTTAAGACTGTACTGCTTAAACTTTTATGCTCTTTGTTTATGGTTCATTCCCTTTACACAGATCAGTCTTGTTCTTGTTTTTTTTTTTAAAAAATGAAAATATATCTTTATGTAGTGTGATGACCAAAACTAAACCCAGTATTCTGATTGTGGTCTGACAGGTACAGTCTTAGGGTAACTTCTGTAGTCTTAATATTCCACAGTGCTAGATTAACTTTTCACATCTCGTCATATTTTCTGGATACCGAGTGTGTGGATACAGGTTTGCTGCCACACACTGACAGCATATCTAGCACATCCATTACCAGGTACAACAATAGTCTACTGTAATATGAAGCTTTCTCCATAAAGCCTCATTAACGTGCTTCAAAAGACAGCTCTTTTGCAGAAGAATGAGATTTTCATTCTGGATGCTACCCAACTTCATCATCAATTAACCAATCACAGCAATTCACTTGCATTTGATGCGCTATAGATTTGTATCTACAAGAAGCTGGACTAAATTCCAAAATTCATGACTTTGGAAATCCTTTTTCCCCCTCCCTAAAGGTTCACACCTCTCTTCCCTCCTCTCCTGAAGGTGATGACTGATGCTGAGCCATTGCCGCGACCTTGCCATTCTCAACCGATCAAAGGCAACCCCTTACGAATATTAATAGGTATACAAGAGAAAGGAAACTCTCAATTCGATCGATCATAGCTGGAAACTGAGGCCCTAGAGTTGCACGGCACACTGTTTTACAAATGTTGTCTTCCGAGGGTTCAGGAATTGTAAATCGACGTAACATTTCTGACTTAGATCCTGGGCAGTGTTCTAACACATTGCTACTTTCAGCTTAGTAAATTTTCATTACCCGAGTTTCGTATTGCAGAGCAACTTCCTTCCGTTGTTTAGCTTTGGCTTTTAGCTGCTCAAGTTCTGTTGTCGTCATCGCTGCCTTTTCTTCCAAAGCTGTTACTGAAGCCTGTGAATAACAATGCATTGTCCCATCTATCATAAAAACATATGGCCAGTACAGTAGAGCACACTTATTCAGTTGTAGTTACCAGACCATTGGGAGTGAGCCTCATGGCCAGATAACACTAGCAGCACACACTGGCCACCCTGGGAAGAGGGACAATAACAGGATAAATGAATAATCAGCCAGGTTCCTGCTCCAGATCACTTTCCAGTGATTCTTACTACATAAGAAATAGGAGCAGGAGTAGGCCATTCGGCCCTTCGAGCCTGCTCCGCCATTCAATGAGATCATGGCTGATCTTCTGCCTCAACTCCATTCACCGGCCCTATCGCCATATCCCTTGATGCCCTTACTAGTCAGAAATCTATCGACTTCTGCCTTGAATATACCCAATGACTGAGCCTCCACAGCCCTCTGGGGTAGAGAATTCCAAAGATTCACCACCCTCTGTGTGAAGAAATTTCTTCTCATCTCAGTCCTGAATGGCCTACTCTTTATCTTGAGGCTGTGGCCCCTGGTTCTAGACTCCCCAGCCAAGGGAAACATTCTCCCAGCATCCATCCTATCAAGTCCTGTAATAATTTTGTATGCTTCAATGAGATCCCCTCTCATTCTTCTGAATTCAAGAGAATACAGGCCTAGTTTACTCAATCTCTTCTCATACCACAGTCCCGCCATCCCAGGAATCAATCTCATGAACCTTCGTTGCACTCCCTCTATGGCAAGTCTATCCTTCCTTAGGTAAGGAGACCCAAATTGTACACAGTACTCCAGCTGTGGTCTCACCAAGGCCCTATATAATTGGAGTAAGACTTCTTTACTCCTGTACTCAAATCCTCTTGTAATGAAGGCCAGCATACCATTTGCCTTCCTAATGGCTTGCTACACCTGCACATTCACTTTCAGTGACTCATGTACAAGGACACCCAGGTCCCTTTGAGCATCTGCATTCCCCAATCTTTCACCATTTAGGAAATACTCTGCCTTTCTGTTTTTTCTACCAAAGTGGATAACTTCACATTTATCCAGATTATATTCCATCTGCCATGTTCTCGCCCACTCACTGAGCCTGTCGAGATCCCCTTGAAGCCTCTTCCCATCCTCTTCGCAACTGACACTGCCACCTAGCTTTGTATCATCAGCAAATTTGGAAATGTTACATTTAGTCCCCTCATCTAAATCATTGATATAGATTGTGAATAGCTGGGGCCCAAGCACCGATCCTTGCGGTACCCCACTAGTCATAGCCGCCATCCTGAAAAAGACCCATTTATCCCTACTCTTTGTTTTCTGTCTGTTAACCAATTCTCAATCCATGCTAGTATATTACCCCCAATTCCATGTGCCCTAATTTTGTTCACCAACCTCTTGTGTGGGAACTTATTGAAGGCCTTCTAAAAATCCAGATACACCACATCTACCGGTTCCCCTTTGTCTACTCCACTAGTTACATCCTCAAAGAACTCCAATAGGTTTGTCAAACAGGCTTTCCCTTTCATAAATCCATGTTGACTCTGCCCAATCTTACTATTAGTTTCTAAGTGCCCAGTTATTGCATCCTTTATAATAGATTCCAGCATTTTCCCAACTACTGATGAGGCTAACAGGTCTGTAGTTCCCCGTTTTCTCTCTCCCTCCTTTCTTAAATAGCGGGGTTACATTTGCTATCCTCCAATCTGCAGGAACCGTCCCAGAATCTATAGAATTTTGGAAGATGACAACCAATGCATCCACTATTCCAATGGCCACCTCTTTCAAAACCCTAGGATGTAGGTCATCCGATCCTTGGGATTTGTCGACTTTTAGTCCCATTAATTTTGCTAGTACTGTTTTTTTACTAATAATAATTTCTTTAAGTTCCTCATTGTCGTCACACCCTTGGTTTTCTCATATTTCTGGGAGGTTTTTTCTGTCTTCCTCCGTAAAGACAGAAACAAAGTATTTATTTAATTTCTCTACCATTTCCTCATTCCCCATTATAAATTCTCCCGTCTCTGACTGTAAAGGACCTACATTTACCTTCGCCAGTCTTTTCCTTTTCACATACCTATAGAAGCTTTTACAATCCGTTTTTATATTTTTCGCTAGTTTGTGCTCATATTCCATTTTCCCTTTATCAATTTCTTGGTCCCCCTTTGCTGATTTCTAAAAAGATCCCAATCCTCAGGCTGACTGCTTTTTCTGGCAACTTTATAAGTATCCTCCTTTGACTTAATACTAGCTTTAATTTCTTTTGTTAGCCATGGTTGGATCACTTTTCCTTTTGGGTTTTTATGCCCTAGAGGAATATATGTTTGTTGCAAATTATGCATTATTTCCTTGAATGTTAGCCATTGTATGTCCATCTTCATACCTTTTAGTGTAGTCTCCCAATCTACCATGGCCAACTTGTCCCTCATACCCTTGTAGTTTCCTCTGTTTAGATTGAAGACCTTAGTTTCAGATTGGACTACACCACTCTCAAACTTAATGTAAAATTCAATCATATTATGGTCACTTGTCCCTAAAGGCCCCTTTACCACAAGATTATTGATTAGCCCTTTCTCATTACACAGTACCAGATCCGGAATAGCCTGTTCCCTGGTTGGTTCCTCCACATACTGATCCAGGAAACCATCTCGCATGCATTCCAAGAATTCGTCCTCCACACCATTAGTGGTAATTTGATTTGCCCAGTCAATATGTAGATTAAAGTCCCCCATGATTACCGTATTGCCCTTGTTACATGCACTTCTAATCTCTTGATTGATACTGTTCCCTACATTACCACTACTGTTTGGTGGCCTATACACAACTCCCACCAATGTTTTCCGCCCTTTGCTGTTTCTTAGCTCCACCCAAACTGGAATAGTTATGTGCGCATTGAGCAAGGGCAGTATTGGGCTCACTCTGCTGCTCTCCATGATCAAATAATATGCCAACACTTATCAAAAAAAAGCTCACACACAATGACCACCTGGCTGAGATTGCAGAAAGTGTCCATAGACCCAAGTCCCAGTAAGGAACAGGGCTTTCAGGATAAAGCAGGAGGGCTGAAAAAATGTATTCCACAAGTGAATTAAACTTCAATTTAGTTATATAGGCCTCCTTCACTCGTGGAATAAACTTTACATTCAACAACCTTCTATGCAGTTTCCTGGTTGTTAACATTTTAAAATAAGGCAGCTGATTTCCCTTGGCATTGCTGGTCTATTTATATGGATTGGGCTCTTGCTTCTCATCACTCCTGCTGGTGCTCAAGGGGTCAAGGTCAGAAGTGGAGCTCTAAGGTCTCTCCCAGCTTTCCTCCTCCGCCTCCAAACTTTTCTTCTCCCTCTTGAGTTGTCATTCCCAACCCCTTGCTTTGTCTCATATTTTAAATCCCATTTCTTTCATTCCACTCAAGACTTGATGGGCCGAATGGCCTCCTTCTGTGCCGTTATGACTCTATAATGCAGCTCAATTTGCTGTATGTCTGGCCTGCTTTTTAAACTGTTCTGCCTTCCATTTGTTTTCCCCAACCATGAACTTCAAAATAAAGCCAGGAATTCAGCTAGAGCTCCCCACTTTATTTTTGATCAGCCAATAATCTGAAACTGAAAACAAAATCCAACCGTGTGTACTTTGCTTGAGGAATTATCACAGTAGCTGTATGCCACAGAAACTTTTTTCCTCCCCCCCAAAATGATGCTAAGGAAATTGCACGGTTCTGGGATCTGGAAGGAGGGGTTGAAGGGACAGTGGTATCTGTATAAGAATCCACACCTGAAACGTTAACTTGTCTGTACTCTCTCCACAGACCTTGACTGGCCTGCTGAGTGTTTCTACGATTTGAGTGTTTGAAGTTCTGGAACGTGATTGGCTTCTAGTCTCACATATACAGTCCAAAAAGAGGAAATCAGCTGATGCACAGATTACTTAAACGATCATGTCAGACAACTTCAACCAGGATTCTGCTGAGCTCCTATCTTGATAGCTTGCACTTATGCGAGGAGGAATCGCAAAGAGCCAGAACTGGCAGAAAGTCTCTTGGAAACATGGAACATCTGGGGTGAATCTCAGAAATATGAAGCTTTTATGAGGAGTTTGGAGACACACAGAGGGGGGGGTCGGGATAGGAGATCAAATGTTGAATACATGGGGCAGAAATTCTCAAAAGGAACAGTAGCCACTGGGGGAAGATCTCAGTAAACGTCCGAACCATTGTTCCCCTTAAACTGCGCGCGTGCGCGGCCGCACAGCACTCTTGATTGGACCGCGCACTCGCGGCACACTGACTGAAGCTTCGCGCCGGGGCCGTTACCGTCCCTCGTTGGCAGGCCAGCGTGATTGGCAGGCCTGTGCAGCCACTGACGTGTGTTTGCAGGCTTTCCTTCAACCAGGGTTCCCCGGCCAATCAGGGCCAAGAGAAGGCGGGACTCTCCCGAAGCACACCATTGGCTAGACTGGTCTGCCAATCACACTGGCCTGCTAATCAGACGGCTGCCAGTGAGGGGCGGTTCCCGCCCAGCTGCCGCCTCCAGTCTGCGGCGCCGGCGCGCGAAGCTTCAGTTTGCGGCGGGAGCGCGAGCGCGAGCGCGGCCCGAGGGGGTTGTTAGACAATCAAAGAAAGGCAGGTCAGTGAGTACCTCAACAACCCGAGTGTTTACCAGCACGCAATCCTGGCCAGTAACAACCGTAGTGTTAAGTTCAAGAAACATTATTTTACTGATCTGCAGGGCTATTGTCCACACTGGGAAGTTCACTAGAGGTCCTTCGCAGAGGACAGAAATTGTACCAGGCCGTGGATCCAACAGGTCTCGGCCTCTGTTGGTAGTTTCTGTGGGGACTTGTTTGTGACAGAACCTCCATCTGCCCCAAAATTGCCCCCGTCAGGATTTCCTCATCTTCAGCCTGGTTTATGCAAAGCAGCCAGTATGCCTGCATTAACCAGCCAAACAAGCCGTTAGCCAGAGGGTCCAGGCAAAGGGTGTGAGCCAAAAATGCAAGCATTACCAGAACATCAGTCCCCCTTTACAAGGGACCCGATTGGCCCTTTAAAAAAAAATCCTGTTGTGCCAGTGATGTCAATGATCCTGCAGTACTTACCCCAAATATAACTGCTACCCTTTGTTTATGGCTCAAATGCTTTTGGATCAACTGTTTGATTTGACACCAGTTTTTGGACCATTCAACTTTGGTCCCCAATTTTAACATGCAAAGGCTGAAACACTTCACATAAGAATTAGGAGCAGGAGTAGGCCATACAGCCCTTCGAGCCTGCTCCACCATTCAATAATAGCTGTGGATGCTCAGTCGTTGAGTATATTCAAGGCTGAGATAGTTAGATTTTTGATCTTCGACCTCAACTCCACTATCCTGCCTGGACCCCATATCCCTTGATTCCCTTAGAATCCAAAAATCTATCTATCTCAGCCTTGAATATAAACTGATAGCCAAGTTCCGCACCCATGAGGACAGCCTCAACCGGGATCTTGGGTTCATGTCACGCTACATGTAACCCCACCTGACGTAGAGTCATCCAGACTCGAGTCGTCGTTGGCTTGTTCACAGATGTGATTTCCAGTAAAAAAAAGTTTAAAGTTTATGGTTTTCCATACAGACTGCAGCATCTGACACATTAGATCCCCTGTGACCCCACCTCATTGTCTTAATTGTATTTTGCTATGTCTTTGATATACTGTCTTCCTGACTGACCTGATTGCCTTTTATCACACCTCGGCAGAGAGACAGTCAGAAAGATTAACTGTAGTCGTCTGACATTGTACACTGCACAGGCATTGTTCTCTGTCTATATATGATGTGCCGATTTGTATTTCTTCACTTCACCTGACGAAGGAGCAGCAGCTCCGAAAGCTTGTGATTTCAAATAAAACTGTTGGACTATAACCTGGTGTTGTGCGACTTCTCACTTTTGAATATACTGAACGACTGAGCATCCACAGCCCTCTGGGGTAGAGAATTCCAAAGATTCACAATCCTCTGAGTGAAGAAAATCCTCCTCATCTCAGTACTAAATGGCCAACCCCTTATCCCGAGACTGTGCCCCCTAGTTCCAGACTCTCCAGCCAGGGGATACAACCTCTCAGCGTCTACCCTGTCAATCCCCCCTCAGAATCTTGTATGTTTCAATGAGATCACCTCTCATTCTTCTAAACTCCGGAGAGTATAGGCTCAATCTTCCCTCCTAGCACAACCCTCTCACCCCAGGAATCAATCTAGTGAACCTTTGTTGCACCGCCTCGAAGGCAAATATATCCTTCCTCAGATAAGGAGACCAAAAAACTGTGCACAGTACTCCAGATGTGGTCTCACCAAGCCCTGTACAATCGTAGTAAGACTTGCTTCCTCTTAAGATCAGGGATTAATATTGAGAGCAAAACATTAGAATCAAAATTCGTAAGTTAACATCTTTACGTCACCATACTATTAAACATTTCCAAGTCAGTCTGATTGGTTCTTCTGTCCAGGAAGAAAGATGAATGTTTATTTCTGTTAAATCATAGCTTTTCCTGCTTTTTGTTTTTGATTTGTAACACAAATTGTGTATGTGTTTTTCTGCACTTGTGAATAAGTGCAGCATTTCTGACATGTTACATGGGGATGGGGGGGGATTGGTGGTGCTGGTTCAAGAAGACAACATTTATTAATGGAAGTGATTGAAGTTGAAAATACAAGTTTTTGTTCAATTCTTTTTAATACTGTGAACTATAGAACTACAGCACTTTATATTTGTTGGGTGTCTGGTTGCCTTGTGAATAATATTCTAATCACTTATGTGGACGTCCAGCACGTCAGCACCATAGGAAAGCTGCTGCTAGTGCGGCCATTGCTATAGTGACATGAGGGATGGGCTAATACATTGAAAATTTTAAAATTAATACAAATTACATGAATAGATATGCCTCTTTCAACTCACCTTGGGCTTTTGGATTGTTTGTCTATGCACAACCGTGTAACTGAGTGATGTTTCTGAAGTGTTAATGCATTATTATGCAGTTCTTTTATCTCCCAGTCATTTCTGACAAGTAATTTTTTAAATAGAGTTTGTACATGTTTGTAAAAGCTTTTAATTAATTCTACTGTAAACAAACTTCATGAATTTGAATATAGATAAGTGAGGTGGTGCATTTTGGTAGGAGGAATAAGGAGGCCACCTACTCCTTGGAAAATAAGAGTCTAAATGGGGTAGAGGTGCAAAGGGATCAAGGGGTATAGATTCACAAATCATTAAAAGTAGCAACGCAGGTTAAAAAAGCCATAAAAGTGCAAATAAAGCACTGGGGTTAATTTCTAGAGGAATAGAATTCAAAAACAGAGAAGTTATGTTAAACTTGTATAGAACCTTGTCTGATTGGCTCATGATTTGAGACGGTGGGATGGCAATACGGCATTACTGTATATATGCTTCTAAGTGGTGGCTGTTGCTGCCGTTGTTGTAAAAGTTGTTGTTGTAGTAAAAATTTGCCCACGGACAAAAAGGTCACACGCTCAAAGGAGTTTGTCGCCCGCTCAGTACAAAAAAAAATTAGAGGGAACATTGGTCCCAAGGCGTTTAAATAACAATTGACACTTAAATGGTTTTTACTTCTAACAGACTTTAGAAGTTTAAGTGTAGTACTGAACCTTTAATAGTGCATTTTCCAGTCTGAGATTGGAGGTTTCCGAGTTGCTGGTGTGTAACTTGTTGAGAAGTTCATGGTTTGTTGATCCGGTACTTTCTGTAGTGCTCCGAAGCTGTTCCTTTAGGCCAGCCACCCTACTGTATGTTGGAATGGTTAGATGTGTTAGCCCAATGCAAAGCTTTTATGATTAAAGTTTGCAAAAACATCCCATGAAGTGAGCATCTTCACTCACACTCACCTTTTTTAGGTTTACAATTTGGAAGCATACAATGGACTAGATTTTCCAACCAATGACTTATTAATATGATGGAAAATCCAGCTTTGAAGACTCGAAGCCTTGCCTGTTATGGTAGCAGTGATAATGCCGAACACATTTAAAACATGTGGCTAAACTGCATCAGTTTTCATTCAGGCTACTGATCAGGTCAGAAAAACAGCAGGGAAGTTAAAAACTAGCAGGGTCAACAATGCCATTTTAAATGCATCTACCGGAACAGAAAAAGACTGTACCAGAGGCAGTTAAAGCAGATTCATTCCATTTCTGAAGTGTAGATATAAAAAGGAAAATGATAATGCAAATCAACACAGGAAAGATATGCAACTCATGATATCAGAAGGCTGTATTACAGGTACACTGGGGCTGGTTTTCCTCTGTCCCACCCCTTACCCCAGCATAAGTGCACTTTTCACATCTGCCTGACTTTTTTTTGGGTTTGCAACATTTTGGGACCTTGATTTAATGTCTCATTGAAAAGATGGTGACTGAAGTACACAGGTCTAGAACAAACACAAGGTGGATGAAAGGTGTATGAGGGCATGGATAGAGTAGGTATGGAGAAACTGTTTCCACTAACAGGAGGGTTGGTAACCTGAGGACACAGATTGAAGATAATTGGCAAAAGATCCAGTGGGGAGATGAGGAAACATTTTTTTCCCCCACAGCGAGTTGAGATGATCTGGAATGCACTGCCTGAAAAAATGGTGGACACAGATTCAGTAGTAACTTTCAAAAGGGAGTTGGGTGTACACTTGAAAAGGAAAAGGAACAATTTGCAAGGCGATGGGGAAAGAGCAAGGGGAGCGGCACTAATTGGATAGCTCTTAGAAAGAGCCGGCACAGGCACGATGGGCCGAATGGCCTTCTTCTGTGCTGTATGATTCTATGAAAGGAATAACAGTCTCCATTATATTAAATGTGTACTTCTGGATTTCCCCAGGTGGGTGACCTAGCTTTATCTATGCTTTGTGGATGACAAATCAAAAAATGATACAACAAATCTGAATAGAATTAATTCCATATGAAAAAGCGAAAGGTAGCAAGCGGAAGGACTGAAATTTACAGCAATTCGCCATTTTTACCAAATTGTAACAAATCAGCTCTACTCACTTGGAAAGAGAAATAATCTCAGTTTCCAATTGGGCCTTGTCCTCAACAGCCAAATCGTGTTGTTTCTTCCAGGTCTCAAGGGTCAGACGGGCTTCTAATAACATCACATCCTGAAAAATGTTCACAACATACAAAGGCGGCTGAGCAATTTTGGTTGGACACTAAACCAGAGAGATGAGGAGGTCCCAGGTTTGATCCCAGGTATGTGCTGAGCTTCCTGGCTTAAGCTGGGGCAGCTGTTGTGGTGCTACACTTGTGCTCAGTGCCCCTGGGCTTGGATTGGGGTGGTGGTGGTGAGCCAAGATTGCAACTAAGGGGCGCCTCAGCTAGTTTTAGCACCGACCAGCTGAGATTATCTAATTCAACACAGACTGAGGATCAAACCTAAGTTCCTCTTTGTCTGCATGGTTCAGGCACTCGGTGGATAACCCACTGGCAGAACACAAAAGTTTGTCATTGTTACATTACATTAGAAAAAAAAACCAAACAGATGCTTTCCCAGAAACGCCAATTTCAATAGATACCTTATCTTTGACCCGAGAATGAAGGTTTTCCATCGCAGCTTCAAATCTCTCCGCTCTCCTTTTTTGAGCATGTGTCGCCCTCTTCAGAACCTCCTTGTCCACTTCAGCCGTTTCCTTCACCGCTGATAACTGTGACTTAAGGTGCTCAATCTGCAACTTTTGGTCAATTATGGTCCTCTCAAATCTCTGAAATATTGTAAGATATATTGACATTTCACCCAATATCCACATGATGTCCTCAGGCACACACAAGTCAAAAGACTTAAAAGGGGAGTGGGTATCCACAAACTCTGGGACACAGATAGAAGCATAGCAGGAGAATAAGTAAGGGCACTATAGGTTTTATAATAAAGATGTCCAACAGTTTCTAATAGGAATCATTGAAAAGTTGAGTCATCAACAGTTACATATATAGCTATTCCAGCTAACAGGCAACTTAATTCTACCGATTATATCCTAATTAGTTTTGCACATGCTCTAGAATACTATATATGTAGATATTTGTGGCTACCTGTAAGGATTGAGATATAGGGGAACAGGAATAGCCCATTTGACCCATCCAGCCTCCTCTGCCTTTTACTTTGCTATTTCAGCTCTTTATCTGTTCTCCATATATCTTAATACCCTTACTGCCCAAGTAACTACCTGTCTCCCTTTGAAACCTAGCTTTTAACCAGCTTAGTTCGAATTGTAAGATTCTGTCGCCTTGTTCGAGATTCCCCCAAGACAGGAATGAATCATTCTCTATCCTATCCAATCCCCTTCATTGCTTTAAACAAACGTTCCATAACCTCCTCCTTTCTAGGGACTATAACCCAAATTTACCCAGTCTCTCATCATAAGCAAGTCCTTTCATCTCAGCTATAACCCTGGTGGATGGTCCAGTATTGTTTGACCATCTACCCTTCCTGATGTTATTAAGCCAGATTATACGAGAAGGGTGAAAACACAAATGAAACAGTAATTTGTGTCTATATGCATTTTATTGCTTTTGTAATATTCTCGTTAATAACGTTGTTCAATTTAAAAAAAAACTCAGGTAATTAAGACAAAGATTATACATTATAATGTGTCTGTATTTATATTCAGTTGTGAGATTTCTAGCTTGTCCAATTAGCAGGATCAAAGATTGTTTCAGAAATCTAAATTGGTACTGCTATTCTCATAGGGAGAACATTTATTGTAAGACAATAATATCTACACGACATAGTTATCATTATAATCATAATCAAAAATAGTTTGCAGCTGAATCATACTTTCAAAGCACAGCCCATGTCTAGCCATCCCTGATGGTTTGGGATCTTTTTCTGAAGGTTGTACCAGGCTTGGAATTCCTAATTTTAATTGAACCTGGTTGGAGCTCACAACTTCAGTTGACAGGTTTCTGAAGTGCCACTTGTAGTGATCGTCACAGACACTGCACAAACTATCTGCTCTGATGGAAACTATTGGCTTCCCACCAAAAGCCTTGACACACTTGTTAAATATCTCCTGAATGCAAACCTTGCTCGGGCGAAGAATGTAAAAAGGAAGAGAGATTCTCGCCCTGTCTGTATTTGTGAGACACTTCAGTCTGTAAAATTAGGGCAACCTGTACATTAAAGGCATCAAAATACAAGTGCCTTGCTTCATAGACTCTGGTCTCGAACTTCAGGCGCGAAGCAGCCGCCTAAGGTTCCAATATGGCGGGCAGGTAGCGCACGCTCATAACGAGCTCATGTGGAGACATTTTCCATATACAGATCATCTTGTTGTTGACCGAATACATTAACTACCCACAGTGTTTTTCAAAATGCAAATCATGGCCGGCCATTTTCATAAGGCTAGCTCAATTTTTCTATTGTGCTAATTAACCGTAAAAAGCTTTAGAGGATATGATTCTGCAACTTTTTAAGTTCTTGTAGTCCTTTTACAAAACTTGTCATATTTTGCAGAGCAACTTACGTGTATCTGAACTGACATTCTGTTGCTCTCGGCCTCTTTGTTTCTAAGCTGCCCCTGTAGATGAGCTCGGGTTGCTTCAACAGATTTTGAAATCTGCTTTACAAAGTAAGAATTATCCTGGAAATAAATGTCCGATTTGGTTAAAGCATTAATTAACCATAATGAATAATTAACCATATTTATTCTGCTTAAATGAAAAGAATTCCAATGTCCTTTCACCTTTTCCATCTGACACAGCTCCGAAACTTCTTTAGCATTTCTCTCGGTCTCCAGGAGTTTTCTCTTTAAATGCTGCAAAAAGTTTTAGAAAAATGAGAAACTCTTTTTTTGTGCAAACTCAGTCATGAATATGAAATCACCCTTCTTTCTGTATTTAACGTAATTTGTATCAATTCGTCTATATTTAGGAATGATGAATGTAAAATACTTGCAATATTTTCAGTTTCACAACTTGTCAGCTTCTGTGTCAACACTTGGATCTGTCTGTTGGAACAATCCGTACTAGGCTAGAAAGATAAGCTATGATTAGAATGAGGCCTCTCATTCCCAAAGAAGTAGGGATACCAACAGCACTGGCTAAAAATTCCATCCGGCGTTAATTTTATCCCCATATCCACAATAACCTTTCCCATGGGAAAGCATAGCTCAAAAAATCTTTGACTAATGAAATATTTCCCCTCCCCTGAAGGTGGGACAACTCCATCTCTCTCACGAGATTAACTCAACTCTAGCTGGTATGTGTGGGGACAAATAGATTTAAAGACATTTTGATCATAATTAAGTTATAATCTAAAGTGTGTCATTAGTAGGAGCTGATAGAAGAATTAGTGGGGCATTTTATGGACAATGGGGAGGGGGAAAGAGAAGAAAATTAAAATATTTTTACATTTCTAATTTAGTATTTTTGCACATAAAACTATGGTGGTTTATTTCAGCTGAACAGTTTGGAGCTTTATGAACGTATGTGTGAATAAAAAGGGCAACATTTACTCATATAGAATCTTCCTGCTAACATCAGAATATTCAACTGATACAATACATTAAATAAAAAGCTACTACCGCAGAATGGCCGGTGCGTTCACCTACATAACAACAGTCACTGCACTCCGAAAGTGATGTGTGAAACAATTGGAGTCATTTCAACAACGATATATACATACAAAATATCAATTATGCCTTGTTCTTGGGTAGATTTATAGTCAACTGCTGTCATTTTAGCACACTCAAGAACTGTAAAATGCCTTTTTTTTATTAATTTACAGTGTCTAGAAAATATCCCAATAATACACCTGCAGGGATAGTCAGGAGACATGTCATCTCCTTGCACACTTGCACTGCCATCTTCCTCCACCACACTCACTCAAATCAGTTAATCACCCAGGATTCAGTAACCTCTGAATTACAAACTGATCCCATTTCCACGACAGCATTGGCTTAAGGATAGATCCAGTAACACAAATAACATCTAGCTTGAGGTTTGTATTTCTCAAATGCTCCCATTTTTACTTTCCTCTTAATTGCCAAAAAAACCAAGATTTACTAGTTTCTCTCTCTCTTTGTACTTTCTCCAACCTTGAGGTTGATGACCAGTGTACTACATTCTTCCTGATCTCTGCTCAGGTGGCTATTATAAGAACATAAGAATTAGGAGCAGGAGTAGGCCATACGGCTCCTCGAGCCTGTTCCGCTATTCAATAAGATCATGGCTGATCTACCTCAACTCTTTTTTCTGCCTGAGCCCCAAATCCCTTGATTCCCCTAGAGTCCAAAAATCTATCTATCTCAGCCTTGAATATACTCAACGATTCAGCATCCACAGCCCTTTGGAGTAGAGAATTCCAAAGATTCACAACCCTCTGAGTGAAGAAATTCCTCCTCATCTCAGTCTTAAATGGCCGACCCCTAATCCTGAGACTATGTCCCCTAGTTCTAGACTCTCCAGCCATGGGAAACAACCTCTCAGCATCTACACTGTCAAGCCCCCTCAGAATCTTATGTTCCAATGAGATCACCTCTCATTCATCTAAACTCCAGAGAGTATAGGCCCAATCTACTCAATCTCTCCTCATAGGACAACCCTCTCATCCTAGGAATCAATCTAGAATCATAGATTCATAAAATGGTTACAGCACAGAAGGAGGCCATTCAGCCTGTGCTGGCTCTCTGCAAGAGAACTTCAGCTAGTCCCACTCCCCTGACCTAGCGCACCGCCTCTAAGGCAAATATATCCTTCCTCAGATAAGGAGACCAAAACTGTGCACAGTACTCCAGGTGTGGTCTCACCAAAGCCCTGTACAATTGTAGCAAGACTTACTCTTGTACTCCAATCCCCTTGCAATAAAGGCTAACATGCCATTTGCCTCCCTAATCCTGACAGTGTCAGCTGTGGCTCAGTTGGTAGCACACTCGCCTGAGTCAGAAGGCTGTGGGTTCAAGTCCCACTCTAGGGACTTGAGCACATAAAGCTAGGCTGACACTCAAGTGCTGCACTGTCGGAGGTGTCATCTTTCGGATGAGTGGTTAAACCGAGGCCCCGTCTGCCCTCTCAGATGGAAGTAAAAGATCCCATGCCACTATTTTGAAGAACAGCAGGGGAGTTATCCCCAGTGTCCTGGCCAATACTTCTCCCTCAACCAACATAACAAAAACAGATTGTCTAGTCATTATCACATTGCTGTTGGTGGGACCTTGCTGTGCGCAAATTGGCTGCCGCGTTTCCCACATTACAACAGTGACTCCACTTCAAAAGTACTTCATTGGCTGTAAAGCGCTTTGAGATGTCCAGTGGTCATGAAAGGCGCTATATAAATGCAAGTCTTTCTTTTTCTTTCATTAATTGCTTGCTGTACCTGCATGCGAACTCTCTGTTTCCTGTATAAGAACACCAATATTTAATAGTTTCCCACCTTTTTAAAAAAAAAATGATTTTCTATTCCTACCAAAGTTAATAACCTCACATTTCCCAACATTATACTTCATCTGCCACCTTATTGCCCACTCACTTAATCTGTCTTTATCCCTTTGCAGGCTCTTTGTGTCCTCCTCACAGCTTACTTTCCCACCTAGCTTTGTATCATCAGCAAACTTGGATACATTACACTCGGTCCCTTCATCGAAGTCATTAATATAGACCGTAAATAGCTGAGGCCCAAGCACTGATCCTTGCGGTTCCCCACTTGTTACAGCCTGCCAACCTGAAAATGACCCGTTTATCCCTACTCTCTTTTCTGTCCATTAACCAATCCTCTATCCATGCTAATATATTACCCCAACCTCATGAGCCCTTATCTTGTGTAACAACCTTTTATGTGGCACCTCATCAAATGCCTTTTGGAAATCCAAATATACTACATCCACTGGTTCCCCTTTATCTACCCTACTGGTTACATCCTCAAAACCTCTAATAAATTTGTTAAACACCATTTTCTTTTTATAAAACCATGTTGACTCTGCCTAATCATATTATGATTTTCCAAGTACCCTGTTATGAGTGCTGATCACTGCTCTTCCATCACATTTTCCCTGCCTGCCTCTTGATCTACTATCAGCAACTTCAACAGTGTTTTTTTTTATTCGTTCATGGGATCTGGGCGTCGCTGGCATGGCCAGCATTTATTGCCCATTCCTAATTGCCCTCGAGAAGGTGGTGGTGAGCCATCTTCTTGAACCGCTGCAGTCCGTGTGGTGAAGGTACTCCCACAGTGCTGTTAGGGAGGGAGTTCCAGGATTTTGACCCAGCGACGATGAAGGAACGGCGATATAGTTCCAAGTCAGGATGATGTGTGACTTGGAGGGGAACTTGGAGGTGGTGGTGTTCCCATGCGCCTGCTGCACTTGTCCTTCTAGGTGGTAGAGGTCGTGGGTTTGGGAGGTTCTGCCAAAGGAGTCTTGGCAAGTTGCTGCAGTGCATCTTGTAGATGGTACACACTGCAGCCACGGTACGCCGGTGGTAGAGGGAGTGAATGTTTAAGGTGGTGGATGGGGTGCCAATCAAGCGGGCTGCTTTGTCTTGGATGGTGTCGAGCTGCACTCATCCAAGCAAGTGGAGAGTATGCCATCACTTACTTATGTTCTCATCACACTCCTTACTTGTGCCTTGTAGATGGTGGAAAGGCTTTGGGGAGTCAGGAGGTGAGACACTCGCCGCAGAATATGCAGCCTCTGACCTGCTCTTGTTGCCACAGTATTTATGTGGCTGGTCCAGTTAAGTTTCTGGTCAATGGTGAGCCCCAGGATATTGATGGTGGGGGATTCGGCGATGGTAATGCTGTTGAATGTCAAGGGGCAGTGTGTAATAACCCCAAGAACTTTCCTCATGACTGAAGTAATGTGCTCAATACTGTCTCATTTTTTTTGTATTTGCAGTCAACCTCATCACTTCTGTTATTTTGCTACTTCAAGGACCTTATTAGAAATCATTCTTTTTGTTCATTCTGCTGATATTTTTATGACAACAATGTTTCTCTTACCTCTTGATTCCATAACTCCCTGAAGAGGTATTGTAACTTTTGGTTAGCAATTCTGAAACTCTCCAGCTTCTCCAACAACAAGTCCTTTTCTCCAGCAAATCTGCCAACCCCTGAGGCTGAAAGTTGATTCACCTACAAAGATGAAAAGGCACATTGGGCTAAATGGATTCATAGAATTTACAGCAGAGAAACAGGCCATTCAGCCCAACTGGTCCATGCCGATGTTTATGCTTCACACGAGCATCCTCCCATCCTTTTTCATCTAACCCAATCAGCATAACCTATTCCTTTCTCCCTCATGTGTTTATCTAGCTTCCCCTTAAATGCATCTATGCTATTCGCCTCAACTAGTCCTTGTGGTAGCGTCTTCCACTTTCTGGGTAAAGAAGTTTCTCCTGAATTACCTATTGGATTTATTAGCGACTATCTTATATTTATGGCCCCTAGTTTTGGTCTCCCCCTAAAATGGAAACATCTTCTCTACGTCTACCCTATCAAACACTTTCGCAATCTTAAAGACATCTATTAGGCCACCCTTCAGCCTTCTCTTTTTGATAGAAAAGAGCCCCAGCCTGTTCAATCTTTCCTGATAGGTATAACCTCCCAATTCTGGCTCGAATTAAATTAGATTCAAATCAAAATTAAATAGCTAAGGATGTGCCCTGGACACAATATTAGTTTAAGGCTAATGTTTGTATTGTATGCATGATTATTGCAGTTCAGGGCTACAATGATCAACAACTGACCAACTAACTCAGACGGATTTAAGATGCCACTATTGCATATTCGGGTCACATCTATAATCCAAAATGCAATAAATCATATAATCAAAAACTATAGTCAATATTTGCTGCAATATAACACTGGAATCACGTTAAAAATGGGAAATCTCTCTAGATTTCATCTGTGTATAGCGAACCCATTGAGAAATAATCAATGTTCTATTGCAGTGCCTTCAACTAAAAAGATCACAACTTGCTGTCAGCAATTGGTGAGCAATCATTTTCTCACTTGAGATCCTCTGTTTAAGTGCTTCAGTTGGAATAAATATGATGCATTATGAACAGATCTTCTCTTCCTTTACATATAAAATAGTGATTTCAATATTTTGCTCATGGGTAAGAATGGTGTCAATACTAAAAAGTGAAACATTTCCCCACTTGGAGTTCGCATCTCAGTCCCAGATATACTAAAACACGGCTTGATGCAGAGTAAAGTCCCCTGCACTCTACCCCAACAACAGGTCTAGACCCAATTTCAGGAAAGAGCTCCCTATTGGTATCAGAGCAACATCTCCATTTCTCGTGCCAGAGAATCCCTGTGATCTTTCTCAATGAGACTACCTACTCAATACCAAATTTGTGGGCAGTTTTATGATGAGGACTGCTGACTGAAGAAACGTGGCACAAAATTCAACTGGAACCCTTAAACTAGAAGGAAGGAACCATCATCCTGTCAATCTAGGGCATGTTTGAAACTAGATGACAGGGGCAATGTTATATTCCATTGCACAACTGAGGACTAGTGAATCCAGGAATATCTACCCTGTGGTTATTCCACTGAGCAGCATCCTCCAAGCATCATTGGTCAGGATCCCTCGTGTTTCACGCTTCTGCAACCACAGAATTTCTCTCCCATTGCAGCGTTTCACCCGTGTCATTTTCTTCCTCTGCTAATCAGTTTTCCCTGTTGTGCTTATACCGCAATGAATACCTACTATTCAAAATCTCAAACTTCTAATCTCCATTGACTTGCAGCTCATTAACCCTGATACAAACTCTCACCTCGCGCACTTAACCCGCTAGGCAGGGCGCTCAACTATCGAACCCCGATTGACCTCAACTATTCAGAGTGGCCAGCTTTGCAGCGCTGATTCTAACCTCAAGAGTTCTAAATGTTTGAAGTATTCTTTATTTACTAAATCGTAATTCCTACTAGGGCGAAATCAGCATCCGTAAACGGTTAAGCTTTAAAGCTGTTTAAAATGTCAGATTTTCTTCAATAACAACACCATTTTATGTTTACTTTGCAAAATATGCTTCATATGAACACAAGAATTAGGAGCAGGAGTAGGCCATACGGCCCTTCGAGCCTGCTCCGCCATTCAATAAGATCATGGCTGATCTTCTACCTGAACTCCACTTTCCCAGACAAATGGCAAATAAAAATTATTTCAACAGTTAAAATAATACAAGTAAAGACTTACACAGACAGAGAAAAGACATCAATGCTACTTATTTTGGCTTACCATGTAAAACAGAGCAGTTATGCTGAACACACCGAATAATTTAAGAAGTAATATTGAACTTCTCTTCACATTTAATCAGCCAATATGCCTCTAAAACCAAATCAAATTTAATTAAATGTCAGCCTTGGCTCAGGATAGGACTCTCGCTTCTGAGCCAGTAGGTCATGGGTAATGTCCCTTCTGATCTTACTTGGGTCTGACTCCAAATGGTGATACAGTACTATTTTCGTTCAATGAGCTACCGAAATTCCCAATCTTTCCTAGGTTAGGAGACTAAGGGAGAAGGATCGTCATCACACTAATAGGAACAGGACAAGGCCAGTCAGCCCCACGAGCCTGTTGTGCCAGTTAATTAGATCATGGCTGGTCTGTATCTTAACTCCATCTATCCACCTTGGTTCACTTACCTAACAAAAGGAAAATAGCAATCTCTACAGACTCCCACAAACAATACACATACACATCACTACAGATAATTTTATTACCCCTGCTATATTTACATTTTTACTTTTACCAAGTTTATGAGTAAATTGCGTACTTAAAAAAAATTGCACACTTGCCGTGTAACACTAGAAAAATATTGGATATTGTTAGAAACAGATTCTTTTAATAGCTAATGCTACCTCTAGATTATTAATTCACTTTCAAGTATAGAAGTTGTGGGATAGTGGATGCAAAACCTCTAGAATCATTCACAACTCAGCAAATTCACACTCACCACCCCCAACCAATAGATTGGGTAAATCGCCAGCCCCTGCCAGCTGAACGAACAATTACCCTCCCACTTAAGGAAACATCGCTATTCAACCACCTATCCGCACAGATGATAAAAAGACCTGCTGAATGTGCCCCGCCACCCACTGTGTGGAATAAATAAAAGTCCGACAGGGACACCGCTAACTGAGACAAATGTTACCCGCAATCACTCCCTCTCCCCCTCGTCTTCCTTTCCATCTCTGCCCCCCCCTCCCAGATATACCCCTCCCCTCCAAAGTTCCTGCTAAGCTGCGCGGCTGTGCAGTGGTCTGTAGGTCCTGCGCAGGCCACTCACTGGCTTTTCAATGGCAATAACCACGCATGCGCGGAAAATTGAATGGGCCGCGCAGCCAGATAAAGGGCCCGCGCACCAAAAAAAAATTACAGCGAGCATTGCTCTTCTCCCATCCCCGTCTCTCCTCTCACCTCCCTCCAACGCTACCCTCTCCTCCCTCATCTCCGTTCCTTCTCGTACCAAAAAAAACCCTCCCCCGTCCTCACCCTCTCTCTCTTCCTCTACCCAGTCTCCCTTCTTCCTGCCTCTCTCCTTCCTTCCTTCCTCTCCTACATACACCTCACCTCCTCTCTCTCCCCCCACCTTGGTTCAGTTATCTCCCTGGCCTCTAACCCTGGCTTGACCTGTAACGTGCTCTTGGTCTGGACTCCCCGCTGCATCGTCACAGGGGATCAACTAATAGGGTCTTCGGTTTCTAGACAGTAAAATCATTGAAGGGTTTCCCCATTTAACGACTGTGCTTTGTACGTACCTGTAGTAACTCAGCAGTGGAATTCTTCAGTGCTGTCACTTGTTTTGCTGCTGATACTGATGCCACTTCAGCTTCTTTAATCGCAGCTAGCAGCATGTTCTCTTCAGCAAGGCCTTCCTTCTCCAGCCTAAGTAACGGCAAAAGCTGCATCAGAACAGATTCATAGCCGCATGCTTGTTTGCAATTCAAGCTGCAACTCGTCTCAGGACTGAAATGACTTCAGGTTTCACCATTTAACACATTTCAATCTATGCATCGGCAATATCGGATCGTGGGCCCCAGCAATTTGGCCCACAGAGCCCAGACAATTTCAGTTCTATTTGTGTTTATATCTCTTTTACTTGCTGGTTTGTCCCATTTGAATTTCCTGAGCCTGTAGGTTTCCCCATTTAACTGCTGTGCTTTGTACGTACCTCAGCAATGGAATTCTTAAGTGCTGCCACTTGTTTTGCTGCAGATATGGGACACCTGGAGTACTGTGTTCAGTTCTGGTCTCCTTACCGAAGGAAGGATATACTTGACATAGAGGGAGTGCAACGAAGGTTCACCAGACCGATTCCTGGGATGGGGGGGGGGTGGTGGAATTGTCCTACGAGGACAGCTTGAGTAGACTAGGCCTTTATTCTCTAGAGTTTAGAAGAATGAGAGGTGATCTCATTGAAACATACAAAATTCTTACAGGGTAGATGCAGGGAGGATGTTTCCCCTGGCTGGGGAGTCTAGAACCAGGGGTCAGAGTCACAGAATAAGGGGTCGGCCATATAGGACTGAGATGAGGAGAAATTTCTTCACTCAGAGAGTGGTGAATCTTTGGAATTCTCTGCCCCAGAGGGCTGTGGAGGCTCAGTCGTTGAGTATATTCAAGACAGAGATCGATAGTTTATTGGATATTAAGGGAATCAGGGGATATGGAGATAGTTCAGGAAAGTGGAGATGAGGTAGAAGATCAGCCATGATCTTATTGAATGGCGGAGCAGGCTCGAAGGGTCAAATGGCCTACTCCTGCTCCTATTTCTTATGTTCTAATGAAAGGGCTGTTTTATCACTGTTATTTTATTAATGGATAAATATTACATCAGAGCAGCAAGATCTGTAATGTTCAGCGATTTGAGATATATGCAAATTAATGGAAATAATGGACCGGAATTTCCTGGAAATCTTCGGCATCTATTAAGCATGGATTAAAGGCGATTCTCCCCCCCCCCGCCGAGGAAATTTGCGTAACTGATCAACAGCGGTTTTATGTCGAAATATCACTACACATGAATATCCCCAGTTATGCCACCGAAATCCCACTTATAAGAACATAAGAAATAGGAGCAGGAGTAGACCAATCGGCCCCTCGAGCCTGCTCTGCCATTCAATGAGATCATGGCTGATCTGATCCAACCTCAACTCTAAACAACAAGAAGTAGGAGCAGGACCAGGCCACTCGGCCCCTGGGCCCGCTCCGCCACCCACAGGGCCTTGACCGATCCGAACTCAAACTCATGTCCAATTTCCAGCCCGCTCCCCGTAACCCCGGATTCCCTTTACTTCTAGGAAACGGTCTATTTCTGTTTTAAATTTATTTAATGAAGTAGCTTCCACAGCTTCCTGGGGTAGCAAATTCCACAGACCCACTACCCTTTGAGTGAAAAAGTTTCTCCTCATCTCAGTTTTGAAAGAGGAGCCCCTTATTCTAAGATTATGTCCCCTAGTTCTAGTTTCACCCATCATTGGGAACATCCTCACCGCGTCCACCCGATCAAGCCCCTTCACAATCTTATATGTTTCAATAAGATCGCCTCTCATTCTTCTGAACTCCAATGAGTAGAGTCCCAATCTACTCAACCTCTCCTCGTATGTCCACCCCCTCATCCCCGGAATTAACCGAGTGAACCTTCTTTGTACTGCCTCGAGAGCAAGTATGTCTTTTCTTAAGTATGGACACCAAAACTGTATACAGTACTCCAGGTGCGGTCTCACCAATACCCTATACAACTGCAGCAATACCTCCCTGTTTTTATATTCTATCCCCCTAGCAATAAAAGCCAACATTCCATTGGCTTTCTTGATCACCTGCTGCACCTGCATACTAACTTTTTGATTTTCTTGCACCAAGACCCCCAGATCCCTTTGTACTGCAGTACTTTCCAGTTTCTCGCCATTAAGATAATAACTTGCTCTCTGATTTTTCCTGCCAAAGTGCATAACCTCACATTTTCCAATATTGTATTGCATCTGCCAAATCTCTGCCCACTCACCCAGCCTGTCTATATCCCCTTGTATGTTTTTTATGTCCTCCTCACTCTCTACTTTCCCTCCCATCTTTGTATCATCTGCAAACTTTGATATGTTACACTCGGTCCCCTCCTCCAAATCGTTAATATAGATTGTAAAGAGTTGGGGACCCAGCACCGACCCCTGCGGAACACCACTGGCTACTGGTTGCCAGTCCGAGAATGAACCATTTATCCCAACTCTCTGCTTCCTGTTAGATAACCAATCCTCCACCCATGCCAGAATATTACCCCCAATCCAGTGATTTTTTATCTTGAGTAATAATCTTTTATGTGGCACCTTGTCGAATGCCTTCTGGAAGTCTAAATACACTACATCCACTGGTTCCCCTTTATCCACCCTGTACGTTATATCCTCAAAGAACTCGAGCAAATTTGTCAGACATGACTTCCCCTTCATAAAGCCATGCTGACTTTGTCCTATTAAATTATGTTTATCTAAATGTTCCGTTACTGTCTCCTTAATAATAGACTCCAAAATTTTACCCACCACAGATGTTAGGCTAACTGGTCTATAATTTCCAGCCTTCTGCCTACAACCCTTTTTAAATAAGGGTGTTACATTAGCAGTTTTCCAATCTGCCGGGACCTTTGCTGAGTTCAGGGAGTTTTGGAAAATTATTACCAAAGCATCCACAATTCCTACTGCCACTTCCCTCAAGACCCTAGGATGTAAGCCATCAGGTCCAGGGGATTTATCCGCCTTGAGTCCCATTATTTTACTGAGTACCAATTCCTTAGTGATTTTAATCGTATTTAGCTCCTCCCCCACTAGAGCCCCCTGTTTGTCCAGTGTTGGGATATTCTTAGTGTCCTCTACCGTAAAGACTGAAACAAAATATTTGTTCAGCATTTTTGCCATCTCCATGTTTCCCACCATTAATTTCCCGGTCTCATCCTCTAAGGGACCTACGTTTGCCTTAACCACCCTTTTTCTTTTTATATAACTATAGAAACTCTTGCTATCTGTTTTTATATTTTTTGCTAATTTATTTTCATAGTCTATTTTCCCTTTCTTAATCAATCCTTTAGTTACTTTTTGTTGTCTTTTGAAGACTTCCCAATCTTCTATCCTCCCACTAACTTTGGCTACCTTATATGTCCTTGTTTTTAGTTGGATACTTTCTTTAATTTCTTTACTTAGCCATGGATGGCTGTCATTTCTTTTACACCCTTTTTTCCTCAGTGGAATATATTTATTTTGAAAGTTGTAAAATAACTCCTTGAATGAACACCACTGCTCATGTACCGTCTTACCCTTTAATCTATTTTCCCAGTCCACTTTAATCAATTCTGCTCTCATGCCATCATAGTCTCCTTTATTCAAGCTCAGTATGCTTGTTTGAGAACCAACCTTCTCACCCTCTAATTGGATATGGAATTCAACCATGTTATGGTCACTCATTCCAAGGGGATCCTTAACTAGGACATTATTAATTAATCCAGACTCATTACACAGTACCAGGTCCAAGGTTGCTTGCCCCCTTGTAGGATCAGTTACATACTGCTCAAGAAATCCATCCCTAAGACACTCAATAAACTCTTCCTCAAGGCTGCCCTGCCCAATTTGATTTGTCCAGTTAATATGATAGTTAAAATCCCCCATAATTATAGCTGTTCCCTTATTACATGCCCCAACTATTTCCTGATTAATACTTCTTCCAACAGAGTTGCAACTATTAGGAGGCCTATATACTATGCCCACCAGTGTTTTTTTCCCTTTATTATTCCTTATCTCTACCCAAACTGTTTCATTATCCTGATCTTTTGACCCAATATCATTTCTCTGTATTACAGTGATTCCTTCCTTTATTAACATAGCCATCCCCCTCCCCTTCCTTCCTGCCTGTCCTTCCTGATTGTTAAATACCCTGGCATATTTAATTCCCAGACGTTGTCACCCTGCAGCCATGTTTCTGTAATGACCACAAGATCATACCCATACATAGTTATTTGTGCCGTTAACTCATCAATTTTGTTACGAATGCTACGTGCATTCAGATAAAGAACTTTCAAATGTGTTTTGCGACACTTACTTCCTGCTTTTTCCTTATTTAACACTTTACCTTTTACTCCATACCTTCTGTCCCTTCCTGACATGCTTTCCTCTGTCTCCCTGCTCAGGTTCCCAACCCCCTGCCACATTAGTTTAAATCCTCCCCAACAGCACTAGCAAACACTCCCCCTAGGACAGCGGTCCCGGCCCTGCCCAGGTGCAGACCGTCCGGTTTGTACTGGTCCCACCTCCCCCAGAACTTAGCTCATTAACATAGATCCACCCCCATGCAAAAGACCAGAGAACACAAGTTTCCTGCATTTACATCAGGTTTATTTAAAAAAAAAACTGAATTCAAATTGGTAAACAACCATGGTGGAATTGGAACTCACGTCTGTTGTATCATTAGTCCCAGCTTCTGGATTACTAGTCTAGTAATATAACCGCTACACTACCATACCCCGAGCGGGCGGGGAAGTGGCTTTGAGCCCAAGATCAGCCATGATCTTATTGAATGGCGGAGCAGGCTCGAGGGGCCAAGTGGCCTATTCCTGCTCCTATTTCTTATGTTCTTATAGTAAAACAACCATCTAAACATAGTGTTATAATCTCAAACTTACTTGAGATCGATCTAAACTGGGATTTACATAAAACAAAACACGTTCGTAACATGATCATCATAATGAACTAGGCATTCTGACTGGCTAACAATTACTACCTATTGGTTGCAAACTTTGAAATTCAAAACAACCAACAGCTATAGTTAAGATAAATCTTATCAGTTTAACGATGCTTGGCCCAGCTCCATATGATAGCAGCACCCTGTCTCGGGCAGTAAACTAATATTTATACTTCAAGTAGACCTCTAGTAGCTAATCGTAGAGATACTGAAAGTATTCAAGAAGTAACTGAAATGCGTTGCATCTCAACTGAAAAAGGTTATCAGGGCCCACCAGTTATATTTGGATACTACGCCATATCCAAAGCAACACCCAAAATGGTTATAAAGAAAGACTTGCATTTACATAGCGCCTTTCACGACCTGAAGATCGTGGGTTCAAGCCCCACTCCAGAGCCTCTCAAAGCGCTTTACAGTCAATGAAGTACTTTAGAAGTGGAGTCACTGTTGTAATGTGGGAAACGCAGCAGCCAATTGCGCACAGCAAGGTCCCACAAACAGCAATGTGCTAATGACCAGATAATCAGTTTTTGTTATGTTGGTTGAGGGATAAATATTGGCCAAGACACCGGGGAGAACTCCCCTATTCTTCTTCGAAATAGTGCCGTGGGATCTTTTACGTCCACCTGACAGAGCAGACGGGGCCTCGGTTTAACCTCTCATCCAAAAGACGGCAACCTCACCACCTCAGGATATCCCAAAGCGCTTCACAGCAAATTAATTAGTTTTGAAGTGTAGTCATTGTTGTAATGTAGGGAAACGTGGCAGCCAATTCTGCACACAGCAAGGACCCACAAACAGCAATGAGATAAATGACCAATTAAACTGCCTTGGTGGTGTTGGGTGAGTGATAAATGTTGGCAAGGTCACCGGGAGAATTCTTCTACAAATAGCACCATGGGATCTTTTACATCCACCCGAGAGGGACCTCGGTTTAACATCTCACCCATAAGACGGTACCTCCGACAGTGCAGCACTCCCTCATTGGAGTGTCAGTTGAGATTATGTGCTCAAGTCTCTGGAGTGGGGCTTGTACCCACGATCTTCAGAGGCAAGAGTGCTACCTCTAAGCAAATGCTAACACATAAATCTAGGTGTCTGGATGATATTAAATTGCAAATATGTTCCTGCAAATAATCAGATTATATTATTTAGTCATTCCAGCCCAAATGTGAGTAGTGTAGAGGAACAAAGGGACCTTGGAGTGCATGTCCACAGATCCCTGAAGGTAGCAGGCCAGATAGATAAGGTTGTTAAGAAGGCATACGGAATGCTTGCCTTTATTAGCTGTGGCATAGAATACAAGAGCAGGGGGGTTATGCTTCAACTGTATAAAACACTAGTTAGGCCTCCACTAGAGTACTGCGTGCAGTTCTGGTCACCACATTACAGGAAAGATGTGATTGCACTAGAGAGGGTACAAAGGAGATTTACAAGGATGTTGCTGGGAGTAGAGAATCTTAGCTATGAGGAAAGACTGGATAGGCTGGGTCTGTTTTCCTTGGAACAGAGGAGGCTGAGGGGAGACCTTATTGAGGTGTATAAAATTATGAGGGGCATAGATAAAGTGGATGGAAAGGACCTATTTCCCTTAGCAGAGGGGTGAAAAACCAGGGGGCACAGATTTAAACTAATTGGTGGAAGGTTTAGAGGGGATTTGAGGGGAAATTTCTTCACCCAGAGGGTTGTGGGGGTCTGGAACTCACTGCCTGAAAGGGTGGTAGAGGCAGGAACCCTAACCACATTTAAAAAGTACTTGGATGTGCACTTGGGATGCTCTAACCTGCAGGGCTACGGACCTAGAGCTGGGAAGTGGGATTAGGCTGGATAGCTCTTTGTTGGCCGGCGCGGACACGATAGGCCGAAATGGCCTCCTTCCGTGCTGTAACTTTCTATGATTCTATGAAATGTTATTTTTGACAAAACATTGCATGTCAGCTGTGGCTCAGTTGGTAGCACACTCACCTCTGAGTCAGAAGGTTGTGGGTTCAAGTCCCACTCCAGGGACTTGCGCACATAAAGCTAGGCTGACGCTCCAGTGCAGTGCTGAGGGAGTGCTGCACTGTCGGAGGTGCCGTCTTTCGGATGAGACGTTAAACCGAGGCCCCATCTGCTCTCTCAGCTGGACGTAAAAGATCCCATGGCACTATTTCGAAGAAGAGTAGGGGAGTTATCCCCAGTGTCCTGACCAATATTTATCCCTCAACCAACGTAACAAAAACAGATTTGCTGTTTGTGGGAGCTTGCTGTGCGCAAATTGGCTGCCGCGTTTCCCACATTACAACAGTGACTACACTTCAAAAGTACTTCATTGGCTGTAAAGCACTTTGAGACGTCCGGTAGTCGTGAAAGGCGCTATATAAATGCAAGTCTTTCTTTCTCTTTAGTTGCAAACAGTTTCTCAAAACTGTGAATTCTGCCGTGACAATGGTTCTTACATAACATGACTTGTAGAGAGCCTTCTTACAGACTCAGGATAAAAGCTCTTCGTTATATCACAGCGTATGAGCAAAAGGATTACGACAAAGAAAAATGCAGCTTATGTGGAACTGACAGTACTGTGACTCTTTAATGCTGTAGTGGACTGCACTGATAAAAAGAAAGAGATTAAAATTATAGAGGCAACCTTTGATTTGCCAAGATAAATAAAATTACTGCATGGAAAAATAACCAGGATTTTTTTAATGGCCCAGAAATTAAACAGTGAGGGTTCCCGCGGGGGTAAGGATTCCCCGCGATATCGCACTCCGCGCCTACCTTTTTGCTCCGGGCCCACATGAACTTTAGTTTGAAAGGCTCTCTCTCTTGGAACCGTGCAGTGCTTGCGTGACCCAGAGACGCAATTAGTTCGTGCGAGCTCTGGGATCACGTGATTCAGTTAGAGCCAATGGCAGCACACCATCTTTCATTCATAGTTTTCACAGGAAGACCTGTCAAAGCTATGAATACTACACACCCCCAAAAGAACAGCTAAACCTCAATTAAATTTAAAAAAAAGCCATCACATTAATAAAATAAGTATAGTTAAATAAATTAACCACTTTAAACAAAAAATTAAATTTTTGAAAAAATTTAAAATCTTTTTAAAAGTTATAAAAATAAACTTACCTTTCTTTAAAGTCTCTAAAAAAGATAAACCTGTTGAAAAAAATTTAAAACACTTAATTAACTACTTACCTTGTTAAAAGGGTGTCCTACGCCTGCTTTCTTTATGTGTAAAATCTTCACCACTTACCTGCGCGTTCAAAGCTGAAAAAATAACTAAGTGCACTGCGTGCGCACAGCCTGTAGTGCGCACGCGGTTCACTTAGGAACCGCCCCCTTTTCAATTCACGAAGTGCCGGTTTCCCGCGCATGCGCAGTGCATGCAGGAAACCGGCAATTCGGGATCTAATACGCGAAGTACACAGTGCGTACTCTCGCGTATTAGGTTTAATTTTCGGGCCAATAATTATGGACTGCAACCAATGAGGTTTGCATACTCAATTCCGCTAACTGTTTCCATATCCCTAAAATGACATTCATCTAATTTAAGTAAACTTAATACAGGGGAAGAAGCAAGTCGCCACACTGTTTAACATGAACATATTCGCGCAGTATTTAAATGGGTTAACACTTTGGTTAAAATAGCAGACAACATAACTTCATTTAATGCATTGAAACATTCACATTAATATTACAATATCTCATAAAAGATTATAGACAAACATCGTTACCCTTTCAGGTCCAACTCTTTCTGTAGCTTTTCAAAACTCTCCCGAAAAGTCCTATTTTTATAAGTTGTTCTCGTAAGCTCCTGTGACAGTTCAGCTTCATGGTCTTCGGTCGTCCATTTTGATGTATTCGGTTCATCCTTATCTTCCTCAAAATGTTCATTTGTCGTATGCCCTGAAAGCTGAACAATTTCCATTAACAATTTGTACTACAGCGAGCAGAGCACATAACTAAAAAGTGCAATTAACAAATAAATAGCCAAAATGATCTTGAATATATTCTATGGCTATATGGTGCCAATATTCAGGTGCCTTTTTGCTAGTTGCACCTTCCGATTCAACCCCTGGTTGTACATTATGCCCAGCAACAGATCGTTCCCTATCCACAGGCTCAAGTGGAAAGGGCAACTCATTAACATTACAGCACTGGGGGCAACATTATCCAAGATCTCATCAACTAGCACCAACATTTTCTAATAAAAACTTACTTCAATTTTCAAACTTTCTAAATCTTCCATTAAGCTGTCAATCTGCTGTTCATACTGATTCATTCGCTCATGAATGTTGGCTTCCTGATCAAAGCTAGCATCACTGGAATGGATTACTGCAGAAATCTTTTCTGTCTCGCCTAGGGTGATTGTGATACTTTGTGCTGGTCCCTTAAAGAAACAAGAATTATATATATTTTTTAAAACCTTTATACTTCAGACAAGTGTAGGTGGATACCGAGTTGTGCGCCCTTTCTAAAGTACAATTTTACAGAATATCTAAAAGAATAATACACTTTTCCTTACATATTCAGATTCCTCGTGTGGAACAGTGCTCAGATTACAACACAATTATTAGCAGGAACACCATCAGAGAGAAGAGAGCAACACTTTACTTACAGCACAGAAACAGGCCATTTGGCCCAACAGGTCCATGCTGGTGTTTATGCTCCACATGAACCTCCTCCCACTCTTCATCAACATCTCCTCCTATTCATTTCTCCCTCACGTGCTTATCTAGCTTCCCCTTAAATGCATTTATGCTATTCGCCTCAACTAGTCCTTGTGGTAGCGAGTTCCACATTCTCACCACTCTCTGGGTGAAGATGTCTCTCGTGAATTCCCTCTCTTAGGCAGTCCCGCGGAACCGAGGATGACTTGCTTCCACACTAAAAATGAGTTCTCAGGTGACTGATGAGTCCAATGCGGGACCTACAGTCTCTGTCATAGGTGGGGCAGACGGTGGTTGAAGGGGCGGGTGGGTGGGGTTCTTGGGTTGACGTGCGCTCCTTCCGCTGTTTACACTTGGCTTCCGCTTGCTCCCGCCGAAGAGACTCGAGGTGTTCGGCGCCTTCCCGGATGGTTCTCCTCCACTTTGAGCGGTCTTGGGCCAGGGATTCCCAGGTGTCAGTGGGGATGTTGCACTTTTTCCAAAGGAGACTTTCAGCGTGTCCTTGAAGCGTTTCCTCTGCCCACCTGGGGCTCTCCTGGTTGTCAGAGCTCAGAGTAGAGCGCTTGTTTTGGGAGTCTTGTATCGGGCATGCGGACGATGTGACCCGTCCATCAGAGCTGATCGAGCGTGGCCAAAGCTTCGATGCTGGAGATGTTGGCCTGAGCGAGAACACCAACGTTGGTGCGCCTATCCTGCCAATGGATTTGCAGGATCTTGCAGAGGCAGCTTTGGTGGTACCTCTCCAGTGCTTTGAGGTGCCTGCTGTACATGGTCCATGTCTCTGAGGCATACAGCAGGGTGGGTATCACTACTGCTCTGTAGACCATGAGCTTGGTGCCAGGTTTGAGGTCCTGGTCTTGAAACACTCTCTTCCTCAGGCGATCGAAGGCTGCACTGGCACACTGAAGGCGGTGTTGGACTTCGTAATCGATGTCTGTCCTTGTTGACAGGAGGCTCCCGAGGTATGGAAAGTGGTCCACGTTGTCCAAGGCCTAGTCATGGATGTTGCTAATTGGGGCGTGGTGGGGGGGGGGGGGGGGGTAGGTTGGTAGAGGACCTTTGTCTTACGGATGTTTAGTGTAAGGCCTATGCTCTTGTACGCTTCGGTGAAGGTGCTGATGATGGTTTGGAGTTCGACTCCGAGTGTGCGCAGACGCAAGCACCGTCTGCAGACTTGGATCTGGACTGGAGTCGACGGAGGTTGAACAGTTTCCCTTTTGTTCTGTAGATTAGCTCCACTCCAGCGGGGAGCTTACTGAGGGTGAGATGGAGCATTGCAGCAAGGAATATCGAGAAGAGCGTTGGTGCGATGACACAGCCTTGCTTGACCCCGGTCCGTACGTGGATTGGGTCTGTGGTGGATCTGTTGATCAGGATCACAGCTTGCATGTGTCATGAAGCAGGCGGAGGATGGTAATAAACTTTTGAGGGCAGCCGAATTTGAGGACGACACTCCATAATCCCTCACGGTTGATGGTGTCGAAGGCCTTTGTAAGGTCAAAGAAGGCCATGTACAGCGGTTGGCGCTGTTCCCAGCATTTTTCTTGTATTTGACGTGCGATGAAGATCATGTCCATTGTGCTCCTTAGTGGGCGGAATCCGCATTGCGACTCTGGGAGGAGCTCTTCAGCCACTCTACAGCACAGAAACAGGCCATTCAGCCCAACAGGTCCATGCTGGTGTTTATGCTCCACATGAACCTCCTCCCACTCTTCATCAACATCTCCTCCTATTCATTTCTCCCTCACGTGCTTATCTAGCTTCCCCTTAAATGCATCTATGCTATTCGCCTCAACTAGTCCTTGTGGTAGCGAGTGCCACATTCTCACCATTCTGGGTGAAAAAGTTTCTCCTGAATTCCCTACTGGGTATATTATTGACTATTTTATGTTTACGGCCCCTAGATCTGGTCTCACCCACAAGTGGAAACATCTTCTCTAAGTCTACCCTATCAAACCCTTTCATAATCTTAAAAACCTCTATAAGGTCACCCCTCAGTCTTCTCTTTTCTAGAGAAAACAGCCCCAGCATGTTCAATCTTTCCTGATAGGTAGAACCTCTCAGTGGAATCATCAGTCATTTTGGCAGCAGACAGAAAAGGAGTCCTATCTTGTGATATGATTATTCTAAACTCCCTAAAAAAGAGTAATTTTATTACTAAGGATACAATAAATTTATCAAGTTCTGTTCTTCAGAATCTGCAATGCAGAACATTTATACTGAATGTAATTATATATTGGATCAGATGTGCAATGGAAAGGTGTGGTAACACAATACAGCTTCCTGTGACTCGAACTTTATTGCATCACTTCCTGTGATTAGTCCAGGATAAATACTGGACTGATCAGTTGGATCCTGGAGAGGCATAGAGTAAGACCTCTTTTGTATGTAGCACCTTTTTAGTTGATTAAAGCTTACTTTAAGTTCACCACGCGTAAGGCTCATTCTTACGACAAAAGGTTCACTTGTTTAGTGTAGTGTAGTGTACTTCAAACCACAAACATAAACCTGGATACAAAAAAATGTTTCGTATGTCAGGCATTGTAATATAGCCATAATAAATTTCTTATTCATATTTGCACTACTCTAGTACTGTTGGCTCAGGAGACTGCCTATGTATATCTTGTTTTTCCGTAACTCCCCCTTACATTTCTCCGGATGCTGCTATATCTTCAGTGTTTGAATCTATCTCTCTTATCTTTTTGCGAGCTCTCACGGAAGTTATCTGTCTGACAAAATGTTGTACCACATTAAGCAGAACTTGTGTGGGGCATCTAAAATACTCTACAGAAATCGCTTGTGGATGTCAATATTCCAGAAATCAAAAGTTAGTTGCTCACGTGTGGTACCTAGTTTCAAAACAGCAATAGTTATGAGCTCCACAAACAGACAACTGCACGCTGGCCACTGCCAATAGGTTTTTGGAAACTAAATTCTCCCACGTATATTAAACTACACTTTAAATTTCATTTTAACCAACGGGAAAATAATTAGCGCAATTAGATTGACATTGTCAACCTCAAAGCTTCTGTTTTTAATAATTTCCCACCTTGATTTACAGGTATACAAACTATTAGTAGTTTTGCTTACGAGAACACAATAATCTAATTTGGTATACCTACCTCATGTTGGTAATTTTGGGGCTTCCAGTAACCCTTAGTTTTCCCCTTCAGAGATCTATTTGCTTTCGCTGAATCAGTCGACAGCTTTCTTTTGGACACACGCGATAACTGGAAGAAAACAGACCCATGAGAATGGCGATCTGAAAATTCTGGACTACGTACGTAGATTTGCCAAACATATAGTGTTTCACAGTTGAAAAATAGAAGTATGAAAATAACATACTATGCATTATTTTGTCATTGAATTAAAAACCAGTTTCAGAAATTATATTTTCACTACCCCACCCTCCACACGATTTCTCAGCTGAGAGTGCAAAAGGTGGCCCACCCCAGATATCTTCCAAAGATGCTACTTTGTAACTAATCGTCAGGAGGTACACAGGATTGGGCGGGAGGAGGGCAGGGTGGGAGAGGGAGAACTTCCACTCTGGTGGGCAAGAAAGTCTACTCAGTAACTTCCTGAACAGCAAACTCAAGATCATTGAATCACTATGTCCACATATCCTATCACCCAGTAATCTGCAAGGGGAAAAAAATTGTGTAACATTGCTTTCTCCAATTAAAATGTAATGCTAAACCGAACCGGTTAATATCATTTACCACCTCCAAAACCTTGGTGCTCAAGTTTGCAAACACACTGCACGTACAAATGCTTTACAAATATACCATTATCAGAAAGTGCAGACACAGGAAATGCATTAACCACACCATCCGTTCCAATGCCTCTCCTCCACTGTCCAACTCTGTGGGGCTTCCCCCAAATGGTTCCACTTTTACTTATCTGAACATAGCTGAGCATCTCTAGCAATGGCTTCCCACTCCTGCACCATCACCTCCGGAATCCCTAGGGAAGACCTAAGCCATTGCCTTCAGCCCCCACGACAAACTCCACTCCTGTACCGCTGATTCCAATCTCTTCCCTGGCACTATCTCAGGCTGAACCAGACTTTTCGCAACCTCAGTGTCCTGTTTGAACCCAAGCTAAACTTCAGACTCCATATCCTCTTCATCGCCATCCACAAGATGCACTGCAGCAACTCGCCAAGGCTTCTTCGGCAGCACCTCCCAAACCCGCAACCTCTACCACCTAGAGGGACAAGGGCAGCAGGCACATGGGAACACCATCACGTGCAAGTTCCCCTTCAAGTTGCACACCATCCTGACTTGGAAGTATATCGCCGTTCCTTCATCGTCGCTGGGTCAAAATCCTGGAATTCCCTACCTAACAGCACTCTGGGAGTACCTTCACCACAAGGACTGCAGCGGCTCAAGAAGATGGCTCACCGCCACCTTCTCAAGGGCAATTAGGGATGGGCAATAAATGCTGGCCTTGCCAGCGACGCCATCATCCCGGAACGAATAAAAAAAGACTGCTAACTTCCACCTCCATAACATTGCCTGGTACTGCCTCCACCTCCATCCCATCGGCACTAACACTTTAATCCATGCCCTCATTTTTTTCTTCAAGTATTTACCCAATTCTCTTTCGAATGTTACTATTGAATCTGCTTCCACTACCCTTTCAGGCAGTGTATTCCAGATCACAACAACTCGCTGTGTAAAAAAAAAAATGTTTCATGTCGCCTCTGGTCCTTTTGCCAATAACTTCCTCAAATAACTATCAGGTTTTGATTATTTTTATTAAGTAATTGTCACCATTTATACCTACTTCCACAACAGAAGGCAACAACTTGGACTTCTGAATATGAACACAAACAGGTGTAGATTCATCAGTATGGACATGGATTGGAGGTGAAGACGATCTTGACTTCATTCTATGAAAAAAAATTCAATAATGAAAATAAATTTTAATTAAAAAAAATCTATTTGCTTTTATGGGTAAGTGCAGAATCTATGCTTGTTATAGAATCATAAAATAGTACAGCACAGAAGGAGGCCATTCGGCCCATCGAGTTTGCCCTGGCTCTTTCGAAGAGCAATCCAGTTAGTCCCACTCCCCCGCTCTTTCCCCATATCCCTGCATTTTTTTCTCCTTCAAGTATTTATCCAATTCCCTTTTGAAGGCTACTATCAAATCTGTATCCACCACCCTATCAGGCAGTGCATTACAAATCCTAACCACTCATTGCGTAAAAAAATGTTTCCTTACGTCACCTCGGATTCTTTTGCCATTCGCCTTAAATCTGTGCCCTCTGGTTATGCTCAGTAACTCAATTTTTCTGGAGTGCAATAAAAATTGTTGGATGGCAGTAGGAATTTGCAATAAAGAATTACTGTATCAAGGACTCTTAAAATATTAGAAAACATACATACAATCGTTATACCCATATATACACTATTATAATCTCCACTGTTCATAAAGAACATTTTCCGTATTCAAGTTGAAATAAACCACAAGCCTCCTTAAAAAAAACTGGGGATTCTGCAAAACATGTGGCTAACTCTGTAAATTGTCTTCGTTTATTTATTTTTAAAACAGGGGTGCATTCTGTTCTCCTTGAAGCACAAGACTGTGCATTTCTTCCTGAGGAGTACGCCTCAAGTACTGGGAGAAGAACACAAAGCAACTGTCTGAACGATTGGTTTAAGTAGCCTTCTAGAATAGGGTTTCCAGGCTCGTGATACTGTATTGTACAAGTTCAATCTCTCACCTATACAAATGACTTCTGTAAATTATTATTTTTTGTGAATAAACCTGTTTTTTTTTAATCCATCTATCAAAGTGATGTAAGAAGTTGTGAAATCCTGTGTAGCAGTAAGTCCATATAAAATAAACTCTCCTTGTTCCTGTTTACATCTGTGCTTGAAGATGTGGAGGCATCTTCGGGTTATTGAGATCCTCACCGTCTGCCAAGCAAGCATTCGAACCTGAGCCAAGTTCCTGGCTTGTTTTTGCATCTTACCTTACAGTTACTCACATTAACTAAATGCAAATCTTAAATTGGCGGTAGTTAGATTCGACGCACCTAAAACAATGCCTACATTTATATGAAGAAGGGGAAACGGCGCAAATCGACAGACTTCCGGCGCAGTGCAGCTCAGCACTGATCCCGTACACCAGCCTGCTGCCCTCACTAATCTTGCAGGCCGCCTCAATTCACCAGCTCGTTCCGCACCCGGCTCCTGCAAACAGTCACAAAGATTCGCCACACGAGCCCGGGACCCCCCAGACGCCGCCCCCGCCCCTCGGAGCTTTTTTTGTGCGTCTCCAGCAGCTGTTGCCTGACGCCAGCCCCAGCTGCTGATTGGCTGGGTTTAAAATTTGGGGCTGGCTTTACTCCGTCAGTAGTGGTCAGGGCGGGGTTTAGCGCAGCAGCCGCAGTCAGGGCGGGTTAGTGAGCCACCCGCAGTCAGAGCAGGTTTAGCAAAGCAGGCGCAGTCAAGGCAGGTCAGCGGGCCACCCGCAGTCAGGACAGGGTCAGTGGAGCAGCCGCAGTCAGGACAGGGTCAGCGGAGCAGCAGCGGTCAGGACAGGGTCAGCGGAGCAGCAGCGGTCAGGACAGGGTCAGCGGAGCAGCAGCGGTCAGGACAGGGTCAGCGGAGCAGCCGCGGTCAGGGCGGGGTCAGCGGGCCACCCGCAGTCAGGGCAGGGTCAGCGGGCCACCCGCGGTCAGGGCGGGGTCAGCGGGCCACCCGCAGTCAGGACAGGGTCAGTGGAGCAGCCGCAGTCAGGACAGGGTCAGCGGAGCAGCAGCGGTCAGGACAGGGTCAGCGGAGCAGCCGCGGTCAGGACGGGGTCAGCGGGCCACCCGCGGTCAGGGCGGGGTCAGCGGGCCACCCGCGGTCAGGGCAGGGTCAGCGGGCCACCCGCAGTCAGGACAGGGTCAGCCGCAGTCAGGACAGGGTCAACCGCAGTCAGGGCGACGTCAGCGGGCCACCCACGGTCAGGGCGGGGTCAGCGGAGCAGCCGCAGTCAGGGCGGGGTCAGCGGGCCACCCGTAGTCAGGGCAGGGTCAGCGGAGCGGCTGCAGTCAAAGTTGGTTGGCGGGTCAGCTCGGGCAATCTGACAGGGTTGCAGCTGTCGCCAATTTCATGGCGGAACTGAGCGCTGAAGTAGCAAATTTCACGGCGTATTCGAGTGCCGAAGTAGCAAACTTTGTGGAGGATTTGAGCGCCGAACTGGCAAATTTCGTGGTGGAATCGAGCGCCAAAATAGCAAATTTTGTGGCGGAATCGAGCGCTGAAGTAGCAAATTTTGTGGCGGAATCGAGCGCCAAAGTAGCAAATTTTGTGGCAGAATCGAGTGCCAAAGTAGCAAATTTTGTGGCAGAATCGAGTGCCAAAGTAGCAAATTTTGTGGCAGAATCGAGCGCCAAAGTAGCAAATTTTGTGGCGGAATCGAGTGCCGAAGTTTCAAATTTTGTGGCGGAATCGAGTGCCGAAGTTGCAAATTTCGTGGCGGAATCGAGCGCCGAAGTAGCAAATTTCGTGGCGGAATCGAGCGCCGAAGTAGCAAATTTTACAGAGGATTCCGAGGCTGTTTTTTTAAAATCATTGTTACAAACTCTTAATTTCTTCGAGTTGATACAAAATATCCCAGTAAAGTGTGTCGGGAGTTGTGTGGATTAAAAAGGGAACGAGGGCGTTGGCGGGTGTGCAGTCATGGCCTCGGACACACTGGGCGAGGAGCTGGTGTGTGTCATCTGCCGTGATATCTTCGTGGAGCCCGTCACCCTGCCGTGCGGGCACAACTTCTGCAGCGGGTGTGTGGCGCAACTCAAGCGCTCGGTGTGGGACTCTGATCCGGCTGCAGGTGGCAGCGGCGGCTCCTCCGTCTCTGCGCGGGCGTTGCCTTGCTACTCCTGCCCGCTCTGCCTCTCCACTTGCGAGATGAGTTTGGAGCTGAAGAAGAACGTCGTGCTACACAACATCATCGAGAAGTATTTGCAACGGGCGGAGGCCTCCGCCACCGGGACGCCGAGGTGCGACCTGTGCAAAGGGCAGCAGAGAGCGCCGGCCGACAAGTCGTGCGTGAATTGCGGCGAGTCCTTCTGTGCCCTGCACGTCTTGCCGCACCTGGAGAACCCAGCCTTCCGGGACCACGTCCTGGTGAGGCCGACCGCTGACACCGGCCGGTTGTGCAAGCAGCACGGCAAAGAGCTGGAACTTTACTGCGAGACCGACAAATGTCCTCTCTGCGCCTATTGCATGTTATCGGCCGAGACCTCGCATCGTGACCACCGGGTCGTTAAACTGACGGATGCCACCAGTATAATCAGAGTAAGTGTTTTAGCTTTTTGAATCGTACAGCATAGAAGTAGGCCATTCGGCCCATTGTTGAAAGAGCTATGCAATTAGCCCCACGCCTCCTGCTCTTTCCCCATAACCCTGCACTGCCATCTTCCCCCAACTATTTATTGAATTCCCTTTTGAAAGTTACTATTTAATCTGCTTCTGTCACCCTTTCAGGCAGTGCATTCCAGATCGCGCGCGTGCGTGTGAAAAATCCATCCCGTTGGAAAGGATGCATAACCTTTCAAGTGGGGAATTTTACTAATTCTACCAGCAGTCCAAGGCTGGAGTTATACTGCACTGGATGAGAACTAACACTGGTGCTTTAAAGAAAGTCTTGCATTTATATAGCATCTTTGGTCATTTCATTATGTCCCAAAGAGCTTTACAGCCAATGAAGTACGTTTTGAAGTGTTGTAATGTTGGGAAACATGGCGGCCAATTTGCACACAACAAGATCTCAAACAACAGCAATGTGATAATGACCAGAAAATCTGTTTTAGTGATGTTGGTTGAGGGAAAAATATCAACCAGGACACCGGGAATAACTCCCCTGCTCTTCTTCGAAATAGTGCCATGGGATCTTTTATGCCCACCTGAGAGAGAATACGGGGCCTCAGTTTAACGTCTCATCAGAAAGACAGCACCTCCGACAGTGCAGCACTCCCTCAGTACTGCGCTGGAGTGGCAGCCTAGATTATGTTCTTGAGTCTTTAGTTCAGTTATGTGGAGAGACTAGAAACACTGGGATTGTACTCCTTAGAACAGAGAAGGTTAAGGGGAGATTTAAGAGATGTTCAAAATTGTATGGGGTTTTGATAGAGCAAATAAGGAGAAACTTTCCACTGGCAGATAGTCAGGATTCAGTAGTAACTTTCAAAATGGAATTGGATATATACTTGAAAAGGAAAAAATTGCAAGGCTATGGGGAAAGAGCTTTGGAGTGGAACTAATTGGATAGCTCTTTCAAAGTGCCAGCACAGGCACAATGGGCCGAATGGCCTCCTGCGTTGTGTGATTCTGTGATATAGGATGAGTTGATACTGCCAACTTCAGTGTGCTTTGCAGAAATGCTAAACTGAGGATATAAATCTAGAGTACGGTCCTGATGAAGAGAGGAGTGGTTCAAGGAGGCTGTCCCGCAGCACCTGAGTTTGATACCAGTTGGAGTGTATATATAACTGCACTGTAAGGGTGCTGTAAAAGTGCACCAGTGATCTCATTTAACCTCGTGGAAGCTCTTGTTAAACTTGCTTAGTATGTTCAGAATAGACAGACATCTCTGCTCAAATCATTTAGGATGAAAATACAATTTTAGTTAAGCCACTTTTCTTTCACATTTTAGTCAACTAAAAGATGATGCCATAATCTCCTTTTGGACTATATTTTGTTCTTAAATACAAAGATAATGTGAAACCATAATACATTTTTTTTTTGTTTTTCAATGCACTCTTTAGCTTTGATAATGCAGTGCCTTATTTTGTAACTTGTGGAATTATTGGCTTTCATTTTGAGGCCGTGCAATATAAATGTTTAATATTCCCTAGAACGACTACAAATGTGAACTAGCCAAAGTTTCCAAAAATCTGGCTGATGTGGAAGATGGGCTCTGCCATTTGGAGGAAACTGCAGCTGCTCAGAAGGTACGGTGCTTTAACTGGAGGGAGAAGGTTAATGATTTGCAACTTTTGGTAGAAGGCAATTCGAAATTGTTACTTTTTAGCTACATGCTACAGTTACAGGATAGATGTCACATTTCTCTTTGTAAAGCTATTGTATAGTACTGGTTTTCTTTTTCGCCCCCTTGGCCCTCCTACAGGTCCCACAAGCACACAGCACCTGTAGCTGAGGTTTGGGCCAGCTGTAGGAGGCATGCGAGAGCAGCTTGGTGGAAGTTCCCGGCTGACTTTATACTAACGCAGGTAGATGGTTGGTCTGTGCTTTGTGCTCCCTCCCACAGCCCCAATGCAGCCAAGATCGCATGCGGTGGACTAAGGCAATTGATCCATGTGCCTGCATTCTGTGGTACTCCATTTGCATGAGGTCACCAAGATGTCCGCTGTCCCATAGTTTCCATGGACATCACGCAATAGAATAACTGTAGGTCATTCAGTGGCATTAACTCGTATCTTCTTCACCACGCAGCTATGGATTAACGCAAAGCACACTGTGCTACCAGTAACTTGCCCAAGTTTAATTTTCATCAGTGATGGAGCCCAGCCATTAATTGAGTAAAGTATGTGTACCAGTGATAAAATATTTAAGCAGTGAAAGACATTTTGTTGGATGATCTTGGGCTTAGTTTGTTCTCATTTAACATCAATCCTTGAAAGTTTCACTTGTCAATCACAATCTGGATGTATAGACTGACTTTTTATGGAAAATCCAACAAGTCTAGACACTGTTGCATTGGAAATCTCTGCTGATTCAATCGAAATGTTAAGTGTTTCTGCCCACTACTGATTGAATTTGGATAGTGCTGAACATGTAAGAACAAATGAGCTTGCATTTATGTAGCACCTTGTGACATCCTTGGGACTTGCTAAAGTGCTTCCCAGGCATTTTGATTCCTTTGTAGACACTTTTTTATAGGTAGGTGAAGTCTGTTCCAGTTAGGATCAGGTCTAATCCGGTCGTTAAGAACATAAGAATAGGAGCAGGAATAGGCCACTTGGCCCCTCGAGCCTGCTCCGCCATTCAATAAGATCATGGCTGATCTTGGGCTCAAAGCCACTTCCCTGCTCGCTCCCCATAACCCTTCACTCCCTTATCTTGCAAAAATCTGTCTATCTCCACCTTAAATGTATTTAATGACCCAGCCTCCACGGCTCTCTGAGGCAGAGAATTCCACAGATTTATGACCCTCAGAGAAGAAGTTCCTCCTCATCTCAGTTCTAAAAGGGCGACCCTTTATTCTGAAACTATGCCCCCGAGTTCTAGATTTCCCCATGAGGGGAAACATCTTTTCTGCATCTACCTTGTCGAGCCCCCTCAGTATCTTCTTTGTTTCAATAAGATCACCTCTCATTCTTCTAAATTCCAATGAGTACAGGCCCAACCTGCTCAACCTTTCTTCATAAATCAACCCCCTCATCTCTGGAATTAACCTAGTGAATCGTCTCTGAACTGCCTCCAATGCAAGTATATCCTTCCTTAAATAAGGAGACCAAAACTGTATGCAGTACTCAAGGTGTGGTCTCACCAATACCCTGTACAGTTGTAGCAGGACTTCCCTGCTTTTATACTCCAACCCCCTTGCAATAAAGGCCAGCATTCCATTTGCTTTTTGATTACTTGCTGTACCTGCATGCTAACTTTTTGTGTTTCATGCACAAGGACCCCCAGGTCCCTCTGAACTGCAGCATTTTGTAATCTCTCTCCATTTAAAAAATAATTTGCTTTTTTATTTTTCCTGCCGAAGTGGATAACCTCGCACTTTCCCACATTATACTCCTTCTGCCAAATGTTTGCCCACTCACTTAGCCTGTCTATATCCCTTTGCAGATTCTTTGAGTCCTCTGCACAACTTGCTTTCCCACCCATCTTTGTATCATCCGCAAACTTGGCTACATTACACTCGGTCCCTTCATCCAAGTCATTAATGTAGATTGGAAATAGTTGAGGCCCCAGCACCGATCCTTGTGGCACCCCACTAGTTACCGTTTGCCAACCAGAAAATGACCCATTTATCCCGACTCTCTACTTTCTGTTACTTAGCCAATTCTCTATCCATGCTAATATATTACCCCCAACTCCGTGAGCTCTTATCTTATGCAGTAACCTTTTATGTGGCACCTTATCGAATGCCTTCTGGAAATCCAAATACACCACATCCACTGGCTCACCATTGTCCACCCTGCTCGTTACATCCTCAAAGAACTCCAGCAAATTTGTTAAACATGATTTCCCTTTCCTAAAACCATGCTGACTCTGCTTGACTGCATTATGATTTTCCAAATGCCCTGCTGCTGCTTCCTCAATGAAGGACTCCAGCAAGCGAAGGACATGCAGAATGAAAAATGTTCTTGGTTTTTAAAGTGGAAAATACCCCATGAAAGCTTCTGCGTTTCCTTTTTAATAGGACAAGTTAGAAAAGCAGCAACAGACACACCTGGATTTCTTCAGGAAAGTCCAACTTTTTCTTGACATTGAGGAACGAGCCTGGAAAAAAAGATTTTCTGTTGAGACTGCCCAGGTGGATCTGATGGTTGACTGCAGGGCAGCAAAACTGAAGCAGTTGCAGGCAAAACTGCAGCAAGCTAAAGCTACTTTGCAGAATGCATTTTGTATCGAAAACCCCGTGGCATTGCTGCAGGTAAATTTAAAAAATACAACTTTGAACAAGGGGTAGTGTCAATGATCAGTAATTTGCAAAATCACTGTTATGCAGTGTCATTTTGGCTGTAGACCTGGGGAAAATCGGTGCGTTAATGATATAGTTAGTGACCGGTGAAGTGATAAAAATCACAGAAGTGTAAAACAAGTAATATTTCCTTACTGTTGGCAGCTGTGTGTGGTGTACCAAGATTAAGGAATATGCTTATACTCCTGTGAATTGTTTAGTTCAGTAAGTGATGTAAAGAGGGCAGTATACTTCCACTCTGATGGCTTGTACTGCCCTACAGGTACTGCCTGTATCAGCCAGTAGGTGCACCATATGTACCACCAGGGAATGTTCCCTGTAAGCTGCGCTTTTTTCTGCGCGGCCTGTTTCTTTTAGTGCGTGGTCCCGTTAAATTTCTGCGCAAGCGTGGTATTTACATTGGAGAAGCCTGTGAGCAGCCTGCGCAGGGCCTTTTGGCATTGCTGTGCAGTCCAGAGGGAGCATTGCCAGGGACTTGATTCTTTGCATTTCATAAAATTAAAAGTCAAAGCCTGTTTACTTGAGCAAAATAATAAGTCACCAAAATCCTACTTTAGTATCTTTTAAAATGAACTTATTGCTAACTGTAGTAACTTTTCTTTTATAGCTTCTGAGCAGTTTTAGAAGGTAAGGATATCTTTTTATGCAGTTAGTGTGATTTAACTGAGTCAAAAGACTTCCTGATTGGCTATTGGAAAACTGCTTTATTTGTGGCTTTGGTTTTGGTCAGTCAGTGAATTGCAGGTTCAACCTTACCTTGATTTGGCATCCCAGCTGTACAGTCCTAGTCCAGCATGCCTACCCAATTTCATTTGGATAAAGAGATTGTTGTCCCATTACATTTTATGCAGCGCCTCATCAGTCAAAATTAGAGCACTTGTCATTTTACAGCTGTTCCCAGACAACTTGACAAATGCGTGGAGCAGATTTTAAAATCCAGGCAACTGTTGATTTTCTTTGGTTTAACGTGATATTTGTTTTTTGACCAATGACTAAAGGGAGGGGGGGGCGGTGGGCAGCCAGCCAAGTGGACGATTGAGAGCATTTCACGTTGCCATCTTGCAGGTAGGGAGCTGAGAGAGCAGAATAAACTGCACTGCACCCGTTCTATGGCTGCAGCCCGGGCAGCTCTTAACTGGGCCTGGATTGATGACATTTGCGGGGCTACCGCACGGAGTAAGTGTTGCTCTTTAGATCAGGAGGCTGCACTGGACTATCTCTTTGGCCTGTTGGTTGATAAAACTCCATTTCAGGAACATCAACTCCTAAATTGCACCACTTCAGTATGCTCTCAGAGCTATCGCCTATCTTTTAATAGACTCTTTGTTCTTTGAATAAAAACTCGATTCTTTTGAAAAAAAGACTTGTATTTATGAAATGGAGAGCGCCTTTCGGGTCCTCGGGACGTGCAACTAACGCACTACTTTTGATGTGTAGTCACTGTAATGTAGGAAACAAGTAAAAGCCAATCTAACCATCTGCCCTCACCAGTTCTATTTAGTGTTAAATCTTCTAGAACTAGTGGTATAACCACCAAATAGTTTCTGTAACTGAGACCAGAATTAACTCGCACGCAAGCACATTTCCTCCCTCTTTTTTTATAATGATCAGAAATAGCAATTGCATGTTGGCATGGCTACAGATATTGAGATTTTTTATCAGTCGAGAGCATGTGTTCTCCCAGGAACTAGTTGGAAGGGACTGGACTCCTGTAGTGATTTTGTTTAAAGATTGAAGAATATCTTTTCAAGATCGATAACCTGTTTTTTCAATACATAACCTTTTAACAGCCTACGAAAAAAATAGTGTGTTTTTAACTGAAATTTTTTATATACATTCATAGTACTGAGATTAAGGAACGGGACCTTGGTTTAAGAGATCTCCAGGATGTGATAAACAACTTACAAGATATAAAGGCACATTTTACCAAGAGCAGAAATGGCCCCAGAATTTTAACAGCTTTCAGTGGCATATTTTCAGGTAAGTCAGTGTTAAATGTACTACAGAATATAAAATCTATCCGACAATGTAGAAAACTGCCCAAGTATGTCCTGTCCGCAAAAAGCAGGACAAATCCAACCCGGCCAATTACCGCCCCATCAGTCTACTCTCAATCATCAGCAAAGTGATGGAAGGTGTCATCAACAGTGCTATCAAGCAGCACATACTCACCAATAACGTGCTCACTGATGCCCAGTTTGGGTTCTGCCAAGACCACTCTGCTCCTGACCTCATTACAGCCTTGGTCCAAACATGGACAAAGGAGCTGAATTCCAGAGGTGAGGTGAGAGTGACTACCCTTGACATCAAGGCAGCATTTGACCGAGTCTGGCATCAAGGAGCCCTAGTAAAACTGAAGTCAATGGGAATCGGGGAAAATGCTCCGCTGGCTGGAGTCATACCTAGCACAAAGGAAGATGGTTGTGGTGATTTAAAGGTCAATCATCACAGCCCCAGGACATCGTTGCAGGAGTTCCTCAGGGCAGTGTCCTAGGCCCAACCATCTTCAGCTGCTTCATCAATGACCTTCCCTCCAACATAAAGTCAGAAATGGGGATGTTCGCTGATGACTGCACAGTATTCTGCGCCATTCACAACTCCTCAGATAATGAAGCTGTCCATGCCCGCATGAAACAGGACCTGGACGATGTTCATGCTTGGGCTGATAAGTGGCAGGTAACATTCGCACCACAGAAGTGCCAGACAATGACTATCTCCAACAAGCAAGAGTCTAACCACCTCCCCTTGACATTCAATGGCATTACCATCGCCGAATCCCCCACCATCAACATCCTGGGGGTCACCATTGACCAGAAACTTAACTAGACCAGCCACATAAATACTGTGGCAACAAGAGCCGGTCAGAGGCTAGGTATTACCACCTGACTCCCCAAAGCCTTTCCACCATCTACAAGCACAAGTAAGGAATGTGATGGAATATTCTCCACTTGCCTGGATGAGTGCAGCTGCAACAACACTCAAGAAGCTCGACACCATCCAGGACAAAGCAGCCCGTTTGATTGGCACCCCATCCACCACCTTAAACATTTACTCCCTCCACCACTGGGTCGTACCGTGGCTGCAGTGTGTACCATCTACAAGATGCACTGCAGCAACTCGCCAAGGCTTCTTCGGCAGCACCTCCCAAACCCACGACCTCTTCCACCTAGAAGGACAAGGGCATCAGGCGCATGGGAACACCACCACCTCCAAGTTCCCCTCCAAGTCACACACCATCCTGACTTGGAAATATATCGCCGACCTTCATCATCACTGGGTCAAAATCCTGGAACTCCCTCCCTAACAGCACTGTGGGAGTACCTTCACCACACGGACTGCAGCGGTTCAATAAAGTGGCTCACCACCACCTTCTCAAGGGCAACTAGGGATGGGCAATAAATGCTGGCCTTGCTAGCGACGCCCAGATCCCATAAGCGAATTAAAAAAAAAAATACAACATTGTCAGTAAAACACAGTAAACTGAACGTATCCCAGATGCAAACAAAATATTGTTTTACCCAAGTTAGAGAATATTTTGTGCCAAGTATGATTGACGGGTTCTCTCATCACTATCCACACTAGAGCTAGAAAATTAGCATCTTTTATTTAAGAAAAGCAGTCCAGATTAAAATGCCATGTTAGCTACAAGTGACCTGCAAGTGCCAGTTTCCATTTCAGTCTGGCTGTTGTAAATTAACTTTATAGCCTAGGTAAGGGCACTTTAAATGTGATTAAAACATATCTATCTATAATATATTAAAATCTAGAATGCAACGCTTACTTCCTGCATACATTAGCTTTACTTATCTCATTTTTTTCAGTCATGCATTATTTGTCATAATTTATAAAGTGGTGCACCTTTGTGTTAATCTATATACTCCTCCCAGTGTTCACCTTCCTAGACTGCATAATTTTCAATTTGTTAAAAACTCTCCTTCCGTAATCAATTTCTTTCTCTCTCTTCTTCCCCGCCCCCCCCCCCTCATTATTCAAGAACTTGTTTCAACATTAGGAAAATGATGAAAGGATTCTGCAATAGTGCCATCAAGTAACACCTACTCACTAATGACTCAGAATACTCCATTTGGGTTCCGCCAGAATCACTCCACTCCAGATCTCATCACAGCCTTGATCCAGACATTGACATAAGAGCTGAATACCAGAGGAGAGGCAAGGATAACTACCCCCGACATTAACTGAGTATGGTACCAAGAAGCCCTAAAAAAAAACTGGTCAATGTGGGGTCAAAGGGAAAACCTTCCAATGGCTGGAGTCATACCTGACTCAAAGTAAGATGGTTGTGGTTGTCGGAGGCCAATCATCACTGTATGAGTTCCTCTGGGAAGCGACCTCGGCCCAACCATCTTCAGCTGTTTCATTTCATAACCTTCCTTCCATTAGAAGGTTAAAATTGGGGCTGTTCGCTGATGATTCCAGAGTTCAGCTCCATTCACAGAGTCCTCTGATAACGAAACAGCCCATGCCAACCTACAGCCGGACCTGGATAAGTGGCTGGTAACATTGGTGCCACGTACTTAGCAGGTAATGACCATCTCAAACAAGATGGAGCCCAACCACCTCACCTTGACCTCCAGTGGAACCACCATCGCCAAGTCTACCACCAGGAAAGAGGCTGGATACTGTGCGAGGAATGGCTTACCTCTCCTCCATCTACAAGGCTCGAGTCAGGGGTATGATTGAATATTTACCGTTTGCCTGCATGGGTGCAGCTGCAGTACCACTTATAGCTTAGCACCATCCAGGACAGAGCAGTTTGGTGCCCCTGCCACTGGACTCCATATCTACACTGGCTGCAGTATGTATGAAGTACAGGATGCATTGTGGCATGGTTATTTTGACAGCAACCTCCCTCCAGCAGTCACACACCATCCTGACTTGGACATGGGTTGCTGGGTCAGAATTCTGGAATTCGCTATCCAATACGATTGTGGGAGCACCATCACCACCACAAGGACTACAGCTGTTCATGGCGAAGGCCCACCACCACCTTCTATGGGGAACTAGGGATGAGCAATAAATGCAGCTTTCCCCGCGTCCCAAGAACAAATAGAGTGGTGATTGTGCAAAACAAAAGTTTTAAGGTTGTTCTAGCTAGCTCTCTTCCCCCTCTACTCTACTCTTTCCTCCCCCCTGGCACTATGCCAAATGCTGGCATTGTATGAGTTGGCTGTGTTGGTTTTTTGGGAGGGGAAAGGCAGGTTCAGGCTTGGGTGGAGATGTTCTGTCAGGCCATGGTGCTGGCAGGGTGGTCTGTATCCTTGGTGTTGGCCTGGTTTTTTCTCTTTTTTCCCAGGTTCCTGAGCCACTGGAGCCTGCTCTGCTTTGCCAGTTTTTCCTGATTCCATTTCTACCTGCCTTTCCGCTCCCTTCCCCCCACCCCCCTCCCGAACCACCACCTCAGCTGTTCCAGGGGCGGACTGGCCATTTGGGAGGTTTCGTAGCCATCCCTGGGAAAAGGGCATCCGTGGGGTGGAGAGTATTTGCCCAACTGCTGCCCAGCGAATACCCGTGAAATTCTTATGCCTGGTAAAAGTAGGCGTACGGCTTGCTTTTACCAGTGTAAGAGTTTAAATTAATATTAAATTTTTTTTTTCAATTATTTAAACATTAAAGCACCTGTAAAATAAGGTAAGGTTATTTTTTTTTAGCCCCTTTAAAACATTTAAATGTATTTTTCACCCTGGTGAATGGTTCCATGCTGCTGTATTATCGCCCCCAACCCCATGAAAATCCTGAAGAATCCTGAGCCATTTCGGGGAAGCCAGTTTGCCCCTGTAAATGTCTTCAAATTCTTTTATTATTCCTCCTTTTTGTCTCGTGATAAATGGCTGAAGTGATATTAACCATCTCTCCTTTTTTTCCATTTTAATTCTTTTTTTGTTTGCATATCACTCCCCCCTACCCTTCGGTCTGTTCCTTTTTCATATTTAAAAAAAAACTTGTGTCCCTGTAATTTCTTCCAGTTCCGACGCAGGGTCTACATCTGGAATCTTAACTTATTGGGCCTGAATTTGCGGTCGGAGGCTTCCCGCGGGCAAATGCCTCCAATCCGCAAATAAAATCCACTACTACCTTCTGCCTCGGGAGCCACGGAGACTCGCGCTCCTGGGCCTTTACAGGTCCACGTATCCCAGGGGCGCAGGCGGTTCGCGAGCGCCCCTGGGCTCACGTGGGCCGGCCCAACCAATAAAAGAAGGGGATCCCCATTCATGCTTATGGGGATTCCGTATGTACGGAGCTCCCATAAGCATGAATGGGAATATCCCCAAAAATACACCTAGACATCAAACAAAAAAAAAAACCATTACATATTTAAAATTAATTAAAATACGATTTAATTAAACATTTAAAACGAAAATGTAATTTTTTGAAAAATAAATTTAAATGTTTTAAATGGGCTAAAAGTAACCTTACCTTATTTTTACAGGTGCTTTAATGTTTAACTAATTGAAAAAAATATATTTTACCAGACGTGAAAATTTCACGGGCATTCGCTGGGCAGGAGTTGGGCAAATAGCCAAACTCTCCACCCGCGGAAGCCCTTTTCCCAGGGATGGCTACAGTCTGTCAAGAAGATTCTTGACAGATCGCATGCGCTTCACAAGCGAAAACACTGAACTTGTGGGGCCCTTGTAGGCACCGGGACAATACAGGCCATTATCTCTACAGATGCTGATCAACCTGCTATGCTTCTAACATTGCCTGTTTTTTGCTTTTAATTTAACTGGTCTGATTTTCTTTTCCTCTTCTAGATCCGGGTATCCAGTTGGATACAAGCAGTGCTCACGCACAGCTGAAAATAGGCAGGAATGGCACAGCAGTCAAAGCTGTTGAGGCGAAGCAAAGTGAACCGTGTAGTGCAGAAAGCTTCAGTGTCTCTTTCAATGTACTTGCCACAGCTGGCTACACTACTGGACTTCACTACTGGGAGGTTAGTGTGAAAAATATCCCCTCGTGGGCCGTGGGGATAGCCTACCAAAGTATTCCACGCACGCTACCGGGGAGCAGGCTGGGAGCCAAGAATATTCCTGGGCATTTTCTTGTTCGGAACAGGGTCTGTGCTGTGCTCAACATGACACGCAAGTGATGTCCTTCCACTATGAAAAGCAACTGGAAAACATTGGAGTCTATCTGGACTGTGACAGTGGCATTCTTGCCTTTTATGACGTAGATTCTGTGCAGTGCTTGTACACATTTTATTGTACGCTAAAAGCGCCGGTGTTCCCTGCCTTTTGTCCAAAATTTAATGAGACTGAAGAATTTGGCATGGTTCCCATGATAATCCACAGCGGTATTATAATCTGAAATACATTACTATAGTGTAGATGGTATCTTTCAGAATGAGAGTATACTTTCCAAACATATAGGCTTTTCCCAATTGGTGGGGGAATCTCTGGCAGGATGGGAGTTCTCAGAAGTGCCTCCTGCTCCGACCATATCTCTGGCCCCAAAGTCATATGCAGGTCAGAAGTGGGCTCCCCAGTCTCTCCCAGAGAGTTGCACCAGAATGGGGATGGAGGCTTGCTGTGGCAGGCCTCTCTTCCCACGTCTTAATTTCATTACCGTGCGCCCATGTACGGGTGGGTGCATTTTAAACTGCTGGGAGAGGTGGGGATGTGGTGGAGCACAGCGCCGAAGGCTGCTGCCAGCCCTGTCTGCTCCTAGGCCGCTGGGAAGCCAGTAGGACAGGCGTGGAAAGCCTAGGCAAATATTTGCTATTGGTGTTTATGGTAATACAGGAAACTCTTTATTAACCGGCACTGGCGTGGTGCCGGTTAATCAAAAAGTCCGGATAACGGAGAGTTATATCTCCCAATGTACGAGAGCCCCATACACGTTGACATGCGCCTGCATTCGGAGCTCCGTCTCCCCGGGGACCGCCAGCTGACCATCTGTCGTGTCCGCTGCCTACCCGGGCTGCACATTCCCCTCCCAATCTACATGCTCCGATACAAGGCAAACGCCTCGGTTTTTTTTAAAGTTAATTTTAAACGAGAGATGAAGGAAAACCCCGGTTACCTACTCAAGAATTTTGCCGGTTAAGAGAGATTTCCGGATATTTGGGTGCCGGTTAATAAAGAGTTTCCTGTATTGGATTATTTATTAACTTTGAGATAAGTTTAATTTGTTGCCTGTCTTTGAATTCAATCCTGAGGGAATGTGATATTTCTTGAACTTCCTCTCGGAAACCTGAATTATTGAGTTGTTTTCTACAGGGACCAATGTTGATTCATTCTGAGGGCAGTTGCAGCACGATCATGTTTCCCACGGGACTATCTATGCTTTTACTGTGACTTGTAAATTTGTAAATGCTCCTGATCAATTTTTCCTAATGGGATTTCACCTCTCCTGGTCAACGATTGGAAAAGGGATGGAGGAGAAACGTGTAATTCTGGCTGTAGCCTATGCAGGTGCTTTGAACTATAAATAACATATCTGAAGGTTGAAAGACATAGTTAATCAGTCTGCCAGTTTGGCCCGAGCAGCCCAGTACATAAGGGTTTACTCTAGGCTTCCGTAGCTACCTTTTTTACTTTGCAGCATATATCCATAAACTAAAACCAACATCTGTTGAAACATACTTTTTTAATATGGCGAATAGGCTAGCTTCTAAAATGGTCATTAATCCGGTTCATTGTCACTGGTTATGCCCTATAATAAGTGGCATTTATATATCTATATCTATTTATATCTAAAGTAGATTTTAGTTTTTAAAATACTTACAAGCAAGTGCACTTTTCACAATTGTGTTCCTTATAATCGAGGTCACTTATCAACTATAGTGAAGCCAAAGGTGCACAGGATATCCACATTTCATATAATATCATTGTATGCTTGCTGACCATTTAATCTGGGTGCTCCGCGGCTACCTACAGGACGTCCGTTCCGTGGGGGTCCTGGTACAAGCCCCACGCCTCGGCTTTGAGGTACTCGAAGTGCACAAAGAGGGGAAAGTGAGGCTGGAATTCCTCCTTTTGCCCCATATGTTTGGGCTGACCGTTGTTTGGGGGAAGCCTGTGAGGCAGGCCCAGTTAATGTTATTTGAGCGAAGGTTTGATAGTCATGGGTCAGTATTGGCAGACTGGAGATCAATAGATCTCCATCCCATTTCGGCTTCTGTGCCTGGGAACTGCGTATTCGCCTGGTGCAATGAAGAGGAAAATCTGCTCTTTGATTTTTTTTTTATAGAATCTGAATTGAGGCTCAGCAAACTTTCTGGAGGAGTTTTGCATATTCTAGGGCAGGGGTTCTCAACCGGGGGTCCGTGAAGAGGGTTCAAGGGATCCGCCAAAATTAACCAAAGAATGTGTAGGGGGAAAAAAAGTAAATTTTCATGCGTGTTTATTACACGCTGAACATGTTCTACGGTTACGCAATATATTCTCGCTTTATGTAAGGTGTAATAGCTATTTCAGCGAGAGCAAGATAAATGAAAAAGAACAGGAAAAATCGTTGTCAATGCACACAACAAATACCAGATATGGATACATTTTTAATTCGGCCATCAGCTTCAAAACCCACCGAGCGATGATGCAGAACTTCCATCATTAAAGGGCAACACGGTGGCATAGTGGTTAGCACTGGTGCCTCACAGCGCCAGCGACCCGGGTTCGAATCTGACCTCGGGTGACTGTCTGTGTGGAGTTTGCACATTCTCCCCGTGTCTGCGTGGGTTTCCTCCGGGTGCTCCGGTTTCCTCCCACAGTCCAAAAATGTGCGGGTTAGGTTGATTTGGCTATGATAAATTGATCCTTAGTGTTAGGGGGGGATTAAATATGTGGGGATAGGATGGGATATGTTAGGGGGAATTAAATACGTGGGGTTACGAGGGTAGGGTGGGATATGTGTACTGTGGGGATTAAAGCAGGGACAGGGTAATGGACTTGGATGATCAGCCATGATCGTATTGAATGGTGGAGCAGGCTCGACGGGCCGAATGGCCTACTCCTGCTCCTAGATTCTATGTTTCTATGTTTCTAAATTCAACTGTAAGGGCTGAAGAACACCAAGGAGGTGAAGGTGTGAGTTTAAAAAAAAAAAACCCACATTGGGCCAACAATTGCAGTCGCCCGCGAAAGACTTACGCACCTTCCTGCTGGCGGCGAGGCTGCGGAAGCTTGCGGTTTGAGGCTGCGAGGCGGAGGGCAGCGTAATGGCCTGTGGATACCAGGGACGCGGGCAGTGCGGAAGCGTACCTGGGATCGCCTGGGCCTGGTCCTCCAATCACAAAGTAGAATTCCGTTTTAATCATTTCCGAAGGGAGTCCCGTAATGAAATGCAATGGAATCCCGAAATCTAATTACAATTTACAGAATTGGAATTTTATTCGTAATTACCTTCATTCCACCAAACTCATTAAAAATTAAATTTTTAGATAATTTTAGGTATCATTAAAAGTGTAATCCAGGCCAATATTTGCAGAAACTCATTTGATGCAGTGTATGTGTATAATTTACGATCTGGAAGTGTTTAATTAATGCCTTGGATATCCTCTTGCGCAAAAACAGGCTCTGTGCCCAACTGAAGCCACAGACATTTCTACAATGTCCCATTTACTCGCCTAATTTCAGGATGTGTAGGTGAAGGAAATGAAAGGTGACTTTTAGTTTTGCAAAGAGCTCAAGACAAGAGCAAAGTCATGAAATTTTCAAATGGTTAGATGATTTTGTGGCTTCAGCAGAAATCAGCTGGAGAAACTGCATTGGGTCTGCACTGACGGGCTGGAAGCGATGACTGGAAAGCATTCTGGTGTGCAAAAAATAAAAGCCGCTGCACCTCGTGCTATTTGGACACGTTGCTTTTTACAGCGAGAGGTGCCTGCTGCAAAAGATATTGAACCAGATCTGAAACCCGGCAGTTAAACAGAGGCGGGGACTGCTGCATCCAAGTGGTAAGTGGCTTTATACTTACCTCCTGGATCCAGGGTCCTGACCATACCCACCTCCCATGATCGGAGAGCCCCCCCCCCCCCCCCCACAAACGATGATAATGATGAGACTGGCCACGATCCGCTTTCCCCCACCCCCCTCTCGAACCCTGCTGATCCTCTCCCCTCCCCCGCTGATCCCTGACCCCTGCCGATCCTCCTTCCCAATAGTGAGAATATTGAAGCTAAACTGCCACCCTCTACTAGAAGATCTCATTGACATTTCATACAGCTCCCTCAGAACCAAGTTCAGTGAAATGCCGCTGGAGACATTTTGGTCTGAATGCTCTGATGAATACAGCGCTGAAAGTGTTGGTCCCATTTAGTACAACCTACTTATGCAAAGCTGGATTTTCAGCAACGACATCAATGAAAACAAAGCGCCGAGCCAGGATGAACATTGACCATGACATGCGCGTGTGCTTGTCGAAGATACCGCCACGTCTTGACAGAATTTGTTGCTCGGCACCAGCAACAAGTCTCACATTAAATAAGTAAAACAAAAATAATAAATATGTTTAATTATATAACTACTTTTTGTACAGAAAAAATACTTATGTTACAGGGGATCTTGTGGAATTTTTATAATACGCGAGGGGGATCCTCCGAAGCAAAAGGTTGAGAACCCCTGGTCTAGGGAAGCAGTGTCGTTTTTCTAAGTGGGAGGAAGACATTTTGTACAAAGTTCACATGAATGTTTTGGTTACAGTACATGACCCCTCGGATGGTGTCGAAGTTTCGACTTCCGAGTAAGACTCTTGAAACATAAAGTATCGTCAAAGACAGGCTTTATTATTTACTTGCACGCAAGGAGACTACATGTAGTCAACGGCTACATGACACTCTGCAGTACAGAAGGAAAAACAGCATCTTTATACACAGAAAGCAACAGGCTTTTCTATGTCACATAACATGTTTAAAGTAAGCTAAGTTAAAAGTTATAAAATAGAAATGCCTTAAGATAAGACTAGCTAATCTCTACAGTCATGGAGTCTGTCTGTCTGTTCTTCTTCCACCAAGGCCAAGGCATCTGGATGTTTACTTCACTAGTCCTTGGTTATCTCAAGTTGATTAGAAGAAGCCTTTTTGTTCTGTACCAGTTGCTACGAAAACAGCATAGTCTGCAAAATTTAAATTCATCACCATGAGAAGTCATAAACAACTTTATCTTTTCCCAAGCAAGTCAGAGTCGGCCATTTTGTATCCCTTATTCTGTGTCTAGGAAGCCATTTTGTGTCTAAGTAAAAAATACACTTCCACAATGGTATTTACAGATACATTTTAAAGATGTTACACAGTTGTATACATTTGAGCATTATGCACTAACACACTTTAAGGTATTTCCTTCAGGATTTGGGATCAGCAAGGTAAATCGGTACAGGAATAGTTTGATATGTCAGTCATCACCTGCTTGAAATCAAAAGAATGAGTGAACCCATGTACAATGGGACTGCCAACTGTACCAAAACTGATTAAGTCTGACTCTTGATACTCTGATACAGAGACCAACAAATTGACTGGAACTAAGTTATTCTTCATTTCTTAATTATTTCATTTCTACTAATAAAGATACCATTTTAATTGATATAATCTTGTATGCACGTCCTGTCCGCAAATGTTATTTCTGTAGCACTTTTTGTGTCAACATTTTCTAATGGGAAAGCCGTATGTAAACATTTCACCAGATTTTACCTTTTGGGAAAAGAATGTGCACCAATTTTTCTCTCTAGTTTCAAATGACCAAATTATTAAACACACTAGATTTCATATTTCACGATAGTATGATTCAATAGATAAACCTAATCATTTTTGTGCCTTTTTTAATACGATAGCCTGGATTCGGACTGGATAGGGGTAGTTTTTAAACTTGGGCCACCTGGTGTGAATGGGACAGTGGTGGCGTTAAAATAACCGCAGTGCTTAACGCCTCATTAACGCAGGTGAAAGGAGCCTACCAGTGGGTGGCCAGACTGCCCACCTGTCTTGGGCAGTAGGCCATTTTCATGTGCAAGGCCCCCACCCACACTCTGCCCATTTTACCTAGTGGATACAGTTGAAGAAGAAAAAAGCAAATTTGAATTTTATTTTTGAGGGTCACGAGGAGCAGGAGTGCTCCTCCGAGCCCCGCAAAATGTTGGGCCACTGCTGCCCCACTGTGGGAGGCCGGTCAGGAGAGCATTGAAATCGTCAAGTCTGGAGGTAGCAAAGGCATGGATGTGGGTTTCAGCAGCAGATGAGCTGAGGCAGGGGCGGAGGCGGGCGATGTTACAGAGGTGGAAGTAATCGGTCTTGGTGATGGCGAGGATATGGGATCGGAAGCTCATCTCACGGCCAAATAGGACGGAGTTTGTGGCGGGGACCGAAGACAATGGCTTTGGGCTTCCCAATATTTAATTGCCGGAAGTATCTTCTCATCCAGTACTGGACGTAAGGCAAGTAGCGTGACAAATCAGAGGCAGTGGTGGGGTAGAGCTGGGTGTCGGCAGCGTACATGTGGAATCTGCTGTGTTTTTGGATGATGTCGCCGAGAGGCAGCATATAGATGAGAAATAGGAGGGGGCCAAGGATAGATCCTTGTGGCTTCCAGAGGTAACTGTGGGAACAGGAAGAGAAGCCATTGCAGAAGATTCTCTGGCCATGACTGGATAAGTAAAAATGGAACCAGGTGAGGGCAGTCGCACCCAGCTCGACAATGAAGGATGGGTGTTGGAGGAGGATGGTGTGGTCAATCATGTCATAGGCTGCAGACAGGACGAGGAGGGATAGTTTAACTCGGTCACAATCACATAGGATGTCATTTGTGACTTTGATAAACCAATTTTCTACGTCCGGTACCTTGAGTCTGTTAACTATGTCTGGCTGCTGAGCTGTCTGTTTCCTTCCTCATTGGTTAACTGTTTAAGACTCTGCCTTTTCAGGCACAGAATTGGCACTGCCCCAACCGGGAGGCCCGGGGCCAACCCATAATTGGAAGTCTGGCCTCGTTTCAATAAGTTTTACGAGCTACCAGCCTGTCGGGGCCTCCACAGGCAGAGCGCCCATTCCGCTCTTTGAATTTTGGGCTGCTTGCCTCACCGAATGAGGCACTAAGTGAAGAAGTGGCAATGGGTGGGTCTGATGACACGCCTGTGCTTCCTGGCTACACAGGAACGATTTTGAAAGTTTAAAAAAATGTTTCATTTGTTGGAGAGCAGGCACGGCTCCTGCCATGTTCATCCTAAAGCAATTTCTACCAGGGTGCCTAAAATGGGCATTGGGCCTCTCGTTTACACATGTAAGGGGCCTAACAGCTGTTTTAGGTGGCTGCCAGGGGCACTTGAAAAATTACCTGACCCAATATCCGGTCGGGCATCTTTAGGCTCAGGATTTTTCCCAAAATTGGTGCTTGTTGCCCGTGTTGTGTGCCCATAAAATGGCTGCAACAAGGGTCAGTTTGTACCCTAGTAACTTTAGTCAGCTGCTATTTCCCTTCCTTTAGTTGACTAAAACAAGACATACTGACTAGAGAAATGAGCTACAATGATGGAAGAAATGGTGTTGGGTAAGTTTGTCAGTCTTGTTACTGGTTGTGAAGCAAGTTTTCTTGGGGCTAGATTTTCTGCCCATTCATAGGATGATAAATCTTGCTGGAATGTCCCTATCTCCGATACATTGAGCTATATTCCACCATTAAAATATGATTGCACCTATCTATAAAAATGACTAACCTATCAGCAAATATAGATATAGGGTGCTGAAGGTGACTTCCTTATTGTGCATTCAGATTTCAGCAATAAAATTAATAGCTGACCTGAAACGCATTGATACGGTTCAGTATTCAATAGTTTAGCTTCATAAGTACAATCGTTTGGGAGCAGAGGGGGCTTCAGCTAGGCCCTAATAATGAAATTCACAACAGTATTTCTTCTGTCTCTGGCGTGCCTTATCTCTGTCTGCATTGTAAAATGTTCTGAGGTGAAGCTGGTGAACAACGGTTACGATAACATCGTCATTGCTATTAACCCCGGGATTCCAGAAGATCTAAACCTCATTGCAAAAATTCAGGTAGGAAAATAAGACGTTAACTGAATTCCCCAATGCAGCTGTTGACTGTTCGTCATTATTTGTATAAATGCTATTGCAAGTAGTTGGTAAAACCATTAAAAGGGCACTTTAATAATGTGATATTCCACAAGTTTTCTTTTGTGGCCAGCCAAGTGTCTGTAGGAGCATAGGAACAGGAGTCGGGCATTCAGCCCCTCGAGCCTGTTACGCCATTCAATTACTTCATGGCCAATCTGTATCTTAAAAAGATAGAAGAAAGACTTGCATTTATATAGCACCTTTCACGACTTTGGGATGTCCCAAAGCACTTTACAGCCAATGAAGTACTTTTGAAGTGTAGTCACTGTTGTAATATAGGAAACACAGCAGTGTCATGGGATCTTTCACGCCCACCTGAGAGAGCCGATGGGGCCTCGGTTTAACGTCTGATCCAAAAGACGGCACCTCCAACAATGCAGCACTCCCTCAGTACTGCCCTGGAGTGTCAGCTTAGATATTTGTATCTCAAGTCTCTGGAGTGGGACTTGAACCCACAACGTTCTGACTCAGAGGCAAGAGTGCTACCAACTTAGCCACTTAACTACTAACACAAAAGCAAAATACTGTGGATGCTGGAAATCTGAAATAAAAACAGAAATGCTGGAAATACTCAGCAGGTCAGGCAGCATCTGTAGAAAGCGAAACAGAGTTTACATTCCAGGTCTTCATGACCCTTCGTCATCGACCTGAAATGTTAACTCTGTTTCTCTCTCTCTATATATGCTGTCTGACCCGCTGAGTATTTCCAGCATTTTCTATTTTTATATTAGCCACTTAACTACATTTACTTGCCTTGGTTCCATATTCCTTAATATCCTCCCGTGCTTTTCTTCAAAATAGTGTCATGGGATCTTTCATATCCACCTGAGAGAGCAGATGGGGCCTCGGTTTAACGTCTCATCCAAAACTCCCAGACAAAATCTGAATTTCAGCGCTCCACCGTGCCTTCAGCTGCCTAGGTTCTAAGCTCTGGAATTCCCTCCCTAAACCTCTCCGCCTTTCTACCTCTTTCTCCTCCTTCAAGATGCTTCTTAAAACCTACTTCTTTGACCAAATAATATCTCCTAATATCTCCTTATGTGGCTCGGTGTCAAATTTTGTTTGCTAACGCTCCTGTGAACTGCCTTGGTGCATTTTTACTAATTTAAGGTGCTATATAAATGCAAGTTGTTGTTGATGGGCAGAAATCTGAAACTCAGATCCCTGGCATCGCCCCTCCCAGACTCCGGTTTTAAAATTCACAACATAAGTTGGTAACGTTCTACATGCTTAAGGAATTGTGCCAATTTTGTGAATAGAGTACAGTGGTTAAAAAATATTGCAAAAACTGCTTCTTCTAGGAAATGGTGACTTCAGCCTCATCCTTCTTGTACAATGCCACCAAACATCGAGCTTATTTTCGAGATGTGAAAATCCTATTGCCCATCACCTGGAGCCCAAATTCCAGCTATCAGAGACCAACCACCCAGTCCTACGAAAAGGTAAAAGCTAGAACAATGGCATCGTAAGCATTATCTTTTTCTATTTTCGTGGGTATTCTATCACCCACACTGCGACTTACTCTTAAATGTGATACTTGCATGTTCTGCCTCACTCATTACAATACCAGCATCACCAATGATCTATTCTTTACTTCCATTTATCCAAATAATCCACTGCGAGTCCCTATCAGGTTTGGAAAATGTGTTACGCTTTATCTTGGATGTTGTCAACATGCACCAACGCACATTGGTTTAAAAGGACAGTTTAATGAAAACATTTTCGCGCAGGGAGGAAAACCTTGCTCTTTCCAATTTTCACTTTTGTATTTCTTTCTTCGCTGTCTTTGTTTCCACACTTTTGCTGTTTATGTTTGACAGTTTTCTGGATGGTTCACTTGCTTCCCTGGTGTTATTTCCCCCATTTTTATTTTAATAGGCTGATGTGATCATTGCTGACCCACACCTTAACTATGGAGATGACCCGTACACCCTGCAGTATGGTGGATGTGGTGAGAAGGGGCGGTACATTCACTTCACCTCGACTTTTATGCTAAACGATGGCCTGATCCCTGTTTATGGTGCTAGAGGTAACAACTTTGCAGGAAATTCCTTTCAAATGTGCAGTTAGTTATAATTCATTCCCATTTAACTGGAAATATACTCACATTAAGTTCTGCAGGGCTGAAGTTGAGCAAAATCTTATTTTAAAGGATCTGCAACAGCTCAGAACAAAATAGGGGCACTGTAACAAATGAGTATCAGAGCTTCACTTAGGAAGTACACTCAGGAACAAGTCAAATATTCTATTGTTTATCTTTGGACTTGTTGCAAAATTGTACTACGGTGCTCAGTGTGTTAAAAGACCAACTGAACCCAACAAAATATTCATTTCTATTTCAAAACCATTTGCTTCATGCAGAAATAAATTCCAGGACAGAAGTATCAACAACCACAAAGTCTACAACAAACCTAAAAATAGAAACAAGGGTTACGATGTTATATTAATCTGTTCCTTCCTTTCCTCCTTTCCCTCTTACCCTCGCTTCCTCTCCCTCTCCCCACTTCCCCCTCCCCCACCAATTATCCTCCCTAACCCTGCCTTACCTGAATATTGGTACTTGGCCTTGATTTCCTGTTTGCAACACCATTAGAGACCAGCTGTACCATTTATATTTGAATGAAACAGAGGTTATTTTAAACAAATGCTTACTTCTGTTTTTACAGGTAGAGTATTGGTTCATGAATGGGCCCATCTCCGGTGGGGAGTGTTTGATGAATATAACGATTTGGTGCCCTTTTATTTGTCTGACAAGAAAATCAAAGCAACAGGGTAGGATATTCTTCAATTCTATTCCTATGATTTATTTGAGTAGGAAAATCCTTTTAGGTTTCCAGACTTGTCTATAGCAGGGAGAATGTTCTTGTGATGCATTACACTAACACACAATTAAAGCAACATATTGTTCAAAGATCCAAACCATTTACAATGACCAACAGCATAACAAAAGGTCACAAGATCTTTAAAAATTCATTCTGTGGGCGTCGCTGGCAAAGCCAGTATTTATTGCCCATTCCTGGTTGCCCTTGAGAAGGTGGTGGTGAGCTGCCTGCTTGAACCGCTGCAGTCCGTGTGGTGAAGGGACTCCCACAGTGCTGTTAGGTAGGGAGTTCCAGGATTTTGACCCAGCAGCCAAGAATGATACACAAGGTCATAAGATGGATATGAATGAGGAAGACCATTCGGTCTATCCTAACTCAGCCATTCAGAGAAACTCTCCCTCATCACACCATCCAGCTATTTCCTAAATTAATCCAGGGTTTTTGCTCCCTATCTTACCTGGAAGTCCATCCAATGTATTGAACATTGAGATCAGTCTTCAATTTGCCTTTTGTCAGTTTGAACCTATGCTCCCCTGTCCTACTGTCATAATTTAACTTTAAGTAGCATTCCACATTTACCCTTTCTATATGATTTACTATCTAATATACCTCTGAGATCCTCTTTTACTCAGATTCATTAAGGCTAAGGAGCCCAAGTTTCTCCAGTGTTCCTCCTTACTCCATCATCTAATACTAGGATCAGCCTTGTGGCTCTTCTATTCACCCGCTTTAGGGCTTGAAGGTTTATCTTGCGCCTTGGTTATCAAATCTGGATGCAGTATGTGAGCAGTCTGACTACTGTACAGTGCTAATATGACATCCCTCAACTTTTCTTTGTTGTTTTACTGTTCCACAGTCACTGAGCATGTTAGGTGTTGAATCCATTAACTTTCCTAGATTCCACCAATATCTCTAGATCTCTTTCAATGCCTTTAACTATTTCGATACCTTTCATATAATAAGTACTTTGTCCATAAACACCAAGGACAAATGTTGAAGATCATAAAATAATCATTTTTCAAATGATGGAGCTGTTCCCCAGCAGGAGACACTGCCTCAGGATAGAAAGGGAGACAATTTGTTTGTGGGGGGTGTTGGTAGAACAGAGATTATTTCTGGTTGAATTAAGTCCTGCATTACTTGTTGACGATTTGAGCAGATTTTCCTCCCCTCTTTCTGGTGAGATGGGATATTGAGGGTTGTAACAACAATAACTTGCATTTATTTTGTGCCTTTTAATATAAGTAAACAAGGCACTTCACTAATGGATGCAGATAAAATTGACATGAGCAAGTTAAGAGGGGCAGCTGAAAACCTTCTGATAGAAATGGGTTTTGAAGAGGTTTTTAAAGATGGAAAGAGAGGTGCAGAGGGTTAGGGAGGTAGTTCCAGAGAGTAAGACCAAGGCAACTGAATGTTGGGGCGAAGGGAGGGGGATGCACAAAATGCCAGAATCCGAGGAACAGAGTTCAGAGACGAATATAGTGTTGGAAGAGATTGCAGAGATAAGATGGGGCAAGGGCATGGAGGGATTTATATACAAGAACAAGGAATTCAAATTTAAGTTGGAGGCAGGGAGCCAATGCCAGTCAGAAAGGACAGGGTGGGACTTAGTCAAACTAGAATTAGGTGTAGATTGAAATGTTTCATTATGGCCAATCCTACTTTTCCCCTTGTGTTTTAGGCAGCATGACAATAGAATGCACATAGATACCACTATAACACGCACATGTGGTTCACAAAATTGACCCTTTTTAAGCATGTTCACGGTATATGGGTGATGCTGGCAAGGCCGCATTCATTGGCCATCCCTAGTTGCGTAGGTATATTGCAGTGTTCTAACCTCCTCCAGCCCTACAACCCTCCGAGATCTCTGCACTTCTCCAATTTTGGCCTTGTGCGCATCCACGATTTCCATTGCCCCACCATTGGCGGCCGTGCCTTCAGCTGCCTAGGTCCCAAACTCTGGAATTCCTCCCTAAACTTCTCCGTCTCTCTCTCTCCTCCTTTAAGACGCTCCTTAAAACCTACCTCTGTGATCAAGCTTTTGGGCACCAGTACTAATATTTTGTTATGTGGCTCGGTGTCAAATTTTGTTTGATCATGCTCCTGTGAAACGCCTTGGGACATTTTACTACTTTTAAAGTCACTATATAAATGCAAGTTGTTGTTGTTGGATTAAAGGTCTGCACAGAATACAAATGACAACATTTTCCATACTGCTTCAGCTACCTGCAAAACTCTCTGAGCCAGTATCTTCATCTGTACCTGCAGAATGTCTTGTCCTCCTGACACAGGCATCGAGATCTGGTTTAAGATCCAGATGGGATTTCTCAAACGGTTACATTTGGCTGGTACATGCCATGTCATGCAACATGCAAGTCAGACCCCTGCAGCACATACAGGAAACTCTCGTTTAAACGGCACCTAAATATCCGGAATTCTCTATTAACCGGCAAAATTCATACTCCGGAAACAACTCCTCAATAACCGGCAATGTTGCCGAGTCCGAGTCCCCCGCGAATGCCGAGTTAGTCAGTGGGGATAGTTCTCCAAAGTGCCACTACTCGGCTTCCTGGCGCTGTCGGAAGTCCGAACACCGCAATAACAGGAGTCTGATTCTCCCGTGCTGCTGGTAGTCTCTTCTGATCCGCCATTTTACTGTGTGTCTCCCGCGCTGCTGGTAGTCTCTTCCGATCCACCATTTTTCTGTGTGTCTCTCCATCTTTATCGTGAATTATCTCCCCCATCTTGCATTATGGAATTCCCAAAAGTTGGTCCAAGCAAAAGGAAGAGAGTGGTGTTAACTTTAAAACAGAAAATCGAGATATGCCAACGACTAGAAAGGAGAGAGAAGCATATCAACATTATGAATGAATTCAAAATCGGTTCGTCAACAATCTACGACATCAAAACGCAGAAGGATAAGCTGCTCAAGTTTTATTCAAGCTCGGAGACATCTAAGAGTGTAGAGAAACGGCGTACGCTTCGTAAGCCTAAGCTTGAAGAGCTGGATACCGTGCTTTATGAGTGGTTTTCTCTTAAGCGTTCAGAGGGTGTTCCACTTTCCGGACCGATGCTAATCGAGAAAGCGAAGGATTTCTACGTAAGGATGGAGCTCACTGACAAGTGTGCTTTCTCCGAGGGATGGCTAACGTGCTTCAAGTTACGGCACGGGATACGATGACTCGATATTTCCGGGGAGAAGAAATCAGCTGATCACGACGCCGCAGAAGAATACTGCGATTATTTCAATCGGATTGCGCAGCAACATGATTTGTCGCCAGCACAGATATATAATGCCGATGAAACTGGCTTATTTTGAAGGTTTTTGCCAGAATCAACGCTTGCTGGGGCTAGTGAGGCTAATGCTTCAGGTTACAAGAAAAATAAAGATCGTGTAACCATGCTAACATGTACGAACGCTGCTGGATCACACCGGGTTAAACTTCTTGTTATTGGGAAGTATAAAAATCCCCATGCATTTAAAAATGTGAGGCACTTACCTGTTGAGTACAAAGTTCAAAAAAATGCTTGGATGGATAAGGAAATCTTTTCGTATTGGTTCCATCATATTTTTGTTCCATCTGTGAGGGAACATTTCCATAAAATAGGGAAACCTGAAGATAGCAAATACATTTTATTGCTTGATAACTGTAGAGCCCATCCGCATGAATCCCAGTTGGTTTCAGGAAATATTTTCACCATTTATTTGCCACCAAATGTAACTTCTCTCATACAACCCATGGACCAGGGCGTTATCCAAAATCTGAAGTGTCAATACAAGAAAGACTTCCGACATTAACTGATAAACCAAGATGACAATATTCACGCATTTCAGAAGGAATACAATCTTAAAGATGCCATCTATAATGTTGCATGTTCCTGCAACTTGGTGAAAGGTCACACTCTGAGGCAAGGCTGGCGCAAATTGTGGCCTTCTGTAATGTTTGCTGAAGGTTCTTCTTCAGAGGAGGAATTTCATGGGTTCAATGTTCATCCCAAGAAGAGTACAATAATGGAAATGGCTGGCATGGTGAAAAATGTAGGCCCAGCAAACCCTCTACGTCACCTCAGTGAAAGTGATATCGAGCAGTGGGTTGATGCAGATAGAGAAGTTGGTGTTGTGCATATGCTAAGTGATGATGAAATAATTGAGAATGTTTTGAATCCAAAGAAAGAAAAGGAAAGTGAGATGGAAAGTGAAGAGGATGAGATTTCTGAAGAGAAGAAGATTTCTTGGGCTAAAGCTGCAGAAGGATTTGCTTCAATCCTCCAATTTGCTGAAAGGCAGCCTTGCTACTCTGCCCAAGAAGTTATGCACCTCCATATTCTGCATTCCACCTTTCTACAGAAAAGGCAAGAGTCCACTAAGCAAGCAGACATCCGGGACATGTTTAAGAAAGCTTCCAAAAGAGTTGAAGCAGCGGAAGTGCCTGAAGAATCTGTTGAAGTGCATGATCCTGATGACCCAGCTGGCATGGATATTCCTGATGAACCAGCTGACTTGGAATAAGTGTACAGTCAACTACAGTACTGTATACAGTCGTTTATAAGTTTTGTTTTACTGTTAAGTAATTAAAGAGTTATGGATTACCCTCAACTGGCAGTACTGTACTTAATCAAAAGTGAGAAGTCGCACAACACCAGGTTATAGTCCAACAGCTTTATTTGAAATCACAAGCTTTCGGAGCGCTGCTCCTTCGTCAGGTGGGCCTACATTCACCTGACGAAGGAGCAGCGCTCCGAAAGCTTGTGATTTCAAATAAAGCTGTTGGACTATAACCTGGTGTTGTGCGACTTCTCACTTTTGTCCACCCCAGTCCAACACCGGCATCTCCGCATCATGTACTTAATCAAGCATCTTCCACCATCCATTTAACACAACATTCTGTAGGTGAGTACCCAATTACTGTATACTGCACATTTCTTGATTTTTTTATTTTTGTTTGTTAAAAATAGCCTCGGTAGATAACCCTCTCCGTCATCCGGAATTTTTATTCAACCGGCACCACCCCGATCCCGTCGGTGCCGGATACCAAAGAGTTTCCTGTAGCTAGATAACTCACCACACTGGCACTGTCGATAAACAAACAAGAGTCAAGATAAGGGGGAAGAAGTAAGGAATCCTCAGCAAGGGTACAGATGAGAGGATTCAGACACAGGGAAGAGGCAGGAAGTCAGATCCTACAGTGAAGGAGCTGAATCTGGGACTGGGCAGCGAAGGCCAAGTTGGCTAGTGGTGAAATTCAGGTTTTTTAAATATTATTACAGATGCAAAACAATAAAGGAAAAAAGATAGTCATTGACTTTCAGTCTGAAATTTACAGGCAGTGACAACTGCACGCTGATCTTAATGATTCGTAACTAGCTTCAACTATTTAGATTTGCCTATTTAGAGCAGTAACCTTAAAGGCACAGGCCAAGTAAACACCACAACCATATTCAAGACCCAACACTACCTGTGAGCAACACCATGGGACACCTGTCAGTTATAAACTTAAAATGAGAGCAATGTCACAAACCACAGGACACTCCTGAACTGACAGTAATTCATGAACAAACATGTCTTAAATTGTTTTTGTTTTTTGATACGTTGCAGAAAGACAACTGCAGAAATCAAATGATTAACAGAGTGTTATGTTTCATTTTCATTTCTAGGTGTTCAAAAGAAATACAAGGAATGACTGCCTCATGCACTGGGGGTTCCTGCTCCCAATGTGGCATTGATAGCAACACAGGATTCCCAAATGGAGATTGTATGTTTTTCCCAGACCAAAGCCAAATGACAACAGCTTCAATAATGTACCTCCAAGGGTTGCCAGGGGTAAGGAGAATTACTGAGAGGCACTTTCCTTATAATTTATTAATAGCTATTTCTGCAACAACAGAAAAGGAACACTTTTGAGCGAATCAAGTAATGGAATCCCTATTAATTTTAGGCACCCAGCTTCAGTATCAAGTATCCACAACTCAAGTATAGCTCGGGCCACGTGCCTCGTTTCCTTCACTCTTCTACAACAATATGGGCTACCCCCAATGTTCCCTATGATTGTTTTTCCCTGCACGGGCCCTTTAATTTTGCCCTATTAATTTAGTGGCCGTGCGTGCGCCGTATATCTTCCAGCGGCAGCAGCTGGTGAGCGGCCTGCGTGGGACTGCGCGATCGGTGCGCGGCCGCGCACCTTAGGAGGAACATTGGCTACCCCAATCTAATATTTCCATTTCCACAATCTTTGATATTACAATAACAGACAGACGAGGTTATAATTTCACCTGAAATTGATCTCACAACTTGTTTTCTTGAACCACATAAAACAGTTAACTAATGATTTATTTTTGTGTATAAAGTTTATCTTTGTTGAGCTTGTGTTTATAAAAAAAAAAGGTACATTCTTCAATGTGTTATTTGTTCATGGCTAGAGTTTCCTCTCAAATTGCTGTATGTATGCTGCAGTTAATGGCTCAACTTCACGGGCCGGAAGTTCCTGAGGTAAGAGTGGGTGGGATGGAGGCATGGGAGGCGGGGGGTGAAAGTTGAAAGAATGTGAACCCTGACCCCCCCAACCCACCTCCAACCCACCCACTTTCCCCTTTCACTCAGGCGGGGTGGAGGGGGGAGGAGTGCTGCCAACCCGCTGCAGGAGGCGGGTTGGCAATTTACATATTTATAATGAGGCTTGAAGCCTCTACTTTAACTTGCTTTCTAGGTTTTACTGCAGGTGGCTGAGGATCCCTGGGCTCGGGATTCCTGCTGGCTGCAACGAGGCGGTCTCAGCCTCAGCCTCAGCCTCAGGGAGCAATGCTTGTGGGCCTGGAGGAGCAGGAGTGGATCCCCCCGGCCCCCGAGCTCACCCACCATCAGCCTGGCCCTCCCTGGGGTCGGGGATCCGATTTCCCCCCCCCCCTCCCCCACTTCCCGGGCCTGGAACTACACCCCCCCCCCCCCCCCACCAGATCGCGATTCAGCCCCGGGGTCGGGGATCGGACCCCTCCCCTCCCCAGGGATCAAAACTTCCCCTCCCCACCCCAGGGACAGGGATCGGTTCTCCCCCCCCCCCCCCCACAACATCTTGGGCCCAACACTTACCTGTTGCTGCAGCCTCCTTCTCCGAGTTCCCCGCACGACTGAAAGCCAGCCTGTCAATCAGGCTGAATTCCGGGCTGGGAACCCGCCTCTGACGTCGATAAAACTCCACAGCGTGCCGGGAAATCCGACCTGCCGGGTTTCCCGCCGTCTCCTGGGTCCCCCCCCGCACCATGCGGGTGGGACCCGGGAAAATCCAGCCCTCAGTCTTTAGCACAACAGCAGCAGCCATCACCACCACCACATTGTGGAAGCAAAGTTTTCGGAGGGTCGTAGAGCTGGAGAAGGTTACAGAGATAGAGAGGGGCCAAGTCTGAAGTGGGGCTTGAACGCACGACCTTCTGACTCAGAGGAGAGAGAATGCTGCCAACTGAGCTAAGCTGATACTTAGAAATGAAACCCAGCGTTTTCTGATAACAAACCTTCCGTTTTGACCCAGAAAGCACATATTCGCTCACCTGATAACACCCAACAAAATACCGGTGCTGCCTGCGCTACTATTTTGGCCGGTCATTAACTTCGGCCCGCGGTGGCACCGGCAGGTTTCCAGCCTACTGCCATTTCTAGGCCTGTGACACTTGTCACACCTGATCTTGTATTTATTTTCCAGGTGACTGAATTCTGTGACAATAAGACTCACAATGATGAAGCACCAAACATGCAAAACAAAATGTGCAATTACAGGAGCACTTGGGACGTGATCAACAAGTCAGAAGATTTCAAGAACAATCCTCCAGCAAATACCGTTGCCCTTGCGCCAAATATTACTTTGCTGCAGGCCAAAGACCGAGTGCTGTGTTTAGTTCTTGATAGTTCTGGAAGCATGGACTGGGTACGTCCTGTTATGAAATAGTAGTGTTAGTTCACGCTGATGCTCTTTGAAGGCCATCACACACACTCCTCAACTGGTCATTATTAACCAAATGATTTAACCAAATAGTGAATTTGCTTTTAGTTCACAGCTAGCGAGTCAAGCCTTTCATACAAGACCTACCTGTCCAATAACCTAAAAATTTTCTGTATTGCTATGGAGTTCCTCCTAGCTTTCTGGTTGGTCCATACTAGCATGTGCCTGTCAAATGATTTCAGGGTTCAAGTAGAACAAGGACCATAAGAAAAGAGGACTTGGAGACATACCTCTTTCTCTTCTCTTACCCATCCAGGTGCAATACCACAGGAAGTCTACTTTTTTTATTGAATTAAAAGTAGACTAGCGAATCAGCCATAAAAACAGAAAATGCTGGAAATACTCAGCAGGTCAGGTAGCATCTGTGGAGAGAGAAACACAGTTAATGTTTCAGGTCGATGACCTTTCGTCAGAACTAGCAAATCTGGCACACTGCCCCCACACACCCAGGTAAATACGTTCAATGTGTGTACGTTCCTGTTTACACGCAGTCTGACCCTAATCCCTGGGTAGTGCCTTGTGTAGCAAAAGGTGGGAAGTGATGTTCCACAAGGATCAAAGTTGGGAACACTGTTGTTCACCATTTACATAAACAATTTGGACTCGGGGAATCGGAAGTACAATTTCAAAATTTGTGGATGACAGCAAATTGGGGGGGTGTAGTTAATACAGAGGAGGACAGCGACAAATTGAGAAATAAAAACTCCACGGGAAAAGTGATCCATCCGTGGCTAACTAAGGAAGTTAAGGATAGTATTAGATTAAAAGAAGAGCCTTATAATGTTGCGAAGAATAGTAGTAAGCCTAAGGATTGGGAGAGCTTTAGAAACCAGAAAGGATGACCAAAGAATTGATAAAAAGGCAGAAAATAGAATATGAGAGTAAACTAGCAAGAAATATAAAAACAGATTGTAAGAGCTTCTACAAGTATGTAAAAAGGAAGAGAGCAGCAAAAGAATGTTTTTTAAATGGTGAGAAACTATTAAATGTTGGTGCTCAAAGAGATTTAGGTGTCCTCATACAGGAAATACAGAGAGTTAGCATGCAGGTACAGCAAGCAATTAGGAAGGCAAATGCCATATTGGCCTTTATTGCAAGGGCGTTGGACTACAAGGGTAAGGAATCTTGCTACAATTATACAGTGCCTTGGTGAGACCACACCTGGGGTACTGTGCACAGTTTTTGTCCCCTTATCTAAGGAAGGATGTACTTGCCTTAGAGGGGGTGCAACGAAAGTTCACTGGATTGATTCCTGGGAAGAGAGGGTTGTCCTATGAGGAGAGATTGAGTAGATTGGGCCTATACTCTCTGGAGTTTAGAAGAATGAGAGATGATCTCATTGAAACATATCAGATTCTGAGGGGATTGACAGGGTAGATGCTGAGAGGTTGTTTCCCCTGGCTGGAGAGTCTAGAACTAGGGGGCGTAGTCTCAGGATAAGGGATCGGCCATTTAAGAATGAGCTGAGGAGAAATTTCTTCATTTTGAGGGTTGTGAATCTTTGGAATTCTCTACTCCAAAGAACTGTGGATATTGAGTTCTTGAGTATATTCAAGGCTGAGATAGATAGATTTTTGGACTCATGGGGAATCAATTAATAAGGGGATCAGGCAGAAAAGGGCAGTTGAGGTCGAAGATCAGCCATGATCTTATTGAATGGTGGAGCAGGCTCGAGGAGCCGTATGCTTTTTGTGTCTTCTACTGTGAAGACAGATACAAAATATTTGTTTAAAGTCCCTGCCATTTCCTTATTCCCCATTATAATTTCACCTGTCTCAGCCTCTAAGGGATCAATGCTTAGTTTTGTTACTCTCTTCCTTTTTACATACTTGTAGAAGCTCTTACAATCTGTTTTTATATTTCTTGCAAGTTTACTCTCATATTCTATTTTCTCCCTTTTTTCCCCCAATTTTTTGGTCATCCTTTACTGGTTTCTAAAGCTCTCCCAATCCTTAGGCTTACTACAACATTATAAGCCTCTTCTTTTAATCTAATACTATCCTTAACTTCTTTAGTTAGCCACAGATGGATCAATTTCCCATGGAGTTTTTATTTCTCAATGGAATGTATATTCGTTGAGAATTTTGAAATGTTTGCCACTGCTTATCTACCGTCATACCTTTTAATCTAATTTCCCAATCTACCTTCGCTAACTCGCCACTCATTCCTATGTAATTGGCTTTATTTAAGTTTAAGACTCTCGTTTCCAACTGAAGTATTTCACTCTCAAACTCAACGTGAAATTTAATCATATTATGATCACTCTTCCCCAGAGGATCCATTACTGTGAGATTACTAGTTTACCTGATCTAATTACACAATACAAATTTTTAAAAAGCCTATTCCCTGGTTGGTTCCATGACGTATTGTTCTAGAAAACTGTCTCGGATACATTCCATGAACTCGTCCTCCAAACTACCTTTACCAATTTGATTTGCTCAGTCTATATGAAGATTAAAGTCCCCCATGATTATTGTGTTACCTTTGTTACAAGCTCCAGTTATTTGTTGATTAATACTCTGTCCAACGGCATAGCTACTGTTTGGGGGCCTATAAACTACTCCCACCAATGTTTTCTGCCCCTTGTTATTTCTTATCTCCACCCATACTGATTCTACTTCCTGAGCTTCCGTGCCAAGTTCCTTTCTCACAACTGTCCTTATGTCATCATTTATTATCAGGGCTACCCCACCTCCTTTTCCATTCTGCCTGTCTTTTCTAAACGTCAAGTACCCTGGAATATTTAGCTCCCAACCTTGGTTACCTTGCAACCACGTCTCTGTAATGGCTATTAGATCAAAGCCAGTTATCTTATTTGTGCCACTAATTCATCTATCTTGTTACCAATGCTTTGTGCATTCAGATAAAGAGTCTTTAATTTTAATTTTTTACCATTGTTTCCTGCTCTCACCTTATTTGCTGATGCACTTTTACCGTTAAACTCTCTGTCCCTTCCTGTCACACTCTGCTTACATTTACCCAAATTGCTACGCTGCTCCATTGCCTTGACTTTTCTCTTTAGATTTCTAAATTTCCCCTCACCTGACCCCTCTGCCCCTTTTTTAATTTAAAGCCCTATCTACAGCCCTAGTTATTTGATTCACCAGGACTCTGGTCCCAGCCCGGTTTAAGTGGAAACAGTCCCAACAGAACAGCTCCCTCTTTCCCCAGTACCGGCGCCAGTGCCCCATGAATTGAAACCCCTTCTTCCCATAGCACGCATTTAACTCTCTGATCTGCTTGACCCTATGCCAATTTGCGCATGGCTCAGGTAACAATCCAGAGATTATTACCTTTGTGGTTCTGCTTTTTAATTTGGACCCTAGCTCCTCAAACTCTCTCAGCAGAACCTCAGTTCTACCTATGTCATTGGTTCCTACGTGGACCATGACAACTGGATCTTCCCACTCCAATTTCTTCTCCAGCCGTGAGGAGATATCCTTAACCCTGGCACCGGGCAGGCAACACAGCCTTCGGAACTCCCAGTCGTGGCTGCAGAGAACAGTATCTATCCTCCTTACTATATTGTCCCCTACCACTACAACATTCCTTTTCACTCCCTCCACTTGAATGGCCTCCTGTACGATGGTGCTGTGGCCAGTTTGCTCATCCACCCTGCAGACTTTGCCCTCATCCATATAGGCAGCAAGAACCTCATACCTGTTGGATAAGGGCAAAGGCTGAGGCTCCTCCAGCACTGCACCTGGGATCCCCTTACCTGTCTGAGTTGCAGTCACACCCTCCTGTCCCTGACCACTAAACAGACCACTACCTAACCTAAGGGGTGTGATGCCTCCTGGATCAAAGTGTCAAGATAACTCTCCTCTCCCTGATGCCCGGCAATGTCTGCACCTCGGACTCCATCTCAACAACTCTGAGCTGAAGTTCCTCGAGATGCAGAAACCTACTGCAGACGTGGTTGTCCGGGATCACGATGCTCTCCACAAACTCCCACATGCTGCAGTTGCGGCACACCACCTGCACTGCCATCCCATAATAACCTTGTTTTATTTATTTAGTTAATTAAAATGTATGTATTTAATTAACTTAGCTTATAGTTTAGTTTTTAGCTAATTAATAGATATAGTTTAAGTGCTAGGTAGATTAAATTAAATATTTACCTGTAACACAAAGCTCTCCAAGTTAGGCCATACTTGCAGTACTGTGAACATTTCTGGTCTCCATATTATAAAAAGGATATAGAGGCACTGGAGAAGGTGCAAAAAAGATTTACTAGAATGATACCAGAACTGAGAGGTTATTCCTATCAAGAAAGATTGAACAGGCTGGGGCTCTTTTCTCTAGAAAAGAAGATTGAGGGGTGACCTGATAGAGGTCATTAAGATTATGAAAGGGTTTGATAAGGTAGATATAGAGAAGATATTTCCACTTGCGGGGGAGAGCAGAACTAGGGGCCATAAATATAAGATAGTCACGAATAAATCCAATAGGGAATTCAGGAGAAACTTCTTTACCCAGAGAGTGGTTAGAATGTGGAAGTCGCTACCACAAGGAGTAGTTGAGGCGAATAGCATCGATGCATTTAAGGGGAAGCTAGATAAACACATGAGGGAGAAAGGAATAGAAGGTTATGTTGATGGGGTTAGATGAGGCAGGGCGGGAGGAGGCTTGTATGGAGCATAAACACCGGCGGGGACCTGTTGGGCTGAATGGCCTGTTTCTGTGCTGTAAGTACTATGTAATAATTTGTAATACACTGATAGACACAATAGCTTCACTGTGACTGACCCACCGCAGGTCGGAGCAAGGCGGGGCCCAGCTAGAGGAAAAAATAAACTAAAAATGTAGAGGTACTCTCCGGAAAGAAAGGAAGAAAGAAATAGTGTCGACTGAGATCCAAGTTAGCCAGGGTATCGGGAGAATTCCCTGCTCTTCTGTGAATAGTGTCAGGGGATCTTTTATGTCCACTTGAATAAATAGATGAGGCCTGAGTTTGACATTTCATCCAGCACCCCCGACAGTGCAGCACTCCCTCAGTACTGCACTGAAGTGTCAACCTCGACCCCTGGGGGTCCATAGAGACTTTAGAGGGGGTCCACAAACTAAACCACATATATCAGTAATTTGTTTTTAAAAATCCATAAAATGATCCCGCCCCTTTTTCTGATTGGTGAGAGACCAATCATTGGACAGCGTTGATTCTAGACACAAAAGGCATCAAGGGGTATGGGGAGAGAGCGGGAATATGGTATTGAGATAGAGGATCAGCCATGATCATATTGAATGGCGGAGCAGGCTCGAAGGGCCGAATGGCTCCTGCTCCGAATTTTCTATGTTTCTATGATTGGATAAAGTAGCTGTCAATCATTTACGAGTGTCAGTGTCAAACATCACACCAAGGATTAACAGACTCTGCAGTGAGAAGCAGGAACACCCATCTCACTGATATCTGTAAGTAAATACTTGTTTTCCTAAAAGCATTATTAAACCACTCTTTACACGCAGCACTTTCATAGTATGAGTATTAGATAGTATTATAATTTAGATGGGGGGGGGTCCGTGATTACTAATGCATTTGAAAAGGGGTCCACCAAACAAAAAAGTTTAAGAACCACTGGCCTAGATTATGTGCTCAAGTCTGTTTGAGCTTGAATCCACAAAGGAAGTGATGGGAATTTATTAAAATTACATTGAAATAAGCATTCTATTAGTCCCTTAAATACAGAGCATAAAATATGAAGACGGCTGCTTGTTAAGGAGATTGAGTTTTGCATCTGACTTGCGTTCTTTTTGCAAACAGGAAAACCGAATTAAAAGGCTCCAACAGGCAGCGGGAATATTCTTGCTGCAGATCATTGAAGAAGGATCACAGGTTGGCATCGTTACTTTTAGCAGTAGTGCGGTTGTTCAAAAAACATTGACATTAATTGATAACGACAATGTACGGAAGCAGCTTATAACGTCTCTACCTAAAATCCCTAGTGGTGGAACAAATATCTGTGCAGGGGTTCGGGAAGGTTTTCAGGTAAGTCCTGAAGTCCTGCAAGACTTTTAATAATCCATTATTTTCAACGTAATTACTACATTTATCCCACGTTGATGGTAACTGATTGCTTTGCAGGTACTTCGTGGCGATGATGGTGCTACAGATGGTGATGAAATAGTTTTGCTCACTGATGGGGAGGACACTCAAATAAGAAATTGCTTTACAGACGTGAAACAAAGTGGAACTGTTATTCACACCATAGCATTAGGACCAGACGCAGCCGTAGAATTGAAACAGCTGTCAAAAATGACAGGCGAGCAATATTTAATGTTTTTTGTGCTGATCAATAATTAAATTTGATTTCTGTAGCAAATGAAATACAGGATTTAGTTTTAATGGCAATTTGAAGTATTTTTGTAAATACCCCACATTTACTAAGTTAAAAGTGTCTTTTTTAAGGGCTTCCATGATGATTCTGTGAGTGGCTGAGCCTCACAGACCATCAATGTCCCTGGCTGGTCCATGATAGATAGAAAGACAGAAAGAAAGAACTCCCATTTCTACAGCGCCTTTCATGACTTCAGGATGTCCCAAAGCGCTTTGCAGCCAGTGAAGTTTCGTTTGTTTTGAAGTGTAGTCACTGTTGTAATGTAGGAAACTGATTTGTGCTAAGTTATCTGATATCAGGCTTGGGCAGTGGTAGTCAGCTACTCTGAGCCCCTGGGTTAAGAAGGGGGGAAAAATCAACCAGAATGGAGGTTGCGGGGTGGTTTGATAGAGGTGTACAAGATTATGACGGATTTGGATAGGCTAGACAGGGAAAGGCTGTTCCCACTAGTTGATGGTACAAGGACGAGGGGACACAGATTTAAGGTTTTGGGCAAGAGATATAGGGGGGAAGTGAGGAAAAACTTTTTTACGCAGCGAGTGGTGATGACCTGGATTTCACTGCCGACGGAAGTGGTGGAAGCGGAGACACTCAATGTTTTCAAGGGGAGACTGGATAGGCACTTGAGGGAAATAAACTTGCAGGGCTACGGGGATAGAGCGGGGGAATGGGACTGACTCAATTGCTCTACAGAGAGCCGGCACGGACTCAATGGGCCGAATGGCCTCCTTCTGTGCTGTTATGACTCTATGGGCTGGATTTTGTGAATAGAAGCATAGAAGATAGGAGCAGGAGTAGGCCATTCGGCCCCTCGAGCCTGCTCCGCCATTTAATGAGATCATGGCTGATCATCCAAATTCAGTACCCTGTCCCTGCTTTCTCCCCATATCCCTTGATCCCTTTAGCCTTAAGAAATATATCTAACTCCTTCTTGAATATATTTAATGAATTGGTGTCAACTGCCTTGTGTGGTAGAGAATTCCACAGGTTCACCATTCTCTGGGTGAAGACATTCCTCCTCATCTCAGTCCTAAATGGCTTACCCCTTATCCTTAGACTGTGACCTCTGGTTCTGGACTCCCCCGCCATCGGGAACATCCTTCCTGCATCTAGTCTGTCTAGTCCTGTTAGAATTTTATAAGTTTCAATGAGATCCCCTCTCATTCTTCTAAACTCTAGCGAATATAAGCCTAATCGACCCAATCTCTCCTCATACGTCATTCCTGCCATCCCAGGTATCAGTCTGGTAAATCTTCACTGCACTCCCTCCATGGCAAGAACATCCTTCCTTAGATAAGGTGACCAAAACTGCACACAATACTCAAGGTGTGGTCTCACCAAGGCCTTGTACAACTGCAGCAAGACATCCTTGCTCATGTACTTGAATCCTCTCGCTATGAAGGCCAACATACTATTTGCCTTCTTAACCGCCTGCTGCACCTGCATGCTTACCTTCAGCGACTGGTGCACAAGGACTCCCAGATCTTGTTGCACTTCCCCTTTTCCCAATCTATTGCCGTTCAGATAATCTGACTTCCTGTTTTTGCCACCAAAGTGGATAACCTCGCATTTATCCACATTATACTGCATCTGCTATGCATCTGCCCAATTACCCAACCTGTCCAAATCATACTGGAGTTTCTCTGCATCCTCCTCACAGCACACACGCCCACCCAGCTTTGTGTCGTCTGCAAACTTAAAGATATTACATCTAGTTCCCTCGTCTAGATCATTAATATATATTGTGAATAGTTGGGGTCCTAGCACCGATCCCTGCGGTACCCCACTAGTCACTGCCTGCCACTCGGAAAAAGACCCGTTTATTCCAACTCTTTGCTTCCTGTATGCCAACCAGTTCTCCATCCAAATCAGTACCTTACCCCCAATCCCATTTGCTTTAACTTTGCATGCTAATCTCTTCTGCGGGACCTTATCGAAAGCCTTCTGAAAGTCCAAATACACCACATCCACTGGTTCTCCCTTATCTATTCTAACAGTTACATCCTCAAAAAATTCCAGTAGATTAGTCAGGCATGATTTACCTTTTGTAAATCCATGTTGACTTTGTCCGATCCTGTCACTGTTTTCCAAGTGCTCTGCTATTACATCTTTTAATGGACTCTAGCATTTTGCCCACTACCGGTGGGGCTTACCGGTCTATAATTCCCCGTTTTTTCTCTACCACCTTTTTTAAATAGTGGGGTTACATTAGCTACCCTCCAATCCATGAGAACTGTTCCAGAGTCTATAGAATTTTGAAAGATGACCAGCAATGCATCTACTATTTCTAGGGCCACTTCCTTAAGTACCCTAGGATGTAGATTATCAGGCCCTGGGGATTTATCGGCCTTCAATCCCGTCAATTTCCCTAACACCATTTCCCTACAAATACTGATTTCATTCAATTCCTCCCTCTCATTAGACCCTTTGTTCCCCGACATCTCTGGGAGTTTATTTGTGTCCTCCTTTGTGAAGACAGACCAAAGTATGTATTTAATTGGTCTGCCATTTCTTTGTTCCCCATTATAAATTCCCCTGATTCTGACTGCAAGGGACCTACGCTTGACTTCACCAATCTTTTTCTCTTCACATATCTATAGAAGCTTTTACAGTTAGCTTTTATGTTCCCTGCAAGCTTATTCTCATATTCTATTTTCCCCCTCTTAATTAATCCCTTTGTCCTCCTTTGCTGAATCCTAAACTGCTCCCAATCCTCAGGTTTGCTGCTTTTTCTGGCCAATTTATATGTCCTCTCCTTGGATCTTATGCTATCCCTAATTTCCCTTGTTAGCCATGGTTGAGTCACCTTTTTTGTTGAATGGAGACGAGTTGGAGGCGGGACAGCTGCTTGTCATGTCAATGTCCCGCCTCCATCCTCGCCTGACCAACCAGAGGGATTTTCCCCTGATTGAGCTTGTTAAGCCCGCCCTGCGGGCTCAGCAGGCCAATTAGGGAGGAAGTCACTGACAGATCACGTCAACGTCAGATGTGCTATCTGTCAAGACTTCTTGAAGGAAGAAATGTCAGCATTTGACAGCTCTGTGAAGCTGTCAAACACTGACATTTTCTTTAGTTTGATGAGACTTTGTGTTCAGGACTCATCAAACCTTTCAAATTTATAAATTTCACATGGCTGTTGGAATGGAGGTTCCAACAGCCTGTCTGTGAAATTGACAAGCAGGATGTCAGCTCTCCCGATCCACCGCGGCTAAAGGCTGTATGAAAAAAACAAGGTAAGTGAACACTTTTTTAAACTTATCACTCACCTTGCATACTTACCACTCCACACTTGCACCCATCACTCACCTCTACACCTTACTTCCACGTGCCTCCGACTGCCGCAGACCTCCTCCACATCTCCTCCAACCCGGCGGGGTTCTCCGAGGTCGGGAAGCCTTCACCTGAGAAGGTAAAATGGCACTAATCCTTTTTTCTGACTGTTAACTACCTGTTAACAATCAGTTAAAAGGATTAAATGCCTTTCCCGCCTCCAGGAGACGGGACCCGAAGCTACACATCTTCCCACCTCCTGGCAAAAGGTCATGGAGGCGGGATGGGGGCGGCTTTGCCATCCGCACCCACTTTCTCCGAGTCTACCAGTTGTCCCGCCTCCATGCCCGCCTCCTTGGGGCTTGGAAAATCCAGCCCTATGACTCTATAACTTGTAATCCTGGTCACTATCCTGTGACTTCTGCTGGAAAGTGTGTATCTGTGGATGTTTAGTAAGGACAACAGTGGGCTCAGCTGTAATGCTTCCCCCATAGTTGGTCCACCATCTCGGTTCAAATATGAGGAATGGCCATTTATGTAAATCACTGGAGGGAACCATACCCCAGCAAGATTCAACACCTGTAGGATAAGAGCAGAGGAGACCACTGGGGAAAAAGAAAATGTATTTGACTAGTTAACTGAGCTGCAGCTGGCACAAGTAACTTCTTCTGAAGATCTTTGTAACATAACCAACATTAACGAAAAGAAAGTTAAACATTAGAGTGTTTGGGGGAAAAATTTGGTGGCGGGGGGCGCTAACGTCACCGGGGCGCTAATTTTAGTGCCCCAAAAAAGTTAGCGCCCCTGCGCTGTAAATTCAGTAATAGCGCCTCAAGCAGGAGGCAGGGTGCTACTGGAAGCTCTTCCCCTCCTTATTGGGGCGCTATCAGTGAATTTCGCGATGTTACGTGCAACAGTGCCACTCGCGTCGGCATGTAGCGCCAGGTCATTGCAGGCCTCCTCCCCGATTTAAGGGGAGGGACCTAGCACTGCGCCCACCAGGTCCCTGCTGGACCACCGGGGAGCGGAGTGCCGGGCTGACCAATCGCGGCCGGCACCCCGAAGTAAAAAGGGGAAGGGGTCAGGTGATGGCAGTCGGCCAAAAACAAAAGGGCCTCCATAGATGACCATCTATTAGAAGTGTTACCATGTTCTTCAGAGTCTGGCAATTTATGTCCTCCATGGAGGTTGCCATCCTTTCCATGGCTGCACCTACATTCGCCATTGTGTGCACCACGGCATTGCTCATACGATAGCAAAATACTGCAGATGCTGGAAATCCGAAATAACAACAGAAAACACTGGAAAAACTCAGCGGTCCTTCATTCTGCCAGTGCATTTCACACTTCTTTTAGCCTTAACCTGTCACATTAACACCACCTCTTGCCTTGAATATCTCTTAATGTCTCTTACTGTCTCTTAATCTCTCCTTTTGTTCTTTCATCCCCTCCCCCTTTTCCCAGCTTTATCCTTGCCTTAAATCTATTCCATTTCCTGCTATTTCCAGTTCTGACGAAAGGTCTTCGACCTGAAACGTTAACTCTGTTTCTCTCTCCACGGATGCTGCCTCGCCTGCTGAGTTTTTCCAGCGTTTTCTGTTGTTTACGGCATTGCTCATGTTTGACATGGACTCCTCCATTCTCTGCACACTCGCAGTTACCGTGGTTGCAAACCCGGTCAGAGCCTCCTGCACTTGTTCCTGAAGCTCCAGCACCGCTCTCTTTCTGGATGGCCCCAGAGGCACAGCGTCTGCATGCAGCTGAGCAGAACTAGGAGTGCCCTGCGGCCTCCGACGAGGACTCTCCACTGCTGTCCCTGTTGTGAGCTGTGATACACCAGGTGACAATGCTACTCTATCTCGCAAAGGACCCACCGAGGTATGCGTCTCTGCGCTGGTGCTGTGTGCGCTCATTTCTGCTGACGCTGCTCCCTCAGAGGCTGTAGGTTCCTCTGAGGAGTTGTCCGGCTCTTCCTCCTGGATAGTGGGGAGGGGGGCTCTCGATAGTCCTGTGGGGGAGTAAAGGCATGAGTTAGACATGTGATATTTAGGTAGCAGACACAGCCCATTGTGCAGATGATCAGAACTCAATCTGTATGAGCATCAGATGCCATATCAGTCACTCATGAAATGTAAATGAGAGGGTTGCAAATCTATTCTGTCACCAGCTTGCTGTACTGAGCCCGTCTCTCCATTCCCCCACTTCCAGCTCCTCAGCACCTCCGACGATCTCGATAGCAGCCTCCTCTGCGTTAGTTAAATGCACCATGGAAGGTGGGCCTCCTCCTGTCCTCTCCCTCTTATTGTGGGCTCTCTTTTCCTGCAATGAGGGACACAAGTGGAGTTTCAGCGAGATTGATGGAGTGAGGGTAAAGAATCATAACATAGATGCTTAGAGGGAGACAAAGATGGATTGAGTTGCCAATACCAAGGTCCCTCCCTGTGCGTTGTTAGTTGTTGTCATTGCATAACAGTGAGAGCGAGTGTGAGGGGTGCATAGTAGGATGGTGAAGTGATTCTGTACAGAGAGAGAGATGGATAGGTAAGGGTACAAGGGATGTAAGGTTAAGTGGGGATGTGCAGGAGTAGGTTGACAATGCAGAGTGCTGGTGATGAGAAGAGATGGGAAGCAGATTGTAGGTAAGTGTGATGTCATACTCACTTTTGCTGAGCGTAGCAGATCATTGAACCTTTATTGCACTGCACCCAGGTGCGTGCACGCAACAACCTAGCACTTACCTCCTCAGCAGTTTGCAGCCAGGCTGCCTTTGTGCACTGAGGAGGCTTCCTCCATCCATTGGAAGGGAACAGAACCGCCTTGCGCCCTCTTACTCCCTCCACAAGAACATGGAGGGGGGAGTCATCGGAGGGGGGAGTCATCAAAGCCGGGAGCAGCCTTTGTTCTTGGAGCACTCATCTTGCAAACACTAGCATTCAGGAGCATTAGAAAGTAAATGAAACCCAAAGGCTACATGGGCCCTTTGAATGCAGCTGAGTCAAAGACATCAGCAGAGGCGAGCAGCAGACCCGAACCCACTGATTGGGCCGGGTAGCACGCACAGCGTTAATAAGCCCAATCTAATGAAAATCGTTATCTCAGTACGGTTGGAGCCAGCAGCGGGACCGGAACCCGCCAAAAACTGAACCCGACGCGAACCCGCCTCTGCTGGGAAAATCCAGCCCCATATATCCGTCTTTGCCCCATATCCCTTAATACCTTTGGTTAACAGAAAGCTATCAATCTCCAATTTAAAATTAACAATTGATCTAGCATCAATTACTGTTAGCAGAAGAGAGTTCCAAACTTCTACCACTCTTTGTGTGTAGTAGTGTATTCTAATTTCACTCCTGAAAACTCTGGCTCTAATTTTTAGACTATGCCCCCTAGTCCTAGACTCCCCAACCAGCGGAAATAGTTTCTCTCTATCTACCCTATCTGTTCCCCTTAATATCTTGAAAACTTCGATCAGATCAATCCTTAATCTTCTAAATTCTAGGGAATACAACCCTAATTTGTGTAATCTCTCCTAATTTAACCCTTGAATTCTGGGTATCATTCTGGTAAACCTACGCTGCACTCCCTCCAAGGCCAATATATCCTTCCTAAGGTGTGGAGCCCAGAACTGCTCACAGTACTCCAGGTGTGGTCTAACCAAGGTTTTGTGCAGCTGCAGCATAACTTCTACCCCCTTGTATTCTAGTCCCCTAGATATAAAGACCAGCATCCCATTAACCTTTTTGATTATTTTCTGCACCTGTTCATGACATTTTAATGATCTATGTACCTGGACCCCCAAGTCTCTTTGGACCTCCTCTGTTTTGGATATATGACTTTCTATGCAATCATCTGAGTCATTAATAAATACTGTGAATAGTTGAGGCCCCAACACAGATCCCAATTTGAGTACCTACCCATTATCCCTACTGCCTGTCTCCTGCCGCTCAGCCAATTTCCTAACCAGGTCAATAATTTGTCCTCAATTCCGTGGGCTTCTACCTTAGATAACAGTCTCTTATGTGGGGTTTTATCAAATGCCTTCTGGAAGTCCATATAAATAACATCCATAAACATTACCCTGTCCACTACTTTAGACACCTTCTCAAAAAGTTCAATCGGGTTTGTCAGGCATGACCCACCTTTCAGAAATCCATGCTGGCTCTCTCTGATCAACTGAAAATTTTCGAGGTGTTCAGTCTATCCCTATCCTTAATTATAGACTCTAGCAATTTTACCACAACAGCTGTTAGGCTAACTGGTCTATAATTCCCTGGTTTCCCTCTCGCCATTCTTTAAAAGCGGAGTGACATGTGCAATTTTCCAATTTAAAGGAATGGTTCCTGAATCTCGAGCACTTTGGAAGATTATAGTTAGGGCATCTGCAATGTGCTCACCTACTTCCTTTGAAACCCTGGGATGGAAACCATCTGGTCCTGGGGATTTGTCACTCTTTAGTTCCATTATTTTCTTCATTACTGTAATTTTACTTACATTAATTTTATTGAGTCCCTGTCCCTGATTCAGTATTAGTTTCCTTGGGATTTCTGGCATGTTATCCTCTTCCTCTACTGTTAATACTGACACAAAGTAATTATTCAACATGTCCACCATTTCCTTATTATCATTGATAATATCACCACTTTCAGTTTTTAAGGAGCCAACATTGGTCCTGACTACCCTCTTTTTCCTACTATAATTGTAAAAAAATGTTGTGTTGCTTTTGATAACCTTTGTAATTTTCTTTTCAGACTTCCTTTTTGTAGCTCTTACTATCTGTTTTGTGACCCTTTGCTGTTCTTTGCTTTTCTATTCACATAGCCTGGTATTCTGCTACTTAATATCTCTCCACACGTATCCCTTCAAAAAAAAATACGCCTACAGATATTTTTGCGTTCAATTCTATTTATCATCAGTTTTATGATTAGATTCTGTGATTTAAGTTTGTGCAAAGAAAAGTCATTAGTGAGCACTATATTGATTATATAATTTTTAATTCTTTAGGAGGTTTGATGTTTAGAGCCTCTGATAAACTGGATGAAAATGAATTAATCGACGCTTTCACAGGATTAGTATCAGGAAATGGCGACATGAGCCAACAGTCAATCCAGGTTTGATTACCCTTCAGAGAACGACTTTCCAAATTTTGCTTTCTGCTAACAACTGCCTTAAGGCTTTAAAAGTATTTCTTCTGTTTGCTGACAGCTTGAAAGTTCTGGAAAGAGCATTAACAACAACGACTGGTTCAATGGCACAGTTTTCCTTGATAAAACGGTTGGGAATGACACGTTCTTTGTAATCACATGGCAGAAGAGTGAACCGTTAATCTTTGTACATGACCCCAGTGGAAAGACTTACAATAACGGAAACTTTGAGATCGAGAAAACCTTACTCACAGCCCGGCTTAAAATTAATGGCACGGCACAGGTATGGCTCTCATTGGACTGTGTGTTTATTTTTCACTGTGTTTTATCTTTGGCCTCCTTCATTTTAAATTAAAATGACATGTTTTTCTATCAGGCAGGAGCCTGGACCTACACGATACACAATCAAGCTGGGGGAATTCAGGTTCTAACTATCACGGTAACATCCCGTGCAGCAGATGAGCAAGTCCCCCCAGTCACAGTCAATGCGCACGCCAATCAAGATACTTCGACTTTTCCGAGCCCACTGGTCATTTATGCAGAAGTCAGTCATGGCCTTCTACCTGTCGTTGGTGCACAGGTGAAGGCCACGGTGGGATGGGCTGACGGTCTCTCTGTAGACCTTGTACTTTTGGACAATGGTTCAGGTAAATGCATACGTTGTCATAGAAGCCGATTGGTTACTTTTCATTGTAATTAAAGTAAGACGTTATTGTGAGGTAAATTAACTTTCTATACATTCAACCCTGTACTTGACAATTTAGGCCTTTATTTGTCTTTTTATCTTTAGGCGCTGATGCTGTTAAAAACGATGGTATTTATTCTCGGTACTTTACTAATTTCGGTGGGAACGGGAGTTACAGCATTAAAGTATATGTCCAAGGAAAAGATGGAGTAGCAAGATTAGCAGCCAGGAAGCAAGGCCGTGCCATGTACATACCAGGATATATACAAAATGGTAATGTATTGATGCATAAATGCTACATATTGGGTATTGCCTGCCTCTGCCTCTGTCCCAGCAGATTGGAAAACCACAAATGTAACGCCACTATTCAAGAAAGGAGGGAAACAGAAAGCAGGAAACTATAGGTCAGTTAGCCTAACATCTGTAATTGGGAAAATGCTGGAATCCATTATTAAGGAGGTAATAGTAGGACATTTAGAAAATCATAAGACAATCAAGCATGGTTTTATGAAAGGGAAATCGTGTTTGACAAATTTGCTAGAGTTCTTTGAGGATGTAACAAACAGGGTGGATAAAGGGGAACCAGTGGATGTGGTGTATTTGGATTTCCAGAAGGCATTTGATAAGGTGCCACATAAAAGGTTACTGCACAAGATAAGAGCGCACAGGGTTGGGGGTAATATTTTGGAATGGATAAGGGATTGGCTAACTAACAGAAAACAGAGAGTCGGGATAAATGGGTCATTTTCCGATTGGCAACCAGGAACTAGTGGGGTGCCACAGGGATCAGTGCTGGGGTCTCAACTATTTGCAATCTATATTAATGACTTGGGTGAAGGGACCGAGTGTACTGTAGCCAAATTTGCTGATGATACAAAGATAGGTGGGTTAGCAAGTTGTGAGGAGGACACAAAGGGCTGGATTTTGATACGGGGCGGGTTGGGGTCGTGTCATCCACTTTTCGTGTTATCCACCCGACTGCAATTGGATGTGGGAGATTGATGCAATTTTCACCTAATTGGGCAATTGAGTTCCAGCATGTGGGAACCCATGAACCAATTAGTGTTTTCAGTCTGAAAGTCGCCTCTGATGATGTCATCATTGCTGCTGCATTGAAGGTCTTCAGAGACTGCCTGGCCTTTGCTGTGAGAGGACCTGAATGCAAAATGAGCAGCAGCAGCCCTAAGTCTGCTCCCAGATATTTTTACACCACCACTCCCAGATATGTCTCCTCCCCATCCCTCCATATATCCATCCAGCCAGCCAGTCAGCCAGGTTTCACATTCGTGGTTCAGAACAGGCGTGCTTCACATAGAAAAAGGGTTAAAATCACAAAAGCCTTTCAAAATGGCATTATAGAGGCAATTTAGTGCTTGTTAAGGGCTTTAACAGCCTATCCCGCCTCTAAGAGGCGGGACGGAGTCAGGGCCAGCAGACACGATTTAATGAAAATTGCGTGGAGGCGGGCTTGTGCCCGCCCACCAGTTTTCGCAATTTTAACCCCCCACACGCCTCCAAACCCACCTCCACGGGTCAATGAAAATCCAGCCCAAAGAGTCTGCAAAGGGATATAGATAGGTTAAGTGAGTGGGCAAAAATTTGGCAGATTGAGTACAATGTGGGAAAATGTGAGGTTATCCACTTTGGAATGAAGAATGAAAAAGCAAATTATTATTTAAATGGAGTGAGACTACAAAATGCTGCAGTACAAAGGGATCTGGGGGTCCTAGTACATGAAACGCAAAAACTTAGCATGCAGGTACAGCAAGTAATTAGGAAGGCTAATAGAATGTTGGCCTTTATTGCAAGGGGTATGGAGTAAAAAGTAGGGAAGTTTTGATGCAACTTTGCAGGGCGCTGGTGAGACCGCACCTGGAGTACTGCGTACAGTTGTGGTCTCCATATTTAAGAAAGGATATACTTGCATTGGAGGCAGTGCAGAGAAGGTTCACTAGGTTGATTCCTGGGGTGAAGGGGTTGACGTATGACGAAAGGTTGAGCAGGATGGGCCTATACTCATTGGAGTTTAGTAGAATGGGAGGTGATCTTATTGAAACATGTAAGATTCTGAGGGGGATTGACAGGGTGGATGCTGAGAGGATGTTTCCTCTAGTGGGGGTATCTAGAACTAGGGGGCATAGTTTCAGAATAAGGGGTCGCCCATTTAAGACGGAGATGAGAGGAATTTCTTCTCTCAGAGGGTTGTGAATCTTTGGAATTCTCCACCCTGAAGAGCTGTGGAGGCGGAGTCACTGAATATATTCAAGGTGGAGATTGACAGACAATTAAACTACAAGGGAGTCAAGGGGTATGGGGAGAGAGCGGGAAAGTGGTGTTGAGGACAAGATTGGATCAGCCATGATCTTATTGAATGTCGGAGCAGGCCCGAGGGGCCGATTGGCCTACTCGTGCTCCTGTTTCTTATGTTCTTATGCCTCTAGCTCAGCCCATTTGACATTGAAACCCTCATCCATGCCTTTGCCATCTCCAGACTTGACAATTCCAATGCTCTCTTGGACAACCTCCTTCCCTTCATCCTCCTTGAACTTCAACTCATCCAAAACTCTGCTGCCTGTATCCTATCCCACACCAAGTCCCACTCGCTCATTACCCCTATTCTCACTGACTGATATTGGCTCCCAGTCCCTCAATGCTTCAAATTTAAAATTCTCATCCTCGTGTTTAAATCAGTCATAGCCTTGCCCCTGCCTACCTCTTAATTCTTCTGACTCTGGCCTCTTGCGCATCCCCCCTCCCCTCACTCCACCCCACCATTGGTGGCTGTGCCTTCAACAACCGAGACTCCATGTTCTGGAATTCACTCTCCACCTCCCTCTCCTCCATGAAGACCCTCGTTAAAACCCACCTCGTTGAGCAAGCTTTCGGCCACCCCTGCCTAATACCTCCTTCGGCTTGGCATTAATTTCTTGATTATGTCTCTTTGAAGCTGTTTTACTATGTTAAAGGCGTTACATAAATGCTTGTTCTTGTAGTGGCAGTAGTGGTTATGACTATGGCTATGGCACTGGACCATGATAAATTGTAAAACATAATCTAATAAATCTGTAATTTGTGAGCTAATACCAGACAAAATGGCCATGAAAACTGCTGAACTGTTATATAAAAAAAACAACTGGTTCATCAATGCCCTCTGAAGTGGCCTGGCAAGGCACTCAGTTGCAAAACAATTGCTATGGCAGCTAGGGATGGGCAATAAGTGCAGCTTTGCCCACATCCCAAGAACACATAAAAGCAATTTTATTCTTTTTGTAAAGTACAATCATTTCCACGAGATAAGTTCAGCTGCAGAATGCTCTTTGTCTCATTTGATCTGAACCTTCAAGGATAACAAGCATTAGAGTCTTACCATCTACCTGAACAAGCAGACAGATTTAACATCTCACAGCACCACTGACAATGCATTAGTTCCTCAGTTCTGCAATTTAGTGTCCGCCTAGATTATGTCCTCAAGTCTCGTGTTGGAAAGTTTTGAAAGGTTGAAATTGGGATTGGAAAGTGAATGCATGGGAAGAGACAGGACTGGAGTCTATGGCCTACCAATCTGTTGTAGTGTGTCGGCACACATAGGGCCTACATCACCAGAGTTGCTGATTAAAATAACCTTTTAACTGCTTTAATCCATTTCTGGAAAATGTCCTTCTTTGCTTTTCTTGTAGGCCATATTCAACAAAACCCACCAAAGCCTCCAATCGTTGATGATGATTCTCAGGCAAAGTTGGGAAACTTCAACAGAGTCAAATCAGGGGGAACATGTTTCGTAAGTCAGGTTCCTAGTCTGGGAGCAATCACTGACGTGTTTCCCCCTAGTAAAATTATGGATCTTAAAGCAACAATAGTTGAAGATAAAATACAATTGAAGTGGACAGCACCCGGCGATGACTATGATCAAGGAAATGGTAACTTAAATTATATTTTAACTTGTACATTGAGAGTGATTCCAGCACTGAGCTTTCAGTCCACTTTAGGGCTGGGCACTCTCATGGGTGGTGGAGGCTTTCAAAAGGGAGTTGGATAAGTACCTGAAGGAAAAAAATTTGTAGGGCTATGGGGAAAGGGCGGGGGAGTGGGACTAGCTGAAGTGCTCTTGCAGAGAGCCGGCACGGGCTCGACGGGCCAAATGGCCTCCTTCTATGCTGTAACCATTCTATGATTCTATAATTCCTTGGCCCATTCCAGAAAGCTTCGAATCCTTACTAAGATATAGTTTCACAGGAGTCAGGTACTCTCGGGTCCTCACCCATGTGGCCATTACTCATGTCAAGTCTTGACAATAAGCATCGGCATGGGGCCATCACAACCAAGCCCTTTCCAATGTCCACACATGTAGATTTCCAACAAACATTGGATGTCAATCAGCATTAGGACATCTGACTTCATAATCCAAGGGTGATGTGATCAACTGTTGTACACTTACTGCTACACGTTTATGAATAACTAACTCAGCACAGATCAGGGATCCAACTTGGAAACTTCCTGGTCTGAATGGGCCAGCTACTCACTGGATAAACTTAGGCATTGGGACACCCCTCAGTAGTTTCTTTTCATCAAATTACAAATCCACAACATAGGCCCAGAATTTGCGGTGGGTAATAACAGCTAACGAACGGCGTTCACTGTTGTTACCCCTTTGAAACTGACTGCAACTTTAGGATTCAGCTCATGCGCATCCTAACGCGGAAATCCTGAAGTTGCGGTCAGTCATTCACTACTCCGACACTGGCTGCGCTGTGCTCCTCCTCCACCCCCCCCCCCCCCCCCCCCACAACAGAGCCGATAATCAGGGCTTTCCGTGGTAATATCGCTGTTAAATTCCCCATTAAAAATTAGAACTTGTTGGATTTGGTGTAACTGGAGTTTTAACAGCGTAGTGGCTGCTAACCAAACGTTATGACCCTGAAAAACTAATTTTAATTTTGTGGAGTGTCAAATTTCTCCATTTTAATAGGAATTGCAATTTTTAAGAAACTTAAAAAAAAAATTATATTTTTTAAAAGTTTGGTCATATGTGTTTCAGGTTTACCTTTTCCCGATGTGAGAGCCCCAGTCTTTGTTTTGCTCTCTATAACATTTTTAAAAGGTCAGAATAAAAGGAGCTTCTTCACTTCCTGGTTCCCTGGCTGTGAGAATTCTGCATTGTGATTGGCTGCTGAGGCAGCTTGTTGACGTCCCAGCAGCTCGCGCTATGGAATTCCCACTAAATTACACTGATCTCAACTGCACGTCGAAAAAGGCAAACTTCTCACTACAGAGATCGCGAGATCTTTGTGGGCAGCCTTCTTCGGGGGCCGGCGGCGAACGCCTTCGCTGTGCCGCTGACCGCAAACTACCGGCCATAAAGTCAGGTGTCTATAATGTTGTAATGATGAATATGATGCTAGGGTCTTACTGCTCTTCCCTTTCCCAAACAGGAAAAGTAATGGTTTCCCAAACACTACTTCTTGAAGTCTGTGCCCTTTAGCGTAATTTTTGTGATCTTAAATATATTTAGTTTAAAGGGTGAGTGTTGATGATCCAACTAACGGAACTACCTAGTATGAGTCCAACAGGGTGAAGGAATGGAATTATCATCAGTTGATACATAGTCATTAACCCAGTGCCTCAGCTTAAACTATGGATATAATGATCAGGAAGAAAAATAAATCAGAAGAGCAGGAAGAGTAATGGTCTACCTTCGAGATGGTTTGGCAATAACTGATTTAATATCATGGGGAAGGCTGTGTTGCACTATTTTACACCCCACCTGATTTTCTTTACAATTGACTTCAATGGAAAAGAGCATCAGGCCGATACTGCCCGTTTGCTGCTCAAGTCCAAATTCCACCCTGCCCCGTATTTATTATTCTTTCCTTTTTCAAGGAAAGAAGTGCGATTGAAGTCAGTAAGCTGGAGTTGGAGTGCTTCTCCAGGCCCCATGAGGAAATCCTGGGCCTACCCTGGGCTTCCCACCCCCCCCCTCAATCCCTTGACAGGGATTCCCTTCCCGTAGCCCTCAGTGGAGGCCTCCTGCCACCTGAATTCCTGCTCCCGCTCGCTGGCCAGGCAATGACTCCTGCCGGGTTTGGGTGGGAGGCCGATCTTACATATGTAAATGAGGTGCAGGAGCTAAAATCTCTCTGGGCCTCAGCACGTGAGCTTGTTGCTCGCCCTGCACCGCACCTCCCACCCCAACCCCCATGTACCAATCCCATCCTGAGTTAAAATCAAGGCCATGACATTGAGTTCAGATCTCAAAGGGGCCCTGTTGTTACTTCACTGGGTTACACTATTGTGTAATTATATATCGGGCAATATGGGCACACTTCTGAACATAAGGCACTCAGACCACTTACAAGAGTGAGCAGTACCACTGTACCTTAGAGAATGCTTAAGGTAGACCCAAAATTGTAATGGGTGTATTCACAAATTGAATGAATGTTGTAATGGGAGCGTCCTAGTGAGACGATGTTTGTTGGGCTGAATGGCCTTTTCTTGTTCTTGCCTTCTCTTAGGTTCTCAGTTCAGTTCCTTCACGCCATTGGCTTCACTCAACTATTTTAGCAAATCCGACAGTGTGCAAGAGGGTAATTTCGAGAACCTAAATGACACAATAACTTGCATTCACATTTTTCGTTTCTCTTCTTTTAGCTTCCCACTACGAAATAAGGTTGAGCAAAAACTTTCCACAGCTGAGAGATGATTTTCCAAATGCTCAAAGAGTAAACACCACAGACTTGAAGCCAAAGGCTGCTAGCTCGGAGGAAACGTTTATGGTATCTGAGAATATCGAGTTGAAAAATGGGACCATCATCTACTTTGCAGTTCGTGCATTTGATAAAGTAAACCAAACTTCTGAGTTGTCAAATATAGCACAGGCTGCTTTGATTTTACCCCCTATAGTCCCACCTACACCATCTCAGCCACCTACACCATCTCAGCCACCCAGCCCATCTAACCCAACTAGCCCACCTAACCCACCTTCCCAACCTAATAAACTTAACATTATAACAATTCTTCTGATAGCTGGTGCTGCTGTAATTGCTGTTGCCCTGATAATTGCCATCAGTGTGTGTGTTTTGGTTAACAGAGGTCATAGGAAAGTGTCACCCAGTTAGGAAACGTACCAGCTACAGCAAGCTATAATTGGTGATTCTTGATTTTAATCTAATTATTCAGAGACAACAAAAAAAGTTAACCAAGTTCAATTTGTAACACTGTAATTTAACTCGTGTGAAGAAAAGCAGCTGGCTTCTCTGTGAATGTCCTCTCCTGTTGATGTTGGGCTGAGATTGCGACATATTTGACGTAAATAGTTTTAAACCCAGCTGGTGTAAAATAAACAGATGAGTAAAATCTAAAATGTCTGGTAGAATCCCATTGAGCTACTTGACCATTTGTAGATTCTAGTATATTTTCAATTCTTTGCATTTGAGTCTAATTTTCCTCTCTGTGTTTGGGATCTAATGTTATTTCTGCTTGGGCAAAGAAATCTTGCAACCAACTTAAATATGGCCGCCTTTGGGGCGGGCAGAGGCTCCAGCCCTTACAAGACCACTTGGGACCCCCAAGGTAAAGCTGGGACCTGCCGCTTTTGGGTCCCAACCTAATTCCCAGCTCTTCTGGAACACTTTTGTCGGAAAGGCACAGGCTATCGTCCCCGGGGTTTGAATCTTGTTAGTAATTTTACTCATGGGAACAGTAACAAGGCCACTTCAAGAGTTTGAACAGATGTAATTCACTTGAAGAAAAGATTTGCATTCCAAAGCGCTTCAGATATAATGGATTATTTGAAGTGCAGTGACTGATGTGTAGCGAGGCAGTTCTCATCTGCGCAAAAGACAAGCGGAGTTGCAGACAATCTTTTTTTTTGAAAGAAAATGAACGTCGGTCAATATCAGGATATCACTGCAGATAACTGAAGCTTAACTGGACAGCTTTCCCACACTGATGGTCTTCCCCAATTGCTCACATGGTCAAGAGGCCACACAGTGCGCTACTCCGCCATGCTGAACAGAAAGCTCCCAGGTCCCTAGCCCCGACCTGTGCCATGTCTGTTGGTGTCTCTCTTAAAGCTCATCCAGCTGGCCTCGGTGTCCCTGGCCTAGAGAAGCAAAAATAAAAAACACCTTAGGCTTCCCTCTCCTGAGTTCTATTCGGTGACTGCTCTGGTAATTTAGACGGTGATCTGGCTCAGCTGCAATGTCCATGAGGTCAACAACCTGTGCCAGTCACTGCCCCGGCTTCCACGTGAAGAAGGGCCATTTAGATGATGTACCTGCGAATGGTGAGATCCCCATAGAGCCATATCCCAACACAGGTCAGCGCCTTCAGAAGAGAAAAGAGGGGTGGAAACTGGAATAAGAGAATTTCTTATTTAAAAAAAAATATCCTACAGCATTTCTGCTAAATCTGCCGGTGCAAATGACAAAATATCCAAACGATGTAATGTTTTTCCCTTCAGTTTTAAAATTCTATCTTATCATCCTCTGATGCACTGTGGGAAAATCAACATTTTCCACACAAACACCTGTTGGTCTCATTTACACCTGACTTTGTATCCAAACATTCGCAGCCCATTTCCATGAGCAGTAATATCTACTAATCTTGTGTAGTTATTGGTGTACTTTCAGTACTGTAATAAACTGTGTATGAAATTAATAGTTTAGACTTCTTTAATAAAGAGCATCTGATTTTCAATATTGTTGCCGAATTAATTTCTTCCACATATCCCATTAATGTAATTTTTACTGTGAACATGGAGCTGCTATTGGATTAACATTGTTTTTAAGAGGGGCTGCGCCCTCTATATTCCTTTAAACCAAAAGTGTATTTGTTTCTATAGAACAGAAAATACAAACAAATCAGATAATGAAGATAATGGATGCTGATGGAAAGAAGATATATGTGGTGACCAACTGCTCAGCCAAAAAGATAGATTTCAGGAGAGACAAGGGGTTAGGATGGGAATTCCAGTGTGCGAGGCGGCGACAGCTCAAGGCACGGCCACCACTGGTGGGGCGAAGGGAGGGGACAAGAGGACAGAGTCAGAGGAATGGAAAGTTTAAGAGGGGGAGGTTGTAGCACTGCACAAGATTACAGAGTTGGGGAGGGGTGACCTCACGGAGGAATTTGAGCACAAGTATGAACATTTCAAATTTGAGGCACTGGGAGATTATGAGCCAATATAGAATATTGAAGAATGGCCGAGCAGGATTTGGTGTGGGATAGGATACAGGCAGCAGAGTTTTGGATGAGGTGGAATTTATGGAGAATGGAAAGCCAGCCAGGAGAGCATTGGAATGCTCCAGTCAGGAGGTGACAAAGGCACGAATAAAGTTTCAGCAGCAGCTGGGCTGAGATAGAGGTGGAACATAGAAAATAGGAGCAGGAGTAGGCCATTCGGCCCTTCGAGCCTGCTCCGCCATTCAATATGATCATGGCTGATCCTCTATCTCAATACTATATTCCCGCTCTCTCCCCATACCCCTTGATGCCTTTTGTGTCTAGAAATCTATATCTCCTTCTTAAATATATTCAGTGACTTGGCCTCCACAGCCTTCTGTGGTAGAGAATTCCACAGGTTCACCACCCTGTGAGTGAAGAAATTTCTCCTCATCATACTTTGGCTCTGTCTTCACAAAGGAGAACACAAATAACCTCCCAGAGATGTCGGGGAACATAGGGTCTAATGAGAGGGAGGAATTGAATGAAATCAGTATTTGTAGGGAAATGGTGTTAGCGAAATTGACGGCATTAAAGGCCGATAAATCCCCAGGGCCTGATAATCTACATCCTAGGGTACTTAAGGAAGTGGACCTAGAAATAGTAGATGCATTGCTGGTCATCTTCCAAAATTCTATAGACTCTGGAACAGTTCCCATGGATTGGAGGGTAGCTAATGTTACCCCACTGTTCAAAAAAGGTGGTAAAGAAAAAACGGGGAATTATAGACCGGTAAGCCTGACATCGGTTGTGGGGAAAATGCTAGAGTCCATTATAAAAGATGTAATAGCAGAGCACTTGGAAAACAGTGACAGGATTGGACAAAGTCAACATGGATTTACAAAAGGTAAATCGTGCTTGACTAATCTACTGGAATTTTTTGAGGATGTAACTGATAGAATAGATAAGGGAGAACCAGTGGATGTGGTGTATTTGGACTTTCAGAAGGCTTTTGATATGGTCCCGCATAAGAGATTAGCGTGTAAAGTTAAGGCACATGGGATTGGGGGCAAGGTACTGACTTGGATAGAGAACTGGTTGGCAGACAGGAAGCAAAGAGTTGGAATAAACGGGTCTTTTTCCGAGTGGCAGGCAGTGACTAGTGGGGTTCCGCAGGGATCGGTCCTAGGACCCCAGCTATTCACTATATATATTGGGCCAAAAATTCATCCCGGTGCGCGAGAGTACGCACTGCGTACTCTCGCGTATTCCCTCTGCAATTGCCGGTTTTCTGCATGCCCTGCGCATGCGCTGAAAACCGGCAATTGCTCTTTTGAAAAGGGGGTGGTTCCTCGGTGCATCGCGTGCGCGCTACAGGCTGCGCGCACGCTGTGCACTTCATGCTTTGGACGCGCAGGTAAGTACTGAAGATTTTAGAAATGGAAAAAGGAGGAGTAAGACCCACTTTTAACAAGGTAAGTAGTGAATTAAGTATTTTTTTGAATTTTTTTTAACAGGTATATTTTTTTAGAGACTTTAAAGACAGGTAAGTTTATTTTTATAACTTTTTAAAAGATTTTAAATTTTTTCAAAAATTTAATTTTTTATTTAAAATGGTTAATTTATTTAACTATACTTATTTTATTAATGTGATGATTTTTTTAAATTTAATTGAGGTTTAGCTGTTATTTTGGGGGGGTGTAAGATTCATAGATTTCACATCACGTATGTGAAACTTATGAATGGAAGATGGTGTGCTGCCATTGGCTCTAACTGAGTCACGTGATCCCACAGCTCGCACGAATTCACTATGCCGGTGGGATACGCAAGCACTGCCCGGCTGATGTCTGGAACATCAAGTTCATGCGAGCAGGATCTGAAAAAGCACAAGCGGAGTGAGAGATCGCGGGGAAGGCTTACCCCCGCGGGAACAGAGCGAGATCAATTTCTGGGCCATTAATGATCTAGACAAGGGAACTAGATGTAATATCTCCAAGTTTGCAGATGACACAAAGCTGGGTGGGCGTGTGTGCTGTGAGGAGGATGCAGAGAAACTCCAGTATGATTTGGACAGGTTGGGTGATTGGGCAGAAGCATGGCAGATGCAGTATAATGTGGATAAATGCAAGGTTATCCACTTTGGTGGCAAAAACAGAAAGGCAGATTATTATCTGAATGGCAATAGATTGGGAGAAGGGGAAGTGCAACGAGACCTGGGTGTCCTTGTGCACCAGTCGCTGAAGGTAAGCATGCAGGTACAGCAAGCAGTTAAGAAGGCAAATGGTATGTTGGCCTTCGTAGCGAGAGGATTCCAGTACAGGAGCAAGGATGTCTTGCTGCAGTTGTACAGGGCCTTGGTGAGACCACACCTTGAGTATTGTGTGCAGTTTTGGTCGCCTTATCTGAGGAAGGATGTTCTTGCCATGGAGGGTGTGCAGCGAAGATTCACCAGACTGATACCTGGGATGGCAGGAATGACGTACGAGGAGAGATTGGGTCAATTGGGCTTATACTCGCTGGAGTTTAGAAGAATGAGAGGAGATCTCATTGAAACTTATAAAATTCTAACAGGGCTAGACAGACTGGATGCAGGAAGATGTTCCCGATGGTGGGTGAGTCCAGAACAAGAGGTCACAGTCTAAAGATAAGGGGTAAGCCATTTAGGACAGAGATGAGGAGGAATTTCTTCACCCAGAGAGTGGTGAACCTGTGGAATTCTCTACCACAGAAGGCAGTTGAGGCCAAGTCAGTAAATATATTCAAGAAGGAGTTAGATATATTTCTTAAGGCTAAAGGTATCGAGGGATATGGGGAGAAGGCAGGGACAGGGTACTGAGTTTGGATGATCAGCCATGATCTCATCGAATGGCGGAGCAGGCTCGAGGGGCCGAATGGCCTACTCCTGCTCCTATCTTCTATGTTTCTATGTTTCTATCTCAGTCCTAAATGTCCTACCCCATATCCTGAGACTGTGACCCCTCGTTCTAGACCCCCAACCAGGGGAAACATCCTCCCTGCACCCAGTCTGTCTAGCCCTGTCAGAATTTTATACGTTTCAATGAGATCCCCTCTCATTCTTCTAAACTCTAGTGAATACAGGTCTAGTCGACCCAATCTCTCCTCATACGACAGTTCTGCCATCCCAGGAATCAGTCTGGTGAACCTTCGCTGCACTCCCTCTATGGCAAGTATATCCTTTCTTAGGTAAGGAGACCAAAACTGCACACAGTACTCCAGGTGTGGTCTCACCAAGGCCCTGTATAACTGTAGTAAGACATCCTTGCTCCTGTACTCAAATCCTCTTGCAATGAAGGCCAACATACCATTTGCCTTCCTAACTGCTTGCTGCACATGCATGTTTGCTTTCAGTGACTCGTATATAAGGACACCCAGGTCCCTTTGTACATCAGCATTTCCCAATCTAGCACCATTTAAATAATACTCTACATAGTCATAGAGTTATACAGCACAGATAGAGGCCCTTCAGCCCATTGTGTCCGCACTGACCATCAAGCCCTGTCTATTCTAATCCCCATTTTCCTGCACTTGGTCCGTAGACTTGTATGCTATGGCGTTTCAAGTGCTCATCTAAATGCTTCTTGAATGTTGTGAGGGTTCCTACCTCTACCACCCTTTCAGGCAGTGAGTTCCAGATTCCAACCACCCTCTACCTTTCTGTTTTTCCCACCGAAGTGGATAACTTCACATTTATCCACGTTATACTGCATCTGCCATGTATTTGCCCACTCACTCAACTTGTCTAAATCGCCTTGAAGCCTCTTTGCATCCTCCTCACAACTCACAATCCCACCTAGTTTTGTGTCGTCAGCAAACTTGGAAATATTACATTTGGTTCCCTCATCCAAATCATTGATATATATTGTGAATAGCTGGGGCCCAAGCACTGATCCCTGCGGTACCCCACTAGTCACCGCCTGTCATTCCTACTCTCTGCTTCCTGTCTGTTAACCAACTTTCAATCCATGCCAGTATATTACCCCCAATCCCATGTGCTTTAATTTTGCACACTAACCTCTTATGTGGGACTTTATCAAAGGCCTTCTGAAAATCCAAATGCACCACATCCACTGGTTCTCCCTTATCTATTCTACCAGTTACATCCTCAAAAAACTCCAGTAGGTTTGTCAAACATGATTTCCCTTTCATAAATCCATGTTGACTTTCTCTAATCCCGTTGATATTTTCTAATTGTCTTGTTATCACATCCTTTATAATAGACTCTAGCATTTTCCCTACTACTGATGTTAGGCTAACCGGTCTATAGTTCCCTGTTTTCTCTCCCTCCTTTTTTAAATCATGGGGTTACATTTGCCACCCTCCAATCTGCAGGAACTGTTCCATAATCTATAAAATTTTGGAAGATGACAACCAATGCATCCACTATTTCCATGGCTACCTCTTTAAGTACTCTGGGATGCAGATTATCAGGCCCTGGGGATTTATTAGCTTTCAGTCCCATTAATTTCTCCAGCCCTATTTTTTTACTAATACTAATTTCCTTTAATTCCTCCTTCTCACTAGACCCTTGGTTCCCTAGCATTTCTGGGAAGTTATTTGTGTCCTCTTCCGTGAAGACAGAACCAAAGTATTTGTTTAATTGCTTTGCCATTTCCTTGTTCCCCATTATAAATTCTCCTGTTGCTGACTGTAAGGGACCTACATTTGTCCTCACTAATCTTTTTCTTTTTACATACTTGTAGAAGCTTTTACAATCCGCTTTTATGTTCCTTGCAAGTTTACTCTCATACTATATTTTTCCCCTCTTAATCAATCTCTTGGTCCTCTTTTGCTGAACTCTAAACTGCTCCCAGTCCTCAGGCTTGCTACTTTTTCTGGCAACTTTATATGATTCCTCTTTGGATCTAATACTATCCTTAATTTCTTTTGTTAGCCATGGTTGGGCCGCTTTTCCTTTTGTGTTTTTGCGCCAGAAAGGAATGTATAACTGTTGCAATTCATGCATTCGTTCCTTAAATGTTAGCCATTGCCTATCCACCATCATACCTTTTAATGAAGTTCCCCAATCTATCATAGCCAACTCGCTCCTCATACCATCGTAGTTTCCTTTGTTTAGATTTAGGACCCTAGTTTCGGATTGGACTTCTTCACTTTCCATTTTAATGAAGAATTCTATCATGTTAAGGTCACTCTTCCCTGAAGGATCCCGCACAACAAGATTATTAATTAACCCCTTCTCATTGCACAATACCCAATCTAGGATAGCCTGTTCCCTAGTTGGCTCCTCAACGTACTGGTCTAAAAAATCATCTCGTACACACTCCAGGAATCCATCCTCCACAGTATTATTGCTAATTTGGTTTGGCCAGTCTATATGTAGATTAAAGTCACCTTTAGCGGGTGATGTTGCTGAGGTGGAAGTAAGTGGTCTTCGTGATGCGGGGGTTAATGACTCAGAAGCTCGGTTTGTGTCAAATAGGACGATGAGGTTGCGAACAGTCCGGGGTTGATAAAGGTGGTGGAGAGATAGATTTAGTTGTCATCAGTGTACATGTGGAAGCTGAGCCCATTTCTGCAGATGTCACCAAGAACAACATGTAGATTAGGAAGAGGACGGGGCTAAGGATGGATTGGGGGTCAAGAATGGCTCCTTGGGGAACCCCTGAGGTAATGGTGGGAGGAGAAAACATTGGTAGAGACAGTTGAGCATATAAAACTTCTCTCACAGAGAATTTTCCAAGTGCATATGACTCTTTACCCAGATTACTGGGTGAGATTTGTATACAAATGGTCTACTCAGATGTTTCGTCAACCATTCAAGTTGCAGCTATAAGTAGCTCGCAGGTATGGGCTACTGTGGACAGCAATAGACAGGCAATGCAATTGGGGCCATAGTCCCCAATGGACACCCAATGGGCACAATAGCTGCAGCAAAGAGCATTGTTCTGCATCACTTTTAATGGCTAGAATCTGGGGTGTGATGTGCAGCAATTTGATCATGACTTCAAAAGCTGCTAGATGAAGAACTTTCTTCGAGCAGAGTTCATGTTGCTGCTATTTCTGCTTACCACCTGCCTGCCACCCATCCCTCAGACCACAGTGTTGCAGAGGTATCCTAGTTTTTGGGAGTACAGGATCAGGAGTAGCCATTCAGCTCCTCGAGCCTGTTTCGCCATTCAATTAAATCACGGCTGATCTGTACCTTAACTTCATTTAACTGCCTTTGATCCATATCCCTTGTCCAGTGCAGCATCAGCTGATTGCGGAGAAGGTTGGTGTGGATGTTGGTGCTGCTGGTGTGCCCGGTGATGCTAGGGTTGGGGCTGATTGTGTTGGGATTCTGAGGACCAAGGTGAGATTTTTTCAAGGGCACCGATGCTGATGGAATAGATGGCAGGTGAGCTTGCGATGACAGAAGTAATCTGTCAATGTTGTTCCAAGGAGGTGACAGTGGATAGAGAGATTACTCCAAACACTTCAAAAGTGCATAAAGCTCAAAAGTTGTTTCCAAATCATTAATGCTCCAGCTTCTAAGATTGGAAAGTGAACAGCTGTGAAATGGCAGCTTTATTACCACTTTTGCAGCTGTCACCTATTCACAGAAATGGAGAGTTGTTCAGAACCCGACATACTTACCTGGCGTGATCCCCGAGCGACGGGAACGTCAGGGAAAACTTGGAAAAGTGGTTTGTACCTGGTAAAATGCTGATTAAATTGGTTTAAACACCCTCTTAACTCTCAATTGCCTGACCCGCCGCTTAGTGCTGGGTCATGCACGGTTAGAGGGGTAAACATTTTAGCAGCTTTTTGAAGGCAGCCAGAGAGGTAACTGGGCAAAATGGTTTTGCAAGAGAATTGCAGGGTGCAGGGGTACAATGGCTGAAAGGTCTGGGTTCAATGGGGAAGTGGAGAGGGTTGGGGAAGAAGCAATAATCCAGGGTCAGGGAATGCATGGTACGTGCTGAGAGGAACTGGCAGTAACTCTGACCCCAGGAAATTTACAACCTTAAAAAATGTTCCAGCTGTCACTGACTTTGCCCAAACGGTATCACCTGTGGGAGGATCTAAGTTATCAGATTGTGCAACTGATGGTGATTTGCAGATAATGTTAAGAAAAACAATCTGAAGGTCGAAACTAATTGGTAACCATGTAACATAAATACTTACAGATGTATCATAAAGAATATCATACATTAACTTTTATATAGGTAAAAAAAGCTATAATTGAAGCCTGACATTCACTTGCAAAAAAGGGTGGGCTCAGAGCTCCTCCAGTCACTATGGGGGCGATTTTGCCAGCCCTGGGGAGGCGGGAATGGAGGCGGGACTGCCGGGAAAATGACAGAATATGGGGGCGGGTGCCCATCCCGCGCCCAACCCGTCTCCGTGCCATCTTCCCAGGAGGCGGGTACCCGACCCGCGCTGGGAGCTGCCTCCTCGAGGCGGGAAGGGGATTAGTGCCAATTAACTGCCTGTTAACAGGCAGTTTTTTGGATTATCCCTATTTTGAGCCCTAAAGTGCGGGCTTCCCGATGGCTCCGAACCTCGCCAGGGTCAGCAAGGCGGGCCGTGGGTCTGCGGGGGTTGGAGGGGCCGAGATGTCCGGTGTGCAGGTGAGTGATGGGTGCACGTGTGCAGAGGTAAGTGTGTGAGGTGAGTGTTGAGTGTTTTAAAAGCTTTACTTACCTTTGCTTTTTCCTCCAGGCTTCATCCCTTCAGGTCTCGGGAGTCCCTCAGCTCACCGGCAGAGAAAGCAGAATGGCCGCTGCATTCTCAAATGCATCAGCCTTCTGCTTTCTGCTCAGGAAGGCTTTCTAATTGAGTCTTGAGTAAAGACTCAACTTAGAAGACAGATTGTCAGTGATTGACAGCTTCACAGAGCTGTTAAACGATGACAATTCATCTGTCAAAAGCTCTTTACAGATGAACGTCACTCACTGACGTCAGCAGTAACCGGCTTTCCCTTAATTGGCCTGTGAAGCCCGCTGGGCGGGCTTAACAAGGTCAATCAAGGGAAAATAGCGCGGGTTGGCCGAACTTCGATGGAGGCGGGACTAAAACCCGACAAGCAGCAGTCCCGCCTCCATCACGTCCCCATTGGTAAAATCACCCCCTATGTGTTCTGGGACGGACACATCGAGGGCGAATATCAACTGCCGGCTGCCTGTTTCTGGCCAGCAGTTGAAAATTGGGGGAGGGGATCCTCGGCCAGCCCCATTGACGTGCAAGGCTGACCTGATGCAATGTTCAGGTGGTCCTGTTAATGGGCGAGCAGCACGCCAGACTTTATTGGGCATAAGGCAGCTTGAATATGCATATACCTGAATACAGCGTTTGCAATTTTACAAGAAAGTAGTTGCATTTATATAGCGCCTTTCATGACCTCAGGACGTCCCAAAGCGCTTTACAGTCAATGAGGTACTTTTTGAAGTCTGGTCACTGTTGTAATGGAGGAAACGCGGCAGCCAATTTTTTTTTTATATTCGTTCATGGGATGTGGGCGTCGCTGGCAATGCCAGCATTTATTGCCCATCCCTAGTTGCCCTTGAGAAGGTGGTGGTGAGCCGCCTTCTTGAACCGCTGCAGTCCGTGTGGTGTAGGTACTCCCACAGTGCTGTTAGGGAGGGAGTTCCAGGATTTTGACCCAGCGACGATGAAGGATTGGCGATATATTTCCAAGTCAGGATGGTGTGTGACTTGGAGGGGAACTTGGAGGTGGTGGTGTTCCCATGCGCCTGCTGCCCTTGTCCTTCTAGGTGGAAGAGGTCGCGGGTTTGGGAGGTGCTGCCGAAGAAGCCTTGGCGAGTTGCTACAGTGCATCTTGTAGATGGTACACACTGCAGCCACGGTATGCCAGTGGTGGTGGGAGTGAATGTTTAAGGTGGTGGATGGGGTGCCAATCAAGCAGGCTGCTTTGTCCTGGATGGTGTTGAGCTTCTTGAGTGTTGTTGGAGCTGCACTCATCCAGGCAAGTGGAGAGTATTCCATCACACTCCTTACTTCTGCCTTGCAGATGGTGGAAAGGCTTTGGGGAGTCAGGAGGTGAGACACTCGCCGCAGAATACCTAGCCTCTGACCTGCTCTTGTTGCCACAGTATTTATGTGGCTGGTCCAGTTAAGTTTCTGGTTAATGGTGACCCCCAGGATGTTGATGGTGGGGGATTCGGCGATGGTAATGCCATTGAATGTCAAGGGCAGGTGGTTAGGCTCTCGCTTGTTGGAGATAGTCATTGCCTGGCACTTCTGTGGCGTGAATGTTACCTGCCACTTATAAGCACAAGCTTGAACGTCGTCCAGGTCTTGTTGCATGCGGGCATGCACTGCTTTATTATCTGTGGAATTGCGAATGGCGCTGAACACTATGCAGTCATCAGCGAACATCCCCATTTCTGACCTTATGTTGGAGGGAAGGTCATTGATGAAGCAGCTGAAGATGGTTGGGCCTCGGACACTGCCCTGAGGAACTCCTGCAGCGATGTCCTGGGGCTGTGATGATTGACCTCCAACAACCACAACCATCTTCCTTTGTGCTAGGTATGACTCCAGCCAGTGGAGAGTTTTCCCCCAGATTCCCATTGACTTCAGTTTTACTAGGGCTCCTTGATGCCAGACTCGGTCAAATGCTGCCTTGATGTCAAGGGCAGTCACTCTCACCTCAGCACTGGAATTCAGCTCCTTTGTCCATGTTTGGACCAAGGCTGTAATGAGGTCGGGAGCCGAGTGGTCTTGGCGGAACCCAAACTGGGCATCAGTGAACAGGTTATTGGTGAGTAAGTGCCGCTTGATAGCACTGTCGATGACACCTTCCATCACTTTGCTGATGATTGAGAGTAGACTGATGGGGCGGTAATTGGCCGGGTTGGATTTGTCCTGCTTTTTGTGGACAGGACATACGTGGGCAGTTTTCCACATTGTCGGATAGATGCCAGTGTTGTAGCTGTAATGGAACAGCTTGGCCAGAGGCGCGGCTAGTTCTGGAGCACAAGTCTTCAGCACGATAGCCGGGATGTTGTCGGGGCCCATAGACTTTGCTGTATCCAGTGCACTCAGCCGTTTCTTGATATCATGTGGAGTGAATCGAATTGGCTGAAGAATGGCTTCTATGATGGTGGGGACCTCGGGAGTCGGCCGATATGGATCATCCACTCGGCACTTCTGGCTGAAGTTGGTTGCAAACGCTTCAGCCTTGTCTTTTGCACTCACGTGCTGGGCTCCACCATCATTGAGGATGGGGATATTCTTGGAGCCTCCTCCTCCCGTTAGTTGTTTAATGGTCCACCACCATTCACGACTGGATGTGGCAGGACTGCAGAGCTTTGATCTGATCCGTTGATTGTGGGATCGCTTAGCCCTGTCTATAGCATGCTGCTTCTGCTTTTTAGCATGCATGTAGTCCTGTGTTGCAGCTTCCCCAGATTGGCACCTCATTTTTAGGTACGCCTGGTGCTGTTCCTGGCATGCTCTTCTACACTCCTTACTGAACCAGGGTTGGTCCCCTGGCTTGGTGGTAATGGTAGAGTGAGGGATATGCCGGGCCATGAGGTTACAGATTGTGGTGGAATACAATTCTGCTGCTGCTGATGGCCCACAGCACCTCATGGATGCCCAGTTTTGAGCTGCTAGATCTGTTCTGAATCTATCCCATTTAGCACGGTGGTAGTGCCACACAACACGATGGAGGGTGTTCTCAGTGTGAAGACGGGATTTCGTCTGCACAATGACTGTGCGGTGGTCACTGCTGCCAATGCTGTCATGGACAGATGCATCTGTGACAGGTAGATTGGTGAGGACGAGGTCAAGTAGGTTTTTCCCTCTTGTTGGTTCACTCACCACCTGTCGCAGGCCCAGACTGGCAGTTATGTCCTTCAGGACTTGGCCAGCTCGGTCAGTAGTGGTGTTACCGAGCCACTCTTGGTGATGGACATTGAAGTCCCCCACCCAGAGTACATTTGCGCACAGCAAGGTCCCACAAACAGCAATGTGAACATGGCCAGATATTTTTTTGTTTTTAGTGATGTTGATTGAGGGATAAATATTGGCCAGGACACCGGGGAGAACTCCCCCGCTCTGCTTCGAAATAGTGCCCTGGAATCTTTTACGTCCGCCTGAGAGGGCAGACGGGGCCTCGTTTTAACGTCTCCTCTGAAAGACAGCACCTCCAACAGTGCAGCACTCCCTCAGGTACAAATAGACAGAGGCTGCGCTGTGCATGTTCCGCCCATTTCTACCCGATAGTGAGAGTGGCCTAAGCAGTGGTCATTAAAGGGACCACTGGCTGCCCCGGTCGAGAAAAGGCCCAGAATTTGCTCTGTGGCAATATCTGTGAGGACAGGAGGAGCAGAAATTCTCCTCCTGGCTCCCAAAATATTGCAGCCTGCTGCTGGCTCATGCTCAACTCGTGCGAACCCGAGAACGGTTTTAGCCTCCTGAAGCCGTCTTCGGGCGGGCAACGTGGTTGCTCCTGCCGACCTTGCGCCGTTTCCGGCTGTAGGTTTTGTTTCCTCCCACTCTTTAGGGGACGAGAGACAAGAATCAACCGAGACTGAAACACATTTCGAAATCATCGATTTTATAAGACACAACAGTTTTGCAGATAAAGATGCTCACAACCTTATCTGGGAATGCAACTCAGAAGGTAGGCTGATCAAATCCTTCTTCTGGGAGACCGATGGGTTAATTCTTTGTCATCGACTTCTACTCTTAAATGCTTCTTGTGGTCTCCTAGATATCACTGTGAAATGGTTGTTTTATACACTCTTACTGCTAGGAGAACAGCCTGCCAGTGGTTTCTTCTCCTTCTATTTCTTACGGCTTGAGAAGACTTTTCTTTGCTTATCTCTCCTGCCCTTTGAATGCACGGCACACCTTGGACACTTTCCTGGCCTTGGCACCTACGAAGGCTCCAGACAGATACTTTCAACCAAACTTCAATGGACAGGAAACAAAGACCACCATGAACTCTGATTTTAGCCCAGCGGAACCAAATTCTGCCCCGTTACCAAGTAATCCAAAAATTTCAAGTCCATTCTTTTGGTCGCCCTTAAAAACAAGTATTAAAAGTCCATATTGAAAAGTCCAAAGTTCTTCAGGGCATTAGTCCAATGTCCCCCCCAATCTACTTTTATAGCAGCAAAATCCCAGAAGCTCGAGAAGGAAGTGATATCTTTTTTTTAAATATTTGCATGCCTGCCTTCAATAAACAGCTTGCTTATGCAACGAGTCCGCCCTTGCCAGTAAATGACCCAAATTAATCTTGTTCAATGCTCCTGTGTGCCTGCAGTTTTCTCTCGGTGTTGCATGCCTGTCTGCGCCTTGGGACGTTTTACTAGGTTAAAGGCGATATATAAATGCACATTGTTGTTGTTGTCTGGGGTTCTCTCTCTGTAATTACACAAAAATTACATCGAATTTTACAGCACAGAAACTGGCCACTCGACCCCAACAGGAGTGACCCTGGGAGTCCTCAACATTGACTCCGGACCCCATGAAGTTTCATGGCTTCAGCTCAAACATGGGAAAGGAATCCTCCTGCTGATTGCCACCTACTACCCTCCCTCAGCTGATGAATGAGTAGTGTTGTATCAGGGCAACGAGGGGATGGGCAATAAATGCCAGCCTTGTCAGCGACGCCCACATCACAAAAATTAATCTTTTTAAAAGGTGACTTCCGATAAAGTTGATTATTTTGATGTTAAAATAATTTGCAACTTAGGGAAATTTTACCCTTCACGAGAGGAAAGATATGTTTCCAGCTTACTGCATTTATTAAAATAATCCGCACGGGCGGGATATAAGACCTTTAAAACCTAAACATAAGAACATAAGAAATAGGAGCAGGAGTCGGCCATTTGGCTATTAGATTCTGACGAAGGGTCATCGACCTGAAAAGTCAACTCTGTTTCTCTCTCTACAGATGCTGCCTGACCTGCTGAGTATTTCCAGCATTTTCTGTTTTTATATTAGATTTTATATTCGATCTCGGAATGAGGGCACCACTGGCATTTATTGTCCATCCCTAGTTGCCCTTGAGAAGGTGGTGGTGGGCCGCCTTCTTGAACCACTGCAGTCTGTGTAGTGAAGGTGAACCCACAATGCTGTTAGGTAGGGCGTTCCAGGATTTTGACCCAGTGACGATAAAGGAATGGCAATATAGGGTCAGGGTGATGTGATTTGGAGGGGAACTTGGAGGTGGTGGTGTTCCCATGCACCTGCTGCCCTTGTCCTTCTACAGGTTGTGGGTTTGGGAGGTGCTGTCGAAGAAGCTTTGGCGAGCTGCTGCAGTACATCCTGTAGATGGTGCACACTGCAGCCACGGTACACCGATGGTGGAGGGAGTGAATGTTTAAGCCAGTGGATGGGGTTACCCGATCAAGCAGACTTCTTTGTCCTGGATAGTGCCACTCTTCTTGACTGTTGTTGAAGCTGCGCTCATCCAAGCAAGTGGAGAGTATTCCATCACACTCCTAACTTGTGTCTTGTAGATGGTAAAAGGGCTTTGGGGAGTCAGGAGGTGAGCCACTCGCCGCAGAATACCCAGCCTCTGACCTGCTCTAGTAGCCACACCATTTATGTGGCTAATCCAGTTCAGTTTCTGGTCAATTAATAACTTCAAAACTGAGATTGACAGATTTTTGTTAGGCAAGGGTATTAAGGGTTACAGAACCAAGGTGGGGAAGCTGGAGTTAAGATACAGATCAGCCATGATCTAATTGAATGGCGGAACAAGCTCGCGGGGCTGAATGGTCTCCTGTTCCTATGTTCCTATGAAGGCGTGGCACTTACGCCACATTCCATCTCTAAGTCCCTCTTTACGTATCAAAATTAAAGTTTGATGCCATCGGACCATCAATTATGCACATTAGGAGGAACAGCACATTTAAAAAAATTAAATCATGGAAGGTTTTTAAATTTTTAATGTAACTCATTCTGATGCATTCAAGGATACAGAAAATATTGTGTAGGTCGCAGTGAGGAGAAATAAAATTGCTTTAAAAGAATCGCCATAAAACACCAACAACGTGACTTTGGGTCCTTCTGCACCTAAACAATTAGGTATCAATTTACACCCATTCAGAACTGGCAGAAATGCAGAAAACTCTAACTGTTCTCTGGTCTTTTGCATGGGAGGGCGGAGCTATGTTAATGAGCAGCGGAGGGTTTCGGCAGAGGTTTAACTGAATTGGTGTGAAAGATCGAGGAAACTTGGGCGTAACAAATTTCCTTGAACTTTGGCACTGAAATTCGGCATTACGCAGTACTTATGTCATTGATTTGCGCAAGATTTCAGGAAATTTGGGGGCCAGAGGTTTATAATGAAGGTCAGAAACCAGAGATAGATCATTTACATCGGCATGTGTTTCCTGATGTCGTAATTGTTCATCCATCTTCACAACGTTCGTAGTTCACATTGGATAGTTTTATTGCACAGTAAAAGTTATGGAGCCCAGCAGCAAGGAATGAAAGAGGGATTTTATAACACTGTAATAAACATAACTGTTCACCTCAAATGATGAATAATCTATGTTACATTGAGGGGAAAAGGCACAAACAGCAAAGCCATTGGCCTAGAAATTGGGCTGTGTAGTGCCCGTTTTTCAAGTGCTAAGCGACCTACTACGTCCCCAAAATGACGGGTAGCAAGCGCGCGCGCACTTCTGGCCGGAAGTGCACCGCCCACCATACTGGTTGAGGAATTAACACTTGCATCAGGAGCGCATGCATTCTAAATTGAGATTAATATTTTGTAGATAAGGCTCCTGTGTATTCTGGAGGACTCGTTTTCCATTTTGGACCACCCCAGTGCCTCACTCACCACATGCTGACCTTGCTCAGCACAATGTGACACTAACCGGCATGAATGCCCCCTCGCCAGCACTATTTAAAGGGATCATGCAGTACTTGCAGATTAGTTGCTGGTTCAGTATTTCTGGCTTCTGGTTGACTACTTATAGCCATTAAGGAGATATGGTTGTAGAGTGACCAAGGTTGGGAACTAAATATTCCAGGATACTTGACTTTTAGAAGAGATAGGCAAAATGGAAAAGGGGGGAGGGGATAGCCCTGATAATAAAGAATGGGATCAAGACAGTAGAGAGAAAGGATCTTAGTTCAGAAAATCAAGATGTAGAATCAGTTTGGGTGGAGCTAAGAAATAACATGGGGCAGAAAACACTGGTGGGAGTAGTTTATAGACCCCCTAACAGTAGGTGTAGTGTCGGGCAGAGTATAAATCAGGAAGCTAGTGGTGCATATAACAAGGGTAATACTGTAATCATGGGAGACTTTAATCTTCATATAGACTGGGCAGTAATAGTGTGGAGGATGAGTTCATGGAATGCATAGAAGATAGTTTTCTAGATTAGCATGTCAAGGAACCAACTAGGGAACAGACCATTTTAGATCTAGTATTGTGTAATGAGAAAGGGTTATTTAATAACTTTGTAGTAAAAGAGCCTCTGGGGAAGAGTGATCATAATATAATAGAATTTTATAGCGTTTGAGAGTGATTTAATTAAGTAAGAAACTCGGGGGGAAAGATTGGGTTGATTTGCACCTCTCATTAGCGGCCCCGGGGGGCACTAACAGGGCGCATATCCTGGGCACGGAGCCACTAATGCCTCCTGCAAAATTCAACGGGAGGTTAGCGGCAGTGGTAGCCGGTAGCGCCCCGCGGTGTTGCGCTGCCAGTGATGATGTCATCACCGTGCGCAGCGCCTCGCTCGCGCCCCGGCTGCAAACTTAGGTTGCGCCCCCTGACCTATCGCCGGACAATATGTCCGACAGGGTCAGGGTGGTGTTTTTGCAGCCGCGGCAGCGCTACTTATAGGGCAGGTGTCGGCGGCCATTTTTGTTTGGACGACTGCCACCACCTGCCCCCTCTCCCTTTTTTCTTTGGGGTGCCGGCTGCGATCACTCAGCCCGGTACTCCTCTTGAGTGCTGGGCTGTTTTCACGGCACCCTGCTCCCCGGTGGTCTAGCAGGGCCCCGGTGAGCACAGCGCTAGGGCCCTCCCCTTTAATCAGGGGAGGGAGGCCTGCAATGACACAGCGCTACGTGCCGCCGCTAAGGAAGACTGGGAAACTAGATTAAAAGATATGATGGTAGATAAGCAATGGCAAACATTTAAAGAATTAATTCAGAATTCGCAACAAATATACATTCCCTTAAGGAATAAAACCCCACGGGTAAAGTGGTCCAACCGTGGATAACAAGAGAAGTTAAAGATAGTAATAAAACCAGAAAATGCTGGAAATACTCAGCAGGTCAGGCAGCATCTGTGGAGAGTGAAACAGAGTTAACGTTTCAGGTCGAGTTAGAGATGTAACAGATTTTTAAGCAAGTGCAGGGGCAGGGAAAGGAGGGAGGGGAAGAAAGAACAAAAGGGAAGGTCTGTGATAGGGTGGAAGGCAGGAGAGATTAAAAGACAAAAGAGATGATGGTGCAAGGCAAAAGGAGATGGTAATGGGGCAAGTTAAGAAACAAAAGATGAGTCTAGATGAGGTGTAAATGGGAATGGCAGAATCATTAACAGCTGCCATGTGAAAAAAATAGAGGCAGAGGTTATGGTCTGAAATTGTTGAATTCGATGTTGAGTCCAGAAGGCTGTAAAATGTCTAATAGAAAGATGAGGTGCTGTTCCTCGAGCTCACGTTGAGCATCGTTGGAACAGTATAAGAGGCCGAGGACGGAAAGGTCAGAGTGGGAGTGGAGCGGAGAATTAAAGTGACAGGCAACCAGAAGCTCAGGGTCATGCTTATGGACTGAATCAAGGTGTTCTGCAAAGTGACCACCCAATCTGCGTTTGGTCTTCTCAATGTAGAGGAGATCGCATCATGAGCAGCGAATACAGTATACTAAATTGCAAGAAATACAAGTAAATCGCAGGTTAAAGATAACATTAGATGAAGGGAAGAGGCTTATAATGTTGCCAAAAAGACTGAGGATTGGGAGGATTTTAGAATTCAGCAAAGGATGACCAAGAAATTTATAAAGAGAGAGAAATGAGAATATGAGAGTAAACTAGCATGAGACATGAAAACAGATTGTAAAAGCTTCTATAGGTATGTAAAAAGAAGAGATTAGTGAAAGTAAACGTGGGTCTTTTAGAGGCAGAGACAGGAGAAATTATAATGCAGAAAAAGGAAATGGCAGAGACATTAAACAAATACTTTGTATCTGTCTTCACGATAGAATACACAAAAAACATTCCAGAAATAATGGGGAACCAAAGGTCTAGTGAGAATGAGGAACTTAAAGAAATTAGTATTGGCAAAGAAACCATACTGGAGAAACTAATGGGACTAAAAGTCAACAAATCTTCTGGACCTGATGGCCTACATCCTTGGGTTTTAAAAGAGGTGGCTATAGAGATAGTGGATGCATTGGTTTTGATCTTCCAGAATTCCCTAGATTCTAGTCCCTGTGGCTTGGAAGGTAGCAAATGTAACCCTACTATTCAAGAAAGGAGGGAGAGAGAAAACAGGGAACTATAGGCCAGTTAGCCTGACATCAGTAGTAGGGAAAATGCTAGAATCTATTTTTAGGGACATGGTAACAGGGCACTTAGAAAATCATAATATGATTGGGCAGAGTTAACACAAATTTATGAAAGAGAAATCATTTTTGACAAATCTGTTCGAGTTTTTTGAGATTGTAACTAACAGGGTAGATAAGGGGGAACCAGTGGATGTAGTGTATTTGGATTTTCAAAAAACATTCGATAAGTTGCCACACAAGAGGTTATTACACAAAATTAGGGCTCATGGGATTGAGGGTAATATATTAGCATGGATTGAGGATTGGTTAACGGACAGAAAACAGAGAGTAGGAATAAACGGGTCATTTTCGAGTTGGCAGGCTGTAACTAGTAGGGTACCGCAAGGATCAGTGCTTGGGCCTCAGCTATTCACAATCTATATCAATGACTTTGGATGAGGGAACTGAGTGTAATGTATCCAAGTTTGCTGACGATACAAAGTTAGGTGGAAAAGTAAGCTATGAGAAGGTTGCAAAGAGGCTACAAAGGGATATAGACAGGTTAAGTGAGTGGGCAAGAACATGGCAGATGGAATATAATGTGGAGATGAGTGAAGTTATCCACTTTGGTAGGAAAATAGAAAAGCAGAATATTTTTTAAATGGTGAGAGACTGGGAAATGTTAGTATTCAGAGGGACGTGAATCACAGAAAGTTAACGTGCAGGTGCAGGTACAGCAAGCAATTAGGAAGGCAAAAGGTATGTTAGCCTTTATTACAAAGGGATTGGAGTATAAGAGTAAAGATGTCTTACTACAATTATACAGGGCCTTGGTGCGATCACACCTGGAATACTGTATACAGTTTTGGTCTCCTTACCTAAGGAAGGATATACTTGCCTTAGAGGGAGTGCAATAAAGGTTCACTAGATTGATTCCTGGGATGAGGGGATTGTCCTATGAGGAGAGTAGACTAGGCTTATATTCCCTAGCGTTTAGAAGAATGAGAGGTGATCTCATTGAAACATAGAAAATTCTTACAGGGCTTAACAGGGTAGATGATGGGAGGATGTTTCCCCTGGCTGCGGTGTCTAGAACCAGGGGTCACAGTCTCAGACTAAGGGGTAGGCCATTTAGGACTGAGATGAGAAATTTCTTCACTTAAAGGGTTGTGAATCTTTGGAATTCTTTACCCAAGAGAGTTGTGAATGCTCAGTTGGTGAGCATATTGATAGATTTTTGGATACTAAGGGATATGGGAATAGTGCGGGAAGGTGGAGTTGAGGTCAATGATCAGCCATGATCTTATTGAATGGCGGAGCAGGCTCGAAGAGCCGAATGGCCTACTCCTGCTCCTAATTCTTATGTTCTTATGTTCTAGTTGTTTGTTGTTGTGTTCTATCACTCAGGAAGATTCACTTTGTCTGCACAAGGAGGTTGTGTTGCTTATGCACTGCTGCTGCTCTTTGTCTTAAAAATAATCCGCTGCAGACTTAAGTGGTCTACTAGGGCTGCCTTTGGGAATAGAGGATAAGGGGAAGCAGCAAGGTAGACACCACAGAGCAGGAGAAGCTACCAGAAGAGGTAGAAGGAGGGCACTGAACAGGAGGCCATATCCACAGAGGGTTTTCAGGGGAACATTTCTCCTACCTCAACTTCACTGAGGAGCAATGTATGAGGTGCCTCAATTCACAAAGAAAGCTGTCACTGCGCTATGTTATCTGCTGTAGCCACAAGTCCAGCCTCAAACCAGGGCATGGACAGCACTGCCTTTGGCTGTTAAGGTCACCATCGCCCTCAACTTTTATGCCATGGGCTCTTTTCAGGCTGCTACAGGTGACATCAGCGACATTTCACAGTTTGCTGTGTAGCAATGTATCAGGGAGGTCACCGAGGCTCTCTACACCAGGAGAAACACCTACATCTCCTTCCCTATTGACGAGAGAGCACTACGTTTCGCCCACATGGCAGGCTTCCCCATGGTGCAGGGTGCCATTGACTACACGCAGCACTGAAATATTTATCAATCGAAAGGGATTCCACTCCCTCACCGTACAACTTGTTTGCGACCACAGGCAGCGCATGTGCTCGTTATCCCGCAGTAGAATAAAGCTGCAGACTCTTTCCATCTGCGCCCTTATTCAAACCAGGCCACCAAGTTACAGGCTGACTATTGGGCAGAAAGGGTTATCCCCTCCGGCCAATGCTCCTGACTCCAGTCCAGACCCCACACACAGCTGCAGAACATGCCTACAATGAGAGTCATGCTGCCACATTGAGCAAACAATCAGCGTGCTCAAGCATCTCTTCGGCTGCCTGGACCATTCTGCATGAGCATTGCAGTACACCCCCGAGTGAGTATGCCTATTTGTAGTTATTTGCTGCATGGCCCACAACTTCGCCATCATTATGGACCAGCCCTTACCACCACCTGGGCAGCAACAAGTACAGGCGGAGGACCAGGAAGAAGAGGAAGAGGAGGAGGATGAAGACTAGAAGCAGCGACCACGAGAGCCCCTATCTGCCCAAGCTCTCATTGAGGAGCGGGTCAATTGATTCAGCCCTCCCATTCCCCATTCACCAACAGTCCCACAATCCTTACTACTATTCTTACAACCACCATCCAATTGCCTTCCTTCACTCCTCACTTATTGGTCTTGCCCTCACTTCACTACAAAGACAAATGCCAACACCAAATCCAGATCAAAAAACAAGATTATAAAACAAATCAGGTCAGCATTGACACACAAAATGACTTATCACCCTTGTGCAAACCCTCATTGCCTGTCTTGTGCGCTCATTTCCCTATCCTGGTGCTCCTATGAGGTGTTTCCCCAATGCCTACAGCTTGGGAGGTGGAAGGCTGCTGAGCTTCCATTGAGGACATTTCAGATGGCCTTGGGGAATGACCTCAAGCAGCTCTGGGCCTTGAGAGCCCGGCTGCAGACTGCAGTATCTAGGCGTGGGCCGGGGCAGTCTGGCCCACCTGGTTGAGTGACACCAGCAAGGGCACTGGCGGAGTGGCTGGCAATGGAGCAGGGATGCTGTCATCCTGAGAGAGGAGAGCAAATGCCTTTCCCATGGAGCCAAGGCCACTCACCTGGGGCAGTGCTTCAGCACTCCTACGGCTCAGCTGGAGAACAGAGTGCAGAAGTGATGTGATGCCCTGGAAGCCCCTTTCAACAGCTGCCCCCAAAGCCAATGTTGCAACCATCTGAGCTTCCATGCCAGCAGTATGAGCTGTCAGAGTTGTCATAAGATGCTCCATCATGGTGGGTTCCACTGATGGCCCTGACCATGTTGGACAGAATGGTCTCCATGCTCTGTGCAAAGCCTTGAGACAAGTTGGAGTAGGATTCCTCCATGCTCCGTGACATTGTGTGCAAGCTCTCTAGCAGTGTGCCCAGTGCACCAAGCATTCCTTGATGTCTGCCCATTAATAGTGCTGAGTGTTTGAGCAGGAGGAGCTAGAATGGTTGGAGATGTGTGGTGCACTGTTTGCAGCACTGTGCAGCCAGCCTTTATCTTGAACCGTTGAAAAACCTTTCCTTATTCTCTACGTCACTCCTCCATTCAGTATACCCCCCTGTTTGAACTCTTTTTCCACTTTATTCTCTATTTTAGCTTCCCTGGAAATCTTGCCTTCGACTGTCCCGTGTTTCGCAATTCCTTCACTGGCAATGCGAACGACAGTTAACTGCTTAATAACGGTGTTATCAGCAAAGAACGTACATTGGTCATTTAAACACTTCTCACAAATACTCTTTGGACCCTGATGCCAACATTTATAAGCTATCATGCTCAGCATTATGAAAATTAATAAATTACAGCTTAAATGTGTTAGATGACTTTCAGGAAGCATTGTTGAGCAGACCAGAGACTCGGTGCAATGATGGTGCTCCAAAAAACCTTTGGCTTATCGCTGGGCTGTCTTCTGTGTGCTTGTATTATAAACTGTTCCGAAGTAAAGTTGGTGAATAATGGATATAGAGACATAGTTATTGCTATTAACCCTGGCGTTCTAGATCCCAACCTTATTGACAACATTAAGGTGAGGTATTGAGGTGTTGACTGAAGAGAACTTCTAGCCGTTGCTTTGTGGCATTGTACGTTCTTTACGTTGTATCTTATTGTACTGAATTTAGGATTTGGTGCGAGGAGGGAGAGTTAAAGGCCTCTTCCCCCCTCAGCATCTGATTAAATGCAGCGAGGTATTGACTTTAAACCTGTGGTTGATTTCAGGAAATGGTGACTGAAGCCTCCTCCTACCTGTACCGAGCTACCAAACAGCAAGTTTATTTTTCAGATGTAAAAATCCTGCTGCCTCTTACATGGCCAGTTAATTCTAGCCTGGTTCAGAGACCGACTACTGAATCCTACGAGAAGGTAAGAACTGAGCGGAGAAGCTTCTGCCGTTCACACGTGTAAGTGGGGTTTTTTGCGCCGAATTTCTGCCCAAGTTACAGCGACGGAGCAGGCGAAGCTCCGAGGAAATTCCTGGCGGAATCTGACACTTTCTAAAGATTTGCTTAAATGTCTACCCCGAAGATTATCTATTACTTATTTGTCTATTACGTAACAGCTTTCCTATAGCGAGGAAGTGAGTACCCTATTTGACAACAAAAGTGGGAATTATACTTTGTAGTGAACAATTATATTATCAGAGTCACTAGTGTCAGAATAAGATATATTCCGCTTTTATTGCAATATGTTTTGGAATTATTGCTGGTGCTTTGGGGATTGAGTTCCAAAACCCTGTCTATTTTCTCATGAAGACAGTAACTCAGTGGCTTAGAATTAGATTTTGAGTTTAACTATCTGAAAGCCTAGCATGCACAGGTTCAGCAGCACTGGCGACTGGGATCTTGGAGCAGTTATAGGAGTTGTTGGGCTTTAGTAGTATTGGGAGGTAGTTCTAGGGTCTGGCAGGATGATAGGCCTGTAGAGGGTGAACCTACGGTTTGGTGGCATTGGGGAATGGAATGTAAGGGTGCGATTCTTACGGTCTGGCAGCAATGGTGGAAAGAAGGTACACGGTGTTTGGCAACAGTGGGGAGGGGGTTCCAGGTGATGGCAGCGCTGGGAGGAATGGCAGTGCTGGGGAGGTCTTGAAGTCTGGCTGCACTGGGAGCAGGTGTCAGTCTCTGGCAGCACTGACTGTGGGAGATACCAGGATCTGTCCATATTGCGGGCAGGAGGTCCTGGGAATCAGTATTACTAGTCAAGGAGTTTTGGTTCCAGTAGTACTGGGAGTGTGCTGTGTCTGGGAGCAATGAGAATGGAGTTATGGCATTGGGAAGCATTGGAGTTGAGGGAGCAAGGTCTAGGAGCAATGTATAGGGGTTTTCATAGGATCTGATAACATTGAAAGAGGGATATCAGGATCTGGGAGGGGGGGATCTGACATCAGGTGTGGAAGTGCAGTTTTTGTCTCGGACAAAATGGCTTCCTTGAGACAAACAAAAATACAAAATGGCTGACTCTGACTTGTTTGGAAAAAAAGATAAAGTTGTTATGTTTCTCATGAAGATGAATTTAAACTTGCAGACTATGTTGTTTTGCATGGTACAGAACAAAAAGGCTTCTTCTAATCAACTTGAGATAACCAAGGGCTAGTGAAGTAAACAGCCAGGTGCCTTGGCCTTGGTAGAAAGAGAAGAACAGATAGATAGACTCCATTTTGTAGAGATTAGCTAGTCTCATTGTAAGGCATTTCTTATGGTTTTTTTTTCTAATTCTTGGGGCACAATGCTTTCCCTGCAAAGTCTGATATAAAATTCCTGTCTATCCCTGACAGCAAAGGCAAATTGCCTTGAGATTCCTCTGCCAATGGTATGGACCAGAACCCGTTCTGTATCCAAGACTGTAAATATTTCAAAATCTGGTTTCAGACCATTAAATATCTTATTCAATGTGGTCTACACAAATTTACACCAACCAGAATTTCACTGGTTTTATTATTTACTTTAGTCCAGTCAAATTGAAAAAAAAACCAGTAGGTCCCCCTGGACAGGCGGCCCTATCCGAATATGGATGGGAGGAGAGGGTAACTTGACGGCCTATAATTGCACCTATTTTATATGCGGGAACAAGGCTTATCCATGGTTGCCACATAACTGGACAGGGTCCTGCTATTTGGGTTATGTAGTACCTTATATCCACATTTTAGACAATATAGGAGAACATTATGAATTCCAAAGAAGTAAAAGAGAGATAGCAACTTATGAAAGAGTCTTTGAGTATTAATAGCCCCATACGGAATAGGGAAGTTAATGGGAGAAGTAAACGAGCTAGCACATCTGATAGAAAAAGCGGCAAATGAAACTGAGGAAGGATTGTCCGAAATGAGTGCAGAAATGTTAGCTATAAGAGTAATGACATTGCAGAATCGAATGGCATTAGATTATCTGTTGGCAAATAAAGGAGGAACTTGTGCTTTGATAGGGAGTGAATGTTGTACCTATATCCCAGACAATTCAGAAAATATAACTAACATAGTTAAACACATTAGAGATGCAGTGAGTCAGTATAAGAATCCAAAGAGCCAAGGATGGTTTGACTGGATACTGGGAGGATGGCTGGGATCAATGGGACAAATATTATTGTATGGATTAGTAGTAATGGTAGCAGTAATTCTGTTTGTCACAATGATTAAATGCTGTTGTAATAGGCTAGGTAAGGCAGTTATACCTGGAGGAAGTATGATAGTACAGAGGGAAATAAATGCAGAGGAAGAGAAGGACAGTCCCCTAGGGGAAGAGCTAAGGTGATTGGGTAAGATAAATTTTTAAGGATTAGATGACCAAGATGATGCCAGTTACAGTGGCCAAAATTAAAACTGGACAAATTAGAATTGAAAGAATTACATGCCCAACCCTAAGGATAGACAGAAAGGAGAGACGATCTTAAATAAGGTCAGCCATCAATACAGGTATAATCCCGAGGATGGTTAAAACAGAAAAGAAGTTGGCATCCCTGGCCAAAATCCAAATTTGGTACAGGAACCGACAGGAGAGACCGAAAGGGTTAAATTGAGCTATTTTGTCCTAGAAGGACAAAAAGGGGGGAATGTGGAAGTGCAGTTTTTGTCATGGACAAAATGGCTTCCTTGAGACAAACAAAAATACAAAATGGCCGACTCTGACTTGTTTGGAAAAAAAGATAAAGTTGTTATGTTTCTCATGAAGATGAATTTAAACTTGCAGACTATGTTGTTTTGCATTGTACAGAACAAAAAGGCTTCTTCTAATCAACTTGAGATAACCAAGGGCTAGTGAAGTAAACAGCCAGATGCCTTGGCCTTGGTAGAAGGAGAAGAACAGATAGACTCCATTTTGTAGAGATTAGCTAGTCTCATTGTAAGGCATTTCTTATGTTTTTTTTAACTTTAACTTAGCTTACCTTAAACAACATGTCATGTGATATGGGAAGCTTGTGTTTTCAGTGTATAAGATCTTCCATTTTCTGTGATTCTTCAGTGTGTCATCGTAGCTATTTGGCTACGGTTGCATTCTCCTTGCAAGTAAAGTAAATAATAAAGCCTTCTTTGACGATATTGTTTCAAGAGTCTTACTCGGAAGTCGAAACTTCGACACAGGGAACATGGGGAAAGACTCTGAGAGCATTGCAAGATGAACTACTGGACCCCAGGGGCATTGGTGAATAGGATACTTGTGACCAGGAGTACAAGGTGGGGGGGGGGGGGGGGGCTGTCCAAGGATCCAGGAATATTGAGAGGGTGGAATCTGACACCACTGGAGAGGGGAGCCAGAGTCAGGTAGTGTTGAGAGAGAGGAGGGACCAAGACGGTCTAGATTGACCCTGGACTGTTCCAAGCCACCAGGCACTCCTGTACAAAGTTCTCAGACTGTGAGTCATGCTCCCAGCCAGCTTTGAGCACAGAAGGCACTTTAACACTATAGTTGCTGACTTATTCTATAATGAACACAGTTGTAATTAATTAGAATGTTTACACTTGGACAACACAGGCCAAAGTTATGGCAACAGATTGGGAGAATCCCCACTGAAACTCTACCCCAAGTACTGCAACGGTATTTACACTTCTGCTCTAGGTAGTGCACTCCTTTGTAGTGTGTGTGCGTGTGTGGTGTGTGTTGCAGTGTTTTTCACATGGAAACATACAATTGTCTCTTCATAGGCTGATGTGATCATTGCTGCACCATACCATAAATACGGAGATGACCCGTACACCCTGCAGTACGGTGGCTGTGGTGAGAAGGGGCGGTACATTCACTTCACCCCGAACTTTATACTAAACAACAGTCTGACCCCAGTTTATGGCTCAAAAGGTAAATTACTTTAAGTAAGTTAACACCGTTGTAGCATGTGTTTTGAGCACTAAATTACACAGGAACATAGGAACAAGAGTAGGCCATTCAGCCCCTCGAGCCTGTTCCACCATTGAATGAGATCATGGCTGATCTGTATCCTAACCTAATCCACCCACCTTGGCTCCATATCCCTTAATACCCTTGGGTAGCAAAAATCTATCGATATCAGATTTAAAATGATTAATTGAACTAGCATCTACTGCTTTTTGTGGGAGAGAGTTCCACACTTCTACCATTCTTTGCACAAGGAAGTGTTTCTGAACTTCTGTCTTAAATAGCCTAGCTCTGATTTTAAGGTTATGACCCCTTGTCTTAGACTCTCCCACCAGCGGAAAAAGTTTCTATCTACCCTATCAATTGCTTTCAAAATTCCAAAAACTTCTGTGGAATTCTCTGCCCCAGAGAGCTGTGGAGGCTGGGTCATTGAATATATTTAAGGTGGAGATAGACAGATTTTTGAACAATAAGGGAGTGATGGGTTATGGGGAGCGGGCAGGGAAATGGAGCTGAGCCCAAGATCAGATCAGCCATGATCTCATTAAATGACAGAGCAGGCTCGAGGGGCCAAATGGCCGACTCCTGCTCCTATTCGTCAGAACTGGAAAAGGTTAGGGAAGAGAGATTTTTAAGCAGGGGCAGGGAGGAGGGGAGGAAAGAACAAAGGGAAGGTCTGTGATAGGATGGAAGGCTGGAGAGATTGACTGACAAAAGGGATGATGGTGCGAGGCAAAAGGAGAGGTAATGGGACAAGTTAAGAAACAAAAGCTGGCTCTAGATGATGTGTGGATGATGATGGCGGCAACATTAACAGCTACCATGTGAGGAAACGAGAGAAAAATATATATTTAGAAATACAGGGGCCAATTTATAGTCTGAAATTGTTGAACTCGATGTTAAGTCCAGAAGGCTGTAAAGTGCCTAATAGAAAGATGAGTTGCTGTTCCTCGAGCTTACGTTGAGCTTCATTGGAACAGTGTAAGAGGCCGAGGACGGAGGGGTATGTACTTGAATTGGAAAGAAGTGACTCATGGTGTCCCACAAGGATCTGTGCTGGGGCCTCACCTATTCACTACATTTACTAATGGCTTAGATAACACAATAGAGAGCCGAATATACAAGGAAAATGCTGGAATCCATTATTAAGGAAGCAGTAGCAGGACATTTAGAAAATCATAATATAGTCAAGCAGAGTCAGCATGGTTTTATGAAAGGGAAATCATGTTTGACAAATTTACTGGAGTTCTTTGAGGATGTAACGAGCAGGGTGGATAAAGGGGAACCAGTAGATGTCGTGTATTTGGATTTCCAGAAGGCATTCGATAAGGTGCCACATAAAAGGTTACTACACAAGATAAGAGCTCAGGGGTTGGGGGTAATATATTAGCATGGATAGAGGATTGGCTAACTAACAGAAAACAGAGAGATGGGATAAATGGGTCATTTTCAGGTTGGCAAACTGTAACTAGTGGGGTGCCGCAGGGGTCAGTGCTGAGGCCTCAACTATTCACAATCTATATTCATGACTTGGATGAAGGGACTGAGTGTAATGTAGCCAAATTTGCTGATGATACAAAGATAGGTAGGAAAGTAAATTGTGTGGAGGATGCAAAGAATCTCCAAAGGGATATAGATAGGCTAAATGAGTGGGCAAAAATCTGGCAGATGGAGTTTAATGTGGGAAAATGTGAAGTTATCCACTTTGGTAGGAAAAATTACAAAGCAAATTATTATTTAAATGGGAGAGATTACAAAATGCTGAGGTACAGAGGGATCTGGGGGTCCTTATACATGAATCACAAAAAGTTAGCATGCAGGTACAGCAAGTAAGGCAAATGGAATGTTGGCCTTTATTGCAAAGGGAATGGAGTATAAAAGTAGGGAAGTCCTGTTACAACTGTACAGGGTGTTGGTGAGAACACACCTGGAGTACTGCGTACAATTTTGGTCTCCTTATTTAAGGAAGGATATACTTGCATTGGAGGCAGTTCAGAGAAGGTTCATGAGGTTGATTCCAGAGATGAAGGGGTTGTCTTATGAAGAAAGGTTGAGCAGGTTGAGCCTATACTCATTGGAGTTCAGAAGAATGAGAGGTGATCTTATTGAAACATATAAGATTCTGAAGGGGCTTGACAGGGTAGATGCAGAGAGGATGTTTCCCCTCGTGGGGGTATCTAGAAGTGGGGGCAAAATTTCAGAATAAGGGGAAACCCTTTTAAATTGGAAATGAGGAGGAATTTCTTCTCTCAATGGGTCGTGAATCTTTGGAATTCTCTTCCCCAGAGAGCTGTGGAGGCTGGGTCAATGAATATATTTAAGGTGGAGATAGACAGATTTTTGAAAGGTAAGGGAGTCATGGGGAGCGGGCAGGGAAGTGGAGTTGAGGCCAAGATCAGATCAGCCATGATCTTATTGAATGGCGGAGCAGGCTCAAGGGGCCAAATGACCTACTCCTGCTCCTACGTCTTATGTTCTTATGTTCTTAAGGCTGAGATAGATAGATTTTTGGACTCTAGGGGAATCGAGGGATATGGAGATCGGGCAGGAAAGTGGAGTTGAGGTCGATGATCAGCCATGATCTTATTGAATGGTGGAGCAGGCTCGAGGGACCGTATGGCCTACTCCTGCTCTTACTTCTTATGTTCTTATGTATGATGAAGGCAAAAATGGAAGTAAGCAGTCTTGGTTAAAGAATGGATTAAGCAATATTACAAACGAATCAATGCATTTCTAAGCTCCTCTCCATTCAAATCAGTGGGACACTAAAGTTTTCAACTAAATATTTTTGCACAGCAATTCTACGCCATTCTCAGAGACACTGCAGCAGAACCCAGTACCACCACTCTAGAGAACAGAACATTATCTATTTATGTGATGTCATGAAATAACTTCACGCCACTGACTACATTTTGCATACATAAGAGAATCGTGCCAATATTTACACTTTCTGAAATGTCAAGCAGAAGTACCATTTATATCTCACAGAAAGTGAAAGCATTGGTTTCATTATTCTGAACAGAAATACATCTGTTTCTACAGGTAGAGTATTTGTTCATGAATGGGCCCATCTCCGGTGGGGAGTGTTTGATGAATATAACGATCTGGTGCCCTTTTATATATCTGGCAATGGAATCCGTGAAGCAACAAGGTAGGACAATTCTACTTGTATGACTTTGTTCAATGAAAAAAGTCCTTTGGGATTTCTAGACAAGGCTGCAATACCCAAGAAATGCCTTTCTGTTCTTGTAATCTGCTGCAGTAGATGTGATGACTCAGTTAAGCCAGCAAGTTGCTCAGGTAGCTTGGTGGTGTCGCTATGTCATGGACAGGAAGGACTTGTGTTTCTGACAACAATTGCCAACAAAGGTAGTGAAATTCTTCCCAGCTACAACAACAACAATAGCTTGCATTTAGATCGCACCTTTAACATAGTAAAATGTCCCAAGGCGCTTCACAGGAGTGTTATAAAGCAAAAGTTAACACCAAGCCACATAAGGAGATATTAGGACAGGTGAGGTAGGTTTTAAGGAGCATCTTAAAGGAGGAGAGAGAGGTAAAGAGGCGGGGAGGTTTAGGGAGGGAATTCCAGCACTTAGGGCCTCGGCAGCTGAAGGCATGATAGGACAAAGGAACTGGGAGGTATACAAGTGACCAGTGTTGGAGTAGCGCAGAGATCTCAGAGGGTTGTAGGGCTGGAGGAGGTTACAGTGATAGGGAGGGGTGAGGCCATGGAGAGATTTGAAAACAAGGTTGAAAATTTTAATATCAAGGCATTGCCAGATCGGGAGCCGATGTAGGTCAGCGAGCACAGAGGTGATAGGTGAACAGGACTTGGTCCAAGTTAGGATACAGGTAGTAGAGTTTTGGATGAGTTCAAGTTCATGGAGAGAGGCCAGCAAGGAGAGCATTGGAATAGTCAAGCCTTGAGTTAACAAAGGTATGCTTGAGGGTTTCAGCAGCAGATGAGCTGAGGCAGGGAGGAGACGGGCGATGTTACGGAGCTTGAATTAGGTGGTCTTGGTGATGGAGCGGATATGTAGTCGGAAGCTCATCTCAGGGTTAAAAAGGATGGCAATGTTGCGAACAGTCTGTTTCAGCCTTAAACAGTGACCAGGGGGAGGGATGATGTCAGTGGCTAGGGAACGGAGTTTGTGGTGGGGACCAAAGACAATGGCTTCGTTCTTCCCAATGTTTATTTGAAGGCAATTTCTGCTCATCCAGTACTGGATGTCGGACAAGCAGTGTAACAAATCAAAGACAGCGGAGGGGTTGAGCGAGGTGGTGGTGAAGTAGAGCTGGGTGTCGTTAACGTTCATATGGGACCTGACATTGTGTTTTCGGATGATGTCGCCGAGGGGCAGCACGTGGTTGAGAATTAGGAGGGGGCCACGGATAGATCCTTGGGGAACTCCAGAGGTAACGGTGCGGGAGTGGGAAGAGGAGCCATTGTAGGTGATTCTCTGGCTACGAATGGATAGTTAAGAATGGAACCAGGCACGGTCAGTCCCACTCAGCTGGATGATTGAGGAGAAGTGTTGGAGGAGGATGATGTGGTCAACCGTGCCAAAGGCTGCAGACAGGTGGAGAAGGAATAGTTTACCACCATCACAGTCACACAGGATGTCATGTGTGACTTTGATAAGGGTCATTTCACTGCTGTGGCAGGGGCAAAAACCTGACAGGAGCGGATCAAACATGGAGTTGCGGAAAAGATGGGCACAGATTTGGGAGGTGACAACACGTTCAAGGACTTTGGAGAGGAAAGTGAGGTTCGAGATGGGCGGTAGTTTCAAGGACAATGGGGTCAAGGGGGATGATGACGGCAGATTTCAAGGGGAGCAGAACCATACCTGAAGAGAGGGAACCTTTAACAATATCAGCTAACATGGGGGATAGGAAGGGAAGTTGGGTGGTCAACAGTTTGGTGGGAATAGGGGCGAGGAGGGTCTCCTGGACAAGATCAGCTCAGATAGGGCATGAGGGCAGATAGGAGAGAAACTAGAGAAAGATGCGAGTTCAGGGCTAGGGCGGGGAGGTACCTTAGGGGATGTTTGGCTTGGTGGGCTAGGGGCAGGGAGGGAAGCATCAGAGGCAGCTGAACAGATAGTCTCAATCTTAGTGACAAAGAAGTCCATGAGCTCCTCGCACTTGTTGTTGGAGGTGAGCGTAGAGGAGGCAGAGGAGAGTGGTTTAAGAAGACAGTAGATCCTGGAATAGTGAGCAGTTTGGGCAGACGAGAGCAGGACCTGATATTGCTTTATGTGGTCCAGCCAGATCTGGTGATGAATGGCTAAAGCAGTTGTCTGCCATAAACTTTCAAGTCTGCGTATCTTGGACTTAAGGGAGTGGAGATGAGGTTCTTACCAGGAAGAATGACCAAGGCAAGAGAGAGTAATGGTTTTAGTGGGGATAAGGGCATCAAAGGTCGATGTGTGGGCGTGATTGAGCAGAAATGAATGGAGGGCCAAAGGCTAGACAGTTGGAAATTTGAAAGTGCCGATGTAAGTGACTTGTCTAATGAGGTGTTCAACTTTTTGGTGTGGAGTGGGGGACGGGGTGGGGGGGGGCAATGTGTCTCACCAAAGGAGTGGGCTATAGATGATGAAAATGCTTCACAGTTGGGCAGAATGCTGACTAAACATCAGGGCCAGTTTTAACTCAGCCCGTTATCACCCCATTCCCGCCCAGTGGCCTTGAAGATCACGGTGCAGCACATTCACACTCGGATCTTGCCCACGCCCATTTTTTACGGGTTCTTCCACTGGGCAGTGGATCAGATGCACACCTGGATCAGACGGGAGCCTCATTATTGTATGCAAATCTGGATCCTATGGCATAAGACCATGATGAAATTCAGAGGGACAAATGGACGGAATGAAAATGGGCTGAAAGGAATTTCCAGTCCTTGATCTTTTCTAAATAAACAGGTCTAATCTCGTTAAATGGCTACCTGGAATCAAATGCATCTTTTATTATTATTTTGACTTTCAGGTGTTCAAAAGAAATAAAAGGAGAGATTGCTGATTGCACAGGCAGTTCCTGTTCACCATGTGACATTGATGCCAACACAGGGTTGCCGAATGGCGATTGTAAATTTTTCCCAGGGAAGGGTCAGAGTTCATCAACATCAATAATGTACCTACAGGGACTGTCAAATGTAAGTGGAGTCACTAGAAGGTGCTTTTCTTAAACATTGTTAACAGTTTTGTTCCGCAGCATATATTTTCTTTAAAGGGGGCGTTTGAATTGGTGCCAGCGCTCTGGGAGGGTTTCACTTTAGTGGAGACCCGCAATCTCAGAGCACTGCAGATGGGTGTCAGCTTGAACAGTCACAAGGCCAGTAGATGTCCAAAATCTTATCCCAAACCTACAACAGCAAAGTTGTTGCATTTGAATGTCAGCCATGTTTCAGGGGCGCTTTTAAAGCGCTCCAGCAATGCATACAAATCATGTCCTCCAGCAACTTGCCTCCTTGAACCTGGCCTGTTTCCGACAAGTCGAGAAACAGGAGCCAGAAGCACGAAAATGCGAAACCACTATGAAAATAGGATTAGCAAGGCAGTTAACAGGCTGTTAACTGCCTTAACTACCTGTCCCACCGGTTCCAGTCGGGTCAGTTTGGGAGCAGCTGAACAGACACTCACGACAATCGGGTGCGGGCGGGATGGAGGCGGGTTGGGTGTCTGAAGCCATTTTTTCTGATTTTCGCTACAGACCCGCCTCCAAACCCACCTCCTCGGGGCTATTAAAATCGAGCCCTTAATCTTTGGCCTTGTGTTGCAGGCTTCCCACCCGAAAGGCCTCCAGCCTGTCAATCAGGATGCCTCTAGGTGGGAACTCCACAGAAAATAACTTAAAAGAGACCTGCAGTTAAATTCTGACAGCAGTCCCCCGAACAGAACTCGCCTCCAGGCTAAAATTCAGGCCACAGAGTCGGGCCTTGGAGAATGTTGAAAGTGCAGTGTTTGCCTTCTTTATATTATCAGGTGACAGTGATTGGGGAGGACAGTATGCACCTGTTGTTGCGAGCAAGTTATCTACTATAAAGAGGACAAATGTGAGAAGTCGCACAACACCAGGTTATAGTCCAACAGCTTTATTTGAAATCACAAGCTTTCGGAGCGCTGCTCCTTCGTCAGGTGAAGTGAAGAGATGCATATAGGCACAGCATATATAGTCAGAGAACACTGCCTGATGATTACAGTTAATCTTTCCAACTGCCCTTTATCACACCTCGGCAGAGAGATAATCCTGGCAATCAAAGGTGTGGATGGTGTCCAAACAGGTCAGTCAGGAAAACATTACATCACCATCCACACAGGCAGTGTTCTCTGACTATATATGCTGTGCCTATATGCATCTCTTCACTTCACCTGACGAAGGAGCAGCCGCTCCGAAAGCTTGTGATTTCAAATAAAGCTGTTGGACTATAACCTGGTGTTGTGCGACTTCTCACATTTGTCCACCCCAGTCCAACACCGACATCTCCACATCATGACTATAAAGAGGGACCTCATGAACACATTATGGGGTAGGTTTTCAACCTTACGCCCAGGTGTAAACCTGACGGTGTGGATTCCCGCCTATTGTAGAACCAACCCGAATTTCATCGGAATCAATGGGATGCCAATCAGGCGGGTTCTACAATGGGCGGGTGATGGCTCCATCAGTTTAACGCCCAGGGTTGAAGGCAAAAATGACCCCCTCTATGTGTCAGCTTGATTCAATGGCAACACTCGTGATTGTAAGTCAGTAGGTCATAAGTTCAAGCCTCACTAAGATTTTTAACATATTCCGATTTTTTTCGTTTTGCAAGATTTTGTTTAGCGTTTTTAAGCAGATCTGTTTTTTTTCCCTTGTTCGAGCCCCTTGAACTCATGGCATCTTTTTTTCAAATCTCCAGGTGGCTGAATTCTGTGACGATCAGACTCACAATGCTGAGGCACCAAACATGCAAAACAAAATGTGCAGTTACAGGAGCACTTGGGACGTGATCAGCGAGTCAGAAGATTTCAGAGACAATTCCCCACCCCACATTGGTTCACCGCTACCAACATTTAAACTCCTACAGGCCAAAGACCGCGTGCTATGCTTAGTCCTTGATGTTTCAGGAAGCATGAGTTCGGTAAGGCCTTATATAAAATTTATTTCACAGAAAATGTTGATTTGGTCGCTGCTGTTGCTTGGCTTCACGCAACAATCCTGGGAAGGTCAGTAATAACCAATAGAGGCCAAATTTCTCTTCCCAGTAACTTTAGCAAAAAAGACATTGTGGGTACAAATCAGCCAACCCCGTTTTATATTCATACAGAATTTTTCCTTAAAATTCTTGATGGGAGAAAGTTTACTTTAAATAATTGAAAACAAAAACAAGCAGTTTAAAACTCCTTTTTTTTATTGAGCGAGAAAGTGCTTCTAAAACTCTGGGGGTGATTTTCTAACTTGCAAGTGTTGAGAATCTTTACAATGGAGAAAGAAATATTTCCGACATGTCTTCCTTTTTCCTCAACCGAGGATTCCCCTCTACCGTGGTTGACACGGCCCTTGATCGTGTCCGTTCTATTTCCCGCACTTCTGCTCTCACCCCTTCCCCTCCCTCCCGGAACCACGATAGAGTTCCCCTTGTCCTCACCTTTCACCCCACCAGCCTCCACATTCAACGGATTATCCTCCACCATTTCCGCCACCTCCAGCGTGATCCCACCACCAAACACATCTTCCTTTTCCCCTTTCAGAATTCCAAAGGCTCCCTATGCAACACCCTGGTCCACTCCTCTATCACCCCCAACACCCCTTCCCCTTCCCATGGCACCTTCCTGTGCAAGCGCAGGAGATGCAGCACATGCCCTTTTGCCTCCTCCCTTCCCACTGCCCAAGGCCCCAAACACTCCTTCCAGGTGAAACAACGATTTACTCGTACTTCTTGCAATTTAGTATACTGTATTCGCTGCTCATGATGCGGTCTCCTCTACATTGGGGAAACCAAATGCAGATTGGGTGACCGCTTTGTGGAACACCTCCGTTCAGTCCGTAAGGGTGACCCCGAGCTTCCGGTTGCCTGTCACTTTAATTCTCCTCTCCACTCCCACTCTGATCTCTCCATCCTTGGCCTCTTACACTGTTCCAATGAAACTCAACGTAAGCTCGAGGAACAGCACCTCACCTTTAGATTAGGCACTTTACAGCCTTCTGGACTCAACATCGAGTTCAACAATTTCAGACCATAACCTCTGCCCCTATCATTTTTTTTCCCTCTTTCTCACATGGCAGCTGTCGATCATTCTGCCATTGCCATTTACACTTCATCTAGAGTCATCTTTTGTTTCTTAACTTGTCCCATTACCATCTCCTTTTGCCTTGCACCATCATCCTTTTTGTCTCTTAATCTCTCCTGCCTTCCATCCTAGCACAGACCTTCCCTTTTGTTCTTTCCTCCCCTCCCCCCTCTCCCTGCCCCTACACTTGCTTAAAAACCTGTTCGATCTCCAACTTTTTCCAGTTCTGACGAAGGGTCATCGACCTGAAACGTTAACTCTGTTTCTCTCTCTCTACAGACGCTGCCTGACCTGCTGAGTGTTTCCAGCATTTTCTGTTTTTATTTTAGAAAGAAATGTTTGTAGTTTATAGCATGTTATCACCTCATTAAACGTCTCAAATTGCTTTACGCAACAAATTACTTTGGACTGTTGTTGTGTAAGTAAATGTACGCAATGCCTACTACCTTTAGACAGTATCCAGGTGATAGTTACACCCTGCTCCGCTCAAGCACGAAGGATACAGTTGCCATAGATCAGCAACTTAATTTACTGCTGACTGTAAGTTAAGATACTCAATGAGAAGTTAGATGTTATAATCCATTTTCTTTAACATACTCAGTTTTATTTTTAATTCATTCTCGTGATGTTGGTGTTGACGGCAAGGCTGGCATTTCTTGCCCATCTCTAGATGCCCTTCAGAAGGTGGCGGTGGGCCTTCTTCTTGAACCGCTGCAGTCCATGTGGTGAAGGTACTCCATCAGTGCTGTTAGGTAGAAATTCCAGGCTTTTGGCCCAGTGCCGATGAAGGAATGGCAATATATTTCCAAATCGGGATGGGGTGTGACTTGGAGGGGAACTTGGAGGTGATGGTGTTCCCCGCTACCCTTGTCCTAGGTGGTGGAGGTCCCAGGTTTGGGAGATGCTGCCGAAGAAGCCTTGACGAGTTGCTGCAGTGCATCCTGTAGATAATTAGCACTACAGCCAAGATACGCCAATGGTGCAGGGAGTGGATGTTCCCCAGGTGCAATGAAGAGGAATATTTTCTTTTAACTGTCAATATTTATCCCTCAACCAACAACATTGAAACACTTTATCTGGTCATTATATCATTGCTGTTTTGTGGGAGCTTGCTGTGTGCAAATTGACTGTTGTGTTTCACAACAGTGACTGACTATCTATCTATCTATCGATCTTTTCTTTTCTTTAAGAACATAAGAATATAAGAACATAAGAAATAGGAGCAGGAGTAGGCCATTCGGTCCTTCGAGCCTGCTCCGCCATTCAGTGAGATCATGGCTGATCTTCTGCCTCAACTCCATTCACCGGCCCTATCGCCATATCCCTTGATGCCCTTACTAGTCAGAAATCTATCGACTTCTGTTTTGAATATACCCAATGACTCAGCCTCCACAGCCCTCTGGGGTAGAGAATTCCAAAGATTCACCACCCTCTGTGTGAAGAAATTTCTTCTCATCTCAGTCCTGAATGGCCTACCCTTTATCCTGAGGCTGTGGCCCCTGGTTCTAGACTCCCCAGCCAAGGGAAACATTCTCCCAGTATCCACCCTATCAAGCCCTGTAATAATTTTGTATGCTTTTGTTTTGTTCAGAATTATAGACAGGAGCCTTTCAATTCAGCATTACAGTTTATAGAACGACACTATATGTAGGGTTGTTTTTAGTTTATAGGTGTGAGTCAATTCTAAATGTGTCAGAACTGATATAAATCAAACCCGAAAGGTCAAGTGCTAATAGTAATCAATTCTCCAACATGAGTTAATTTGCATAATTATTCACAGCAATGGGTGAAGACTCTGGGATCTGCTTGTTGGTTAAATTTGAGGAGATTTTTTTCTCTCACCTCTGTGAAGCACCTTTGGATTTTTCTACATTAAAGGCACTATATAAATGCAAGTTGTTGTTATTGGATGGAGCCAATTAAAGAGGCGTACTACATTAGGGGAACAAAATCCTGACAGACATTGAAGAGCTGCAAAAGGCAATTTAGCCCATTAGCAACCTTTCCCAAGGCTGAGGGTGCAAGGGATTAAGAAGTGGCAGGCAGAAAAGAAGAGAAAGATCCACACATGAGTCTGCAGACAAGTGACCGGGTAACCAAAGTTTGGCTGCTGAAGTGGATTGGACGTGAGGAGGTTTGCCCTCTGTTCCATTCCATGGTGCTTTCCCCATAGGTCAGAATTACAGCATGTCTGCCAGGAGGTGGGGCAAGTTTCAGGCCAGGCTGACTATTGCTGTCCCTGCATGTGCCAACCCGATGCTGCATCTATCTTTGCAACAGGCGGCAAGATTCTGTACATGGCTCTGCTGATCCAGACCCTGAGAAGACAGATCACCACCCGTCTTTTACAGGTGGATGTCCTAGGGCCTGCGAAGATAGCTCTTGCCAACTTGGCAGGTGTAACCAATCAGGCTGGCATACCTGGAAGGGGGAATAAAGGGTTAATGTAAGCAGGCGAATACATGGGAATAGGAATACTGCTCATGTTATTGATAAGCACCAAAACGGACTGCAGGGTATTATTGATTAGGTCATTCATAGGTTGTAACCTCTTTCCAGCTCTTCAAAAAGTCTGTTTGCAGGACATTAGCTGCTTCTCTGTGACACGAGTCAGTACATCAGACTCTGCTTTTACCTCTTGGCCCCTCCTCCCCCACCCCTTCATTTTCTCACTGGTGCCTTTTGTAACAATTTGAACTGAAAAAGAAAGTTCTTTGAGATACTATTGGAAAAAATGCTTGACTCAGTCACCTGAAATTCCTCTGTCACCTGTTTTAATAACTGCATTAACCTGTTTAAAATAAATAGATGAGCCCCTTCAATAAAATAGTAGAGTGAGGAATTTCAGATAAATTTGTTAAGTGTCCACTCACGAGCACCCCTCAACATAATTTCAGGGCCTTCATTATTTTGCTTTAAATATTTTAAAAGCAGTCCTTCTTTCCTTCTATCCTCCCCCCCAATGGTCAACCTTTTCTGGGTCCATGTGTTATGGGAAACGTGCCTTTATATTCCTGCTCACTTGCAGTCTGATCCCATTTTATGGGTAGTGCATGGTACAGTGATAGACAGAATAGAACTGCTGTAATTTATCCACAACACGGTAAGACCCAGCTGGATTAGAGCTCTTCTGATAACGCTCCTGTGAAGTGGCTTGGGATCATTTACTGCATTAAAATTCTCATCCTTGTTTTCAAATCCTTCCATGGCCTCGCCCCTCCCTATCTCTGTAACCTCCTCCAGCCCTACATCCTTCCGAGATCTCTGCGCTCCTCCAATTCTGGCCTCTTGAGCATCCCCGATTTTAATCACTCCACCACTGGCAGTGATGCCTTCTGTTGCCTAGGCCCTAAGCTCTGGAATTCCCTTCCTAAACCTCTCCGCCTCTCTACCTCTCTCTCCTCCTTTAAGATGCTCCTTAAAACCTACCTCTTTGACCAAGCTTTTGGTTACCTATCCTAATATCTCCTTATGTGGATCGGTGTCAGATTTTGTTTGATACGCCCTGTGAAGCGTCTTGGACGTTTTACTACATTAAAGGCGCGAGATAAATATTAGTTGTTGTTGTGTTGGAGAGGAAAGAAATAAACTATTATTGGCCCAGAAATTAGACTTCGATGGTTGCCGCGGGGGTAAGGATCCTACCGCGCCTGCCTTTATGGTTCGGGCCCACACGAACTTCTGCTCCTGGGCCTCTCCCAGTGTGTGCGTGTCCCAGAGGCGCAGTTAGTTCGATGCGACCTCTGGGATCACGTGGGCCAGTTAGAGCCAATGGCAGCCATCATCTTTCATTCATAGTTTTGACAGGAGAACTGTCAAAACTATGAATACAACTTGCCCCCAAAAGAACAGCTAAACCTCAATTAAATTTTTTAAAAAACCCATCACATTAATAAAATAACTATAGTTAAATAAATTAACCACTTTAAACAAAAATTTTAATTTTTGAAAATTTTTTAATTCTTTTTAAAAGTTATAAAAATAAACTTACCTTTCTTTAAAGTCTCTAAAAAAGATAAACTTGTTGAAAAAATGTAAAATAATACTTAATTAACTACTTACCTTGTTAAAAGGGGGTCTTACGCCTGCTTTTTTCATGTGTAAAATCTTCCATACTTACCCTCGCGTTCAAACCTGAAAAAAACCTAAGTGTGCTGCGTGCGCACAGCCTGTAGTGCGCACGCGGTTCACTTAGGAACCGCCCCCTTCGCAATATCGGAAGTGCCGGTTTCCCGCGCATGCGCAGTGCATGCAGGAAACCGACACTTCGGGACTGAATATGGGTGAGTACACAGTGCGTAATCTCCCGTATTCGGCCGAATTTCTGGGCCATATGTTATTAAAATTAACTTTAAAAAATCATCTTATTTTAAACACAGTGTATAAAGAAAATAAATGGCTGCTAGTTAGACATTGCATTTTATATCTGACTTAATGTTCTTTTTGTAAATAGGGGAATCGTATTAACAGGCTCCGACAAGCAGCCGAGATATTCTTACTCCAGATCATTGAAACAGGATCACAAGTCGGAATTGTCACTTTTAACTGTCGTGCAACTATTGAAACAGAACTGAAAGTGATTGATAATGATGATGTGAGGGATGAACTTGTACAACTGCTACCTACATTAGCTAATGGTGGAACAGATAACTGCGCAGGGGTTCGGTCTGGTTTTGAGGTAAGACTGTAAAAGCTTAAGGAATTTTTAATAATCCATTACTTACAGTTATTACATTTTTCCAGCGTTGATGGTAACTGACTGCTTTGCAGGTACTTCGTGGTGATGACGGTAAGACAAGTGGTGATGAAATCGTTTTGCTGACTGATGGAGAGGATGGTGGAATAAGCACTTGCTTTAAAGAGGTGAATGAAAGTGGAGCTGTTATCCACACCATAGCATTAGGACCAAGTGCAGTCGTAGAATTGGAACAGCTGTCAAATATGACAGGTAAGTAGCACTGAAAGGCCCTGCAATGGTGCCTTTATCAATGTCTCTTTGTAATTTTATGCTCTCTTCATGAGGAGAGATTACATAAACTATTTACTATGCCACCAATCTTTGTGCCATTGGCAAACTTGGATATCTGGCTCTCTATTGTATTATCGAAGTTATTAATAAATATAGTGAATAGTTGAGGCCCCAGCACAGATCCTTGTGGGACATCACTAGTCACTTCCTTCCAATTCGAGTACATACCCATTATCCCTACTCTCTTCTACCGCCTCACCATTCGCCTTCTCCTATTTCTTATGTTTTTATGTTCCAACCAGCTCAATAATTTGTCTTCAATTCCATGAGCTTTATTTTTAGCTAAACATCTCCATTAAAATAGTGGACAAAGGAATTTCAGATTAATGCATTAAACAATAATGCTGTAATATCACGTGGTGCAACTGCATTGCCAAGGTGTGTGTGTTGCTGACAGGGAAAATTTGTTTTTGCAGTGAATGAGACATGCAAATTAGTTTCAATGTGCAAATACTCTACGTTATCATCTACTGTCCGAAATGTATTTGGTTAATGTTTCTGTTCTACAGTTTGGTACAAATAATATTGAAGATCCGCAAAGTCAAACATAAGACAATAATTGGAAAGTTTGAACTCTGATGGTTTCCATTTACCAGCTATATCTATCAATCTACAGCAATGAAATCAGTTCAATAGGTTGCATCTCCTGGTCAACAGACTTTGCCATTTAAAGCCGATCCCATTGTTCCATTACATTTCTTTGTCACACTTCAAATAAAATACATAAAGAAACAAAGATGGTCATTTGGAGTAGTCAGAGAAACTCGCCAGGAATAGAAGCTGCCAAAGTCAGAATGGCCACTTAAATTGAGGTCTGCCCAAATATTGGAATGGGTGGACCTCCAACAGGATGTTAGTAGGGCTTTTTTCTTTCCTGATTTCAGTTCTAATGCTGCTGCCACATTTTAGCCATGAACACAGTGGTAGCAAGAAGAATATTGGCCCCAGTGTATCATTTAACTTAACATAAACAATGTCACGGCAGATCCAATAATAGAATAATAAAACCATTATGCATGTGCATATTTCTGGTCCGTCACATTTCAGGCCCCAAGCTTCCTGTTAACATTACGGGGGGCGGGAACACAGTGGGTAGTGCCCGGCTGCCAATGTAAACCCCTTGCCCGCACCATTCCCACCGGACAGGGTTAAAATCGGGGCTAACATGTTTAATAGTTTTATTCATTGAAACATATAAGATTCTGAGGGGGATTGACAGGGTAGATGCTGAGAGGTTGTTTCCCCCTGGCTGGAGAGTCTACGACCAGGTGGCATAGTCTCAGGATAAGGGGTCAGCTATTTAAGACTGAGATGAGGAGATGTTTCTTCACTCAGAGGTTTGTGAATCTTTGGAATTCTCTACCCCAAAGGGCTGTGGATGCTGAATCGTTGAGTATATTCAAGGCTGAGATAGATAGATTTTTGGACTCTAGAGGAATCGAGGGATATGGGGATCGGGTGGGAAAGTGGAGTTGAGGTCGATGATCAGCCAGGATCTTATTGAATGGCGGAGTAGGCTCGAGGAGTTGTATAGCCAACTCCTGCTCCTAATTCTTATGTTCTTATTATGTTCTTATTCCCAGCTGAGTTTTTCTGGGCAGAATTCTGTCAAATTGCAGAAATCCATTGTGACTATTTCTGAATTTAGTTTTAATTGGCATTGGCCATGGGTATTACCTGAATTTATCATAGAATTTGTCATCTTCATTCTGTAGGAGGATTACAGTTTGGAGCCACTGATAACCTGAATACAACTGGATTAATCGACGCTTTCACTAGATTAGTATCAGGAAATGGCGACATTAGCCAACAGTCAATCCAGGTTTGATCACCTTTCAGAGAACGACATTCCAATTATTCTTGCGCTAAACAAGTTCTTCAAAGTAAAAAAAATTAATTCTATTTGTTTGGTCCCAGCTTGAAAGTTCTGGAAAGCAGATTGTCGCTAATGGTTGGTTGAATGGTACAGTTGTCATCGATAAGACTGTTGGGAACGGCACTTTTTTTGTAGTTACGTGGGTGACGGAGACACCGAATCTGTTTGTATATGACCCCAGTGGAATGGTGTACAACAACAGTAACTTTAAAATAGATCAAACAGTACATACAGCCCGTCTTAAGATTAATGGAACTGCACAGGTATGTAGCAAAATACGTGCTTCAATTGTTTATGTTTTGCAGTCTATTTCCTGTAATCTAACCTTTTTCTGGCAGTATTGTCTAGGTGCAGCCTGCTTACTGCCATCCATCCTCTAGTCAGACAAGTCCCCATTCTACACAACAGTCTTTCTTGTGCTGCCTGTCATTGACCAGTTGAGTACACAGTGCAAATGGAATGAAGCAAATGGTTTCCTTTCCTGCCTATCCCCACAATGTGAAATGTATCACTTCTGCCTGGTACAGCTTCCAGTGCATTGGTGAGAAAGCTGGGTACTAGGAAACATAGTCCATCTGAATGACAGCCTTGGGGATTAAGCCATGGGGGGCATCACGGTTAAGTCCAATCCTGAGTTCACCTGAGTTTCACATGGAAATATTTCCAGTGATGTTGGCTGGATAGCTCTCAGGAGTAGATGCCCTGGCCATTCCTTCCTTCCCCAGCAAACAGCACTGAGGCCAAGTCTAGAGCCTCGGCTGAGATCAGCTCAGTCGGCACTGACCAGCAATCGAATTTGAGACTTTTCTGGACTGTATGGAACAAGTCATTGAGGGAGCTCCTATCTGTCCTAAAATTAACACTGAAGATTTGTTTGCCAGACAGGAACTTGGATCTACAGAATCCTGAATCCTGGAGCCGAACAGGTTATAACTATCACGGTAACATCCCGAGCAGCAGATGAGAAAGTTCCCCCAATCACAGTCAACGCGTATATCAGCAAAAAGGATTCAACTAGCCCGATGATAATCTATGCGGAAGTCAGTCATGGATTTTTACCAGTCCTGTTTGCGAAAGTGACAGCTATTATTGAACGTCCCACTGGTGCTCCGGTTGAGCAGGACCTTCCCGATGACGGCCTAGGTAGGATACATAATATGACCTTGTGAAATAGAAAGTGTACTTATATTGTAAGTATCAGAAATGTGGATATATCTAATTTTAGCTTCCTTTCCATGAGAAGTATATCAAATAAAGTACAGAAAGGCTTTGTGACATAGGTCAGCTTTGGAAGATCTTTGCATTTTCATTGCCAATCCAATAAGATGGCCTTGTGGGGGGGCGGAGCCTCCCTTAAGTTCCCCATACTCTACCAAAGCATCAATCTAAGAAGCGAGGCAGGACTGAGGGGCGGCAACTCCCCGTACATTAGGAATTCCTCTGCCCCAGCTCTCCGTCACGACCTGGTGTAGCATCAGTGGAAGCACGTCCACTCTCATCAGGCATATCTCCCTGACAACAGGTGGAAGTGGGGCCCAGCTGGGGGTTCCCGGTCAGAATTGAAGATGAGGGGAAAAATTGTTTTTATAATGTCGCAGCAAGCTCCCTGACCCAGGGTCGGTGGGGGGCCTGGTCTGGTCCTCCGGTCAGGCAACATCTGCTGGTGGAGCTCGGCCTGGGCTTGCAGAAAGTACAGGCCCACGTAGCCAGGTGAATGAGGCAGGAGAAAGTGTTCCGAGCCTCCTGCCTTCTCTGGTTCATTGAATAGCTGGGTGCCTCAGGGCAGGGTTGCTGAATAAAGTGCTGTGCCCTGTAGGGATCCTGGGAGCAGGCTGAAGAATTCCAGGTGAGACCTGATTTAGTGTTTTAAAGCACTCCCCCCACCCAACCCCAATCCAACACGCGCCCCCGCCGTCATCTGTGAATATGCATATAGTGACAGTAGGAACCTCCATTTTGTCGGATTTAACAAGTGCTATCCATAATATTAGTATTCCATGCTCCTCTCAGTCTACAGTTATTTACCTTTTCTTGCCTTTAGGTGCTGATATGAACAGGAATGATGGGGTTTACTCCAAATATTTCCTCAAAGTTAATGAAGCCGGAAGATACAACCTTAAAGTGCGTGTACAAGGAAAGGAAGGAACTACAAGGATGGCAATCAGAAGAGGGGGACATGCCTTCTACATACCAGGATACACAGAAAATGGTAATAAATAACTGGCAGTGGCAAAGAAGAACATGTAGAGATGCCATCACAGTGGCGTATGATTTTATACCAGGGTGAACTGTTGAGTTGTAAGTTCGCTATCTGAACTGAGCACTATCTCTCTGGGCTCCTACCTGCAGCTGCCCAGTGAACTTACATAATGCTTATAGTTCCTCATAACAAAGTGCAGGAATTCATATCCATCCTTACAGCCCATATCAAGCCCGAAGGCAAATAATGGTGTGTGTGTGATGGGAATCTACGACGGTTCTCCATCTCCGATACCAACCAGTATTGTACACTTCCTGAAGATGTTATCTTCAAACAAAGGTGCATCTGTTGAAGATTTTTCAGAATTAAATTAACTTTCAGGATAAAACAACAAAGAGAAAGAGAGTCAGAATGAAACAGATCTTTGGGCCTTCTGCCTGCTGTTCCCCAACTACAAGAGGATCCTGGAGCGAGTCGAGGTGTGATTGTCCCTCCCTCTGTGAGGAAGTGATGAGCTTCTGCTCACTACCTCCCCGACACTGTTTAGCCAAGGCCAGAAACTTGCCCTGTGGGAAGTTACAGGCCAGTCCTGTAGACCAAGACCTTTTGTTAAAGGGTAGTGCTAGTTAAGTCTATGAAGTCTGGATCTAAGAGATGAATGTCTTTCTTTTCATGTAGGCAATATTCAAACAAATCCACCAAGACCTCCCGTCAACGAGGAAGATCTTGAGGCTCAGTTAGGAAGCTTCAGCAGAGTCAAATCAGGAGGAGCAATTTCACTTCCCCTAGGAACGCCCATTGTTGACTTTCCACCAAGTAAAATCACAGACCTTCAAGCAACAATAGTTCAAAATAAGGTTGAGCTGGAATGGACAGCAACAGGAGAAGACTATGATGAGGGAACAGGTAACTGTTGCTGAATTCAAGTTACTTGTAAGGAATCTTTCTTTCTAAGAGTGAATTGAACAGATAGTTGATGAATTCTGCTGACCAGCGGAATTATCACACACAGAAGAAACGCACCACAGGAAGAGAGGGACCACGGAACATTGAAGGCCAGGTCAAGCCTTGGTGATTTGGTATGATATTGGTATGGTCTGTTAGACCAGTGGCATTGGCTGCCATTTCCAGGGATGATTTATGGTGTGTGATGTGAGAAGAGGATCGAGACAGAAGAGGGCCTAAAGGGCACGAGAAAATAAACAAATATAAATCAAACAGGAAGGATTTGAGGCACCAAGGGGAAGAGGCAATGGTGTAAAAATGTTTAAGACAGAAATGAGATTCCTACAGCACCTTATCATTTCCTCTGAGTTAAGAGGCTGTGCAATTCACTTCCAGGCTCAGTGGTTGAGGCAAGAACTAAGTCAAGATTCAAGATTAGATTGGATAGATGGACGAAGGAAAGGAGGGCGCGAAGTGATACGGGAACAGAGTGGGTAAATGTGATTCGGACTATTTGCTCACATGGACGGTAAACGCCGACCTGGTCTAAATGGCCTGTTTGGGTGTTGTAAATTCCAGGTAGCTCATTACTTTGGAAGTGCAGTCACTATTGTTAAGTAAGCAAACACAACAAGGTCCGACAAACAGCAGCAAATAATGGAATGAATAATGACACCAGTTCTGACGAAGGGTCATCGACCTGAAACGTTAACTCTGTTTCTCTCTCCACAGATGCTGACTGACCCGCTGAGTATTTCCAGCGTTTTCTGTTTTTATTTCAGATTTCCAGCATCCGCAGTATTTTGCTTTTGTGTTGTAATGACACCAGTGTGTCAGTCAATGAGTTGGAGGCAGGCCTGGACATGTGGTTTTAATTTAATCATAAACTACAGTTCCGACGGGAACGTTAGCACGGTGGTTATGTTACTGGATTAGTAATCCAGTAGGCCTGGACTAATGATCTCAGAGACGTGAGGCCAAAGCCCACCATGGCAGCTGGGGAATTTAAATTCAGTTAATTAAATAAATTAGCGGTAAAAAGCGAGGATCAGTAATGGTAACAATGAAACCATTGGAGTGTTCTAAAAACCTATCTGGTTCACTAATGCCCTTTAGGGAAGGAAATCTGCTGTTCTTACCTGCTCTGGCCTATATGTGACTCCAGACTCTTGGTTAGCTCTTAACTGCCCTCTGAAATGGCCTAGCAAGCCACTCAGTGGTACAAACAGCAACGCAAAACAATAATAAGAATAAAACCAGATGGACCACCCGGCATTGACCTTGGAACTGGCTTAGGACACGACAATGGCACACCCAGCCCAGTCGACCCAGCAAAGTCCTCCTCACTTGGGACTTGTGTCAAAATTGGGAGAGCTGTCCCACAGACTAGTCAAGCAACAGCCTGACATAGTCATACTCACAGAATCATACCTTTCAGCCAATGTCCCAGACTCCTCCATCACCATCCCCTGGGTATGGGCTGTCCCACCGGCAGGACAGACCCACCAGAGGAGGTGACAAAACGGTACATGGGAGGGAGTTCCCCTGGGAGTCCTCAACATTCATTCTGGATCCCATGAAGTCTCATGGCTTCAGGTCAAGCATGGGCAAGGAAACCTACTGCTGATTACCACCTACCGTCCTCCTCAGCTGATGAATCAGTACTCCTCCATGTTGGACACCACTTGGAAGAAGCACTGAGAGTAGCAAGGGCACAGAATGTACTCTGGGTGGGGGACTTCATTGTCCATCACCAAGAGTGACTCGGTAGCACCACTACTGACCGAGCTGGCCGAGTCCTGATGGACATAACTGCCAGACTGGGACAGCGGCAGGTGGTGAGAGAACCAACACGAGGGAAAAACCTACTTGACCTCGTCCTCACCGATCTACCTGTCGCAGATGCATCTGTCCATGACAGCATTGGCAGCAGTGACCACCGCACAGTCCTTGTGGAGACGAAATCCCGTCTTCACACTGAGAACACCCTCCATCGTGTTGTGTGGCTCGACCACCATGCTAAATGGGATAGATTCAGAACAGATCTAGCAGCTCAAAACTGGGCATCCATGAGGCGCTGTGGGCCAACAGCAGCAGCAGAATTGTATTCCACCACAATCTTTAACCTCATGGCCCGGCATATCCCTCACTCTACCATTAGCATCAAGCCAGGGGACCAACCCTGGTTCACTGAGGAGTGCAGAAAAAGCATACCAGGAGCAGCACCAGGCGTACCTAAAAATGAGGTGTCAACCTGGGGAAGCTGCAACACAGGACTACATGTATGCTAAACAGCAGAAGCAGCATGCTATAGACAGGGCTAAGCGATCCCACAATCAACGGATCAGATCAAAGCTCTGCAGTCCTGCCACATCCAGTCGTGAATGGTGGTGGACAATTAAACAACTAACGGTTGGAAGAGGCTCCATGAATATCCCCATCCTCAATGATGGTGGAGCCCAGCACACTAGTGCAAAAGACAAAGCTGAAGTGTTTGCAACCATCTTCAGCCAGAAGTGCCGGGTAGATGATCCATATCGGCCTCCTCCTGTGGTCCCCACCATCACAGAAGCCAGTCTTCAGCCAATTCGATTCACTCCACGTGATATCAAGAAATGGCTGAGCGCACTGGATACAGCAAAGGCTGTGGGCCCCGACAACATCCCAGCTGTCGTGCTGAAGACTTGTGCTCCAGAACTAGCCTCACCTCTAGCTAAGCTGTTCCAGTACAGCTATAACACTGGCATCTATCCGACAATGTGGAAAACTGCCCAAGTATGTCCTGTCGACAAAAAGCAGGACCAATCCAATCTGGCCAATTACCGTCCCATCAATCTACTCTCAATCATCAGCAAAGTGATGGAAGGTGTATTCGACAGTGCTATCAAGCAGCAATTACTCACCAATAACCTGCTCACCACTGCTCAGTTTGGGTTCCACCTGGACCACTCTGCTCCAGACCTCATTACAGCCTTGGTCCAAACATGGACAAAGGAGCTGAATTCCAGAGGTGAGGTGAGAGTGACTGCCCTGGACATCAAGGCAGCATTTGACCGAGTGTGGCATCAAGGAGCCTGAGTAAAACTGAAGTCAATGGGAATCGGGGGGGTAAACTCTCCACTGGCTGGAGTCATACCTAGCACAAAGAAAGATAGTTGTGGTTGTTGGAGATCAATCATCTTAGCCCCAGGACATTGCTGCAGGAGTTCCTCTGGGCAGTGTCGTAGGCCCAACCATCTTCAGCTGTTTCATCAATGACCTTCCCTCCATCATAAGGTCAGAAGTGGGGATGTTCGCCGATGATTGCACAGTGTTCAGTTCCATTCGCAACTCCTCAGAAAATGAAGCAATCCATGCCCAAATGCAGCAAGACCTGGATGACATTCCAGCTTGGGCTGATAAGTGGCAAGTAACATTCACACCACACAAGTGCCAGGCAATGATTATCTCCAACAAGAGAGAGTCTAACCACCACCCCTTGACATTCAATGGCATTACCATTGCCGAATTCCCTACCATCAACATTCTGGGGGTTACCATTGACCAGAAACTCAACTGGACCAGCCACATAAATACTGTGGCTACAAGAGCAGGTCAGAGGCTAGGTATGCTGCGGCGAATGTCTCACCTCCTTACTCCCCAAAGCCTTTCCACCATCTACAAGGTACAAGTCAGGAGTGTGATGGAATACTCTCCACTTGCCTGGATGAGTGCAGCTCCAACAACACTCAATCCAGGATCATTCAGGACACCCCATCCACCACCTTAAACATTCACTCCCTCCACCACCGGCGCACTATGGCTGCCGTGTGCACCATCTACAAGATGCACTGCAGCAATTCACCAAGGCTTCTTCGGCAGCACCTCCCAAACCTGTGACCTCTACCACCTAGAAGGACAAGAGAAGCAGGCGCATGGGAACACCACCACCTGCAAGTTCCCCTCCAAGTCACACACCATCCTGACATTGGAAATATATCGCCGTTCCTTCATAGTCGCTGGGTCAAAATCCCGGAACTCCCTCTCTAACAGCACTGTGGGAGTACCTTTACCACATGGACTGAGGGATAAATGTTGGTGAAAACACCTGGGGAACTCCATTGCTCTTCATCAAATAGTACCATATTTGCATATTTGCAATAGTAGCATATTTTCTTATTCACTTGAATAGGCAGGATCTGGTTGAAAGGGGATCTTAATTCAGACAGATCCCATTATCAGACAGTCATGAAGTCAAGCTCATGACCAAGTGGTCAGAAAGTGAATTGGAATCAGCTGCTGTCTAATTACACACGTACGCACACACACACACACACTTAAAAGGGAAACAGGAGATACCACTTATCATAGGAATGTGACCGAGGAAAATCCTGGAGAATAACAGAAGAAAAGGTAAAGGGTGCACATTGTCTTGAAATTAACATTAGATGTTGAGTATGCTGTTGTGACAGACAGCAACAACAACTTGTTCTTATATAGCGCCTTTAACGTAGTAAAACATCCCAATGCGCTTCACAAGAGTGTAATCAGACAAGATTTGACACTGAGCCATATAAGGAGATATTAGGACAGGTGACCAAAAGCTTGATCAAAGAGGTAGGTTTTAAGGAGCGTCTTAAAGGAAGAGCGAGGCAGAGAGGTTTACAGCAGCAGATACAAGGATAACAGCAATGCTGAACTCTCCACCAAAAGTCAATATTTTCCCATATCTGAGCAACCTGTTAGTGCAATCTACAGTGGTTTATTTCAGTAGGAAAAGATTCAGCTACTTTCAATCATATGTGAATGCATTCATTTATTTCCAATGTTTTTATTTCTCCTTTTCTTAGCATCTCGCTATGAGATGAGAATGAGTGACAACCTACTACAGCTGCGGGACGATTTCTCAATGGCTGCACTGGTTAATTTGACCAACTTGAATCCACAACCATATGGCTCCAGGGAAACAGTTACAATTGTTCCTGAGAATACAGAACTGAAAAATGGGACAACTCTCTACTTCGCTCTCCGTGCATACGATAAAAACAATCAGTCTTCTGAAATGTCTAATGTAGCCAAGGATTCTATCTTTGTAGCCAAGGATTCTATCTTTGTGCCATTGATTGAGTACCCAAATGGTATTAATATATCAGAGATTATTTTGATCGTAGCCATTGTCGCAATTATTGTATGTTTGATCGCTGGGATCACTACTTGCATTGTGAACAAAAAAAATCCAAAAGAATTTTCGTAGATGAAGAATAATAAATAGCTAAAGCGTAATGCCCTTACGGTAGAAATGAACATGCAGCATGCAATTAAAAAATCCAAACGCAATCAAATTACATTTTATACACGTATAGACTTCAGCGGGATACTCATGAAAACTCCAGAAAAATGGTGTAAACACCAGTTGCACTAATTTTCTGGGGTTTCCTGAGCTCTTCTACCAAACCTACAGCAGACAATCAGGCAAATTCACCTCCTAACTATTTGACTATCCTCTTGCGGGAGGTAGGAAGGAACGAAGGGAGAACTTGCTGTTATGCAGCGCCTTCCACCACCTCAGAACGTCCCAAAGCGCTTTACAGCCCATGAAGTACTTTTGAAGTGTAGTCACTGTTGGAATGTAGAGGTGATGGAGAAGTAATGGGGTCCCTTTGGGTAGTTCTCACTGGTAATGGAAGTTTAGAACCAAGTCAACCCGAGACAGCAGTCTTGATAATCCGACACCTGAGCCAGACTGATCCACAGTACGACAAGACACCGTTGATGATTGACCAGCCAGCTTGGCTCATTAGTGGACTCTGGTGGGATAGACCTGTCACTGAGGGGCTCACATTCTTTCCACTTGGCTCCAGATAACCCTGCAAGCCAATGCCCCAATAGGAACAGTGGTTTCTGGCTGGACAAACAGTGAGAAGGTTACTAATGCTCTGTCATGGTAGGCTGCATGGTTTTAACTGGATAAACTCCAGTAGTGCCCCAGACACACTCCAGGGTACCGAAACTTTGGCTCTCACCATCCTACGTCCAAGTTCTCTAGATTTGGGTAAGTGCGTGTGTCCTTACAGGGAAGGAATCTGTATTGTTGGCTAATTTTTATGTTATTTCTGTTGCTCTACACTAATAAAAAATGTTTTCTGCAATCATAGCATTGTTTTCTTTGATGCCATCTTTCAGAAGTTTGTAAAGCAGGTCCCTGGGACTATGTCAATATTTGGAGTGGGTCCCTCACACAGGAAGTGTAAAAAAGGTTTTATGCAAAGTTCCAAACTCGCGCGCAGAGGACTCATCAGGAGGTCACAAGTGTCTCATCTTAACTGCTTACACTAGTCTCATCAAATTCTGCAGTAGTTGCAAAAAGTACGAGGTCAGTAAATTTAGAGCTAGTAAAATGTGCACAGGAAAGGGATAAGAGGGGAAGGCTTTAACTGATATCCATGGTTTCTCAGATAGAGGGAACAATAAGCAAAAAACAGTTGGTGTTGCACGAATTTATTGAGAGGGATTACCTAATGAACGTCGCTTTACGCGGACATAGTAGACTAGAGTATTCACATATTAACCCTATATGATACACTGGAGCTCCTTAGGGACTTTGACCTAGTCTTGATAGACTAGGTCAAAGTCCCTAAGGAGCTCCAGTGTATCATATTAAGGTCTAGAAATTGGACAAGGCCCAAAAACGGACGTGGGTATCACGATACGCGATTAACCCCGCGCCCATTCCTTCCGTTGCTGCGTGCTGTCTGCTTAATTAAATGATAGTAGCGTGCGTCCAGCGCTTAACATGCTGTTGGGTGGTTGCACGCCTCAGCAGGGGACCCAAGTTCGTGCAAGGCTAGCAAGACTTAAAGCTAGCCTGCACTACTTAAAGCCAACCTGCTTAAAGGGGAGGTGCATTCTGGCTGGAGCAGGCGCTGGATGTTGCTGGAGAAGACATTCTGAGCAGGAAGAACATTGACTAATGGCGCAAAAAGGCAGAGAGCATGCTCCAAGGTTCTCGGATGCAGCACTGGAGGCCTTGGTGCAGGAGGTGCGCAGGAGGAGAGAGGTCCTCTTTCCACAGGGGGCCAGGAAGCCCTCCATACAAACTGTGAGAAGGCAATGGGAGCAGATAGCCATCGCGGTGAATGCCAGCAGTGTAGCCCCGAGGACCTGGATGCAGTGCCGCAAGAAGTTCAATGACCTCACACGGGTGGTCAAAGTCAATGAATTCATCTTTAAAGCCATATCCTTACAACTGAACCACTAGGCTCAGACACTGCTCAATTTACCACATCCCTTCACTCACCTACCAACAATCTCTATCAATCACGACTCATACCTCACATTCATAGCTTCACCTCACCCTTACATACTTAGCACTGCTGCAAGCCTCAGACCCACAGCTTTCACACACTGCCAGCTATTCAACCATGACAGGCGCATCACCCAAGCACATTACATTGCAATCACTGATACACTTCCCTCCTCTCTCTTGCAGGACATGGTGGCTCATAACCGGAGGCAGCAGGGAGACAGACGCACCCGCATGACCTAACCCCCATGGAGGAGATGGTGCTGGAGATTATTGGAGCGGCCATTGCTGAGCCTTTGGCCAGCGGCGGGGCTGAAACAATCCAAGATGACGGTATCCTAATACCTAATCCTCCTTCTCACATCCCACTTCCCCCTCATCTCACAATCTCTTTTGATTTACAAGCTGCAGATGGTGCAAGTGTGCACCTCTTGCTTTCCCCCACTCCCCTCACTGCAACCCCACCCTTGTGCCTTTCTCCTTTCAGATGCCCAAGAACTGCAACCTTGCCAGGCAGTGGTGGAGGAGCAAGAACTGGAAAAGGAAGAAGGCAGTGATGCTGAAGACACAGCACCGTCACTCGATTTCACACCCGCAGCCACCAGCTCAGATACTGACACTCCGCGTACTTTAAAGGATAAGTTAGATGTGGGATCTGCACGTGGTGAGACACCAGGCATGAGTGGGCTGCAGCCAGGGCAGGGAGAACGGGTAGTACAGGTGCCAGCTCCCTGGATGGCAAGGTCGCACACGAGTTCTGCTGCAGAGGACTCAGATGAGGACTTTGATGGGGCGGCCTACAGAAGAAGGCTGATGGGTATGCACAATGAAATGGTTGGTGCATTGGCAGACCTGCCAGAAAGCCTGCATGCAATGTCAAGGAGCATAGAGGAGTCTGGCAGCAACCTTGCACAGGGCTTTGCGCAGAGCTTGGAGCCCATCCTTTCCAACAACAACAACAACAACAACTCCTCCTCCTCCTCCTCCTCCTCCCCCTCCTCCTCCCCCCCCCACCACCGTATACCTGGTGGCAAGGGCTGTGCCCTCATGATGGCGAGGTTGTCCAGCATGTAGCAGACCACGGCAAATTTTGAGACTCGCTCTGGCGAGTACTGCAGGGCTCCTCCAGAGCGGTCCAGGCAGTGAAAGCGTTGTTCAAGCACCCCAATGGTCTGCACGATCACATTCCGTGTTGCAGCATGGCTTTTGTTATATGCATGCTACCCACGTGTGCTTGGGTTGGGCACCGGAGTCATGAGCCAGGTGGTCAGCGGCTAGCCCTTGTTGCCTTGTTGCCCTCTGGTTTGTCGTGGTGGCTCGAATGCGGTTGGTGCAGCGGACTGCTGCAGAATGAAAGCATCATGACAATGCTCCCTCCAACTTTTTTCTCTGTGCGCGTTCCCTTTAAATTTGCTGCGAGGCCGCACATGCGCGGTGTCTTCCAGCGGCAACAGCTGGTGAGCGGCCAGCGCGGGACCTCCCGATTGATGAGCGGCCAGCGCGGGACCTCCCGATTAATGAGCGGCCAGCGCGGGACCTCCCGATTAATGAGCGGCCAGCGCGGGACCTCCCGATTAATGAGCGGCCAGCGCGGGACCTCCCGATTAATGAGCGGCCAGCGCGAGACCTCCCGATTAATGAGCGGTCAGCGCGGGACCTCCCGATTAATGAGCGGCCAGCCCGGGCCCTCCCGATTAATGAGCGGCCAGCGCGGGACCTCCCGATTAATGAGCGGCCAGCGCGGGACCTCCCGATTAATGAGCGGCCAGCGCGGGACCTCCCGATTAATGAGCGGTCAGCGCGGGACCTCCCGATTAATGAGCGGCCAGCCCGGGCCCTCCCGATTAATGAGCGGCCAGCGCAGGACCTCCCGATTAATGAGCGGCCTGCACGAGACCTCCCGATTAATGAGCGGCCAGCGCGGGACCTCCCGATTAATGAGTGGCCAGCGCGGGACCTCCCGAGTAATGAGCAGCCAGCGCGGGACCTCCTGATTGACGAGCGGCCGCACGCCCACACCTTACAGAGAACATTGATCGTGACTGTTGCCAGGAGACCCAGCACTGACCTGCATGATGCGCTGAGTATGGTCGCACACCAGCTGGAAACTGAGGGCGTGGAAACCCATCTGGTTGTGGTACATCTCCAAATTTAGATTGCAATGTGATGTGTGTGCAGTCAATGGCACCCTGCACCATGGAGAGCCTGCTATCCTGGTGAAGCCGTGTGCCCGCTCCGCCGGCTTCTCTCTGGCTAGAGAGAATTAAATGTATTCACCTCTCTTTGCACACAGAGCCTCAGTGACCTCCCTTATGCAACAGTGCACGGCAAGCTGGGCAATGTTGGAAATATCGCCTGCTCCAGTCTGGGACAAGCCCGAGGCAGAAACATTCATGGCCACGCTCACCTTGGCAGCCATTGGCAATGCCGTCCTCGCCCTGCCCTGAGGCTGCAGTTCTACCTGCAGCAGGTAGCCGATTTCAGTGAGCACCTCCTTAGTGAAGCAGAGACGTCGGATACACTGTTCCCCGCTGCGGTTGAGGTAGGAGAATTGCTCCCTGAAGACCCTGGGTGGATATGGCCTCCTGCTGAGAGCCCTTCTCCCACTCCTCCTCCTCCCTCTTTGAGCAGCTTGTCCTCCTCTATGTTGCCTCTGCTCATGCTCCCTGTCATACTGCAGGCCAAGGGAGATGCAAACTACTGCACCCATGTCTGGGAGCAACTGGTCTGAGCAGAAGCCTTGAAGTAACCTGGCACACCTCTCCCCGGAGACTTCAGCAACTTCAAATAAGGTAACAAACCACCAAACACTTCTACAAACTCACCAAGGCTTCTTCGGCAGCACCTCCCAAACCCGCCACCTCTACCACCGAGAAGGACAAGGGCAGCAGGTGCCTGGGAACACCACCACCTCCAAGTTCCCCTCCAAGTCACACACCATCCTGACTTAGAAATATATCACCGTTCCTTCATCGTCACTGGGTCAAAATCCTGGAACTCCCTCCCTAACAGCACTGTGGGAGTACCTTCACCACACGGACTGCAGCGGTTCAAGAAGGCGGCTCACCACCACCTTCTCAAGGGCAACTAGGGATGGGCAATAAATGCTGGCCTTGCCAGCGACGCCCACATCCCATAAACGAATAAAAAAAGTGACTTGGCCTTGAGTATCGACCACAGCCACCCAAATAACAAATGCGCCCCTCCGCCCCCTCCCCCAGACTCCCTCTCCCCCCCCACAACCTGTACCCCGTGATGCTACTTTGCTGTCTGTAGCCCCATGTTGGGCATCGATTGTTAGCCAAATGATGCAACATGTCTCTCAATATAACTTGGTTTCAGGCCTGTGGAACTGCACATGTATATTTAAAAAATCTATTTAATCTTTATTTATGACAGATTTCAAGTATACCAGCAAAGCAGCAATATAACTACAGCGGTAACATTGTACTACATTCCCACTATGGGCCAACTTTACCAACAGGACACAGCGGTTATCTCTGTCCTGGGTACTACGCCAGCTGAAGTCTCCTCTCCTGTGGAGGATTCTCTGTAGCTCCCCGTCAACGCCAGCATAAACCAATTGGGCTGAATGGGTTGTTTCTCTGTTGTACGCTCGATGTAACTTGATGTCATTGTTACCTCCCAGCTCAATTATTGCAATGTCCTCCTTTCTGACCTCCCATCCTCCACAAACTCCAACTCATCCACGATGGCCCTACCTGTATTCTTCGCTAAATCCCGTTCACCCATCGCTCCCATTCCCACTGTTCTATATTGACTCTATGTTTCCTTTCCCCCGCAACCCCCCGCCCCTCCCAACATGCATCTTCAAATCTCTGCTCATCCTATCCCCCTTCTCCAGCCTTATACCTTCTGTTATATCTTTGGTCCCTGACTCTAGCCTTTTTGTTCATTTCCCCGTCACTTCACTTAACTGTTGACGGCAGAGTCTTCAGTCGCCTTTGCTCCATTCTCTGGATCTCTCACTCAAAACCCCTTTACTGCTCACTTCTCTGTTCCTCCTTTAAAAGCCTTCACAAGATCCATCTCTTTGACAAGGCTTTCGGTCATCTAATCTCTCCATCCACTGCTCAGCTTCCCTTTCCTTGTTTAGTTCCATTTGTGAACCTCGTTGGTATATTTTTTTCCATAAAAGTTGCCACTTAAGTTTATGTTATTGTTGTTGATGTTGGCAAGTATGAAACTTTAATTGTATAAAAGACTGTTTTTTTAAACTTTTCTGTGTGAGGGACCCACTCCAAGTATTGACACAGTTCCAAGGACCCTCTTTACAAACTTCTGAATGATGTTACCAGCCACACAAAGAAAACAATGCTATCGTTGCAGTAATTTTTTTATTAGTGTAGCGCAACAGAAATAACATCAAAATTAGTCAAGAATACAGATTCCTTCCCTGTAAGAAAACATAAAATTACCCAAATCCAGGGAACTTAGACGTAGGTTGATGAGAGCCAAAGTTTAGTTGCCCTGGAGTGCGTCCGGGGTACTACTGGAGTTTAACCAGCTAAAACCATGCAGCCTTCCTACCTCCCCCAAGAGGATAAGCAAATAGTTAGCGGGTGAGTTTCCGCAGTGGTTCTCCCGATTGTCTGCTGTAACTTTGGTGGAAGAGCCGTGCAAACCCTGGAAAATTGCGTAAATGCTGGAAAATCCCCATGGATCTTCACCCCCTCCCCCTGCCCACCAAGTCTATATGTGTATAAAGTTTAATCTGATTAAGTGTTTGGATTATTAGCCTCATTAACTACATGCTGCCTGTTCGTTCCTACTGCGAGGACGTTACACACCTACAAAAATTCTCTTTTGGCTTTTTTTGTACACAATGTAAGTAGTGACCCCAACAATCAAACACACAAAAATTGTGACAACTACTACAATACAAGCACTCTCTGATATATTATTGCCTTTTGGGTGCTCAATCAATGGCACAAAGACAGAAACCTTGGCCACAATAGACATTTCAGAAGACTGATTGTTTTTATCGTATGCACGGAGAGCGAAGTAGACAGTTGTCCCATTTTTCAGTTCTGTATTCTCAGGAACAATTGTAACTGCTTCCCTGGAGCCATATGGTCATGGATTCAAGTTGGTCAAATTAACCAGTGCAGCCATTGAGAAATCGTCCCGCAGCTGTAGTAGGTTGTCACTCATTCTCATCTCATAGCGAGATGCTAAGAAAAGGAGAAATTAAAACATTGAAAATAAATGAATGCATTCACATATGATTAAAAAACCATACGGGATCCTTGGCTTTATAAATAGAGAGGTCGCACAACACCAGGTTATAGTCCAACAGTTTTATTTGAAATCACAAGCTTTCGGAGCTATCGATTTGCTCCTTCCTCAGGTGAAGTAAATTAGATACAGAATCGCCAAAGCATATATAGATAGAAAACAAAGCATGTTTACTTTACAATTGCAGACCAATAAATTAAATCATCCTGACTATCTGCCGAGGTGTGATAAAGTTAATTAAGTCAGCCAGGAAGGTACCACATCAAAGACATAGCAAGATACAACTGAGACAATGAGGTGTAGTCGCAGGGGTTCTAACGTGTCAAAAGCTGCCGTCTGTATGTAAAATGAAAAGCTTTAACATTTTTTTACTTTTTTACTGGGAAAATTTTTACTTTTTTACTGGGAATCACATCTGTGAACAAGCTAACGACGACTCGAGTCCGGATCACGTCATGTATCGTGACATAAACCCAAGATCCCGATTGAGACCGTCTTCATGAGTGCGGAACTTGGCTATCAGTTTCTGCTCGATGATTTTGCGTTGTCGTGTGTTTCTAAGGTTGCCTTGGAGAACGCTTACCCGCAGATCCGAGGCTGAATGTCCTTGACTGCTGAAGTGTTCCCCGACTGGGAGGTAACAATCCTGCCTGGCGATTGTTGCGCGGTGCTCGTTCATACGTTGTCTCAGTGTCTGCATGGTCTCGCCGATGTACCATGCCGCGGTGCATTCTTTCCTGCAACGTATGAGGTAGACAACGTTGGCCGAGTCACATGAGTATGTACCATGTACCTGGTGGGTAGTGTCCTCACGTGTGATGGTGGTATCTGTGTTGATGATCTGGCATGTCTTGCAGAGTTTGCCATAGCAGGGTTGTGTGGTGTCGTGGTCCTGAAAGCTGGGTAATTTGCTGCGAACGATGGTACTTCTGAGGTTAGGCGGCTGTTTGAAGGCAAGTAGTGGAGGCGTGGGGATGGCCTTAGCGAGGTGTTTGTCGTCATCGATGACATGTTGAAGGCTGCGAAGAACATGGCGTAGTTTCTCCGCTCCGGGGAAGTACTGGACGACGTAGGGTACCCTGTTGGTTGTGTCCCGTGTTTGCCTTCTGAGGAGGTCTATGCGATTTTTCGCTGTGGCCCGTCGGAACTGTCGATCGATGAGTCGAGCGTCATATCCCGTTCTTACGAGGGCGTTTTTCAGCGTCCGTAGGTGTCCATCGCGTTCCTCCTCGTCTGAGCAGATCCTGTGTATTCGCAGGGCTTGTCCATAGGGGATGGCTTCTTTAACATGGTTAGGGTGGAAGCTGGAGAAGTGGAGCATCGTGAGGTTGTCCGTGGGCTTGCGGTAGAGTGAAGTGCTGAGGTGTCGTCTTTGATGGAGATTCGTGTGTCCAGGAATGAGACCGATTCTGAGGAGTAGTCCATGGTGAGTTTGATGGTGGGATGGAACTTGTTTATGTTATCGTGTAGTCTTTTCAGTGATCCTTCGCCATGGGTCCAAAGGAAGAAAATGTCGTCGATGTATCTGGTGTACAGCGTTGGCTGGAGGTCCTGTGCAGCGAAGAAGTCTTGCTCGAACTTGTGCATGAAGATGTTGGCGTATTGGGGTGCGAATTTGGTCCCCATGGCTGTTCCGTGTGTTTGGGTAAAAAAATGGTTGTCGAAGGTGAAGACATTGTGGTCAAGGATGAAGCGGATGAGTTGTAGGATGGCGTCTGGAGATCGGCTGTTGTTGATGTTGAGTACTGAGGCTGTTGCAGCGATGCCGTCATCGTGGGGGATACTGGTGTAGAGTGCCGATACGTCCATCGTGGCAAGGAGTGTTCCTGGTTCAACTGGTCCGTGGGTGCTGAGTTTCTGTAAGAAGTCTGTAGTGTCGCGACAGAAGCTGGGGGTTCCCTGTACGATGGGTTTCAGAATGCCCTCGACGTATCCAGAGAGGTTCTCACACAGGGTTCCATTGCCTGATACGATAGGACGTCCGGGTGTGTTGGCTTTGTGTATCTTTGGGAGGCAGTAGAAGTCTCCCACGCGGGGAGTACGTGGGAGACTTAGAGGCATAGAGTACAAAAGCAAGGAAGTTATGCTAAACCTTTATAAAACACTGGTTAGGCCTCGAGGAACAGCACTTCATCTTTCGATGAAGCACTTTACAGCTTTCTGGACTCAACATTGAGTTCAACAATTTCAGACTATAACCTCTGCCCCTATTTTTTTTTCACATGGCAGCTGTTGATGATTCTGCCATTGCCATTTATACCTCATCTAGATTCATCTTTTGTTTCTTAACTTGTCCCATTACCATCTCCTTTTCCCTTGTACCATCATCCCTTTTGTCTTTTAATCTCTCCTGCCTTCCAGCCTGTCACAGACCTTCCCTTTTGTTCTTTCCTCCCCTCCTCCCTTTCCCTGCCCCACATTTGCTTAAAAATCTGTTACATCTCTAACTTTTTCCAGTTCTGACGAAAGGTCATTGGCCTGAAATGTTAACTCTGTTTCTGTCTCCACAGATGCTGCCTGACCTGCTGAGTATTTCCTGAATTTTCTGTTTTTATTTCAGATTTCCAGCATCCGCAGTATTTTGCTTTTGTACTGGTTAGGCCTCAGCTGGAGTATTGTGACCAATTCTGGGCACAAAGCTTTAGGAAGGATGGCAAGGCCTTGGCGAGAATGCAGAGGAGATTTACCAGGAAGGTACCAGGGATGAGGGAATTCAGTTATATGAAGAGACTAGAGAAGCTGGGATTTTTCCCCTCAGAGCACAGAAGGTTGAAACATAGAAATATAGAAGATAGGAGCAGGAGTAGGCCATTAGGCCCCTCGAGCCTGCTCCGCCATTTAATTAGATCATGGCTGATCATCCAAATTCAGTACCCTGTCCCTGCTTTCTCCCCATATCCCTTGATCCCTTTAGCCTTAAGAAATATATCTAACTCCTTCTTGAATATATTTAATGAATTGGCCTCAACTGCCTTCTGTGGTAGAGAATTCTACAGGTTCACCACTCTCTGGGTGAAGAAATTCCTCCTCACCTCTGTCGTAAATGGCTTACCCCTTATCCTTAGACTGTGACCCCTGGTTCTGGACTCCCCCGCCATCGGGAACATCCTTCCTGCATCTAGTCTGTCTAGTCCTGTTAGAATTTTATAAGTTTCAATGAGATCCCCTCTCATTCTTCTAAAATCTAGCGAATACAAGCCCAATCGTCCCAATCTCTCTTCATACATCATTCCTGCCATCCCAGGTATCAGTCTGGTGAATCTTCGCTGCACTCCCTCCATGGCAAGAACATCCTTCCTCAGATAAGGCGACCAAAACTGCACACAATACTCAAGGTGTGGTCTCACCAAGGCCCTGTACAACTGCAGCAAGACATCCTTGCTCCTGTACTCGAATCCTCTCGCTATGAAGGCCAACATACCATTTGCCTTCTTAACCGCCTGCTGCACCTGCATGCTTACCTTCAGCGACTGGTGCACAAGGACACCCAGGTCTCGTTTCACTTCCCCTTTTCCCAATCTATTGCCGTTCAGATAATAATCTGCCTTCCTGTTTTTGCCACCAAAGTGGATAACCTCGCATTTATCCACATTATACTGCATCTGCCATGCATCTGCCCAATCACCCAACCTGTCCAAATCATACTGGAGTTTCTCTGCATTCTCCTCACAGCACACACACCCACCCAGCTTTGTGTCGTCTGCAAACTTGCAGATATTACATCTAGTTCCCTCGTCTAGATCATTTATATATATTGTGAATAGCTGGGGTCCTAGCACCGATCCCTGCGGTACCCCACTAGTCACTGCCTGCCACTCAGAAAAAGACCCGTTTATTCCAACTCTTTGCTTCCTGTCTGCCAACCAGTTCTCTATCCAAGTCAGTACCTTACCCCCAATCCCATGTGCTTTAACTTTGCACGCTAATCTCTTATGCGGGACCTTATCGAAAGCCTTCTGAAACTCCAAATACACCACATCCACTGGTTCTCCCTTATCTATTCTAACAGTTACATCCTCAAAAAATTCCAATGGATTAGTCAAGCATGATTTATCTTTTGTAAATCCATGTTGACTTTGTCCGATCCTGTCACTGTTTTCCAAGTGCTCTGCTATTACATCTTTTATAATGGACTCTAGCATTTTCCCCACTACCGATGTCAAGCTTACCGGTCTATAATTCCCCATTTTCTCTCTACCACCTTTTTTAAATAGTGGGGTTACATTAGCTATCCTCCAATCCATGGGAACTGTTCCAGAGTCTATAGAATTTTGGAAGATGACCAGCAATGCATCTACTATTTCTAGGGCCACTTCCTTAAGTACCCTAGGATGTAGATTATCAGGCCCTGGGGATTTATCGGCCTTCAACATGGATGAATTCCATATCCAATTAGAGGGTGAGAAGGTTGGCTCTCAAACAATCGTACTGAGCTTGAATAAAGGAGACTATGATGGTATGAGAGCGGAATGATTAAAGTGGACTGGGAAAATAGATTAAAGGGTAAGACGGTACATGAGCAGTGGTGTTCATTTAAGGAGTTATTTTACAACTTTCAAAAAATATATTCCACTGAGGAAAAAAGGTGTAAAAGAAATGACAGCCATCCGTGGCTAAGTAAAGAAATTAAGGATAGTATCCGACTAAAAACAAGGACATATAAGGTAGCCAAACTTAGTGGGAGGATAGAAGATTGGGAAGTCTTCAAAAGACAGCAAAAAGTAACTAAAGGATTGATTAAGAAAGGGAAGCTAGATTATGAAAATAAATTAGCAAAAAAATATAAAAACAGATAGCAAGAGTTTCTATAGTTATATAAAAAGAAAAAGGGTGGCTGAGGCAAACGTAGGTCCCTTAGAGGATGAGACCGGGAAATTAATGGTGGGAAACATGGAGATGGCAAAAATGCTGAACAAATATTTTGTTTCAGTCTTTACGGTAGAGGACACTAAGAATATCCCAACACTGGACAAACAGGGGGCTCTAGTGGGGGAGGAGCTAAATATGATTAAAATCACTAAGGAATTGGTACTCAGTAAAATAATGGGACTCAAGGCGGATAAATCCCCTGGACCTGATGGCTTACATCCTAGGGTCTTGAGGGAAGTGGCAGTAGGGATTGTGGATGCTTTGGTAATAATTTTCCAAAATTCCCTAGACTCAGCAAAGGTCCCGGCAGATTGGAAAACTGCTAATGTAACACCCTTATTTAAAAAGGGTAGTAGGCAGAAGGCTGGAAATTATAGACCAGTTAGCCTAACATCTGTGGTGGGTAAAATTTTGGAGTCTATTATTAAGGAGACAGTAACGGAACATTTAGATAAACATAATTTAATAGGACAAAGTCAGCATGACTTTATGAAGGGGAAGTCATGTCTGACAAATTTGCTTGAGTTCTTTGAGGACATAACGTACAGGGTGGATAAAGGGGAACCAGTGGACGTAGTGTATTTGGACTTCCAGAAGGCATTCGACAAGGTGCCACATAAAAGATTATTGCTCAAGATAAAAAATCACTGGATTGGGGGTAATATTCTGGCATGGGTGGAGGATTGATTATCTAGCAGGAAGCAGAGAGTTGGGATAAATGGTTCATTCTCAGACTGGCAACCAGTAGCCAGTGGTGTTCCGCAGGGGTCGGTGCTGGGTCCCCAACTCTTTACAATCTATATTAACGATTTGGAGGAGGAGACCGAGTGTAACATATCAAAGTTTGCAGATGATACAAAGATGGGAGGGAAAGTAGAAAGTGAGGAGGACATAAAAAACCTACAAGGGGATATAGACAGGCTGGTTGAGTGGGAGGAGATTTGAAAGATGCAGTACAATATTGGAAAATGTGAGGTTATGCACTTTGGCAGGAAAAATCAGAGAGCAAGTTATTATCTTAATGGTGAGAAACTGGAAAGTACTGCAGTACAAAGGGATCTGGGGGTCCTAGTGCAAGAAAATCAAAAAGTTAGTATGCAGGTGCAGCAGGTGATCAAGAAGGCCAACGGAATGTTGGCTTTTATTGCTAGGGGGATAGATTATAAAAACAGGGAGGTATTGCTGCAGTTATATAAGGTATTGGTGAGACCGCACCTGGAATACTGCATACAGTTTTGGTGTCCATACTTAAGAAAAGACATACTTGCTCTCGAGGCAGTACAAAGAAGGTTCACTCGGTTAATCCCGGGGATGAGGGGGTGGACATATGAGGAGAGGTTGAGTAGATTGGGACTCTACTCATTGGAGTTCAGAAGAATGAGAGGCGATCTTATTGAAACATATAAGATTGTAAAGGGGCTTGATCGGGTGGATGCGGTAAGGATGTTCCCAATGATGGGTGAAACTAGAAATAGGGGGCATAATCTTAGAATAAGGGGCTGCTCTTTCAAAACTGAGATGAGGAGAAACTTTTTCACTCAGAGGGTAGTAGGTCTGTGGAATTTGCTGCCCCAGGAAGCTGTGGAAGCTACATCATTAAATAAATTTAAAACAGAAATAGACAGTTTCCTAGAAGTAAAGGGAATTAGGGGTTACGGGGAGCGGGCAGGAAATTGGACATGAGGCTGAGTTCGGATCGGTCAAGGCCCTGTGGGTGGCGGAGCGGGCCAGGGGCTGAGTGGTCGGGTCCTGCTCCTACTTCTTGTGTTCTTATGTTCTTATGTTCAGTCCTGTCAATTTCCCTAACACCATTTCCCTACAAATACTGATTTCATTCAGTTCCTCCCTTTCATTAGACCCTATGTTCCCCGACATCTCTGGGAGGTTATTTGTGTCCTCCTTTGTGAAGACAGAACCAAAGATTTAACTGAGGGGTGACCTGATAGAGATCTTTGAGATTCTGCAAGGGTTCGATAGGGTCGACGGTGAGAAGATGTTTCCACTTACGGGCGAGACCAGAACTAGGGGCCATAAATATAAGATCGTCACTAATAAATCCAATCAGGAATTGAGGAGAAACTTCTTTACCCAGAGAGTGGTGAGAATGTGGAACTCGCGACCACGTGGAGTGGTTGAGGCGAATAGTTTAGATGCATTTAAGGGGAAACTAGATAAACATATGAGGGAGAAAGAATATAAGGATATTTTGCTGGGGTAAGATGAATAAAGGTGGGAGGAGGCTCATATGGAGCATCAACACCGGGCATAGACCTGTTGGGCCGAATGGCCTGTTTCTGTGTTGTAAATACTATGTAATACTATCTAACTATCTGATAGAGGTGTTCAAAACACTGAAGGGTTTTGATAGAGTAAGATAGGGAGAAACATTTTCCACTGGCAGGAGGGTCGGTAACCAGGGGATACAGATTTATGATAATCAGCAAAAGAACCTGGGAGGGGGGTGGGAGCTGAGATAAAAACATTATGCAGTGGTTTGTTATGATCTGGAATGCGCTGCCTGAAAAGGTGGTGGAAGCAGATTCAATAGTAACTTTCAAAAGGAAATTAGATATATACTTGGCAAGGAAAAATTGCTCAAATGATGTCAGTCAACAATGGAACACAGACACACTGGCACCAGCCAGTTCTTAAAGGGGAGTTCTGACGAAAGGTCATCGATCTGAAACAATGGCCCAGAAATTGATCTCGCTCTGTTCCCGCGGGGGTAAGCCTTCCCCGCGATCTCTCACCTCGCTTGTGCTTTTTCAGATCCAGCTCGCACGAACTTGATGTTCCAGACATCAGCCGGGCAGTGCTTGCGTATCCCACCGGCGTAGTGAATTCGTGCGAGCTGTGGGATCACGTGACTCAGTTAGAGCCAATGGCAGCACACCATCTTCCATTCATAAGTTTCACAGCACGGCTGTGAAATCTATGAATCTTACACCCCCCCAAAATAACAGCTAAACCTCAATTAAATTTAAAAAAAAAACCATCACATTAATAAAATAAGTATAGTTAAATAAATTAACCATTTTAAATAAAAAATTAAATTTTTGAAAAAATTTAAAATCTTTTAAAAAGTTAAAAAAATAAACTTACCTGTCTTTAAAGTCTCTAAAAAAGATATACCTGTAAAAAAAATTCAAAAAAATACTTAATTCACTACTTACCTTGTTAAAAGTGGGTCTTACTCCTCCTTTTTACATTTCTAAAATCTTCAGTACTTACCTGCGCGTCCAAAGCATGAAGTGCACAGCGTGCGCGCAGCCTGTAGCGCGCACGCGATGCACCGAGGAACCGCCCCCTTTTCAAAAGAGCAATTGCCGGTTTTCAGCGCATGCGCAGGGCATGCAGAAAACCGGCAATTGCAGAGGGAATACGCGAGAGTACGCAGTGCGTACTCTCGCGTCCCGGGATGAATTTTTGGGCCTTTAACTCTGTTTCTCTCTTCACAGATGTTGCTTGACCTGGTGAGTTTCTCCAGCATTTTCTGTTTTTATCTTAAAGGGGAGGGTTGATGTACATGCACACCAAGGTCCCTCTGATCCTCTGTCCTTCCTAGGGTCCTACCATTCAGTGTGTATTCCCTTGCCTTGTTAGTCCTCCCAAAATGCATCACCTCACACTTTTCAGGGTTAAATTCCATTTGCCACTGTTCTGCCCACCTAACCAACCCATCTATATCATCCTGTAGCCTAAGGCTTCCCTCCTCGCTATTTACCACTCCACCAATTTTCGTGTCATCTGCAAACTTACTGATCATACCTCCTACATTCATATCTAAATCATTAATGTACACTACAAACAGCAAAGGACCCAGCACCGATCCCTGCGGTACACCACTGGACACAGGCTTCCACAAAAACAACCTTCAACCATCACACTCTGCCTCCTGTCACTAAACCGATTTTGGATCCAATGTGCCAAATTGCCCTGGATCCTATGGGCTCTTACCTTCTTGAATAGTCTCCCATGCGGGACTTTGTCAAAAGCCTTACTGAAGTCCATGTAGACTACATCAACTGCACTACCCTCATTCACACACCTAGTCACCCCCTCGAAAAATTCAATCAAATTGGTCAGACATGATCTCCCCCTGACAAAGCCATGCTGACTATCCTTGCCTCTCCAAGTGGAGACTAAGGGCTGGATTTTGTCTTGGTGTCAGGTTGGGGTCGTGTAATCCGCATTTCGTGTTTCCCCCCCGACTCCAGATTAATGTGGATGCCTGATGCAATTTTAACTTAATTGGGCAATTGAGTTGGAGCATGTGGGAACCCATGAACTCATTAGTGTTTTCAGACTGAAAGTCGTCTCTGATGATGTCATCATTGCTGACTGCCTAGTCTCAGAGACTGTTTGTGAGAGAGGACCTGCCTGGCTTTTGATGTGGAGAGAGAGAGAGAGAGAGAGAGAGAGAGAGAATTTTTTTGCCAAGCAAGTCCTCCCAAGCAGTCTCTGAAGACATTCAATGCAGCAGCATCAGAGGCGACGTTCAGACTTAATACTACTACTACCTTCATTACATCTCCGTTGTAATAGTGGACCTGCAGCCGATAGTCAGCTATCCACTTGTGCTCCCGCCAGGTTTCACTGGAGTGTTTCACACCAGGCGTGCTTCACGTCAGAAGAGGGTTAAACTAGCTACAGCGTTTCAAAATGGCATTACAGAGCCAATTTAGAGCTTGTTAAGGGCTTTAATGGCCTCTCCCGCCTCTTGAAGGCGGGACGGAGTCGGGAACCCCGCGACTGATTATGTCAAAATTGCGTGGAGGCGGGATGGAGTCGGGATGGGGTCGGAAACCCCGACCCCGCAAATTTAACCCCCCACACGCCTCCAAACCCGACTCCATGGGTCATTCAAAATCCAGCCCTAATTCTGTCCTTCAGAATTTTTTCCAATAATTTCCCTACCACTGATGTTAGGCTCACTGGCCTGTAATTCCCTGGTTTATCCCTACTACCCTTCTTGAATAATGGTACTATGTTAGCTGTTCTCCAGTCCTCTGGCACCTCCCCTGTGGCCAGAGAGGTTCTGAAAATTTGTGTCAGAGCCCCTGCAATCTCCTCCCTTGCCTCACAGCAGCCTCGGATACATCTCGTCTGGGCCTGGGGATTTATCCACTTTTAAGCCCACTAAAACCGCTAGTACCTCCTCCCTCTCAATACTAATTTGTTCAAGTATATCACAATCCCCCTGCCTGATTTCTATGCCTGCATCGTCCTTCTCCATAGTGAACACAGATGCAAAATATTCATTTAAAACCTCACCAACATCTTCCGGCTCTACATACAGATTCCCACTTTGGTCCCTAATGAGCCCTACTCTTTCCCTGGTTATCCTCTTGCCCTTAATATACTTATAAAACACCTTGGGGGAAAAATTCAGTATCACCCCGTTTGGGGCACAATTATCGGCCGGGTGCAAAAATTAGCGCCTGGCGCTAATTATCGCCTCCGACTGCAAACTTGACTTTTATCGCCCCTGGAGGTGATGGGAGTGCTAAATCAGGCGCTACACATCTGTCTTAAGGCGCAAAGGCTGAGGAGCGAGGCGCTACCTCAGAGCGCTGGCGAAGCTCATGTGATGTCAGTCAGCAATGGAACACACACACAATGGCCCCGGCCAGTTCTTAAAGGGGAGGGTTGATCTTGCTTTCCATCCACATCCTGCTCATTGCAGCCTTGAATCTCGGCCTGGAGAGACCTGTACATCAAATCTGCTGGAAAGAACAATGGAGAGAACCAGGGAAAGAGCTCATAGTGCAAACCCCAAAGTCTCTTCTAAATCGATACAAGGTAGGGCAAATCAAAATGAACCTGCAAAGTGCTGCTCAGTACCCAAAACTCCTTCACACAGCGTTGAATTTCTCCAGAAGTCCCTCTCTCTCTCTTTCAGAATGCGTGGTTCAAAAATGTCACCAACAAAAAAAAGCAGGAAGCGGTCGCCTTTAAATAGTGCTCCACCAGTCCCTTCCTGACTGCAAAACGCTCCCCTCAACCTGTCGTTGCTAGCGGCAGGCGGTAAGGCAGGGGGCGCCACTCAATATCCGCTACCGGGCGCTGCGCACTCTACTGACGTCACGATCTGCCGGCGCAGGAGATCGTGGCGGTAGTGTTTAGTGCCGCCGCAAAATGTCGAGTTAATTTCGCGAGCGGCGCAAACATCGCCGCGCCCGGGCGCTAGTTGCTTTGCACCCCATTAGCGCCCTCTTAAGGCGCTAACGGGAGGCGCAACCAACTGAATTTTTCCCCCCTTGGGATTTTCCTTTATTTTGCCCGCCAGTGTTTTTTCATGCCCCCTCTTCGCTCTCCTAATTTCTTTTTTAAGTACCCCCCTGCACTTTCTATGCTCCTTTAGGGCTTCCACTGTTTTTAGTCCTTTGTATCTGCCAAAAGCCTCCCTTTTTTTCCTAATCCATTCTTGTATATCCCTTGACATCCAGGGTTCCCTGGGCTTGTTGGTCCCACCCTTGACCTTTACGGGAACATATTGGCATTGTACTCTCTATTTCCTTTCTGAGAGACTCGCACTGCTCTGATGTGGATTTTACTACAAGTAACTGATCCCAGTCCACTTTGGCCAGATCCTGCCTTATCATATTAAAATCGGCCTTCCCCCAATTTAGAACCTTTATTTCCGGTCCATCTTTGTCCTTTTCCATGACTACCTTAAATCTCACCGAATTATGGTCACTGTCACCAAAATGCTCTCCTACTGACACTTCTACCACTTGCCCAGCTACATTCCCTAGAATTAGGTCCAGTACCGCCCCTTCTCTTGTAGGACTTTCTACATGCTGGCTCAAAAAGCTCTCCTGGATGCACTTTATGAATTCCGCACCCTCTAAGTCTTTCACACTCTGACTATCCCATTTAATATTGGGGAAGTTGAAATCCCCTACTATTATTATCCTATTATTTCTACACTTCTGAGATTTGCCTACATATCTGTTCCTCTATCTCCCCCTGACTGTTTGGGGGCCTATAGTACACTCCTAGCAAAGTGCTTGCCCCCTTTTTGTTTTTCAGTTCTACCCATATGGCCTCATTAGAGGAACTGCTAAGATATCATCCCTCCTTACAGCAGTAAATGACTCCTTGATTAATATTGCGACACCCCTCCTCTTTTACACCCCCCTCTGTGTCGCCTGAAGATTCTATATCCCGGAATATTGAGCTGCCAGTCCTGCCCCTCCCTCAACCATGTTTCTGTGATAGCAACAATATCATACTCCCATGTGTTCATCAACACCTTCAATTCATCTACCTTACTCGCAAGACTCCTTGCATTAAAATAAATGCCATCCAGCCTTGCCATACTCCCTTGTGCCATTACATATTTGCTCTGCCTTCCAGGCTGACTTGTTTTTTCCTCTATATTTGGCTGTGCATCACCCCCTACTATAGCTCCACTCCGTATCCCATCCCCCTGCCAAGTTAGTTTAAACTCCCCCCCAACAGTACTAGCAAACCTCCCCGCAAGGATGTTGGTCCCGTTCCGGTTCAGATGCAACCCGTCCGACTTGTACAGGTCCCACCTTCCCCAGAAGCAGACCTAATGATCCAGGAAACTAAAGCCCTCCCTCCTGCACCAACTCTTTAGCCACACATTCATCTGCTCTATCCTCCTATTCCTATACTCACTAGCACGTGGCACCGGGAGTAATCCAGAGATTACAACCTTTGAGGTCCTGCTTTTTAATCTGCTACCTAGCTCCCTAAATTCTTGTTGCAGGACCTCATCCCTCTTTCTACCCATGTCGTTGGTACCAATGTGAACCACGACCTCTGACTGTTCACCCTCCCCCTTCAGAATGCCCTGCAGCTGTTCAGTGACATCCTTGACCCTGGCACCAGGGAGGCAACATACCATCCTGGAGTCGCATCTGCAGCCACAGAAACGTCTATCTGTTCCCCTTACGATAGAATCCCCTATCACTATTGCTCTCCCACTCTTTTTCCTCCCCTCCTGTGCAGCTGTGCCACTCATAGTGCCACGGACTTGGCTCTTGCTTCATTCCCCTGAGAAACCATCTCCCCCAGCAGTATCCAAAACGGACAATCTGTCAGAGAGGGAGATGATAAAGCAGTTCGGGAGCATTTAAACTAGTATGGCAGGGGGCTAGAAACCTATGTAGTGAAATAGAGGAAAGTGAAAGGCAGACAGAAATAAATGGTAAAAGGGTGAGGAACAAAAAACAAAGGGCCAAACTAATTCATAAAAAATGTGAGCATAAAAAAAGCCTGAGGGTTTTATACCTTAATGCGAGAAGCATCAGGAACAAGGTAGATGAATTAGCTGTGGAAATAGAGGTTAATAATTATGATCTAATTGGGATTACGGAAACATGGTTGCAGGGTGAGCAGGGCTGGGAGCTTAACATACAGGGGTATTCAGTATTTAGGAAGGATCGACAAAAAAGAAAGGGAGGAGGGGTAGCATTGCTGGTAAAAGAGGGGATAAATGCAATTGAAAGGAAGGATATTAACTCAGTTAATACAGAATCTATATGGGTGGAGCGAAGAAATAGCGAGGGGCGAAAAACATTAATAGGAGTGGTATATAGGCCTCCAAATAGTAAAATAGAGGTTGGGGAGGGCATCACGAGGGAAATTAGAGAAGCGTGCAATAAGAGCACAGCTGTCATCATAGGTGACTTTAACTTACATATAGATTGGACTAGCCTAATCAGTAAAAATAATGAGGAGGAGGAATTCCTTGAGTGTTTAAGGGATGGTTATCTGGATCAATATGTCGAGGAACCAACTCGGGAACAGGCTATATTGGACTGGGTACTGTGCAATGAGAAGGGACTAATTAGTAATCTTGTTGTACGGGGACCCTTGGGTCAGAGCGATCATAACATGATCGATTTCTCACTCGAAATGGAGAGCGAAGAAATTGACTCAGAGACTAAGGTCCTGAATTTAAACAAGGGGAATTATGATGCCATTAGACGGGAACTGAGTAGGTCTGATTGGACAACGTTCCTGGGAGGACTGGAGGTAGATAAACAATGGCAAGCATTTAAAGATAGAATGACAAAATTGCAAAAATTGTTTATACCAATCTGGCATAAAAGGAAATCTAAAAAGGTGACTCAACCGTGGATAACAGGGGAAATTAGAGACAGCATAAAATCCAAAGATAGGGCGTATAAAATAGCCAAAAAAAGCGCCAGAGCGGAAGATTGGGAACAGTTTAAGATAGAGCAAAGGAGGACAAAGGGCTTAATCAAGAGGGGCAAAATAGCTTACGAAAGCAAGCTGGCGGAAAACATAAAAACTAACTCCAAAAGCTTTTATAAGTATATCAAGAGGAAAAGACTGGTGAAAACCAAAGTTGGTCCATTGCAGTCAGATACGGGGGAATATATAACGGGAAATAAGGAAATGGCAGACCAACTAAATGCATACTTTGGGTCAGTCTTTACGAAGGAAGACACAAAAAACCTCCCTGGGATATCGGGAAAAATAGGGACATTGGCAAAGGAGGAACTGACGCAAATCAATATCTCTAAGGATATGGTGTTAAGGAAGCTAAAGGGATTGAAGGCGGACAAATCCCCAGGGCCTGATAACATGCATCCTAGGGTACTGAAGGAGGTGGCCCTAGAGATAGCGGATGCACTAAGTATGATTTTTCAGAATTCATTAGACTCGGGAACAGTGCCCATGGATTGGAGGGTAGCTAACGTTACCCCACTATTCAAAAAGGGGGGTAGGGAAAAAGCAGGTAATTACAGACCTGTAAGCCTTACATCAGTTGTGGGCAAAATGCTGGAGTCCATCATTAAGGATGAAATAGCGGAGCACTTAGCAAATGGGGACAGGATAGGACAGAGTCAACATGGATTTACAAAGGGTAAATCGTGCTTGACTAATCTATTGGAATTTTTTGAGGGAGTAACTGGTAAAATAGATGGGGGAGAGCCAGTAGATGTGGTGTACCTGGACTTCCAAAAGGCCTTCGATAAGGTCCCACATAAAAGATTAGCATGGAAAATTGAAGCTCATGGGATAAAGGGGAAAGTATTGACGTGGATAGAGAACTGGCTGTCAGATAGAAAACAGAGAGTTGGAATAAACGGCTCATTTTCTGAATGGCAGGCAGTAACAAGTGGGGTACCACAGGGATCTGTCCTGGGTCCCCAGCTGTTCACAATTTACATTAATGACCTGGATCAGGGAGTCGGATGCAGCATTTCCAAATTTGCAGACGACACTAAACTAGGAGGGGGGGTGGGCTCAGAGGAGGAGACCAGGAAGCTCCAGAGCGATTTGGACAGACTGGGTGATTGGGCGGATAAATGGCAGATGCACTATAATGTGGACAAGTGCGAAGTTATCCACCTTGGGTGCAGGAACGGGAGGGCAAATTATTATTTAAATGGCAATAAATTGGGAGAGGGGGAAGTACAGAGAGACCTGGGTGTTCTTGTACACCAGTCACTGAAGGCGAGCATGCAGGTGCAACAGGCGGTCAAGAAGGCAAACGGTATGCTGGCTTTCATAGCAAAAGGGTTGGAATACAGGAACAGGGATACCTTGCTGCAGCTGTACAGGGCACTGGTGAGACCACACCTCGAGTACTGTGTACAGTTTTGGTCGCCTCATCTGAGGAAAGATGTTCTTGCCATGGAGGGGGTACAGCGGCGATTCACCAGGCTGATACCAGGAATGGCGGGATTGACCTATGAGGAGAGACTATGTAGTTTAGGGATGTACACACTGGAGTTTAGAAGATTGAGAGGGGACCTCATAGAAGTGTATAAAATTCTGACAGGTCTAGACAGACTAGATGCAGAAGGAATGTTTCCCTTGGCGGGTGAGAACAGAACTAGAGGACATAATTTAAGGATAAGGGCTAAACCATTTAGGACAGAAATGAGGGGGAATTTCTTCACTCAGAGGGTGGTGAACCTGTGGAACTCATTGCCACAGAGGGCAGTGTACGCCAGCTCATTAAATATATTTAAGAGGGAATTAGATATATTTCTACAGGCAAAAGGGGTTAAGGGTTACGGAGAGAAGGCGGGGACGGGATACTGAATTGGAGGATCAGCCATGATCTCATTAAATGGCGGAGCAGGCTCGAAGGGCCGGATGGCCTACTCCTGCTCCTATCTTCTATGTATCTATGTAACCAGGGGACTCCTGCACTACCTTCCTAGTTCACAGAATCACAGAATCCCCACAGTGCAGATAGAGGCCATTTCGGCCCATCGAGCCTGCACCGACACATATCCCACCCCATCCCCGTAACCCCACGTATTTAATCCCCCCTAACACGAAGGGTCAATTTATCATAGCCAAATCAACCTAACCCGCACATCTTTGGACTGTGGGAGGAAACCGGAGCACCCGGACACGGGGAGAATGTGCAAACTCCCCACAGACAGTCATCCGAGGCCGGATTCGAACCCGGGTCCCTGGCGCTGTGAGGTAACAGTGCTAACCACTATGCCATCGTGTTGCCTCTGTCTGGCAGTCACCCATTCCCTGTCTGCCTGTGCACTCTTTACCTGCGGTGTGACCACCTCGTTAAACGTGCTATCCACGAAGATCTCAGCTTCGCGGATGCTCCACAGTAACTCCAGCCACAGCTCCAGCTCCGAAACGCGGATTTTGAGTAGCTGCAGCTGGAGACACTTCCTGCACATGTGTTCGCCCTGGACACCGAAAGTGTCCCTGACTTCCCACATGGCACAGGAGGAGCACTCCACGGTGCCGAGCTGCCCTGCCATGTCCTACCCTTAATTTACTCCCTTTAAATTAAAGAATATTAAATACACTAGGGACCTTACTTCCCTTTAAACACTACTTACTCTAAACTAGAGACCTTACTTTGACTTTAATGACTGGACTGTAGAAATACTCATCAGGTCCTACTTACCAATCAGCTCCTTCCCTGGTTGTGACGTCACTTTAGCGGTTTCGCAGTTGTTGTTGTATAACTGCTCCCGATCTCGGACTCTTTCCTTGGTGTAAAGTAAGAACCAATTCCTACAGGGTGAAAAGTTAGGAAAAACAAAGGCGAAGCAAGGGAGCTCCTCCTTCCACTCCTCACCTGACTCCCTGACTCACCCAACTCGCAGCACTCTGTTTAAACAGCACTCAGTGCAAAATCGCACTTCAAAGCCTGTTTTTATAGGCCCTGAAACAAAGGAGACTTGCTGAGCCCAGCTACAGGAGAACCAGTTTAATCTAGTTTCCCTAATTAACTGCCTTCAGCTGCTCTGAATATCAGGCCTTGTAAATCTTTTATTCAAGTACAATAGTACTTACACAGCTCATCAATTACATAGTAAACCATTACATTCATTGATCACAATAAACAATAAAGCCTTAAGAACAGCTTTATGATTAACAATATAAATACATTAATAAAATTTTACAAATAAATCAACAAAGTTTACAGTACAAATACCCTTAAATAATCTCACACAAACTTTGTAGATTTAAAACAATATATCTCAAGGTAAACTCCACATAAAAGAAAACAGGTTAACACCTCAGTGTACAAATCACACAGCACCATCATAATTCAATTAAATGCTACAAATATACTACTACCCGTTTTACGCCAGTCCTACTAGCATCGTTTGTTCATTCAATTGTTCATACGATCGTTCATTCAATCGTTCGTTCGTTCACTCGAGCGTTCGTTCGTTCGTTCGATTGAGCGTAAATTCCAATGTGCATGCGTGCGTGCGTACCGTTTGTCTAAGTACGTGCATGCGTGCGTTCGCTCGTTCGTTCGATCAGAGGCCAACGACCGTTCGTTCGACCGAGTGTAAGTTCCAATGTGCATGCTTGCGTTCGCTCGTTCGATCGTTCATTGCCCGGCCCGCAACTAAATGTCGTTCGTTCGATCGAGTGTAAGTTCCAATATGCATGCGTGCGTGCGTACCATTTGTCTAAGTGCGTGCATGCGTGCGTTCGCTTGTTCGTTCGTTCAATCGGCAGCCAAACGATTGTTCGTTCGATCGAGCGTAATTCCAATGTGCATGCGTGCGTTCGATCGTTCGTTCGTTCATTCGTTCACTCAAGCGTCCGTCCGTTCAATAGTTCGTTCATTAAGGAAATTTCCCCCCCCCCTCCCCGAAAGCCAGCCATAAATTTCTTACCAATATAAATTCATACCATTTACTAGACAATAATCTCAAAGCAAATTCTACATAAATACTAATTAACAACACAATGTGCAAATCCCATAACCTTATCAGAAATCAATTAAAGCTTCAAGTAGACTGCTTTCAACCAGAAAACCTGAAACTTTTTTCAACAAAACAAGTAAATACCAGTTCTACGCCAGTCCTACTGGCAATCTAATAACTCCTCATTTTCACTTGATGTTTGTCGAACCATGTGATGTCATAGTCCTTGTCCACAGTCTTCAGCCTTTCCACGGAAAAGAAACCATCCACTTTCTCAATCCCGTAAAAAAGACCGAAAACTCAATTTTCTTCGACTTGCTGTTATCGCTCACAGGACCCAGTCATCAAAAATATACTCATTATTCCTTACCAATATTACTTTGCTTTGTCTTTTATCTTCCTTTTATTTTTCCTTTTTTTTTACACTTTTAACCATTCACATTTCCCATCTTGTGACCGCCCACGCACTATGCGACAGATGGAAACAGTTTGTCTTTCCTCCACAAAAATGGCGGTGCACAAACCCGATCCCGTCACTGAGAAAAGCCTCACAGCTGCTGCCAGACGGAACACATACGGGGCCGCTGGAACTCATCCGGGCCCGAGACCATTCTTCAACTTTTAGAACCAGTGCAGCATGCTCACCCACAGCATAGATACATAGATACATAGAACAGTACAGCACAGTACAGGCCCTTCGGCCCTCGATGTTGTGCCGAGCATTGTCCGAGACCAAGATCAAGCTATCACACTCCCTATCACTCTGGTGTGCTCCATGTGCTTATCCAATAACCGCTTGAAAGTTCCTAAAGTGTCCGACTCCACTATCACAGCAGGCAGTCCATTCCACACCCCAACCACTCTCTGAGTAAAGAATCTACCTCGGACATCCCTTCTATATCTCCCCCCATGCACCTTATAGTTATGCCCCCTTGTAACAGCTGCCTCTACCCGAGGAAATAGTCTCTGAACATCCACTCTATCTATCCCCCTCATCATCTTATAAACCTCTATTAAGTCGCCTCTCATCCTCCTCCGCTCTAAAGAGAAAAGCCCCAACTCCCTCAATCTTTCCTCATAAGACCTCCCCCCCAAACCAGGCAGCATCCTGGTAAATCTCCTTTGCACTCTTTCCAATGCTTCCACGTCCTTCCTATAGTGAGGTGACCAGAACTGCACACAATATTCCAAATGTGGTCTCACCAAGGTCCTGTACAGTTGCAGCATAACCTCACGGTTCTTAAACTCAAACCCTCTGTTAATAAACGCCAACACACCATAGGCCTTCTTTACTGCTCTATCCACTTGAGTGGCAACCTTCAGAGATCTGTGGATATGAACCCCCAGATCCCTCTGCTCCTCCACGTTCCTCAGAACCCTGCCGTTGACCCTGTAATCCTTATTCCAAATTTGCCCTACCAAAATGAATCACCTCGTACTTATCAGGGTTAAATTCCATCTGCCATTTTTCGGCCCAGCTCTGCATCCTATCAATGTCTCTTTGCAGCCTACAACTGCCCTCCACCTCATCCACTACTCCACCAATCTTGGTGTCATCAGCAAATTTACTGATCCACCCTTCAGTCCCCTCCTCCAAGTCATTGATAAAAATCACAAACAGCAGAGGACCCAGCACCGACCCCTGTGGCACACCGCTGGTAACTGGTCTCCAGTCCGAAAATGTTCCATCCACCACCACCCTCTGCCTTCTATGAGATAGCCAGTTACTTATCCAATCGGCCAAATTTCCCTCTATCCCACAACTCCTTACTTTCTTCATGAGACGACCATGGGGAACCTTATCAAACGCCTTACTAAAATCCATGTATACGACATCAACTGCTCTACCTTCATCTACACACTTAGTTACCTCCTCAAAGAATTCAATCAAATTTGTTAGGCAAGACTTACCCTTCACGAATCCATGTTGACTATCCCTGATTAAGTTGCCCCTTTCCAAATGGTCATAAATCCTATCCCTCAGGACCTTTTCCATTATCTTACCAACCACCGAAGTAAGACTAACCGGCCTATAATTACCAGGGTCATTCCTATTTCCTTTCTTGAAGAGAGGAACAACATTCGCCACTCTCCAGTCCTCTGGCACCATCCCCGTGGACAGTGAGGACCCAAAGATCAAAGCCAGAGGCTCTGCAATCTCCTCCCTTGCCTCCCAAAGAATCCTAGGATATATCCCATCTGGCCCAGGGGACTTATCGACCCTCAGGTTCTTCAAAATTGCTAAAACATCTTCCCTCAGAACATCTACCACCTCCAGCCTATCCACCTTTATCACACTCTCATCCTCAAGAACATGGCCCCTCTCCTCGGTGAACACTGACGAAAAGTATTCATTCATCACCTCTCCTATCTCTTCTGACTCCATGCACAAGTTCCCACTACTGTCCTTGACCTGCCCTACCCTCACCCTGGTCATTCTTTTATTTCTCACATAAGAGTAAAAAGCCTTGGGGTTTTTCTTGATCTGACCCGCCAAGGACTTCTCATGCCCCCTCCTAGCTCTCCTAAGCTCTTTTTTTAGCTCATTCCTTGCTACCTTGTACCCCTCAATCGACCCAACTGAACCTTGTTTTCTCATCCTTACATACGCTTCCTTTTTCCTCTTGACTAGACATTCAACCTCTTTTGTGAACCATGGTTCTCTCACTCGGCCATTTCCTCCCTGCCTGACAGGGACATACCTATCAAGGACACGCAGTAATTGCTCCATGAAAAAGCTCCACTTTTCGTTTGTGCCTTTCCCTGATAGTTTCTGTTCCCATCTTATACTCCCTAATTCTTGCCTAATCGCATCATAATTACCCCTCCCCCAATTATAAACCCTGCCCTACCGTATGGCCCTATCCCTCTCCATTGCAATAGTGAAAGTTACCGAATTGTGGTCACTATCTCCAAAGTGCTCTCCCACATACAAATCAAACACTTGGCCCGGTTCATTACCCAGTACCAAATCCAACGTGGCCCCACCTCTTGTCGGCCTATCCACATATTGTGTCAGGAAACCCTCCTGCACACACTGTGCAAAAAACTATCCCATCCGAACTGTTTGACCTATAAAGGTTCCAATCAATATTTGGAAAGTTGAAGTCACCCATGACAACTACTCTGTGACCTCCACACCTATTCATAATCTGCTTTGCAATTTCTTCCTCCACATCTTTATTACTATTTGGGGGCCTGTAGAAAACTCCTAACAACGTGACCGCTCCTTTCCTATTTCTAACTTCAGCCCATATTACCTCAGACGGCAGATCCCCCTCGAACTGCCTTTCTGCCGCTGTTAAACTATCCTTGATTAACAATGCTACTCCTCCACCTTTCTTACCAACTTCCCTACTCTTACTGAAACATCTATACCCCGGAACTTCCAACAACCATTCCTGTCCCTGTTCTAACCATGTCTCCGTAATGGCCACCACATCGTAGTCCCAAGTACCAATCCACACTCCAAGTTCTCCTACCTTATTCCGGATGCTCCTTGCATTGAAGTAGACACACTTCAAGCCATCTTCCTGTCTGCCGGTACATTCCTGCGACCTTGATACCCTCCTCAGTACCTCCCTACACTCACCACTGGCTCGTGGACTACAGCTCTTTTTCCCATCCCCCTGACAAATTTGTTTAAACCCCCCCGAAGAGCCGTAGCAAATTTCCCTCCCAGGATATTGGTGCCCCTCTGGTTCAGGTGCAAACCGTCCTGTTTGTACAGGTCCCACCTTCCCCGACTCTACCTCTGCCAACCAGCCGCTCCACCCTAGGCCCCCCGCCTGGGGTTCTCCATGCTGGGCCTCCCGCCTAGGCCACTCTCCTCTGGGTCTTCCACCCTGGACCTTCTGCACTGGGCCCTCCGCACTGGCATTCCCCGCAAGCAGCCGAGGTGTGGAACAGCCCGTTCACACAGCACCAAGCTGAGCTGAGAATCTCACAGCCTTCCCGCCCAGGGCCTTCTGTACCGGACCCTCCGCACTAGCATTCCCCGCAAGCAGCCAGGGTATGCTCGCTCACCCGTTCACACAGCACCGAGCTGAGCTGAGCTGAGCTGAGAATCTCACAGCCTGCGTCTCTCCAACAAAGGTGAAGCAAGGGAGCTCCTTCTAATCCTCACATAACTCCCTGACTCACCCAACTCGCAGCACTCTGTTGAAACCTCACTCAGTGCAAAATCGCACTTCAAAGCCTGTTTTTATAGGCCCTGAAACAATGGAGACTTGCTGAGCCCAGCTACAGGAGAACCAGTTTAATTTATGTGAGAAGTCGCACAACAGCAGGTTATAGTCCAACAGTTTTATTTGAAATCACAAGCTTTCGGAGCGGCTGCTCCTTCGTCAGGTGAAGTCATCCGGGCCCGAGACCATTCTTCAACTTCGACTTCACCGGACGAAGGAGCAGTGCTCCGAAAGCTTGTGATTTCAAATAAAGCTGTTGGACTATAACCTGGTGTTGTGCGACTTCTCACATGTGTCCACCCCAGTCCAACACCGGCATCTCCACATCATGGCAGTTTAATTTAGTTTCCCTAATTAACTGCCTTCAGCTGCTCTGAATTTCAGGCCTTGTACTCTTTTGAGTAAACATAAAACTACTGTAAATTAATAGAACTTTAAATAAAACTTATCACATTAAATTAAAATTACATTGTCCGGGGAGACGATACACTGCAGTCCGCGCGGCACCCACCGGTCTCGGAAGGCTTCAAGTGTGCCGGCGGACATCGTGTGCTCCATCTCCAGGGCCACCCGGGCGCGAACATAGCCGCGGAAGAGAGGCAGGCAATTGGGCCGAACGACCCCCTCGACCGCCCGCTGCCTGGACCTGTTAATGGCCACTTTGGCCAGGCCCAGGAGCAGTCCTACGAGGAGGTCCTCCGACCTGCCCGCTCCCCTCTGCACCAGGTGACCGTAGATCAGGAGCGTGGGACTGAAGTGCAACCAAAAAGCGAGGAGCAGCCCCTTCAAATATTCAAAGAGGGGCTGCAACCTCTCACATTGTACGTACACGTGGAACACGGACTCCTCGAGGCCGTAAAAAAGACAGGCGGCCTGGGAGTCCGTGAACCTACTTAAAAACTGATTGCACGGGACTGCTCCGTGCAACACCCTCCAGGCCAAGTCCCCAATAGAAAAGGGAGAGACTCCCGCGTAGAGAGCCCTCCATTGGGACCTTCGCCTCCGCCGGACGGCAAGATGGCAAGCCAAGGCGTGTCCGGACGGCAGGCGAAGATGACAAAATGGAAAGTGTGCAGGAGCAGCCCGTACAGGAAACCCCTCCGTGCAGAACTGAAGGGCACGGAGGGCATTTCCCCGAGACGGCTCAAGTTGTGAGGCGCCGGTTCCCGAGAGGGGTTTCGGGGCCGCGCGCCGATGAGGAATTCCGTCCGAACGGGGGTCGGTTCGGACGGGATCGCCCCACGTGCTTGAGCCTCCTCGATACACCTAGTGGAGTCCAGGCCCAGTGCCACTATCAGCGACTCGATGGCTTTGGTCGCGCGCCAGACGTCGACCCAGGAGAGGCGCCGCGCCAACTCCTCCGGCGCCATCCAGCCCGCTCCTCCGCCATCGAACAGGTCCCCAACTCTGGTCACCTTGCCAGGCACAGCCCTGCCCTCCGCCAGCCACCCGATCCGTCGGACATGGAGGTGCGGATTCCTGAGCAGCGGCTCCCGAAGGAGAGCCGCCACTCCTGACGGGGGAGAACTCCGCCTGGAGGCGACCTGGTTCCAGACCCATAGCAGTTCCTGGTAGAAGACAGGCAGCTCCCACAGGTAGGCTCGCGTACGGCCCAATTCCACAAACAGGAGCTGCGTGTCATAGTTGAGGCCGTGCATCTGGCGGAAGAAATACGTCGCCAGCGCACACCATCTGGGAGGATTCTCGACGTAAAGGTACCTCTGCAGCGTCTGAAGACGGAAAGTCGCCGCCTGGGTGCGAAGGCACACCAGCGCCTGACCGCCCTCCCTAAGCGGGAGACACAGAACCGCGGCAGAGACCCAGTGCTTCCTTTTGTCCCAGAAGAAGTCGATGAGCATCTTCTGTATCTTGGCGACAAACGCAGGGGGAGGATCAAAGTGACCAACCGATACCACAACATGGCGGCCACCAGCTGGTTTATGACCAGCGCTCGACCCCTGTAGGACAACACTCGGAGCAACCCCGTCCAGCGTCCTAGGCGAGCAGTGACTTTGGCCTCCAGCTCTTGCCAGTTCGCCGGCCAGGTGTCCTCGGCAGGGCCGAGGTAGACTCCCAAGTAGAGGAGGTGCGTTGTGCTCCAGGCGAAGGGCCTGAACTCCTCCGGCAGGGAGTCCACCCGCCACTGGCCCACCAGGAGTCCAGAACATTTCTCCCAGTTGATCCTGGCGGAGGATGCGTCCGAGTAAATCTGCTGGCATTCCCGCATCCTCCGCAAGTCGACGAGATCCGTGACCATGAGGAGCACGTCATTGGCGTAAGCCGAGAGGACGACCTCCACACCCGGCCCTTGCAGAGCCAGTCCCATCAACCTCTTCCGCAAGAGGCGCAGGAATGGCTCCACGCAAACGGCGTATAACTGACCGGACATGGGGCATCCCTGACGCACCCCCCTCCCGAAGCGAAGGGGCGCCGTCAAAGACCCGTTAACTTTAATCAGACACTCCGCAGCGGCGTACAGAAATTGGATCCGGGCGACGAAATGCGTCCCGAACCCGAATGCGTGCAGAGTTCCGAAAAGATACTCGTGATCCACCCTGTCAAACGCCTTTTCCTGATCCAGGGAAAGGAAGGCGACCGACAGACCAGCCCTCTGGGAAAGGTGGACCAGGTCCCGGACCAGATGGATGTTGTCATGGATTGTCCGGCCCGGGACCGTGTAGGAATGGTCGGGGTGGATCATGTGGGCCAGCACGGTGCCAAGGCGGGCAGACATGGCCCTGGCAAAAATTTTATAGTCCGTGCTGAGGAGGGAGAACGGGCGCCAGTTTTTTAAGAGGCGGAGATCACACCTCTTGGGCAGCAGGACGATGACCGCCCTGCGCCAAGAGAGGGGCATCTCCCCGATCGCCAGACTTTCCCCCAGGACCCGCGCGTAGTCACCCCGCAAGACGTCCCAGAACGCCCTGTGGAACTCCACGGTCAGCCCGTCCAGGCCCGGGGACTTTCCCCTCGAGAGCAGGCCAAGGGCGCCGGTCAGCTCCTCCAAGCTTAGCGGAGCGTCCAATTTTTTGGCGCCTTCTTGGCCGACCTTCGGCAGGTCCTCCCACAAAACTCTGCACACATCCTCGCTGGACGGATCCGGAGAGAACAGAGCCCCGTAATAGGCCCGGGCCTCCGCACTGATCCCCTCCGGATCCGAGACCAGAGATCCGTCGTCGGCCAGCAGCCCCAAGAGCTGCTTACGACCCCCTGTCTTTTTTCCAACGAGTAGAAGGGGGAGCCGCGGTCCAGTTCCCGGAGGAACTGGATCCGCGACCTCACGTACGCGCCTCGGGACCCGACCAGCTGCAGGTCCTTCAGCGCGCCCTTCTTCTCTTCGTACACCTTCCACAGGGCCGGGTCCTCGACGACCTGACCGAGACAGGACTCCAGGTTGAGCACCTCCCTCTCCAACCGCCCGACCCGGGCCTCCCGCCTCCTGGTCGACCCCCTCGCGTACTCCTGACAGAAGACGCGGACGTGAGCCTTGCCCACGTCCCACCATAGCCTCAAGGAGGGGAAGCCCCCCTGCTTCCTTCTCCAGTCGGCCCAGAACCGGTGAAACGAATCCTGGAACCGCGCGTCCTCCAGCAGCAGGTTGTTAAAATGCCAGTACGCGGACCCCCCCACCGCGCGCGCAGCGGAGCGAGCTCCGCCCACACCAGGTGGTGGTCCGTGCACGGCACCGGCCGCATGGAAGCCACCGGAACGCAGGAGACGTACGCCCGGGAAATATAAAGGCGGTCGATTCTGGACCTTCCTCCTCCAGACCTCACGCTCGTGAAGGCGCTGGAGTCGGGATGGAGATTTCGCCAGACGTCCACCAAGTCGAAGGACCCGACCAGGTCCCGCAACTTCACCGTCGCCGCCAGGCTTCGCGGAGGACCCGAACGGTCCCTCGCCTCGAGGGTACAATTAAAATCCCCCCCGAGGATGACGCACTCGCCCACGTCGACGGTGCCCAGAAGAGCGGACACTTCTTCGAAGAAGCGCACTTGCTGCGCACCGGCCTGGGGGGCGTACACGTTCACTAAATGGAGCGGCACGCCCCACAGGCGAACAGTGACCTGGAGCAAGCGGCCCGGCACATGCTCCTTGACCCCCAAGATCTCCGGCTGAAAATGCGGGGCCAGCAAGATAGCCATCCCGCCGGAAATGTTGGAGAGGTGACTCATGCTGACCCCTCCTCGTCACTCCAGGAGCCACGTGGCCTCGTCTCCCGGAACGGTGTGAGTTTCCTGCAGGAAGCACACCGCATGCCTCCCTTCCTGAAGGGCCGAGAAGTTATTAAATCTACGGCGTGCCTCTCTGCTGCCGTTGATGTTGAGGCTGGCTATGGTTATCTTCATGACAAGAGCATAGTGCAACCTCTACCTAACCCTAACGAGAGGAGGGAGCATGGCCGCTAGTCGACCGCCACTCCCTTCTAAGCCCAGCGAGGAACTTCTGGATCCTACACCCCAGTCCGCGCCTATGGTTTTGACGGCGGCGTGGACGGAGCAAACGAGCAGCGCCAGATCCGACCATTTATCAATGGCCAGCCGGATTATATCCTGGCGACCCTGGCCCGTGGCCACAAAGTCCCGGAGTTCCACAACGGGGATGAGGGGGGACCCGGAGGGGGGCACGAAGGTATCCGCCGCCTCGCTGGCGACAGATTCCATGTCATCCTCAGTGTCCTCCGCCGGGTCCCCGTCCTCCTCTGGGGGGTCGCCATCAGCTGGCCCTACCTCTGCCCCGATCCCACCCCCAGGATCGGCAGCAGAGGAGTCCTCCCTGGGCTCCTCCAGAGGCGCCGGGTCAGGAAGCGGCGGCGGCTCGGGGCCCCCCTCCGGCACCGGGGTGCACGGGGAAACCGGGGAGCACATTAGTGCCAGTTCCCCCAACAACCCCGGTGCCAGCGTCGGAGACAGAGTCAGGGGGCCTTCCCCTTCACCTGCCACCATCCTCCGACCCAGCGGAGACCTCCATGTGTACCGAGGCCTCCACCTCCGCTCCCTCCTGTCGAACGGTTAGCTCGGGTCTCTCGTGCCCGGGCCCGGCCACAGGTCTCGATTTTGCCGCCATGGTGGTTGCGGCCGCAGGCCCAGGCACGAGGCCCCCCGCACTTTCGAGCACCGCCGCCTCCCGCGCAAGGTACGGGGGCGTAAGCTCGGGTAGCTCGTCCTGTACGTCAAGGGGACCCGCCTGAAGGTGTTTCGTTTTCCTCCGCGCCTTCCTTCCGATCGGACGCTCCCCCTCCCCTCCACCGGAAGCCGTGATGGCGTTGACCTCCGGCGTCGACCGCGCATCGGGTGTCGCGGACGCGTGGACAGAAACAGGGGGAGGAGCGGCGGTGGCGCCAGCCTTGGCCGCCTCAGATGTTCTTTCTTATGTGCCCCACCTCCTTGCAGGCGTGGCACCGCACACCGTCCGACGTCCAGAAGACGCGGTAGGCGGTCCCCTCGTGTTGGACGACAAACGCGCCCTCTGTGTCCTCCTCCCGCAGCAGCTGGATAAACAGCTGGCGCCGGAAGGAGAAGACGTGCCGGAGGCTGGCCTCCCTGCAGCCGAGCGGGATCAGACTAATCCCCAACCTCACCTCCCCCAGTTGACGTAGGTGGGGGGAGGAGGAGCTCAACCAGAACAAAGGGCGGGACGTTTGATAATACGATTCTCTGCGCGGTGGCCTCGAGCGGATCCACCGGCAGGAAGATCCCGCCCACGGTGAGCCCCTTGGTGAGGGCCAGGGACACCGCCCGCTCCGACCCCAGGAAGAACACAGCCTTGCTGTACATTTTAGAGGCCGCTACGATGGCTGAGGGGCCGACTACCCCAGCCATGGCTTTAACGCAAGCCTCTATGGTCATGTTGGGGTGAGTGTAGCTTTTCACCCCTAGCTTTTTTGTCAGTAACCTGAAAGGCGACGGGGCAGCAGAAGCAGCGGGACTGGCTGTGGCCGTGGTTGCCACACCCGCATACGACCTTGCTGGCCCCGTCGCCGGTGAAGATGTGCTCGCCATAATGAGGTGTTATAAAGGGCTACACTCACCCCAAGTCACAGGCCGGGTGATGGTTGAATTGGCCTAGGTTGTTGGTTTTTTTGTCTCTTCCCTGAGCAGAGGGGTTTTTTTTTTAAATGAAGGCACACCTCTCTGTTTGATGATTGGAATTGGGAGAGGGGCCTTCTCCCCTCTGCTCAATTGGGTAATTAATAGATAAAGGATTGAGGTGCCTTGTTAGAGAGAGAGGCAGAGAGAGAGAGAGAGAGAGAGGGTTGGGAAGGAGGGAGGCCGCAGGGGCTGGTTCGCCCCTCAGGATAGTGGGTGGGTGGGTGCTTACAGGGGGGTGGGGGGGGGGACACAAATAAACTCCCAGAGATGTCGGGGAACATAGGGTCTAATGAGATGGAGGAATTGAATGAAATCACTATTTGTAGGGAAATGGTGTTAGGGAAATTGACGGGATTGAAGGCCGATAAATCCCCAGGGCCTGATAATCTACATCCTAGGGTACTTAAGGAAGTGGCCCTAGAAATAATAGATGCATTGCTGATCATCTTCCAAAATTCTATGGACTCTGGAACAGTTCCCATGGATTGGAGGATAGCTAATGTAACCCCACTATTTAAAAAAGGTGGTAGAGAGAAAACGGGGAATTATAGACCGGTAAGCCTGACATCGGTAGTGGGGAAAATGCTAGAGTCCATTATAAAAGATGTAATAGCAGAGCACTTGGAAAACAGTGACAGGATCAGACAAAGTCAACATGGATTTACAAAAGGGAAATCATGCCTGACTAATCTATTGGAATTTTTTGAGGATGTAACTGTTAGAATAGATAAGGGAGAACCAGTGGATGTGGTGTATTTGGACTTTCAGAAGGCTTTCGATAAATTTCTGCATAAGAGATTAGCGTGCAAAGTTAAAGCACATGGGATTGGGGGTGAGGTACTGATTTGGATAGAGAATTGGTTGGCAGACAGGAAGCAAAGAGTTGGAATAAACGGGTCTTTTTCCGAGTGGCAGGCAGTGACTAGTGGGGTACCACAGGGATCGGTGCTAGGACCCCAGCTATTCACAATATATATTAATGATCTAGACGAGGGAACTAGATGTAATATCTCTAAGTTTGCAGATGACACAAAGCTGGGTTGGCATGTGTGCTGTGAGGAGGATGCAGAGAAACTCCAGTATGATTTGGACAGGTTGGGTGATTGGGCAGGTGCATGGCAGATGCAGTATAATGTGGATAAATGCGAGGTTATCCACTTTGGTGGCGAAAACAGGAAGGCAGATTATTATCTGAACGGCAATAGATTGGGAAAAGGGAAGTGCAACGAGATCTGGGAGTCCTTGTGCACCAGTCGCTGAAGGGAAGCATGCAGGTGCAGCAGGCGGTTAAGAAGGCAAATGGTATGTTGGCCTTCATAGCGAGAGGATTCAAGTACAGGAGCAAGGATGTCTTGCTGCAGTTGTACAAGGCCTTGGTGAGACCACACCTTGAGTATTGTGTGCAGTTTTGGTCGCCTTATCTGAGGAAGGATGTTCTTGTCATGGAGAGAGTGCAGCGAAGATTTACCAGACTGATACCTGGGATGGCAGGAATGACGTATGAAGAGAGATTGGGTCGATTAGGCTTATATTCGCTAGAGTTTAGAAGAATGAGAGGGGATCTCATTGAAACTTATAACATTCTAACAGGACTAGACAGACTAGATGCAGGAAGGATGTTCCCGATGGCGGGGGAGTCCAGAACCAGAGGTCACAGTCTAAGGATAAGGGGCAAGCCATTTAGGACTGAGATGAGGAGAAATTTCTTCACCCAGAGAGTGGTGAAACTGTGGAATTCTCTACCACAGAAGGCAGCTGAGGCCAATTCATTAAATATATTCAAGAAGGAGATAGATATATTTCTTAAGGCTAAAGGGATCAAGGGATGTGGGGAGAAAGCAGGGACAGGGTACTGAATTTGGATGATCAGCCATGATCTCATTAAATGGCGGAGCAGGCTCGAGGGGCCGAATGGCCTACTCCTGCTCCTATCTTCTATGCTTCTATGTAAGGGGAATAGATAGGCATTTCTGCGGCCGCAAACGAGACTCCAAGATGATATGTTGCTTCCCTGCTGCAAGGGTCAAGGATATCTCGGAGTGGCTGCAGGGCATTCTGGAGGGGGAGGGTGAACAGCCAGTTGTCGTGGTGCATATAGGTACTAACGATATAGGTAAAAAATGGGATGAAGTCCTAAAAGCTGAATATAGGGAGTTAGGAGGTAAATTAAATAATAGGACCTCAAAGTTAGTAATCTCAGGATTGCTACCAGTGCCACGTGCTAGTCAGAGTAGAAATAGAAGGATATTTCAGGTGAATACGTGGCTGGAAGAATGGTGCAAGGCGGAGGAATTCAAATTCATAGATACATAGATACATAGAAGATAGGAGCAGGAGTAGGCCATCCGGCCCTTCGAGCCTGCTCCGCCATTTAATGAGATCATGGCTGATCCTTCAATTCAGTATCCCGTCCCCGCCTTCTCTCCGTAACCCTTAACCCCTTTTGCCTGTAGAAATATATCTAATTCCCTCTTAAATATATTTAATGAGCTGGCGTACACTGCCCTCTGTGGCAATGAGTTCCACAGGTTCACCACTCTCTGAGTGAAGAAATTCCCCCTCATTTCTGTCCTAAATGGTTTAGCCCTTATCCTTAAATTATGTCCTCTAGTTCTGTTCTCACCCGCCAAGGGAAACATTCCTTCTGCATCTAATCTGTCTAGACCTGTCAGAATTTTATACACTTCTATGAGGTCCCCTCTCAATCTTCTAAACTCCAGTGTGTACATCCCTAAACTACATAGTCTCTCCTCATAGGTCAATCCCGCCATTCCTGGTATCAGCCTGGTGAATCGCCGCTGCACCCCCTCCATGGCAAGAACATCTTTCCTCAGATGAGGCGACCAAAACTGTACACAGTACTCGAGGTGTGGTCTCACCAGTGCCCTGTACAGCTGCAGCAAGGTATCCCTGTTCCTGTATTCCAACCCTTTTGCTATGAAGGCCAGCATACCGTTTGCCTTCTTGACCGCCTGTTGCACCTGCATGCTCGCCTTCAGTGACTGGTGTACAAGAACACCCAGGTCTCTCTGTACTTCCCCCTCTCCCAATTTATTGCCATTTAAATAATAATTTGCCCTCCCGTTCCTGCACCCAAGGTGGATAACTTCGCACTTGTCCACATTATAGTGCATCTGCCATTTATCCGCCCAATCACCCAGTCTGTCCAAATCGCTCTGGAGCTTCCTGGTCTCCTCCTCTGAGCCCACCCCCCCTCCTAGTTTAGTGTCGTCTGCAAATTTGGAAATGCTGCATTCGACTCCCTGATCCAGGTCATTAATATAAATTGTGAACAGCTGGGGACCCAGGACAGATCCCTGTGGTACCCCACTTGTTACTGCCTGCCATTCAGAAAATGAGCCGTTTATTCCAACTCTCTGTTTTCTATCTGACAGCCAGTTCTCTATCCACGTCAATACTTTCCCCTTTATCCCATGAGCTTCAATTTTCCATGCTAATCTTTTATGTGGGACCTTATCGAAGGCCTTTTGGAAGTCCAGGTACACCACATCTACTGGCTCTCCCCCATCTATTTTACCAGTTACTCCCTCAAAAAATTCCAATAGATTAGTCAAGCACGATTTACCCTTTGTAAATCCATGTTGACTCTGTCCTATCCTGTCCCCATTTGCTAAGTGCTCGGCTATTTCATCCTTAATGATGGACTCCAGCATTTTGCCCACAACTGATGTAAGGCTTACAGGTCTGTAATTACCTGCTTTTTCCCTACCCCCCTTTTTGAATAGTGGGGTAACGTTAGCTACCCTCCAATCCATGGGCACTGTTCCCGAGTCTAATGAATTCTGAAAAATCATGCTTAGTGCATCCGCTATCTCTAGGGCCACCTCCTTCAGTACCCTAGGATGCATGTTATCAGGCCCTGGGGATTTGTCCGCCTTCAATCCCTTTAGCTTCCTTAACACCATATCCTTAGAGATATTGATTTGCGTCAGTTCCTCCTTTGCCAATGTCCCTATTTTTCCCGATATCCCAGGGAGGTTTTTTGTGTCTTCCTTCGTAAAGACTGACCCAAAGTATGCATTTAGTTGGTCTGCCATTTCCTTATTTCCCATTATATATTCCCCCGTATCTGACTGCAATGGACCAACTTTGGTTTTCACCAGTCTTTTCCTCTTGATATACTTATAAAAGCTTTTGGAGTTAGTTTTTATATTTTCCGCCAGCTTGCTTTCGTAAGCTATTTTGCCCTTCTTGATTAAGCCCTTTGCCCTCCTTTGCTCTATCTTAAACTGTTCCCAATCTTCCGCTCTGGCGCGTTTTTTGGCTATTTTATACGCCCTATCTTTGGATTTTATGCTGTCTCTAATTTCCCCTGTTATCCACGGTTGAGTCACCTTTTTAGATTTCCTTTTATGCCAGATTGGTATAAACAATTTTTGCAATTCCTGGGACATTGGAACCGGTTCTGGGGGAGGTGGGACCAGTACAAACTGGACGGTTTGCATCTGGGCAGGACCGGGACCGATCTCCTAGGGGGAGTGTTTGCTAGTGCTGTTGGGGAGGGTTTAAACTAAAATGGCAGGGGGTTGGGAACCTGTGCAGGGAAACAGAGGAAAGGGAAGCAAGGATAGAAACAAAAGACAGGAAGGAGAAAAGCAAAAGGGGAAGTCAGAGAAATCAAGGGTGTAAATCAAACATGGCCACAGTAAATAATAATTCTAAAAGGTCTAAGAGTGTTAAAAAAACAAGCCTGAAGGCTTTGTGTCTTAATGCGAGGAGCATTCGTAATAAGGTGGATGAATTAGCTGCGCAAATAGATGTAAACGGATATGATATAATTGGGATTACAGAGACATGGCTCCAGGGTGACCAAAGCTGGGAATTCAACATCCAGGGGTATTCAATATTCAGGAAGGACAGGCAAAAAGGAAAAGGAGGTGGAGTAGCATTGCTGGTTAAAGAGGAGATTAACACAATAGTAAGGAAGGATATTAGCTCTGATGATGTGGAATCTGTATGGGTAGAGCTGAGGAATACCATGGGGCAGAAAACGTTAGTGGGAGTTGTATACAGACCCCCAAACAGTAATGCTGAGGTTGGGGATGGCAGTAAATGGGAAATTAGAGATGCGTGCAATAAGGGCACAGCAGTTATCATGGGTGACTTTAATCTACATATAGATTGGGCTAACCAAATTAGTAACAATACTGTGGAAGAGGAATTCCTAGAGTGTATACGGGATGGTTTCCTGGACCAATATGTCAATGAACCAACTGGAGATCAGGCCATCTTAGACTGGGTATTATGTAATGAGAAAGGATTAATTAGCAATCTTGTTGTGCGAGGCCCCTTGGGGAGGAGCGATCATAATATGATAGAATTCTTCATTAATTTGGAGAGTGAAGTAGTAGTTGACTCAGAGACCAGGGTACTGAATTTAAATAAAGGAAACTACGATGGTATGAGGTGCGAGTTGGCTAGGATGGATTGGGTTGACGGTGGATAGGCAATGGCAAACATTTAAAGATCGCATGGATGAACTACAGAATTTGTTCATCCCTGTTTGACATAAAAATAAAGCAAAAATGGTGACTCAACCGTGGCTAACAAGGGAAATTAGGGATAGCATAAGATCCAAGGAGCGCACATATGAATTGGCCAGAAAAAGCAGCAAACCTGAGGATTGGGAGCAGTTTATGATTCAGCAAAGGAGGACAAAGGGATTAATTAAGAGGGGGAATATAGAATATGAGAGTAAGCTTGCAGGGAACATAAAAACTGACTGTAAAAGCTTCTATAATAATGTGAAGAGAAAAAGATTGGTGAAGTCAAGCGTAGGTCCCTTGCAGTCAGAATCAGGGGAATTTATAATGGGGAACAAAGAAATGGTTGACCAATTAAATACATACTTTGGTTCTGTCTTCACAAAGGAGGACACAAATTAACTCCCAGAGATGTCGGGGAACATAGGGTCGAATGACAGGGAGGAATTAAATTAAATCACTATTTGTAGGGAAATGGTGTTAGGGAAATTGACGGGATTGAAGGCCGATAAATCACCAGGGCCTGATAATCTACATCCTAGGGTACTTAAGGAAGTGGCCCTAGAAATAGTAGATGCATTGCTGGTCATCTTCCAAAATTCTATAGACACTGGAACAGTTCCCATGGATTGGAGGGTAGCTAATATAACCCCACTATTTAAAAAAGGTGGTAGAGGGAAAACGGGGAATTATAGACCGGTAAGCCTGACATCGGTAGTGGGGAAAATGCTAGAGTCCATTATAAAAGATATAATAGCAGAGCACTTGGAAAACAGTGACAGGATCGGACAAAGTCAACATGGATTTACAAAAGATAAATCATGCCTGACTAATCTACTGGAATTTTTTGAGGATGTAACTGGTAGAATAGATAAGGGAGAACCAGTGGATGTGGTGTATTTGGACTTTCAGAAGGCTTTCGATAAGGTCCCGCATAAGAGATTAGCGTGCAAAGTTAAAGCACATGGGATTGGGGGTAAGGTACTGACTTGGATAGAAAACTGGTTGGCAGACAGGAAGCAAAGAGTTGGAATAAACGGGTCTTTTTCTGAGTGGCAGGCAGTGACTAGTGGGGCTCCGCAGGGATCGGTGCTAGGACCCCAGTTATTCACAATATATATTAATGATCTAGACGAGGGAACTAGATGTAATATCTCCAAGGTTGCAGACGACACAAAGCTGGGTGTGTGTGTGTGCTGTGAGGTGGATGCAGAGAAACTCCAGTATGATTTAGACAGGTTGGGTGATTGGGCAGATGCATGGCAGATGCAGTATAATGTGGATAAATGCGAGGTTATCCACTTTGGTGGCAAAAACAGGAAGGCAGATTATTATCTGAACGGCAATAGATTGGGAAAAGGGGAAGTGCAACGAGACCTGGGTGTCCTTGTGCAGCAGTCGCTGAAGGGAAGCATGCAGGTGCATCAGGCAGTTAAGAAGGCAAATGGTATGTTGGCCTTCATAGCGAGAGGATTCGAGTACAGGAGCAAGGATGTCTTGCTGCAGTTGTACAAGGCCTTGGTGAGACCACACCTTGAGTATTGTGTGCAGTTTTGGTCGCCTTATCTGAGGAAGGATGTTCTTGCCATGGAGGGAGTGCAGCGAAGATTCACCAGACTGATACCTGGGATGGCAGGAATGATGTATGAAGAGAGATTGGGTCGATTAGGCTTATATTCGCTAGAGTTTAGAAGAATGAGAGGGGATCTCATTGAAACTTATAAAATTCTAACAGGACTAGACAGACTAGATGCAGGAAGGCTGTTCCCGATGGCGGAGGAGTCCAGAACCAGGGGTCACAGTCTAAGGATAAGGGGTAAGCCATTTACGACTGAGATGAGGAGGAATTTCTTCACCCAGAGAGTGGTGAACCTGTGGAATTCTCTACCACAGAATGCAGTTGAGGCCAATTCAATAAATATATTCAAGAAGGAGTTAATTATATTTCTTAAGGCTAAGGGGATCGAGGGATATGGGGAGAAAGCAGGGACAGGGTACTGAATTTGGATGATCAGCCATGATCGCATTGAATGGCGGAGCAGGCTCGAGGGGCCGAATGGCCTACTCCTGCTCCTATCTTCTATGTTTCTATGAACAAAATTGGGGCTCATAGAATTGGGGGTAATATACTCGCATGGATTGAGGATTAGTTACGGACAGAAAACAGATAGTGGGAATAAACGGGTCATTTTCGGGTTGGCAGGCTGTAACTAGTAGGATACCACAAGGATCAGTGCTTGGGCCTCAGCTATTCACAATCTATATATTGGATGAGGGGACCAAATGTAATATATCCAAGTTTGCTGATGATATAAAGCTGGGCAGCAATGTAAGTTGTGAGGAGGATGCAAGGAGGCCTCAAGGGGATATAGACAGGCTAGCTGAGTGGGCAAGAACATGGCAAATGGAATATAATGTGGAGAAATGTGAAGTTATCCACTTTGGTCGGAAAAATAGAAAAGCAGAGTATTTTTTAAATGGTGAGAGATTGGGAAATGTTGATGTTTAGAGGGACCTGGGTGTCCTTGTACATGAATCACTGAAAGTTAACATGCAGGTACAGCAAGCAATTAGGAAAGCCAATGGTATATTGGCCTTTATTTCAAGTGGATTTGAGTATAAGAGTAAAGACGTCTTACTGCAATTATATAGGGCCCTGGTGAGACCACACCTGGAGTACCATAAGGAAGGATATACTTGCCATAGAGGGAGTGCATCAAAGGTTCACCAGACTGATTCCTGGGATGGGGGGATTGTCCTATGAGGAGAGATTGAGTAGATTAGGCCTATATTCTCTGGAGTTTAGAAGAATGAGAGGTGATCTCATTGAAATGTGCAAATTTCTTATAGGGCTTGACAGGGTAGATGCAGAGAGGATGTTTCTCCTGGCTGGGGTGTCGAGAACCAGGGGTCACAGCTCAGAATAAGGGGTCGGCCATTTAGGACTGAGAGAGGAGAAATTTCTTCACTCAGAGGGTGGTGAATCTTTGGAATTCTCTACCCCAGATGGCTGTGGAGGCTCAGTCGTTGAGTATATTCAAGACAGAGATCGATAGATTTTTGGATATTAAGGGAATCAAGGGATATGGAGATAGTGCAGGAAAGTGGAGTTGAGGTAGAAGATCAGCCATGATCTTCTTGAATGGCGGAGCAGGCTCGAAGGGCCAAATGGCCTACTCCTGCTCCTATTTCTTATGTTCTTATATATTTATGTGTGTGTGTGTGGTGTGGGAGTGTGTGGAATTTTTTTTTATTATTCATTCAACGGATCTGGGTATCGCTGGCAAGGCCAGCATTTATTGCCCATCCCTAGTTGCCCTTGAGAAGGTGGTGGTGAGCCGCCTACTTGAACCGCTGCAGTCCGTGTGGTGAAGGTCCTCCCACGGTACTGTTAGGGAGGGAGTTCCAGGATTATGACCCAGTGACGATGAAGGAACAGCAATATACTTCCAAATCAGGATGGTGTGTGACTTGGAGGGGAACTTGGAGGTGGTGGTGTTCCCATGCGTCTGCTGCCCTTGTCCTTCTAGGTGGAAGAGGTCGTGGGTTTGGGAGGTGCTGCTGAAGAAGCCTTGGCGAATTGCTGCTGTGCATCTTGTAAATGGTACACACTGCAGCCACGGTACGCCAGTGGTGGAGGGAGTGAATGTTTAAGGTAGTGGATGGGGTGCCAATCAAGCGGGCTGCTTTGTCCTGGATGGTGTTGAGCTTTTTGAGTGTTGTTGGAGCTGCACTCATCCAGGCAAGTGGAGAGTATTCCATCACACTCCATACTTGTGCCTTGTAGATGGTGGAAAGTCTTTGGGGAGTCAGGAGGTAAGACACTTGCCGCAGAATACCCAGCCTCTGACCTGCTCTTTTTGCTACAGTATTTATGTAGCTGGTCTAGTTAAGTTTCTGGTCAAGGGTGACCCCCAGAATGTTGATGGTAGGGGATTCGGCAATGGTAATGCCATTGAATGTCAAGGGGTCGTAGTTAAACTCTCGTTTGTTGGAGATAGTCATTGCCTGGCACTTGTGTGGCACGAATGTTACCTGCCACTTATCAGCCCAAGCCTGAACATCATCCAGGTCTTGTTGCATGCGGGCATGGACTGCTTCATTATCTGAGGAGTTGCGAATGGTGCTGAACACTGTGCAGTCATCAGCAAACATCTCCATTTCTGACCTGAGGTTGGAGGGAAGTTCATTGATGAAGCAGCTGAAGATGGTTGGGCCTAAAACACTGCCCTGAGGAACTCCTGCAGCGATGTCCTGGGGCTGTGATGATTGACCTCCAACCACCACAACCATCTTCCTTTGTGCTAGGTATGACTCCAGCCAATGGAGCGTTTTCCCCCCGATTTCTATTGACTTCAGTTTTACTCAGGCTCCTTGATGCCACACTCAGTCAAATGCTGCCTTGATGTCAAGGGCAGTCACTCTCACCTCACCTCTGGAATTCAGCTCCTTTGTCCATGTTTGGACCAAGGCTGGAGTGAGGTCTGGAGCTGAGTGGTCCTGGCGGAACGCAAACTGGACATCAGTAAGCAGGTTATTGGTGAGTAAGTGCCGCTTGATAGCACTGTTGATGGCACCTTCCATCACTTGCTGATCAATCCTCTCTGTTACCTCATCAAAAAACTCAATCAAGTTGGTTAAACATGATTTGCTTTCAACAAATCTGTGCTGGCTTTCCTTAATTAATCCACACCTATCCAAGTGACTGTTAATTTTGTCCCTGATTACTGTTTCTATAAGCTTCCCCACTACCGAAATTAAACTGATTGGCCTGTAGTTACTGGGATTGTCTTTACACCCTTTTTTGAACAATGGTGTAACATTTGCAATTCTCCAGTCCTCTGGCACCACTCCGTTTCTAAGGAGGTTTGGAATATTATAGCCAGTACCTCCGCAATTTCTCCCCTCAGTTGCCTCAGCATCCTAGGATGCATCCCATCCACTCCTGGTGATTTATCTATTTTAAGTACAGCCAACCTTTCTAATTCCTCTTCTTTAGCAATGTTTTTTTTATTCGTTCATGGGATGTGGGCGTCACTGGCAAGGCCAGCATTTATTGCCCATCCCTAGTTGCCCTTGAGAAGGCGGTGGTGAGCCGCCTTCTTGAATCGCTGCAGTCTGTGTGGTGAAGGTACTCCCACAGTGCTGTTAGGGAGGGAGTTCCAGGATTTTGATCCAGCGACGATGAAGGAACGGCGATATACTTCCAAGTCAGGGTGGTGTTTGACTTGGAGGGGAACTTGGAGGTGGTGGTGTTCCCATGCGCCTGCTGCCCTTGTCCTTCTAGGTGGAAGAGGTCGCGGGTTTGGGAGGTGCTGCCGAAGGAGCCTTAGCGAGTTGCTGCGGTGCTACTATCAAGTGTCTCCTCTACCTCCTCCTTTACTATGTCTCTGGCAGCATACTCTTCCTTGGTGAAGACAGATGCAAAGTACTCATTTAGTACCACAGCCATACCCTCTGCCTCCATGCATAGGTCTCCTTTTTGGTCCCTGATCGGCCCCACCCCTCCTCTTACTACCCTTTTACTATTTATATCTTTCTCTCTGCTGGCTTATTCGCTCTTTCTTGCTCTTGTTTTATTCGGAGTCTTTTGTCTAGCAGTTTAATTCTGACTCTTTCTCTCTGCTGTTTTTTTCTGACTTTTAATAACGATTAATATCCTGCTGTTTTGGCTCGAGTGTGGTTCAAATCCCTTATAAAAGGATCGGAGTCGGTGAACCTTCTCAGATAGTTCCATGTAGCAAATGCAGTCCACTTTCATAGGACAAATTACTTTTATAGTACAGTAAATGTTTAGATGAGATTATAAGACATACTGGTGTTGATTGTTAACAATTGAAACCTAACAACAAATATTTGACGCTCTGACTTCTGAAGTTACTGCTGTGCACTACGGTTCAAAATTAGCTGAAGTACATCAAGTTCTTACAATGATGGTTCAAAAGCAAAATACTGCGGATGCTGGAAATCCGAAATAAAAACAGAAAATGCTGGAAATACTCAGCAGGTCAGGCAGCATCTGTGGAGAGAGAAACAGAGTTAACGTTTCAGGTTGATGACCTCTCACTGTTTCTCTCTCCACAGATGCTGCCTGACCTGTTGAGTATTCCCAGCATCTTCTGTTTTTATTTCTTACAATGCTGACTCTGTCTAAGGATAGGCAAGTACAGATTATTAAATAGAATAGGCTAATTGGCATTATACAAAATTATATAATATTGAGCTAGAGTTGTTGTGTTAAAGCACACGTCAGAAAGACTCACAGCCATAGCAAACAATCTTTATTACAGCAAGGGCGAATGTGGAGAAGGAATTTACTGCAGTGTAGATAAGGGAATATGTTGCTTTTGCAATTAAGTTTGGAAGAGATAAGCTATCAAAGGTGTGCACAGTAAAAGGTAACAGCTAGTAACCTGTTGACTTATGATACCCACATTGTTCCTACATGATGGAAATACAGCACACAAGTCCTCCTGAGGACTTTTTGATCTAGTCTTGATGAGCCTAGCAGAAGCAGTCAAGATGACATACTTGCGGTCACCTGAAGAAAGTCATAAGAACATAAGAAATAGGAGCAGGAGTCGGCCATTCGGCCCTTCGAGCCTGCTCCGCCATTCAATGAGATCATGGCTGATCTTCTGCCTCAACTCCATTCACCGGCCCTATCGCCATATCCCTTGATGCCCTTACTAGTCAGAAATCTATCGACTTCTGTTTTGAATATACCCAATGACTCAGCCTCCACAGCCCTCTGGGGTAGAGAATTCCAAAGATTCACCACCCTCTGTGTGAAGAAATTTCTTCTCATCTCAGTCCTGAATGGCCTACCCTTTATCCTGAGGCTGTGGCCCCTGGTTCTAGACTCCCCAGCCAAGGGAAACATTCTCCCAGCATCCACCCTATCAAGCCCTGTAATAATTTTGTATGCTTCAATGAGATCCCCTCTCATTCTTCTGAATTCAAGAGAATACAGGCCGAGTTTACTCAATCTCTTCTCATACGACAGTCCCGCCATCCCAGGAATCAATCTCGTGCACTCCCTCTATGGCAAGTATATCCTTCCTTAGATAAGGAGACCAAAATTGTACACAGTACTCCAGGTGTGGTCTCACCAAGGCCCTATATAATTGGAGTAAGACTTCTTTACTCCTGTACTCAAATCCTCTTGTAATGAAGGCCAGCATACCAGTTGCCTTCCTAATGGCTTGCTGCACCTGCACATTCACTTTCCTCTTTGTGTACGTGATGATAATTGGTACCTATATCTCATATACACTGCATGAAGGCGGCGCACCACCACCTTCTCAAGGGCAATTAGGGACAGGCAATAAATGCTGGCCTTACCAGCGACGCCCACATCCCATAAAAACGAATTAAAAAGAAATATAAGGGCTTGTGTTTTATTATCTCAATGACTTGATTTAATAAAGAGAATTCTCCGCCCACTCCCACTCTGACCTCTCTGCCCTCGGCCTCCTTCACTGTTCTAACAGAAGCTCGAGGAACAGCACCTCATTTTTCGATTAGGCACTTTACAAACTTCTGGACGCAACACAGAGTTCAAAGATTTCAGATCATAACCACCGCTCCCATTTTTTCAGACGGCAGCTACTGGTAATGATTCTGATTCCCATTTACACCTCTCCTAGACCCATCTTATGTTTCTTTACTTATCCCATTACCCAAGGTTGTGGGTTCAAGACCCATTCCAGAAACTTGAGCACATAAATCTAGGCTGACATTCCAATGCAGTGCTGAGGGAGTGCTGCTCTGTCGGAGGTGCCGTCTTTCGGATGAGATGTTAAACCGAGGCCCCGTCCACTCTCTCAGGTGGACATAAAAGATCCCATGGCCACTATTTCGAAGAAGAATAGGGGAGTTATCCTCAGTGTCCAGGCCAATATTTATCTCTCAATCAACCTAACAAAAACAGATTATCTGGTCATTATCACATTGCTGTTTGTGGGTGCTTGCTGTGCACAAATTGGCAGTCGCGTTTCCCACATTACAACAGTGCCAACACTTCAAAAGTACTTCATTGGCTGTAAAGCGCTTTGAGACGTCCGGTGGTCGTGAAAAGTACTTTATATAAATGCAAGACTTTCTTTTCTTTCTTTCTTACCATCCCCTTTTGCCTTGCACCCTTTTGTCATTTAATCACTCCCGCCTTCCACCCTATCACAGACCTTCCCTTTTGTTCTTTCCTCCCCTCCCACGCTTTCCCTGCCTCTGTATTTGCTTAAAGCCTGTTACATCTCTAACCGTTGCCAGTTCTGATGAAAAGTCAGTGACCAGAAACATTGGGGGGAATTTTAACCTGTCAGGGCCAAAGGATGCACGCTGTGGAGTTCCAGCTCCAGACATCCAGGTTTCCCATCTGAAACGCCGCCACCCCGCCTATGTAATCTGCCCCAGTAAATGCCAAGGCTGTTAACTCTGTTTCTCTCTCCACAGATGCTGCCTGACCTGCTGAGCATTTCCAGCATTTTCTGTTTTTATTTCAGATTTCCAGCATCCACAGTATTTTGCTTTTGTAAGAGAATTAACCTGGCGTTCTCAGTGTTTCCTACTCCTCAAACTAGTTTTAGAGGTAAAGAATGTATGACAATATCCTATAATACCTCCACAAAAGGGCAATAGGAATATGTGATAAAATCCTATATAAGCCCCCAACACTTTGCTGCTCATTATCACTCTACCTCTGTCATGGGCATTAACCCCCAACAGAATAAGCCTCAACAAATGCACCTTTGTGGGAAGCTAACATGTTCAGGAAGTGTATAATGACAGTTGACATTGGAGATGTAGAACAGCCCAGATTTCTATCAGTAGGAGAAGTAACACACATCCTCCCCCCCACCCACCACCCCACCCCACCCCCCCCATACACACACACACCATTATTTGCCGTAGGACTTGACGTGGGTTGTAAGGGCGGATATGAATTCCTGTGCTTTATTATGAGGAACTATAAGCATTATGTAAGTTCACTGGGCAGCTGCAGGTAGGAGCCCAGAGAGATAGTGCTCAGTTCATATAGCGAACTTACAACAACAACAACAACAACTTGTATTTATATAGCACCTTTAAAGTAGTAAAACGTCCCAAGGCGCTGCACAGGAGTATTTTAAGACAACAAATTTGACACCAATCCACATAAGGATAAATTAGGGCAGGTGACCAAAAGCTTGGTCAAAGAGGTAGGTTTTAAGGAGCGTCTTAAAGGAGGAAAGAGAGGTAGCGAGGCGGAGAGGTTTAGGCAGGGAATTCCAGAGCTTGGGGCCCAGGCAACAGAAGACACGGCCACCAAAGGTTGAGCGATTATAATCAGGGATGCTCAAGAGGGCAGAATTAGAGGAGCGCAGATATCTCGGGGTTGTGGGGCTGAAGGAGATTACAGAGATAGGGAAGGGCGAGGCCATGGAGGGATTTGAAAACAAGGATGAGAATTTTGAAATCGAGGCGCTGCTTAACCGGGAGCCATCACATAAGAACACAAGAACATAAGAATTAGGAGCAGGAGTAGGCCATAAGGCTATTCGAGCCCGCTCCGCCATGCAATAAGATCATGGCTGATCTTCGACCTCAACTCCACTTTCCTGCCCGATCCCCATATCCCTTGATTCCCCTAGAGTCCAAAAATCTATCGATCTCAGCTTTGAATATATTCAACGACTCAGCATCCAGAGCCCTTTGGGGTAGGAAATTCCAAAGATTCACAACCCTCCGAGTGAAGAAATTCTTCCTCATCTCAGTCATAAATGGCCGACTCCTTATCCTTAGACTATGACTCCTAGTTCTAGACTCTCCAGCCAGGGGAAACAACCTCCCAGTTTCTACACTGTCAATTCCCCTCAGAATCTTATGGGGTAAAAATTCACTTGGTTGCGCCACCCGTTAGCGCCTTAAGAGGGCGCTAATGGGGCGCAAAGCCGCTAACGCCCGGGCGCAGCGATGTTTGCGCCGCTCGAGAACTTAACTTGAGATTGTGCGGCGGCGCTAAAACTTACCGCTGCGACCACCTGCGCGCGCAGATTGTGACGTCATTCCATGGTGCAACGCCCTTGGGGTGCCCCGTAGCGGAAATTGAGTGGCGCCCCCTGCCTTACCGCCTGGCGCTTCCAACGACCAGAAGACTGGAACGCTATCAATCGCTGTGGGGCTGGGGGGGGGCGCTATTTAAAGGGGGCCTCTTCCTGTCTTTTATTGTTGGTGGCATTTTTGAACTACGCATTCTGAGAGAGAGAGGGAGAGACTTCTGGAGAGATTCAACGTTGTGTGAAGGAGTTTTGGGTACTGAGCAGCACTTTGCAGGTTCATTTTGATTTGCCATTCCTTGTATCGATTTAGCAGAGACCGTGGGAGCTGCACTCTGAGCTCTTTGCCTGGTGCTCTCCGTTGTTCTTTCCAGCACATTTGATGTGCAAGTCTCTCCAGGCCGAGATTCAAGGCAGCAATGAACAGGATGTGGATGGAAAGCAAGATTAACCATCCCCTTTAAGAACTGGCCCGTGCCATTGTGTGTGTGTTCCATTGCTGACTGACATTACATGAGCTTCGCCAGCGCTCCGAGTTAGCGCCTCACTGCTCGGCCTTTGCGCCTTAAGAGAGGTGTGCAGCGCCTGCTTTAGCGCTCCACTCACCTCCCGGGGCGGTAAAAGTGAAGTTTCCCGTCAGTGCCGATAATTAGCGCCAGGCACTAATATTTGCGTCCGGACGATATTTGCGCCCCAAATGGGGCGCGACCTAATTTCTACCCCTATATGTTTCAATGAGATCACCTCTCATTCTTTTAAACTCCATAGAGTATAGGCCCAATCTACTCAATCTCTCCTCATAGGACAACCCTCTTATCCCAGGGATCAATCTAGTGAACCTTTGTTGCACCGCCTCGAAGGCAACTATGTCCTTTCTCAGATAAGTGGAGCAAAACTGTGCACAATACTCCAGGGGTGGTCTCACCAAAGCCCTGTACAATTGTATTAAGACTTCCTTACTCTTGTACTCCAACTCCCTTGCAATAAAGGCCAACATGCCATTTGCTTTCCTAATTGCTTGCTGTACCTGCATGCTAACTTTCTGTGTTTCCTATACAAGGACATCACTCCTCACACCCACTCAATTTTTAGCACCACCCAGCCTCCACTTTCTATGCACTTCATCACCTCCTCATTTATCCATCCATCGTTGCCACTCATCCCAATCTTTATGCAATGTGATGCATCAGTCTCATGGTCACCCTCACTGAATGCACTGCATCCATCGAGTGAATAACTCACCTTCACCCACCTACAGGTTTGTTTTTTGCCCCTTGCAGGAGAACAGAGCACAAAACACAAGGGAGAGGAACAGGACTGGAGGTGGGCCATCACAAATAGTCCAGCTAACAGATGCAGAGCAGGAGGCTCTGGAGATAAGTGGCATATCTGCGTCCCTCTCAGTCAGAAATGGAGAGACAGGTAGCTGGTGACAGAATTACAAATATCTCTGACACACAAAGGCTGACTTTATTTCATCAATGACTAAACTATGAGAAGACTGAGTATGGTGACTGTCAAGATGGTGACTTTGCCACGACTAAATCATATGCATTTCTTTTGTATTCCAGGGCCTTCACATGTTCAGCAAGTGTCGTAGGACATTCATGAGGACGATTCCTCAGAGGAACGCATTCCCTCTGAGGATGGACCGTCACAATGGAAAACATTTACAGGGCTATGGGGAAAGAGCAAGGATGTGGGATTAATTGGATAGCTCTACCAAAAAGCCAGCACAGGCACGATGGGCCGAATGACCTCAAAAGGGGACGTCATACTTCATCAACCTTATTGTATTCTTTGAAGAAGTAACAGAAAGGGTAGACAAGGGTAATGCAATAGATGTAATATATTTGGATTTTCAAAAGGCCTTTGATAAGGTACTGCATAGTAGACTCATGACTAAGATCAGAACATGTGGAGTCAGGGGACAAGTGGCAGAATGGATAACAAGCTGGCTACAAAACAGAAAATAGAGAGCAGGGGTTAAAGGTAATTACTCAGACTGGCAAAAGGTGGGAAGTGGTGTTCCACAAGGATCGGTGCTGGGATCACTGTTGTTCACCATTTACGTCAACGATTTGGACTCGGGAATCGAGAGTACAATTTTAAAATTTGCAATTGTTAGGGAGAAATTATTTCACTCCAGTCTGTGTTGATAGGTGAAAGCAAAACAGTTTATTTAATATTTAGAGATCTCTGGGAGAAGCGTCACAGACCTTACCCGGCCTGGTGACTACAGCTTCTCGACCTCCCGTTGTCAATTACAACCTTTTATTGAAGAATTGTCCAATCACATAGTTACAAAATATCACATGATTACAATTATGTCAATTCAAACTAAACAATTAATTCATTATATTTCTTGTCTTACTAAACAATTATGTCAATTCAAACTAAATCATTAATTTGTTATATTTCTTATCTTGCTAAACAATTATGTCAATTCAAACTAAACAATTATTTCGATTCAAACTAAACCATTAATTCGTTATATTTCTTATCTTTGTCAGCTACAAACTAAAAGCAATTCAATGATGTATATATGCTGCCTGAGCAAGGGGCCCCGGTCTGGTTCTCACAGTTGTGTATTGTATTTTGGCCTTGGATGTTGCTAAGTTCCCAACTCTCAACCATGCTTATCTCCCCACCTGGGTTCTTATTCTATTTCATACAGAAACAAGAAATTATTTATTTTAATTTAACATGAGTTCAAATTAACCCCTTCACTCCCCTTCACTGGGATCACTGTTGTTCACCATTTACGTCAACGATTTGGACTCTGGAATCGAGAGTACAATTTTAAAATTTGCAGGTGACACCAAATTACATAAGAACATAACAAATAGGAGCTGGAGTAGGCCATTTGGCCCTTCGAGCCTGCTCCGCCATTCAATAAGATTGTGGATGATCTTCTACCTCAACTCCACCTTCCCGCACTATCCCCATATCCCGTAATTCCCTTCGTTCCCAAAAATATATCGACCTCTGTCTTGAATATACTCAACGACTGAGCATCCACAGCTCTCTGGGGTAGAGAATTCCAAAGATTCACAACCCATTGAGTGAAGAAATTTCTCCTCATCTCAGTCCTAAATGGCCAATCCCTTATTCTGAGACTGTGACCCCGTGTTCTAGATTCCCCAGCCAGGGGAAACATTTTCTCAGCATTAACCCTGTCAAGTCCCTTAAGAATTTTATATGTTTCAATTAGATCACTTCTCATTCTTCTAAACTCGAGGGAATATCAGCCTAGTCTACTCAATCTCTCCTCATAGGGCAATTCCCTCATCCCAGGAACCAGTCTAGTGAACCTTCATTGCACTTCCTCTAAGGCAAGTATGTCTTTCCTTAGGTAAGGAGCCCAAAACTGCAGGTGTGGTCTCACCAATACCCTATTTAATTGTAGTAAGACTTCTTTACTCTTATACTCTAATCCCTTTGTAACAAAAGCTAACATACCATTTGCTTTCCTAATTGCTTGCTGTACCTGCATGTTAACTTTCTGTGATTCATGTACAAGGACACCCAGGTCCCTCCGAATGCAAACATTTCCCAGTCTCTCACCATTCAAAAAATATTCTTTGTTTTTTCCTACCCAAGGGATAACTTCACACTTCCCCATTTGCCATGTTCTTGCCCATTCAGTCAACCTGTCTATATCTCTCTGCAGCCTCCTCACAGCTTACTTTCCCACCTAACTTTGTATCATCAGCAAACTTGGATACGTTACACTCAGTCCCTTCATCTAAGTCATTAATATAGATTGTAAATAGCTGAGGCCCAAGCACTGATCCTTGCGGTACCACACTAGTTACAGCCTGCCAACTCGAAAAAGTCCTGTTTATTCCTACTCTGTTTTCTGTCCATTAACCAATCCTCAATCCATGCTAATATATTACCCCCAATCCCATGAGTCCTAATTTTGTGTAATAACTTCTTGTGTGGCACCTTATCAAATGATTTTTGAAAATCCAAATACACTACATCTACTGGTTCCCCCTTATCCATCCTAGTAGTTACATCTTCAAAAAACTCTAACAGATTTGTCAAACACGATTTCCTTTTCATAAAACCATGCTGACTCTGCCTAATCATATTGCGATTTTCTAAGTGCCCTGTTACCACATCCCTAATAATAGATTCTAGCATTTTGCCTACTACTGATGTCAGGCTAACTGGCCTATAGTTCCCTGTTTTTTCTCTTCCTCCTTTCTTAAATAGCGGGGTTATGTTTGCTACCTTCCAATCCGCGGGAACTGTTCTAGAATCTAGGGAATTCTGGAAGATTAATACCAGTGCATCCACTAACTCTGCAGCTACCTCGTTTAAAACCCTAGGATGCAGGTCATCAGGTCCAGAGGATTTGTCGCCACTTAGTCCCATTAATTTCTCCAGTACTATGTATTTACTTATACTGATTTCTTTAAGTTCCTCATTCTCTCTAGACCCTTGGTTCCCCATTATTTCCGGAATGTTTTTTGTGTCTTCTATCATGAGAGAGGACAGCACCTTCCTGTTCGACCGACACATTGGCACTCCCACGGGGCAGCACCTCAGCATCCGGAGCAATCTGCTCGAGCACAGATTGCTGGCCTGCTGCGGCACCGTGAGAGCCCCGGGGCAATGTGGCTGAACCAGTGACAATGACAGCAGTCAGTGCTTGCGTTAAATCAATCTGAGACTGCATGAGAGCAGTCTGAGATTGGATCACAGCAACCAGTGACTGAATTGCAGCACTAAGCCGTTGCGTTGCGTTGGCCTGTGCTGCAGCGGAGTGCTCCACACTTCTAGCCAGTCCATCAATGCTTTCGGGCACCCTTCCCATTGCACCCATGAGCTCAGTGTGCATGTTCACCGCCTGGGTGTTCATTTCTGCGATGATCCGCTCCTCCTCTGCGTCCAGTGCAGCAGGACCCGCTGGCCTGCTCTCCCTCTGGGGAGATGGCCCCCGAGCTTCCCTACCCCCATGGCGTTGCTGCAGCCCGCTGGGTCCCGGAGCTTCACCCTCATAAGACCCTTCCCCCTGCTCCTCTCCAGGGAAGGCGTGGTCCCAGTGTGGGCATGGGCTCCCTCGGGAGACGCAGGCACTGAGGCTCCGGCTTCCTCTTCCTCCTCGCCTGGGCCGTTGCTCCTACTTGAGGGACAGGCTGGTCAGCTGGTGGTTCACTATCTGAAAGCAAGGAGGTACAAGAGTGGCTTTAGCGTCAGGACAGGGGGGCAGTAAGGGAGCAAGGACTGGAGACATTTAGTAAGTTGGATTGAAAGTGTAAAAGGCTGGCGTTGTGAGGGGCAAGTGGAATGAGAGAGGAGAGAAAGCTGATGAACTTACCATTGCTGTCCCCAGGAGGGTCGACCTCTCCAGCGGCCACGGCACCTATCACCTGGCTGGCAACAATCCTGTGGACGCGCGCCTCCAAATCGCTGAGGGTCTGCAGCTCAGCCGGCCCTCCACCCATCCGTTACTGCTGCCGCCTATTATGAGATAGCTTGGCCTGCAAAAAGAAGGACGGTTTCTGCGTGAATGTGCAGCCATGTGCTTGCCTGATGTGCCTCCCATAGTTGAATAGCCCTTAATGTATACAAGGTGTGGAATGTGCGTGTGTTTTATGAGATGGCCATAGGTCTTGGATGAGTGTTGGGCATTTGGGGTTTTTAAACCCTCTGGGCACAGAGTGAAGTTGAGATGGAGGGATGGAGAGGTATTGAAAAGCAGCCACTCACCCTGACCACCCGAGTGAGGTTGTTGAACTTTTTCCGACATTGTGTGTGGGTCCTGGGCACCATGCTCCTGGAGGAGACGTGCTGAGCCACCTCCCTCCACACTCTTCTATAGTCACGGGGCAATGGCCTCCTGCCACTCTGTGGGTAGAGTACTGATCTTCACCGCTCCACTGCGCCAACCAGAGCCACCAAGGCCCGGTCGCTGAAGCGCTGAGCTCGTTCCCTGGGCCTCTCCATTCTTCTTTGCAGCAGAATTCAAGTTCAGCTCTGTCCAGGCCGAGATTGAAGGCTGCAATGAGCAGGGTGTGGCTGGAGAGCAAGATGGGCCCTCCCCTTTAAGAACTGGCCGGCGCCAGTGTGTCTGTTCCATTGCTAACTGACATCACATGAGCTTCGGCAGCGCTCTGAGGTAGCGCCTCGTTCCTCGGCGATAACGCCTTAAGAGAGGTGTGAAGCGCCTGATTTAACGCTCCAATCACCTCCAGGGGCGATAGAAGCCAAGTTTGCAGTCGGAGGCGGTAATTAGCGGCAGGCGCTAAACTTTGCGCTCGGCTGATAATTGCGCCCCAAATGGGGCGATACCGAATTTCTCCCCCTAAGTGTTTAAGTTTTGAACGTTTAGTTTTTAATCCCGGCTCTTAATTTAAACCAATGCCCAAGAAAAAGAGGGAAATACTGACCAACCAATCACTTCCCTGCTTTCCTGTGACGTCACTCCTTGTTTTTTGTTGTTCTTTAACTGCTTTCCTGTGATGTCCCACTTTGATATTTTTTTCTTTCACAGGTCCCGCTCAGGTCCGCTGCCTCACAGGTTTTCCCTTCACAGGTCCGTTCGCTCCGCAGGGAGGCAGCCTCTCCCGCTCTTGGCGCTCTTTTTAAATCAGCCTCTCCCGCTCTCGGCGCTCTTTTTAAATCAGCCTCTCCCGCTCTCGGCGCTCTTTTTAAATCAGCCTTTCCCGCTCTCGGCGCTCTTTTTAAAGGACGTCGCTGCAGGAGTTCCTCAAGACAGTGTCCTAGGCAATGTTCCCTTTAAGCTGCACGCATGCGCGGCCACGCAGTAATCTGCAAGGTACCGCGCAGGCCACTCACAAGTGTTCCATTGGAAATACCGTGCCTGCGCAGAAATTTAAAGGGGCTGCACATCGAAATAAACAGGCTGCGCACAATGAGGAGCAACTTAGAGGGAACATTGGTCCTAGACCCAACTATCTTCAGCTGCTTTATTGATGACCTTCCCTCCATCATAAGGTCAGAAGCAAGGCTGTTTTCTAATGACATCACAGTTTTCAGTTCCATTCGCTATTCCTCAGATAATGAAGCAGTGCGTGCTCACATACAGCTAGGCCCGGACAACATCCAGGCTTGGCCTGATAAGCGGCAAGTAACTTTCACACCACACAAGTGTCAAACAATGACCATCTCCAACAAGAGAGAGCATAACTACTTCCCCATCACATTTAATGGCATTACCATCGTTGGGTCCCCCACCATCAACATCCTGAGGGTCACCATTGACCAGAAACAGAACAGGACCAGCCACCTAAATCCCGTGGCTACTGGAGCAGGTCAGAGGTTGGGTATTCTGTGGCAAATAGCTCACTTCCTGACTTCCCAAAGCTTCTCTACCACCCACAAATCACAACTCAGGAATGTGATAGAATACTCCCCATTTGCCTGGATGGATACAGCTCTAACAACACTCAAGAAGCTCGACACTAGCCAGGACAAAGTACCTTCCACCGGCACCCCTTCCACTGGCTTAAATATCCACTCCCTCCCCCATCCAAGTATTGTAGCAGCAGTGTGTTCTATCTACAAGACGCACTGCAGCGACTCGCCAAGGCTTATTTGACAGCACCTCACAAACGTGCAACCTACACCATGTAGAAGGGCTAGGGCAGTAAATGCATGGGAACACCTTCATCTCAAGTTCCCCTCCAAGTCACTCACCATCCTGACATGGACATATATCGCAGTTCCTTCATTGTTGCTGGTTCAAAGTCCTGGAACTCCCTACCTAACAGCACTGTGGGAGCACCTTCACCACACGGACTGCAGCGGTTCAAGAAGAAAGCCCACCACCACCTTCTCAAGGGCAACTGGGGATGGGCAATAAATGCTGGCCTTGCCAGCAACACCTGCATTCTGAGAATTAATTAAAATAAACATCTCCAGCAATGACTTCGGGCATATTTGCTGGTGCGGCAGCGACCCAACCAGCAGAGGTGGGCGACCTAATTGAAATGATTATAAGCTTGTTGTCAGACACACAAGAGCCTTCCCCCCCCCCCCCCGCCCCCCCCCCCCACACATTTCAAATTTCCCTGCATGGCCACGGGATGCACATAGCTCGGGAACCACGCCTGTCAACCTGAGGCAGGAGTTGAGTGGTCATTGCTCCAGCTGATTACTTGACAGCATCAAATGTACTATAAAAGCTCCAACCTCACAGCTGATCACTTTCCTCAGGCAGAAGCTGTTGCTGACTATATTGCCAGCGCAGATTTAACTTTCTGCAGGCTGCAAATGTTTCCAGCTAAGTCGCCATCCAGTCTCACCTCATTGGAAGAACCTCTCTCACCACTGACAGATTGCTTCTGTCAACTCTACTTGACCTGCCATCTATCCCATCAGCATGGGTGCCGTTTATACCGTCTCACCTTGGTCCTCAGAATCTGACCACAATGGGCCCCAACACCAGCAGCACCAACAACAACACCAACCTTCTCCACAACCACCTGATGCTGCACAGGGCAGAGGGCATCAGCACCCGACCACATTGCTGCCTGGGAGGCCAGGGATGGCCTCATCATGGCCAGATTTACTTAACTTTACGCTGTACACCCATATGGCTGCCACATGATGCGCCAGGTTGGCACCACCCCACAGCAACACCATAAACCATCCCCACAATGACCAAGCCATTCACCATTGGTGGAGGTACCGTTATGTCTCACCATTCATTGCAACTCACTAAGCCACTTCCAAAGGTACACACAAATTTCTCCAAGACCGGAAAGTGGGAAAAATAAATTGGGGGAGAAATTCGGTATAGCCCTGTTTGGGGCACTAAAACTTTAAAAGTTGAAGAATTAGCACCAGGCGCTAATCATTGTCGACACCCGCGAACTTCATTGTTAGCGCTCCAAGAGGGAAGTGGAGCGCTGAATCAAGCGCTACACTCCTAACTTAGGGCGCTAACCTCTGAGAGCGGGGTGCTACCGGCAGAGCGATAAAGAAGGTCATGCGCAGTCCAAACGGCACTTTTTAATCACACAGGCTGCTTCCATCTTTTAAAGGGAAGGGCCAATCACGCTGTATAACCTCATAGACATCAGTGGTGTTTTTCAACGCAACCTGGGCGACTGCCATTGCAGCCCCCATCCCTTTCAGAAAGTGCAGCATTTAGAAAATGTTTGAAGAAAAGCTGTAAAAAATTTTGCGCAGGCAGCAGACTGGTGCAAGTAATAAACGGTGTGATCACTGAAAGCACCTTTTTCGCGATGTACAAGCGACACAGAAGCATTCCCTTTAATTACCGCTCCTGCAGCGCACCTCCGAGTGCACAACGTCTCCTCTTACTGGTGTTGTCGGCGTGAGGCGCTAAAGCAGGGGGCAAAAGGCAATTTTGCATGGGGCTGTTAACGGGGCATTGCACACGCTTTGACATCACCATGTGAGAGGCGCTAGAGGCCTAGGCACTAACAGTTAGCGCCAGCGCAAATTCGCCACTGAAGGTCACGTGTGGCATTGGATTCGCCGCCGCCAGGCGCTAACCCCTTAACGCCCCATTAGCGCCCCCACCAGCCGTTAACAGGAGGCCCTAACCTACCGAATTTTGCGGCCAAAGATTTTTATGGTTGAGATCACATTAACGGAAACTTGACATTAACATTGAATAAAACACCCAAGTAGCTAGCCTTGTGAATCTACTTGTATGTCATCTTTTTCTTCCGCGTGCTTCTACGAGGTGCTACCCCTGTGGCTTCAGCAGAGGTAGAGGCAGCCTGCTCACTTCCCTGCTGTGACTGCTTAGACACTCTTGGCGGACGTCCTCTGGGTTTTGGAGACTCTGATGGCCCCGCCAAAGTCTGCTCCTCCTACGACTGTGCAGGGGCAGACTCGGCCATCGCTGTCTGAGGAGGCATCTGGGGCTCTGACTGAGGGAGTGGCAATGGGGGAGAAGTGTAAGTGCTTTGAGAGGAGCCCCCACTTCCATGTCCCCTCACACCATCATCCGTCTTATGGACCACCCGCACTTCTCTGCTAGCAAGGAGCTGGAGAGCACCTTGCTGCACATCAGTGGGGCCATGAGGACCCATGTCTACACTGACATCCCTCCTAGAGAGGAGGTCTATGAGCCTCTGCCATCTATTCTCCATAGAGATCATGTGCTTCTGTGAGTGGCCATTAGCTGCTCCATGCAGGTGGCCATCCTTTCCATGGAAGAGCCTACAGTTGCCATCGCCTGCGACACGGTGGTGCTCATGTTGGGGATGGACTCCTCCATTCCCTGAACATTTGCAGACATCGCGGTCGCAAAACTCGTCAGAGCCTCCTGCACTTCTTGTTGCACCTTCAGGATCGCCCTCTTTCTGGATGGCCCCTGAGGCTCAGCGTCTGCATGCAGCTGAGCAGAGCTGGGAGTGTCCTGCACCCTCCGGCGAGGAGTCTCCACTGCTGTCCCTGTCTCCACCATCTCCACTTGCTCACTTGTGAGTTGTGAGACACCAGGTGACAACATTACTCTATCTCGTGTGGGACCCACCGAGGTGTGTGTATCTGCGCTGGTGCTGGGTGTGCTTATGTCTGGTGACACTGCACCCTCAGAGGTTGGATGCTCCTCTGAGGCGTCCTCTTCCTCTTCCTCCTGGACAGTGGGGCGGAGGGGGTGGGGTGGGTGGGGGGCTCTTGATGGACCTGTGAGAGAGTAAAGAGATGAATTAAATATGTCATATGAAGAATGGGTACAGATACCATTATGCACATGATGACCATTCAGTGGCTGATGACATCAGTCCACATATGAGTGATTGATTTACGCCATGTAGCTGTTTGATATGTAATTCTGTCACCAGGTTGCTGAGATGTCCCCCTCTCTCCATCTCCCACCTTGAGCTGCTCAGCGAATCCAGATACTTCTAATGAAGCCTCCACTGCTTTTGTGAGGGTGGCAAATGATGGCATTCCACCTCCACTTCTCTCCCTCTCCCTCTTATTGTGGGCTCTCTTTTCCTGCAAGGGGGGAAAGAAGAGAAGGTTGAGTGAGAGTGATGGAATGAGTGTAAGGAATTGATGGGTTAGATCTTTAGAGGGAGACTATGATGGAGTGGGGTGACAATGCCAAGAGGCCTCCTTGTGTGTTGTTAGTTGGTATGATTGCAGTAGGATGAGGGTGAGTGTTGTAAGGGGTTTGATCTCCGTGCTTCTTCTAGGTGCTTGTGAGGGGTTAGGCCTTATTGCCTGCTCTGGTCTCCAGCCAGCCTTGTAGCACTAGACACCTGTGAGTGGTTCGACCCACTCGCCCTTACGGTTCTGACACTGGACTTAGGTGCGAGAGCAGTAATGTAGAGAAAACTCAGGTAGACCCGGTTGAATAGTACGAAACGGAAAATCTTTATTGCATATTGTTCAAGATTACGAAATACATGTCATAAGCACAGATTAATGACAGTACAAGCTTACATACATCTATGAAACTAGGTTTAGGGAAACGAGGAGCGCACGACACATCGTAAAAGGGGACACACATTATAATTATCCTTAATAAAATCACCACCCTCCCCTATCAATACCTGCTCTAATCTAGATCTGTAGGATCGAGAAACATGCTCACCACTCGTGATACCTCGGAGAATTCTACAACGGTGCTCGGCTGTTTTCGCCACAGCACCTGACTATCCACGTGTTGACCAGGGGTCTCTGTACCCCACTTGTTTACTCGCTCTGCTCCGGCTAGCAGGCTGGACCGTCTGCTGTCATGAAGATCTGTGTGGACCTCGGATTCCTTGTAAAATTCAAAGAAGAGTCTTCCTGTGTCGACAAACGGGTTCGATAAAACTCGAAGAAGAGCCTTCCTGTACCCGACACCGGTTATCAGTAGAACTCGAGGAAAAGCCTTCCTATAGAGTTCAAAAATGGTCTTTATATTTCGGGCGCGGTCGGGGTTTACTGACCGCGGCGGCACGTGTAGTCTTCGTCTTCTCTTGTCATCTCATCTCATCTCATCTCGTCTCCTTGGGCCTTCGGATCGAACACCGTTTACCGACCTTCGGGATGGTGCACCCGCTTACCGGCCTTCGCAGTCCAGTTCTTCACAGATCTTCGTGGCAAGCCACGAGGCCGACCCCAAAAGGATCAGCGGAACAAGAGTTCGGTGGACAGCAAGAGCACAAGAGTTCAGCCCGAGTCGATAATCAGCAGAGATAAGAGACCGATGGACGTTCGTTGTCTATTGTTATAGTGCTCGGTTCCCTTATCTCCCGCCCAATCTTAATGTTCATCTTTTGTAATATTTTGGCGCTCAAACTTCTTGTATGGGGTGATTTCTGGCTTTAATGGGTTTCGGTGATACTTGTAACTGGCCAAGCACCCGTTAATGTGTCTCCCATTGTGGAACCGGCTAGGAGTCTCCCTGGCGGGGTTTTGGGGGCCTCCGAATTCTTGTGTAAGCACCCGAGAACGGCTCTCTCATTGTAGAGCTGCGGGGAATTTGCGTATTGATGGCTTTGGACGGGCCTCTGATTGCCCAGTACAATAGTCTCTTGCTTGTGCCTGGAAAAATGCTTCCAGCACTTATGTCTCTTGCTTTTGTATCAAATGCAGATCGATCGCGTCCTGTTTATACCAATGTATGCTGAGTCTTAACCGATCTTACTGAAATGTTTATTCGAACGCCATCTTGTCTGCCCACTGAAAAGTCTAGAAACTTCTGCCACGAGGCGCGGCGGCCATTGTACAGGCTTCTTGTGTCCGTTTGGAAACCTGACAGCATTTTGCTGAAATAAAACTGTTTGTACGAAACTGTATCTCTCTTTCTCGTTATTTCGAAATCGCGATAATTTGCGAATTTTACAGTGTGAGGGGTGGTTAGTGAGATGGGGATGTGATAATGTAGATTGAGAGAGAGGGATGGGTGCGCGTGCAAGGTATGTTGGTGTGAGTAATGATAGTAATAGTAAAGTAATAGAACAGCACAGCACAGTACAGGCCCTTCGGCCCTCGATGTTGTGCCGAGCATTGTCCGAGACCAAGATCAAGCTATCACACTCCCTATCACTCTGGTGTGCTCCATGTGCTTATCCAATAACCGCTTGAAAGTTCCTAAAGTGTCCGACTCCACTATCACAGCAGGCAGTCCATTCCACACCCCAACCACTCTCTGAGTAAAGAATCTACCTCGGACATCCCTTCTATATCTCCCCCCATGCACCTTATAGTTATGCCCCCTTGTAACAGCTGCCTCTACCCGAGGAAATAGTCTCTGAACATCCACTCTATCTATCCCCCTCATCATCTTATAAACCTCTATTAAGTCGCCTCTCATCCTCCTCCACTCTAAAGAGAAAAGCCCCAACTCCCTCAATCTTTCCTCATAAGACCTCCCCCCCAAACCAGGCAGCATCCTGGTAAATCTCCTTTGCACTCTTTCCAATGCTTCCACGTCCTTCCTATAGTGAGGTGACCAGAACTGCACACAATATTCCAAATGTGGTCTCACCAAGGTCCTGTACAGTTGCAGCATAACCTCACGGTTCTTAAACTCAAACCCTCTGTTAATAAACGCCAACACACCATAGGCCTTCTTTACTGCTCTATCCACTTGAGTGGCAACCTTCAGAGATCTGTGGATATGAACCCCCAGATCCCTCTGTTCCTCCACGTTCCTCAGAACCCTGCCGTTGACCCTGTAATCCTTATTCAAATTTGCCCTACCAAAATGAATCACCTCGCACTTATCAGGGTTAAATTCCATCTGCCATTTTTCGGCCCAGCTCTGCATCCTATCAATGTCTCTTTGCAGCCTACAACAGCCCTCCACCTCATCCACTGCTCCACCAATCTTGGTGTCATCAGCAAATTTACTGATCCACCCTTCAGTCCCCTCCTCCAAGTCATTGATAAAAATCACAAACAGCAGAGGACCCAGCACCGACCCCTGTGGCACACCGCTGGTAACTGGTCTCCAGTCCGAAAATGTTCCATCCACCACCACCCTCTGCCTTCTTTGAGATAGCTAGTTACTTATCCAATCGGCCAAATTTCCCTCTATCCCACAACTCCTTACTTTCTTCATGAGCCAACCATGGGGAACCTTATCAAACGCCTTACTAAAATCCATGTATATGAGATCAACCGCTCTACCTTCATCCACACACTTAGTTACCTCCTCAAAGAATTCAATCAAATTTGTTAGGCAAGACTTACCCTTCACGAATCCGTGTTGACTATCCCTGATTAAGTTGCCCCTTTCCAAATGGTCATAAATCCTATCCCTCAGGACCTTTTCCATTATCTTACCAACCACCGAAGTAAGACTAACCGGCCTATAATTACCAGGGTCATTCCTATTTCCTTTCTTGAAGAGAGGAACAACATTCGCCACTCTCCAGTCCTCTGGCACCATTCCCGTGGACAGTGAGGACCCAAAGATCAAAGCCAGATGTGCAGGAGTAGGGTTGGGAAGGCAGAGTGATAGGGATGTGATGTGAAGCACAGCAGGATGAAGTTGAGTGTGGCTTTGCACTCACCTTTCCTGATCTAATGAGATCATTGAAATGTTTCTGGTACTGCACCCAAATCCTCCTGACCATATCCCTGCTGTTGATCTCCTCTGGCCTTTTGGTTGGATTAGTTCCAGGAATGGAATGGACTCATGTTTTCTTGCAGATCTGGTGTTTTCAGTTCTATTTCTGATCCAACTCACTATCATGTTGAGCCTTGCAAACGCTGAGCATTTGGAACAGGCTGGAACATCCGGTCCAATTTCACACCCCTTTCTTAGTACAAGTATAAACCTCAATTAGATTTTTTTAATTAATTCTCAGGATGTGGGCGTCACTGGCAAATGTGTTATATAACCTGCAGGAAGCATTGTTGAGCAGACCAGAGACTCGGTGCAATGATGGTGCTCCAAAAAACCTTTGGCTTATCGCTGGGCTGTCTTCTGTGTGCTTGTATTATAAACTGTTCCAGAGTAAAGTTGGTGAATAATGGATATAGAGACATAGTTATTGCTATTAACCCTGGCATTCTAGATGCCAACCTTATTGACAACATTAAGGTGAGGTATTTTTAAAGAGATCTTCTAGCCGTTGCTTTGTGGCATTGTACGTTCTTTACGTTGGATTTTATTGTTCTGAATTTAGGATTTGGTGCGAGGAGGGAGAGTTAAAGGAATACGTTGTGTCCTCTTCCCCCCTCAGCATCTGATTGACTTTAAACCTGTGGTTGATTTCAGGAAATGGTGACTGAAGCCTCCTCCTACCTGTACCGAGCTACCAAACAGCAAGTTTATTTTTCAGATGTAAAAATCCTGCTGCCTCTTACATGGCCAGTTAGTTCTAGCCCAGTTCAGAGAGCGACTACTGAATCCTACGAGAAGGTAAGAACTGAGCGGTGAGGACTAAAAATCTCTTCGGGGCTTCTCCCATTCAGCCGTTATAACTTCTCCTGAAACCCTGTTCACAAGGGTAAGTGGGGTTTTTTGCTCCGAATTTCTGCCAAAGTTACAGCGGCGGAGCAGGAGAAGCTCCGAGGAAATTCCTGGCGGAATCTGACACTTTCTAAAGATTTGCTTCAATGCGTACTTTACCCTAAAGGTCATCTATTAATTAGCAAATTTTCCATGGTGTTGCTCACTGCAAGTCAGTGGATATGCTATTTGACAACAAAAGTGGGAATTATACTTTGTAGTGAACAATTATATTATCAGAGTCACTAGTGTTAGAATAAGATCAATTCCGTTTTTATTACAATGTGTTTTGGAATTATTACTGGTGCTTTGGGGATTGAGTTCCACAACCCTGTCTATTTTCTCATGAAGTCAGTAACTCAGCGGCTTAGAATCTTTTATGTTCCTTTATAATGTGGGAAAGTGCGAGGTTATACACTTTGGCAGGAAAAATAAAAAAGCAAATTATTATTTAAATGGAGAGAGATTACAAAATGCTACAGTTCAGAGGGACCTAGGGATCCTTGTGCATGAAACACAAAAAGTTAGCATACAGGTACAGCAAGTAATCAAAAAGGCAAATGGAATGTTGGCCTTTATTTCAAAGGGACTGGAGTATAAAAGCAGGGAAATCCTGCTACAACTGTACAGGGTATAGCTGAGACCACACCTTGAGTACTGCGTACAGTTTTGGTCTCCTTATTTAAGGAAGGATATACTTGCATTGGAGGAAGTTCAGAGACGATTCACTAGGTTAATTCCAGAGATGAAGGGGTTGACTTATGAAGAAAGGTTGAGCAGGCTGGGCCTATACTCATTGGAATTTAGAAGAATGAGAGGTGATCTTATTGAAACAAAGAAGATACTGAGGGGGCTCGACAAGGTAGATGCAGAGAGGATGTTTCCTCTCGTGGGGAAATCTAGAACGAGGGGGCGCAGTTTTAGAATAAAGGGTCGCCCTTTTAGAACTGAGATGAGGAGGAATTTCTTCTCTCAGAGGGTCATAAATCTGTGGAATTATCTGCCCCAGAGAGCTGTGGAGGCTGGGTCATTAAATACATTTAAGGTGGAGATAGACAGATTTTTGCAAGATAAGGGAGTGAAGGGTTATGGGGAGCGGGCAGGGAAGTGGCTTTGAGCCCTAGATCAGCCATGATCTTATTGAATGGCGGAGCAGGCTCGAGGGGCCAAGTGGCCTATTCCTGCTCCTATTTCTTATGTTCTTATGTTCTTAAAGCCTAGCATGCACAGGTTCAGCAGCACTGGCGACTGGGTTCAGGGATTCTGTAGCAGTTATTGGGGTTGTTGGGCTTCAGTAACATTGGGAGAGGGTTCTGGCAGTAATAGTGGGAGGAGGACAGACGAACAGTGTGGGAGAGTGGCTCCAGGATTTGGGAGGAGCGGCAGTATGACTCCACTTGGGGAGGTTTTGAAATCTGGCAGCAGCGGGAGGGGTGGGGTGCGGGCTGGACTGTTCCAGGCTACCAGGCACTCCTGCATATAGATCTAAGGCTATGAGTCATGTCCAGCCAGCTTTGAGCACACAAGGGACTTTAACACTATAGTTGCTGACTGTGTACTTATTCTATAATGAACACAGTTGTAATTAATTAGAATGTTTACACTTGGACAACACAGGCCAAAGTTATGGCAACAGATTGGGAGAATCCCCATAGAAATTCTACCCCAAGTACTGCAACGGTATTTACACTTCTGCTCTAGATAGTGCACTCCTTTGTAGTGTACGTGTGTGTGTGCGTGTGTTGCAGTGATTTTCATGTGGAAACATGCAATTGTCTCTTCAAAGGCCGATGTGATCATTGCTGAACCATACCGTAAATACGGAGATGACCCGTACACCCTGCAGTACGGTGGCTGTGGTGAGAAGGGGCGGTATATTCACTTCACCCCGAACTTTATACTAAACAACAGTCTGACCCCAGTTTATGGCTCAAAAGGTAAATTACTTTAAGTTAACACCGTTGTACCATGTGCTTTGAGCACTGAATTATGCCTGTTTATTTGGTGGACATGATTCCAGTTGATAACACTGAAGGTGAGGAAAGTGTGGACAGGGGTTTCTGCGACAACAAGCAGGGGGAGGTACGATGAAGGCAAAAATGGAAGTAAGCAGTCTTGGTTAAAGAATGGATTAAGCAATATTACAAACGAATCAATACATTTCTAAGCTCCTCTCCATTCAGATCAGTAGAGCACTAAAGTTTTCAGCTAAATCCTTTGGCACAACAATTCTACACCATTCTCAGAGACACTGCAGCAGAACCCAGTACCACCACTCTAGAGAACAGAATGTTATCTATTTATGTGATGTCATTAAATAACTTCACGCCACTGACTACATTTTGCATACATGAGAGAATCGTGCCAATATTTACACTTTCTGAAATGTCAAGCAGAAGTACCATTTATATCTCACAGAAAGTGAAAGCATTGGTTTCATTATTCTGAACAGAAATACATCTGTTTCTACAGGTAAAGTATTTGTTCATGAATGGGCCCATCTCCGGTGGGGAGTGTTTAATGAATATAACGATCTGGTGCCCTTTTATATATCTGACACTGGAAGCCTTGAAGCAACGAGGTAGGACAATTCTAATTGTATGATTTCGTTCAATGAAAAATGTCTTTTGGGATTTCGAGACAAGGCTGCGATACCCAAGAAATGCCTTTCCATTCTTGTAATCTGCTGCAGTAGATGTGATGACTCAGTTGAGCCAGCAAGTTGCTCAGGTAGCTTGGTGGTGTCGCTATGTCATGGACAGGAAGGACTTGTGTTTCTGGCAACAACTGCCAACAAAGGTAGTGAAATTCTTCCCAGCTATGCAGCCTCCTAACCGCTATAAATAGTGCAGTGTGGGCAATCCAGCTGTGGAGTACACAATGTCCCATGACCATTTTTTCCCGAGTCCTTCCACTGGGCAGTCCAAGTGCCCACCTGAATCAGACGGGAGCCTCATTATTGTATGCAAATTGGGGTCCTATGACATACATAAAACCCCGATGTAATTCAGAGGCTCAAATGGGCGAAACAAAAATGGACCTAAAGGAATTTCCACTCCTTGATCTTTTCTAAATAAATAGGTCAATCTTGTTAAATGGTTTCTCGTTGTAGAAATGCTACTCGGAATCAAAGACTTCTTTTTGTTATTTTGACTTTCAGATGTTCAAAGGAAATAAAAGGAAAGATTGCTAATTGTACAGGCAGATCCTGTTCAGGATGTGACATTGATGTCAACACAGGGTTGCCAAAGGACCCTTGTAATTTTTTTCCAGACAAGTATCAGAATCCAACCTCTTCAATAATGTACAGTCAGGGACTGTCAAATGTAAGTGGAGTCACTGGAAGGTACCTTTCTCACATATTGTCAACGGTTTTGTTCCAGCAACTGTTACACAGCTTATCATGTTAGCCCCATGTCATCACTGCAGGACATTCTCAGGACGGCGTCCTAGGCTCAACTATCTTCAGCGGTTTCATCATAAGATCAGAAGTGGGCTTGTTCACTGATGATTGCACAGTGTTCAGCTCGATTCGTTATTGCACAGATAACGAAGCAGTCCATGCAGCAAGACCTGGACAACATCCAAGCTTGGGCTAATAAGTGGCAAGTAACATTTGTGCCACACAAGTGTCAGGCAATGAGCATCTCCAATAAGAGGGAATCTAACCGCTTCCCCTTGGCATTCAATGGCATTACCATCATCGAATCCCTCACCATCAACATCCTGGAAGTTGTCGTTGATCGGAAATTCTATTGCACCAGGTTGCATTGCAGCACCTCCCAAACCCGCGACCTCTTCCACCTAGGACAAGGGCAGCAGGCGCATGGGAACACCACCACCTCCAAGTTCCCCTCCAAGTCACACACCATCCTGACTTGGACATATATCGCCGTTCCTTCATCGTCGCTGGGTCAAATTCCTGGAACTCCCTTCCTAACAGCACTGTGGGAGCACCTTCACTACACGGACTGCAGCAGTTCAAGAAGGCGGCTCATCACCACCTTCTCAAGGGCAACCAGGGCTGGGCAATAAATGCCGGCCTTGCCAGTGATGCCCACATCCCAAGAATGAATATGAACATATATAATGAAAAAAAAAATTTTCAAGGGGGCCTTTGAATTGGTGCCAGCGCTGTGGGAGGGTTTCACTTTAGTGGAGACCGCAATCTCTGATCACTGCTCTCCCCGTTTTACTGCAGATTGAGAGCAACTAGTCTCCATTGGTTGACAAATAGAAAAAACTTGCATTTTCCATACCTCCAGCCTCCTCTTTCAGGAGTCGGGCCCTGGAGAATGTTGAAAGTGCAGAGTTTGCCTTCTTTATACAATTGGATGACATTGATTGGGGGCGGGTAGTATGCACGTGTTGTTGTGAGCAAGTTATCTAACTATAAAGAGGGATTTCATGAAAAAGCATTTGGCAGTTCTGTCTTTTGCTTGTTTACAAACACATGACCAACATGGGGTAAGTTTTCAACCTTGTGCCCAGGGGTAAACCTGGCATTGTGGATTTCCACCTGTTATAGACCCCAGCCGATTTCCATCGGAATCAATGGGATGCCAATCAGGCGGGTTCGACAACGGGCGGGTGATGGCTCCGTCAGATTACCACCCAGGGGGTGAAGGTAAAAATAAACACCCCCACCCCCCACACCCGCCGCCTGCCCGTGTGTCAGCTTGGTTCAATGGCAACACTCATGATTCTAAGTCAGAAAGTCGTAAGTTCAAGCCTCACTAAGAGTTTTAATATATTCTGATTTTTACGTTTTGCAAGATTTTGTTTAGCGTTTTTAAGCAGAGCTGTTCTTTCCCCTTGTTCGAGCCCCTTTAACATATTGCATTTTTTTTCAAATCTCCAGGTGGCTGAATTCTGTGACGATCAGACTCACAATGCTGAAGCACCAAACATGCAAAACAAAATGTGCAATTACAGGAGCACTTGGGATGTGATCAGCAAGTCAGAAGATTTCAGAGACAATTCCCCACCCCACATTGGTTCACCGCTACCAACATTTAAACTCCTACAGGCCAAAGACCGCGTGCTATGCTTAGTCCTTGATGTTTCAGGAAGCATGGATTCGGTAAGGCCTTTTGTGATATTTATTTCACAGAAAAGGTTGATTTGGACACAAGTCTCTGCTTTTGCGTGGCTTCACACAGCAAACTAGAGCAGGTCAGAGGTTGGGTTTTCGGTGGTGAGTGGCTCACTCACTTCCTGACTCCCGAAATCCTCTCCACCACCTACAACGCACAAGTCAGGAATGCTCTCCTCTTGACCGGATGGGTGCAGCTACGACATCACTCAAGAAACTTGACAGCATCCAGGGCAAAGCAGTCTGCTTGATCAACCCTAACTTTAAATTAATTTTTTTTTAATCTTATTTTTTTAAATGCAGAGTAAAAAGAAATCAATTAAATGGCTGTTTGCTAGACATTACATTGTGTTCTTTTTGGTAAATAGGAGGATCGTATTAACAGGCTCCGGCAAGCAGCCGAGATATTCTTACTCCAGATCATTGAAACAGGATCACAAGTTGGAATTGTCACTTTTAGCAGTGATGCAACTATTGAAACAAAACTGAAATTGATTGATAAAGATGATGTGAGGAATGAACTTGTCCAACTGCTACCTACATCAGCTAGTGGTGGAACAAATATCTGCGCAGGGGTTCGGTCTGGTTTTGAGGTAAGACCGCAAAAGCTTAAGGAATTTTTAATAATCTATTACTTTCAGTTCATAGAATCATAGAATGGTTACAGCACAGTAGAAGGCCATTCGGCCCATCGAACCCGTATCAACTCTCAGCTAGTCCCACTCCCCTGCCCTTTCCCCATAGCCCTGCAAATTTCTTTCCTTCAGGTATTTATCCTGTAGGGATACTTACTAGTCCTAGCCCCTTTAGGGCTACCCCGGATCAGGCATTATTTCTCAGACGTTCACTTCCAACTAAAGTTTGAGGTAGCCGAATCCTAAAGATGCTTAATTGGGTCTAAAGGTCCGGGCTATCTCTCCCTAAAGGAAAGTAACAACCCGAGAATGTTACTGTCCTCCAGATAGTGCTTTTAATATGTTTAGCTAGACTTTAACGTCCTGGATATTATAAGGGTCCGGAAAACTCCCTCAGAATTATGCAACTCTTCACCAAAGAGTGTACAGAAATTGAGTTTGCGAGTTTTTGATACAGAAGACTTATGTGAGACAATTCTAAAAATATACAGATTTATTAAAAGAACCGACATGCAATTTACAGTTGGTGAGTCAGTCAATCGCAACATTAATAGTTCTAAAAAAAGAAAACATACGATCTTTTTAACAGAGAATCTTACTTTTAAATCTTAACTTTGCTACAGTATTGCAGTTCTTAAAGGTTTCTTATACAGGCTATCCATCAATATCAAATACCTTTGATCCCGAGGTATAAAGAGTGGTAGACTACAGAGCCACCTCTGAAGCCGAGAACCACTTGGCTCGATTAAAGTTAGTCTGATATCCCATTTGAGAGTTCAATATTTATACCCTTTTCCAGTGGTATTTCCTTTAAGGTTCTCTGCTGATGCAAGTTAATTATCTCTATTCATCTTTCTGCCGACCTCTGCAACTCTTACTGCCACATCAGCCAGAATCTTGTCTCATCTCCAGGTGTTTTGGGTTGACCATATAAAAATGGTGTGAAGGGCAGGTGTTCCTTATTTTATGTCATCTTTACGAGGGCAGATGTTCCTTATGCTAGAGTCCATTATAAAGGATGTAATAGCTGAGCACTTGAAAAACAGTGACAGGATCGGACAAAGTCAACATGGATTTACAAAAGGTAAATCGTGCTTGACTAATCTACTGGAATTTTTGAGGATGTAACTGGGAAAATAGATAAGGGAGAACCAGTAGATGTGATGTATTTGGACTTTCAAAAGGCTTTCGATAAGGTCCCACATAAGAGATTAGCGTGTAAAGTTAAGGCACATGGGATTGGGGCAAGGTATTGACTTGGATAGAGAACTGGTTGGCGGACAGAAAGCATAGAGTAGGAATTAATGGGTCTTTTTCCGAGTGGCAGGCAGTGGGGTACCGCAGGGATTGGTCCTTGGACCCCAGCTATTCACAATATACATTAATGATCTAGATAAGGGAACTAAATGTAATATCTCCAAGTTTGCAGATGACACAAAGCTGGGTGGGAGTGTGTGCTGCGAGGAGGATACTGAGAAACTCTAGGATGATTTGGACAGGTTGGGTGAGTGGGCAGAAGCGTGGCAGTTGCAATATAATGTGGATAAATGCGAGGTTATCCACTTTGGTGTCAAAAACAGAAAGGCAGACTATTATCTGAATGGCAATAGATTTGGAGAAGGGGAAGTGCAACGAGACCTGGGTGTCCTATTGCACCAGTCGCTGAAGGTAAGCATGCAGGTGCAGCAGGCGGTGAAGAAGGCAAATGGTATGTTGGCCTTCATAGCGAAAGGGTTTGAGTATAGGAACAGGGATGTCCTGCTGCAGTTGTACAGGGCCTTGGTGAGACCACACCTTGAGTACTGTGTGCAGTTTTGGTCGCCTTATCTGAGGAAGGATGTTCTTGCCATGGAAGGAGTTCAGTGAAGATTCACAAGGCTGATACCTGGGATGGCAGAAATGACATATGAGGAGAGATTGGGTCGATTGGGCTTATACTCGCTGGAGTATAGAAGAATGAGAGGGGATCTCATCGAAACATATAAAATTCTGACAGGTCTGGACAAACTAGATGCAGGAAGAATGTTCCCGATGGTCGGAGAGTCCAGAACCAGGGGTCATAATCTAAGGATAAGGGGTAAGCCATTTAGGACAGAAATGAGGAAGAATTTCTTCACCCAGAGAGTGGTGAACCTGTGGAATTCTCTACCACAGAAGGTAGTTGAGGCCAAGTCATTAAATATATTCAAGAATGAGTTAGATATATTTCTTAAAGCTAAAGGTATCAAGGGATATGGGGAGACGGCAGGTACAGGGTACTGAGTTTGGATGATCAGCCATGATCTCATCGAATGGCGGAGCAGGCTCGAGGGGCCGAATGGCCTACTCCTGCTCCTATCTTCTATGTTTCTATTTAAGGTGACTGGCAAAAGAACTATCACTCTCCTCCTCACTGTTCACTATACTTCCAAGTTTTGTGGCATCTTCAAATTTTGAAATTGTGCCCTGTACACCCATGTCCAAGTCATTAATATATATCAAGAGAATCAGTGGTCCTAGAACCGACCCCTGGGGAACACCACTGTATACCTTCCTCCAGTCCGAAAAACAACCGTTCACCACTACTCTCTGTTTCCTATCACTTAGCCAATTCAGTATCCATGCTGCCACTGTCCCTTTTATTCCATGGGCTTCAACTTTGCTGGCAAGTCTATTATGTGGCACTTTGTCGAACGCCTTTTGGAAATCCATGTACACCACATCGACCGCATTGCCCTCATCAACCCTTTCTGTTACCTCATCAAAGAACTCAATCAAGTTAGTTAAACACGATTTGCCTTTAACAAATCCGTGCTGGCTTTCCTTAATTAATCCATAGTCATTACATTTTTCCAGCATTGATGGCAACTGTAGGGGGTGGTGGTGGTAGGGGTCAGCCTTACCCCTGACTCAGTGAGCGGTTCGAATCACTCCCACACCCCTGTTTCAAACCTTGGACTTATTTAGGGGTCGTGAATAAAGACGCAGTAGACAACAGTAGACAACAATGAAAGAATTTTGACTTTTATTAAAAGTAAAAGGTAACAAACTTAAAACACACTTCACACTTAAACAGGTTGGGGAACACACGGTACAGGCGAGGGAGAATGACAATATACAAAAACCCTTATCCCTCCCAAAAATCCCACTATCTAGCTAGGTTTCGGTTTCAGGAGATCAGGGATAATGCTCACCAAACAGGGGTTTTAACAGTGCGAAATCCAGCCAGGTAAGTTGATGGTGGTCTGGTCATCGAGTGTCTTCCTGGAACATGCTGCTTCTGGACAGAGCTGAGAGGGAGAGTCCGGAGAGAGAGAGCTGTTCCAGCATTGTTGGCGAGTCCAAAAGAGAGCGAGTCTTGGGTCAGGCTGCAATTATATAGTCCTTTTCGCACCCAAAACTCCTCACTAAAACTGGTTTCGTGCTGAAGTGATTGGTTTCAGGTGACGCCTGTTCATTCCATTGTCTTGTTAAGTTTTGATGGGCCTTCAACTATGCTAAACCAAATCAAATCCTGGTCAATTGAAAGACCTCGTTACCAGTAACGGCTTTTTTACTGAGTCAAATGGCTTGCGTCCTGTCGATCTGTTGTTTTATTGAAGTTTGCATTATCCTCATGTTTTGGGTTTCTTGCTGGGCCTAGCATTCCTATCTTTATGTGTCTCCTTTGATGGGTTCTGTGTTTTGGGTGGGGCGGCCTTCTCCCAGGGCCTATTGTCCAAATGTTAATGTTTGCTGGGGCTTGAATTCCCAGACAATGCAATACCCAAAACTGCTATATACAGAGGTTGACTTTAAAAATGCCAAAGCTTGGTTTTGGTCTTAATTCCTTATTTTTATCACTCTGGGGGAGTTCCAAAGTACTTATTTTTTTCCTTAGATTTTGGGGATCTGCAAATTTTGGAAACTTTACACAATTGACTGCTTTGCAGGTACTTCGTGATGATGACGGTAAGACAAGTGGTGATGAAATCGTTTTGCTGACTGATGGAGAGGATAGTGGAATGAAAACTTGCTTTAAAGAGGTGACTGAAAGTGGAGCTGTTATCCACACCATAGCATTAGGACCAAGTGCAGCCGCAGAATTGGAACAGCTGTCAAATATGACAGGTAAGTAGCACTGAAAGGCCCTGCAATGATGCCTTGGGTGACCAGCATGAGGACACTTCACGTGTTTGTTTGAAGTTCTTCCCTCTTTTATTGTGATGGAGGCGTTAACAGGTTTAAAATAATTTGGCCAGCATCTCAACTCAAATAATGAACAAAGGAATTTCAGATGAATCCATTCCAAGTTGGTGGGACTTTTTTTTCCCTGAGTTTAGTCCTGATGCTGCTCTGTTTTAGCCAAAAACACAACGGTAACAAGAAGGAATTTGTCCCCAGTGTATTATTTAGTTTATCATAAGCTACGTCACACAAGTTTCTATCATAGTGTAATAAAAACATGCCTGGGCGTATATCTGGTCTGTCACACTTGAGTCCCCAAGCTTCTACTTAAGATTGCGGGCGGCGGGAACACAGTGAGTGGCGTCCGGCTGCCATTTTTAACCCACCGCCCCACCCCCCCCCCGCCATCCAACCCCTACACACATCGTTCCCATCAGACGGGCAGGGTTAAAATCAGGCCTAACATGTTCAATAGTTTTAGTCCAACCGTCGGGAACGGTAGCATAGTGGTTATGTTACTGGACAAGTAATCCAAAGGCCTGGACTAATGATCCAGCAGACACAAGTTCAAATCCCACCACAGCAGCTGGAGATTTTAAATTCAGTTAATTAAATAAATCTGGAATAAAAAGTGAGGATCAGTAATGGTGACCATGAAACTATTGGATTGTGGAGAAAAAAAACACCATCTGGTTCACTTAATGCCCTTTAGGAAGGAAATCTGCCGTCCTTACCAGGTCTGGCCTATATGTGACTCCAGACCCACAATCAACAGATCAGATCAAAGCTCTGCAGTCCTGCCACATCCAATCGTGAATGGTGGTAGAGAATTAAACAACTAACGGGAGGAGGAGGCTCCATTAATATCCCCATCCTCAATGATTCTCCCCACCATGGCTTCGGCCCTCCCTATCTCTGTAATCTCCTCAAGCCCTACAACCTGCCAAGATATCTGTGCTCCTCCAATTTTGGCCTCTCGAATATATCCCGCTGTAATGCAGAAGGCCTGTGTCCCAGAACTAGCTGTGCCTCTAGCCAAGCTGTTCCAGTACAGATATAACACTGGCATCTACTGGACAATGTGGAAAACTGCCTAGGTATGTCCTGCCCACTAAAAGCAGGACAAAATCCAATCCAGCCAATTACCTCCCATCAGCCTACTCACAATCATCAGCAAAGTGATGGAAGGTGTCATCGACAGCGCTATCAAGTGGCACTTACTCACCAATAACCTGCTCACCGATGCTCAGTTTGGGCTCCGCCAGAACCACTTAACTCCAGATCTCATTACAGCCTTGGTCTAAACATCGACAAAAGAGCTGAATTCCAGAGGTGAGGTGAGAGTGACTGCCCTTGACATCAAGGCAGCATTTGACCGAATGTGGCATCAAGGAGCCCTAGTAAAATTGAAGTCAATGGGAATTAGGGGGAAACTCTCCACTGGCTGGAGTCATAACTAGCACAAAGGAAGATGGTTGTGGTGATTGAAGGTCAATCGTCACAGCCCCAGAACATCGCTGCAGGAGTTCCTCAGGGCAGTGTCCTAGGCCCAACCATCTTCAGCTGCTTCATCAATGAACTTCCCTCCATCATAAGGTCAGAACTGGGGATGTTCGCTAATGATTGCACAGTGTTCAGTGCCATTCACAACTCCTCAGATAATGAAGCAGTCCATGCCCGCATGCAACAAGACCTGGACGACATTCAGGCTTGGGCTGATACATGGCAGGTAACATTCGCGCCACACAAGTTCCAAGCAATGACTATCTCCAACAAGCGAGAGTCTAACCACCGCCCCTTGACATTCAATGGCATTACCATCACCTAATCCCCCACCATCAAGATCCTGGGGGTCACCATTGACCAGAAACTTAACTGGACCAGCCACATAAATACTGTGGCTGCAAGAGCAGGTCAGAGGCTGGGTATTCTGCGGTGAGTGTCTCATCTCCTGACTTCCCAAAGCCTTTCCACCATCTGCAAAGCACAAGTAAGGAGTGTGATGGAATACTCTCCACTTGCCTGGATGAGTGCAGCTCCAACAACACTCAAGAAGCGCGGCACCATCTAAGACAAAGCAGCCCGCTTGATTGGCACCCCATCCACCACCTTAATTATTCACTCCCTCCACCACTGGCACACCATGGCTTCAGGGTGTACCATCTACAAGATGCACTGCATCAACTCGCCAAGGCTTCTTCGGCAGCACCTCCCAAACCCGCGACCTCTACCCCCAGAAGGACAAGGGCAGCAAGTGCATGGGAACACCACCACCTCCAAGTTCCCCTCCAAGGCACACACCATCCTGACTTGGAAATATATCGCCATTCCTTCATCGTCGCTGGGTCAAAATCCTGGAACTCCCTCCCTAACAGCACTGTGGGAGTACCATCACCACAAGGACTCAAGAAGGCGGCTCACCACCACCTTCTCAAGGGCTATTAGGGATGGGTAATAAATGCTGGCCTTGCCAGCGACGCCCACATCCCAGGAACGAATAAAAAAAAATTGTTTTTCATTGGGCAGATTCTGTCACATTGCAGAAATCTATGATACCTATTTCTTTATTTAGTTCTTAATTGGCATTGGCCATGGGCATTATCAGTGTTTATGATATTTTTTTCCTCTTCAATCTTTAGGGGGTTTACAATTTGGAGCCACTGATAACGTGGATACAAATGGATTAATCGATGCTTTCAGTGGATTAGTATCAGGAAATGGCGACATGAGCCAACAGTCAATCCAGGTTTGATCACCTTTCAGAGAACGACATTCCAATTATTCTTGTGTTAATCAAGTTCTTTACAGTAAAGAAACTAATTCTGTTTGTTTGGTTCCAGCTTGAAAGTTCTGGAACGAGGATTGATGATGGCAGTTGGTTCAATGGTACCGTTGACATTGATAAGACTGTTGGGAACGACACTTTTTTTGTAGTTACGTGGGTGACGGAGACACCGAATCTGTTTGTATATGACCCCAGTGGAATGGTGTACAACAACCGTAACTTTAAAATAGATCAAACTGTACATACAGCCCGTCTTAAGATTAAGGGCACTGCACAGGTATGGATCAAAATACATGCTTCAACTGTTTATGTTTTGCAGTCTATTTCCTGTAATCTAACCTTTTTCTGGCAGTATTGTCTAGGTGCAGCCTGCTTACTGCCATCCATCCTCTAGTCAGACAAGTCCCCATTTTGCACAACAGTCTTTCTTGTGCTGCCTGTCATTGACCAGTTGAGTACACAGTGCAAATGGAATGAAGCAAATGGTTTCTTTTCCTGCCTATTCCCACAATGTGAAATGTATCACTTCTGCCTGGTACAGCTTCCAGTGCATTGGTGAGAAAGCTGGGTACTAGGAAACATAGTCCATCTGAATGACAGCCTTGGGACTTAAGCCATGGGGGCATCACGGTTAAGTCCAATCCTGAGTTCACCTGACTTTCACACAGTCATTTTGCTTGTGATGGTGGCTCGCTAGCATAGGAACAGGAGTAGGCCATTCAGCCCCTTGAGCCTGTCCGCCATTCAATTACTTCATAAGTGAGAAGTCGCACAACACCAGGTTATAGTCCAACAGTTTTATTTGAAATCACAAGCTTTCAGAGCTTTCGAAGATCCTTCACCTGACGAAGGAGCAGCCGCTCCGAAAGCTTGTGATTTCAAATAAAACTGTTGGACTATAACCTGGTGTTGTGCGACTTCTTACTTTTGTCCACCCCAGTCCAACACCGGCATCTCCGCATCACAATTACTTCATGGCTGACCTGTATCTTAACTCCATTTACCTGCCTTGGTTCTATATCCCTTAATACCCTTGCCTAACAAAAATCTATCAATCCCAGTTTTGAAATTTTCAATTGACCCCCAGTCTCAACAGCTTTTTGCGGGAGAGACTTCCAGATTTCCACCACCCTTTGTGTGAAGAAGTGCTTCCTGACATCACCCCTGAACGGCCAAACTCTAATTTTAATGCTATGCCCCCTTGTCTGGACTCCCCCACCAGAGGAAATAGTTTCTCTCTATCTACCCTATCAAATCATTTTATACATCTCGATTAGATCACTCCTTAATCTTCGGTACTTGAAGGAATACAAGCCTGGTCTGTGCAACTTGTCCTCATAATTTAACCCTTTTAGCACTAGTATCATTCTGGTGAATCTGTGCTGCACCCTCTCCAAGGCCAATATATCCTTCCTGCGGTGCGGTGCCCAGAATTGAACGCAGTGCTCCAGATGCAGTCTAACCAGAGATTTATACAACTGTAGCATAACTACCACCATTTTGTAATCCAGCCCCCTTGAGATGAAGGCTAACATTCCATTAGCCTTTTAAATTATTTTTTGTATTAATCCACTAGTTTTTTATGATTTCTCTACATGGACCCCTAAATCCCTCTGCTTTTCCACAGTTCCTAGCTTCTCACCATTTAAAATATACTCTGATCTGTCTTTCTTGGGTCCAAAGTGGATGACCTCGCACTTCTCCACATTGAAACCCACCTGCCACAGTTTTGCCCACTCACTTAATCTATCAATGTCCCTTTGTAACTTTCTGCTCCCATCTACACTACTTACTGTGCCACCTAACTTAGCGTTGATTAGGAGTAGGTGCCAAATGTAGATCCTCTTCCACTACCTTGGCTGAGATCAGCTCAGTCGGCACAGACCAGCAATTGATTTTGGGACTTTCCTGGACTGTATCAGACAACTACAGGATGCACTGCAGCAACTCACCAAGGCTACTTTCTCAGCTCCTCCCAAACCCACGACCTCTACCACCTAGAAGGGCAAGGGAAACAGGTGCATGGAAAGTCCTTTACCTCTAAGCTCCCCTCCAAGTCACACACCATCCTGAACTGGACATACATTGCCATTCCTTCATGCCCACTGGGTCAAAATCCTGGAGCTCCCTAACTATCAGGATTGTGGGAGCACTTTCACCACATGGACTGCAGCAGTTCAAGAACAAGGCTCACCACCACCTCTTCAAGGGCATCTAGGGATGGGCAATACATTCTCACTGATATCCTGAGAATTAATTTTTTTTTAAATCATTGCGACATTGATTGACTGTCCGAAAATTAACACAGAATATCTGTTTACCAGACAGGAACTTGGAAGTACAGTATCCTGAATCCTGGAACCGAACAGGTTATAACTATCACAGTAACATCCCGAGCAGCAGATGAGAAAGTTCCCCCAGTCACAGTCAATGTGTATATCAGCAAAAAGGATTCAACCAGCGGAACAAAAATCTATGCGGAAGTCAGTCATGGATTTTTACCAGTCCTGTTTGCGAAAGTGATAGTTATTATTGAACGTCCCACTGGTGCTCCGGTTGAACAGGACCTTTCTGATGACGGCCTAGGTAGGATACATAATACTGGTGAAATAGAAAGTGTACTTATATTGTAAGTATCAGAAATGTGGATATATCAAATTTTAGCTTCCTTTCCACAAGAAGTATACTAAAGAAAGTACAGAAAGGCTTCACGACATGGGTTAGCTTTGAAAGGTCTTTGCACTTTTCATTGCCAATCCAATAAAATAAGAATTTAGATACAAGAATTTTGTATTTACGATTCAATTTTCCAGATCATTGAAATTGAAACAATAGAAATGGAACTCCTGTGAAGTTGTTTATAGTGAGATGGAGGATATGATGAAAGTTTGAAAGAGATCTGGTGTCGCATCGTGAAATAAGTGGATAATTAAATATTTTTTATTGGTTCAAAATCTGAGCCAATCAGGATAAACATTTATTACATGGGTAATCTGAGCAAATCAAAAAACAGATTTCATTGTAGGGTGGGCACTTTCAAAATGTGACAACTGAAATGAGCAGAATATTTAATATATTACAAATGTACATGGTATTGCTTGCAGTTTATCAGAGGATTCATTGTTTTTTTAAGGGCAGGTGTATTATATCCATTTGTGTCAGCTGTGGCTCAGTTGGTAGCACTCCTCACCTCTGAGTCAGAAGGTTGTGGGTTCAAGTCCCACTCCAGGGACTTGAGCACATAAAGCTAGGCTGACACTCCAGTGCAGTGCTGAGGGAGTGCTGCACTGTCGGAGGTGCCATCTTTCAGATGAGACGTTAAACCTGGTCTCTCAGGTAGACGTAAAAGATCCCATGGCACTATTTCGAAGAAGAGCAGGGGAGTTATCCCCGGTGTCCTGGCCAATATTTATCCCTCAATCAACATAACAAAAACAGATTATCTGGTCATTATCACATTGCTGTTTGTGGGAGCTTGCTGTGTGCAAATTGGTTGCTGTGTTTCCCACATTACAGCAGTGACTCCACTTCAAAAGTACTTAATTGGCTGTAAAGTGCTTTGAGACGTCCGGTGGTCGTGAAAGGCGCTATATAAATTCAAGTCTTGCTTTTTTTTTTACTTAATATGCAATGGGGCCGATATTCCTCAGCTGCTCCACCAGATTCCTGAAGGAATTTTGGCAGGATTCTGCCTAAACTCCGGCAGGAACCTGACACAGCATTTCCCAGCCATGAGGCAAAGTTTTCCAGGATTGACTTTTGGGGGTGGGGCTTCCCCATAACTCTAACAAAGCATCAACATAAGGAGTGAGGTAGGGTCGAGGGATGGAGACTCCCTATATTAAGAATTCCTGTGCCCCAGCTGGGAGTCAGGACCTGATGCAGGACCAGTGGAGGTATATCTGCTCTCACCAGGCATATCTCCCTGGCAACTGGTGAAGTGAGGGTCAAGGACTGGATCGAAGATGAGGGGGGGGGTTAAATATTTTTTTAGACTTGTGTAATTTTCTGTGTGTGTAATATAAATGTTATTGTTATACTATCCTGAGTCAGTGCTGGTCGAAAGCAGTATAAACAAATTATGAGGAATTTGATTGGTTTATTTTTTTTACAGTTGCTAGTTTCAGACTGCTGGGTTTGAAAAATAACTGAGGAATGTGATTGGCTGGTTTTATGGTGCTTGTTTATGGTGCAGATTTTTATTTACATTGATAAATGTTGCAAAGAAGTGTTCTGACTTAATGCATCACATTTATAGCAATTCATAGAACATTGAAAGAGTTTTAGGTTTTGAAATCAGATCTTGCCTTATCATTTTGCTGTGTCACCAGTGAATACCCATATGGTGAGAGTAGGAACCTCCATTTTGTAGGATTTAACAAGTGCTAACTTTGTACAGTATTGGTATTCCATGTTCTGCTCAATCTACAGCTGTTTACCCTTTCTTGCTTTTAGGTGCTGATGCTATCAAGAATGATGGTATTTATACTAAGTATATCACCAAATTTACTGGATACGGAAGATACAACTTTAAAGTGCGTGTACAGGGAAATGAAGGGTCGACAAAGATGGCAATCAGAACAGGGGGACATGCCTTCTACATACCAGGATACACAGAAAATGGTAATAAATATTTGGCAATGGCAAAGAAGAACATGTAGAGATGCCATCAGAGTGGTGTATGATTTTATACCAGGGTGAACTGTTGAGTTGTAAGTTCGCTATATGAACTGAGCACTATCTCTCTGGGCTCCTACCTGCAGCTGCCCAGTGAACTTACATAATGCTTATAATTCGTCATAATAAAGCGCAGGAGTTCATATCCATCCTTACAACCCACATCAAGTCCTAAGGCAAATAATGGTGTGCGTGGGGGTGCGGGGGTGGGGAGATTGCTTTCTCTTACTGATAGAAATCTGGGCTGTTCTACATCTCCAGTGCCAATTGGCATTATACGCTTCCTGAACATGTTAGCTTCACACAAAGGTGCATTTGTTGAGGCTTTTTCTGTTGGGGTTCATACAGCTGCTAGCTGTTACCCTTTGCTGTGCATACCTTTGATATCTTATCTCTTCCAAACCTTATTGCAAAAGCAACATATTCCCTTATCTACACTGCAGTAAATTCCGTCTCCACATTCGCCCTTGCTGTGATTGAAGACTGTCTGCTACGGCTGTGTGTCTTTCTGACGTGTGCTTTAACACAACGGGCTGGATTTTGAATGACCCATGGAGTCGGGTTTGGAGGCGTGTGGGGGGTTAAATTTGCGGGGTCGGGGTTTCCGACCCCATCCCGACTCCATCCCACCTCCATGCAATTTTGACAGAATCAGTCGCGGGGTTCTGGACTCCGTCCCGCCTTCAAGAGGCGGGAGAGGCCATTAAAGCCCTTAACAAGCTGTAAATTGGCTCTGTAATGCCATTTTGAAACGCTGTAGCTAGTTTAACCCTCTTCTGACGTGAAGCACGCCTGGTGTGAAACACTCCAGTGAAACCTGGCGGGAGCACAAGTGGATAGCTGACTATCGGCTGCAGGTCCACTATTACAACGGAGATGTGATGAAGGTAGTAGTAGTAGTATTAGGTCTGAACGTCGCCTCTGATGCTACTGCATTGAATGTATTCAGAGACTGCCTGGGAGGACTTCCTTGGCAAAAAAATTCTCTCTCTCTCACTCTCTCTGTCTCTGTCTCTCTCTCTCTCTCTCTCTCTTCTCCCCCCCACCCCCATTTTTGCATCCAGGTCCACTCACATCAAAAGCCAGGTCCTCTCTCACAAACAGTCTCTGAGACTAGGCAGTCAGCAACGATGACATCATCAGAGGCGACTTTCAGACTGAAAACACTAATTAGTTCATGCTCCAACTCAATTGCCCAATTAAGTGAAAATTGCATCAGGCATCCACATTAATCTGCAGTCGGGGGGGAAACACGAAATGCGGATTACACGACCCCAACCCGACCCCAAGACAAAATCCAGCCCAACAACTCTAGCTCAATATTATATAACACTTGCCTGGATGAGTGCAGCTCCAACAACACTCAAGAAGCTCGACACCATCCAGGACAAAGCAGCCCGCTTGATTGGCACCCCATCCACCACCTTAAACATTCACTCCCTCCACCACCGTCGTACCGTGGCTGCAGTGTGTACCATCTACAAGATGCACTGCAGCAACTCGCCAAGGCTTCTTTGGCAGCACCTCCCAAACCCACGATCTCTTCCACCTAGAAGGATAAGGGCAGCAGACACATGGGAATACCACCACCTCCAAGTTCCCCTCCAACTCACACACCATCCTGACTTGGAAATATATCGCCGTTCCTTCATCGTCGCTGGGTCCAAAGCCTGGAACTCCCTCCCTAACAGCACTGTGGGAGTACCTTCACCACACGGACTGCAGCGGTTCAAGAAGGCGGCTCACCACCACCTTCTCAAGGGCAACTAGGGATGGGCAATAAATGCTGGCCTTGCCAGCTGTAACAGGTTTTTGCGGTGGCCAATTTCCTATGGGCCCTGCCGCAATTGCCAATTATTGTAAGTGGTTTCGCCCCGCCCGTAGCGACCACGCAAACCCCCTTACTACAAGTTCTGGATGATAGGGATTACTGAGGACAGATTTGAACACGGACAGCGTTCTCGGGCTCACCCGTACAGTGTTTATTAAAGTTGACAAAAACCACTCCACTCGCATACAGTACGAGCGGTGTGAACACAACAGTACAGTTTAAAACAGTACAACCCTGACTTGTCCAACAAGCCCCTGCCGTGCTGACTTACCACGGCCTAAAAACACCCTCCCGTGAACTAAACTATCACAGGACCCTTCCAACGCTAAACCCTCTCTGGTTTGGTAGGAACATACAGGCACCCCCTCACACAGCTAAGTGATCTTGTGGGTGTGCAGGCTTGGCAATGCTCACCTAGATTGCCCTTTTGATCTTGCTTGCAGCTTCCTCCCATACGTCTCGGCTACCTGGTTCTGTACCGGCCTTGCGGCATGTGAGTCCCAGCCTTAGTCGAAGTCCGTCTCGGTTGGAAGAGCAAGGCTCTGCTCCTCTTCTTGACGTTCCGTTGTGTGGAGGGCAGGAGAGAGAGAGATAGAGCTATCCAAACTGCTCTCTAAATATACCCCTTCAATACACAGACCGCTGTCTGTGGTTTTAATGGACACATGGCCTCAGGGAATGGTCTTCAAGCTTCCTCTCTGGTTTGAATGGTCTTTGAACTCATTTCGATCTTGCAGCCGATTAACATAACGAGTTCATCTTGACCAGAACAATGAGTCGTCAGCCTTGTTGATCAAGACTTGGGAGTGGGCCTCTCGGCCTCCCATTGTTCCCAAGAACAGTTCGTTTCCATACGAATGAGTCATCTCCTGCTTGAGTGGTTTTTCACTGCTTCCTCCCCCCCTTCCCCCACAAGCAGCCTGTCCAGTTTTTAATAAGGGCTCATAATCTAAAAATCCATGGAGTCTGCGCCGACTGCTACACAGCGACGCCCACATCCCATAAATGAATTTTTTAAAAATTCTACAGAATGCCAACTAGTTTATTCTATTCAATAAGCCATACCCGCCTGTCCTTAGGCAGAGTCATCATTGTAAGAACTTCATGCACTTCAGCTAATTTTGAACCGTAGTGCACAGCAGTAACTTCAGAAGTCATAGCGTTAAATATTTGTTGTTAGGTTTCAAATGTTAACAATCAACACCAGTATGTCTTATAATCTCATCTAAACATTTACTGTACGATAAAAGTAATTTGTCCCATGAAAGTGGACTGCATTTGCTACATGCAACTATCTGAGAAGGTTCACCGACTCCGATCCTTTTAAAGGAAACTCTCTTTTAACCGGCACCCAAATAACCGGAAATCTCTCTTAACCGGCAAAATTCTTGAGTAGGTAACCGGGGTTTTCCTTCATCTCTCCTTTAAAAATAACTTTAAAAAAGACCCCGAGGCGTTCGCCTTGTATCGGAGCGTGTAGATTGGGAGGGGAATGTGCAGCCCGGGTAGGCAGCGGACACGACAGATGGTCAGCTGGCGGTCCCCGGGGAGACGGAGCTCCGAATGCAGGCGCATGTCAGTGTGTACGGGGCTCTCGTACGTTGGGAGATATAACTCTCCGTTATCCGGACTTTTTGATTAACCGGCACCACGCTGGTCCCATCGGTGCCGGTTAATAAAGAGTTTCCTGTATAAGGGATTTGAACCACACTCGAGCCAAAACAGCAGGATATTAATCGTTATTAAAAGTCAGAAAAAAACAGCAGAGAGAAAGAGTCAGAATTAAACTGCTAGACAAAAGACTCCGAATAAAACAAGAGCAAATAAACCAGCAGAGAGAAAGAAGAAAGAAAGAAAGACTTGCATTTATATAGCGCCTTTCACGACCACCGGACGTCCCAAAGCGCTTTACAACCAATGAAGTACTTTTGAAGTGGAGTCACTGTTTTAATGTGGGAAACGCGGCAGCCAATTTGCGCACAGCAAGGTCCCACAAACAGCAATGTGATAATGACCAGATAATCTGTTTTTGTTATGTTGGTTGAGGGATAAATATTGGCCAGAGTCAGAATAAGAAGAAAATAAAACAGAAAGAAGAAATTAGGAATAAAATAAGAGGGCGGGGGGGGGGACCCAGAAAGTGCTGGAAACACTCAGCAGGTCAGGCAGCATCTGTAGCGGGAGAAACGTAAGGTTAATGTTTCAGCTCGATGACCTTTCATCAGAACATGCTGCTTGTCCTTCCCAGTATTTTTGTTTGTATTTCAGATTTCCAGCATCTGCAGTATTTAACTTTCTGTTTTAGAGAAAGAAGAAAGTCAGGATAAAACAACAGAGAACGAGTCAGAATAAATCAGAACTTTGGGCCTTCTGCCTGTTCGTCCCCAACTACAAGAGGATCCTGGAGCGAGTCGAGGTGTGATTGTCCCTCCCTCTGTGAGGAAGTGATGAGCTTCTGCTCACTACCTCCCCGACACTGTTTAGCCAAGGCCAGAAACTTTCCCTGTGGGAAATTACAGGCCAGTCCTGTAGACCAAGACCTTTTGTTAAAGGGTAGTGCTAGTTAAGTCTATGAGGTCTGGATCTAAGAGATGAATGTCTTTCTTTTCATGTAGGCAATATTCAAACAAATCCACCAAGACCTCCCGTCAACGAGGAAGATCTTGAGGCTCAGTTAGGAAGCTTCAGCAGAGTCAAATCAGGAGGAGCAATTTCACTTCCCCCAGGAACGCCCATTGTTGACTTTCCACCAAGTAAAATTACAGACCTTCAAGCAACAATAGTTCAAAATAAAGTTAAGCTGGAATGGACAGCACCAGGAGAAGACTATGATCAGGGAACAGGTAACTGTTGCTGAATTCAAGTTACTTGTAAGGAATCTTTCTTTCTAAGAGTGAATTGAACAGATTTGTACTCCATGGCCGCGATTTCGGCATCGGAGGCGGGATTGCGGCGGGAGAGGTCGTTGGCGGGTCCCGGTCCCGCTCCCGGCTCCAGCCGCTCTGTGAAAAGGATTTTACGTAGATTGGGCTTGTTAAGCCCGCCCTGCGCGTTTCCCGGCCAATTAAAAGGAAGCGGGTCTGATGATGTAATTTGATGACGTGTCATCAGCCGGTTTCCTTAAAGGGACCACGGCCACATTGATTTTGACAGTTGTGCTGTCAGTGTTTTACAGCATTGAGGTGCTGCAAACACTGACAAGCACTACACAGAGGTGCACGGCTGCACCCAGGCTCTCCCATGAATCCCTCCATATGCTTATGGAGGGAGTCACAGCACGCAGGGAGGGTCTCTTCCCTTCCAAGGGTGAAAGAGACCTCCCCAGAACACCAATGCAGCCTGGTTGCACATTGCACAGGAGGGCAAAAGCAGGGATGTCGTCAGGAGTCCTTGGCTGCAGTGGCGCAAACCTTTCAATGATCTCAGTAGATCACGAAACGTTACTGCAAAGCCACACTCATCCTCATTCTGCTGTGACACTCATCACATCCCCATCACAAGTGGGAAAATAGCAATAGGCTGGTAAAATAGTAGTTAACAAGTATTTAACAAGCATTTAACTATCTTAAATGCCTCCCCCGCCACTTGGTGTTGGGGCTGTTCTGAAATCGCAGACCCGACACTTTGGAAACTTACATGGAGGCGGGTTCGGAGCAGGTTCCCAACCCGCAGTCAATCATTTCAATTTTGACAGCAGACCCGCTTCCAAACCTGCACTGTGAGCGCCGGCAAAATTCAGCCCTATGCCTCTATTTATATTTTGTCTGTGTTTAAATTGTGAATTCTGGGAGATTCTCTCACTGCTAAACTTACCTGACGAAGGAGCGAACTGCTCCGAAAGCTTGTAAAATAAAATAAATCTGTTGGACTATAACCTGGTGTTGTGCGACTTCTCATTTTTGTCCACCCCAGTCCAACACCGGCATCTCCACATCATGACCTCTATTTATAAAGCCAAGGATCCCATATGCTTTTTTAATCATATGTGAATACATTCATTTATTTCCAATGTTTTTATTTCTCCTTTTCTTAGCATCTCGCTATGAGATGAGAATGAGTGACAACCTACTACAGCTGCGGGACGATTTCTCAATGGCTGCACTGGTTAATTTGACCAACTTGAATCCACGACCATATGGCTCCAGGGAAGCAGTTACAATTGTTCCTGAGAATACAGAACTGAAAAATGGGACAACTGTCTACTTCGCTCTCCGTGCATACGATAAAAAAAATCAGTCTTCTGAAATGTCTATTGTGGCCAAGGTTTCTGTCTTTGTGCCATTGATTGAGCACCCAAAAGGCAATAATATATCAGAGAGTGCTTGTATTGTAGTAGTTGTCACAATTTTTGTGTGTTTGATTGTTGGGGTCACTACTTACATTGTGTACAAAAAAAGCCAAAAGAGAATTTTTGTAGGTGTGTAACGTCCTCGCAGTAGGAACGAACAGGCAGCATGTAGTTAATGAGGCTAATAATCCAAACACTTAATCAGATTAAACTTTACACACATATAGACTTGGTGGGCAGGGGGAGGGGGTGAAGATCCATGGGGATTTTCCAGCATTTACGCAATTTTCCAGGGTTTCCACGGCTCTTCCACCAAAGTTACAGCAGACAATCGGGAGAACCACTGCGGAAACTCACCCGCTAACTATTTGCTTATCCTCTTGGGGGAGGTAGGAAGGCTGCATGGTTTTAGCTGGTTAAACTCCAGTAGTACCCCGGACGCACTCCAGGGCAACTAAACTTTGGCTCTCATCAACCTACGTCTAAGTTCTCTGGATTTGGGTAATTTTATGTTTTCTTACAGGGAAGGAATCTGTATTCTTGACTAATTTTGATGTTATTTCTGTTGCGCTACGCTAATAAAAAAATTACTGCAATGATAGCATTGTTTTCTTTGTGTGGCTGGTAACATCATTCAGAAGTTTGAAAGAGGGTCCTTGGAACTGTGTCAATATTTGGAGTGGGTCCCTCACACAGAAAAGTTTTATACTATTAAAGTTCCATAATTGCCATTATCAACGACAATAATTTACATTTAAATGGCACCTTTAATGTAACAAAATATACTAACGAGGTTTACAAATGGAAATAATCATGGAAAGGGAGGCTGAGCTGTGGATGGAGAGATTAGGTGACTGAAAGCCTGGTCAAAGAGATGGATTTTGTGAAGGCTTTTAAAGGAGGAACAGAGAAGTGGAGCAGCAAAGGGGTTTAGGATGAGAGATCCAGAGACTGGGGCCAAGGTGACTGAAGACTCTGCCACCAATAGTTGAGTGAAGGGACGGGGGAATGAAGATTGTGTAGAATGGGCCTATACTCTCTGGAGTTTAGAAGAATGAGAGGTGATCTCATTGAAACATACAAGATTCTGAAGGGGATTGACCGGGTAGATGCTGAGAAGTTGTTTCCCCTGGCTGGAGTGTCTAGAACTAGGGGTCACAGTCTCAGGATAAGGGGTAGGCCATTTAGGACTGAGATGAGGAGGAATTTCTTCACTCAGAGGGTTGTGAATCTTTGGCATTCTCTGCCCCAGAGGACTGTGGATGCTGAGTCTTTGAGTATATTCAAGGCTGAGATAGATAGATTTTTGGACTCTAAGGGAATCAAGGGATATGGAGATCGGGCAGGAAAGTGGAGTTGAGGTCGATGATCGTCCATGATCTTATTGAATGGCGGAGCGGGCTCGAGGGGCTGTATGGCCTACTCCTGCTGTTAATTCTTATGTTCTTATGAACAAAACAAGGAGCCAATGTAGAACCGTGAGGATGGGGGTGATGGGTGAATGGGACTTAGCACAGAATACAGATGGGGCCTTTGTGGATGAGTTGGAATTTGTGGAGGATAGGAGGCCATTGGGATAATTGAGTTGGGCGGTAACAAAGCTGTGAATAAGAGTGTCAGTGTGAAGTGGCTCAGATAGGGGCAGAGGTGGGCATTGCTGCTCAGCTGGAATGAGGCAGTCTTGGTGATGGTTAGGATTCAGGGTTTGAAGCTCAACTCAGAGTTGAACAGCATGCCAAAGTTTCCCATGGTTTGGTTCAGCCTGAGCAAGTGGCCAGATAGGGGGATGGAAACCATGGCATTGGAGCCCTATGTATGGCTGAAAATGATGAATTTAGCCTTCTTGATGTTAATCATAGAATCATAGAATGGTTACAGCACAGAAGGAGGCCATTCAGCCCGTCGAGCCCGTGAGGAAAATTGCGATTCATCTATTACTACATGTTGGTTAGACAGTCTGACAGCCTGGTGTTGGAGATGTAACGTTGGCTGTCATCAGCTGATCCTGTATCATAGATGTTTCCACTAAGCAGCAGTATGTAGACAAGGTAGAACTTTAGTGTACTCCAGAGGGCACAGTTTGAGGCCAGTACGAGAAGCCATTGCTGGAGATGTACTGGCTGTATTCATATAGATTGGAATGGATTGTCCCACGGAGCTGGAAAATGAAGGAGATACGATGGAGGAGGGTTGTGTCGTCCTACAACACTACACTTCAAAAAGTACTTCATTGGCTGTAAAGCGCTTTGGGAAATCCTGAGGTCATGAAAAGAGCTATATAACTGCATGTCTTTCTTTTCTTTCTGTCATATCAAATGCTACAGAGAGGTCGCGGCAGACAAAGAGAGAAAGCGCACCACAGTTACACTCACAGAGAATGTCATTTGTGACTTTGGCCATTTGTTTTCATCTATAAAGCCATTTACCTTCGAGATGATGCGATCCCTGCCCCAGTCAAGCACCGGTCCAGCTCCCCCTTGAAGGCGTGCAGAGAGACAGTACCCACCACACCAGCTGGCAACGCATCCCAGGCTCTTCCTTATCTAGTTTTACGGTCTTAAGTTTTTTACAATTCTTCTTAAGATGTTTGTTCCTCTTGCTTAGGGACCAAACCCATCATATGTAGTGCCTGTATACACATGGGTTTGTGCATCGGAGCTTTTATTTTCTGACCCAGCTTCTTGCCTACCTCCTCCCTAATAGCTCCGTGGACCAGTTTAATGTCCAGGCTACTGCAAGAAGTCTCCTAGGTTTTTAGACGTAACATATTTAATTATATAATCGTACATACTGTCCGCTGGTAGGTTGGGCGTTTCAGCTCAAGCTGTACGACCCCCACTGTAGCCCAGACACGCACAAGTGACTTGGCCTTGAGTATCGACCACATTATTATTAATTATTTTGAAACATGGTGGTTTAAAACTACATTATTAAATGATTGAAACTACATTATTATGTTCCTTAAAAGTTAACATTTCACACGGTTACAATCTTATATGAAGAAAAACAGCATAGAAATATTACACTACCAGGTCTTTTCAGTGAATCAGTCAGGCCCGCTGCAGTATCCCTGCTGCTATCCTGATTAACCCTTTCCATCCTAGTCATAGAATGAGACAGCATAGAAGGAGGCCACTCGGCCCATCATGCCTATGCCGCTCTTTGAAAGAGCTGTCCAGTTAGTCCCAATTCCCTTCTCTTTCCCCAGAGCCTTTTCAATTCCCTTTTGAAATTTACTATTGAATCTGATCTACCACCTTTTCAGACAGTGCATTCCAGATCATAACAACTCGCTGCTTAAAAAAGATTCTCCTCATCTTCCCCTGCCCCCCACCCCCCACCCCCGCCGGTTCTTTTGCCAATTATCTCAAAATCTGTGTCCTCTGGTTACTGACCCTCCTGCCAGTGGAAACGGTTCCTCCTTATTTAAGAACATAAGAAATAGGAGCTGGAGTCGGCCATTCGGCCCTTCGAGTCTGCTCCGCCATTCAATAAAATCATGGCTGATCTTCTCCCTCAACTCCACCTTCCCGCACTATTTCCATATCCCTTAATTTCCTTAGTTCCCAAAAATTTATCGACCTCTGCCTTGAATATACTCAACGACTGAGCATCCACAGCTCTCTGAGGTGGAGAATTCCAAAGATTCACAACCCTTTGAGTGAAAAAAGTTCTCCTCATCTCAGTCCTAAATGGCCAGCCCCTTATTCTGAGACTGTGACCCCCGTGTTCTAGATTCCCCAGCCAGGGGAAACATTTTCTCAGCATTAACCCTGTCAAGTCCCTTAAGAATTTTATATGTTTCAATGAGATCACCTCTCATTCTTCTAAACTCTAGGGAATATAGCCTAGTCTACTCAATCTCTCCTTATAGGACAATCCCTCCATCCCAGGAACTAGTCTAGTGAACGTTCATTGCACTCCCTCTGAGGCAAGTATGTCTTTCCTTAGGTAAGGAGACCAGAACTGTACATAGTACTCCAGGTGTGGCCTCACCAACGCCCTATTTAATTGTAGTAAGACTTCTTTACTCTTATACTCTAATCCCTTTGTAACGAAAGCTAACATACCATTTGCTTTCCTAATTGCTTGCTGTACCTGCATGTTAACTTTCTGTGATTCATGCACAAGGACACCCAGGTCCCTCTGCACGCAAACATTTCCCAGTCTCTCACCATTCAAAAATATTCTGCTTTTTTGTTTTTCCTACCAAAGTGGATAACTTCATTTATTCTATCAAAACCCATCCTTGGTCTCTGACGTAAACCCAAGGGGGGAAAGATTCAGTTGGTTGCGCCTCCCATTAGCGCCTTAAGAGGGCGCTAATGGGGCGCAAAACAACTAGCGCCCGGGCGCAGCGATGTTTGCACCACTCGTGAAATTAACTAGACATTTTGCGGTGGCGCTAAACAGTACCACCACGATCTCCTGCGCCGGCAGATCGTGACGTCAGTCAAGTGCGCAACGCCCCGGTAGCGCCCCGGAGCGGATATTGAGTGGCGCCCCCTGCCTTACCGCCTGACGCTAGCAACGACAGGTTGAGGGGAGCGTTTTGCAGTCAGGAAGGGACTGGGAGAGCGCTATTTAAAGGCGACCGCTTCCTGCCTTTTTTTGTTGGTGACATTTTTGAACCACACATTCTGAGAGAGAGAGAGAGAGACTTTTGGAGAGATTCAACGCTGTGTGAAGGACTTTTGGGTACTGAGCAGCACTTTGCAGGCTCATTTTGATTTGCCCTTCCTTGTATCGATTTAGAAGAGACTGTGGGGGTTGCACTCTGAGCTCTTTCCCTGGTTCTCTCCATTGTTCTTTCCAGCAGATTTGATGTACAGGTCTCTCCAGGCCGAGATTCAAGGCTGCAATGAGCAGGATGTGGATGGAAAGCAAGATCAACCCACCCCTTTAAGAACTGGCCAGCGCTATTGTGTCTCTGTTCCATTGCTGACTGACATCACATGAGCTTCGCCAGCGCTCTGAGTTAGAGCCTCGCTCCTCGGCCTTTGCGTCTTAAGACAGATGTGTAGCGCCTGATTTAGCGCTCCAATCACCTCCAGGGGCGATAAAAGTCAAGTTTGCAGTCGGAGGCGATAATTAGCGGCAGGCGCTAATTTTTGCGCCCGCCCGATAATTGCGCCCCAAACGGAGCGATACTGAATTTTTCCCGCCTTAAGGTGTCATCCATCACCACCCTGTCGGTGTTTCCAGTCTCTTTGGTGGACAGATGCGCGCCCTCACCACTAAAGGCCAACTGCTGCAGGTTTATTACCCTGGCCAGCAATCTTCGACAGGGACAGCGGTGGAGTTCCATGATGAACGTGATCTCGGAGTAACTGAGCGGCATCGTGTCCCACGGAATTTCAGGGCCATTTTGTACAACAGCCAGGCCACAGGAATTGTAAGTTATAATGGAATAGCATCCAGGTGACAGGCTACCTCGGCACAAAACTCATTAGTCAGTAAAATAACTGGAAACGGTTCCAGAAAATACAACTGAGTGATGGGAACCAAGTACTGACTCTTGTTTATTCCTCTGCGGTTTAATTTTGTCTCATTTCTAATATCAGCAAAAAAGATGCTTTCGTAATAAAACAGGTTACACCCAAATAATAAATACTGTCTCTGGTAAACCACAATTGGAAAGGCTTAGTGCACAAACACCAAGCCGCATTGTAATCTGAGCACTGAAAAGAGTCACATTGAAACATTAATCATGATCCCTTTAGTTTAATTAATTAATTCTATATTTCTTTTGCCTTTTCCTTCATTCAATTGCCATTTATCCTTTTTAAACTAGAAAAGAGAAGACTGAGGGGTGACTTGATAGAGGTCTTCTAAAATTAGGAAGGGTTTCGATAGGGTAGACATAGAAAATATGTCTCCACTTGTGGGGGATTCCAAAACTAGGGCCCATAAATATGAGGTAGTCACTAATAAATCCAATAAGGAATTCAGGAGAAACTAAATTGTCTGCAATTGTAAGGTACACATGCATTGTTCTCTATCTATATATGCTTTGTCAAGTCTGTATTTCTTTACTACTTCACCTGAGGAAGGGGCGATCGATAGCTCCGAAAGCTTGTGATTTCAAATAAAACTGTTGGACTATAACCTGGTGTTGTGCGACCTCTCAGTAATGTATTATCACATAGTTTGGTATGAGCATGCTCAGTTTGCTCTGACCTAATAAAAGCAAGCACATGGACTAGCAACTCATCGTGTCTCTGTCCTTCATTTGTTCTACCCAAGTATATTACAACTCCAAGATACTGACAGGAATCCTGCCACCAAGAGAGAGCCTGCCAGTGCGAGGACAGAAAATCCCAGTGGTGCGGTAGTGGGGCTGCTGCTATAACACCAGAAGAGGTGGCGAGGGACCTTAAAAGTACAGATCAGCTGTTCCACTGAAGGCCTCGGCCAAAACCAGGGCCTTCAGCGGGTAACTGTTTGGGCCTGACTGGAGGGAGAGGAGACTGCTACAAGCTCCTCTCTCTCCATAGGGGTAACGCAAGGCCATTACCACTACTTCCTAGGGCCTACCTCCAGCTTCCACATGGTGGACCGGGAAGTGGTGGTAAATGGGGCAGACAGGAGGGAACTCCTCTGGGGACCCAGGGCCTGCCCACCCACCACCATTTGTATGGAGTGGGGAGGGAAGGAATGGACAGCGGTGGCCCTCGAGGGAAAGCCTGGCAGGCCTCACTGCCCAAATCTTCCCTAACGTCCTGCTGTGATGCTGCCCACTTTTGGTCGGAATCACAGTGGAGAATTTCCCCCACTCTGTCAAACACACCTGACATTTGGACTATATTGGCTCCTTTAACAAGTTCATAGTCTGCAGACCCAAGCTGAAAGCTGTTATAATTCAGCAGTGGAGTATGATACTGTGCATAGTCACCATTTTTGCTCAGGGTAAAAAGTAAACTCTGCAATAAATATTATAAGACAAAGAGCAGGGAAATCTCTTGAGAGGACATCTTGGTTAAGAACAGCTTTTATCTACAAATAGAATCTATTTTATGACTGCCAAAAACATTTTTACTTTAAAGCATGTTCTATCTGGATAAACACTAATAACCGCAGACATTGCAGATTTATAATTGTATAGGTGCCAGGTTTTATTGCAACAGAATTTAAAATTGCTAAAGTAATTGCTAATGTACACATCCTTGGATTAGATTCCAAGTCCCGTGCAAGTTTGTACTTGATTTGTCTCCAATTGATCATTTAATGAATCAAGGGCAGTCATTTGCTTTGACTTGGATAAAGAGGTCCAGTCTTGAGCACACCTGCACCGCCTTACCGCACAAGTAAACTCAAAAACAGAAAAAGGATGTCTTTTTGGACCTCTTCCTCTCCTGGCCCTGACTCCTCTTCCATGGTTGGTTTGAAGAGATTAACTGATGCATTTACTGGAACATCTTCCAGATCTTGTGATACCACCAAAAAGGCTATTCAGATTTGATTGGAAATTCTGAATGGTTCTTGTCTTTTAATGCATAACGTCAGTCGTTTTCATTATCACTTTGATTTTTTTTGTAAAAATTTGAAAGTACGGGGAAAACATCAAGACTGGGGATTGTATGAATGGGACAGTGTTCCTTGATGAGGTTGTTGAGATTGGGACAGTTTTTGCTGTAGCAGAGTTCTCACTACAAAGTCTGTGCGTGACCGCAGTGGAATGACATTGGGCTGGATTTTACTCACCGAGACGAGTTGGGGGCGGGACTGCTACCTTCCGGGTTCTAGTCCCGCCCCCAGCGACGTCCGACACACAGACGCTATTTTCCCCTGATTGGCCATGTTAAGCCCGCCCTGCGGGCTTGCTTGCCAATTAAGGGAAAGCCAGTGTCAGATGACGTCAGTTGATGACGCTTCATCTGCCGGTTTTCTTAAAGGCACATGAACCATTTATTTTTGACAGATGATTTGACAGTGTTTGACAGCATTGAGGTGCTGTCAAACACTGACAATCACTGTACAAAGGTGAGCCCTTGCACCCAGACTCTCCAATGACTCTCTCCTTAGGATAAAACAGATGGTAGCTGCAGGTGAGGGTACAGAAGCGATCTGTCACTTCTCCCAATGAGGTGAGGCCACACAAACACTTCAAAGCTTGTCACCTACAGAAAAATCCAAACACATTAAAAATGACTTTCCCAACATTTCCTTACCTCTGATACTCACCAGTGTCCCATTGTATCCTTCACACCACTTCTGCAGCTGTCATCTATACACTAACATTACAACAGACCCACAGCACGCCTCACTTACCCTGGCAGGGTTCCCGCAGCAGAAGTCTAAAAATTGGAAAAAGCCTCTTAACTTCCTGGTAACTACCTGTTAACAAAAATGAGAAGTCGCACAACACCAGGTTATAGTCCAACAGTTTTATTTGAAATTACGAGCTTTCGGAGCTCTGCTCCTTCTTCAGGTACAGGTACAGTGAGGGAATACAAATCGATTACACAGTATATAGAAACAGAGAACAATGTGTCTGCAGAGATACAATCCATCAGGGAGGCATTACATCAAAGACACATCAGAGTACAGCTAAGACAATGAGGTGGGTCACAGGGGGTCCAACGTGTCAAATGCTGCCGTCTGCAGTTAAGCTTTTAACTTTTTTTCTTAAAAACTGGAAAAACAGACAACGATGTCGAGTCATGTTCTGTAGCATGACATGAACCCGAGATCCCGGTTGAGGCCATCCTCATGGGTGCGGAACTTGGCTATCAGTTTCTGCTTGATGATTTTGCGTTGTTGTGTGTACTCTGATGTGTCTTTGATGTAACACCTCCCTGATGAACTGTATCTCTGCAGACACATTGTTCTCTGTTTCTATATACTGTGTAATCGATTTGTATTCCCTCACTGTTCCTGTACATGAAGAAGGAGCAGCGCTCCGAAAGCTCGTAATTTCAAATAAAACTGTTGGACTATAACCTGCTGTTGTGCGACTTCTCATTTTTGTCCACCCCAGTCCAACACCGGCATCTCCGCATCATACCTGTTAACAGGCAGTTAAGTGGCTATAATCCTCTTCCCGCTGCTAGGAGTCGGGTCCCTGCGCAAATCGGGAACCGACTCCCGGGAAGATTGGTTGGAGGTGGGTTGGGAGCGGGTTCAGGGCCCATTCTTTTTGATTTTCCCAGCAGTCCCGCCTCCAAACCCACCTCCTCAGGGCTGGTAAAATCCAGCCCCTTTAGTCACTTCAAAACTGATAGCTAATTTAACATGGGAAAGAACATCTTGTTCCATTGGGAGAATTCTAGGATTTTGAATAAGTGTAATTAGATTAGTCATCAGCCAAGCCGTTCATTTACTTTAAATGTATTCTATTCTAGAACTATAACCAGGTCCTTCAGGCCTCACAATATAACTCTCTCAGGCCAAGCACTAATCCGATTTGGTTTCCAAATTCTGATCAGTTGGTTAGAACAGAGCTCTTTATTGAGACAAGGATCAATCAGTATGGCAGGTCACATATCGTGTTACAAACAAATTCAGCAATACGCATAATTGAGCTCATGGCAACAGACTTTCCAAGCGAAATTAACGAAACCCTTCTGTTTCATGGAGTGGAAGATCTCAGCTAGTGAAGGACAAGCTACTGTAATAGAGCTGTGCAACAATGACCTGGTAACAAAACACATATGATTAACACCTGTAACAAAGAGGGAGACTAAGGCACATTGAGGTGTTTCAACAATGTGATCAGGTGCTATGCAAATGCAAGCATTTCAAGTATTTATTTTATTAGTGTGGCATTTTGCTTGCAGTTGGAGCATAGAAACTAACCAACATCCCACTTAAAGAATGACTATCTTCATGAAGAAGTATTTTACAAACATTTTTTTAGGGAAGAAGAACTCTGCATCACCTTTGTCATGACGAAGTCACGTGCAAATGGTGCAATAATGTGTTTCAACTCAATTCACATCATTAGATTGTAGAGTAAATTTTGCAAGTGTTTACTCTCGGAAAAACCAGGAGCATCGTCAATTGGGCAGTTTGGCCTCCATGCCCAATTCCCCGATCTGCACTGGCCCTGCATTTATTCTTCTGTGTTTGGAAGTTGTCACTATGCATTGTGTGAATAAGGCAAAGCAAAAAAAGGATATCATTAAATAAAGAGGAGCAGTATGTTGCAGTAAAACTTAATACAGGAGGAAATGTCCAGTTGCTTCACTTTGTAGCAACGGAAAACAGTTGTACTTTCGTATGAGCAGAAAATGTTTCAAATAATCCAAATGTATGTACCTCCTCACTTTAGTCTTCTATTTCATGTTGTTTTCTAGAATCAGCTGCTACAACACTTAATCTCCTTAATCAATGTATTTCTTTCTCTTGATCTTTTACCCTACCTTGCTGTAACTCTGCATCATAGTAAAGTTGTGTGCTCCTGTGAAGGCATTAAAAAAGGTAAAAATTTGAACTCCCATTTAACACCCCATTGTGTTTTACCCCTTCCCAAGCCTTACTGGCTCCTACCTAGTTTTATTTTTGCCCTTAGGAACATCCATTCGCAGTCTATTCCAATCGCATTACCATTGGTGACTTCAATGTTGCCAAATTATGTATTTGGCAGAGATATCTGTGCACTTCTAATTCTGCCCTCTTGAGCATCCCTGATTATAATCGCTCAACCACTGGCGGCCGTGCCTTCAGCTGCCTAGGCCCTAAGCTCTGGAATTCCCTGCCTAAACCTCTCCGCCTCTCTACCTCTCTTTCCTCCTTTAAGACGCTCCTTAAAACCTACCTCTTTGACCAAGCTTTTGGTCACCTGCCCTAATTTCTCCTTATGTGACTCGGTGTCAAATTTTTTGTCTTATAATACTCCTGTGAAGCGCCTTGGGATGTTGTACTACGTTAAAGGTGCCATATAAATACAAGTTGCTGTTGAAAATAGCTGTTGAAAGGAATCTCATTGATTTTTAGAGCATTTGATGTCTTCTTCCACAATACTCCACATCTAACAGCTTATTAAATTGTTGTTCTTTTTTTTCAAACAGATTGTCTGATATTTCTTACCAGAAGCTAACAATGGTCGAGCATCAGCCCAGCATGTGAAGATTCCTCGCTTCTTTATTATAATATCTCCTGCATCTATCATTCATCACTATTTTGGACTGACACAATCAATCAGACTGAAAAGAAAAAGAAAGAACTTACATTCATATAGCGCAGGCTGAAGAAGAGCAACATATTGGGCAGGTGAGGCCACTACAGTTTTGCACAATTCAGCCTCCATGTCATTATTTTGAAGAAGAGCAGGGGAGTTCTCCCCGATGTCCATTTATCCCTGAACCAACATCACTATAACAGGTGATCAGGTCATTATCACATTGCTGTTTGTGGGACTTTGCTGTGCGCAAATTGGCTGCCACGTTTCCTACAATGCAACAGTGACTACGCTTTAAAAATACTTAATTGACTGTAAAGCGCTTTGGGACGTCCTAAGGTCGTGAAATACATTATACGATTGCAATCCCACAAACAGCGATATGTTAATGGCCAGATAATCTGTTTTGATGATGTTGGTTGAGGGGTAATTATTGGCCAGGACACCGGGAAGAACACCCATGCTCTTCTTCGAAATATTGCCATGGAGGCTTAATTGAGCAAAACTATGTTAGCCTCTTGTTCACCTGTCCAATATGTTTCTCTTCTCCATTTTCTGTAGCGTAGTGCAAAGCATTAGCATTTTGCAGAATTTTTCATTGTCGGAGCAATTAATTTGATTTTGCACAACTTGCTTGTTTGTGAGCATTTTTTGGTCAGAAATTTGACTCTCAACTAGACAGTCTCACAAGTGTATAACACAACTGGAACTATCTTTTTGAATTTTAAGCTCATGTCTTTCAGTTCAGCTGGGATCAGAAATTGTTATAATAAGGTTTGTAATGACAGGAGCCTAGAAATGACAGCGATATTAATGTACAAACACTTAATGACCTAGAAATTGGAGAAAGCTGAACACCTGCCAGTAACATTGGCGGCCAAGAATAATGGCTGCCGGCCAAGACAGCGCCAGCAGTACCGGCATTTTGGTACTGCCTGCTCATTATCATCAGCGTGGCGGTGATTTTCTAGTGCAACGCGCTCTTTGCAGCGCTAATCTCAGAAGGAGGCCACAGGTCGCCACTGTCTCCCGTTTGCAGTGTAGGGGAACGGGGAAGAAAGGAGTGACCCGAACAGTTGCCGTAAGTGCTCCAAAAATATTAGCTGTTACCCGATGTTTGTCAATTTTTTATTTGTTTATGACATGAATGCAGATAAAAGAGATCTTATCACAGATCCTCTTCAACTGTTGCAATGGTCAGAGGCTGGGTATTCTGCTGCGAGTGTCTCACCTCCTGACTCCCCAAAGCCTTTCTACCATCTACAAGGCACAAGTAAGGAGTGTGATGGAATACTCTCCACTTGCCTGGATGAGTGCAGCTCCAACAACACTCAAGAAGCTCAACAGCATACAGGACAAAGCAGCCCGCTTGATTGGCACCCCATCCACCACCTTAAACATTCACTCCCTCCACCACCGGCGTACCGTGGCTGCAGTGTGTACCATCTACAAGATGCACTGCAGCAACTCGCCAAGGCTTCTTCGGCAGCACCTCCCAAAACCGCGACCTCTTCCACCTAGAAGGACAAGGGCAGCAGGTGCATGGGAACACCGCCACCTGCAAGTTCCCCTCCAAGTCACACACCATCCTGACTTGGAAATATATCGCCGTTCCTTCATCGTCGCTGGGTCAAAATTCTGGAACTCCCTCCCTTACAGCACTGTGGGAGTACCTTCACCACACGGACTGCAGCGGTTCAAGAAGGCGGCTCACCACCACCTTCTCAAGGGCAACTAGGGATGGGCAATAAATGCTGGCCCTTTGAGTTACTGACTCACAAACACTGTCGGCCACCCGGAAAGCTGCCAGAAAATGCAACCCCTGCCGCCGCCCCCCTCCACCACTGATGGGCAAAGAGGTGAAAGTTTAAAAGGAGGAGTTTGAAGTTCCAGCATCCATCCTCATAAGCGCTGCCGGACTCCTCACGGCTGCTGAAAGACCTGTAAGCGGCAGCACTCACTGGCGCGATATAGCGCAGGTGGCAGTGTGAGTGGAGAACTCCAAATTGGATGAGCTGGCGTCAACTCGACGTTGCACGGCGATTGACGCACGCGCCAACTCATTAAAATGCCTATGGCAGCTATCTGCAGCGCTGCCGACGTGCCGAAAATGGCCGCCGCCGCCGCTGACCCGCCACCAGCTGGCGGAAGAGCGCCGGCCGCCGTTTTTTCGCCATTTGATGGCGATAGCGGGCGGCGCAAACCACCCGGATTTCGAGGCCAATGTATTTCCACACGTCGGATTTCACAGCTATTTTAACAACGGCATTAATTTGTCAAAAGTAAGTAAGACACCTCTTTTAGAGCAACGAACAAAGAATGTCATGCAAATCTGGGAGCACAAATTCTTTTGAGCCTCGTGTCTGAGCCAATTTCTTTCCTGGGCCTCCTTCTGAACTCTTGAATGGACAATGTGAGTGCAAGCAGGGTAGACTGCGTTTGCTTGTAATACAACACACTCTCCTTTTACTTCAGATCTAGTCCAGACAGATGAGGTGATGATTATCTATCTCTGGCTGTATTATAATATGGCACATGGTCATTTCAGGGTTGAAGTCTTTACAATGAGAAGTTTGTAATAATATTGTTACATAGGAACAAGAGTAGGCCATTCAGTCCCTCAAGCCTGTTCTGCCGTTCAAGGCTGATCTGTATCTGAACTCCATCCACTCGCCTTGGCTCCATATCCCTTTATACCCTCTGGTTATAAAGGCTAACATTCCATTAGCCTTTTTGATTATTTTTTGTACCTGACCACCACATTTTAGAGATTTGTGTACATAGACCTCGGACCTCCACTGTTCCTAGCTTTTCACTATTTAAATAATACTTGGATCTATCATTTTTTGGCCCAAAATGGATGGCCTCGCATTTACCTGCGTTGAAACCACTTGCCACAGTTTTGCCCACTCACTTAATCTACCAATCTCTCTTTATAATTTTATGCTCCCATCTACTCTATTTACTATAACACCAATCTTTGTGTCATCGGCAAACTTGGATATCTGGCTCTCTATTGTGTTACCTAAGTCATTAATAAATATAGTGAATAGTTGAAGCCCCAGCACAGATCCTTGTGGGACACCATGGGCTCGATTTTGCCACTGGGGCGGGCTGGGGGCGTGTCAGCTGGTTTTCGTGTTAGCCACCCGACTCCAATGAGATGTGGGAAAAAATTGCGATTTTCCCCTAATTGGACATTGGGGCTGGATTTTGAAGTTGGAGTCGGGTTGGGGTCGGGAATCACACATTCTGGCTTGTGAACCTGCCTCCATCGAGATGTGGCCAACCCACTGTATTTTCCCTTGATTGACCTTGTTGAGCCCGCCCAGTGGGCTCAGCAGGCCAATTAAGGGCCACCCGGCAACAGGTGACGTCACAGACTGACATTTCATCTGTCAAGAGCTTTTGACAGATGAAATATCAGCGTTTGACAGCTCTGTAAAGCTGTCAAACACTCACAATATGATTTCTAACTTCAGTCCTTCCTTTCAGGCTGAGTTAGAAATCATTCCAGCACAGAAAACAGAAGGCTGCCGTTTCTGACAGAACCACGGCTTTCCTGCTTTCTGTGTCGGTGAGATTTCTAACTCCCGAGAACTGAAGGGCTGACACCTGCAGGAGGAAGTTAAGGTAAGTAAAACTTTTTCCAACACTTAGCACTTACCTTACACACTTACCTCTGCACACATGCACCCATCACTCACCTGCCCACCGGAGATATCGACCCCTCCAACCCCTGCAAACCCACGGCCCGACCCGATAACTTGGAGTGGTTGCCACCTGTCGGGAAGCCCACACTTTTCCTTTTAAAATAGGGATTATGCAAAAAACTGCCTGTTAACTACCTGTTAACAGGCAGTTAATTGTCACTAATCCCTTGCCGCCTCGGGGAGTCGGGTTTCAGACCAGGTCGGGTACCAGCCGCCAGCGAAACTGGCATGGAGGCGGGTTGGAGTCAGGATGGGGTCGGGACCCCCGAATCTGCAACTTTAACCGCCCCCCCCCCCCCAGCCTCCAAACCCGACTCCACGGGTCATTGAAAATCCAGCCCTTGATTTCGAGCGTGTGGGAACCCCTGGCCCAATTAGTCTTTCCATCCTGAAAGTCGCCTCCGATGACATCATCAATGCTGCTGGATTTAAGGCCTGCAAGCAGCCTTGCTTCTTCTGCAGACTACAAACTTCATGCCCATTGCTGTAAGCCCTTATTTCAGCAACGATGTCCAGCAGCAGGCCAAAGTCTGCTCCACGCTTTGATGAAGCCGCCCTGCAAGCTCTGGTGGAGGGAGCCAGATCCATAAGGAGGTGCTCTTCCCTTCCTCGGGGAGGAAAAAGCCTCCTCAGCAGACTAAAGCTGTGTGGATGCAAGTGGCCCAGGAGGTCAATTCTCTGTCTATGTGCCGCAGAACCTGGCTGCAGTTCAGGAAGAGGTTTCATGACCTTCTGCGCACTGGACAAGTGATTATGACTTTCCCATCACCCTCAATCTGATCCCCATCGCCTCTCCTCACCAGCACTCTGCTTTGCCAACCTCTTCCTCCACATCCCACTTGACACTGACATCCCTGCACCCTTATCCATTCCCTCTCTCTGTATGTTCACATTCACTTAGCTATTCGACTATGCAGCCCTCACACTCCCTATCGCTGTGATGCTATGACAATAACTTACAACACACAGGGAGGGCCCTTGGTCCTGGCACCTCACTCCATCTTTTTCTCCTTCTAAGCATTTATGCTATGGAATCTCTACACTCACTCCTTCATTTTCACTCAAACTCCACTTGTGTCCCTCATTGCAGGAAAAGAGAGCCCACAATAAGAGGGAGAGGGCGAGGACAGGAGGAGGGCCACCCTCAGTAGCCCAGCTCACCCCTGTGGAGGAGACGGCCCTGGAGATTGTGGGAGTGGAGGAGGATGCGCAAGTGGGGGACGGACAGACGGGCGCATCACAGCAAGCTGGTTACAGAATAATTTGGCATCTCTCTCATTGACATTGCATGAGTCACTGATAATGAAGCTGATGTTCTAACTGATTGACTTATGATCATCTGCACTATTCAATGTTCATGTAACCATGACCTCACATCTCTAACTCTTTCCTTTACTCCCCCACAGGACCATCCAAAGCCCCTGTCCCCACTGTCCAGGAGGAAGAGCCTGAGCTTCCAGACTCCTCAGAGGAAGCTCCAACCTCTGAGGGCACAGCGTCAGCAGATTTCAGCGCACCCAGCACCAGCGCAGACACTCACACCTCGGTGGGACCTTCGCGAGATAGAGTAGTGTTGTCACCTGGTGTATTACAGCTTACAAATGAGCATCAGCAGATGGTGGAGACAGGGACAGCAGTGGAGAGTCCTCGTCGGAATGCGTAGGACTCTGCCAGCTCGGCTCAGCTGCATGTCGACCCTGTGCCTCCGGGTCCATTCAGAAGAACAGCGGTGCTGGAACTCCAGGAACAGGTGCAGGAGTCTCTGGCAGGTTTTGTCTCTAGGGTAGCTGCGAGTGTGGAGCGAATGGAGGAGTCCCTCGCTAACATGAGCAGAGCCTTTGTGGAGGCGTTGGCGCATGAACGCAGCACCACGGAAAGGATGGCAACCTCCGTGGAAAGGCTGGCTACGGCCATGGAGGCAGTAAGTCGCCGGAGTGAGGAAAACATGGTGAGTGTTCAGAATAGACTGACATCTCTGGAGGAGCGATGGTCAGCTATTGAACAGAGAAACCAGAGCTTCATGGAAGTCCTTCTGAGTAGGACTACCAGTGCAGAGACGGGTCCCCATGGCCTCCCTGAAGTGCAGCAAGGTGCTCTCAAGCCACTTGTAAGCGCTGAGGTGGACCTGACCCATGAGAGGGAAGTTGGTGGCAGACATCAAGGAAGTGGGGGCTCCTCTCCAAGCGCTCACACTTCCATGCCACTGCAGAGCCCTCGGTCAGAGCCCCACCAGAGTCCCCACCCAACTGAAATCGGCGTCTCAACCCCTGCACAGCCACAGAGCAGTAGAATGTTGCCGAGCCCTCACAGGCTCGCAACCCCAGAGGACGCCCGCCAAAGGTGTCGAGGCAGGAGCAGCAAAAAAGTGAGCAAGGAGCCTCCGCATCTGCTGAAGCCACAGGGGAAGCACCACGTAGGAGCACGCGTAAAAGAAAAATAATGCACAAGTAGTCACAAGGGTAGTCACTTGGGTGTAATGTTGTGTTTAATCTTGAAATGCCAGCACTTGCTTGGTGTGACAAAAAATTCTGCTGGCAAACTGCTGAAGTTCTGGCGTCTGTCATTTCGCAAATGGGACTTCCACATTGAGGGCTTAGGATGACTTGCAATTGTCAGTATGTTGGTCAGAGTGATAGGAATCCGTAGGTTCTTGTCCATTGTCGATGGTCTGATAAGAAGGTGCGAGGCAAAAGTGTTTGATTGTGCAGGCGAAGCAAATCTGGTCAAGTGCGTCCCTTGCATCCCGGGCAGCAATATGGTCGCGCGCTGGCGCCTTCTGGCCTGTGCAGCTTCAGGTGGGTGAGCAGCAGCTTGGCACTCCTGTTGATGCTGCTACTGCTGGTGGTGCTGTTGTTCATGGTTCTGCTGCTGCCACGGCTGGTCTTCGTCCGAATCTGATGTCCAGGAGGAAAGGAAATAAATGGTTCCCATGCTTCTGGTATATGCCTCAGTTGAGGAAGCGCTCAGTCAAGGTGGCGAGAGGGGTTTCCCAGGAGGTCACACTGGAGATGGGTGTCAGGCTCCAAACTTCCACAACAATGGGTAGGCCTGCTAAAAGTTTCCCCAGACCTGAGACAACAAAGTTCTGCCACCTGCAAATGAAGATTGCTGAAAACTCCTTTTTAACGGTGGAGCTGCAGCTGTTAGTAAGCATTCCACTTGTGTTGCCGCCAGGTTTCACTGGCGTGTTTCAGAGGAGGCGTGAAGCATGTGGGAAAAGTGTTAAATTCAGAAAGGCCTCTCAAAATGGGATTATCGAGGCACTTAACTGGTTGTTAAGGGCCTTAAGGGCCTATCCCGCCTCTTGAAGGCGGGATGGAAACGGGGTCAGAAAACTTGCATGTGGGAAAATTGCTCGGAGGCGGGATTGGGCCCGCCCGCCAGTTTTTGCGATTTTAACACCTCACACGCCTCCAATCCCGCCTCCTCGGGCCTGGCAAAATCGAGCCCCACGAGTCGCTTCCTTCCAATTCAAGTACATACCCATTATCCCTACTCTCTGTCTTCTACCCCCTAACCAATCTCATAACCAGGTCAATAATTTGCCTTCAATTCCATAAGCTTTATCGAATGCCTTCTGGAAGTCCATATAAACTACAGCCATAGACATTCTTCTGTCTACTACTTTAGGTACTTCCTCAAAAAATTCAATTAGGTTCATTAGATATGACCTTTACAAATCCATGTTGGCTCTCTCTAATCAGCTCAATTTTCTCTAAATGCTCAGTCACCCTGTCCTTAATTTATAGATTCCAATAAATTCCCCACAACAGATGTTAGACCAACAGGTCTATAATTTCCTGATTTCTCTCTCTCTCACCTTCCTTAAATAACAGAGTTACATTTGCAATTTTCCAATCTAAAGGGACAATTCCAGAATCGAGAGCGCTTTGAAAGATTATGGCTAAAGCATCTGCAATTTCCTCACCTACTTTCTTTAAAACCCTGGGGCGGAAACCATCAGATCCTGGGGATTTGTCAGTCTTTAGTGCCATTACTTTTTCTCATACTGTTTTCTTACTTACTTTAAGTTTAGTGAGTTCCAGTCCTTGATTCATTATTAATTTCTCTGGGCTGTCAGGTATATTATCCTCTTCCTCTACTGTGAAGAATGACACAAAGGGCTCGATTTTGCCATTGGGGGCGGGCTGGGGTGTGTCAGGTGGTTTTCGTGTCAGGACCCCGGCTCCGATGTGAAGTGGGAAAAAAATGCGGTTTTGCCCTAATTGGGCACTTGATTTCCAGCGTGTGGAAACCCCTTGGCCCAATGAGCCTTTTCATACAGAAAGTCGCCTCCGATGACGTCATCAATGCTGCTGGATTTAAGCCCTGCAAGCAGCCTTGCTTCTTCTGGAGACTTTAAACTTTATGCCCATTGTTGTGATCGCTTCATTTAGCAACTATGTCCAGCAGTAGGCCAAAGTGTGCTCCGAGGTTCGATGAGGCCTCCCTGCAAGCTCTGGTGGAGGGAGCAAGATCAAATAAGGAGGTGCTCTTCCCTTCCTCAGGGAGGAAAAAGCCTCCCCAGCAGACTAAAGCTGTGTGGATGCAAGTGGCCCAGGAGGTCAACTCAATCGCTATGTGCCGCAGAACCTGGCTGCAGTGCAGGAAGAGGCTTCATGACCTTTTCTGCGCAGGAAAAGTGAGTATGACTTTCCCATCACCCTCAATCTGATCCCCATCACCTCTCATCACCAGCACTCTGCTTTGCCAACCTCTTCCTCCACATCCCACTTGACCCTTACATTCCTGCACCCTTACCCATTCCCTCTCTCTCTATGGTCACATTCACTTAACTATTCGAACATGCAGCCCTCACACTCCCTATCACTGTGATGCAATGACAACAACTTACAACACACAGGGAGGGCCCTTTGTCTCCTTCTAAGCATCTATGCTATGGATTCTCTACACTCACTCCTTCATTCTCACTCAAACTCCACTTGTGTCCCTCATTGCAGGAAAAGAGAGCCCACAATAAGAGGGAAAGAGTGAGGACAGGAGGAGGGCCACCCTCAGTAGCCCAGCTCACCACCTCGGAGGAGGCGGCCCTGGAAATCGCCGGTGTCGAGGAAGATTCGCAAGTGTGTAAGGTTTCCAAAATTTTACAGATCCCCAAAACCTAAGGAAAAAGGACTTTGGAACTACCTCAGAGTGATAAAAATGCATTTGGGCCTAACATAAGGAATTTAAGACCAAAAACCAAGTTTTGGCATTTTAAAAACATGTCTGGGCCTGTAAAGGGAGAAAAGGCTGTGAAGGAAGTTGGGTTTTGGTTATTGCAGTTAATTACACTGTCTGGGGAACTGGGATGACCCTACTCAAGCCCCAGCAGACATTAAGGGCTGGATTTTGTCTTGGGGTCGGGTTGGGGTCGTGTCATCCGCATTTCGTGGTTCCCCCCCGACTCCAGATTAATGTGGATGAATGATGCAATTTTCACTTAATTGGGCAATTGAGTTCCAGCATGTGGGAACCCATGAACTAATTAGTGGATTCAGTCTGAAATTCGCCTCTGACGATGTCATCATTCCTGCTGCATTGAGAGAGAGAGAGAGAGAGAATTATTTTGCATCCAAGTCCTCTCACAGCAAAGGCCAGGCAGTCTCTGAAGACATTCAATTCAGCAGCATCAGAAGCGACTTTCAGGCCTAATACTACTACTACCTTCATCACATCTCCGTTGTAATAGTGGACCTGCAGCTCATAGTCAACTATCCACTTGTGCTCCCGCCAGATTTCACTGGAGTGTTTCACACCAGGCGTACTTCACGTCAGAAAAGGGTTAAACTAGCTAAAACGTTTCAAAATGGCATTACAGAGCCAATTTAGGGCTTGTTAAGGGCTTTAATGGCCTCTCCCGCCTCTTGGAGGCGGGACGGAGTCGGGAACCCCGCAACTGATATTGTCAAAATTGCGTGGAGGCGGGATGGAGTCGGGATGGGGTCGGGACCCCCGACCCCGTAAATTTAACCCCCCACACGCCTCCAAACCCGACTCCATGGGTCATTCAAAATCTAGCCCTAACATTTGAACAATAGACCCTGTGAGAAGACAGGCCCCATCAAAACCGTTTACAGAACCCATTAAAGACATGCATAAAGCAAATAATCTGTAGAAGTCAAAGGCCCAGTCAAGAAACCCAAAACATGAGGACAATTCAAACTCTGATTAAACAACAGATCGACAGGATGGAGCTATCCTGAAACCACTTCACACATTTACAAAACCAGTTAACACGCTAGTAAAGTCGTTACTGTTAACGAGGCCTCCAAAAATCTTACAAAGGATTTGATTTGGTTTTGATAAGGAAGCTTCGATGGGTATAATTAAAGGCCCGTTCTCAACAGTTCTCCAGTAAAACAGTTCAAGTTCAACAGAAGGCAGTTCTGCAATTTCGAGTTCAATTGAAAGCCTGCTTTCAGCAGAGTCAGTGCTGGAGTTACAGAGTTCAGGAGAAGCAAGTTGGGCAGTTAAAGAAGACAGTTCAGTAAGAAGGGAGTTCTCCAGTTCTCCAGCACAACAGTTCAAGTTCGAGTTCTCCAGTAGAGTTACACAGCAGCAAAGAGTTCAACACGCAGGCAGAAGGCAGTTTCCACAGTTCTGCAAGAAGGCAGTTCCACAGCTCGGAAGAAGACAGTTTAAACAGAGGCAGAGTTCAACAGAAAGAAGTTCAACAAAGAAGGCCAACAGCTCCAGAAGTAGGCTGACACGCAAGAAGAGACCAGAGCGACCGCCTCAGTGACCATCGGACACCCTGCGGCAACAAGGGCCTTACGAAACTTTTTACTCCAAAGATTCTAAACCCTAACTCTCAACTGTCAAGGATTCGTTTGGCGAGCATTATCCCTGGTTTGCCAGAGTCCAACTTAGCTAGTGAAGTGGGATTGGGAGGGGTGAAGTATTCTTCTAATGTTATTTCCCTCGCTTGTACCGAAGTGTTCCCCACTTTTAGAGTGTTAAGAGTGTTTGTGTTGTGTTTTACTTTCTTGAATAAAGATCGAAGTTCTTTCATCAAACTCAGTTGTCTGCTGCACCTTTTATCACAACCCCCAAATAAGTCCAAGGTCTAGAACCAAGGAGTGGGAGCGATTCGAACCGTTCAGAAGTCAGAGGTAAAACTGACACAAACCACCACCCCCTACAAGTGGGGGACGGACAGACGGGCGCATCACAGCAAGCTGGTGACAAAATAATTTGGCATCTCTCTCATTGACATTGCATGAGTGACTGATAATGATTCTGATGCTCTAACAGATTGACTTATGATCATCTGCACAATTCAATGTGCATGCAATCTTTACCTCACATCTCTAACTCTTTCCTTTACTCCCCCACAGGACCATCGACAGCCCCCATCCCCACTGTCCAGGAGGAACAGCCTGAACTTCAAGACTCCTCAGAGGAAGCTGCAACATCTGAGGGCGCAGTATCAGCAGAATTCAGCGCACCCAGCACCAGCGCAGACACTCACACCTCAGTGGGACCTTCGCGAGATAGAGTAGTGTTGTCACCTGGTGTATCACAGCTCACAAGTGAGCATCAGCAGATGGTGGAGACAGGGACAGCAGTGGAGAGTCCTCGTCGGAGGGCGCAGGACTCTGCCAGCTCGGCTCAGCTGCATGTCGACCCTGTGCCTCTGAGTCCATCCAGGAGGAGAGCGGTGCTGGAACTCCAGGAACAGGTGCTGGAGTCTCTGGCAGGTTTTGTCTCTAGGGTCGCTGCGAGTGTGGAGCGAATGGAGGATTCTATTGCAGAGCCTTTGTGGAGACATTGGCGCATGAACGCATCACCACGGAAAGGATGGCAACCTCTGTGGAAAGGATGGCTATGGTAGAGGAGAGGATGGCTACGGCCATGGAGGAGCTAAGTCGCCAGAGTGTTGAAAACATGGTCATTGTTCAGAATAGACTGGCATCTCTTGAGGAGCGATGGTCAGCTATTGAGCATAGAAAACAGATCTTCATGGAAGTCCTCTGGAGTAGGACTTCAAGTGCAGAAACGGGTCCTCATGGCACCCCTGAAGTGCAGCAAGGTGCTGTTAAGTCACTTGCTAGCTCTGAAGTGGGGCTGACCCATGAGAGGGATGTTGGTGGCAGACAACAAGGAAGTGGGGGCTCCTCTCCAAGCGCTCACACGACCATGCCATTGCAGAGCGCTTGGTCAGAGCCCCACCAGAGTCCTCACCCAACTGAGATCGGCGTCTCATCCCCTGCACAGCCGCAGGAGCAGCAGACTGTTGCTGAGCCCTCACAGGTTCGCAACCCCAGAGGACAGCTGCCAAAGGTGTCGAGACAGGAGCAGCAAGAAAGTGAGCAAGGGGCCTCCACATCTGCTGAAGCCACAGGGGAAGCACCATGTAGGAGCACGCATAAGAGGAAGATAATGCACAAGTAGTCACAAGGGTAGTCACTTGGGTGTTATGTTGTGCTTATTTTTGAAATGCCATCAGTTGCTTGTTGTGATAAAAAATTCTGATGGCAAACTGTTGAAGTTGTGGCCTGTGTCATTTTGCAAATGGGACTTCCACATTGAGGGCTTAGAGCGACTTGCAATTGTCAGTATGGTGGTCAGAGTGATAGGAATCCGTAGGTTCTTGTCCATTGTCGATGCTCTGGTAAGAAGGTGCGAGGCAAAAGTGTTTGATTGCGCAGGCTAAGCAAATCTGGCCAACATGAGTGCATCCCTTGCATCCCGGGCAGTAATGTGGCCGCGCGCTGGCGCCTTCTGGCCTGTGCAGTTTCAGGTGGGTGAGCAGCAGCTTTGCGCTCCTGTTGTTGCTGCTGCTGTTGGTGCTGCTGTTGTTCATGGTTCTGCTGCTGCAACGGCTGGTCTTCGTCCGAATCTGATGTCCAGGAGGAAAGGAAATAAATGGTTCCCATACTTCTGGTATATTCCTCAGTTGAGGAAGCGCTCAGTCAAGGTGGGGAGAGGGGTTTCCCAGGAGGTCACACTGGAGATGGGTGTCAGGCTCCAAACTTCCACAACAATGAGTAGGCCTGCTAAAAGTTCCCCCAGACCTGAGACAACAAAGTTCTGCCACCTGCAAATGATCATTGGCGAAAACTCCTTTTTAATGGTGGAGCTGCAGCTGTTAGTAAGCAATCCACTTGTGAGGCCGTCAGGATTAACTGGCGTGTTCCAGAGGAGACGTGCAGCACATGGGAAATGTGTTAAATTCAGAAAGGCCTCTCAAAATGGGATTATAGAGGCACTTAACTGATTGTTAAGGGCCTTAAGGGCCTATCCCGCCTCTTGGAGGCGGGATGGAAACGGGGTCTGAAACCCCGATTCTGGGAAAATTGCTCGGAGGCGGGCTGGAGGTGGGATCGGATACGCCCGCCATTTTTTGCTATTTTAACACCTCACACGCCTCCAATCCCGCCTCCTCGGGCCTGGCAAAATCGAGTCCAAAGTAATTATTCAACAAGTTTGCCATTTCCTTATTTTCATTTGCAATATTACCCGCATCTGCTTTTAAAGGGCCAACATTACCCTTGACTACCCTTTTTCTTCTAATATAATTGTAAAAACTTTTTCTGTTAATCTTGATATCTCTCGCAAGTGTCTTTTTTCGTATTCCCTTTTTGCAACTCTTACCATAAGAACATAAGAACATAAGAAATAGGAGCAGGAGTAGGCCAATCGGCCCCTCGAGCCTGCTCCGCCATTCAATAAGATCATGGCTGATCTGATCCTAACCGCCAATCTACTATCTATCACAGAACCATCTCCTGCATCTAACAGAATTGCACACACGAAATAGGAGCAGAATCAGGCTACACAGTCCCTGGGCCCGCTCCACTACCCACAGGGCCATGACCGATCCGAACCTAGACTCATGTCCAAATTCCTGCCCGCTCCCCGTAACCCTTAATGCCCTTTACTTCTAGGAAACTGTCTATTTCTGTTTTAAATTTAATTAATGTTGTAGCTTCTACAGCTTTTTGTGGCAGCATATTCCATGGACCTACCACCCTCTGAGTGAAGTAGTTCCTCCTCATCTCAGTTTTGAAAGAGCAGCCCCTTATTCTAAGACTATGTCCCCTAGTTCTCGTCTCACCCGTCATCGGGAACATCCTCCCCGCATCCACCCGATCCAACCCCTTCACAATCTTATATGTTTCAATAAGATCGCCTCTCATTCTTCTGAACTCCAATGAGTAGAGTCCCAATCTACCCAACCTCTCCTCATATGACCACCCCCTCATCCCCGGGATTAACCGAGTGAACCTTTTTTGCACTGCCTCGAGAGCAAGGATGTCTTTCCTTAAGTAAGGACACCAAAACTGTATGCAGTATTCCAGGTGCGGTCTCACCAATACCTTGTACAACTGAAGCAATACCTCCCTATTTTTATATTCTATCCCCCTAGCAATGAAAGCCAACATTCCATTTGCCTTCTTAATCACTTGCTGCACCTGCATACTAACCTTTTGAGTTTCGTGCACCAGGACCCCAGATCCCTTTGCACTTCAGTACTCTCCAGTTTCTTGCCATTAAGATAATAAATTGCTCTAGGATTTTTCCTGCCAAAGTGCATCACCTCACACTTTCCAGTGTTGTATTCCATCTGCCAAATCTCTGCCCACTTACTTAGCCTGTCTATGTCCCCTTGCAGGTTTTTTATGTCCTCCTCACTCACTACTTTCCCTCCCATCTTTGTATCATCTGCAAATTTTGATATGTTACACTTGGTCCCTTCCTCCAAATCGTTAATATAGATTGTGAAGAGTTGGGGACCCAGCACTGACCCCTGTGGAACACCACTAGTTACTGATTGCCAGTCTGAGAATGAACCATTTATCCCAACTCTTTGCTTTCTGTTAGATAGCCAATCCTCTATCCATGCCAGAATATTACCCCCAATCCCGTGATTTTTTATCTTAAGCAATAATCTTTTGTGTGGCACCTTGTCAAATGCCTTTTGGAAGTCTAAATACACTACGTCCACTGGTTCCCCTTTATCCACTCTATATGTTACTTCCTCAAAGAACTCCAGCAAATTTGTCAAACATGACTTCCCCTTCGTAAAACCATGCTGACTTTGTCCTATTAAATTATGATTATCCAAATGTCCTGTTACTGTTTCCTTAATAATGGACTCCAAAATTTTACCTACCACAGATGTTAGGCTAACCGGTCTTTTTGGTCTTCCTTTGCTGTTCTTTATATCTCTCCCAGTCTCCTGGATTTACACTATTCTTTGCACTTTTATATGCTCTTTCCTTTAGCTTTATGTAATCTTCACTTCTTTTGTCGACCATGGTTGTTTTATCTGGTAAGTGGAGCTCTTTCCCCTTAGGGCTATATACTGGTCCTGAATTATGCTAATTATGTCTTGAGCACCTCCACTGTTCATCTGTAGTTTTACCCAATATCAGTTTTGACCAGTTTGCTGTCATCAATCTCTGTCGCATCCCATCACTTCACCTGACGAAGGGGCAGCAGCTCCGAAAGCTTGTGATTTCAAATAAAACTGTTGGACTATAACCTGGTGTTGTGCGACTTCTCACTTTTGTCCACCCCAGTCCAACACCGGCATCTCCGCATCATGGCATCCCGTTAAAGTTAGCCTTACCAAGATCAAGAATCTTAGGCCGGAATTTTCCCTACCTGGGTGGGTCCGGTGAGGGCGGTGTCTGTGGCGGGTCGCGACCCCGCTGCTGGCTCCATCCCTCTGTTGAAAATTAACTTACCTTAATGGGGCCTATTAAGCCCGCCCAGCGCGTTACCCGGCCCAATGAGATGGAGCGGGTCTGGTGACGTCATTCATGACACATTTTCAGCCGGGATCTTTAAAGGGACCATGGCCACATTACACTTGGGGGTAAAAATTCACTTGGTTGCGCCACCCGTTAGCGCCTTAAGAGGGCGCTAATGGGGCGCAAAGCCGCTAACGCCCGGGCGCAGCGATGTTTGCGCCGCTCGAGAACTTAACTTGAGATTGTGCGGCGGCGCTAAAACTTACCGCTGCGACCACCTGCGCGCGCAGATTGTGACGTCATTCCATGGTGCAACGCCCTTGGGGCGCCCCGTAGCGGAAATTGAGTGGCGCCCCCTGCCTTACCGCCTGGCGCTTCCAACGACCAGAAGACTGGAACGCTATCAATCGCTGTGGGGCTGGGGGGGGCGCTATTTAAAGGGGGCCTCTTCCTGTCTTTTATTGTTGGTGGCATTTTTGAACTACGCATTCTGAGAGAGAGAGGGAGAGACTTCCGGAGAGATTCAACGTTGTGTGAAGGAGTTTTGGGCACTGAGCAGCACTTTGCAGGTTCATTTTGATTTGCCATTCCTTGTATCGATTTAGCAGAGACCGTGGGAGCTGCACTCTGAGCTCTTTGCCTGGTGCTCTCCATTGTTCTTTCCAGCACATTTGATGTGCAAGTCTCTCCAGGCCGAGATTCAAGGCAGCAATGAACAGGATGTGGATGGAAAGCAAGATTAACCATCCCCTTTAAGAACTGGCCCGTGCCATTGTGTGTGTGTTCCATTGCTGACTGACATTACATGAGCTTCGCCAGCGCTCCGAGTTAGCGCCTCACTGCTCGGCCTTTGCGCCTTAAGAGAGGTGTGCAGCGCCTGCTTTAGCGCTCCACTCACCTTCCGGGGCGGTAAAAGTGAAGTTTCCCGTCAGTGCCGATAATTAGCGCCAGGCGCTAATATTTGCGTCCGGACGATATTTGCGCCCCAAATGGGGCGCGACCTAATTTCTACCCCTTGAAGTTTAATCTGGAGTGCTGCAAACACTGACAATGATTGCACAGAGGCAGAGGGCTGCACCCAGGTTCTCCCATGACTCCCTCCATATGCTTTTGGAGGGAGTCAGAGCACGCAGGGAGGTCCTCTTCCCTTTCCATGGGCGGAAGAGACCTCCCCAGGAGACCAAGACAGCCTGGTTGAACATTTCAGAGGAGGCCACAAGCAGGGATGTGGTCAGGAGGACCTGGGTGCAGTGCCGCAAACGTCTCAATGATCTCATTAGATCAGGAAATGTTAGTACAAAGCCACACTCAACTGCATCCTGCTGTGCCTCTCATCACATCCCCATCACTCTGCCTTCCTTACCCTACTCCTGAACATCCTTACTCACACCAACATACCTTGCACCTCCACCCATCCCTCTCTATCTACATTATCACTTCCCCATCTCACGAACCACCCCTCACACTCACTCTCATCCTAGTGCAATCATACCAACTAACAATACACAAGAGTAGCCACTTGGGTGTTTTATCCAATGTTTATGTAAAGTTTCTGTTAATGTGGTGTCAAACATAAAAATCTTTATTTTCAACACTTTCCGGTCTTGGACAGATTTGTGTGCACCTTTGGAAGTGACTTAGTGAGTTGCAGTGAATGGTGAGACATAATGGTAACCCCCACAATCGTGATAAGTGTGAAAGGAATGGCTTGGTCATTGTAGGGATGCTTTATGGTGTTGGTGTGGGGTGGTGCCAACCTGGCGCATCATGTGGCAGCCAGGGTGTACAGCGTAAAGTAAACTAAATCTGGCCATGGTGAGGCCATCCCTGGCCTCCCGAGCAGCAACGTGGTCGGGTGCTGATGCCCTCTGTCCTGTGCAGCATCAGGTGATTGCGGAGAAGGTTGGTGTTGTTGTTGGTGCTGCTGGTGTGCCTGGTGCTGCTGGTTTTGGGGCTCATTGTGGTCCGATTCTGAGGACCAAGGTGAGACAGTATAAGCGGCGCCCATGTTGATGGATTAGATGGCAGGTGAAGTATATCACCGTAGGCATTATTTGCCTTTAAACTTACACCACTTGTTTTCCTTCCCGGTGTGACCAGGCCTTTGACACCGTCAACCATGAGGGATTATGGAGTGTCCTCCTCAAATTCGGCTGCCCTCAAAAAAGTTTGTCACCATCCTCCACCTGCTTCACGACGACATGCAAGCCGTGATCCTGACCAACGGATCCACCACAGACCCAATTCATGTACGGACCGGGGTCAAGCAAGGCTGTGTAATCGCACCAATGCTCTTCTCGATCTTCTTGGCTGCAATGCTCCATCTCACCCTCAGTAAGCTCCCCGCTGGAGTGGAGCTAATCTACAGAACAAACAAGAAACTGTTCAACCTCCGTCGCCTCCAGTCCAGATCCAAGGTCGTCCTACCTCTGTCATCGAATTACAGTATGCAGACGATGCTTGTGTCTGCGCACACTCTGAGGCCGAACTCCAAACCATCGTCAACACCTTCACCGAAGCGTACGAGAGCATGGGCCTTACACTAAACATCCGTAAGACAAAGGTCCTCTACCAACCTGCCCCCGCCACACAGTACTGCTCCCCGATTATCAAAATCCATGACGAGGCCTTGGACAACGTGAACCACTTTCCATACCTCGGGAACCTACTGACCACAAGGGCAGACGTCGATGACGAAGTCCAACACCGCCTTCAGTGTGCCAGTGCAGCCTTCGGTCACCTGAGGAAGAAAGTGTTTGAAGACCAGGACCTCAAACCCAGCACCAAGCTCATGGTCTACAAAGCAGTAGTGATACCCGCCCTCCTGAATGCTTCAGAGACATGGACCATATACAGCAGGCACCTCAAAGCACTGGGAGAGGTACCACCAACGCTGCCTCTACAAGATCCTGCAAATCCATTGGCAGGATAGGCGCACCAACGTCAGTGTTCTCGCTCAGGCCAACATCCCCAGCATCAAAGCTTTGACCACACTCAATCAGCTCCGATGGACAGGCCACATTGTCCGCATGCCCGATACGAGACTCCCAAAACAAGCGCTCTACTCGGAGCTCCGACACGGCAAGAGAGCCCCAGGTGGGCAGAGGAAATGCTTCAAGGGCACACTCAAAGCCTCCTTGAAAAAGTGCAACATCCCCACTGACACCTGGGAATCCCTGGCCCAAGACCGCACAAAGTGGAGGAGAAGCATCCGGGAAGGCGCCGAAGACCTCGAGTCTCTTCGCCGGGAGCAAGCAGAAGCCAAGCGCAAACAGCGGAAGGAGCGCACGTCAACCCAAGCACCCCACCCACCCGCCCCTTCAACCACCGTCTGCCCCACCTGTGACAGAGACTGTAGGTCCCGCATTGGACTCATCAGTCACCTGAGAACTCATTTTTAGTGTGGAAGCAAGTCATCCTCGGTTCTGAGCGACTGCGTAAGAAGAAGAACGGCTAACAATTAAGGAACGAATGCATGAATTGCAACAGTTATACATTCCTTTCTGGTGCAAAAGCATAAATGGAAAAGCGGCCCTAACCATGGCTAACAAAAGAAATTAAGGATAGTATTAGATCCAAAGAGGAGTCATAAAAAGTTGCCAGAAAAAGTAGCAAGCCTGAGGACTGGGAGCAGTTTAGAGTTCTGCAAAAAAGGACCAAGAGATTGATTAAGAGGGGAAAAATAGAGTATGAGAGTAAACTTGCAAGTAACATAAAAGTGGATTGTAAAACTTCTACAAGTATGTAAAACGTGAAAGATTAGTGAAGACAAATGTAGGTCCCTTACAGTCAGAAATGGGAGAATTTATAATGGGGAACAAGGAAATGGCAGAGCAATTAAACAAATACTTTGGTTCTGTCTGGACGGAAGAGGACACAAATAATGCTAGGGAACCAAGGGTCTAGTGAGAAGGAGGAATTAAAGGAAATTAGTATTTGTAAAAAAATAGTGCTGGAGAAATTAATGGGACTGAAAGCCGCTAAATCCCCAGGGCCTGATAAGCTGCATCCCAGAGTACTAAAAGAGGTAGCCATTGTAGAATTCGCAATATATCGCGATTTTATTAATAAGGAGAAAAACACATAGTTTCGTTCAAACAGCTTTTATTTCAGCAGAATGCTGTCAGGTTTCAAAGTGGACACAAGCAGCTTGTAAAATGGCTGCCGCACCTCGTGGCGGAACATTCTAGACTTTTCAACAGGCAGACAAGATGGCGTTCCAATAAACATTTGTGCAAGATCGATTAAGATTCAGCACATTGAAGATAATACACGAGACATCATGGGTTTACAGTATACACATAAATACTGAAATCGGTCTCCCAGGTACGAATAAGGGCCATTGTACCAAGTAATTAAGAGCCCATCCAAAGACATTAATATGTAAAATCCCAACGACTCTACGATGAGAGAGCCGTTAGCGGGTAGTTACAGAAAACACTTGGAAGCCCCAAAACCCCTCCAGGGAGAACACCAACCGATTAAACAATGGGAGAAATATTAACAGGTACTCAGACATTTACGAGTAGCCCCGAAACCCATCAAAAACGGAGATCACCCTATACAAGACATTTGAGCGCCAAACCCTAACAAAAGAAAAGACATTAAGGTTGGGCGGGAAACGGAAGATTTTGTACTATAATTACAAGCTCCAAACCGTCCATCTTTCTCTTATCCTCGTGGCTGCTCCTGTGCTCTTATCCTCTTATCTTGCTGGTGTTCATCCTCGTGGCTGCTCCTGTGCTCTTGACTCGCCGTCTTGTTCCTGCTTGCCTCGTGTCTCTTTTAAAAGACTGTTGAACTTTGTGATCCGCTCGGATCTACCTCGTGTCGTGTCGCGAAGACCTGTGTAGAACTGGGCTCTGAAGCCTTGAAGCGGGCGCACCATTCCGATAAGTCGGTAAACGGTGTCGGAACCGAAGGCCCGAGATGAGATGAGATGAGATGAGATGAGAAGAGAAGAAGACCATACTTATCGCCACGGTCAGTAAGCCCCGACCGCGCCTGTAGGTCGTATAGACATTTTCCTTGCCAGGAAGACTTCTTTGAGTTCTACAGAACTGACACAGGAAGACTCTTCTTCGAGTTTTATCGAACCTGTGCGAGGGCACAGGAAGACTCTTTTTTGAGTAGAGTCGGAACTCCGAGGACAACACAGATCTTCATGACAGCAGACGTTCCAGCCTGCTAGCCGGAGCAGAACGAGTAAACAAGTGGGGCCAGGAGACCCCCTGATCGACACGTGGGTGCTGCGGTGAAAAACATCCGATCAGAGTTTTCGGAATTCTCCGAGTTATCACGAGTGGTGAGCATGAGTCTCGAATCCTACGAATCTAGCTAGGACAGATATTGATAGGGGAGGGTTTCAAGTATTAAGGATAATTGTAATGTGTGCCCCCATTTACGGTGTGTCGTTCGTTCCTCGTTTCCCTGAAATTAGTTATATAACTGCGTGTAAGATTGTACTGTCATTAATCTGTGCTTATGACATGTATTTCGTAATCTTAAGTATTATGCAATAAAGATTTTCCATTTCGTACCATTCAACCGAGTCTACCTGAGTTTCATCTCCATTACTGCTCTCGCATCTAAGTCCAGTGTCTAGAACCGTAAGGGCGAGTGGGTCGAACCACTCACAGGTGTGTCTAGTGCTCCCTGACTGGCTGGAGACCAGAACAGGCAATAAGGCCTAAACCCGCACTAGCATCCAGGCTGCACAGAGCCACACGAATCTCACAGGCTGAGAGACGGTCAGAAACCCTTACAGAAAATGGCGACCGCGGCAGGACACTGGCAGCGAGAGGGTAGTGTGTTAGACTTTGGTGTGAATGTATGAAATGTTATGCAGGAAAAGATAGCAGATTATGTATTCGGAAAGGTAAATTTAACTAAGAAATGGATAAGTGACCTGTTAGCGGATAAGAGTCCACTAGAGGCAGCCGAGAGGTGGACAGATAGTAAGGAACATAAAAAGACAGTCGAGAAAGCAGTCTGGTTAATGTGTTACAAAAGGCAGGTCCAGATTTCAAACCAGGTCATTACAGCGCAAACAGCTCGGATCAGGCATTTAGAGGAGGAAATGGATGAGAAGGTCTCTGGAGGGGAGTTGCTCATTAGGAATTTAAGTGTGCTGCACCAAGAACGCCAGGAAATCACCAGTCACCATAAAACAAGGATAGATTACCTCGAGTGCCAGGTCACTGAGGCAAAGTTAAGTGAGGGCAGACTAAAGGACGGGCGGGAAAAAGAGTGGTAGGGCTATAGTGATAGGGGACTCAATTGTAAGGGGAATAGACAGGAGTTTCTGTGGCCGCAACCGAGATTCCAGGATGGTATGTTGCCTCCCTGGTGCAAGGGTCAAGGATGTCTCGGAGCGGCTGCAGAACATTCTGAAGAGGGAGGGTGAACAGCCAGCTGTCGTGGTGCATGTAGGTACCAACGATATAGGTAAAAAGCGGGAAGAGGTCCTACAAGCAGAATTTAGGGAGCTAGGAGCTAAATTAAAAAGTAGGACCTCTAAGGTAGTAATCTCTGGATTGCTACCAGGGCCACGTGCTAATCAGAATAGAGAGAACAGGATAGTGAGATTGAATACGTGGCTTGAGCAGTGGTGCAGGAGGGAGGGATTCAAATTCCTGAGGCATTGGAACCAGTTCTGGGGGAAGTGGGACCTGTACAAAAGGGACGGTCTGCACTTGGGCAGGACTGGAACCGATGTCCTCGGGGTAATATTTGCTAAAGCAGTTCGGGAGGATTTAAACTAATATGGCAGGGGAATGGGAACCTATGTAGCGAAACAGGGGGAAGTAATATGCAGTCAGAAACAAATGTTAGAAGGGTGAGAAACAATAGGGGAAGGCCGAGTAAACAAAGGCAAGAAACACAAAGGGCCATACTAAATCATAAGTCTAAAAGGACAAAGGATGTTAATAAAATAAGCCTAAAGGCTCTGTGTCTTAATGCAAGGAGTATCCGTAATAAGGTGGATGAATTGACTGTGCAAATAGATGTTAACGGATACGATGTGATTGGGATTACAGAGACGTGGCTCCAGAACAATCAAGGCTGGGAACTGAACATCCAGGGGTATTCAACATTCAGAAAGGATAGAATAAAAGGAAAAGGGGGTGGGGTAGCATTGCTGGTTAAAGAGGAGATTAATGCAATAGCTAGGAAGGACATCAGCTTGGAGGATGTGGAATCAATATGGGTTGAGCTGCAGAACACCAAAGGGCAGAAAACGTTAGTGGGAGTTGTGTACAGACCTCCAAACAGCAGTAGTGAGGTGGGGGAGGGTATGAAACAGGAAATCAGAGGTGCGTGCAAAAAAGGCACGGCAGTTATCATGGGTGACTTTAATATGCATATAGATTGGGCTACTCAAACTGGAAGCAATACGGTGGAGGAGGATTTCCTGGAGTGTTTAAGGGATGGTTTCCTAAACCAATATGTTGAGGAACCAACTCGAGGGGAGGCCATCCTGGGCTGGGTGTTGTGTAATGAGGAGGGACTAATCAGCAATCTTGTGGTACGAGGCCCCCTGGGGAAGAGTGACCATAGTATGGTGGAGTTCTACATTAGGATGGAGAAGGAAACAGTTAAGTCAGAGACCATGGTCCAGAACTTAAATAAGGGCAACTTTGAGGGTATGAGGCGTGAATTGGCGAGGTTAAATTGGCAAGCGATATTTAAGGGGCTATCAGTGGAAGGGCAATTGCAGACATTTAGAGATCGCATGGATGAACTACAACAATTGTACATCCCGGTCTGGCATAAAAATAAAAAAGGGAAGGTGGCTCAACCATGGCTAACAAGGGAAATCAGGGATAGTATTAAAACCAAGGAAGTTGCATACAAATTGGCCAGAAGTAGCAGCAAACCCGGGGACTGGGAGAACTTCAAAACTCAGCAGAGGAGGACGAAGGGTTTGATTAGGGCAGGGAAAATAAAATATGAAAGGAAGCTTGCAGAGAACATTAAAATGGACTGCAAAAGCTTCTATAAATATGTAAAAAGAAAGAGGTTAGTAAAAACAAACGTAGGTCCCCTGCAGTCGGAAACAGGGGAAGTCGTAATGGGGAACAAGGAAATGGCAGATCAATTGAACAAGTACTTTGGTTCGGTGTTTACTGTGGAGGACACACACAACCTGCCGGAAATAAAAGGGGTCAGAGGATCTGGTAAGAGGGAGGAGCTGAGGGAAATCCTTATTAGTCGGGAAAAGGTATTGGGGAAATTGATGGGACTGAAGGCTGAAAAATCCCCGGGGCCTGATGGTCTGCATCCTAGAGTACTTAAGGAGGTGGCCTTGGAAATAGTGGATGCATTGACGATCATTTTCCAACATTCCTTAGACTCTGGATCAGTTCCGATGGAGTGGAGGGTGGCCAATGTAACCCCTCTTTTTAAAAAAGGAGGGAGGGAGAAAGCAGGGAATTATAGACCGGTCAGCCTGACATCGGTCGTGGGTAAAATGATGGAAGCAATTATTAAAGATGTCATAACAGACCATTTGGAAAGTGGCGACATGATAGGTCCAAGTCAGCATGGATTTGTGAAAGGGAAATCATGCTTGACAAATCTTCTGGAATTTTTTGAGGATGTTTCCAATAGGGTGGACAGGGGGGAACCAGTAGATGTGGTGTATTTGGACTTTCAGAAGGCCTTCGACAAGGTCCCACACAAGAGATTGGTGAGCAAAGTTAAAGCACATGGGATTGGGGGTAATGTGTTGACGTGGATTGAGAACTGGTTGGCACACAGGAAACAAAGAGTAGGAGTAAATGGGTACTTTTCAGAATGGCAGGCAGTGACCAGCGAGGTACCGCAGGGTTCGGTGCTGGGACCCCAGCTGTTTACATTATATATTAATGATTTGGACGAAGGGATTAAATGTAATATCTCCAAATTTGTGGATGACACTAAATTGGGAGACAGTGTGAACAATGAGGAGGATGCTAGGAGGCTACAGAGTGACTTGGACAGGTTGGGTGAATGGGCAAATGTATGGCAGATGAAGTACAATGTGGATAAATGTGAGGTTATCCACTTTGGTGGTAAAAATAGAGAGGCGGACTATTACCTGAATGGTGGCAGATTAGGGAAAGGGGACGTGCAACGAGACCTGGGCGTCATGGTACATCAGTCACTGAAGGTGGGAATGCAAGTGCAGCAGGCAGTCAAGAAAGCAAACGGAATGATGGCCTTCATAGCAAGGGGATTTGAGTACAGGAGTAGGGAGGTGATGCTACAGTTGTACAGGGCCTTGGTGAGGCCACACCTGGAGTATTGTGCGCAGTTTTGGTCTCTTAACTTAAGGAAGGACATTCTTGCTATTGAGGGAGTGCAGCGAAGGTTCACTAGATTGATTCCTGGGATGGCCGGACTGACATATCAAGAAAGATTGGGTCAACTGAACTTGTATCCTCTGGAGTTCAGAAGAATGAGGGGGGATCTTATAGAGACATTTAAAATCCTGACTGGTTTAGACAAATTAGATGCGGGCAGAATGTTCCCAATGGTAGGGAAAACTAGAACCAGGGGTCACAGTCTAAGGATTAAGGGGAAGCCATTTAGGACTGAGCTGAGGAGGAACTTCTTCACCCAGAGAGTGGTGAATCTATGGAATTCTCTTCCACAGAAGGTTGTTGAGGCCAGTTCGCTAAATATATTCAAAAGGGAGTTAGATATAACACTCACAACTAAGGGGATCAAGGGGTATGGCGAGAAAGCAGGAATGGGGTACTGAGGTAGCATGTTCAGCCATGAACGCATTGAATGGCGGTGCAGGCTCGAAGGACTGAATGGTCTACTCCTGTACCTATTTTCTATGTTTCTATGTTTCTAAAGGAACGATGTGCCCGCCAAGCTGCCCAGATAAGAACCCAGGAAGAGAGCTTAACGGGGGTTAGGGCGGCATATAAGTTGGCCCTTGAGGATAAGTTTCAGGGGGCCGATCATAGCGCCTGCCAACAGGAGATAGAGCACCTCAAAAGGGCCGTGAACAAAGCGCACGGCATGGTGTGCCTTATCAGTCCGTCAGCACACCAGCCGCTAGTAAATGAGGAGTTTCAGAAATCCCCACCAAGTAAAGCAAAGGAAGTATTAGCCACTGCGCCCTCCGCGCCACCCAGCTATTCGGAAACCTGGGTAAGGGAGGAAGTAGTAGAAGAAACGAAAGAGCCCACTGAGGGAGAAGTGGAAAAGGGACCGTTGTATCCGGTTCCGGGTATAAAAAGGGGCCCAAACAGAAACGGGGAGGAAGAAGGGGTTCTCCTCAACCAGCTTGTGTTGCCTCACAGCTCACACCAGCTGAGAGTTATGATAAATCACGTACGGAAGCTGACCGAGTCAGATGACCCTTCCGTACATTTCAGAGAAATTGAGCAAACCGCAGCCATCAACGGCTGCGATGATGGGGAAACAGCAAAAATGCTGTTATTTTCGTTAGGCAGTTCAATCCTTCAGTGTCTCTCGGACGAGAGCAAGAGGGGAACCAAGACTTATGAGGCATTGGAAAATGAGGTCCTAGAAGTGTTGGGGGCGGACGATGAAGGTCCGTTTGCTAGAGTGGGACAGACAGTGCAGATGGAGGGAGAACCCCCGAAGGTTTTTGCCGACAGGCTGTGGCCAGTATATCAGCGCAGCTGTCCAGGTGCGCCAGAGCGCGACGCTGTGGACGGCGCCGGTTTAAATCATTGGCTTAGGTGCATAGTAGCCAACAGTTTACCAGCCGTCAGAGAGCAGGCAAAAGCGTGGTTTGATCCCAATGACCCCAACATTACGGAAGAGTCGGTCTTGAATCGACTCACGATAGGATATCGCAATATCAGGGGTATGGGAACACGTCCCCTTAAGGGAAAAGTACATGAGGTACGACCCGCAGCCCCGGCTCAAAGGGAGTGGCATCAGGAGGGTAACCGCGCCCCGCAGGCAAGTAATGCTTGTTACGGGTGTGGGAGGACAGGGCACTGGCGCAAGAACTGCAGGAACCCTTGGAAGGATTCCAGGGATAAAAATCCCGCAGCCCGAGCCCAGATGCCTGTCTCTGTTAGGGAAGCTAGTGCACCCACCCCTCCCGACGACCTCGAATCAGTGTTGGGAGCCATGCGCAACTTCATGAGTGCGCATGGAAAAGTGGCGGTTGCTACCGGCCCCGTAGGTGCCGCAGGACCGTCTAACCATACCCAATGACTAGAGCCCGCGCAGCCCGTCTACCTGTGTCCGCTCAGCTATGATGCGTGGAAGCGACCCTTGGTGGAGATGGAGGTAGAGAAACAGAAGGGTAGTTATTTGTTGGACACGGGAGCTTCTTGCACCGTGATTCATACAGATAGCCCTTTTGACTCACCGCTATCTACCAAGGTCCCATTCACATTAGCGGGGTTCACGGGAAAAGAACAGGCTGGCGCATTCTCCTTTCCGCTATCCATTCGTTTGGGGGCACTTCACATCAAGTGGAAGTGCATATTGATGGAATGGCAGGAGGGGGGTGGAAGAGGTATCCTCGGGTCCGATCTTCTATCAGGACACGGGATCCTCGTGGACCTCAGAAATCATTGTCTCTGGGGGGCTAAGAGTGAAAAAGGCGAGGTAGTGGTAATTCCGGGGGAGGAAGAAACAGGGGTCCTGTGTACCATGCAGCCATCCGGAGGCTACGACCTCGGGCTCATGGTCGCAGATGTCCCAACGGACATGCAAACGTACGTGTCAGATAATATGCACGCGTTTGCAACCCACAAGCACGATTGTGGGAGGGTTACCGGGTTTGAGGTCAGCGTAGATGGGGACCCCATGACCCGGCCCCAAAAGCAGTATAACTTCCCCAAAGAAGCAGAACCCGATATGGAGACAGCAATGTCCTCCTTGGTGCAGCAGGGCGTGTTGAGGCCAATAGCCACACACGTGAACTCCCCATTATGGCCGGTTAGGAAGCCGGATAATTCATGGAGGGCCACGGTGGACTACAGAGTCCTTAACAGTAACATTCCCGCCTGCGCGCCCACGGTAGCAGCAGTTGCTGACCTAATAGGGAGTATCCCAGCGTCCGTGACCACGTTCACGGTGCTGGATATCTCGAACGGTTTTTGGTCCATCCCGCTGCGGCGAGAGGACCAGTACAAGTTTGCCTTTACTTTCAAAGGACAACAGTACACGTGGAACTGTCTGCCACAGGGTTTCCACAATAGCCCCAGTATTTTCCATCAGTGTATGGCAGGAAGTTTAAAGGAGTTTAGTCAGCCCAATCAGATAGTGCAGTACGTGGATGATTTGCTCCTGTTTACGGATTCAAGGGAGGAGCATGGACCACTGCTGGCCGAGTTATTGGAGCTGCTAGCGAGAAAGGGTTTTAAAGTAAACCCTAAGAAAGCACGTATCGGTCAGCAGGAAGTAAAATTCCTGGGACTGACCATTCGCGCTGGAGAAAGAGCCATAGATAAAGCTAGGAGGGAGTCGGTGCAAGAGTTACCGATTCCTAACAACATAAGGGGTGTGAGGTCCTTCTTGGGACTGACCGGTTACTGCAGGGATTTTATCGAAGACTATGCGGCCACAGCGGCGCCGCTCCTCCGACTCCTCCATAAGGGAGTGGAGTGGTCTTGGGACGAGGGCTGTCAAGCAGCCTTCGAGAAGTTAAAAAGGGATCTGCAGACCGCGCCAGCCTTAGGGGCCATAGATGGGGGGAAGGAGTTTTTCCTGGAGGTAGCTGCCAGCGGGGACAGCTTGAGCGCTGTGCTGCTCCAAGAGCGCCACGGCAAGCTGAGGCCGGTTGTCTATTCGTCCAGGGTGTTAACGGATGCGGAGAGAAGTTTCTCCAATTGCGAAAGGCACCTTTTAGCCACGCATTGGGCTGTGAAAAGATCAGCGATCTTCACAGGGCTCTCTCCCATCACTCTCCTCACCCATCATACACCAACTAAGATGCTTCTAGATGGGAGGATTAAAGATGGGACCGTAAGCAGCGTGCGCATTGCGCGCTGGACCCTTCTTCTTTCCCAGATGGATCTTAGAGTAAAAGGTCTTTGCGAGCCCAGGCTTGCGGCCAATTTGGTATACCCCGGTACAGCCCACCGATGTTCGGTGGAAGGGGTGTGGGACGTCAACATAGGTTTGCGGGCCGGGATACATCCCACTGGGCGCGAGATTTATGTTGATGGTTCTAGCACAGTATCTGCTGGCGAACGACTCACAGGGTGTGGAGTTTATGACCCTGCGGCAAACCTTGCCCTGGCGATCAAGCTCCCTAGCACCATGAGCGCGCAGCAGGCTGAGCTGTCTGCTGTGGTGTACGTTGTTACCCACCCAGACCTTTTCCCAACCCCATACACGATTTGCTCGGACAGTATGTTCACATGCAATTCGTGTACGGAATACCTGGCCATTTGGTCCCGCCGTGGATACACCTCCGCGGACGGGCGACCTTTAACGGTGAAGCCCTTGCTGGAAAAGATCCTAGCAGCAGTAGGGGAGGAAGGGGAGATTTTCATCCATAAGGTGAAAGCTCACTCCTCCACAGAGCCCCGTGGGGAGGGCAACCAGCAGGCGGATGCGCTAGCCAGGGAAGGTGCCCGCAACGGCATTTTCTGGGACCCCTATGGGACCAGACCCATGGCAGCGATCCAAGGCAGGGACGGGAATCCCGGGAACTCCAGGGTAGCATTGCCCCTGGACCTTAAGACCGTCCAAACCCAGGATCCCGCCCTAAAAGCAGTCCTCAAAACCATTGCTGAGGGGAAGCAAGTAGAGGGTCCGTACAGTACGGCAACCCTCTCAGTTAAGGAAGGCATGCTGTTCCGCGAGGAGCAGTGGGTTGTGCCGCAGCAGCACAGGAGGGAATTCCTCCAGCTGGCTCACGAGGGACCAGGGGCAGGGCACCCCGGGCCCGAGGTTACCTGGCAACGGGTAGAGCAAGCGGGATGGTGGCCAGGGCTCAGGGAACAGGTCCGCGAGTTCTGTGCAAACTGTCTCGTGTGTGCTGCAAACAACCCAGACCCCTAGAAAAGGAAAGTGCCCATGGGACACGTAAGAAGGGTAGAGGGACCATGGCAGTCGATACAGATCGACTATATAGGACCCCTGCCCACCACCCAGGGAGGCTATAAATACTGCCTCGTCTTGGTGGATGTGTTTTCCAAGTGGGTGGAAGCCTTCCCCTGTCGAACAGCTACGGCACTGGGTACTGCAAAAATCTTGGTCAGGGAAGTGTTCTCGCGGTGGGGACTCCCCCGTTTTGTGGAGTCAGACCAAGGGAGTCATTTCACCGGCCAGGTGATGCAGAACACCCTCATGCTTTTGGGCATCGAAGGGAAGTGGCACGTAACACACAATCCCCAGTCATCCGGGATTGTTGAACGCATGAACCGGACCCTGAAGGAGAAATTGAGGAAAGAGACTAGGAACTCGCCCCAAAAATGGGCGGAAGTTCTGCCTTTAGTCCTCATGGGGGTCCGGGCCAGTCAGTCGAAAAGTACGGGGTATTCCCCGCACGAGGTGATGACTGGGAGGATCATGCGAACCCCCACCCATGTGCTAGCGCCGGTGCTCACTGAGGGTCAGCTCCAAGAGATAAGCAGGGACAAGTTCGCCCAGACCCTCTTGGAGCGCCTGAAGCATGTTTATGAGCAGGCGGCTGGGAACATGGGAAGGCAGCATCAGGGCAATCGCCTGTTGCTGGAGCCCCGCAAAACGCGGGAGTGGGAAGTAGGAGACCAGGTTATGGTCAGAAACTACGCCAGAGTAGGGAGTCTGGAACCACTGTATATGGGACCCTACAACATTGTAGATAAGGCGAGTCCCATGGTATACGCCGTAAAGGTACCTCGGCGCACTAAGTGGTTCCATGTAAACCAGTGCAAACTGTACAAGCCAGGTGCGCAAGGGAAAACCACAGGGGAAAAACCTGCGAGTGGGGACTCGCAGCCCCAGGTAGGACCACAAGGCACACAGGCAGGCAAAGCAGCTTGCATCAGGGGAGGAGACATCCTGGAAAATTGTGAAACATTTTTGTGGGGTTGGGAGTCAGATGAGGGAGAGTTCTTGGAACTCGAGTCAGATGAGGATAGTGATGAGGACGAGTGGGGATCGGGGAACGCAAGGGTCGCCCCCGATTCAGGTATAGGGAGGACAGGGGCTGCAGATAGAGATCCACACAGGGTGGACACCGAGGCTGCAGGTCCCGAACACAGGAGGGAGGAGCTAGGGGAGGCGGAGCCAGCCGCTGTGAGACCACAGGGCGTGACGGTGAAAACCTCAAAGCCCGAGCCGCCCACCTTGAACGTCCTGCCCTCGGGGGAGGTAGGGATTGCGAGTGAAGGGCCGCCTGCTGGGCCGAGCAGGGCAGTGCCACAAGCTGCAAGTCCCGAGGTCAGGGAGGCGGAGTCAGGGGAGGCGGAGCCAGCGACTGTGGTGGGACCACAGGTCGTCCCGGCGAAAGTCTCGAACCCCGGTCCGTCGGCCCTGGGATTCCTGCCCCCGACAACTCCTCGTAGGTCAAGTAGAGAACCCCAGCCCAGGAAGATGTGGGTATGGCCCCAGACTGTCCCAAGGCGTAGACTCAAGGTTAAGGCAGCCCAGATAGAACCCAGTCCCATCGCAGCAGCAACAGGCTGCGGCAGATCAGAGGAAGGGGTCAGTACAGCAACAGGCTGCGGCAGATCAAAGGAAGGGGTCAGTGCCCTCCCACCGTCGGGAAGAGCTCGCAGCAGCCTTCTCAGAATTTAAAGGGGCCGCCCTGAGAACGGGCGGCGCTGTACAGTAATAAGTTTAGAATAGGTTTCTATGTTTATAGTTTAAGGTTAAGAATAAGTTTATAGTTTTAAATCAGGTTAAGTTTGTAGTTTAATTTTAACAGAAAATGGTAAAATGATGGGAGCTTTAGAGATAGGTTGAGTTAAAGTTTATTCAGCGAACATTGAAGTTTACGTGAGGCGAGGTCAGGGGACCCGCTCACCCTTCACAAAAGCCAGAGACTCTTGCGAGGCTGGCTATCTCATTCTATCTGATCACAGGAACCAAGGAAGGATGGAACGAATTCTAGTATTGCTCGCGGCAATCGGATGTGGATTGGCCTATCGAGGCCGCACCAAGGATGTCGTGGTGTTTGGATGCTCCGGGGACACGGCCCCCATCGCGGTGGATGGGACCGGAAGACGGGAGGCTGTGGAGACCACCACCTATTTCCACAAGGGAAGGTGGCCAGGATGGCTGGGGACGAACTCGACTGAGTATTCCAGCACATCGGGGTTTGCCTACCAAGAGACTTCTTTAATGTGCCCCAAAGTAAGGATCATCGCACCCAGGATCAGCGTCACCGTCGGCAAACGGATTTGTTTGACTTGTAGTGGGAATGTCCCATTGAGCCGATGGTGGTGGCTGTGAAAGCTGAGCAAAAACATGAGGAACTCTTCGGTCGAGTGGGAACGACTGGGTAACAATACCCATCGGACAATTACGGGGACAAACGGACAAGTGAGAGTCTGTTGGGACAAATGGTGGGAACCGGATGAGGGAATTTATGTATGTATGTGGGGGTCAAAGTACGCTTGCCCCAAAGGCATCTCCATATTTTTCATTAATCAATGGCAGGATAACGGACAGGGGATGAGGTGGGATGCGAGCACCAGGGGGTGCGGAGCCCCATTCTCCCCGATCCCAGTAAATGCCACTGAACTCATTACGCGCCCACGCAAAGCCCCGCCCACGATTCCGGTGGTTCTAGCTGAAGAGGAAGGGTGCCCTAAAACCAGTAAGGGACCCGGGAATGGTTTGGTACTGGTCCCCACAGACCAGATACTATTTCAGGGGGTACATTACGCGGTGGCCTCGGTGATTTTAAATCTCACCGAGGTGCGGTTACCAGAGTGGTGCCCCAAAAAGACAGAACAGTTATATCAGGTCCTGTTGACCAAGATGTTCAGACAATTTTACGAATTCGATTTCGCGGAAATTGATAAAGCAAGTTTGTACACCGCACCACATGAAGTTTTGGATCAAGTAGGGAGGCAAAGAAGGGGTGTAGTGAACGACGCGTTCACTGCTTTTAACACGGGTACATCTGTGGTCAACGCTCTAGACAGTGTGGAACTGCAGACCCAGATTAATGGTTTAAAGACGCAATTAAAAGACATTCTAACAGATGAGAATAAAGTGGTAGGGTCGGGTTTACACGAGGACCAAGCCATGACTCTCCATTTAAAGGAAATTATAGCAGAGTTAGAGAAACATGCAAAGACGGTAAATGCCCTGATTAGGGAAGATCGGAATGCATCCAATCAAGCTGCGCAGAATGAGGTGTGCGTGCTTTACGGGGCGTGGTTACTGGGCGAGGGCCGCAGTAATTTGGAGGATTTAAAACAAGGTTTGGTCCCGTCCTGGATAAGTAACAAACACCTGCGGGCGCTCCACCCTTTTCAGAACGCATTAAGCCCGTGCCAGCTCAGGCTAGCTTCAGAAGCATACCCAGTCCCCGTGGACTGCGGACGATCAAACCATACTATCATGGGTATAGTATTACGCATGCCGGTTTTGGGCGACACAGCAAAGCCCGCCCCGGTGTATCGGGTAGAGAACATTGGTGTCATTCAGGGGGGAGCCCACATTCGCTATGCAGCGGTTCCACCCTACGTCATCCGCTGGGAGCAAACGATGACAGGTACAGATCTCTCTGGTTGTCGTGGCAGGGGAGCACACATAATACTGTGCCCCCAGCACTTGAATGCCTTTTTAACACCACAGTGCGGGTTCAGAACGGCTGGCGCCAAGTCCATGAATTGCACCATGGAGGCAATGGCACAAGATCATGTGCCTCCGCAGGTAGCATACATCGGGGGTGGAACATATTGTGTTACCACTGCAGCGCAACACTACCAGCATGGAAACCGTAGCCGGTGTCCGGTGAGTGACAGCAGTTTCTGTTTCAAACCCAGGGCGGAAGTTCAAGTAGCACAACAGCGAATTGTCCCAATCCCTGAACCATCCACGGTTCATCTCACCGTAAAAGAGAATTTCACCGACTTGCAGTGATTCGTCGCGCATTTCGGATACCTCATTCCCCCTCTCCCTGAACACCTCACCAAGCTTTTGAAAGCCGTCGCGGTGTCACAGAAACATTTTTACACATTAGAGCAGAAAACTGTCGAAATAGGGACAGACATTCTGGATATAGTAATTCCACCATGGTGGAATCTGTTCACCAATATTGAAGTGCCTTCATGGATCAGGATAGCCTCCCACATTTTAGTCGTATGCCAAGTTTTTATTGTAGTGTACCTATTGGTCGTACATTGTAAAAGAGACAAACGCCTCACCAAGCATGAAAACACGGGAGAGTGGCGAGAACGTTACGTGCGCGTGCACGATGAAAGCACCGTGTAATCGGAAAATGGCGTCACTCCCGCTCGCCACGTGCGCCGCGGAAGTTTGTACTCGATCATGATTCTTCAGAAACTGTAAATACGTTTGGAACTCGACATGTTTTAAGAGTTGGTGTTGATTATTTTTGGTAATGGTGTTGTAGTTAAAAATGATTGTTTGGTTTTGGGTTTTGTTCTTCCTTTCCCTGAATAAAAAAAAAAAATGTGAATATATAGGTGATACGAGAGGCATCGGCCTGGTCACACCGGGAAGGGAAACAAGTGGTGTAAGTTTAAAGGCAAATAATGCCTACGGTGATATAAAATGTAATTTTCTTGGGAAATAAGGACGACGCAAAGACCCTAGATAGTTTAAATTATGGGATTAACTTTTCTGGATCTGGAGAAATCGAGATAATATTGCTCACCACAATATTTTTTGATACGATAAGCGGAGTTATTCGCATCAACAGGAGGGACTGTAGAATTCGCAATATATCGCGATTTTATTAATAAGGAGAAAAACACATAGTTTCGTTCAAACAGCTTTTATTTCAGCAGAATGCTGTCAGGTTTCAAAGTGGACACAAGCAGCTTGTAAAATGGCCGCCGCACCTCGTGGCGGAACATTCTAGACTTTTCAACAGGCAGACAAGATGGCGTTCCAATAAACATTTGTGCAAGATCGATTAAGATTCAGCACATTGAAGATAATACACGAGACATCATGGGTTTACAGTATACACATAAATACTGAAATCGGTCTCCCAGGTACGAATAAGGGCCATTGTACCAAGTAATTAAGAGCCCATCCAAAGACATTAATATGTAAAATCCCAACGACTCTACGATGAGAGAGCCGTTAGCGGGTAGTTACAGAAAACACTTGGAAGCCCCAAAACCCCTCCAGGGAGAACACCGACCGATTAAACAATGGGAGAAATATTAACAGGTACTCAGACATTTACGAGTAGCCCCGAAACCCATCAAAAACAGAGATCACCCTATACAAGACATTTGAGCGCCAAACCCTAACAAAAGAAAAGACATTAAGGTTGGGCGGGAAACGGAAGATTTTGTACTATAATTACAAGCTCCAAACCATCCATCTTTCTCTTATCCTCGTGGCTGCTCCTGTGCTCTTATCCTCTTATCTTGCTGGTGTTCATCCTCGTGGCTGCTCCTGTGCTCTTGACTCGCCGTCTTGTTCCTGCTTGCCTCGTGTCTCTTTTAAAAGACTGTTGAACTTTGTGATCCGCTCGGATCTACCTCGTGTCGTGTCGCGAAGACCTGTGTAGAACTGGGCTCTGAAGCCTTGAAGCGGGCGCACCATTCCGATAAGTCGGTAAACGGTGTCGGAACCGAAGGCCCGAGATGAGATGAGATGAGATGAGAAGAGAAGAAGACCATACTTATCGCCACGGTCAGTAAGCCCCGACCGCGCCTGTAGGTCGTATAGACATTTTCCTTGCCAGGAAGACTTCTTTGAGTTCTACAGAACTGACACAGGAAGACTCTTCTTCGAGTTTTATCGAACCTGTGCGAGGGCACAGGAAGACTCTTTTTTGAGTAGAGTCGGAACTCCGAGGACAACACAGATCTTCATGACAGCAGACGTTCCAGCCTGCTAGCCGGAGCAGAACGAGTAAACAAGTGGGGCCAGGAGACCCCCTGATCGACACGTGGGTGCTGCGGTGAAAAACATCCGATCAGAGTTTTCGGAATTCTCCGAGTTATCACGAGTGGTGAGCATGAGTCTCGAATCCTACGAATCTAGCTAGGACAGATATTGATAGGGGAGGGTTTCAAGTATTAAGGATAATTGTAATGTGTGCCCCCATTTACGGTGTGTCGGTCGTTCCTCGTTTCCCTGAAATTAGTTATATAACTGCGTGTAAGATTGTACTGTCATTAATCTGTGCTTATGACATGTATTTCGTAATCTTAAGTATTATGCAATAAAGATTTTCCATTTCGTACCATTCAACCGAGTCTACCTGAGTTTCATCTCCATTACTGCTCTCGCATCTAAGTCCAGTGTCTAGAACCGTAAGGGCGAGTGGGTCGAACCACTCACAGGTGTGTCTAGTGCTCCCAGACTGGCTGGAGACCAGAACAGGCAATAAGGCCTAAACCCGCACTAGCATCCAGGCTGCACAGAGCCACACGAATCTCACAGGCTGAGAGACGGTCAGAAACCCTTACACCATGGAAATAGTGGATGCATTGGTTGTCCTCTTCCAAAATTCTATAGATTATGGAACAGTTCCTGCAGATTGGAGGGTGACAAATGTAACCCCATGATTTAAAAAAGGAGGGAGAGAGAAAACAGGGAACTACAGACCGGTTAACCTAACATCAGTAGTAGGGAAAATGCTGGAGTCTATGATAAAGGATGTGATAACAGGACACTTAGAAAATATCAACGGGATTAGACAAAGTCAACATGGATTTATGAAAGGGAAATCGTGTTTGACAAACCTACTGGAGTTTTTTGAGGATGTAACTGGTAGAATAGATAAGGGAGAACCAGTGGATGTGGTATATTTGGATTTTCAGAAGGCCTTTGATAAAGTCCCACATAGGATTGGGGTTAATATACTGGCATGGATTGAAAATTGGTTAACAGACAGGAAACAGAGAGTAGGAATAAATGGGTCTATTTCGGGGTGGCAGCCGGTGACTCTTCTTAGATCTTCTTAGGCAGTCCCTCGGAACCGAGGATGACTTGCTTCCACACTAAAAATGAATTCTCAGTCTCTGTCACAGGTGGGACAGACGGTGGTTGAAGGGGCGGGTGGGTGGGGTGCTTGGGTTGACGTGCACTCCTTGCGCTTGGCATCCGCTTGCTCCCGGCAAAGAGACTCGAGGTGTTCGGCGCCTTCCCGGATACTTCTCCTCCACTTTGTGCGGTCTTGAGCCAGGGATTCCCAGGTGTCGGTGGGGATGTTGCACTTTTTCAAGGAGGCTTTGAGCGTGCCCTTGAAGCGTTTCCTCTGCCCACCTGGGGCTCTCTTGCCGTGTCGGAGCTCCGAGTAGAGCGCTTGTTTTGGGAGTCTCGTATCGGGCATGCGGACAATGTGACCTGTCCATCGGAGCTGATCGAGCGTGGTCAAAGCTTCGATGCTGGGGATGTTGGCCTGAGCGAGAACACTGAAGTTGGTGCGCTTAACCTACCAATGGATTTGCAGGATCTTGCGGAGGCAGCATTGGTGGTACCTCTCCAGAGCTTTGAGGTGCCTGCTGTACATGGTCCATGTCTCTGAGGCATACAGGAGGGCGGGTATCACTATTGCCCTGTAGACCATGAGCTTGCTGCCAGGTTTGAGGTCCTGGTCTTCAAACACTCTCTTCCTCAGGTGACCGAAGGCTGCACTGGCACACTGAAGGCGGTGTTGGACTTCGTCATCGACGTCTGCCCTTGTTGACAGTAGGCTCCCGAGGTATGGAAAGTGGTCCATGTTGTCCAAGGCCTCGTTGTGGATTTTGATAATCGGGGGACAGTACTGTGTGGTGGGGGCAGTTTGGTAGAGGACCTTTGTCTTACGGATGTTTAGTGTAAGGCCCATGCTCTCGTACGCTTCGGTGAAGATGTTGACGATGGTTCGGAGTTCGGCCTCCGAGTGAGCACAGACGCAAGCATCGTCTGCATAATGTAATTCGACGACAGAGGATGGGACGACCTTGGATCTGGACTGGAGGCGACGGAGGTTGAACAGTTTCCCGTTAGTTCTGTAAATAAATGGGTCTTTTTCGGGGTGACAGGCGGTGACTAGTGGGATACTGCAGGGATCAGTGCTTCGGCCCCAGCTATTCACAATATATATCAATGATTTGGATGAGAGAACCAAATGTAAATTTCCAAGTTTACTGATGACACGAAACTAGGTGGGATTGTGAGTTGTGAGGTAGATGCAAAGAGGCTTCAAGGCGAGTTAGACAAGCTGAGTGAGTGGACAAATACATGGCAGATGCAGTATAACGTGGATAAATGTGAAGTTATCCACTTCGGTAGGAAAAACAGAAAGGCAGAGTATTATTTAAATGGTGATAGATTGGGAAATGTTGATGTACAGAGGGACCTGGGTGTCCTTGTACACCAATCACTGAAAGCAAACATGCAGGTGCAGCAAGCAGTTAGGATGGCAAATGGTATGTTGGCCTTCATTGCAAGAGGATTTGAGTACAGGAGCAAGGATGTCTTACTACAGTTATACAGGGCCTTGGTGAGACCACACCTGGAGTGCTGTGTGCAGTGTTGGTCTCCTTACCTAAGAAAGGATATACTTGCCATAGAGGGAGTGCAGCGAAGGTTCACCAGATTGATTCCTGGGATGGCAGGACTGTCGTATGAGGAGAGATTGGGTTCACTAAGCTTGTATTCACTAGAGTTTAGAAGAATGAGAGGGGATCTCATTGAAACGTATAAAATTCTGACAGGGCTAGACAGACTGGATGCAGGGAGGATGTTTCCCCTGGCTGGGTGGTCTAGAATGAGGGGTCACAGTCTCAGGATACGGGGTAGGACATTTAGGATGAAGATGAGGAGAAATTTCTTCACTCAGAGGGTGGTGAACCTGTGGAATTCTCGACCACTGAAGGCTGTGGAGGCCAAGTCACTGAATATATTTAAGAAGGAGATAGATAGATTTCTAGACACAAAAAGCATCAAGGGGTATGGGGAGAGCGCGGGAATATGGTATTGAGATAGAGGATCAGCCATGATCATATTGAATGGTGGAGCAGGCTCGAAGGGCCAAATGGCCTACTCCTGTTCCTATTTTTCTATGTTTCTATTATGTGTTTATGCATAGTAAAAGAATTTGCCATATTTTAGAATCTCACATCTTATGCACCTTAAATCCTATGTTTATCCATTCATTAAAGACATGTAAATTACAGGCATTTTATCCTTTCATGTAACAGTTTTATTCTCGACATCACACTGTTTTACATCATGCAATTACTATTTAAAAGAGCAGTCTATAAAAGCTGACCAATGTTCACTTTTTCAATTTGACAGAAACCTCTTTTTTCACTGCACTTGTAAATCTGTATTTATTTCAGCTTCACAGCTGTTGTAAATCAAACACAAACAAGAAGGGCCTCGGACTTGCCTCAACCTGCCTCAATGCTGAGCCAAGAAGTAGCAAAGATAATTGGAAAAGCTGGCAAATGTTTTTGGAGAAAGTATTTGCATCATCAGCCACTTTCAAATTATATACAAAGAATTATGTAGAATATATGGCACAGAAACAGGCCATTCAGCCCAACCAGTCCATCCTTCTCCTCACTCTATCAGCATAACCCTCAATTCTGTTCTTCCTCATATGCTTATCTAGTATCCTCTTAAATCGATACTATTCGCCTCAACTACCCCCTGTGGTAGCGAGTTCCACATTCTCACCACTCTTTGGGTAAAGAAGTTTCTTCTGAATTTCCTATTTGATTTCTTGGTGACTATCTTATATTGATGGCCTCTAGTTATGCTCTTCCCCACAAGTGGAAACACTCTCTCTGTATCCACTCTATCAAAACCTTTCATAATTTTAAAGACCTCTATTAGATCACCCCTCAGCCTTCTCTTTTAGAAGAAAAGAGACCCAGCCTGTTCATCCTTTCCTGATGTGTATAACCTCGCAGTTCTGGCATCATCCTTGTAAATCTTCTCTGCACCCTCTCCAGTGCCTCTATATCCTTTCTATAATATGGCGACCAGAATTGTACGCAGTAAGAAAGAAAGAAAGACTTGCATTTCTATAGCGCCTTTCATGACCACCGGATGTCTCAAAGCGCTTTACAGCCAATCAAGTACTTTTGAAGTGGAGTCACTGTTGTACTCCAAGTCTGGTCTAACCAAGGTTCAATACAAGTTTGGTATAACTTCTCTACTTTTCAATTCTATCCCTCTAGAAATAAACCCTAGTGCTTGGTTTGCTTTTTTAGTCGTACAAGCTTCAATGTCCTACTTAGCGCATATCCACTAAACAACGGAAAATAATTGGTAGGCTACCGAGAAAATCCATGTCCTGCTTAAGTACTCAATACAGTTGAAAGCTACACCGAACAATGGACTCCAACACCACCTTGTACCTGCTGCAGACAGCATGTTAACATATTAAAATGAAATATAATTCATGACATTCAAAGTACGAATCATAACCAAAATTTAAGCATCTCTGCCTCTCTACCCCTCTCCCATCCTTTAAGATGCTCCTTAAAACCGACCTCTTTGACCCAGCTTTTGGTCGCCTGTCCTAGTATCTCCTTATGTGGCTTGGTGTCAAATTGTGTTTGATAATCGCTCCTGTGAAGCACCTTGGGATGTTTTACTATATTAAAGGCACTATATAAATGCAAGTTGTTGTTGTTTTGTTATTGTTATTGTTATGGCAGCACTTAACTTTTAGATGTTCCCTGAGCCCTCCCATCTTCACATAAGCCAAAAACAATTCTAAGCCTCGCTGTCTAGCTGGCCAGAGTTCTCAAGTCCTCTATAACATTCTAACAGGTGCAGCACCATAAGAGTTGTTAATGCTTAAGCTGGACATCCATGTTTACCATGGGCACCAGACATAGACAGATTCAAAGTCAGTTGTTGACATATCAGGGAGTTTTCAGACAGGCCCAGTTCCCACTAGCCAGGGTTTTATTATCTCTTTCCTCCCCTCCTTTCCTGAAGGTGCTGGCTCTTGCTGGGATGCAGTTGCATGGTTACCAGCAGCCGTCTGGTGCCTGGTGCCAGTGTGAACCTGATCGCTACTCATCAGCAAGCTATTGTAACGTGCCAGGCATCACTTACAAGCTCAGTCCTGTCCTCACCATATACGCAGCTGTCACTGGGGAATCTTCCCTCTCTAGCTCAGGGACGTTGCGGCCAGTTGTAGTGATGCTGCAATCCAGACCAGATCAACTACTTTAACTCAGGGTTCTAACCGGGACTGTCTTGGATGTACGGCTTAGCTACTCACTGGATCATTTGTTTTGAGCCATCAAGGGAGCCATAAACATCCATTCTTCAGGTGTGAGCCTAAAAGGTGAGTTTCAGTAAGCTATTCCACCAAGGAGGACATTATATTGAAGCCTGACCCTAACTTTGCCCAATATCTGATTAGAACAAGGGTCACCCAACATGGCTTTAAAATAGGAGGTCCTGTCTAACTAACTTGATTGTATTTTTTGAATAAGTCACCAAGATGTTTGATGAGGGAAACCTCATTGAGTTGATGATTGACCAGCCAGCTTGGCTCATTAGACATTGTCAAGCTAGATTTCCTAAAAGCTTTTGATAAGATCCCACACAGGAGGCTTCTCTACCAGATCGAAGCCTCAGGTATTAGTGGCAACCTACTGCGCTGTATTGAGAACTGTCTGGATGCCAGTTGGCAGAGAATGGTTGTAGCTAGTTTTGGATCTGCTTGGAGACTAGCCACCAGTGGTGTCCCACAGGAATTGGTGTTGGAACCGTTGCTATTTACTGTTTTTATTAATGATCTAGATGTGGGTGTTGGGGGAACGATCTGCAAGTTTGCAGATGATAGCAAGTTATGTGCGAGAGATAGGATCGTAGACGATGCTCAATTGTAACAGGCAGATCTAGATTGGGCTCGTGATTGGCAGATGATGTTTAACTTAGAAAAGTGCAGTATTATGCATGTGGGCAGGGCGAATGATGAACATAGTTACACCCTTCAGGGAAAAGTACAAAAGCCGGTGGAAAAAGAAAGAGATCTGGGCATTCTAGTGCGTAGATCTCTAAAGAAAGAAAGAAAGGCTTGCATTTTTCGAGCACCTTTCACAACCTCAAGACGTGCCAAAGTGCTTTACAGCCAATGAAGTACTTTTGTTGCAATGTAGTCACTGTTGTGATGTAGGAAACGCGGCAGCCTGAATTGCGCACAGCATTCTTCCACCAACAGCAATGTGATAATGACCAGATAATGGGGCAGAGATTCGGGTCGCGCGTACTCACCCGTAGGGCCACCGGAAGTGCCAGTTTCGCGCATGCACTGCGCATGCACGGGAAACCGGAACTTCCGGTCTCGTGAAAGAAGGGGTTCGAGGATCAACCGGGTGCGCCGGAGAGGCAGCGCGCACACAGCGAACTTCAGGGTTTTTTTCAGGTTTCTCCTGTTTTTAACAAGGTAAGTGGTGAATTAAATACAATTTAAACATTTTTTCAACAGGTTTATCTTTTTTACATACTTTAAAGAAAGGCAAGTTTATTTTTAGCACCGTTAAAAAGTATAATTAATTTTTCCAAAAATTTAAATTTTTGTTTAAAGTAGTTAATTTATGTAATTTATAGTTATTTTTAAAATGTGATGTTTTTTTTAAACTTATTTGAAGTTTTAGTGAGGTTTTGAGGGGTGATCTCTATTCATAGATTTGACAGGTCTTCCTGTCAAAATCTATGAATGGAGATTCCCTGCTCCGATTGGCTCTCCATGGCCCACGTGATCCCAGAGGACGCTTCGAACTAACTGCGCCCCTGGGATACACAAGCACTGCGCGCCGGCAGCTGCAGGAGGCCCAGGAGCCGAAGTCCACGCGGGCCCGAAGCACAACGGCAGGCGCGGTAGGTAAGTACGTGCACGATCCTTGCACCCGCGGGAAGCCGGAGAGCCGAATTTCTGGCCCAATATGTGTTTTTAGTGATGTTGGTTTAAGGGATAAATATTGGCCAGGACAGCAGGGAGAACTCCCTTACTCTTCTTTGAATAGTGCCATGGGATCTTTTACGTCCACCTGAGTAGGCAGATGGAGCCTTGGTTTAATGTCTCATCTTGGCACCTCCAACAGTGCAGCACTCCCTCAGTAGTGCACTGTGAGTGTTTGGGGCAGGGGGGGGGGGGGAGCACAAGATTAATACCCAGTTTAAAGCCTCTTAGTTACCAAGATACCCACAGAGCTGGGACTTTACACTTTAGAGAAGCGTAAACTTAGGGGTGATTTGATTGAGGTTTATAAAAAGATGAAGGGGATAGATTATTTTTGTGTGGACAGATTGTTAGGGAGGACCAGGGTAACAATCTCAAGTTATCTAAGGCCAGAACTAGGTCAGATGTCAGGAGGTAACTCTTTTCCTAGAGAATAGTGGAACTGTGGAACAGGCTGCCGGCTCGTGCGGTGAGTGCTGATTCATTAAATTCCTTTAAGCAAGAGCTGGACATGTTTCTGGCTGGAGCGAAGATCGTCTTGTTTAAAAGGTAGGATTGTGGCGGATCGCCACCTAAACGGGCATTACCCACTTTTCCGTCCATGGACAATATATCGATGCACCTTCCCTTTAAGGCACCTTACCTTTAAGGCAGGAGTGGGCGGGGCCTCAGGGTTTTTCCAGAGAATTCTGGGAGCTTTCTGTTCAGCCATTTTGTGCCATGAGTTGATTAAAAAGTCTCTTGTTTAACACACATGGATTCAGCCTTAATTCGTGTTTCGCGGCAGCCTCAACAGGATCATAGAATGATACAGGACAGAAGGAGGCCATTCGGCCCATTGTGCCTGTGCTGGCTCTTTGAAAGAGCTGTCCAATTAGTCCCACTCCCCTGCTCTTTCCCCCATAACCCTGCAAATGTTTTCACTTAAAGTATTTATCCAATTCCCTTTTGAAAGTTATTATTGAATCTGCTTCCACCATCCGTTCAGGCAGTGCATTCCAGATCACAACAAGTCGCTGTGTAAAAAAATGATTACTCGTGTCACTTCTGGTTCTTTTGCCAATTAGCTTAAATCTGTGTCCTCTGGTTACCGATCCTTCTGCCACTGGAAACAGTTTCTCCTTATTTACTCTATCAAAACCTTTCATCATTTTGAACACCTCAATAAATCTCCCCTTAATCTACTCTGCTCTAAGGAGAATACTTCTAGTTTCTCTTATCTCTCCACGTAACTGAAGTCTTTCATCCCTGGTACCATTCTAATAAATCTCCTCTGCACCCTCACTAAGGCCTTGACATCCTTCCTAAAGTGTGGCACTAAGATTTGGACATTATCCAGCTGGGGTCTAGCCAGTGTTTTATAAAGGTTTAGCATAACTTCTTTGTTTTTGTACTCTATTCCTCTTATTTATAAAGCCAAGAATCCTGTATGCCTTCCTAACATCCTTCTCAAAGATTTGTGTACGTATACCCCCAGGTCCCTCTGTTCCTGCACCCCCTTTAAAATTGTCCCATTTAGTTTATACAGCCTCTCCTCATTCTTCCTACCAAAATGAAGCACTTCGCACTTCACTGCATTAAATTTCATCTGCCATGTGTCTGCCCATTTCACCAGTCTGTCTGTGTCCTCCTGAAGTCTGTTGGTATCCTCCTCACTGTTTACTACATTTCTGAGTTTTGTGTCATCTGCAAACTTTGAAATGATGCCCTGTATATCCAAGTCCAGGTCATTAATATACATCAAAAAGAGCCGTGGTCCCAATACCGATCCCTGGGGAACACCACTGCATACCTCCCTCCAGTCTGAAAACCAACCGTTCACCACTACTCTCTGCTTTCTGTCTCTTAGCCAACTTTGTCTCCACGCTGCCACTACCCCTTTAATCCCATGGGCTTCAATTTTGCTAACAAATCTATTATGTGGTGCTTTATCAAATACAGTAGGTACTGTATAAGATTACTCAGGGCCAGGGTGGTCTCCTGGACTAGTTTTGATCGCCTAAGGGGGTCGAAGAGGAATTTACCAGACTTTTCTTCCCTAGTTGGCCTGGGTTTTTATATTGTGCACTTTTCCTACTTACTGTCAAGAACCAAAGCAGCCTAAAAAATGGAAACACTGCAATTGCAGTGCTTTTTTCTTTGGCTAGTCATTATTCCCAGTTAATTTACACCAACAGAAACCACCATCCTTTCAGGCTGCACACGGCCCATTTCATTGGTCCCACTGCCTGCATCTGTGAGGGCTGACCCGGTCCTGTGGCGGCAGTTCACTTTGTGGCTCCCAATTTGAAGCATCATCCTGTTGTTCACACAGGATCTGGGAGCTATGGCGACGTAGAGGTGTATAAAAGGCAACTAAAAGCAGTCTGCTTCACGCAAAGACTACCTGAGGACGCGCACTCACTGACTTGGGAGTCGGAATAGTGAAAGCGGCCAACCCTGGGATGAGAGTGACACCTACAGGTAGCAGGGGGACACTGCAGAGATGTCTCAGTGAAAAGGTGTCTCAGGGAAAAAAGAGAACGCCATCTGCAGCTGGTACACAGACCGAGAATGTGGAGACCAAAAAGCACAGAGAAGCAGAGTTAGGAGCAAAAGGAAGGAAAGTTACAGCCACGCCATACGATAGCAAAATACTGTGGATGCTGGAAATCCGAAATAACAACAGAAAACGCTGGAAAAACTCAGCAGGCCAGGCAGCATCCGTGGAGAGAGAAAGAGAGTTAACGTTTCAGGTCGATGACCTTTCATCAGAACTGGGAAGAGCCGGAAATCAAATAGATTTAAGGCCAGGGTAAAGCTGGGAAAAGGGGGAGGGGATAAAGGAACAAAGGGGGAGATGAAGAGACATTAAGAGACATTAAGAGATGTGCAAGGCTAGAGGTGGTGTTAATGTGACAGATTAAGGCTGAATGAAGTGTGAAATCCACTGGCAGAATGAAGGACAGCTGCCAGCTTCTAGGAGGAAAAAAAAAGGTGGGGGGGGACAAATAAAAGGGTGGATAAAATAAAATATAAATGTGATTGGAGCTGAGGTTATGATCTAAAATTGTTGAACTCGATATTGAGTCCAGAGGGCTGTAGCGTGCCTAAACGAAAGATGAGGTGCTGTTCCTCGAGCTTACAGCCACGCCAACCTGGAGAGCTAATAGATGGAGACAGAGACCGTTCAGGAATGAAACGGAGGAATGATGCAAAAAGGGAAAATAGAATGGGAGGATACAGGGAAACCCTTACAGATTCTGTATCTCCCTCAGATTGCTTTTTAGTTACATTTAATTTACTGAGTTAAGTTATTTAGGGCTGTGCAGCATTTTACTGTCATTGGCAGGTTTACCTTGATATTAATTGGGATTATGCAAATTGCAGAAATTCATGCAAAAACTACCCCAAGCATAGAAATTAAACCAAACAAATAATTAAGGGTGCAGAATTTCACCCCTATTCACTCCTGCCAGGAGCAGTGATGTGGGAATTCTGAGATGGTTGTTGCTCAGAGTTGGACTGCACGATAAAGTAAATCTCACTGTTTGCAGCAGTAGGGAGAGATAAGAACCAAAAGGAACAGGTTGCGCTCGGTGTACTGGTTTTCCGGCGCAATTTGCCCAAAATCGCCATAACCCGCACGAAAGATGGCGGAACTTTACGCGCAAATTACGCTCAGCGCAAATCGAGTTTCCGCGATCTTTTGCGCTAGTTTCAAAAACATTGCGCTCGGAGCTGGCCCCGCCCAGACACCTGGCCACGCCCCCCAGATCGAATTAATCACCATCGGGAGTTTCTTCCAATTGCGCTTGTTTGCAAGCCTTCGAGGAGGCTCCAAAAATTAAACTGGTTCTTTTGGGCACAAGGACACTAACAGGTGTGTTTTAAAAACTTTTTGAATGTAATTTCTTTTTAATTTACTAAGAAACTGACGACGGTACCGCAATATAACTAGCAAATGGTTCTGTATAGTTTTTATACAGTCATGTTAAAAACAGTCATTTTCAGTCATTTAAAATCGGGTCACTCACAGGTTTTATTAGATTGACACTCTGATTAAAAATGCTTATTTTTTTGTGATAAACCCATTTTCGGCTGTATTAATCAAACTGCACCAAGTTACCACTCTTAATTATATCGAGCAATATTTTTTAAAGAATTTTTTTTTTTTTAAACGCTGTCCGATTGCACTGGTTCGTGGCAGATTTCCGTTCGGTGATATGCAAATGAGTTTGAGCAGAAACTCGAGAAAAAGAAACACTTCTCAAAATGGCCACAACATTGGGCACAATTTGCACACGGATCGCCGATCGCACCCAAAGTGGAAACTCTATGTTTCTAGCCCAACCAGGAAGGAAGCAGTGCTGGATCTAGTTCTAGGGAATGAAGTTGGGCAAGTGGAGTGTGTTTCAGTGGGAGAACATCTGGGTAATAGTGATCATAATATAATTAGGTTTAAAGCAGTTAGGGAAAGGGACAAAGAAAAATCAAAGGCGAAAATACCCAACTGGAAGAGAGACAATTTCAGTGCTTTGAGAAGGGGTCTTCCAGTTAGCCTAACATCTGCTGTCATGAAATTACTACAGTCTATAGTTAAGGATAAAGTGGCTGAACACCTTGAAAATTTTCAACTGATCAGAGAGAGCCAGCATGGATTTGTGAAAAGTAGGTCATGCCTGACGAACCTGATTGAATTTTTTGAGGAGGTGACTAAATTAGTGGAGAGGGGAATGTCTATGGATGTTATTTATATATAATTCCAGAAGGCATTTGATAAAGTCCCTCACAAGAGACTGTTAGCTAAAGTTGAAGCCCATGGAATTGAAGGCAATTGAAAACCTGGTGAGAAAATTGGCTGAGTGGCAGGAGACAGAGAGTAGGGATAATGGGCAGGTACTGTAATTGGCAGGATGAGACTAGTGGCGTCCCACTAGTGCTGTGAGCTGGGGCCTCAACCAATGTTCCCTTTAATTTTTGGGGGGTGCACGGCCCCTTTAAGGGGCCGTGCAGCCCATTTAAAATATCGGGCATGCTCGTTTTTTCCTTTTTAAAAGTCGGTGAGCCGGCTGAGCGGGAACTGCAGAGCGCTGCGTAGCCATGCAGATTAAAGGGAACATTGGCCTCAACTATTTATTAACGACTTAGATGATGGGATAGAGAGCCACATATCCAAGTTTGCTGATGACACAAAGATAGGCGGCATTGTAAGCAGTGTAGATGGAAGCATGAAATTACAAAGAGATATTAATAGACTAAGTGAATGGGAAAAACTGTGGCAAATGGGTTTCAATATAGGCAAGTAAGAGGTCATCCAATTTGGACCTAAAGAGGATAAATCAGAGTACTTTCTCGATGGTGAAAAGCTGGAAACATCAGAGGTCCGAAGAGACTTAGAGGTCCATATACAAAGATCGTTAAATGTCATGGTCAGATACAGAAAATAATCCCCCAGGACATCGCTGCAGGAGTTCCTCAGGGCAGTGCCCTGGGCCCAACCATCTTCATCTGCTTCATCAATGACCTTCCCTCCATCTTAAGGTCAGAAGTGGGGATGTTCACTGATGACTGCACAGTGTTCAGCGCCATTCACAACTCCTCAGGTAATGAAGCAGTCCATGCCCGCATGCAACAAGACCTGGACGGCATTCAGGCTTAGGCTGATAAGTGGCAAGTAGCATTCGCGCCACACAAGTGCCGGGCAGTGACTATCTCCAACAAGCGAGAGTCTAAACACCGCCCCTTGACATTCAACGGCATTACCATCGCAGAATCCCCCACCATCAACATCCTGGGGGTCACCGTTGACCAGAAATTTAACTGGGCCAGCCACATAAATACTGTGGCTACAAGAGCAGGTCAGAGACTAGGTATTCTGCGGCGAGTGTCTCACCTCCTGACTCCCCAAAGCCTTTCCACCATCTACAAGGCACAAGTCAGGAGTGTGATGGAATACTCTCCACTTGCCTGGATGAGTGCAGCTCCAACAACACTGAAGAAGCTTGACACCATCCAGGACAAAGCAGCCCACTTGATTGGCATCCCTTCCACCACCTTAAACATTCACTCCCTCCACCACTGGTGTACCGTGGCTGCAGTGTGTACCATCTACAAGATGCACTGCAGCAACTCGCCAAGGCTTCTTGATATCACATGGCACCTCCCAAACCTGCGACCTATACCGTCTAGAAGAATAAGGGCAGCAGGCGCATGGAAACACCATCACCTCAAGTTCCCCTCCAGGTCACACACCATCTGTTCCTACATCGTCGCTGGGTCAAAATCCTGGAACTCCCTAACAGCACTGTGGGAGTACCTTCACCACACGGACTGCAGCGGTTCAAGAAGGCGGCTCACCACCACCTTCTCAAGCACAATTAGGGATGGGCAATAAATGCTGGCTTTGCCAGCAATGCCCACTTGCCAGGAACGAATAAAAAAAATCAGAAAGATGAATGGAATGCTGGGCTTTATATCTAGAGGACTAGAATTCAAGGGGGTAGAAGTTATGCTACAGCTATACAAAGCTATACTAGTTAGACCACACCTGGAGTACTGTGTTCAGTTCTGGGCACCAAACCTTAGGAAGGATGTATTGGCCTTGGAGGGAGTGCAGCTTAGATTTACCAGAATGATACCTGGATCCCAAGGGTTAAATTATGAGGCGAGATTACACAAACTAGCGGTGTATTCCCTATGCACCCTAGGGATGTATTTCAAGGGGTGATTTGATCAAAGATTTCAAGATATTAAGGGGAACTGATAGGATAGATAAAGAGAAACTATTTCTGTTGGTTGGGGAGTCTAAAACTAGCTTAAAAATTAGTGCCTGGACTTTCAGGAGTGAAGTTAGGAAACACTTCTACATGCAAAGGTTGGTAGAAGTTTGGAACTCTCTTCCGCAAACGGCAATTGATGCTGGATCAATTGTTAATTTTAAATCTGAGACATAGATCTTTGTTAACCAAAGGTATTAAGGGATATGGGGCAAAGGCAGGTATATGGAGTTAGGTCGCAGATCAGCCATGATCTCATTGAATGAGATCACAGGCTTGAGGGGCTAAGTGGCCCACTCCTGTTCCTATGTTCCAATCTAGCACAGGTGGACTGGAAACAAAGATTGTCCAAGATAACAGTAAATGACCAACAGCAGGCTTTCAAGGCAGAGATAGTTAGGGTACCAAGCATATTCCCAAAGAAGGAAAAATGGGTATCCAAAGCTGGAACTCCCTGGATGACAAAGGAAATAGAGGTTAAAATAAAACAGAAAAAGGATATTTATGACAAATGTCAGGTACAGAATACAATAGGAAACCAGGCAGTGTGTGCAGGGGGAAATTGAAAAAGGATAAAAAGGAAAAGCGAAAAGAGAGAATGAGAAAAGATTAGTGGGTAACATAAAACTGAACCCAAAATTCTTTTATAAACATATGAGAAGTAAAAGGATAGTTAAAGGAATGGGGTGGCTGTGGCCCTAGCACCGTGTTGTGTGGCATTGCCACCGTGCTAAATGGGATAGATTCAGAACAGATCTAGCAGCTCCAAACTGGGCATTCCTGAGGCGCTGTGGGCCATCAGCAGCAGAATTGTATTCCACCACAATCTGTAACCTCATGGCCCGGCATATCCCTCACTCTACCATTACCACCAAGCCAGGGGACCAACCCTGGTTCAATGAGGAGTGTAGAAGAGCATGTCAGGAGCAGCACCAGGCGTACCTAAAAATGAGGTGCCAACCTGATGAAGTTACAACACAGGACTACATGCATGCTAAACAGTGGAAGCAGCATGCTATAGATAGGGCTAAGCGATCCCACAATCAACGGATCAGATCAAAGTTCTGCAGTCCTGCCACATCCAGTCGTGAATGGTGGTGGACCATTAAACAACTAACGGGATGAGGAGGCTCCCTGAACATTCCACGTCCTCAATGATGGTGGAGCCCAGCACGAGTGCAAAAGACAAGGCTGAAGCGTTTGCAACCATCTTCAGCCAGAAGTTCCGAATGGATGATCCATATTGCTCCTCCTGAGGTCCCCACCATCACAGAAGCCAGTCTTCAGCCAATTCGATTCACTCCATGTGATATCAAGAAACTTGAACTGCTGCAGTCCGTGTGGTGAAGGTACTCCCACAGTGCTGTTAGGGAGGGAGTTCCAGGATTTTCTCCGAACTGCCTCCAATGCAAATATATTCCTCCTTAAATAAGGAGACCAAAACTGCACGCAGTACTCCAGATGTGGTCTCACCAACGCCCTGTGCAGTTGTAGCAAGACTTCCCTACTTTTATATTCCACCCCCCTTGCAATAAGAGCCAACATTCCATTTGCTTTCCTAATTACTTGCTGTACCTGCATGCTAACTTTTTGTGTTTCATGTACGAGGACCCCCAGATCCCTCTGTACCGCAACATTTTGTAGTCCATTTAAATAATAATTTGCTCTTTTATTCTTCCTACCAAAGTGGATAATCTCACATTTTCCCACATTATACTCCATGCATCTACTGCCCTTGTCCTTCTAAGTGGTAGAGTTTGTGGGTTTGGGAGGTGCTGTCGAAGAAGCCTTGGCAATTTGCAGCAGTGCATCTTGTAGATGGTACACACTGCAGCCACGGTGCGCCGGTGGTGGAGAGAGTGATGTTTAAGGTGGTGGATGGGGTGCCAATCAAGCGGGCTGCTTTGTCCTGGATGGTGTCAAGCTTCTTGAGTGTTGTTGGAGCTGCACTCATCCAGGCAAGTGGAGAGTATTCTCGTAGATGGTATTAAGGCTTTGGGAATCAATACGTGAGTCACTCACCACAGAATACCCAGCCTCTGACCTGCTCTTGTAGCCACAGATTTATGTGACTGGTCCAGTTGAGTTTCTGGTCAATAGTAACCCCCAGAATGTTGATGGTAGGGGATTCGGCGATGGTAATCCCGTTGAATGTCAAGGGGAGGTGGCTAGACTCTTGTTGGAGATCGTCATTGCCTGGCACTTGTGTGGCTCAAATGTTACATGCCACTTATCAGCCCAAGCCTGAATGTTGTACAGGTCTTGCTGTATGCGGGCACAGACTGCTTCATTATCTGAGGAGTTGTGAATGGACCTGAACACTGTGCAAACATCAGCGAACATCCCCATTTCTGACCTTATGTTGGAGGGAAGGTCATTGATGAAGCAGCTGAAGATGGTTGGGCCTAGGACACTGCCCTGAGGAAATCCTGTAGCGATGTCCTGGGGCTGAGATGATTGGCCTCCAACAACCACAACCGTCTATCTTTGTGCTAGATATGACTCCAGCCAGTGGAGAATTTTCTCCCTGGTTCTCATTAACTTCAATTTTGCGAGGACTCCTTGATTTCACACTCGTTCAAATGCTAGCTTCATGTCAAGGGCAGTCACTCTCGCCTCACCTCTGGAATTCAGCTCTTTTGTCCATGTTTGGACCAAGGCTCTAATGAGGTCTGGAGCCGAGTGGTCTTGGCGGAACCCAAACTGTGCATTGGTGAGCAAGTTATTTGTGAGTAAGTGCTGCTTAATAGCACTGTCAATGACACTTTCCATCACTTTGCTGATGATTGAGAGTAGACTGATGGGGCGATAATTGGCCGGATTGGATTTGTCCTGCTTTTTGTGGACAGGACATACCTGGGCAGTTTTCCACATTGTTGGATAGATGCCAGTGTTGTAGCTGTACAGGAACAGCTTGGCTAGAGGCACGGCTAGTTCTGGAGCACAAGTATTCAGCATGATAGCCGGGATGCTGTCGGGGCCCATAGCCTTTGCTGTATCCAGTGCGCTTGGGGCAAAGTAAATAATGAGAGATTAGGCAGATGATCAGCCATGATCTTATTGAATGGTGCAACAGGCTCGAGGGGCCAAATGGCCGACTCCTGCTCCTATTTCTTATGTTCTTATTACACCACCACCTCCAAGTTGCCTCAAAGTCACACACCAACTTGGCTAGGAAATACATCGCCGTTCCTTCATCATCGCCGGGTCAAAATCCTGGAACTCCCTCCGTAACAGCACTGTGGGAGTACCTTCACCACACGGACTGCAGCGATTCAAGAAGGTGGCTCACCACCACCTTCTCAAGGGCAATTAGGGATGGGCAATAAATGCTGGCCTTGCCAGCGAAGCCCACACCCCATGAATGAATTTTTTAAAAGGAACAATGACAAGGTTACGTCTCTACCCCGGGAAAGAAAACGTGCTAGTATTGTTTATTTCTCTGTATGTCTGCTGATTAAAGATATTCTGTGTATCTGGACTTGGAATAAACAAGAGTAGTTGCAAACCATATTCTGGTGTCAGAATCGAACTGTTAATATGGGAAACTTGGCTTTGTAAATAGGGGCTTTGAATACAAAAACAAGGAAGTCATGGTTAGGCCTCAGCTGGCGTATTGTGTACAATTCTGGGCATCACACTTTAGGAAGGATGTCAAGGCCTTGACGAGAGTACAGAGGAGATTTACCAGGATGATACCAGGGATAAGGGACTTCAGTTATGTGGAGAGTTTGGAGAAGCTGGGATTGTTCTCCTTAGAGCAGAAAAGGTTAAGTGAAGACCTAACAGAGGTATTCAAAATTATGAGGGGTTTTGACAGAGCAAGTAGGGAGAAACTGTTTCCTCTGGCATATGGGTCGGTAACCAAAGGTCATAGATTTAAAATAATTGGCAAAAAACTAGAGGGAAAATTAGAAGAAATTTTTCACACAGAGGATTAAGATTCGGGACACATTACCTGATAGTGTGGTGGAAGCAGATTCCATAGGAATTTTCAAAAGGCAATTGGACATGAACTGGAAGAGGACTAATTTGCAGGGTTATGGGGAGAAAGCTGGAGTGTGGGACTAAAGTGGACAGCTCTTTCAAAGAGCCAGCACTGGCACAACGGGCCGAATGGCCTCCTTCTGTGCTGTAAGATTCCATGACTCCATCAAAACTTCCAATAAAAGAGGTTGAATTCATTTCCTGTCAATTGTTTATCTTTGTGCTCATCAAGGTGAGAAATGTCATTCCTGGGGAATGGAACTATTTCCATTCGAGGCATCCGTTGTCCGCATCAAGCGCTCCCAGGTCAGGTATAGCACAGCTAGACCCTGAGTAAAGTTCCCTCTACTTTGCCCCAACAACATGCCTTAGCCCCAATCTCAGAAGAGTACGCCCTACTGCACCACTGACACAAGTTTTTCCCTTTCCCATCAGCCATCCTGTGGCCTGTCTGAGTGATAGTGCCAGTTAGTGCTGAATGACATACAGTCTGCTGATGGAGGCCCATGCCTATTAGGAACTGGATTGAGACAGTCAGCAGACAAATGAGACTTTTATCCCATCAGTCTGGGCTGCATTGGCCACAGAGGTGAAAGGCTAACCCACAAAGCCAACAAGTTTCACTGTATTTAACTTTAAAAAAAATTAATATTCAGAATTTTAATCTAGTTTGTCTATTGGTACAGCTTGTGTTTTTGTTAAATGCAAATTAACTTTCTTTAGTGCTTTGAGTATGGAATTCTCACATCTTCTATGATGCAGTGCTATGCCACAATGCTTTTCTTTATTTTGAACGTTAGGAGGAATGAGCCAGCGCATATTATTAAATTACAATATTCTTTGAAGAAATGAAAAAACATTCAGTCGGATCGTCCTATTCTTTTGTTACTTCTGGTTTTTCACCGAGATAGCTGTGTTCTTGCAATTCTGGCCTCTTGAGCATCCCCGATTTCAATCGCTCCACCATTGGTGGCCGTGCCTTCAGCTGCCAAAGGCCCAAAGCTCTGGAATTCCCTGCCTAAACCTCTCCGCCTCGCTACCTCTCTTTCCTCCTTAAAACCTGCTTCATTTGCCCTAATATCTCCTTATGTAGCTCGGTGTCAAATGTTGTTTTATAACACTCCTGTGAAGCGCCTTGGGACATTTTACTGCATTTAAGGTGCTATATAAATACAAGTTGTTGTTGTTGTTGACAGTGGAATAGTTATTTTTGGCATAAATATACCAAGCCTGCATTTTCTACTTTTGAAGCACAAATTAAACTGACTTTTGTGTGAATTTTGTGCATGTCATGGTGAGCAATGGGACCACTGCTCTTACCATTTTGAGCATCGGGCACTCTCAAGTCAGCTATAGCACACAGGTACAGTAGTGTAGGGGTTATGTTATGGAACTAGTAATGAGAAGCCTGGTAATCCAGGCAATGTGAGTTCATAATACCCACCATGGCAGCTTGAGAATTTGAATTCTGGTTTTTTTTAAATCTGGAAATACAAAGCTGGTATCAGTAAAAGTGACCTTGAAGCTGTTGAATTGTTGTAAAAACCCAGCTAATGTCCTTACCCCATCTGTCCTCCGTGGGATTCCAGTCCCGTACAAATGTGGTTGACTCTTAATTGGCCTAGCAAGCCACTCAGTGGTTCAAGAAGGCAACTCACCACCACATTCTCAGGGTAACTAGGGATGGGCAATAAATGTCAGCCTTGCCAGCAACACCCAAATCCTGAGAATGAAAAGAAAATACAGGGTAAAGCTCCATCTCCTCTTTTGCAATAATGCGTCTCAAGCCAAACCACAGTCACTGCCAGAACCAATTTTCCATTCCCCACACCTCTAACCCCAGTGAGTGAAATTGCCAATTTAATACCAAATTAGGTGCAGTTTGTGATATAGTTTTATGCTGTGGGCTCATGCCCACCAGGAATGGGCGTGGGCTGGGGCGGGGAGGGGGAGTGCAGGCGAGGGAGGTTTTCTGTGTTTCCCATGTGTTCATAACATCACAAGCATAGGGATAAAATTGTCACATTAGGAAATCTTCCTACTATGTTTGAGATGTTGCTGACACGTAGCAGTCAGAAGAAATCTTTCCCTTCTATTGAAACTGACCAAACTCATTTCACATTAGACACTGGGGCTGGATTTTCATTGACCCGTGGAGGCGGGTTTGGAGGCGTGTGGGGGGTTAAAATTGCGAAAACTGGCGGGCGGGCACAAGTCCGCCTCCATCCCGCCTCCACGCAATTTTGATGAAATCGTGTCTGCTGGTCCTGACTCCGTCCTGCCTTTAAGAGACGGGATAGGCCGTTAAGGCCCTGAACAACCACTCAATTGGCTCTATAATGCCATTTTGAAAGGCCTTTGTGATTTTAACCCTTGTTCTATGTGAAGCACGCCTGTTCTGAACCACGATTGTGAAACCTGGCGGGAGCACATTTGGATAGCTGACTATCAGTGGCTGGGCTGACTATCAGTGAGTGAATGGCTGGCAGGCATCTGGGAGTGGTGGAGGAGACATATCTGGGAGTGCTAGTGGGAAAAAAAATTCATTCTCTCTCTCTCTCTCACTCACTCTCTCACTCTCTCTCTCTCTCTCTCCTCAGTTTGCATCCAGGTCCTCTCACGGCAAAGGCCAGGCAGTGTTTGAAAACCTTCAATGCAGCAGCAATGATGACATCATCAGAGGCGACTTTCAGACTGAAAACACTAATTGGTTCATGGGTTCCCACATGCTGGAACTCAATTGCCCAATGAGGTGGAAATTGCATCAATCTCCCACATCCACTTGCAGTCGGGTGGATAACACGACCCCCAGCCCGCCCCAGTATCAAAATCCAGCCCTCAGCCATCAGTCAGAGGAGATGTTCATCCCATCAGTCCAGGCAAGATTTAAACCTAGGTCTCAGAGAAACTCAATGCACCATCCAAAGTTAAACTTAAGTATTAAAGTGTGGGCGTGACTTTAAAGTAAGAGCAAAGCTTGACAAGTCTATTGACTCATTACCCAGAGTTCGGAGCAAGTTTTTAACAAAAAACTTAAATGTTGGTCGATAATATTTTATAAATAGTATTTTTAGAATAAAATGTTTATTACAGTTGATGCATATGATGTGCTCTCACAACATTTCTTCAAATGATTCACATTAATTATCTGTGGATCCTTGTCATAAGGGTATCGCAAATTAAATAATAATAAATTCGGCCTTTTACAATGGAAATACAATTGCCCAATATATTACACACAGCAGAACAAAGTCTCAAAGGGTTACAGGAAGCAATGTGTTGGATGCCAGAGTCTGCTTTCATTACGAGAGGATACACAAGTTGCCTCTTCCAAAGAATTATGGTCTCACCACAGCATGTTGTAATTTTTCTGATTTACTTTATATATAAGTTTTATACATTGTTCCTTTCTTGATTTTTCATAGAACGTGGAATAGGAGGGGGAGTAGGAGAGTTGTAGAGATGTGCGACCTTTTCTGAAATTACCTAAGTTGGAACACCTCACTTTCAATGAAATATAGGCTGAACAGAATTGAATTGAATGGATTAGAATTTGCCACTTTTGTCAAAAATGGAGGATAGTGTGTGAGCTTCCTTTAAAGCGTATATAATTGTGGGGAGAGAGTATCTGCTGTTTTAAAATCTCGACATTAGTTTTGAAATTCCTCGGCGGTTCCGCCAGTCTCCAGATGTAACTCCGAGGAGATTGGCAGAACCACCACAGAAACAGGGAGTTACATTGAGTCTCCAGCTGTTTCCAGAACTTCCACCTACCCCCCTACAAGACAAATGATGGGCAGGACCATGGGTGCAAACTCTTTAAGCCATGAGGTCCTCGATGTGGAAAGGGGGCCCAGCATTGCAGTGGCAGATGGTACACCTTGTGAGGTGAGGTGTACCAGCCTCCAGATGTGAGGCTTACCAGCCTGGTTCAGGCCTGGCAAGTGGCTTGCACCCACAAAAGAGGAATGTTTTATTTTTAAAGAAAAATTCCTGGATTGGCCCCTTGTTCAGGGGGCTGATTGGAACAGTGCAAGAGTCGGAGGAAGGATGGGCCTGGACAACACCTCCCACCACCTCACAGGCAGGCAGGTGGGCGAGCGACCGATCTTTGGGGCATATGGGGAAGGTGGGTACCAAAGATGCACCTGAATTGGCACTTTTTTGCCTGTCTGTCTGGCAGGGTCGGAGTTGGAGGGCACAGTCAGATACGATCCCAGTGGAATCATTGGGTTTGCAGCCCATGAAATTTCAAGGCCGCGATCCTAAACAAAGAATGATGCGGAGATGCCGGTGTTGGACTGGGGTGGACAAAAGTGAGAAGTCGCACAACACCAGGTTATAGTCCAACAGTTTTATTTGAAATCACAAGCTTTCGGAGCGGCTACTCCTTCGTCAGGTGAAGTCACCTGACGAAGGAGCAGCAGCTCCGAAAGCTTGTGATTTCAAATAAAACTGTTGGACTATAACCTGGTGTTGTGCGACTTCTCACTAAACAAAGAAAGTCCAGAAGGTGGAAATACAAAAAATTGCATAAGATATTCTGAAAAACAGAAATAATCACGGGGAGTGTTGTGTCAGACCTCCAGCAGTAGTTGACTGACATTATTGTTTATTATGAAACATTGTGAAATTATTCTTAGTATTCAGGGTTTTGCACTAATTCTAAACAGTTCTTTTAATATCTATATATATTTTTAGCTTTTGTGAGATCTGGGTTATAAATTGAAAACTCAATTCAATATGCATAATGTAATTCGAATATTTATGAACTTTTATATTATCCATATGTCACTAAATGTGTCAGTTAATTCCTCAGAGACACAGTTTAATCATATTTCTCCCCGATCTAACCAACAGCTACCATCCTATTACCTTCGATGTCTCTACCCTCAATCCTTTCTGCATTGCTATTTTTGGGCTCACTATTTGAAATTTAAAAAAATGGAAACCCCCCACATCTCTTCTATTGCTGAAGTTGCTTCATAACAATTACAACATGCACTTACAAGTAATGACTAGATGGTTGTCGGAGTCATTGAATCAGCCCCAAAGTGTTATAGCCATAGCTCCAAGCCAGCCTCTCGTCCAGCGAGGCTCCACGGCTGGAGCAGAGGCTGAAAAGAAATGACCCCGCATCCTGTCTATAAAGGAAGAAAGAACTTACGTTTATATAGCGCCTTTCATGACCTCAGGATGTCTCAAGACGCTTTACAGCCAATTTAAGTACTTTTTGAAGTGTAGTCACTGTTGTAATGTCGGAAATCTGGCAGCCAATATGTGCACATCAAGCTCCCACAAACAGCAATGTGATAATAACCAGATAAATTTTTTTTTTACTGATGTTGGTTGAGGGATAAATATTGGCCAAGACATTGGGGAGAACGCCACTGCTCTTCTTCGAAATAGGGCTATTGGTTCTTTTACGTCCACCTGAGAGGGCAGACTCGGTTTAGCCGATAGACGGATAAAGTAGTGAAACATCCCAAGCCATGTCACAAGAGGTGGGGCACCAAGTAGGGAGCTGGGTGAAGAGATTAGGCAAGGTGGTCAAAGGCAAGCTCGGAGGTAGTTTTTGAGGAAGCTTCTGAAGATGGAAAGAGATGTAGCATGGAGAAGGAATTAGGAAGAGAATTCCAAAGGCCAGGTGGCTGAAGGCTGACTTGGTGGGGCAGGAGGAGGCTGAGGTAACTGAGTAGATAGCCTTAATTTTGGAGACAATTCAATCCATGAGCTTTTTGCACTTGGTGTCAGAGGTAAGAATGGAAGGGGCAGGGGAGAAAGGTCAAAGGAGGTGGTTTGTGGTGAAAGATGGTGCTTGCAGTCCAGAGGGATCTTGAAGCAGTATGATCCTGTAGATCTCTGTGTGCACACAAGGAGAAAGGCTATTGCTTCAGCTGGTATAGCCAGATCTGGCAGTGTGTGTCCAGGCCAGCTGCATGTCATATGAGCTCAAGGCTGTGGCCCTTACATGTCATTCCTAGGGCAGCAGCAAGATTGCAAAGTTATGAGGGATTTGGTGGGGACAAGGGCATCAATAGCAGAAGCAAGGCAGCTGTTGAGAATGCTTGACAATAGGAAGCAGTCCTTGATGAGTGAAGGTCCAAAGAAGACAGAGTTGGAGAGGGTACTAGTGCGCAAGCTGGGGGGCAGTTTTTTTTTTCCAGGAGCGGAGACTGAGGGTAGAGCGGTCGAAGGTGGGCAGAGAAAAATGGATGGTAAAAGAGAAGAGGAAATGATCAGAGATGGCCTTGTCCCTGATGAGTAACTCACATGAAGCTGAGGGCAAGGGTGTAGGTGTGAGAGTTTGAGATGCTTACTGTTAAATGAGTGATCCCTCACTCAACTTTAGTCTCCCAACCCTCTCTCCTCATTGCAACCTTTCGTGTGTTTCTTCATTTTATCAATGCTATTGTAAGGTTGATGAACAGTCAATCTGTAACATATGTCATTAATATTAATCAAAGGGTTTCATAGGATTACATAGGAGATACAGCACAGAAACAGGCCATTCAGCCCAACCAGTCCATGCCGATATTTATGCTCCACTCGAGCCTCCTCCCGTCTTTCCTCATCTAACCCTATCAGCATAACCCTCTATTCCCTTCTCCCTCGTATGCTTATCTAACCACCCCTTAAATGCATCTATACTAATCGCTTCAACTACTCCCTGTGGTAGCGAGTTCCACATTCTCACCACTCTCTGGGTAAAGAAGTTTCTTCTGAATTTCCTATTGGATTTCTTGGTGACTATCTTATTTTGATGGCCTCTAGTTGTGCTCTTTCCCACAAGTGGGAACACTCTCTCTGTATCCACTCTATCAAAACCTTTCATAATTTTAAAGACCTCTATTAGGTCACCCCTCAGCCTTCTCTTTTCAAGAGAAAAGAGACCTAGCCTGTTCATCCTTTCCTGATATGTATACCCTCGCATTTCTGGTATCATCCTTGTAAATCTTCTCTGCACCCTCTCCAGTGTCTCTATATCCTTTTTATAATATAGCGACCAGAATTGCACACAGTATTCCAAGTGTGGTTTCAGATAAATATTTTCTCCCTGTCCTGCACTTTCACATCAGAGAATTAGGTTGGAGATGTCTAAGGTTTATAAGATGTCAAACTGAACTTGCCCTTGAACCGTCTTACGTGGCCCAGTACAAACAATATTAACAGTTTCACAAACCCAAACCATTCACATGTATGCAGTGCAACACTGAGTGTAATATTCCTACTTGCCAGTCATCACAGATGAAGTCAGGCACAAAAATGCATTAACACGACTTTATTTAACACCATCTATGGTAACACAGCTCATACAGTCACAAGGTTAAGCACTGAGAATTACAATAAGTACTTGGTTTCATATAACTAATTGGCATGGATTAGATCACCTTAGGCATAGCGGTAATTTAAGTGTATCACAATATCTCAGTCTTAGCTGGATTTGCTTAATGGCAGTATTACAGAGGTATATTCAATGCCCAAGTTTGCAGTACGAGTTAGCAAACCTAAATTTATAGTCCATATTCAATACATCACTGACAAGTTTCCAACATTTGGCTATTCCTCTGAAATATGAATGCCATTATCCAAACTTCTTCTTTTAATAAGCCGGATGCAGTACCATTAGGTAGTTCTGTCTTCCTCTGGGACACTCAGCTTTTCCTCTAAGTGCCTTTGGCGAGTTGCCATCTGCGGTCATTACTTTCCTCCTTCAATCATTATTTCACCTCAGCTAAAATCACCGCATGCACACGTTGTCTCTCTGTACTGTTACAGTTGCTTTACTCTCTTTGGGCTCAGAGACTTAAGCTATTAACTGACAGCTGTGATACATTTTGCGAGGTTTACTTCTGTTCATTTAAACTCTTAGGGGTAGAAATTAGGTCGCGCCCCATTTGGGGCGCAAATATCGTCCGGACGCAAATATTAGCGCCTGGCGCTAATTATCGGCACTGACAGGAAACTTCACTTTTACCGCCCCGGGAGGTGAGTGGAGCGCTAAAGCAGGCGCTGCACACCTCTCTTAAGGCGCAAAGGCTGAGCAGTGAGGCGCTAACTCGGAGCGCTGGCGAAGCTCATGTAATGTCAGTCAGCAATGGAACACACACACAATGGCACGGGCCAGTTCTTAAAGGGGATGGTTAATCTTGCTTTCCATCCACATCCTGTTCATTGCTGCCTTGAATCTCGGCCTAGAGAGACTTGCACATCAAATGTGCTGGAAAGAACAATGGAGCGTACCAGGCAAAGAGCTCAGAGTGCAGCTCCCACAGTCTCTGCTAAATCGATACAAGGAATGGCAAATCAAAATGAACCTGCAAAGTGCTGCTCAGTACCCAAAACTCCTTCACACAACGTTGAATCTCTCCAGAAGTCTCTCCCTCTCTCTCTCAGAATGCGTAGTTCAAAAATGCCACCAACAATAAAAGACAGGAAGAGGCCCCCTTTAAATAGCGCCCCCCCCAGCCCCACAGCGATTGATAGCGTTCCAGTCTTCTGGTCGTTGGAAGCGCCAGGCAGTAAGGCAGGGGGCGCCACTCAATTTCCGCTACGGGGCGCCCCAAGGGCGTTGCACCATGGAATGACGTCACAATCTGCGCGCGCAGGTGGTCGCAGCGGTAAGTTTTAGCGCCGCCGCACAATCTCAAGTTAAGTTCTCGAGCGGCGCAAACAGCGCTGCGCCCGGGCGTTAGCGGCTTTGCACCCTATTAGCGCCCTCTTAAGGCGCTAACGGGAGGCGCAACCAAGTGAATTTTTAACATTTCTTAATCTTCCAGTTTTTACCCTTAACAATCTCGCTGCTTTTTACAGAACTGCTTCAGAATGTCTTTACGACTTTTTAAACTTTCTGTCCTTTCTAAAAGAAAACACTTCTTGGAACCTTTGACAACCCTCACTTCTCTTCTCTCCTTTCAAAGTTAGGGATGGGGTAAAGCATGGCTTTATATACACCTTAATGTTTACTAAGTCAATCCCACTTACAGGACCAAAGCACGAGTGACCAATAAGAGGATTGCCTCTGTCATATGGATTCTTTTCAAATTGTCATTTGGACGGGAATATGTCAGAAACTATGATTGCTGTACGGCAATTAATTTGACGAGAGCCAGGCGCTACACTTCTCTTCACTAGTGCTCAGTTCACGGCCAGGGCACCGACACTCTGACCTCAGTGTTCCAAGGCTGTTTCTTGCTCATTAGTCATTTTGTTGCAAGACTTGTGCATTACTCAATTACCTAGCCCGTAACCTTGAGATGTGTTGTGTAGACTCAGCTGAGCAGGAACCATCTGCTATGTCCGTCTGGTAACACCGGGATGCACAGATCCATTGTCTGAGTTTTGGTTTTGCAGAATGCAAGGATTAATCCTTTGTTTTACAGAATGTCTGTAGCGTAGTTTAGAATGACCAGCTTTACTATATGGCTATGGTCAATATTCCACCGAACTTTCATCTGCTTTTCCTTTTTATGTTCTAAATACACTGGGGGTGAAATTGGGTGCCTTTGTGCCTCCCGGCGCTAACGGGGCGCAAAAGGTTTTGCGACCGGGCGCGGCGCTGACATCGACTCCCGCCATATTCGGCGGGAGTTTTGCGGCGGCGCTACGGCGTTGCGCCCCGATCTCCTTCGCCCGGAGATCGTGACATCATCGCCGTGCGCATCGCCCCTTAACCGAAATTTACTTCCGCCCCCTGCAGCAGCGCCGGTCGAAAACACCGACAACTGCAGGAGGCGCGCATCGGGCGGCCGGCCGCTTCAGGGGGCGATGATTAAAGGCGAGGTGGCCAAGGCAAGTAAATAAAAACCTTACCTTTCCTGTTCTAGTCTGTTCGCGGGTTCCTGCCCGCGATCGATCAGCCCGGCGCGCTGCTTGAATGCTGGGCTGATCGCGCAGGATCGCGGCTGCCTTGGTGGTCCAGGTAGGTACTTTTTATATTGCAGAACCTGCAGCGATGGCCCTTCCCTTTAAGGGAGGGAAGGAGCCTTTGAACGCGGTGGCGCTGCACGGCCCAGTGTGCAGCGCTGCTGAGGTCTCTGGCCCGCTCTCCGATGCTGGCGCCCTAAGAAGGAAATGGAATGCTTGATTTAGCACACCACTTCCCTCTTGGGGCGCTAAAACTCAATTTCGCGGTCGCCAGTGCTAATTAGCAGCGGGCACTAAAGTTAGCGCCCAGGCGATGTTAGCGCCCCAAAATGTTCGATACCGAATTTTTCCCCCACTGTACTACACGCTGCTCCTCCTCTCTATATAAAAAAGGGAACTGGATAAGCACCTGAAGGAAAAAATTGCAGGGCTACAGGGAAAGGGATCAGCCATGATCATATTGAATAGCGGAGCAGGCTCGAAAGGCCGAATGGCCTACTCCTGCTCCTATTTTTCTATGTTTCTAAGTGAGTGGGACTAGCTGAAGTGGTCTAGCAGAGAGCCGGCACGGGCTCGATGGGCTGAATGGCCTCCTTCTGTGCTGGAACCATTCTATGATTCTATACCCTCTGTTGAAATCAAGATTTTCCACAGTCTTCTGTTCGAGATTCCAGGATGGTATGTTGCCTCCCTGGTGCAAGGGTCAAGGATGTCTCGGAGCGGCTGCAGAACATTCTGAAGAGGGAGGGTGAACAGCCAGCTGTCGTGGTGCATGTAGGTACCAACGATATAGGTAAAAAGCGGGAAGAGGTCCTACAAGCAGAATTTAGGGAGCTAGGAGCTAAATTAAAAAGTAGGACCTCTAAGGTAGTAATCTCTGGATTGCTACCAGGGCCACGAGCTAATCAGAATAGAGAGAACAGGATAGTGAGATTGAATACGTGGCTTGAGCAGTGGTGCAGGAGGGAGGGATTCAAATTCCTGAGGCATTGGAACCAGTTCTGGGGGAAGTGGGACCTGTACAAAAGGGACGGTCTGCACTTGGGCAGGACTGGAACCGATGTCCTCGGGGTAATATTTGCTAAAGCAGTTCGGGAGGATTTAAACTAATATGGCAGGGGAAGGGGAACCTATGTAGCGAAACAGGGGGAAGTAATATGCAGTCAGAAACAAATGTTAGAAGGGTGAGAAACAATAGGGGAAGGCCGAGTAAACAAAGGCAAGAAACACAAAGGGCCATACTAAATCATAAGTCTAAAAGGACAAAGGATGTTAATAAAATAAGCCTAAAGGCTCTGTGTCTTAATGCAAGGAGTATCCGTAATAAGGTGGATGAATTGACTGTGCAAATAGATGTTAACGGATACGATGTGATTGGGATTACAGAGACGTGGCTCCAGAACAATCAAGGCTGGGAACTGAACATCCAGGGGTATTCAACATTCAGAAAGGATAGAATAAAAGGAAAAGGGGGTGGGGTAGCATTGCTGGTTAAAGAGGAGTTTAATGCAATAGCTAGGAAGGACATCAGCTTGGAGGATGTGGAATCAATATGGGTTGAGCTGCAGAACACCAAAGGGCAGAAAACGTTAGTGGGAGTTGTGTACAGACCTCCAAACAGCAGTGGTGAGGTGGGGGAGGGTATGAAACAGGAAATCAGAGGTGCGTGCAAAAAAGGCACGGCAGTTATCATGGGTGACTTTAATATGCATATAGATTGGGCTACTCAAACTGGAAGCAATACGGTGGAGGAGGATTTCCTGGAGTGTTTAAGGGATGGTTTCCTAAACCAATATGTTGAGGAACCAACTCGAGGGGAGGCCATCCTGGACTGGGTGTTGTGTAATGAGGAAGGACTAATCAGCAATCTTGTGGTACGAGGCCCCCTGGGGAAGAGTGACCATAGTATGGTGGAGTTCTACATTAGGATGGAGAAGGAAACAGTTAAGTCAGAGACCATGGTCCAGAACTTATTTAAGGGCAACTTTGATGGTATGAGGCGTGAATTGGCGAGGTTAAATTGGCAAGCGATATTTAAGGGGCTATCAGTGGAAGGGCAATGGCAGACATTTAGAGATCGCATGGATGAACTACAACAATTGTACATCCCGGTCTGGCGTAAAAATAAAAAAGGGAAGGTGGCTCAACCATGGCTAACAAGGGAAATCAGGGATAGTATTAAAACCAAGGAAGTTGCATACAAATTGGCCAGAAGTAGCAGCAAACCCGGGGACTGGGAGAACTTCAAAACTCAGCAAAGGAGGACGAAGGGTTTGATTAGGGCAGGGAAAATAAAATATGAAAGGAAGCTTGCAGAGAACATTAAAATGGACTGCAAAAGCTTCTATAAATATGTAAAAAGAAAGAGGTTAGTAAAAACAAACGTAGGTCACCTGCAGTCGGAAACAGGGCAAGTCGTAATGGGGAACAAGGAAATGGCAGATCAATTGAACAAGTACTTTGGTTCGGTGTTTACTGTGGAGGACACACACAACCTGCCGGAAATAAAAGGGGTCAGAGGATCTGGTAAGAGGGAGGAGCTGAGGGAAATCCTTATTAGTCGGGAAAAGGTATTGGGGAAATTGATGGGACTGAAGGCTGAAAAATCCCCGGGGCCTGATGGTCTGCATCCCAGAGTACTTAAGGAGGTGGCCTTGGAAATAGTGGATGCATTGACGATCATTTTCCAACATTCCTTAGACTCTGGATCAGTTCCGATGGAGTGGAGGGTGGCCAATGTAACCCCTCTTTTTAAAAAAGGAGGGAGGGAGAAAGCAGGGAATTATAGACCGGTCAGCCTGACATCGGTCGTGGGTAAAATGATGGAAGCAATTATTAAAGATGTCATAACAGACCATTTGGAAAGTGGCGACATGATAGGTCCAAGTCAGCATGGATTTGTGAAAGGGAAATCATGCTTGACAAATCTTCTGGAATTTTTTGAGGATGTTTCCAATAGGGTGGACAGGGGGGAACCAGTAGATGTGGTGTATTTGGACTTTCAGAAGGCCTTCGACAAGGTCCCACACAAGAGATTGGTGAGCAAAGTTAAAGCACATGGGATTGGGGGTAATGTGTTGACGTGGATTGAGAACTGGTTGGCACACAGGAAACAAAGAGTAGGAGTAAATGGGTACTTTTCAGAATGGCAGGCAGTGACCAGCGGGGTACCGCAGGGCTCGGTGCTGGGACCCCAGCTGTTTACATTATATATTAATGATTTGGACGAAGGGATTAAATGTAATATCTCCAAATTTGCGGATGACACTAAATTGTGAGGCAGTGTGAACAATGAGGAGGATGCTAGGAGGCTACAGAGTGACTTGGACAGGTTGGGTGAATGGGCAAATGTATGGCAGATGAAGTACAATGTGGATAAATGTGAGGTTATCCACTTTGGTGGTAAAAATAGAGAGGCGGACTATTACCTGAATGGTGGCAGATTAGGGAAAGGGGAGGTGCAACGAGACCTGGGCGTCATGGTACATCAGTCACTGAAGGTGGGAATGCAAGTGCAGCAGGCAGTCAAGAAAGCAAACGGAATGATGGCCTTCATAGTAAGGGGATTTGAGTACAGGAGTAGGGAGGTGATGCTGCAGTTGTACAGGGCCTTGGTGAGGCCACACCTGGAGTATTGTGCGCAGTTTTGGTCTCCTAACTTAAGGAAGGACATTCTTGCTATTGAGGGAGTGCAGCGAAGGTTCACTAGATTGATTCCTGGGATGGCCGGACTGACATATCAAGAAAGATTGGGTCAACTGAACTTGTATCCTCTGGAGTTCAGAAGAATGAGGGGGGATCTTATAGAGACATTTAAAATCCTGACTGGTTTAGACAAATTAGATGCGGGCAGAATGTTTCCAATGTTGGGGAAAACTAGAACCAGGGGTCACAGTCTAAGGATTAAGGGGAAGCCATTTAAGACTGAGCTGAGGAGGAACTTCTTCACCCAGAGAGTGGTGAATCTATGGAATTCTCTTCCACAGAAGGTTGTTGAGGCCAGTTCGCTAAATATATTCAAAAGGGAGTTAGATATAATACTCACAACTAGGGGGATCAAGGGGTATGGCGAGAAAGCAGGAATGGGGTACTGAGGTAGCATGTTCAGCCATGAACGCATTGAATGGCGGTGCAGGCTCGAAGGACCGAATGGTCTACTCCTGTACCTATTTTCTATGTTTCTATGAACAACCACAAGTGGAATTCCTTAACTCCACTTAGTCTTTCCCTCTCTTACAGCAGTCACACTTTTAAAACGCAAGCTTAGCATCACCTAATCACTACTTTTTAACTGGTCTTATCTTCTCTTTTACTCTTTTTTAACCTTGGCTATAACCTTTATTTTGTTTTCTCTTCAGAAAAGTTAGCATATTTTGAAACAAACTCCCGTACTTTACTGCAAATTGGATTCAGCAGGAAAATCTCAATACATTTCAGCCTAGATTTTTGTGCAGCCAGCATTCTGCGCACTTGCATGTTCACTGGTTGCTTCTCTTCTGCCTCATTTTGTTCAGTAGCAAACTGGTTTTAGAATTTCTTCCTTTCTTTCGATCTATCTTTTGGGCCTTTTCTGTAGAGCTTGTTGTTTCTAACCTTCGTTCTGACTTCACATAGCATGGCTGAAGTATGATATGCAACTGGATAAATCAGCAGGACCCCTGTCACTTTAAAGTTTATCCAAACAGGAACCACATGATCTTCCCTTTGCTTCTGGTGTCAGGACATTTCCCTGCTGAGTTACTTCAGTTTGATCTTTCCTTTTGTCAGCATCAGTCACACAGCTGTGGTTTACCACAAGGAGAAGAGAGATTTGCAAGACTGAATTTCCTTTTTCTTGCATAGTTCTTAGCTGACAGTTTAGTTCAATTAACCTTTCTTGCGTTCCGAACTCAGAAGTTGCCTGTATACGAGGCTCAAAAGGGCTTCACATTAACTGGGGCAGATGCAGTGCCTCATATCTACGTGCCCATGTGTTGCCAGGCTGCATTATCTGTAAAGAGTTCCTCTCCCCAGACAAAGGGAAGCTGATTTCAGTGATGCAACAATGTAATTAAGGCAGAAATAGCTGACGCTGCCTCCAAGGAGAAAACAAAGGCTCGGAAAAGAGCCTTAAAGATGACAGAAACTAAAAGAAAGAAAGGAAGAAAGACTTGCATTTATATAGCGCCTTTCACGACCACCGGACGTCTCGAAGCGCTTTACAGTCAATGAAGTACATTTGAAGTGGAGTCACTGTTGTAATGTGGGAAACGCAGCAGCCAATTTGCGCACAGCAAGATCTCACAAACAGCAATGTGGTAATGACCAGATAATCTGTTTTTGTTATGTTGGTTGAGGGATAAATATTGGCCAAGACACCAGGGATAACTCCCCTATTCTTCTTCGAAATAGTGCCGTGGGATCTTTTATGTCCACCTGACAGAGCAGACGGGGCCTCGGTTTAACGTCTCATCCGAAAGACTGAAGTGAGCTCAACCCCCCACCACTCTACCCCCCACCCCCAGAGGAGGCGACGGGGATAATTTTCAAATGCCAGCCGCCTGTTTCTCACCTGAAAAATGAGCAGCCAACAGTTGAAAATCAGAAGCAACGTTAACTGCTCATATGATGCCCAAGTTTCGCCTGAAGCAATTTTCAGGAGGGCCTATAAGCTTGCAGCAGCCTGCACTCTTGTTTGCCATGGGCGGCTGCTTAAAGCAGGGTCCTGCACCTTTGTAAGGCCCCGGCTGAAATTTACAGGTACAAATGGGCAGAGTGTGCACTGCATCGAGCAGCCCAACCAGCAACCCTGAAAGGGTCTACCGGAGGCCACTCAAAAACAGCTGAGGAAAGATTTAGGGGGAGAAATTTAGTATCGCCCCGTTTGGGGTGCAATTATCGGCCGGGCGCAAAGTTTAGTGACTGGCGCTAATTATCGCCTCCGACTGCAAACTTGGCTTCTATCGCCCCTGGAGGTGATTGGAGCGCTAAATCAGGTGTTACACACCTGTCTTAAGGTGCTAATGCCGAGGAGCGAGGCGCTACCTCAGAGCGCGGGCGGAGCTCATGTGATGTCAGTCAGCAATGGAACACGACACACTGGCGCCGGCCAGTTCTTAAAGGGGAGGGTCGATCTTGCTCTCCAGCCACACCCTGCTCATTGCAGCCTTGAATCTCGGCCTGGAGAGACCTGTATATCAATTCTGCTGGAAAGAACAATGGAGAGAACCAGGGAAAGAGCTCAGAGTGCAGCCCCCATAGTCTCTTCTAAATCGATGCAAGGAGGACAAAATCAAAATGAACCTGCAAAGTGCTGCTCAGTACCTAAAACTCCTTCACACAGCGTTGAATCTCTCCAGAAGTCTCTCTCACTCAGAATGCTTGGTGCAAAAATGTCGCCGACAAAAAAAGTCAGGAAGCGGTCGCCTTTAAATAGCGCTCCCCCAGTCCCTTCCCGACTGCAAAACGTTCCCCTCTACCGGTCGTTGCTAGCGGCAGGCGGTAAGGCAGGGGGCGCCACTCAATATCCGGTCCAGGGCACTACCAGGGCGTTGCAAGCTCGACTGACGTCACGATCTGCCGGCGCAGGAGATCATGGCAGTAGTGTTTAGCGCCGCCGCAAAATGTCTGGTCAATTTCGCGAGCGGCACAAACATCGCCGCGCCCGGGCACTAGTTGCTTTGCGACCCATTAGCGCCCCTAACGGGAGGCGCAAAGCAACCGAATTTTTCCCCCTTAATCTTTATTTTTGTGATGTCAGGAGGGCCCACAAAAAATCTCTGGCCTGCTGCAGACTCATGCGAGGCCCTCCTTGGGATCATCTCTCCCCCCGCCCCCACCCCCACCCCCACCCACTCCCCCCACCCAAGGCCTGACCTTCCAGCTGGATCAATGTGGGAGCCGTACTATTTCCCGCTCCCACATAGCAGCGGGGTGGCACCCATAGCTTTCCAACGGCATTTAAATGAGACCCGGGCCAGAAATGGTTCAGGCCTTCTGTAGCCAGCTTTTGGGGGGGGGGGGGGGGGTGGGGGGGGAGAGTTTTGTGGCGGGGGGGGGGTGGTGCGGAGGGCAGCATGGCCACACTGCAGACTTTGTGCTCATGTTGGGCAGAAGCTGAAGATTTTCCCCAGCATCCCAAACCACAGAATGAGTCTCCTGAAGGTTACCACAAATCGATACAAAAGATTTCACTGGAGAATTTCAATCAGTGTAAATGTCCCAAGAGCATATTGTTTGATAATTGCAGGGATCTAAATTCCCTGTGATGTTGTCTATAGATGCTTGATGAATATAAGCTTTTTATAACATATGGCGATGGGAGGCGGACTGCAGAAACTTGCTCCCAGCTCCACCTGCTGGCCAGGGCCTGCAACTATATTGTTACATGCAGCTATTTACATACAAGATTTCCATCCCTGGGGAAAAATTCATACCTTAGCACCTCCAGTTAGCGCCAGCAGATGGTGGTAACGGGGTGCTGATGCAGTAGCACCGGGGCAAGGCAAATCCACGCCGCACAGCAAATCCCCGTTGCACCGCCAGCACGAAGTACCGCCGGGGATTTCAACACCAGGCAGATCGTGACATCAGTGAGTGTGCAATGCTCACTGGCTGCCCGATCTTCAAAATTGATTGTCACCACCTACCTTAGTGCCTCGACCAAACAGCGACAGGGAGCGCTGACGTGAAGCAGCCAGAAGCTGACTCCAGGGACATTATTTAAAGGGATCATGAATAATGAGTCGCAGCTGTAGGTTAGTGGAGTTTCAGTGCTTTATTGTCAATTTCATATTGTGCAATAGTTTAATTCAGTAATTTAAAGGTTATTTTGTATCAGGAGTGTTGTGGGAACTAAAAAGTAGCTACATTTATTCTAAAAAAAATCAAACCGCTACACTTGACTTACATTAAATTGCGGCTGTACTGGTAGTCGACCTGGCCCTTCAGGATCTACGGCAGAGGGAGCGGAGGCAGCGAGAAAGAGTGGAACATGAGAGGGAGGAGGAGGGCCATCAGGGCTCTCAACAGGAGGCCTTACCCTCCGAGAGTATTCCGAGAGCACTTCTCCTTTCTCCAATTAAGCGAGGAGCAGTGTATTAGAAGGCTCCGTTTCACCAAGGAGATGGTCACAGAACTCTGCCACCTCCTGCAACCAGACCTTCAGCCTCAGATCAGGGCGACCATGGCTTTCTCAGGGGCAGTCAAGGTCACCGTCACCCTCAATTTCTTCGCCAGCGGATCCTTCCAGTCTGCAACAGAAGACATAGCTAACATTTCGCAGTTTGCCATCCATCGCTGCATCTGAAAGGTCACAGAGGCTCTCTACAGTAGGAGAAGGGACTATATTTCCTTCCCCATCACCACAGAGAAGCAGGACGAGCATGCATGCGGCTTTGCCGGGATAGCGGGATTCCCCATGGTGCAGGGCGCCATTGACTGCACCCACATGGCTTTGCAGGCACCACATAACAATCCTGAGATCTTCCATAACCGCAAAGGCTACCACTCATTTAATGTGCAGTTGGTGTGCGACCACAGGCAGCGAATCTTCAATGTGAATGCCCGCTATCCTGGCAGCAGCCACGATGCCTTCATCCTGCGCCAGACTGGTGTGCCAGCTGGCTGTTCAGAGACAACGGCTATCCACTCTCCACCTGGCTAATGACTCCCCTCCACAACCCCAACAGTCCTGCCCAGCACTCATGTAATGACAGACCATCGGCCTGCTCAAGCAACGGTTCCACTGCCTTGACCGCTCAAAAGAGCCCTCCAGTACTAGGCTGAGCGGGTGTCCCATTTCGTAGTGGTCTGCTGCATGCTCCACAATTTGGCCATTATGAAGGCCCAGCCCTTGCCACCAGGGATTGCGGGACCACCTCAGGAGGAATAAGAGGGAGAGGAAGAGGAGGACGAGGAGGAAGAGGAAGACGATGAGGACGACAAGGAGGACTGCAGAAACTTGCTCCCAGCGCCACATGCAGTGACGCGGTGTTTTCTTCTTCCTCCTCCTCCTCTTCTCCCGCCTCGCAGTCTGCGGTGCCCTCAGGGTCAGGCTGCTCAGATGCTTGCTGATTATCTGAAAGCATAAAGGCACAAGAGTGGGGTTAAGGTGAGGGGAGGGGGCAGGAAGGGAGAAATGCAGCATGATTAGCTGGAAAGACTATGAACCCACATCCTTCTGACTCAGAGGTGAGGAATGCTAACAACTGAACCACAGCTGATACAAGATTAATTTATTTACATAGATAAAGATTATATATTTATAAGTTTTGCGGTGATTGGTGGGATGTCTGTTGGGGCTAATTTGCTGAGACTGTGGATTGCGACACTCTGATTTGCTACATTTCCAGCTGAGGCCAGTTTGACCGGCCCGCTCATTGGCTGAGCTGACCGTCGGGGCTCCACATCGCTGGACGACAATTGGCAGCGCTCGCCCACTTCGCTGATTGGCTGGACCGGTGGAGGGGAACCAGACGCCGATTGGCTGGGCCGGTGGTTAGGACAGATGCCGATTGGCTGAGCCGGTGGGTGGGGAGAAACCAGAAGCCGATTGGCTGGGCCGGTGGGGGGAACCGATGCCGATTGGCTGGGCCGGTGGAGGGGGGGGGACCAGACGCCAATTGGCTGGGTCGGTGGGGGGGGGGACAGATGCCGATTGGCTGGGTCGGTGGAGGGGGGGGGGACCAGACGCCAATTGGCTGGGTCGGTGGGGGGGGGACAGATGCCGATTGGCTGGACCGGTGGAGAGACGCCGATTGGCTGGGTCGGGGGGGGGGGGGGTCCCAGATGCTGATTGGCCGCTGTCTCGGAGGGTGGGCGGGACTCGGCTCGGGTTGCTGTGCGCGGTGTGGGTTGCGCGACGGCTTCGAGCTCGAGGATCGTCGCCATGGACTTCAACGTGAAGAAACTGGCGGCGGACGCCGGCACTTTCCTCAGCCGCGCCGTTCAGGTAAAGCGCGGCCGGAGGGGCGAGGTGTTGTTTTTATTTTGGCAGCCGAGGCCTGGTGGTGGTGGTGGTGGTGGTGGTGGCGACGACGACGACGACCGGGTGGTGTCACGGGACGAGGCCAGCCTCGCAAACAAGGCCAGAGGCTGTGGAGCCGCTGACAGAAAGTGACCCAAGGAGGGCGGACACCGCTCTGGGTGACAGGCCCCAGGGGTGGGTAACCCACTCCCCCAGGGAGCAGGAAGCCAAATCTCCGGCCCCTCCTCCCCCCGGGTCAGAGTTAGTTTTACAAAGGGGATATAATTCTTTTTTCAAAAAGCCCCATTCAGCACTCGGTGCCTTGTCAAGTGATGTGGCATCGCCGGTGCCCGCCCCAAGAATTCCCCCCCCACTCCCATCCACTCCTCCTACTCTCCTTCCTGTTACTGGGGATAGTGAACTGAGGGTAAAATTTTACAACACAAGATCTCTTTCACTCAGAAGAGCAATGGACAATCAGCCAACTCAATAGGGACTGTTTTAAAATAAAAATCACACTGGAGATATTCCAAAATATAAAACAGAAACTGCTGGGAAATGCACTGCGGGTATGTAAAGAAGGAGAAGACGGGGTCAAATGTTGGGTGTCGCCGCTTTGTCAGACCTCAAGAAGAAGGGTCTGCCCCTGAAACATAAACCCCTGCCCCTGCCCTTTTCTTTTTTGCATGATGCGAGTGGCGTTCCAGCATTTTTTTAAAAAAGGTTTCCAGCATTTATAGAAAATTCTTCAGAATACAGTTGGATGCCATTGTAGGAGAGTTATGATACTTGAGCTTTTGATGGACTGAATGGCCTTTTCTCATTCTGGACTTTCTCTTGTGTTTAAAACTACTGTTTGAATTGCTTGTCCTAATGCTCCGATGAAATAAAGTTGGGGCTTCAGTCTCGCACAGGAAAAGAGAAAACATGTCACAAAATGCTGGTAGTACACAGCAGGTCTGTCCGCATCTGTAAAGAGGATTTTTTTTTCTCCAGAATTCAGTCACAAATTATTGCAAAGATTCCTCCCCTGATTCTATCTATAACAGTGAAGAAGATGCATTTTGATCAGTAGGGATTATTGCATGTAAAGTGTAGCTTAAAATTTTACATGTGTAGGCTGCACCCATTGGGATAGAAATTAGTCTGGGCCTGTTTATGGGCTCAGATTTTGTACTGTGTGAGCCCGAACAGAGAGACCTGAAATTGGACCTCGAGCGTCATCTAAATATTCAGGGCAAACTACAGGTCTGTTGTGCTTTCACAGGCAGCTCACCCATCTCCAAAATTGAATTTTGAGCCGCTTGCCTCCCTCGGGTAAGTTCCCAGAGAGGTTTGAAGCGGGCATCTGCAGGAATAGGTTGATCACCAGAACTGTGGAGTTAGCTCCTGCTCCTGGCTCTACAGATATTTGTGGTTGGTGGCTGCTGAAGAATCCTGGGACCTGCCCCGCTCATCAGTGACTAATTTTGTTAAGGTATCTGTCAGCAGGATTAAGACTCCTAATTAATATATTCAAGATGCCTAATGGCAGTTCAAGGTGACCGCCCGTGACGCTTAGAAAATGGGCCCTCATATTTAGCAGTCGGACCAATGCCTGCGCTGATGGCACAGGCTGTCCCACCACTAAATTAGTATGTTTTATGCCTGAGAAACAGGAGCAACGCATATCAATTTCTAACCCAACGCCTGTGCAAACTTAGATTCCTAAAAAGCAGGTTTAGATGTGAGGGTCGTGTTGGTCTGTTTTCACCAGTAGTTGGCTCCTGGACTTCATAAAATCACAAATAGAACACTTGCCAAATTTTCTACTGGCTATGTGAAAGGACACTTGTTATAGTAGCTCTTTGGTGCTACATCTGCTAAAGTGTTTTATTATAGGATTATGGCAGCACTTGCTTACAGAAAAGCATTTAATATTGTCTGATAATAGTAGCGGTAAGAGTCGTGGTTTCACCTTCCATGAGTGAAAGTGACGGTAGCTGAAAGTTATTCAGTTATCCTTATCTGTGGAAAAACAGAAAGAACTTGAGTTTACTTTTGCAAAATGTATACTTGCCATATTCAACTTGTGCTCAAGGTATACAATATTTTACTTCAAGTATTGTGAAGCACTAAAACGGTGATCATAGGAGGAAATCTGATCATTAATGCCCTGACACAGAGCATCAGTTAATAATTCAAACTGTGTAGCCACAGCAGTAAAGTATAAGTTGGAGAATGTCATATTAAAATTGTGCAGTGCTCTAATCATGCAATCATAGACATGTTACAGCACAGAAGGAGGCCATTCGGCCTGTCGAGCCCGTACCGGCGCTCTGCAAGAGCACTTCAGCTAGTCCCACTCCCCTGCCCTTTCCCCGTAGCCCTGCAATTTTTTTTCCTTCAGGTATTTATCCAATTCTCTTTTGAAAACTATGATTGAATCTGCCTCCACCACCTTTTCAGGCAGTGCATTCCAGATCATAACCACTCGCTGCGTAAAAAAGTTTTTCCTCATGTCGCCTTTGGTATTTCTGCAAATCACCTTAAATCTGTGTCCTCTGGTTCTCGACCCTTCCGCCAATGGGAACAGTTTCTCTCAGAATTAGACACAATACTCAAGTTGCGGTCGGGCCAGTGTTTTATAAAGGTTCATCATAACTTCCTTGCTTTTGTACTCTATGCCTTTACTTATGAAGCCCAGGATCCCATATGTTTTTTAACTGCTTTCTCAACCTGCCCTGCCACCTTCAACGATTTGTGCACATATACCCCCAGGTCTCTGTTCATGCGTACCCTTTAGTTTATATTGGCTCTCTTCGTTCTTCCTACCAAATGTATCACTTCGCATTTTTCTGCGTTAAATTTCATCTGCCACGTGTCCGTGCATTCCACCAGCCTGTCTATTTCCTCTTGAAGTCTATCACTATCCTCCTCACTGTTCACTATACTTCCAAGTTTTGTGTCCTCTGCACATTTTGAAATTGTGCCCTGTACTCCCAAGTCCAAGTCATTAATATATATCAAGAAAAGCTGTGGTCCTCGTACCAACCCCTGGGGAACACCACTGTATACTTTCCTCCAGTCCAAAAAACAACTGTTCACTACTCTGTTTCCTGTCACTTAGCCAATTTTGTGTCCATGCTGCCACTGTCCCTTTTATTCTATGGGCTTCAACTTTGCTGGCAAGCCTATTATGTGGCATTTTATCAAACGCCGAATCAGCCTGTACCTTGGGTACTATGTTCAGTTTAGAGCACAAAGACACAAGGGTAGCTTTCAAGCTCCAGAAGCAATGGAGAGAAGAACTAGAGACTGATCCTTAGTGTCACAGGAGTCAGTTCTGAAGAAAGACTGGGAAAACTTGAGCATTCAGCCTCAAAAGGAGGTGATGAAGAGGGACCCTCAAATATTTAAAATAAGCTGTATAGAAAAGTTAAATCCAGAACATTTATTTAAAGCTCATCATGCCAATGGACAGGTTCAGGCTCGTTAAAGGTAAATGCAGGAATGCTATGAGGAAGTTCTTCGCACAGAGTAATCAACATTTGGAATAGACTTTGGGCTACAGTAGTGAAGGCAGAAACCTTGATGTGCAGTTTAATGCTATGTTTGGGAGGGTGGGGGGGGTTCTGTAGGTTCTGCTGCATGACCTTCCTCATTTGTATATGTTTTAAGATCTTGGAAATGGCACAATACCTCCAACTGCTGCTATGTGGTACATAGTGTGATATGTATACAAATGAAACTATTTGCCAGTCGGAGGTGTCTCCCCTCCTCCCCGAAAGTGATGACTCATATTGGTGTATGGTCCCGTGGCTGCTAGGAGTTTTCAGGTACCCCACATAAGTGGGCATCCTTAAGACTAGACCGTGAAAATCAGTAGGTTAGTTTACCATCACGGATACGTTCTATAGCTTCTTCACCTGATGCCCTCTCAGTCACTTTCTTGCAGGATATGGACAAGTGAAGTGAAGGGGTATGCTGTTTTTTTTAAGTGCACCTGAGGAGGGTGAGGGTCCTTAAGCGCCTAGGCTAGCACAACATTCACTGCTAGCTGCATAAAGCTGCACCCCACAACAGTCAGAACGAGTACAATAACCTTCACCCACAATTGAGGAACTACTAGGTGTGTGAGGGACCCTCAGAGATGCTCATGGCCTGCAATGCCCAAACCATCTCCGAGGATGGGAAATAAGCCAAACCGGTTACCTTGTTCCCTCTGGTCCAACTGAACTTTGCAGACCAATGTTAAATAGCTTCAGGCCTTATACATGTCCCCAGCACAACCACACCAACAAACACAGTGTACCCACTGCTCCAGGATTCTAGAGAGCAAAGATAATTCCCAGCTTTTCTCCACTACCAACCATCTCCTAAAGCCCTCTCCCCTGTCTCCTCGCTCCAACAAGTACAAGGACCTCATGGACTTCTTTGTCACTAAGAATGAGACCATCTGTTCAGCTGCCTCTGCTGCTTCCTAACCAGGCCAGACATCCCCACCAGGCTTCCCCTGCCTTAGCCGTGAACCAGCATCTCTAATTTCTCTCCCATACCCCCCCATGCCCCCTCTGAATTCTTGTTCATGAGACCCTCCTCCTGCTCTCATGACTCCATTCCAACTAAACCGATGACAACCCAACTTCTCTTCCTGGACCTCATGCTAGCTCAAATTGTAAATGCTTTCCCCTCTCTTTCAAAGCCACAGTCATCACTCCACTCATCAAAAAAACCACTGACCCTTCTGTTGTTGCAAAGTACTGCCCATCTACAACCTTTCCGCTCAAGTCCTTGAATGTGTTGTTGCCTCCCAAATACATGCCCATCTTTCCCTCAGCTTTCTCAATCAAGTTTCTGTCCATCACAGCACAGAAGTGGCCTTAACCAAAGTCACGAATGAGATCCTCACTGACTGTGACCGTGCATTATTCCACTTCATCCTTGACCTCGCTGCAGCCTTTGACACGGTCGATCACGCCATCCTCCTGCAATGCCTCTTCTATGTTGTGCAGCTCAATATTGCTTGGTTCTACTCTTAGATATCCGATTGTCAGCGGAATATCTCCAGCAATGGCTTCCCTTCCTGCCCCTGCACCGTTACTTTCAAAGTCCATCAAGGATCTATCCTTGGCCTCCTCCTCTTCCTCATCTACCTGTTGCCCCTTGGCGGCATCATCCACAGATTGGGTCAGCTTCCACATGTATGCCGCTAACACCCAGTTCTAACGCTCCACCATCGCTCTCGATTTCTCCACTGCCTCTCTGTTGTCAGACTGCTAGTCCATCCTGCCTTGGATGAGCCACAATTTCCTTCAGCTAAATATTGGTAAGTAAACATTGGTGAGACTGAAGCCATTGTCTTCGGCCTCTGCCACAAACTCTACACCTTTGCCACCAATTCCATTCCCCTCCCTGGCAACTGCCTCAGGCGGTACCAGACTGCTTGCAACCTCAGCGCCCTATTCGTCCCTGAGCTGAGTTTCCAACCCCATATTCTATTCATCACAAAGACTGCCTACTTCCACCTCCACCCGTCTCAGACTATCTGCTGCTGAAACCCTCATTTATGTTTCTGTCACCTCCAGACTCGACTATTCCTGTCCAGCCTCCATCCGCCACCCTCCATAAACTTCTGTTCATCTAAAACTCTGCTTCCCACATCCTATCCCACGCCAAGTCCTGTTCACGTGTTCTTGCTTACCTTCTTGGTCCTCCAACGCTTTGAATATTAAATTCTCATCCTTGTGTTTAAATCCTTTCATGGTTTTGACCCTCCCTATCTCAGTAACCTCCTCCAGCCCTACACAACCACCACCCCCCCCCCCCCCCCCCCCATCCCCAATCCCCAAATTCTCTGTTCTTCTGGTCTCTTGTGCACCCCGCTCCCTTCGCCCCACCATGGCATCCGTACCTTTAGCTGCCTAGTCCCCACGCACTGGAATTCCCTCCCGAAACTCCCCCTGCCTTTCCACCTCCCTCTCTTCCTTTAATACCTTCCGTAAAACCCACCTCTTTGACCAAGCTTTTGGTCACTCCCTCCCAATATCTCCTTTGGGTCAGCGTTCATTTTTTTCTTACCCCTTTGTGAAGCGCCTTGGGATGGTTTCTACATTAAAAGTGCTTTATAAATGCAAGATGTGGTTGCGCCAGTGTGTTCTGCTAGCAGCATGTATTAAAATGCAGAATAACTTCACAAGGCGAGACATTTTCTGAAAATTTAATATCCATAACAAAGAAATGAAACCGCTCTCAGAATTGGTAACATAAAATATGTTATCCTATCTAGCTTGTTGACTGTCATAAAAGAAAGTACTGGTTTGTCCTTTGAAATGCTGGTGGAGCAGCTGTATATTTCTAGCATTTTCTGCTTTTATTTCAGATTGCTAGCACTCTGTTTTACTTTTTATCTCTCCTTGTTGATTGTTATATATGCTCCTGCTTGGTTAGGCTGGTTCAATTTTTGACGAGCTCTGATGAAATTGTAGGGTGTGGTGAGCTTTGCACTTGTGGTTTATGACCTAATCTCAAAAAATGATCAGTAACTGTTTTGCATTTATGAGTTGAAACTAGACATCTGTTACTTCTCTGTGTAATGAATCTAATGTTCTAGCTTCAGTGTGCCATTCATTTCCTTAATGTATTTGAGTGATGCTATTAACGCTGGTCACGCTTCACTATTAAAGATGGCTCCCCTTGTGTTATCACCTTGTCCAATTTGTAATGTTTTTCTTGGATCCCCTGTTTCTGCACCATTCCCCAATCAAGAAGGTGTCCTAATTTTTGTCCAAAGTCACTGCTGTCAATAGGAGGTTCTGTATATGACTTTTTAATGATTTACTTCCCCAGATGGCCTAATTTGTGTGCAAAATGGAAGCGAACCTGTTTCTAACCATGCTGCTGATGGTACACTGTGCTAAGCTGCATAATTGGACAAAGTAGCTATTTTTATAATGCATATTACTGCTGTGGCATGATATGAATATTTTAGCTCTTTTCCACTTTGCTATAGCAGCTGCCCGTAGAACTAGAAATATTTGGTGAGAAGAATATCAGTTATTCCTACAACACTCAGACTGAGTCTTGGAGTTCTGCTGCTGTGCGACCAATCAAGGGGCTTGTGTGTATGGCAACACAGTGGTAGTGAGAGTATGTTGAACTTTGGAATGTAGTCATCGTCCCACCATCACGGCTAAGTTGCTATTCTCAGTCTAACAGTCTACTGTTAATTTCAAGCATTGATGTTTTCTGCAATTTTTAAATTCAGCAGACTGTCTTGAAATGCAGTTAACAGCAATGATAACATTTTTTCCTCATTGAATCAACACAGTTTTTAATTTAAGTTGAGAGCTCCTCGGTGGCTGTTGTAAATTCACTTTACCTTTGAAAATACACTTTACCTTTGAAAATACTTTATATAGAACTGCTGGATTTTCTGTGTTGCTCCTGGATAAAGGGAAAGGTAGATGTAACTAACTACTTGTCTTCCACACTCATTCTTTGTACCCTTTTTATTTGTCTTTTGACTCGCTATGTATTTACTTGTAATTTCCCCCTCCTTTTTAAATTCACTGTTTAATTTTCCAGGGCTGGCTTCTCGATCATGATGTGAGGGATGGGGGAATCTTGGCCTGGATAGTTCTGGCATAGCAAGTGATTTGGATCTGGCAAAAGAGACAGAAACTAATTCATAACCTTGGTGTGTGTGGCGGAGTTCTGAGGGCAGAGGAAATATGAGTTGGGCTAAGTGGGTGTTACCAGGCCATGCAAGAGATTTTATTTGAATACCTCCCCCTAAATATAAATAAATTAAAATAAGAAAGTAGGTTAAGAAAAAAGGGATGTATGAACAGAGTAAAAATTTGAAAAATGTTGATTTGTATGATCTGAAATTTTAATGTTGGGATGTGATTGAACTTCTATTTTATGATGTGGATAGCATGGACTAAACTGCTTTGGTGAAAGGGCCCCACGGTACTAAATTTTAACATGAATTGTGTATGATAATACAAATTGCTATTGCTCTTGTGAAATCATTAGCAGATGGATAGCTTTCATAGTAATGGAGGGTACAGAACCCTATACCGCTTGTACCTAAATAGCTATTGAGCCCAGATGTCTTTTCAGCGCACAAATACTTTACATCACAGACAGACTTCGAACAATATCCCTATTCAGTTAGCAACGGCTGTCTCCTAATTTCACCAGTTGCTAAATCACAAGATATATGGGCAAACTCTACTGTTAACTCTTCTTTTGCCTAACACTAATTCTGTTCAAATGCACCCGATTGAGTGAATATAGTGTGTGAATGTGAGAAAGAGGTCATATAAACATAAAACTTAAACTAGATACAATGTACAAGAAATCCCATTATTAAAAAGCTATGATATAAACTTCTGGTACAGTGATTCATTGCGTTGTCAATGAATCATGAGTACCAGAATTTTTCAAAAACATGAGTTGCTATTACAATTTATCTTCTCCACCCAACAAAGTATTTTTCTACTTGTATTTGGAACCTTAATTTTTTGTTGCCCACAACTTTCTTCAGCCATTTATTTTTCTATCTACTTTCAGCCAGTATTTCTGTCCTATTTTGTAACTTGTGCATTGCTTATTCCTACCAATTCTTGTATCCTAGAGTGGTATAGAACTTTTGGTATTTTACTGCTCTATGATTTACTCTGCTCAGGTGAAATCGTTGCAAAAGAATTTAGATGGCAACAGGATATGGGATTAATGCTGACATCCAGCATTATGCATCCAGACGCATTGGGCTTTCAAAAATCGACAGGCAGGAAGCCTTGAGCATCCTTGAAATCCATTAAATTGTATCAGTGTTGAGTCATTAATGGTTCTCTGTTTAGTTTGCCATGGTGACCAACGCGATCATCACGTACACCCTTACGATAATAACTGGCCTGTCAACTTTCCTGGTGTGGTACAGAGGAAGTGTACAACAGACTAAAGAGATGAAAATTACCTTCTGATACAGTTATTTGCAACTTAAAAATGCATTATGCTCTCAAACCTCTTTACTCTCCCTCCCACTTCACTTTCCTTTCTGCAGTTTCTCTCGGTATGTCAAATCACAGCACAAAGTAGGAATGTATGTAGAATGTAGTTTGCTTTAGTCTTGTTCCAGTACAAGTAATGGGTATAAAATGTTGGCAAATTTCAAGGTGTTTATTGCTCAAAAGAAAAGATGGTGTTCTTCTGTAATTGCTACCTTTTGTGTTTAGAGTTTTATGATCAGTTTTATTTTAATGGTAGTAATGGAGGGAGAAGAGAAAAGATTGTTTATATGTCTGATGCTCGCCCCCAGCCTATTAAAATTGCTTTGGTTGCTTTGCTGCCAGCTGAAAGTTTTGGCAAGTTAGATGAAATCTTCATTTGTAGAATTCAATAGTAATGAATTCTCTGGACCTTAAATTGATGATTCCATGAATTTTGGCAAGGAGGTTTTTATTAAGCCTTGTTTAGATAACGCTGATAACTTGTGTTGAGTATTGTTTTGATGTTGAATTTATTTGTGTAAACTCAACAGCAACAACTTGTATTTAAATAGCGCCTTTAACTAGTAAAGCGTCCCAAATTAGGGCAGGTGACCAAAAGCTTGGTCAAAGAGGTAGGTTTTAAGGAGCGTCTTAAAGGAGGAAAGGGAGGTAGCGAGGCGGAGAGGTTTAGGCAAGGGATTCCAGAGCTTAGGGCCTAGGCAACAGAAGGGGAGGGGGGGGATTGTGGGGCTGAAGGAGATTACAGAGATAGGGAGGGGTGAGGGATTTGAAAACAAGGATGATGATTTTGAAATCGAGGCGTTGCTTAACCGGGAGCCAATGTAGGTCAGCGAGCACAGGGGTGATGGATGAACGGGACTTGGTGCAAGTTAGGACACGGGCAGCTGAGTTTTGGAAAACCGTGCAGGATAATTGCATCTGAATACTAAGCAAATACAATCTGCTGTTAATGCAGTAGAAAGTTGCATTAGAATTCATGCAGCAATATGTTGTAGTAGTGATACCATACGTTCCTCCATTCTAACAGCTGCTGTTAATGTGGGACTCTGGGGAGGTGGTGGTCAGAATTAAACTTGCTCAGCTGAAAACTTTGCAGACAGAGTTTGCATTATTCTAGAAGAAACGCAGCTGTCTTCCAACTTTTTTTTAGAGCAATGTCATGGCAGTGTTTGATTTCTCAGCACGAGAAACCACTTCTGAGCAATGTTGTCAGTAGGATTTCAGTAAAGCATGATGGTGGGTGCATGCACTCTTTGTGAACTGTGAAAAAACGCCTAGCAGTACTATAGATTTTGTTTCAGTCTTTTGTTGTGTCTGGAGAGAGGATTTTGAAGGACTAATGTTGGAAGCAATGCGAGGCAAAATTAAAAGCACTATACAGAAACATATAGAAGACTAAGACAAATTGTCTTGTGTGTTTTTCTATAGTGTATTGGAACCAATAGGAACAGGAGGAAGCCATTTAGCCCCTCGAGCCTGTTCCACCATTCAATGAGATCATGGCTGATCTGCGACCTAACTCCATATACCTGCCTTTGCCCCATATCCCTTAATACCTTTGGTTAACAAAAAGCTATCAATCTCAGATTTCAATTTAACAATTGCTCTAGCATCAATTGCCATTTGTGGAAGAGTGTTCCAAGCTTCTACTACCCTTTGCGTGTAGAAGTGTTTCCTAACTTCACTCCTGAAAACTCTGGCTCTAATTTTTAGACAATGCCCCCTAGTCCTAGAATCCCCAACCAGCGGAAATAGTTTCTCTCTATCAATAATTTGCCCTCAATTCCGCGGGCTTCTACCTTAGATATCAGTCTCATGTGGGACTTTATCAAATGCCACTGTAGGCAGTGCAGATGAAAGCATATAAATAACATCCATAGACATTCCCCTGTCTACTACTTTAGTCACCTCGTCATAAAATTCAATCAGGTTTGTCAGGCGTGACCCACAAATCCATGCTGGCTCTCTGATCAACTGAAAATTTTCAACGTGTTCAGTCACCCTGGAACTGTAGCATAGTGGTTAGGTACTGGACTAATGATCCGGAGACGTGTGTTCAAATCCTACCACGGCTGGGGAATTTAAATTCAGTTAATTAAATAAATCTGGAATAAAAAGCTAGTATCAGTAATGAACATGAAATTATCGGATTGTCGTAAAAACCCATCTGGTTCACGAATGTTAGGGAAGGAAATCTACCATCCTTACCTGGTCTGGCCTATATGTGACTCCAGACCCACAGCAATGTGGGTGACTCTTAACTGAAATGGCCTAGCAAGCCACTCAGTTGTAAAAAACCGGACTGACCACCTGGCATGGACCTTGGCACCGGCTATGGACACGACATTGCAAAGTCCTCCTCACCAACATCTGGGGACTTGTGCCAAAATTGGGAGGGCTCAGACTAGTCAAACAGCCTGACATAATCATATTCTCAATCATACCTTTCAGCCAATGTCCCAAACTCCTCCATCACCATGGGTATGTCCCACAGGACAGATTCAGAACAGATCTAGCAGCTCAAAACTGGGCATCCATGAGGTGCTGTGTGGCCAGCAGCAGCAGAATTGTATTCCACCACAGTCTGTAACCTCATGGTCCGGCATATCCCTCATTCTACCATTACCATCAAGCCAGGATAGCAACCCTGGTTCAATAAGGAGTGTAGAAGAACATGCCAGGAACCAGGCGTACCTAAAAATGCAGGAAGCTGCAACACGCTAAAAAGCAGAAGCAACATGCTATAGAGCGATCCCACGATCAACGGATCAGATCAAAGCTCTGCAGTCCTGCCACATCCAGTCGTGAATGGTGGTGGACCATTAAACAACTAACGGGAGGAGGAGGCTCCATGAATATCCCCATCCTCAATGATGGTGGAGCCCAGCACGTGAGTGCAAAAGACAAAGCTGAAGCGTTTGCAACCATCTGCAGCCAGAAGTGCCGAGTGGATGATCCATATCGGCCTCCTCCTGAGGTCCCCACCGCCAATTGGTCTTCAACCAATTCGATTCACTCCACGTGAGCGCACTGGATACAGCAAAGGCTGTGGGCCCCGACAACATCCCGGCTGTCGTGCTGAAGACTTGTGCTCCAGAACTAGCCGTGCCTCTAGCCCAGCTGTTCCAGTATAGCTATAACTGGCATCTATCCGACAATGTGGAAAACTGCCTAGGTATGTCCTGTCCACAAAAAGCAGGACAAATCCAATCTGTCCAATTACCCCCCCCGCCCCCCCTCCCCATCAGTCTACTCTCAATCATCAGCAAAGTGATGGAAGGTGTCGTCGACAGTGCTATCAAGCAGCACTTACCAGTAACCTGCTCACTGATGCCCAGTTTGGGTTCCGCCAGGATCACTCGGCTCCAGACCTCATTACAGCCTTTGTCCAAACATGGACAAAAGAGCTGAATTCCAGAGGTGAGGTGAGAGTGACTGCCCTTGACATCAAGGCAGCATTTGACCGAGTGTGGCATCAAGGAGCCCGAGTAAAACTGAAGTCAATGGGAATCGGGGGAAAAACTCTCCGCTGGCTGGAGTCATATCTAGCACAAAGGAAGATGGTTGTGGTGGTTGGAGGTCAATCATCACAGCCCCAGCACATCGCTGCAGGAGTTCCTCAGGGCAGTGTCCTGGGCCCAACCATCTTCAGCTGCTTCATCAATGACCTTCTCTCCATCATAAGGTCAGAAATGGGGATGTTCGCTGATGACTGTACAGTGTTCAGTGCCATTCGCAACTCCTCAGATAATGAAGCAGTCCATGCCCGCATGCAGCAAGACCTGGACGACATTCAGGCCTGGGCTGATAAATGGCAGGTAACATTCGCACCACACAAGTGCCAGGCAATGACTATCAACAAAAAGCGAGCGTCTAACCACCACCCCTAGCCATTCAATGGTATTACCATCGCTGTATCCCCCACCATCAATATTCTGGTCACCATTTTACTTGTTAATTTTATTGAGTCCCTGTCCCTGATTCAATATTTGTTTCTTTGGGACTTCTGGCATGCTATCCTCTTCTACTGTAAACACTGACGCAAAGTAATTATTCAGCATGTCTGCCATTTCCTTATTATCATTGACAGTGTCACTGCTTTCAGTTTTTAAGGGGCCAACATTGCTCCTAACTACCCTCTCTAATGTAATTGTAAATATTCTTCGTATTGATTTTGATAGCCCTTGCAAGTTTCTTTTCATACTCTTTTTGTAGCTCTTACTATCTGTTTTGTGAGCCTTAGCTGTTTGTTTCTTTCCCATTCGCCAGGATCTGTTATTTTTTGTATTTTTGTATGCTTTTTCCTTGAGTAAGTTAAATAAGCTTAAAATCGACACTTGAGCTTCCTAACAATTACATGTTCGATGTTCTATTTACACAGATCATTAAAATGTCATGGACAGGTACAGAAAATAATCAAAAAGGCGAATGGAATGCTAGAGGACTAGAATACAAGGGGGTAGAAGTTATGCTACAGCTATACAAAGCCCTGGTTAGACCACATCTGAAGTACTGTGTTCAGTTCTGGGCACCGCACCTTAGGAAGGATATATTGGCCTTGGAGGGAGTGCCGCGTAGATTTACCAGAATGATATCTAGAGTCCAAGGGTTAAATTACAAGGTGAGATTACACAAACTAGGGTTGTATTCCCTGGAATTTAGAAGGTTAAGGGATGATTTGATCGAAGTTTTCAAGATATTAAGGGGAACTGATAGGGTAGGTAGAGAGAAACTATTTCCGCTGGTTGGGGAGTCTAGGACTAGGGTATATAACCTAAAATTTAGAGCCAGATCTTTCAGGAGTGAAGTTCGGAAACACTTCTACATGCAAAGGATGGTAGAAGTTTGGAACTCGCTTCCGCAAACGGCAATTGATGTCAAGTCAATTGTTCATTTTAAATCTGAGATTAATTTATTTTGTTAACCAAAGGTATTAAGGGATATGGGGCAAAGGGGGGTAAATGGAGTTGGGTCACAGATCAGCCATGATCTCATTGAATGGCGGAACAGGCTCAAAGGGCTAAATGGCCTCCTCCTGTCCCTGTGTTCCTAACATAGAATCCCACAGTCATTGGGTCAAATTCCAGAGTTGCCTGTGATTTGGTGGGTGAATTTCGATGGTTCTTGGCTAGGTGACTAGATAGAGGTTGTGTCTTGGAAGTGCAGTTGACAGTGATTTTGAAGAAGAATGCAGACCTGCCTGCTATCTTCGCAGCTGCAGGATGGCATGTAGTTACTTCCCAGCATAACGCAGTGGGATCACGATGTTGTGAAACTGAAAGTCGTCGCACCATTTTTTCTGAAAATGTAAATTTTATATTTTGATTTCCATCTAATTGGTCTGCTTCAGTTTACAGAGGAGAAGTTTGGCCAAGCCGAGAAGACAGAGTTGGATGCCCACCTGGAGAATCTGCTGAGCAAAGCAGAAAGCACAAAACAATGGACTGAGAAAATAATGAAGCAGACTGAAGTGTTGTTGCAGCCAAACCCAAGTAAGGAATAATTTTACACTGTGTATTGTATTTTTTTTTAAATCCCACAAGAACCATTAATTTGGTATCAAATTTAAATAACAAGGTTAGAACTGCAGTTTATAGGATATATAGAAGTTGCAATACGGAATAGGCCATTTGGCCCAACCAGTTCATGTTGGATGTTGCGAGTTGAAGTGTTATGTATGTTGAATTTTTACAATTTATATATTTTAATACAATGATGCAGGCTGAATGGCTTAAACCCTTTTGGAAAGCCATTTTGCAGCCTGCAGAAGAATCCTTACCTTTTAATTTTTACACCAAATTAGACTTTACTCTTTACCAGCATTTTCTATTCCTATTTCAGATTTCCATCATCCGCCGTATTTTGATTTTGCAGACTTTTCTCTCGATTTTTAAATTTAATTTACTAATAGTTTGAGTGAAGTGCTGCTGATCATGTAATTTGTTTTTCTTTTTTTGAATTTATTCTGATTTTGCTTATTGAATCGATCTGTTTTAATTTTATGGGTTTTTTTCCCCTCTAATTAAATACGGAATGGGCCATTCAGCCCAACCAGTTAAATTAAAAAAAATCTAATTAGCTGAGGGATTTTGCACCTTTTTTTCTGGGTTTCAAGTTACACAAGACGGAACACTTGGATGTTTTGAAACTGTAGAGGACTCCAGTACTGAAAACTATTGGCTTTGTGGTTTTTCAATGTGACAGCTTTCGTATACTTTGGTACTTTCATTACCCTAAAGTGAGACAGCCAACTGCAGTCAGATCCTCTGGCTTCAGAACAAGTTTTTTTTTTTAAAAGTCCTGTTACTAAAACTGCACACCTTCTTAACTATGTTTCTTGCTGAAGACTTCTGAAAAGATTTATTGAAAATCTTGAATGTTTAGGTTAAATGTTTCAAAGCTGACAGTGTTTTAACTATGTGTAACACTGCCAGTAAGAAATATGAAACCTAATATCCAAAGAGAGGTCATTTTTCCAGTTCTTGTTACATAAGCAACCAACTTGATGGTGAAAATTTAGTTTAAAATGTTGTACAAGTTTTGGGAGTATATAAATCTCTCTTGATCTACAAGTTATGGTGCAGTCTCATATTAAAGAACTTCTTTTCTTCTCTTTCCCTACCCTCCCCCCTCCTAAAAACTGAATGCTATTTAGCAACTGGCATCACTGTCCATTGTACAGGTGATTTATTACCTGATAGTTTAGGAACAGGAGTAGATCATTCAGCCTCTCTAGCAATTTCATTGAGATCATGGCTGATCTGTATCTTAACTCCATATACCTGTCTTGGTTCCATATCGCTTGATATCCCTTACCTAACAAAAATCGATCAATCTCAGTTTTGAAATTTTCCATTGACCTAGCCTTTACTGCTTTTGGGGGGAGAGTGAGTTCCAGATTTCCACTATCCTTTGTGTGAAGAAGTTTGCATGGTGTTCTTGAATGAATTTAAAGTGTTTGATTCCATTCTATCCAATGGATACTTCTGGATGACTGTGGAATGCTGCGCTTATTTCATTGGTGAGCAGTGTCCCAATGATCTTGCCAATCCATGATCTCAGCAGTGCTTCGGCTAGCACTGGGAAAATGTGATCTCACTCCGCAGGCGATGCCCTCTACCTGCAGTATACCTTTTTGTAGCATTTTTGATATTGAGGTAGGACTTCACAACATATCTGTTTTTCCTCCATATTTTGGTGAGTGAATATCAAATTCGCTGTCCTTCATATAGCGCGTATGATCTCTTTAAAATCACTAAACCAAGCTTCATTTACTTGAGTGTAAATATGAAAAAATGTTTATTGAAATATCAAATTCCACAGTTTGGTTATGTCTATTTAAATCTCGTGTGTTTGTCATGCTTATCAACTGACTTGCCTAAAAGTTCTTGGTTCTCACCAGAATTTCACTGAAGAGTAATGGTGAGTGACATTTTTCAAGTAGCTGTAGGGAGTGTTGATTTTTCACTCGAATTTCAGTCATATATAACTGCCTGTCCTGTTCACTTGAAGTGTGCAAAGCACCCAACAAAAGCCTAGATTTTGTCCTTCCAAACTTGCATTGGGCTTAAAGAGCATTTTGTGTTCTAATACGAAGGTGATGCAATGTTTACAGGTCGGTTGCTGTTTGAGGCAACAGTGGGAGCAAAAGGAGGCGATAAATTAAGAGTATTGCAGAGCCTTAAAACCAATCTGCTTAAGTGTGATTTCTTCTTTAGTGAGTTGTACCAATACCCTACATAAGCCTTATGTTTGTAGCTGTGCTGTTGGTCATAATGCATAGTCTCAGCCTTTTCGCATGCTTTAATGGCAAATAGATAAATTAGGTGTCTAACTAGGCATGAAAACTTAGCCATATTGAAGATCAAGATGACAGTTGTTGATTGCAATAAATGTGACACCTTTGTACTGGAGACTGCACTTCATAGAATGGATCTTGGAACAGGTCTAAGGAGTGAATAATGCCTCCACTACCACTGCCTCAAGTTTTCAGACCAAATATTGACCATGATCAGCTTAGCAGTGTGGTGGAAACAGAAAGATTGCCTGCCTTTAGATATTTACTTTTTCCAAGTTGTGTCTAGCATTTCTGATGCTAGATGTTGGAATTATCCATCATTTTTTTAAAAAGTAAACTTTATCAGGTAGTGCAAGAATGCCAGTGTTGAACTCACTCTGTTAGTGTAATTAAACCTCCTGTGGAATGCAGGATACATAGATAGATTTCTAGACACAAAAGGCATCAAGGGGTATGGAGAGAGCACGGGAATATGGTATTGAGATAGAGGATCAGCCATGATCATATTGATTAGCAGAGCAGGCTCGAAGGGCCGAATGGCCTACTCCTGCTCCTATTTTTCTATGTTTCTACATGCTGCATTTCTGATATATTGATTGATGAACTTTGATTAACTTTTCATTTTTAACATCAACACTGCTATTCTTTACAGTTGAGTTGAATAGTTGAGAGAAAGCTGAAATACCAGCTAGAAATCCCAATATTGCCTCTAAAAATGTAATTCTGCCATTTAGAATTTATAATTCTAATAAAAAAACATTCAGCTTGAACAAAGATTGAGATTTATAGACTATGGTTCCGGCTTTATATAAGTGTGATATATAATGAAATTCAAAAATTGATTTTTTTTAATTCTGAATTTTGTGCTCATCAAGGTGATGGATCTTGGTGCTACAGAATGGAATGCTTAACCATTTCATGCACCCATTGTCAACATCAAGCATTCCTAGTTAAGGTATAGCAGAGGTTAAATGCAGAGTTAAACCCCAGCAATGGTCCTCAAACTAAACTTTGTGAGTGCCCCCAATACTGCACCAGTATAACATCAGCTATCCTGTGGCCTCTTTAAGTGAGCTTGGCAACTAGTGCTGTATTAGGGTTAGTTTTGTTCTATATGTTCATGCCTACAAATAAATGGGCTGATATTACCCAAACTGGTCATTTTATATAAAAGCTTTACAACCAGCAGACAAACAAGACTTTCATCCTTCCAGCTTGGGCTGGATTTGAATCCAGGTGTCAGATGTTAAAGGCCAGTATCTAATTCACTAGGTGAAGGTATCTAGAGTTATGGAGTTGAGGTACAGATCAGCCATGATCTAATTGAATGGTGGAGCGGGCTCGAGGGGCTACATGGCCTTCTCCTTTTCCTATGTACCACCCAGTCCCACTAAAAAAGTATCGACGACTGAAATCAAACAATTACTCTGTTTGGCCACCTTGGGTAATTATAACCGAACTCGTCATTACCATTGAAATGTGTGTTGGATGCTTTTACTGCTTGTGTGCAGCCGCAGAAAATTGAACCTCATTTGCAGTCTTGTGATCTATTAACACATGATCTCTAAATCAAATTTTATTTGCTTCTATCCTTAGATGCTAGAATAGAAGAATTTGTGTACGTGAAGCTGGATCGAAAAGCACCGTCTCGTATGAATAACTGTGAACAGTTAGGCCAGTATATGCTTGATGCTGGAAATGATTTTGGTCCTGGAACTGCATATGGTAAGAGAATTGGAGCATTTAGACGAAACCTCACTTCCTTTTGCATTGCTGAGTACAGTTATAAAACATTTAATTTAGTTCCTTAAAACAAGGTTTCAGCCATATGATCATTGACTAGAGATAATTTCAATGTGCCCACAGGCACGATGGGCTGAATGGCCTCCTGTGCTGTATCATTCTGTGACAAATGGGGTGCTACACTTTTTTTTTTAAAGTATCACTTTTAGCCTGAACTCAGAACTCAGATTTTTTCCTCCTAGAAGCTGGCAGCTGTCCTTCATTCTGCCAGTGGATTTCACACTTCATTCAGCCTTAATCTGTCACATTAACACCACCTCTAGCCTTGCATATCTCTTAATGTCTCTTCATGTCTCTTCATCTCCTCCTTTGTTCCTTTATCCCCTCCCCCTTTTCCCAGCTTTACCCTGGCCTTAAATCTATTTGATTTCCAGCTCTTCCCAGTTCTGATGAAAGGTCATCGACCTGAAACGTCAACTCTCTTTCTCTCTCCACGGATGCTGCCTGGCCTGCTGAGTTTTTCCAGCGTTTTCTGTTGTTATTTCAGATGATGAACTTCAGCTTTCTCACCTCTCACCAGAGTTGAACCTGCTTGTGCCATCTATTAGAAGAGTCAGCCAATCAGATTTGGTTGTTATCCTTTAAAGATGACTGGCACACAGCAGTCCATGTGCTGACAATCAGTGGAGAGAGAAACAGAGTTAACGTTTCAGGTCGATGACCCTTCGTCTGACGAAGGGTCATCGACCTGAAACGTTAACTCTGTTTCTCTCTCCACAGATGCTGCCTGACCTGAGTATTTCCAGCATTTTCTGTTTTTATTTCAGATTTCCAGCATCCGCAGTATTTTGCTTTTGTGTTGCTGACAGTCAGTGTTGGTCATTACTGACTAATTGGGAATAACTTTCAGGTGTACACAATACTGGTCTCAAATTGCTGGGATCTGCGCAAAACTTAATTTTTAATCAAGCTGAAATGTTTTGGTTACCTGGCAATAAACACCTGCTGGAAGAATCTCCATTCTGGTATGATGGTCAGATCATATTTTCAACAGGTAGACCAGTAACAGAACTGCATAAAACTGCCTTCAGATGGCAGCTGATTGTGTTGGGCCAGTAGAATTTCAGCTATGTGGAATATAATTCTCCCATCATGCTATTTAGCTCTAGCATAACAGCAGAATTGTATTGAAGTAGAAATTGGAAAGGTCGCTTTTATAATCGGGCAAAGGGATAGCCTGAGTAATTTTGAAACTCTTTTTCCCCCCACAGGCAGTGCTCTTATTAAATGTGGAGAAACTGAAAACCGAATTGGTGCTGCAGAAAGGGAGCTAATACATACGGCGGCAATTAACTTTTTGACACCCCTTAGGAACTTCCTGGAAGGAGACTATAGAACAATATCTGTAAGTTGAAGCCACTTCCTCTTGACTGTTTTAGTCCATGCAATCTTGTTGCTTAAAGTCTTCGTTATGTTCAGTCCTTCACCTCCAGAGTCCTGAGTTTATTTGAGGATCTGAAATTCCTTTCCTTCCTGGCATGTACGTACACCCTGTGGCTCGTAGGTGAGCAGCTTCCAGTGCTCCGTCAAGAATGGACAGGAGATAACTCTGACTTTCCTTTCTTGCTTTTCATCCATTCACAGAACCGTGGCGCATAAGTTAGAGCTGCATTTACTGTTGTTCAGTAAAGTTATATAGTTCTGTTGTGGAGTGTAAATGATGCACTGGGATGTCAGCCCCTTGAACGTGCACTGCAGGAAGAAAGAACGGCAATCGCCTTGTGATTAAAAACGTGTAAGGATACACTAGTAATTAATCAAGTTGATAGTTTAAAATTAGAGACGGTCCCTTTAAAAATACTCAACTTACACAGTGATGTTCAGAGAAACTTTTCATTGTAGTTGGAATTTATTTTGTAGGTAAGACAATCATAGATAAGATGGTCACTGCACACAGGAGCACCAGGGTCGTCTTTGTTGCACGGGGTGGCCGTCTGCGGGGTCCTGGAGAACAAGATTTCAAATGGATTTAATGTAGGATCAAACCTGCATTCTGCTATTTTGTTGTACTGGCTTAAATTTAAAACTCCTTAGAGCTCAGATTGAGGGAGGTTGGTTACAAGGGAATTAAGCTATTGCAATTGGCAAATGGCATTGACACCAGCTGGATATATAGCAGGTATCACTGGCTGGAAATCTGAAATGGGAACCTTAACTGAATTTTCCCCATTAGAACCTGCTGATACTTAGACTAATTGTAACCCCAGCTAACTCAGCACAGACTGGCAATTAAATATACAACCTTCTGGTCTGTATGACTCAGTTGCACATTTCTTCTGGTAGCCGCTCAGTTTTTGTACCTGACGTATTTAGTGTCGTGTCTGACACTCTGGGTTTGAGAGTGGAGAATGGCCGTGTAGACCAGCCCTGCACTACGTTAACAGTCTGGCAAAGCGCTTTTTAGTACCACTACGTGATGCAGAGTGGGAAGACAGTTCTTTTTGTGCGCTGGACAATTGGTTTCAATTAGAATTATTAGTGTTTTATGACATTAATTGATGCTTTCAGAAAGAACGCAAACTCTTGCAGAATAAAAGACTGGATTTAGATGCAGCAAAAGCAAGAGTGAAGAAGGCAAAGGTCTCAGAGGCCCGTTCAGCAGTAAGTAAAGCACATAACTGGTGTAATTCAGTGCATAACCTGTTGTATGTTGTTACTTGATGTAAATTTCAAGTGAAAGTCTACTTTGAGGAAAAGCTCCCAACTACTGAGGCTCCGTGTGCTTTAAAAATAAATTGTAAGATTGAGTATTGAAGTGCTAGAAATCATTCTCAGAATGCAAATAGTCTTAAGTATAATTTTTGTATGAAAAAAGTTATTTGGTTTGGAAATTTAATTTAAGCATGCAATAATGCAAAGTTATTGAAATGTGATACTTTTTATCTGTGCCAAGTTTTGAGTTAATAGAGTCTAGCAATGTTTTAAGTAACTGGTTCAAAATGCCTCTTCAGAAAAAATAATATTTATAATGTCCTTAAGTGTAAATACAGTACTTACTACTGGAGATGTGTAGCATACTGTGTACAATTTAGGTGTCAGTTGTAGCATTCTCGCCTCTGAGTCAGAGGTTGTGGGTTCAAGTCCCACTACAGAGACTTGAGCGCATAATCTAGTGCAGTACTAAGGTGCCGTCTTTCAGATGGGACGTTAAACTGAGGCTCCGCCTACCCTCTTGGGTGGACATAAAAGATCCCATGGCACTATTTTGAAAAAGTGCAGGGGAGTTTCTCCTGGTGTCCTGGCCAATATTTATCCCTCAACCAACATCACTAAAACAGTCATATCACACTGCTGTTTGTGGAACCTTGCTGTGTGCAAATTGGCTGCCACGTTTCCTACATTACAACAGTGACTGCACTTCAAAAGTACTTCATTGGTTGTAAAGTGCTTTAGGACGCCCTGAGGTGGTGAAAGGTGCTGTACAAATGTAAGTCTGTCTTCCAATGCACAAATAATGTGTAGGTGTACCATGGAGTGCTGACGGATACAGCTTCAATGTCTACTCTGCTTAGTTCCCACTCGGATGTGCAGAGCAAAAGCTGCAGGGACAGGGAGAATCAGAGGGGAGAGTCATGTCTAGATGGTCCCAAGTTGGCCACTTGCTTCCCTTCTTCTGCAGAGGCATCGAGGCCAGATGGACTGAAGATGGGGAGAATTTACAAAGAACAAAAATTAAATGTGAACTTGGGTAGCAATGTTTAAATCACCATGTACTAAACGCTTGTTTTGATGCATTCATTATGAACTGTCATGTTTCCATGCATTGAGATTTGTATCATTTTTCAGTCAAGAGAAATCTGCAAGCCAAGTTTATGAAACTGGTCCTTGTAATTTAACCCTTTAAGCCCTGGTATCATTCTGGTGAATCTGCTGTACCCCCATTTAAGAGCTGGGGTTCAGTACCCAAAACTGAACGCAGTACACCCGATGGGGTCTGACCAAGGCTCTGTACAACTGAAGCATAGCTTCCTCCCCTTGACATTCCAGCCACCTTAAGATAAAGGCCAACATTCCATTAGCATCTTGGATTTCTTTTTGTACCTGTACACCAGCTTTTAGTGATCTGTCCACATGGATGCCCAAATCCATTTGCTCCGCCACAGTTCCTAGTCTCTCACCACTAAGAAAATATTCCAATTTGTCTTTCTTGGATTCAAAGTGAATGACCTCTTGTTGATCCCTAAGACAGTTTGAATTTTCAGTGGCTAAGTTGAACCCAAGTTCAGTTGAAATAAAGTGAAGGTGTGTATGACGAAGTACAGTCTAGGTATTGTGGAATGCCCGGTAATGAAGTGCTTTATAAAAATCCGAGGATAATTCCAAGTTCAGTTGGAGAAGGCTGCAGAGATAGGGTGATGAGGCCATGGAGGGGTTTGTAAATTTGGATAAGGAATTTGTAAAACACACTGGAGACAGGGAGCCAGTGGAGGTGGGTGGGGTGGGATGATAGGTGAGCAGGAGCTAGCCCTAATGATATGACTGAAACTAAGAATCACTTAGGTTGAAGGAAAGTGGAATCTTTCCAAGTGTCTGCGATGTGGCAACCGTGTTAGATGTCAGTTGCATATATCATGTTTTATTAAACCACTATTGTAGGTAGAAATGGGAAAAGCTAACTATTACTTGAAATCCTGCAGTCATCTATTAGTTTGCTTCAATTAAATACAGATGGACCCATTTAAAGTCAGACGATCTAGCCAGTGTTCCTTAAATATGTTACTGACTAGTACGACCTTTGGAGTGGGTAGTGCAGTGAGTTGGCACAATATTCTTTCATCGCTGCAGCCTGTATTGGAATCCATATCGGGCTGATCGATAAAAGCCTTTTTCTTTGCTCTCTATCCCAAGCTTAATTCATTTAAGCCCCTGTAGAGCCAAGAGTTTCTAGCAGAAAGCAGAGGTTTAAACTTTGCAGTCTAGATAGAAGTCAGTTAAAAGGGGCCTCATTGAAGTATAAAATGAATAGTATAGATTGGTACGGTAAACCCAGATTATTACTTCAAAGTAAGCAGTACCAAGGGCATAAATGGAAATGAATGAAAAGTAAATTCAGAACAGATAGCAGGAAAAACTTCTTTGCTCGAGAGTGAAAAGTATTTGGTATAATCTACCAAGCAAGGTAATAGAAGCAAAGACATTGGGATTATTCAAAGTACATTTAGATTCCAACAGCATAGTTAATGTACTTGAGGGAATGAGAGTTGATGGGCCAATCGGCCTTTCCTCATCCCTGGCCTTTCTTGTGTTCTATTAGATTTTAGTAATGATGGATGATGTGTGAAATAGAAAAGTAATCACTGATGCAGTGTGGGGTTTTTTTGTGCTGGAGGTTAAAGCATATAGTTGGAGCACAGCAGACACCATTCTGCATTTGGCATGTGCTATACCTGACTTGGGAGTGCTTAACCCCAGTGCCAGTTTGAAAAGCATTCCATTTCTCAACACCAGCATCTTTCCCCTTAAGTACAAATTAAACCAAAATGCTACAATATTGATACTGGATAATGGTTTAAGTTACTGCAAAAGCTTGACTGAGTTAGATGGAAGTCAAAAATAACTTCCCTAAAAAATGCATGACACTGTTAATTGAGGAATGGTCAAAAGGCTATTAGATCTGTAATGATGGTGTGATTTTTGTTGACACTACATAGATCAGTGTGATGTATTTATGCATATCTTGCCTGTATGTGAGGATGCTGCAATTTAATTCCACTAATTGCACTTTATAGTAGCTGTACCCAACTGGTTGGGGCCCAGACCACAATCGAATCTAGATTAATTCCCTAACACCAAGTTAATAGACACATAGACCCAAGTAAACAGATGGTTTCAGGTTCTGGGAGTTAGCAGACGTCGGCTACTAAAGCAGTTGGGATGCTAATAAGTAAAATCAGCCAGTTCCCACACCAGACTGCTGGTGCCTTCTGCTGGAGAGTGTGAGTGACTGTTTGGTGAGAAGAAAATCGGACTTGGCTCTGATGCCCTTCAGTTAAATAGCTGGCCGATGCTCACCGTTTAGGTTCATACATAAATGGTCAGTTAGGCTTGTCGAACTGTACCCCCAGTAAGAGTCAATGCTTCAGGAGAGATGGGAGTAAAGAACCATATGGCATAAAAATTACACTTTTAGGACTTCTGAATCCACTACTGATTAAAGTGTACCGTAACTTATACAGTGCGCGCCTCTTCAACCTTACCGCTTAACCTAACGTAATCTGTCTAATATAAATGTCTCTTGTCCTTGTCTACTTTACCTGAATGTTCTAGCAACTAAACGCTTCTGAAGCTGAAGGAGACAACTTTATGGTAAATTTCTCTTACATGCTCAACTTGCTGCATGTAACATGGCTGAAGGTTTGTTGGCCTTGTGTGTTTTGACATTATACTTGAATGCTTACTCTTGCTATCACAGCCCAGGGTGTTCCTGAGTTGACAAGATTGTTCTTGTTACCTTGGGTAAACTGATAAACAAGATAGTTTCAAAGCAGAAGTTTTCTTATTTTAAAATGTTTTTTTCTCCTACTCGTTTATTTTTCTAGAATTTTTTTTTTTCCCCCTCCTCGGGTTCAATATTTTAACATCTCTTCCTCTCTGATTATATAAGCCTCCAGTATTTCTGTGGATGGGATTGTGCATTTCAGCTGCAAGATTCTACAATGAATAGAGAATGCTGAAATGAATGTTTCCAGTTATCACATCCACTGCATTTTGAGGTCTCTCTCTAATTACTCAGCTGATCTCCATTCCCAAGTGTGCCCATACAAGCATTTGTTTTAGGAGAGGGGGCGAGCGAGGGGCAATAACTGCTTGTTTTCAAATGGATACATCTCTAGTGTCCTGCTAAAAGAATAATTTCATTTTTGATTTTGATTTTAGTTCTTATTTAAGTCGTATGTCCTGGGTGTCATTGAGTAAATGCAATTTGATAGCAAGAGGAGGTGTAGCTGTCTTTGAAGTGTTTATTCCATCACCATTTCTGACCCTCCATGTCTTCTGAAATTGTATAATTTTGGTATTCTGTAATTATATAATTTTGGTATTAACCCCATCAGTACTGAATGTTCTCATCAAATTTTCTTTAAAATATTTGCAAAAGTTATTCACAAACAATATCACCAGAATTGGAGTCATGTACAGAATTAAAATATTTCGTCACTTTTTTGGATAACCTATGATTTTTGGTCATCCTTGACTGTACTGAAGGAGGTTTCTAACTAGAAATAAGACATGAAGTTTAGCTCTTTAATAGTCACTGGGAGTTGGTGAAAGTATGGATGAAGCTATACTTAAATATCAACTGATGCTGCGATTCAAAGTGAAAACACTTCGCATTGCACTTTTTAAACAAAAGTTTTAAAATTGATGTAACCCAGCTGCTGTCTAAAACTGACACCAGTTCTTGATGGTCTTTTAGGTGCATCAGTAAAAGATTGTCCAACATTAACCCTCTATGTTCTGCACAATAGTGCAAGACATCTAGTGAGGAGGGTGAGTGTAGGGGTGTTTATTTGCCCCTCTTCAGAATTGTCGTGCTGTATCCCTTTCCTGGGGTTGTGGCAAAGCTGCTTTGGATCCAACAGCTACAAAATGAGCAGCAGCCACCAGGATCACTACTACTTCCCCTCACCCTAACCCAATTCACCGTGGCAATGTGTCTAACTTGTGTTTCGTATATCCTCCAGTGGGATAGTTACCTTTTCTGCCATGTTTTGTTGTTCAACTCCGGGCAGGTGGGTAGCCTACTCTCAGACTAATGTGCAAGTGTTTGCTTTACAAATCGACTCTCCCTCCCTGTAGGAAATGCCACTCCCCTGTTTTCTGCCTGTCTTCGTACCTTGTAGACAGCCTGGCTAAGACTGAAAATTTGCTGTGCAAACATATAAACCCACATGCTGTAACACTGGTGCAATGTTACCAGCGTTTACACTGAGTGAAATGCTTCAATGCAGTACCTGGAAAACAGCTGGCAGTGTTACATAGAATCTACAGCACAGTAACGGGCCATTTGGCCCAACTGGTCTATACTGGTGTTTAAATGCCACACAAGCCTTATCTCACTCTAGTTACCTCTTCCTACCCTGGCCTCGGAGCCCTCTTCTCCCTCGTGAATGCATCAGTGCTGTCTGCTTCTCAACTACTTCAGGTGCCAGCAAATTCCACATTCTCACCACTCTCTTGTGTAAAGACACTCCTCCTAAATTCTTTATTTGATGTGCTTGTGGTTATCTTATATTTGTGCTCCCTTGTTCTGGAGTCACCAACAAGTGGAAACACATTCTCCAGATCCACCCTATCGAACCCTTTCATAACTGTACTGGTATTTAATTTATATTTAATCCTTTTCACATCACTAATGGTAGATTACTACCTTGAAGGCTTCACTCTTGATTAGTTGAGCTCAGCAGACAGCTATTGAGAGATCAGTGGTGTCCTTTTATAGTTTCAAGAGATGCTGCTGTGAATTCGAAACAGCTGTTAGGAATTCCTGGAATTTAAGTGTTATGATGAGACTATAGTATTCAGGTTGTAACATTTTGACACCTTTTCAACAGCTTACCTTTGTACCATAATTATGGGATGGAATAATTTTGCAATGATACTGGTGGCATAGCCTGCTTGTAGAGGCATATCTTTGAATTCCCATCTTGGGGTGGGTCCTTCCAATTTCATTACCCTGTGTTTTGGGAAGACCACGAGATAGCTGCCTCAGAGAGCAAAACCGATTGGATTCTCTCTGACGAAATAGGTATCTTTCTACAAGATCAGTCAATTGAAGCAGAAGAGATGATGGCTGTGAGGAAATCCATTGTTTGGGCCCACTCTCCCATTTGTAGGAAGTATGGTGTGGTGAATCACAGCAATTTAGATAGAAAGGGGTTTATTTTTTTTAAAAGCCTCTGTTTACATTGCTATCTGTCATTGGGTACCCAGGCCTATAGTTTCTGCTTTTCATGCTATAATGGGTCTTCACTGCAGCACACTGTTACACAGTCCTTGGTTTCTGAGGACTGTAATGGTGCATGTTAATATGCCTTATTGATTTTAGGCAGCGTTGAATGCTTCCTTTTTCCTGATACTTCAAAATATGTTATTAAAATTTTCAAAATCCTGGAAAACATAACATTTTAGTATTTTGTTCAAAATATTCAGAATTTAGGAAACAAGTTAATAAAAATTGAGAATAATCTGAATAAAGCAAAGAGCGACACAAATGTTACATGGGTCACAGCTGGAGAGCTATGGTGTTAACCTGAAATTCAACACTAGTCTTCAGGTTAAGAGCATGCAGCGGTTGTGCTCAGGTTCAGTTTATTTTTGTCTTCATGGGTATGTTTCACTCTCATGGTTCTTGTGTTGTTGAGCAGTAATTAGCGTAATACACCTGTGTATCTAACATCAATTTTATATAAAATCTCTGCATTCCACAAATATATTGCAAATTAGTGACTTTGTTGTTTGTTTAAATGCTTAACAGCTTTGGGCAGAGGAGGTGACAAAAGTAAGTAAAAGTAAAGCTGTTTTCTTGTAGTAATAAACTTGAAGCCTGTAAAGTGTTTAGGGCACAGTAACTTGGTGTGATAATATTTCAATTGCTTTTTTAAAAAAAAAAACACTTGTTGATAATCTGGTATTTGTGTGGAGCAGCCATAAGTAACATAGCAACATAGAGGATAGGAGCAGGAGTAGGCCATTCGGCCCCTCGAGCCTGCTCCGCCATTTAATGAGATCATGGCTGATCATCCAAATTCAGTACCCTGTCCCTGCTTTCTCCCCATATCCCTTGATCCCTTTAGCCTTAAGAAATATATCTAACTCCTTCTTGAATATATTTAATGAATTGGCCTCAACTGCCTTCTGTGGTAGAGAATTCCACAGGTTCACCACTCTCTGGGTGAAGAAATTCCTCCTCATCTCAGTCCTAAATGGCTTACCCCTTATCTTTAGACTGTGACCCCTGGTTCTGGACTCCCCCACCATCAGGAACATCCTTCCTGCATCTAGTCTGTCTAGTCCTGTTATTTTATAAGTTTCAATGAGATCCCCTCTCATTCTTCTAAACTCTAGCGAATACAAGCCCAATCGTCCCAGTCTCTCTCCATACGTCATTCCTGCCATCCCAGGTATCAGTCTGGTGAATCTTCGCTGCACTTCCTCCATGGCAAGAACATCCTTCCTCAGATAAGGCGACCAAAACTGCACACAATACTCAAGGTGTGGTCTCACCAAGGCCCTGTACAACTGCAGCAAGACATCCTTGCTCCTGTACTCGAATCCTCTCGCTATGAAGGCCAACATACCATTTGCCTTCTTAACCGCCTGCTGCACCTGCATGCTTACCTTCAGCGACTGGTGCACAAGGACTCCCAGGTCTCGTTGCACTTCCCCTTTTCCCAATCTATTGCCGTTCAGATAATCTGCCTTCCTGTTTTTGCCACCAAAGTGGATAACCTCGCATTTATCCACATTATACTGCATCTGCCATGCATCTGCCCAATCACCCAACCTGTCCAAATCATACTGGAGTTTCTCTGCATCCTCCTCACAGCACACACGCCCACCCAGCTTTGTGTCGTCTGCAAACTTGGAGATATTACATCTAGTTCCCTCGTCTAGATCATTAATATATATATTGTGAATTTCTGGGGTCCTAGCACCGATCCCTGCGGTACCCCACTAGTCACTGCCTGCCACTCGGAAAAAGACCCGTTTATTGCAACTCTTTGCTTCCTGTCTGCCAACCAGTTCTCTATCCAAGTCAGTACCTTACCCCCAATCCCATGTGCTTTAACTTTGCACGCCAATCTCTTATGCGGTAAATACCTATTTCAATTTTTTTTTAAACTTGCCAGTAATGAGCTCTTTTAGGGAAAGGTAGTCCTGCTGTTGTAAAATGGCTTCCTCTTCCCAGTGCAGTATACTTGTAGCAGTGAAGGATCATTGTGCAGCAATGCCTATATAATCACAACTGAGTCCCTTGCCTTTTGGATTATAGGTCTGTGTCTCTTCCACGTTCCCTCTGATGTAGGTGAGCTGCACTGAAACATCTGCCAATCTTATTGTTCAGTCAGACATTAGTAGGCTGCATGAGAGTGGCATAGCTTGACTTTGCTAAGGGGTAAAGTTGGGAATTTGCTGTTTGGGGGAGAGGGGGGGGAAGAGAGAGAACCTGTATTTGAGCACACTAACAAATAGCATTGACATACTAATTGTGTGCTGCACAATCTGATTTAATTTTGATATTTTTAAAATCGGTCGCTGTTCAACCTATTCCCTTCACTGCAACAGTTGCGACGTAGTGTAATTCGAAGGATTTGATGTGAAGTCAAGGTGTGCACTTACTGTGAGTTTTAATCGTGCTTGACAATCAAATTCTCAGTTAGTGATACACATAGGTGCATGCAGTTTATTTCACTTAATGTGTGTAAAATTAGAACTTGAAACTATTTGTTCTCTACACATGTTGTATTAATTTCTTTTGGGCAAATAATTTTAGTTGATTCCTCTTAAAGGTGTACTGTTATCTATAATTTTGTACTATTATCTATGTTGACAGTTAAGATTCCATGAAATCTACAATAACTACATTTTAAATCAATGGCTTTCAAATTTTTGTGTTTTGGAAATCCCTGCAAGGATTGACTCACTTCTGGGGACCCCCTAACTTGCAAAAGACATAGTTACCCAAAGGAAACTGTGCTATTACTGTAGAAAACATATTTATTAATCTACAGAAACAGCATTCTAGTAAGAAGTAGAGAAAAATACAAAAACGTGATAACTGATGGGTTGAAACCCAGTGACCCATGGAGCCCCATTTGAAAGCTTGTGTTTTAGGTAATGTTTCATGATTACAGTAAAGTGTGCATCAAGGTATGCAACTGAACAAGCTGTTAATTTTTTGCTGAACTTGTAATGAAATGAAATGTGTAGAAACTGTTAAGGGAATTAATATATGCTGGCTGTTGGATTTTATTGCAAGGTTTTTGAGGGGAAAGTCACCGTACTATTTCACTCTTAAGTCAATTTTAAATTTGAGAACATGAGAACATAAGCAATAGGAGCAGGAGTAGGCCCTTCGAGCCTGCTCCATCATTCAATAAGATCGTGGCTGATCTTCTACCTCATCTCCACCTTCCTACACTATCCCCATATCCCTTGATTCCCTTAGTATCCCAAAATCTGTCGATCTCTGTCTTGAATATGCTGAACGACTGAGCCTCCACAGCGCTCTCGGGTAGAGAATTCCAAAGATTCAGAACCCTTTTGAGTGATGAAATTTCTCCTCATCTCAGTCCTAAATGGCTGACCCCTTATTCTGAGACTGTGCCCCCTAGTTCTAGACTCCCCAGTCAGGGGAAACAGCCTCTCAGCATCTACCCTGTCAAACCCTCTATGAACTTTATATGTTTCAATGAGATCACCTCTCATATTTCTAAACTCTAGGGAATATAGGCCTAGTCTAGTCAGTCTCTGTGCTTTTAAATTCACGTTTTTAATTTATAGTACAATATATATCGGCTAATTGTACAGTCAGATTGATGTGCAGCAAACATTTGTAGTAGTTGGAGTCCAAGTGAAATTGTTATCCTTTCAGAACCGAAGCACTTAGAGGTAGCAACACACTCAATGCTATGTGCGTTTGGTTATTGCTGCCATCTTAATTTAAAATCTCAAATGAAACATTTCTTTTTGTGGGGAGGTAAATGGTCAGAAAATAATTAGATTCTTACATTTGTTATTAGATTATTTCACTGCATTGTGGTTTAAGATTTTTCTGGCAAGCAGAATCTTTCAGCTATTGTCTAGTTTAAGAAGTGCTGTTTTTTTCCCCCCAAACAATATATACTTGTTCAAATGTCTAAACATCTATTTACTCCTGCGATGTATCCTTCTACACAGGCCGAACAGGAAATGCGGATTACACAAAGTGAATTTGACCGGCAAGCAGAGATCACAAGACTTTTGCTTGAAGGAATTAGCAGTACACATGTAAGTTCTCCTCGTCCTTGTCACTGGCCGTACTGTGTTGCTTATTCATTGCACTGTAGTCTCCATTCATTTGCCTGCTGATGTCCATTAACGAACATTAGTGAAAACATGACTGGTAATTACATGAATTATTTCACTCTAAAGGCATTAAATTGTCTTAGTTCTTGTTCTTGTATGATTTAAATACTAAATAGCTGATTAACCTTTCACCAATGTATCTCTTCTGTTGTACTCTTTTTGTTCCTCTCCCCCATAGGCACATCACCTTCGCTGTATGCATGACTATGTTGATGCCCAGATGACCTACTATGCCCAATGTTACCAGTATATGGTTGATTTACAGAAGCAACTTGGAAGGTAATAAAGGTTTTCAGTGGAGAAAAACCTCCTTTTCCCATTATATGATGACTCACAGGATTAAGAATATTTACATTTTCGCTGTACGATTTTGTACAGAGCTGCAGACTAACCAATTTTCTGACCAAAATAAAGTACTTAATTGCCTGTAAAGCAATGCCCTCCCCCTTCCCCAACATATTGCAGCCTCCATTATTTTTAATTTTGTTCAAAAACATGACTCATTAAATGAACAGCTCTTTCAAACTTTTGATGCTTTACCACATGTATCTATTTGCGCAGTTCATTATTCAGTGGTTAGTAGCATGTCCACATGATGTGCATTAATATTTCATAAGATAAGACAGTACAGAGATAGTCTGGGAGGTTTTGTTAATGTGTTTGAGTTGATGTAGAAACAGTATACGTAATCTGGAATATGATATGTCCCATGGATGGGCTGATCTGATTACGGCTACTAGGGATAGCCTCTTCTAATATCTAACTAGTCACTTGTGAGTTATGGTTAGCACCATGAGCAAGATACAGATTCTATATCATGTTGCAAGTTAGACAGGCAAAATGACGTAAATAGAAATTTATTACAAAGTTGGTTGATGCATGGTTTCTGGTGATGTCACTGATTTCCGCCCTCTCCCACATATGTTTTCATTTGTTACATCTTCCTGAAATATAAAATATTTAAAAGGGATAATGACGTATGATATATCGAAATTCATTGCTGTTCCTCTGTATTAATGCTTAACATTTTATTTTCTAGTTTTCCAACCACATTTTCTTCCAACAACAATCAGACTGCCTCGGCTTCCCTTTTACCAACCACTGTGCCCCCATATTCTGCACCTTCAGTCTCGTGCATACCAAACTGTCCGATGGCCACAACTGGCAGCACTGACTATAAACTGACATCTAGTGGCAGCAGAAAGGCACGGGTTCTCTACGATTACGACGCTGCAGACAGCAGTGAGTTGTCACTTCTTGCTGATGAGGTGAGTAACAAAGCGCCCAAATGTGAGTGTTATGTTTGAGTCCACTTTCTCACTGAGTAGGGTTTCTGTGTTTCATTATCTTGGCATTTTTTTTAACCCTTCCCCCATCTCTCCTGATAACACTTACAGCTCCATGGGGAGCGGTAGGCCTTTCATACCTCAGCCAAGTGGTCATTATTCATTGGGAACGAGTATCTTGATTTTTTTGTTATTGCTCTTTCTAACCCAAGGGTGCTGAGGCCAGTTTTGGCACTCCTACTGTTTCTCGGCTGCTCGGGCCTTCCTGGTCTGTGTGGCTCAGCTGCTTAATGTCTTACTCAGTTGAACCTTCAAGGAACCAAGTAATTTTAATTGATCAAATTTGATTGTCTAAACCACGCATCTATTAGTCCCTTTGACTCTGAACTGGAGAGCTGTCAAAATGTGGAGATTGATGTTTGAGGGAAATTGCTAAAATGGGACCTGAGAATAGAGGGTTGGGGGTACAAATTGAATCCATCTAAATTGTATATGCTGTTCTTAAATGTTTCTTTCCTTGGACCTAATTTTCACTCCCATTCCTCGCCCAATTGCTTTCGCTCCTGTTTCTGCCTCACCATGATTAGCTTTTTAGAGGTACCTTAGTTTTCCATGCGAATTATCATCAATTTTGTGTGTTTGAGCCATTTTATTAATTCATTACTCAAAGTTGTAGTAAAAAATACAGTAGTACCATATATTAACTGCCTGTGACTAGTTAAGTGTAGAATGTACAGAAAAACTGGTGGTTAATTGCATGTTTATTTTCTCAGATGTATGAGTACTTGTAACTAAAGTAATAGAGATTATTGAATTCTGAATGGTACTTCGATATAAGCTGCTGCATATAGAATTGTATTTATACTTTATTGAATGCTGTAGCACAAAGACATTTGAACTTAGATTTTTATATTCATTCACAGGATGTGGGCGTCGCTGGCAACACCAGCATTTATTGCCCATTCCTAATTGCCCCTCAAAGTGGTGGTGAGCCACCTTCTTGAACCGCTGCTGTCTGTGTGGTGAAGGTACTCCCAGAGTGCTGTTAGGGAGAGTTGTTCCAGGATTTTGACCCAGTGACGATGAAGGAATGGCGATATATTTCTAAGTCAGGATGGTGTGTGACTTGGAGGGGAACTTGCAGGTGGCGGTGTTCCCATGCACTTGCTGCCCTTGTCCTTCTAGGTGGTAGAGGTCACGGGTTTGGGAGGTGCTGTCAAAGAAGCCTTGGTGAGTTGCTGCAGTGCATCTTGTAGATGGTACTCACTGCAGCCACGGTGCGCCGGTGGTGGAGCGAGAGAATGTTTTAAGGTGGTGGATGGGGTGACAATCAAGCGGGCTACTTTGTCCTGCATGGTGTTGAGCTTCTTCAGTGTTGTTGGAACTGCACTCATCCAGGCAAGTGGAGAGTATTCCATCACACTCCTGACTTGTGCCTTGTAGATGATGGAAAGGCTTTGGGGAGTCAGGAAGTGAGTCACTCGCCCCAGAAAACCCAGCCTCTGACCTGCTCTTGTAGCCACAGTATTTATGTGGCTGGTTCAGTTAAGTTTCTGGTCAATGGTGATCCCCAGGATGTTGATGATGGGGGATTCGACGATGGTAATGCCGTTGAATGTCAAGAGGAGGTGGTTGGACTCTCTCTTGGAGATGGTCATTGCCTGGCACTTGTGTGGTGTGAATGTTACTTGCCACTTCTCAGCCCAAGGCTGAACATTATCCAGGACACACAACACGATGAAGGGTGTCCTCAGTGCGAAGACGGGACATCGTCTCCACAAGGACTGTGCGGTGGTCACTCCTACCAATGCTGTCATGGGCAGATGCATATGTGACAGGTAGATTGGTGGTCACCGTCTGCCACAAGCCCAGTCTGGCAGCTATGTCCTTCAGGACTTGACCAGCTCGGTCAGTAGTGGTGCTACCGAGCCACCCTTGGTGATGGACATTGAGGTCCCCCACCCAGAGTACATTCTGTGCCCTTGCTGTTATTGCTAGAACCCATTGCTGCACTCCTAACTATAACAGCACGGGGGTATTAGGTACTCCAACTGAAATGTTGCCATTTCCAGTAAAATGCTGTATATCCCAAAACTGTTGATTACACACTTTACGGTTCAATGGTTCTGCATTCTAATTTCAAAGAATTGCTTGTAAATGTGACCTCCTGTTTATTGACAAGTGCTGCCCAGGTATTGGCCACCTGGCTGAAGAAACACAGTCCGATTCTTGTGAGCAGTAGCTAGAATCTAAGCCTATTTGATAATTTTACCTGTACATCAACGCCTTTTTAACCATTCGCCTCCTTTTCACTTTTGCACCTCTTGACCCGTATATTTCTGCTAAGAAAGCAGGCAGAGAAATTGGCTTCTTATCGATCATCTTCCAGATCAGCAACAAAAACTTGCTTATATATAGTGCCTTTTAATGTAGAAAATATCCCCGGCCAGGCAGGAAAAAAAAGAGGAATAAATAGGGCAATGAGCCATGAAAGGAGACGAGAAAAGGAGAGCCAGAGGGATTTAGGGAGGGAGTTCAAGAGAGTAAGGCCAAAGCGGCTGAAGGCTCTGCTAGTCGTGGTCGGCCAAAGAGAGATGGGAATGCACAGAAGGCGAGAGTCCGAGGACTTAAGCGTGCAGAAAGGGATACAAGTCTGGAGATGGTTGCAGATGTGATGTGAAGCCTAGAAGGGATTTGAAAATGAGGAATTTAAATTGTGGGTTAGGGTCTGGAAACCAATGTAGGTCAGTGAGGACAGGGTGATGGGGGGACAGGACAGGAAACGGGCAGGCGAGTTTTGGATAATTTGGGGTTGATGGAGGGTGAAGGATGGGAAGCTAGTGAGGAAGATGTTAAAGAAATTGAGTCAGTGAAAAAGAGGGTGAATAAGTGTTGTAGGAGCAGAGGTAGGCAGTGTTGTGGAGGTGGACGTATGTGGCCTTGGTGATGGATATAGCATGTGGGGTCTGAAGATCAGCACGAGGTGAAACAGGACATCAAGGTTTTTGCAGGATCTGGTTCAGCTGACAGAGTGGCTAAAGGTGGGGGCGGAGTCAGTGACAAGGGATTGGAGTTTATCATGGGGCTGCAAATTATGGTTATTGGAGCAAGTGTGAGCTGTTGTGGATTTAGTGCATTTAAGGAGGGGATTCTGGTGGGTTATCACAAAAGGTTGAATCTGTGTTTTAAATATCTTTTTACAGGACTTTTTATGTTACACTGCCATGAGTATTTTATAAAAACATCTGTGCATATGTTCACTATTTGAAGTGCAGACCTGTTGAGTAGATATTGTTTGTAATAGCCTTGCTTTCTCAATACAGAGCGTGCAGTGTTGTTTACAGGTAGAATGTAATTTTAATTTGTTCTGCGATTTAGATATTTCTCTCCACTTTCTCCCTCCCTCCTTTTTAATCCTCTTCTCTCTTTCCCTCCCTTTTCCCATTTTCCACCCCATTGTCGCTCTCCCCTCCCTCTTCCCTATGTCTATCTTCTTTTTCTCCTCTCTCCTCTTCTCTGCTACAACTGGTGGATTAATAGAGCTGGTTTCTGTTTCAGGTAATAACGGTTTATAGTCTGCCGGGAATGGACTCTGACTGGTTGGTGGGTGAAAGAGGAAATCAGAAAGGAAAAGTCCCCATTACATATTTGGAGCTGCTAAACTGAACATGTGACTATCTGAGCCTTTCATATTGGTTGTAATTGCAATATGTTTAATTGCAGCTAACTTTGTATAAAGGAGTTTATGAAATGTCTTCCACACAAGTTGTCCCTGAAATGTAAGGGATCAGTTGAATTACATGTATGGCAAAAGTCGCATGTTGGACAACAAACTCATCAAAGCAAATATACAAGCCCTTGCTTTTGAAAACTTGTAATATTTTTGTGCCATGAATATTATTTGCTACAAGATATCTGCTTCATTTTCTATTTAATATTTCATTAACTAAAATAACTTGCATACTTTAGTGGTTGGAAATGCATTTCTTAATTAAACCAACTTGGATACAAAGTCCCTGTATTTCTACAACTTTATTACCAGAAACATGGAATTTAGCTTATAAATTACATGTGCTTGACTAAATGTTAAAATTGATGTACAGCATTGCCAAAATAAAACAGATTGCCAAACATCCTGTTTCTATTATATAATTGTTGTGTGCTTGGACTTTAGAATCATACCAGCATATACACTCAAAAGTAGTGAATTAAAGTGTGCTATTGGTGAACCTATGGGGTTGTATGTGGTTTGGGTGAAAATGCTCATAATAGGCCACATTACGAACTCACTCCCTGCACGGGCTTCTTCAGTTCTTTGGAAGCCTCTCACGGCAGCTGGCTAGCTGGTTTTAAGAGGGGATGCTATGGCGTTTCCTTTAGTTAGGGGCACCGGTCCTGATATTGACACTGGCATCGTTTGAAGCCAGAGGTGCTTTGCAATCAGTCAAAATATTTGTCCTGGCAATGACCACTTCCAAAAGCATCAACAGAGGTTGAGAGCCATTCCCCGTTAACATTTCAGATGGCAGGCCTGTGATGCACCTGCTCAAAGGGAAGCGAGCTTTCTTCCAAACTTAGGAATGTTTGACTCCAGGATCAGAACATTCCATGCAAGGTATGGATTTTATTTTAAAAGTCAGGAACATTCAGTCCTCCGCCCCACCAGCGAGTCAGTCACTGCCATCTCTAGTGCTACCAGAAACTCGAGATGGATAAGAGGCACCATTGGGGAATGCTGGGCCCTTCACTCTGTGGTGTTTTCGAGTCTTCCCTCCCCCTTCCCCACTTCAAAATTCAGCGGAGTGAAGAGGAATTGGACCCATTGGCCAGCAAGGGGCTGAAAATACTGCTCGCAGTACCTGCAGGCCAGGAACACTCGGCTTTATTCCTATTGATTTGTAGACCCAAAAAAGAGCAGAACTCCAGCCCGTACTTTACAACCAACGTGTTGGGAGAATTTTTCTTGAAACTACGCAGAGTATCGTGTTTAGTGTTTGTGTGTCAAGTCAGAAAGGCTATGTCGACTTAGAGTTTTGTCGCCAGGTTTTACACACTGGTATGTGATGGTTGGGCAAATGAAGGTGGATGTTAGATTACTGATGTCAGCTTATTTTGATTCTTCCACTTGTTTTCAATGGTGCTTTAGTCTGTGTGTTGCTCTTGTTGTCACGCTTGCGGCCTCCTCCAGTCAAAGAATGAGGGGTGTGGTTCTGAACAAAGTTCAGGGAGCACTGGTACTGTTGAGTTTAGCATTGCTGTGAAGCAGCTTCTGCCCCGTCCTGATGCCAGCAGTGTAAATCGGCAGACAGGACCTGACCTGAATGGTGAGAAGGGAGGCGGTAAAAGGGCAGGTGTTGCATCTCTTGTGTTTGCACGGGAAGGGGAGAGGGTGTTGGGGGTGATTAAGGATTGGACCAGGGTGTCGCGGAGGGAACAGTCCCTTTGGAATGAGGGGCGGGGAAGATGTGTTTGGTGGCATCACGCTGGAGGTGGCGGAAATGGCAGAGGATGATTTGTTGAATGTGGAGGCTGGTCCAGGGCCCCAAAACACTCCTGGGTGAAACGGCGATATACTTGTACTTTCAATTTAGTATACTGTATTCGCCGCTCACAATGCGGTCTCCTCTACATTGGGGAGACCAAACGCAGATTGGGCGATCGTTCATTTTGCGGAACACCTCCGTTCAGTCCACAAGCGTGACCCTGAGCTTCCAGTCGCCTGTCATTTTAATTCTCTGCCCCACTCCACTCTGACCTCTCTGTCCTCTACTTCCTACACACTTCCAATGAAGCTCAACTTAAGCTCGAGAAACAGCACCTCATCTTTAGATTAGGCACTTTACAGCCTTCCGGACTCGACATTGAGTTCGACAATTTCAGATCATAACCACTGCCCCCATTTTTTTGGACAACAGCTGTTGGTAATGATTCTACTATTCCCATTTACCCATCTTTTGTTTCTTTACTTGTTCCATTACCATCCCTTTTGTCTTTTAATCTCTCCTGCCTTCCACCCTATCACAGACCCCTTTTGTTCTTTTCTTCTCCCCCCCCTCTCCCCCCCCCCCCTTTCCCTGCCCCTGCACTTGCTTAAAACCTGTTACATCTCTAACTTTTTCCAGTTCAGATGCAAGGCCATTGACCTGAAACATTAACTCTGTTTCTCTCTCCACAGATGCTGCCTGACCCACTGAGTATTTCCAGCATTTTCTGTTTTTATTTTAGTGTAAACTGGGTGATGCCTGTCTAAAACCCGCACTCCAGCCTTTTATTCAGTGGAGTGGGAGAATGTCACCTGATCAAAAAAGCAGCACCACTAAATTTCTTTGAGGGGTATTGTCTGAGATAACTTTGTTCCCCCTAATCTCGGAGCAGCTAAATGACAGGCTTCTTTGTATGACTGAACTTGTTTCAAAGGATCAGGAAGGCCACATCTATAGCAATTAATCTAATCTAGTTAATTGTTTAATGATCTGTTGAGAGTGAATTCAAGCTACACTACAATGCCAGACAATGCTCCTTTGTTTTTTTTAGCTCCACTTACATGTTGAAACTGTTCTCCAAATCATCGCTTTGTATGTAATTGTCGCAGCTTGTCATGCTTTAAATTATCTTGTTTGGAACCCTTTATGAAGGGATATCTGTATTTAATTGTTCCATAATAAGCAACAGTCACTGTCCAAAGTAATGGGTCTGTTACCGGGTCAAAATGTCAAATTAACAAGCTATTTGATCACATCAGTTCTTAATCACGTTGCTGCAATTTTGCTACAAGACTGGAATTTTCTGACTTTTGGAAACTGCCTGGATGGTCAAACTCCCCCTCGTACTCAGGGAAACAGCCACACCTCCAGAGCTCTGGCAATCTGGCCCTTGAAGCCCATGGAACATAGGAACAGGAGTAGGCCACTCAGCCCCTCGAGCCTGTTCTGTCATTCAATTAGATCATGGCTAATCTGTATCTTGCCTTCATCTGCCAGCCTTTGTTCTGTAACCTACATATGCCATATATTTCACTCCCAGGGCAGCTTCAGTACTGGTGAAATTTTATGGGGCTGGTGGTTTGGAAAGGGATGGTCTTGGTAATGGTAGATGAATCCAAATGGGATCACCAATAGATGTCAACATGAGATATATGTAAATTAATAGGAAAATGGAGGCCACAAAGTCTAAATCCAAGGCTTTCAGTATACATTATACAGCCCAGGAAGATGAAAAAACTTGGACATCATAGCAAAGTAAAAAAGACAAGTGGTGACTCGGTGCAGCACACACTGTGTTGGCTACTCCATCTATGTAGAGAGAAACTATTTCCTCTGGCGGGAGAGTCTGGAACAAGGGGGCATAACCTTAAAATTAGAGCCAGGAAGTTCATGGGTGATGATAGCAAGCACCACTTCACACAAAGGGTGGTGGAAATCTGGAAACACTGCATCAAAGCTGTTGAGACTGGTGGTTGATTGACCATTTCAAAACTGAGCTTGATAGATTTTGGTATTAAGGTATATGGAGCCAAGGCAGGTAGATGGAGTTAAGATACAGATCAGCCATGATCTAATTGAATGGTGGAACGGTCTCGAGGGGCTGAATGGCCCTGCTTCTATTTGGGCGGGGGGGGGCATCAGATTCTATGCTTGAAAAATTAAATGACAGTGTCACAGTGAGTGCTTTCCACCTGTTGATCTTCCCCCCCACCCACTGTGCCCCACCAACACCCCAATGGATAGAGGGGACTTTCAAGTCCAAGGAGGTTGAACTTCATTCAAACAGTGAGGAAGAAGCTACCTACTGGAAGTAATCTACCATTTTCCTTCCTTATTAGAAATTAATTAAACACATTCAGTATGGTCAATGTACAAGCAAATTGCACCGTTTCAGAGTGCAATTTTTGCTCCAGTCGAGATGTATGAGAAAAAGGACTCAAAATGGCAGGGTGACAAATGAAGGGGAAGGTGAAACATTTTTGTGGAAGAATTTGGGATTGGAACGCAGGATTAGCTCTTGGGGATATGTTAGTAGAAAGTCAATAACTGAAGCATGAGATTTTCCAAATATTATGGTTAAGAGCTGTTTACTTGAATATGTCTGTTTCTGTTGCCTCCTATAGATGTTCTGTCCGGTTCTCTACAGCCTTCCAGACTCAACATTAAGTTTAACAATCTTAATTCAAGATATCAGCTAATTCAACATTTTTTTTTAAGCATTGAATTCCCACTTTGCTATTATTTATGTTGCTTAATTAATTTGCCAGAGGAATGTTTTCTGGAGATCCAAGAAAAGCTGCTGGAAGCTGACCTTTGAAAGGCACCTTCAAAGATGCGAAGAGCCCCAACCTTTCTCTAGTAATAATGCTAGGTTGAAAACAAAAATCAGGACATTATTTTCAAATTCCAGCTGCTTTACTGAGAAAGGAAGCCTGTGTTGTTTCTTTCTCTCATCTCTTATTCCCAAACAGGGTTTGCTCCTCCTACATCTCAAACTGCTGGGCTTTTGGTGTCCTTCCCAGGTCAGACATCTTCCCAGGTCAGACATCTTCCCGGGCTACTTCCCCTCAATCTGCTAGCATTTCCTTCACAGTCTTTGCACTAGTCTTTATCGCTCCCAATCTGCTTTGAGGATGCAGTTATTCTGCCAATGCGTGACAGCTGCCATCACATTAACTGGACTGTTCAGCCTTCCACAGAAAGTAATCCCTTCTCTCTATTCAGAGTAAACCTGGTTTAAAAAAAAAAGTAGAAAAAGACAATAAATTGTGTTATTAATGGGATACCTGATGAGGTGGTGCAGAGCAGTGTTTTATTGCAAGTAATGAGACCATCACCTTCTGAGCAAATTAATGTTTGTAGAATGTGACAGCTCAAGAATAAAAGACGTTTGCTTGTTTAAGGACTCTTCTGACATGCCAATGTAATACTGAGGGGGTGTTGCATTGTTGGAGTGCTGTCCTTTGCATGCGATGTTACTTCTTCTTAGGCAGTCCCTCGGAACCGAGGATGACTTGCTTCCACGTTAAAATGTTACATCGAGGTTCTGTCTGCCTGTTCCAGCAGCTCAGATGGACAGTAAAGGCCTTTTGAAGAAGAGCGAAAAGCTCTCCCACTGTCCTAGCTAACATTCCTTTCTCAAATAACACCTTGCAACAACAGACTAACTGACCATCTCATGGCTGTTTTGGATCTTAAACAACTGGCAGCTATGTTTACCTATATATTTTTTTTAAACTTGCATTTATACAGCACCTTTCCTAACCTCAGGACACCCCAAAACACTTCACAGCCAATGAAGTACTTTTAGGAAATGCTGCAGCCAATTTGTGCACAGAAAGCTCCCACTAGCAGCAGCAGAAAATCTGCATTTCAATGATCATAGAATCGTAGAAAGTTACAGCACGGAAGGAGGCCATTTCGGCCCATTGTGTCCGCGCCGGCCAACAAAGAGCTATCCAGCCTAATCACACTTCCCAGCTCTTGGTCCGTAGTCCTGCAGGTTACAGCATCCCAAGTGCACATCCAAATACTTTTTAAATGTGGTTAGGGTTTCTGCCTCTACCACCCTTTCAGGCAGTGAGTTCCAGACCCCCACAACCCTCTGGGTGAAGACATTTCTCCTCAAATCCCCTCTAAACCTTCCACCATTTACTTTAAATCTGTGCCCCCTGGTTTTTGACCACTGTGCTAAGGGAAATAGGTCCTTTCTATCCACTTTATCTAGGCCCCTATAATATAATATTATACAGCTCAATAAGGTCTCCCCTCAGCCTCCTCTGTTCCAAGGAAAACAAACCCAGCCTATCCAGTCTTTACTCATAGCTAAGATTCTCTACTCCTGGCAACATCCTTGTAAATCTCTTCTGTACCCTCTCTACTGCAATCCCATCTTTCCTGTAATGTGGTGACCAGAACTGCATGCAGTACTCTAGCTGAGGCCTAACTAGTGTTTTATACAGTTGAAGCATAACCTCCCTGCTCTTGTATTCTATGCCACGGCTAATAAAGGCAAGCATTCCGTATGCCTTCTTAACCACCTTATCTACCTGGCCTGCTACCTTCAGGGATCTGTGGACATGCACTCCAAGGTCCCTTTGTTCCTCTACACTAAGTGTCCTACCATTTAATGTGTATACCCTTTCCTTGTTAACCCTTCCCAAAATGCATTACCTCTCACTTCTCTGGATTGAATTCCATTTGTCACTGTTCTGCCCACCTGACCAATTTATTGATATCTTCCTGCAGTCTACAGCTTCCTTCTTCAGTATCAACCACACAGCCGATTTTAGTATCATCTGCAAACTTCTTAATCATACCCCCTATATTCAAGTCTAGATCGTTGAGATATACCACAAAAAGCAAGGGACCTAGTACTGAGCCCTGCGGAACCCCACTGGAAACAGCCTTCCAGTCACAAAAACACCCATCAACCATTACCCTCTGCTTCCTGCCTCCGAGCCAGTTTTGAATCCAACTTGACACTGCCCTGGATCCCATGGGCTTTTAACTTTGTGACCAGTCTGCCATGTGGAACTACATCAAACGCTCTACCCTCCTTGTTACCTCCTCAAAAAATTCAATCAAGTTTGTCAGACACGACCTTCCCTTAACAAATCCGTGCTGATTATCCTTGATTAATCCGTGTCTTTCTAAATGAAGATTTATCCTGTCCTTCAGAATTCTTTCCAATAATTTTCCCACCACTGAGGTTAGGCTGACTGGCCTGTAATTACTAAGTCTATCCTTTTCTCCCTTTTTAAACAAGGGTACCACATTAACAGTCCTCCAGCACCACACCTGAAGCCAGAGAGGATTGGAAAATGATGGTCAGGGCCACTGCTATTTCCTCTTTTGCTTCACTTAACAGTCTGGGTTACATTTCATCCGGGCCTGGGGATTTATCCACTTTTAAAGCTGCTAAATCCCTTAATACTTCCTCTCTCACTATGTTTATTTCATTTAATATTTCATACTCCTCCCCCGATAGCAATGTCTGCTTCGCCCCTCTCCTTTGTGAAAACAGACGCAAAGTATTCATTAAGAACCCTATCGACGTCTCCCGCCTCCACACACAGATTACACTCATGATCTCGAATAGGCCCTACCCTTTCTTTAGTTATCCTCTTACTCTTAATATATTTATAAAATATCTTTGGGTTTTCCTTGATTTTACTTGCCAAGACTTTTTCATGCTTTCCTAATATCCTTTTTAGCTGCACCCCTGCACTTTCTGTACTCCTCTAAAGATTGCAGTATTTAGCCCTCGGCATCTGTCATACGCCTCCCTTTTTTTCTTTATCCTACCCTGTATGTCCCTAGACATCCAGGGAGCTCTAGATTTGTTAGTCCCACCTTTTTTCTTTAAGGGCACATATTTGGTCTGAACCCTCCGGATCTCCTCCTTGAATGCCTCCCACTGCTCTGACACTGATTTACCTTCAAGTAGCTGTTTCCAGTCCACTATGGCTAAATCCCCTCTGAGCTTAGCAAAATTTGCTTTTCCCCAATTTAGAATTTTTATTCCTGGTCTATCCTTGTCCTTTGATGTTGGTTGAGGAATAAATGTTGACCAGGACACCTGGGATAACTTCCCTGCTCTTCTTTGAAGTGGAGTGATTGTTTATCTCAGGTGAATGTAAAATAACCCATGGAACTATTTCAAAGTTCATTGTATGTAAATCACTTTTGAGATGTATTAAGTACTTTACAAGTCTGTGCTTTAATGTACACACAACTAAGAATTTCAGGAAGTTAGTAAATTATGCCTGATGGAGGAAAGGTACTGCGTAGCCCTCTCTCAAAGCAAAGCAATAGTTAGCTAAATGTACCCATCAGAAAGCAAGAAGGGAGAGATTAACGGGCAAGGTTGAAGCTTATTGGACAAGAACTGTATGTACAGCATTGACTAATATTGAGCATGCTGTCTTAGACGCTTGCAAAACAACTACGTAGAATGGTTTATATGCCTTCACCGACCAATAACTGTTTAAAATTAGCTGCAACTGGGAGTGTAGAGTTGGGTAGAGCCTTTTTAACTGCGGCTGTTGCTCCTACAAGTCTGACAGATTAGCTGTCCTGAAGTGTACTGATTTGAGAGAACTACTGTTAATAAGGGGCGATCTATGAGCAATGAAGAAAAATATATTGAATGAAGTTCTCCCAGTATCTGAATTCCCACTGTCCTCCCTTCCAGATATCAATCTGAACTGAGAGATTCTTTTGTGTTTTAAGTTGTTAAAATCTCCATATGCATGTTTTTTTTTAAATAAAGAAAAATGGCAATCTGTCTATATCTTAAAAGATGTTTAACTATATTTAAAGTTATTTTTGTTGCGACAATTGCTTGAATTTATATAGTGCCTTTAACATAGCAAAAGGTCCTACCTCATTTCATAATTAGGGGGTCAGACCCGTGTGGGAGGAGGAGGAGGAGGTTAATTAAGCGAAGCGGCTAAAGGCTTGGTCGAACAGGTAAGATTTTTAAGGAGACTTTTGAAGCTGAGGGGGGATGTGGAAAGGTGGTGGATTTGGGGGCAAGTGCCATATTGTGAGGCCAAGATGCCTAAAGGCTCTGAGGAGAGAGCAAGGGTGGGTGCTCACAAAGTAGAGCACTGTCACTGCAAATATCAAAAGTGAGAAGTCGCACAACACCAGGTTATAGTCCAACAGTTTTATTTGAAATCACAAGCTTTCGGAGCTGCTGCTCCTTCGTCAGGTGAAGTGAAGGAATACGAATCGGCAAAGCATATATAGACAGAGAACAATGCCTGTGCAGCGTACAATGTCAAATATCAAGGAAGAGCAATGGGGCTTTGTCTGGCGGAAAAAAGGAATACACAACTTTCTTAGTGGATCCAACAATCGGGTCAAAGTTTACCAGAGTCAGATTACATGTTTATACCAGGAACACAAGGACTGGTGTTCGCACGCACCTCTGTGTTCTGTATTGACTCAAAACCTCTAATACTGATGGAAAGCTTCACACCCTACTTCCCCTGTCTGTTGAACTCACTTCCCGCAATTGAGATAAAGAATTAACTGTCACTTACTAAATCAGGGTTACTGGAGCATGCATTCAGCTATAGGAAGTTTCTGGCTTGTACACCCTTACTGCAGTAGAAATTGCCCTCATTATTTTACGCTCTCGGTGAACAGTGGTGCCAAAGTGATGTAAATTCCTTTTCTTCCTACATTTGTGTTGCTTTGTGACCTAAGGTAGGAGATGCCATGATATATGCTTACAAAGAAATGGAATTCTGTAAATGTACAGGGGATTATTTTGAAGCAATCCATTTTTTTTTCTGCCTGCTCCTTTATTGGCTAAACTTCCAGCCTGGAGCTCGAGCTGGAATGCAATGGTCTGTGGAGTCATTTTGGAGAGGATTGTCATTTTCAGATGCTCAATTAATTATATTTTGAATTGAATCAATCTATTATAATTAAAAGTCCTGTCTCTGTGCACAATTCCTATTATGTGCTACTTAGTACCTGTAAATGTCGTCTTTTCCTAGAGTCACGCTTTTGCCACCGCACTTTGTTGATTGGATCAAGTAAATCAGAGCTGAAGATGTGAGAAATGTACAAATTCAAATTGAAGAAGGTGGCGAAAGATAAGAAACCACTAAAGATCGATTAAAAAGAACAACTTGTATTTATATAGCGCCTTTAACATAGTAAAGCGCTTCACAGGTCCGTTATAAAACAAAATTTGACACCGAGCCACATAAGGAGATATTAGGACAGATAAAGAGGGAGGTTTTAAGGAGCACTTTGAAGGAGGAAAGAGAGGCGGAGAGGTTTAGGCAGGGAATTCCAGAGCTCAGGGCCTTGGCAGCTGAAGGTATGGCCACCAATGGTTGAGCGATTTAAGCTGGGGATGCTCAAGAGGTCAGAATTGGAGGAGCACAGATATCTTGGAGGGTTGTGGGGCTGTAAGAGATTACAGAGATAGGGAGGAGCGAGGCCAGGGAGGGATTTGAAAACAAGGATGAGAATTTTTAAATCGAGGCGTTGCTTAACTGGGATTATATGTGAATGGGACTTGGTGCGAGTTAGGATACGGGCAGCCAAGTTTTACGGAGGGCAGAATGTGGGAGGCTGGCCAGGAGTGCGTTGTAATAGTCAAGTCTAGAGGTAACAAAGGCATGGATGAGGGTTTCAGCAGCAGATGAGCTGAGGCAGGGACGGAACCGGGCGATGTTCCAGAGGTGGAAATAGGCGGTCTTAGTGATGGTGCGGATATGAGGTCGGAAGCTCATCTCGGGGTCAACTATGACACCAAGGTTGCAAACCGTCTAGTTAAGCCTCAGCCAGTTGCCAGGGCGATACAGTGGAGGGGTCGAGAGAAGTGGTTGTGAGGTACAGCTGGGTATCGTCAGCTTACATGTGGAATGTGTATTTTCAGATGATGTCGCCGAGGGGCAGCATGGAGATGAGAAATAGGAGAGGGCCAAGGATAGATCCTTGGGGGACACCAGAGGTAATGGAGCGGGAAGAGAAGCCGTTGCAGGTGATTCTCTGGTTATGATTAGATAGATAAGAATGGAACCAGGCGAGTGCAGTCCCACCCAGCTGGACGACGGTGGAGAGGCGTTGGAGAAGGATGGAGTGGTCAATCGTGTCAAAGGCTGCAGACAAGTCAAGAAGGACGAGGAGGGTTAGTTTACCTTTGTCACCACTGAGCAGCCCAAAAAAATTAAGCTATCAAATCACTCAACACTAAATAATTGAAATTTCTAATATCCAAAAATGAAGTTCAAAATCCTACATATTTCATAACTACATGAATGATCTTATGTGTCTTTTAACACCTTCATTAAAGTTTTTAACTTCAAAGCCTCAGCCTATCTCAAAAGCAAATTATCTCTGTTCACAAAACGACGACAAAAGCAAACTTGCCAAATAGAACAATGAAACCAAATTCACAAATACACTGATTTTTGGCATTCTGAGCTCATAAAATTCTCATATATCACTGAACAATTATGGAAACAGCAAAAACAATGTCTTTTTAAAATTTGTATCAATTTGTGGCACTTTTCCATCTTCCAGATTATCTACCCGAAGGTAGCACAACATTCGGGTGGTTATTTTTCCACCAAACAGTGGAGGTGAATTGCCAACTATATCTACACATTCTGAGCATATGCAGTTTGCAGAATTTCCCAGTATTCATTGGTTTAAGGGAATCCCTGAAGAAGTTGAGGTGAAATATATCACCCCTGCAGTGTCAGCTGTGGCTCAGTGGGTAGCACCCTCGCCTTGGAGTCAGAAGGTTGTGGGTTCAAGTCCCACTCCCGCGACTTGAGCACATAAAGCTAGGTTGACACTCCAGTGGAGGGAGTGCTGCACTGTCAGAGGTGCCGTCTTTTGGATGAGACATTAAACCGAGGCCCCGTCTGCTCTCTCAGGTGGTCGTAAAAGATCCAATGGCACTATTTCGAAGAAGAGCAGGGGAATTATCCCCAGTGTCCAGGCTAATATTTATCCCTCAACCAACATAACAAAAACAGATTATCTGGTCATTATCACATTGCTGTTTGTGGGAGCTTGCTGTGCGCAAATTGGCTGCTGCTTTTCTTGCATTACAACAGTGACTCCACTTCTAAAGTACTTCATTGGCTGTAAAGTGCTTTGAGATGTCCTGTGGTCGTGAAAGGTGCTATATAAATGCAAGTCTTTCTTGTATCTAGTCCCATTTCAGAAGCATCCATCCAGGGGCTGTTGCAGGCTTTTGCCCTCGAATATTAATACTGAATTGAGCCAAATACTGCCGCACTAGTTACTGTGACCAGATGGTGGCGCCAAAAATGAAATGGATCGATGGCTCTGTGCAGACTAAATATAAAGATACTTAAATACTTCAGCTTTGCTTCACTCCCTCCACCACCGGCGTATCGTGGCTGCAGTGTGTACCATCTACGAGATGCACTGCAGCAACTCGCCAAGGCTTCTTCGGCAGCACCTCCCAAACTCACGACTTCTTCCACCTAGAAGGACAAGGGCAGCAGGCGCATGGGAACACCACCACCTCCAAGTTCCCCTCCAAGTCACACGCCATCCTAACTTGGAAGTATATCGCCGATCCTTCATCGTCGCTGGGTCAAAATCCCGGAACGCCCTCCCTAACAGCACTGTGGGAGTACCTTCACCTCACGGTTCAAGAAGGCGGCTCACCACCACCTTCTCAAGGGCAATTAGGGGCAGGCAATAAATGCTGGCCTTGCCAGCGACGCCCACATCCCAGGAACAAAAAGAAAAGGCGGCACATCGTGCAATCAGGCAAGAAAAGCTGGAGCCCACTTAGAGAATGGTCTTTTCTGCTCAGTCACTTGAATAGGTAACGGAGAAAAACTGAAATGAGGAATCAATTGAAACCACAGTGCCGAGCCAGGCTGATGAGTGTGGGGCTGATCAGCCCTGTGTGGAGCAACACCATAGGGTGGATGACTGATGGAACAGATCCTTTAAGCTAGTCCTTGAAGCTTGCTTCATCCTATATGCCAACCACTGACGTTAAATTGTGGTGCTTTAGTACTAGAGGTTTCATACCTCTGCAGGTCACTAACACCAGTCTGTAGTGTTCATTTAATATTAAACATTTTAATAGATGTACATTGCATTGAATCAGAGAATGGTTACAGCACAGAAGGAGGCCATTCGGCCCGTCAAGCCCGTGCAGGCTCTCTGCAAGAGCACTTCAGCTAGTCCCAATCCCCCGCCCTTTCCCCGTAGCCCTGCAATTTTTTCCCCTCAGGTACTTATCCAATTCCCTTTTGAAAACCGTGCTTGAATCTGCCTCCACCACCCTTTCAGGCAGTGCATTCCAGATCCTAACCACTCGCTGCGTAAAAAAGTTTTTCCTCATGTTGCCTTTGGTTCTTCTGCCAATCACCTTAATTCTGTGCCCTCGGGTTCTCGACCCTTCCGCCAATGGGAACAGTTTCTCTCTATCTACTCTGTCTAGACCCCTCATGATTTTGAACAGCTCTATCAAATCTCCTCTCAACCTCCTCTGCTCTAAGGAGAACAACCCCAGCTTCTCCAGTCTATTAACGTAACGTAACTGAAGTCCCTCATCCCTGGAATCATTCTCGTAAATCTTTTCTGCACCCTCTCTAAGGCCTTCACATCCTTCCTAAAGTGCGGTGCCCAGAATTGGACACAATATTCCAGTTGAGGCCGAACCAGTGTTTTATAAAGGTTCATCATAACTTCCTTGCTTTTGTACTCTATGCCTCTATTTATGAAGCCCAGGATCCCGTATGCTTTTTTAACCGCTTTCTCAACCTGCCCTGCCACCTTCAGCGATTTGTGCACATATACCCCCAGGTCTCTCTGTTCATGCACCCCCTTTAGGATTGTACCCTTTAGTTTATATTGCTTCTCCTCGTTCTTCCTACCAAAATGTATCACTTCGCACTTTTCTGCATTAAATTTCATCTGCCACGTGTCCGCCCATTTTATCAGCCTATCTATGTCTTCCTGAAGTCTATCACTCTCCTCCTCACTGTTCACCATACTTACAAGTTATGTGTCATCTGCAGATTTTGAAATTGTGCCCTGTACACCCAAGTCCAAGTCACTAATATGTATCAAGAAAAGCAGTGGTCCTAGTACCGACCCCTGGGGAACACTACTGTGTACCTTCCTCCAGTCCGAAAAACAACCGTTCACCACTACTCTCCGTTTCCTGTTACTTAGCCAATTTCGTATCCATGCTGTCACTGTCCCTTTTATTCCATGGGCTTCAACTTTGCTGGTAAGCCTATTATGTGGCACTTTAGAAGTGCACCACATCAACCGCATTGCCCTCATCAACGTTACTGCATCAAAAAACTTGATCACGTTAGTTAAACACGATTTGCCTTTAACAAATCCGTGCTGACTTTCCTTAATTAATCCACACTTGTCCAAGTGACTGTTAACTTTGTCCCTGATTATCGTTTCCAAAAGCTTCCCCACTACCAAGGTTAAACTGACTGACCTGTAGTTGCTGAGTGTAACATTTGCAATTCTCCAGTCCTCTGGCACCACCCCTGTATCTAAGGAGAATTGGAAGATTATAGCAAGTACCTCTGCGATTTCCTCCTTAACCTCCCTCAGCATCCTCAGTGTAGTGCCAGAGGACTGGCAGATAGCTAACGTAATACCTATATTTAAGAAGGGGGATAGAACATGTCCAGGGAATGATAGACCAGTCAGCTTAACAGTGGTGGTAGGAAAAATAATGGAATCCCTACTAAAGGAGAAAATAGAAGAACATCTAGAAACTAAAAATACAATAATAAATAGCATAGATTTCAAAAGGGAAAGTCTTTCTTGACCAACCTTATTGGATTTTTTGAAGAGGTAACAGAGAGAGTAGATAAGGGTAATGCAGTAGATGTAATTTATCAGATTTTCAAAAGGCCTTAGATAAGGTACCACATAATAGACTAATGAATAAGGTCAGGGAATGCGGAGTCAGGGGACAAGTAGCAGAATGGATAGTTAGCTGGCTGCAAGACAGAAAGCAGAGAGTAGGGGTAAAGGGTAGCTATTCAGAGTGGCAGAAGGTGGGAAGTGGTGTTCCACAAGGATCAGTGCTGGGACCACTGCTGTTCACAATTTATATTAACGACTTAGACCTTGGAATCAAAAACACAATTTCTAAATTTGCGGACGACATCAAATTGGGGGGGATAGTCAATACTGAGGAGGACTGCAACAAGTTACAAAAAAGACATTAATAAACTTGAAGAATGGGCATGTAATTGGCAAATGAAATTCAACACAGATAAATGTGGGGTATTACATTTTCATAAGAAAAATAGGGCGGTCACATATTACTTGGAAAATAAGAATCTAAATGGGGTAGAGGAGCAAAGGGTTCTAGGAGTGCAAATACACTAATCACTAAAAGTGTCGACCCAGGTTAACAAGGCCATAAAAGAAGCAAACCAAACACTAGGGTTTATTTCTAGAGGGATTAAATTGAAAAGTAGTGAAGTTATGCTAAACTTTTATCGAACCTTGGTTAGACCACACTTGGAGTACTGCGTACAATTCTGGTCGCCATATTATAAAAAGGATATAGAGGTACTGGAGAGGGTGCAGAGAAGATTTACAAGGATAATACCAGAAATGCGAGGGTACACCTATCAGAAAAGGATGAACAGGCTGGGTCTCTTTTCTCTTGAAAAGAGAAGGCTGAGGGGTGACCTAATAGAGGTTTTTAAAATTATGAAAGGTTTTGATAGATTGGATACAGAGAGAGTGTTTCCACTTGTGAGGAAGAGCAAAACTAGAGGCCATCAATATAAGATAGTTACCAAAAAATCAAATAGGGAATTCAGAAGAAACTTCTTTACCCAGAGGGTGGTGAGAATGTGGAACTCGCTACCACAGGGAGTGGTTGAAGCGAATAGTATAGATGCATTTAAGGGGCAGTAAGATAAGCATATGAGGGAGAAAGGGAATAGAGGATTATGCTGATAGGGTGAGATGTGGAAAGACGGGAGGAGGCTCGAGTGGAGCATAAACACCAGCATTGACTGGTTGGGCCGAATGGCGTGTTTCTGTGCTGTATATCCTATGTAATCCTCTGTAATCCCATCCGGTCCTGGTGACTTATCAACTTTAAGTTCAGACAGCCTTTCTAGTACCTTGTTGAGGCTGCCGCGAAACACGAATTAAGACTGAATCCATGTGTGGAAAACAAGAGACTTTTTAATACAACTGCATGGTCCAAAATGGCTGAACAGACTGCGCCCAGAATTCTCTGGAAAAATCCTGAGGCCCCGCCCACTCCTTTTCTCCTGCCTTAAAGGCAAGGTGCCTTAAAGGCAAGGTGCCCGATATTTTGTCCACGGACGGAAAAGTGGATAATGCCCGTTTAGGTGGCGATCCGCCACACAGCTCCCCCCAGAATCCGCTTAGGAGGTGTGGACGAGACGGTGCGGCGGTCTGATGGGCCGGCCGGAGCGGCTCTTGTAGGACGCCGGTGGACGTGCAACGGCCGGGCGTGGAGCAGCCGGGTGAACCGGCTTGAGGGCAGGTCAGCCGCGTGGCGGTGGACGAGCTACAGGGACCTGCTCACCGGGCTCCGAGTGTGCTGGCTTGAGTCGGTCAACCGACACTTTTTCGGTCCTGTCGCCCACTTGCAGGGTGAAAAATTTGTCCCCAGCCTGTAGTACCTTGTAGGGCCCGTCGTACGGGGGTTGAAGGGGTCCGCGGTGGGCGTCGTGCCGGCCGAAAACGAACCGTGCCTGGTGCAGGCTTAGTGGGACGTGTGAGGTGGATTCGCCGTGTCGGGCAATGGGCACCGGGGCGAACTGCAGCACCAGTGAGGCGAAGTCGTGGCGTTGCTGGTCGGCTGACCAGGGTGTCGTGGCGGTGGGCAGGAACTCGCCGGGTACGCGCAGCAGCTGACCGTACACGAGCTCTGCTGCCGATGCGTGGAGGTCTTCTTTAACCACGGTGCGCAGGCCGAGGAGGACCCACGGAAGTTGGTCGGTCCAGGCGCCGTCCTGGAGGCTGGCTCGAAGAGATGCCTTCAAGGATCTGTGGAACCGCTCACACAGTCCGTTGGCTTGGGGGTGGTACACTGTGGTGCGGTGAATGGTCACCCCGAGATTGCGTGCGACGGCGGTCCAGAGTTCAGAGGTAAATTGCGGACCTCTGTCCGACGTCATGTCTGAGGGGACGCCGAACCGTGCGACCCAGGTGCTGACGAAGGCTGTGGCGATGTCGGCGGTGGTGGTAGAGGTCAGTGGAATTGCCTTGGGCCAGCGCGTGGTGCGGTCAACGATCGTCAGCAAGTGCGTGTGGCCTTGCGACGGCGGCAGGGGCCCGGCGATGTCCACGTGGATGTGGTCGAATCTCCGCGAGGGGACGGTAAACTCCTCGAGGGGTGCTTTCGTGTGTTGCTGTACCTTGGCCCGTTGGCAGGCTAGGCAGGAGTTGGCCCAAGTACGCACATCTTTGCGAAGGCCGCGCCAGACAAAGCGGTTGGCTACCAATTTGATGGATGCACGGGCGCCGGGGTGGGAGAGGTTGTGGAGAATGTCGAATACCCGGCGGCGCCAGGACGCTGGGACGACGGGCCGAGGTTGACATAGGGATATGTCACACTTGACCGTGACTGCGGTCGGGCCACAGGCGACGTCGGCCAGGCGTAGCCCTGGTAGGTTGGTAGGTGCGGAGAGCAGATCAGGGTCGGTGATCTGGTCTGCTGCGAGTTGAGCGTAGTCGACTGCCAGGTGTGCGGCGTGGATGGCGGGGCGGGAGAGGCAGTCGGCTACCACATTGTCTCGGCCGGAGACGTGTTGGATGTCCGTGGTGAACTCGGACACTGCCGCGAGCTGGCGCTGCTGCCTGGCGGACCAGGGGTCGGTTGTCTTTGCCATTACGAATGTCAGGGGCTTGTGGTCGACAAACACAGTGAAGGGGTGGCCCTCAAGCAAAAACCAAAAATGGCGGACCGCCAGGAACAGCGCGAGGAGCTCACGGTCGAAGGTGCTGTACTTGACCTCCGGGGGGCGTAGTTGGTGGCTGAAGAAGGCAAGTGGTTGCCAGGCGCCGTCGACCCACTGCTCATACACGGCGCCGACCGCATGGTCGGAGGCGTCCGTGGTGAGCGCTACCCTGGCATTGGGCTGTGGGTGCGCGAGCAGGGTGGTGTTGGCGAGCGCGGTCTTGGTGGAGTCGAAGGCGGCGGACGCGTCTGCCGTCCATTCGACCGCCATCTTGCCGCTCCTGCCCTGGAGGGCTTCATACAGGGACCTCATGAGGGACGCTGCTTTGGGGATGAAGCGGTTATAGAAATTCACCATCCCAAGGAACTCCTGGAGGCCTTTGATGGTGGTGGGGCAGGGAAATTGTTGGACGGCCTGCACCTTGGTGGGCAGGGGAATGGCCCCAGCATGGGTGATGTGGTGGCCGAGGAAGTCGATCTTGTCCAGGCCGAACTGGCATTTGGCTGGGCTGAGGATGAGCCCGTGGTCGCTGAGGCGCCCGAACAGGATGCGAAGGTGTTCGAGGTGTTCCTGCTTGGAGGAACTGGCTACCAGGATGTCGTCCAGGTAGATGAACAGGAACTTCAGGTCCCGAAGGACCGAGTCCATGAGCCGTTGGAATGCCTGGGCCGCGTTTTTGAGGCCGAAGGGCATCCGCAGGAACTCGAACAGGCCGAAGGGGGTGATTACGGCCGTCTTGGGGACGTCCGCGGGGTGGACGGGGACTTGGTGGTAGCCGCGCACCAGGTCGACCTTGGAAAAGACTGAGCGGCCGGCCAGTCTAGCCGAGAAGTCCTGAATGTGCGGCATGGGGTACCGATCAGGGGTGGTGGCGTCGTTGAGGCGGCGGTAATCCCCGCAGGGGCGCCAACCTCCGCCTGGTGCAGGGGCGCCAACCTCCGCCTGGTTTGGGGGCGATGTGGAGTGGGGAGGCCCAGGGACTGTTGGAGCGGCGGATGATGCCGAGCTGTTCCATGGTGGCAAACTCGGTCCGCGCGATCTCCAGTTTGGCCGGGTTCAGCCTGCGGGCGTGGGCGTACACTGGGGGGCCTGTGGTGGGGATGAAGTGTTCCACCCCGTGTTTGGCGGCCTCCGCGGAGAAGGTCGGATTGGTAAGGGCCGGGAATTCGGCCAGGAGTTCCGAGTAGTCATCCGTGGCCCGGGCGTGGCACTGTGACGCCATGTCGGCGGGTTGACGGGGGGCCATGGCACCCAGGATGGGCGACATGGTGTTCATGTCCACGAGGCAGTGACGAGGGATGTCTACCAGTAGGCCGTGGGCGCACAGGAAATCTGCGCCGATGAGAGGGGAGAGCATCTTGGCAGTGATGAACTCCCATCGGTAGCGGCGACCAGCGAGGTCAAGGGTGACTGTCCGGGTGCCATACGTCCGGATTTCCGAGCCGTTAGCAGCAGCCAGCACCGGTCCTCGTTCGCCCTTTTGGATGTCGAGGGAGGAGGCCGGGATGATGCTGTGCTGAGCCCCAGTGTCGCACAAGAACCGGCGGCCGGTTTTGTCATCCGTGACGAACAGCAGGGTGCCCGCGTGGCCCATGGCCATCGCGGGGGCTGGTACGGGGGCGGACTTGAAAGAGCAGGGAGGTGTGCACCGTTGTGCCCTGGCGCCGAACTGTGCATGGTAGTAACAGTGGCCCGGGTTAGTGGGGCGCGAAGGCCCCGTGGGCCTGGTGGCATTGGCTGCCAGGTCCGGAGTATCGTCGCGGCTGGAGTGAGCGGACAGCAGCTTGTCGGCCTCATCGGCCAGGGCTTCCAGGTTCGTGAGGCCGGACACCACAATCGCTGGGCGGATGCTGAGAGGGAGCTGGCGGATGAACAGTGTGCGGAAGAGGGATCCGGGTGGGCTCTCGTCGGTGAGGGAGAGCATGTGGGAGAGGAGGTCTGACGGTAAGGCATCACCGAGGCCTAGAAGGTCGAGGAGGTGGCAGTTTCGCTGATATGCCGAGGCCGTAAATTTTTTAAGGAGCGCTGCCTTGAGATGTGCATACTTGCCTTCCTCTGGTGGGTTCTGCAGCGCTGTCCAAACCTTCGAAACTGTGGCGCTACTGAGTGATGTGACGAGGTAGTCGTACTGCGTCCCATCTGTGGTGATGTTTCGCAGCCGGAAGCGAGATTCAGCTTGGAGAAACCAGGCTTCGGGCTGGTTTTCCCAAAACTCCGGCAGTTTCACGGAAACTGTGTTCGTGTCCACCATTGCAGTGCTCGGAATACGTTCTGAGCGTCAGGGTCACCAATGTTGAGGCTGCCGCGAAACACGAATTAAGACTGAATCCATGTGTGGAAAACAAAAGACTTTTTAATACAACTGCATGGTCCAAAATGGCTGAACAGACTGCTCCCAGAATTCTCTGGAAAAACCTTGAGGCCCCGCCCACTTCTTCTCTCCTGCCTTAAAGGCAAGGTGCCTTAAAGGCAAGGTGCTCGATATATTGTCCACGGACAGAAAAGTGGATCATGCCCGTTTAGGTGGCGATCCGCCACAACCTCCTCTTTATCAATTTTTATCTCATCCATTAACTCCACTACCTCCTCTTTCACTATGACTTTGGCAGCATCTTCTTCCTTGGTAAAGACAGATGCAAAGTACTCATTTAGTACCTCAGCCATGCCCTCTGCCTCCATGCATAGGTCTCCTTTTTGGTCCCTAATTGGCCCCACCCCTCCTCTTACTACCTGTTTACTATTTATATGCCTATAGAAGACTTTTAGATTACCTTTTATATTAGCTGCCAATCTATTCTCATACCCTCTCTTTGTCCCTCTTATTTTCTTTTTCACTTCTCCTCTGAACTTTCTACATTCAGCCTGATTCTCACTTGTATTCTCAACCTGACATCTGTCATGCGCCCTCTTTTTCTGCTTCATCTTACTCTCTATCTCTTTTGTCATCCAGGGAGCTCTGACTTTAGTTGCCCTACCTTTCCCCCTAGTGGGAATGTCCCTCGACTGTACCCGAACCAAATCTTTCAAGGCAGACCATTGTTCGATTTCAGTTTTGCCTGCCAATCTTTGATTCCAATTTACCCGGGCCAGATACATTCTCAACCCACTGAAATTGGCTTTCCTCCAATTAAATATTTTTACTGTAGATTGCTCTCTGTCCTTTTCCATAGCTAGTCTAAACCTTATGATACTATGATCACTGTTCCCTAAATGTTCTCCTACTGACACTTGCTCCACTTGACCCACCTCATTCCCCAGAACCAGATCCAGCAATGCCTCCTTCCTCATTGGGCCGGAAATGTATTGATCAAGAAAGTTCTCCTGAACACACTTCAGAAATTCTTCCCCCTCTCTGCCCTTTTACACTATTACTATCCCAGTCTATATTAGGATAGCTGAAGTCCCCCATTATCACTACTCTATAGTTCTTGCACCTCTCTATAATTTCCCTGCAAATCTGCTCCTCTATATCTTTCCCACTATCTGGTGGTCTATAGAATACACCAAGTAGTGTAATGGCACCTCTATTGTTTCTCAACTCTAACCAAATAGATTCTGTCCTTGACCCTTCCAGGACATCCTCTCTCTCCAGCACTGTAACATTCTCCTTGACCAATACTGCCACCCCACCTCCTTTCTTTCCTTCCCTATCTTTCCTGAACACCTTATATTCAGGAATATTTAAAACCCAATCCTGCCATTTTTTGAGCCAGGTCTCCATTATTGCCATGACATCATATTCCCATGTGGCTATTTGCGCCAGCAGCTCACCAACTTTATTTACCATGCTTCGTGCGTTCACATACATACACTGTAAACCTGTCTTAGACCTTCTTGTATTCTCTCTTAATCTGACCCCACCTAATACCTTATTATTTCTTACTCTAGTGCTATCTGTCTCTCCCCATCCTTTGTGTACTTTGTTTCTCCTTTCTAATGCTACATCCTGGTGCCCTTCCCCCTGCCAAATTAGTTTAAACCCTCCCCAACAGCACTAGCAAACCCCCCTGCGAGGACATTGGTCCCGGCTCTGTTGAGGTGCAACCCGTCCGGCCTGTACAGGTCCCACCTCCCCCAGAACCGGTCCCAATGTCCCAGGAATCTGAAGCCCTCCCTCCTGCACCATCTCTCCAGCCACGCATTCATCTGCTCGATCCTCCTATTTCTGTACTCATGGCTCGTGGCACAGGGAGTAATCCGGAGATTACTACCTTTGAGGTCCTGCTTTTTAATCTCTTTTCTAGCTCCCTAAAATCTGCCTGCAGGTAAACCAGAACTTGCATTAAAAGAGATTGCTGTAGACTGTTGGATGGGGAGGGTGGTTTGGGCAAGGGAGGAGTCTCTCTTAAATGAGTAAGGCTAGAATTGTGCCCTTCTGGGGAACAGTAAGCTTGGTCTATTTAAGACACAGTCAAAGGAGGCCACCTGTTAGTTTTACTGTTTAAATATAAAAGAAAGAAAGAATTGGCATTTTATATAGCGCCTTTCACAACCTCATGTCGTCCCAAAGTGCTTTACAGCCAATGAAGTAATTTTGAAGTGTTGTCACTGTTGTAATGTAGGAAATAGGGTACAGGTGAGTTCTCAAGGATAAGGGATTTGTCGGCCTTTGTCTTGGGAGTATTGCTTTAACACTGCATTTTCAAATGCTATTGCACTACTTACTATAACCAGATGGTGGCGCCAAAAAATAATGGCCTGGATTTTCCGACCCCCACGGGTGTGTACGAGGTGTGTACGCACCCGTAGGGGCCTCGCAAGTGCCAGTTTCAGGCATGCGCTGAAAATCAGCTCTTCCAATCTGTCAAGAATCCTCTTGACAGATCCTCCGCCTGCCCTGGAGAAGGGCCTCTGCGGGTGGAGAGTTCTGCTTTCTACACAACCTCCGCCCGCTGAAAACCCTTAAAAATCTTACGCCTGGTAAAAGCGTGCGTAAGGCTTGCTTTTACCAGCAAAAGAGTTTAAAAAAGTAAAAAAAAATAAAAAAAATTTCACTCATTTATAATTTAAAAGTACTTTTAAAAAAGGTAAGTTTATTTTTAGCCCCGTAAAAAACATTGGGCCGAAAATTGATCCCGGGACGCGAGAGTACGCACTGCGTACTCTCGCGTATTCCCACTCCAATTGCCGGTTTTCTGCATGCCCTGCGCATGCGCTGAAAACCGGCAATTGCTCTTCTGAAAAGGGGGCGGGGCCTGGGTGCATCGCGTGCGCGCTACAGGCTGCGCGCACGCTGTGCACTTCATGCTTTGGACGCGCAGGTAAGTAGGGAAGATTTTGGAAATGTAAAAAGGAGGAGTAAGACCCGCTTTTAAGAAGGTAAGTAGTGAATTAAGTATTTTTTTGAATTTTTTTTTACAGGTATATCTTTTTTATAGACTTTAAAGACAGGTAAGTTTATTTTTATAACTTTTTAAAAGATTTTAAATTTTTTCAAAAATTTAATTTATTATTTAAAATGGTTAATTTAATTAACTATACTTATTTTATTAATGTGATGGTTTTTTTTTAAAATTTAATTGAGGTTTAGCTGTTATTTTGGGGGGGTGTAAGATTCATAGATTTCACAGCCATGCTGTGAGACTTATGAATGGAAGATGGTGTGCTGCCATTGGCTCTAACTGAGTCACGTGATCACACAGCTCGCACGAATTCACTACGCCGCTGGGATACGCAAGCCCAGCACAGCTGATGTCTGGAACATCAAGTTCGTGCGAGCTGGATCAGAAAAAGCATAAGCGAGGTGAGAGATCGCGGGGAAGGCTTACCCCCGCGGGAACAGAGCGAGATCAATTTCTGGGCCCATAATTATTTTTTACAAAAAATAAAATTTTTGTTTAAAATATTTAATTGAATGTAACTTTAACTAATTTTAAATATGTGATTTAATAAAAAAAAATTATTATGGGTACAAAGGGTCTTTCAAAGTTGAACTCACATTCATAGATGTGAAGCTTGATATCAGCAAGTTCTATGGGAGGTTCAGCCACAGATTTGAAAGGGTCTTTAGGGAAGGCTTCCATGCCAGTTTATTGATAACACAAATTCTCACCCCCACCCCACGACCACCGGACGTCTCAAAGCGCTTTACAGCCAAACACTTTTTGAAGTGGAGTCACTGCTGTAATGTGGGAAACACGGCAGCCAATTTGCGCACAGCAAGGTCCCACAAACAGCAATGTGATAATGGCCAGGTGTAACACGAACCCATCACTGTGGCATGTCGTTTAGAGTGACTTGTGCCAGACTTGGATATGCCGTGTCTCGCTTATTTCCAGTGCGAGTCACCAGTTGTTTAAATAAAGTGCCGCCTGTGTCTCTTATCTCACTATTGTAAGAAAAAATGATCTGTTCCTTTCGATGGGTTTGCAATCTGTGTTTTTGCCTTGGGAATGAATCCTCACCGCTTCCAGTGATCTAACTGAGGCACCACTGCATTGACAGCTGAAGATTCAGCAAATTATCCTGGGAAACACAAACGTGGTAAAATGCAGGTAAAAGAACGAGGTCGACCCTTTAAAACCTGCACCTTGTTCAATGAACACTGGGCAGCGAGCTGCAAGGCAGCAACTCCAGCTCAGGGTTCAAATGACGGTCGTAATGCGCATGAGTTAATATCTCAGTGGGTGGTGAGGGGTGTTGTTGGTGTAGAGCATCTCCTAGTGAGATCAGTGTTCGGCTGGTTAGAAACGAAGGCAGGGATCTTATAACAGACATTTATTGAAGCCAGTGGCTTGTAGATAGCACAGATTAAGTAATTGTTTGGCCAGTTTATCTCCCTCTCCTCAAGATGCTGTCTTGGGCTGAGGGGGGGTGTCACAGCTGCCAGTGGTAGTGCTCTGGTGCCTTGCCCAAATAACCATTCTTCAATGTGTGAGCCTAGATTGAGTGTCTCCTGGGTATTTTACCACAGACAACATTACGCTTGAGCCCGAGCCGCTTCTTGCCTGCCATCCTCGATGGAAATGAAAATTGGGTGAGGTGTAAAACGGATGCTCGACAGAAACAGTTCAAATCGCTCCCATTAATAATAAAGTTAATCACATCACAATGTGCTGCGCTGAAATGAAATTGATCCAGCGGTTTGTGTGCAGTTTTTCTACGTTACGGAGAGTTTTACGGTGGGAGGGGTGGGGGGGGCACAGTTGGCTGGGCCCCCAGTCACAGGCCCCAGAGGCTTGCGTGCTAATCTACCCCTGAACATACCTGGCCACACACGCACATTTCTCTTTACAGCAGCAGTCATTGGATAGTGCTCAGGAGTTAGGAGCCCTGCCTTAGACAACTGCAGCACCTGGGTTACAGCTCTGGCTAACACCAAGTAATTTGGCAGGGTTCTTGCGTGTGTCTAACGCCATTTTCAGTATTGTTCTGTTAAGAACCGGTTCCAATCGTGTGACCGTGTTATTAGTGGAATCAGGAAGATGAGCACCATCTGGATATGACTCGAGAATTCTGATGGTGTTTGGCCTAGAAAGCAATGGTAGCGCATGATAGGCTAGTGTGAGTGAGTGTGTGTGTGTGTGTGTGTGTGTTTAATGGAAAAATTTGTTGGGCTATGAGGAAAGAGCAGGGCACTAATTGGACAGCTCTTTCAAAGAGCCAGCACAGGCACGATGGGCTGAATGGCCCCCTCCTGTGCTGTATGGGTCTATGATTCTATATCCCTCCCTCCTTAACATCCCCCGCACAACCCCCCCCCCCCACCCCCTCCTCGAGTTTAACACTCTGCTGATTACGCGCTGCAGTGTTACAGTTGTATTTCCCAGCACATTACTGGCCAGTAATACACACACACACATATATATATATAGTTCTGATTTAAATAATATATAACCTCAGCGTTGATCCCAGCCAGGAGCGCAAATGCTTGAGTTCAGGTTCTGCCTGTCACTCAAAGGCCCCTTTGATTTTGGTGCTGTTCTTCAGTGGGTTTGGCTGGGCTGCTCGATTAATTAAATCAAGGGAGCGATGAAGCTCACTGTCTCATTCCTTGCACGTGAGTTGACCCTGGAGCTGATCGGTCTGTGGAGCAGCACTGATGGTGGTCCTGGAGAAATGTCATCAATTTTTTAATGCAATTGTATTTAAAACCAACAACGCAAGGCAGTCGCAGCAGCAGCAGCAGGAATACGGGGCACTCGGAAAGGACAACTGAAATTCAGAATGAATATTCTGCCTGTACTGGGTGTAAGAAATCGTGAATTGGAAGAAATAACTTGAGACCAAACAGTCTCTGCAGACTGGCGTTAGAATAACTGGATGGACGCTTCGAATCTGCTGATGTTCTCGGTTCCCTGCGGATGTTCTAACATTCTGCACCGTGGCGGTGACCTTGTTTCCAGACTCGCCGTCTGCTGTGTGTTGTGCTAGAAAGGTTGTTGACTGTATCTTTGATAATCTACCCGAGGCGCCCCCCCCCCCACCCCTAAAACAGAGAGTAGAAGAGATATCTAAAGAGCTTTTAGCACAGACGGTGAAGGGAAGTGAAGAGCTGTTCGCCCACGCCAGCCGTCTGTCCGATCGGGACCGATACCAGCCGCTTGTCACGGTCGTGTGTCTATCTTGATTGCGTGTTGTGCTGAATTTAAACGGCCGCTCCTTAATAATGTGACCTGTGACTCCGAAGACCCTTTGGGTAATCTGTGTGTGTGACCTGTGATCCAAATCTTACACGGGGTTTTTACAGCATTCTGATAGCCAATCAAAGCACTGCTATTGTCGCAGCGCCGGTGTGAACCAATTAAAACAGAGTTGTGTGGTTGAGCGATACAAATCAGGAAGGTTGTAGGTTCAAGACCCCCTGGTCAGCTCAGTCAGCTGATCTCTGAAGAGGCACTCCAACTGGCCTTGAGTTCGGGAGAGTAAAACCAGCGAGGGGTCCACCCTCCTGCCTGCGTGCGTGTATGAAGATCAGGTGAGTGCAGGATTGAGCTTGGCTCCACATCCACCCCCCCACCCAAGCCTGCTGATGCTCACTGTCCAGACTCGCGCTAGTGTTGCCAACTCTGGCTGAATTTATTCCTGGAGGTTTCATCACATGACCTCCCGCCTCCAACACCCTGCCCAGTCATAGAATCAGAGAATGGTTACAGCACAGAAGGAAGCCATTCGGCCTGTCCAGCCCCTGCCAGCTCTCTGCAAGAGCACTTCAGCTAGTCCCACTCCCCCGCCCTTTCCCCGTAGCCCTGCAATTTTTTTTCCTTTTTGAAAGTCACAATTGAATCTGCCTCCATCACCCTCTCAGACAGTGCATTCCAGATCCTAACCACTCGCTGAGTAAAAAAGATTTTCCTCATGTCGCCTTTGGTTCTTCTGCCAATCACCTTAAATCTGTGTCCTCTGGTTCTCGACCCTTCCACCAATGGGAACAGTTTCTCTCTATCTACTCTGTCCAGACCCCTCATGATTTTGAACACCTCTATCAAATCTCCTCTCAACCTCCTCTGCTCTAAGGAGAACAACCCCAGCTTCTCCAGTCTATCCAAGTAACTGAAGTCCCTCATCCCTGGAATCATTCTTGTCAATTTTTTCTGCACCCTCTCTAAGGCCTTCACATCCTTCCTAAAGCGCAGTGCCCAGAATTGGACACAATACTCCAGTTGAGGCCGAACCAGTGTTTTATAAAGGTTCATCATAACTTCCTTGCTTTTCTACTCTATGCCTCTATTTATGGACAAAATTGAGAGGTCGCACAACACCAGGTTATAGTCCAACAGTTTTATTTGAAATCACAAGCTTTCGGAGCTATCGATTTGCTCCTTCCTCAGGTGAAGTCTATTTATGGAGCCCAAGATCCCGTATGCTTTTTTAACCGCTTTCTCAACCTGCCCTGCCATCTTCAACGATTTGTGACATATACCCCTAGGTCTCTCTGTTTATGCACACCCTTTAGAATTGTACCCTTTAATTTATATTGCCTCTCCTCGTTCTTCCTACAAAAATGTATCACTTTGCACTTTTCTACATTAAATTTCATCTGCCACATGTCTGCCCATTCCACCAGCCTGTCTATGTCCTGACCAACATTTATCCCGCAATCAACATAACAAAAAACAGATTATCTGGTCATTATCACATTGCTGTTTGTGGGAGCTTGCTGTGCGCAAATTGGCTGCCGCGTTTCCCACATTACAACAGTGACTACATTCCAAAAGTACTTCATTTGCTGTAAAGTGCTTTGAGACATCCGGTCATCGTGAAAAGCGCTGTAGAAATGCAAGTCTTTCTTTCTTTATGTCTTCTTGAAGTCTATCATCATCCTCCTCACTGTTCACTACACTTGCAAGTTTTGTGTCATCTGCAAATTTTGAAATTGTGCCCTGTACTCCCAAGTCCAAGTCATTAATATATATCAAGAAAAGCAGTGGTCCTACAACCGACCCCTGGGGAACACCACTGTATACCTTCCTCCAGTCCGAAAAACAACCGTTCACCACTACTCTCTGTTTCCTGTCACTTAGCCAATTCCATATCCATGCTGCCACTGTCCCTTTTATTCCATGGGCTTCAACTTTGCTGGCAAGCCTATTAAATGTCAAAAACAGACATTTCCACCCCCGCCCACCATTTCCAATATTTTCATAATTAATCAACAAAAGTGTTCAAAGGTTTTCTTTTAAACTTTTTTTTTGAATGCCCCTATGATCTTTCTCCTCGGTTGCTCGCAGCAGTGTCCAGGAGTCTTTTTAACTCCTGGAGACTGCAGGACAGTCCTGGAGGGTTGGTAACTCTTGCTCTCGTATGAAGAACGGGCACTTGGGCAATGTATCAGAAGGCAGCCATCACCCTTAAAACTGTACACTACCGGGAAAACAATGTCCCGGAGAGGAGGAGGGGAGAAAACCGGCAACAACAAAAAAAAGAGGAAAGAGAACAAATTAAATCAAATCAAAGAGTCTCTCAACTGTAAAAGTTGTATTGATTCTGTAGCATTTAATACAAGCTCTCTAGTCAGGGCCCGGGAGATGCAGTGGTTTAGAACATTGTAATTCTACCTTTGGGACACGAGTTCAGATTCAATCCAGTCACACGAGCCAAGAGCTTGTGAGGGTCCTGCATGAAATGAGTTGCAGGTGCCTTCAACCATAGACCCGCAGCACAAAACTCCCCCCTGTTTCCAGTACAGATTCAGTGCTGAGCGATCAGACTCAAAGAGAAGGTAAGGATTGCTGCTTGCAGGAAGTGGTGCCAGCTCTCCTCCCAAGTTGGCCAGTGAATGCCCACGGTAAGATTGTTGTTGTAATTGCCCACAAGGCCCTAATAGTTATAAAGGGATGTGGAATACAATTTCAAGAAGGGAAAGAAATCTTTGTGAAGATTGATGTACAGAAATCATAAAATAGAGCGTGATAGATCTGAGGAATATTTACCTCATTACAAATTGAAATTGGTCGTCAGCTTTGTTAAAATAGAGATCAGACGAATTTCACCTGAGTGTGGAAAACATTCCATGAGCAACAGCGCAGAGGAATTTTTACCTCTTAATGTTAACGGGGCAGGATCGGTCCATGCGAGGGGCCTGGGAGAGCAACAAGCTCACAGGCCGAGGCCTGGAGAGATTTTAACTCCTGGGCCTCATTTTAACATAATAATATTACAGGCGATCAGTGGGAAAGGAGTGGGTAAATCCCCACACTCTATTTTAACTACCCCCGCCCTGCCTGGTGTAAACCAGGCAGCAGGAGTTAAAATCAGGCCCAGTTTGTCTCAGGAGCCAACATGGATTCAGAAAAACAGGATCTGTCCTGACCAAAACACCTTGACTTTTTTGAGGAAGTGACATCTCAAGTAAGCTGTGGAATACCATACGGTGTGGTGTATGTAAACTTACAAAAAGTGCGCGTCAAATTTCTGGATGAAAGACTATTACATAAGCTTAAACTCTCCACTTGCCTGGATGAGTGCAGCTCCAACAACGCTCAAGAAGCTCGACACCATCCAGGACAAAGCAGCCCGCTTGATTGGCACCCCGTCCACCACCTTAAACATTCACTCCCTCCACCACCTTAAACATTCACTCCCTCCACCACCGGCGTACTGTGGCTGCAGTGTGTACCATCTACAAGATGCACTGCAGCAACTCACCAAGGCTTCTTCGACAGCACCTCCCAAACCCGCGACCTCTTCCACCTAGAAGGACAAGGGCAGCAGGTGCATGAGATCACCACCACCTCCAAGTTCCCCTCCACGTCACACTCCATCCTGACTTGGAAGTATATCGCCGATCCTTCATCGTCGCTGGGTCAAAATCCTCGAACTCCCTCCCTAACAGCACTGTGGGAGTACCTTCACCACACGGACTGCAGCGGTTCAAGAAGGCGGCTCACCGCCACCTTCTCAAGGGCAACTAGGGATGGGCAATATATGCTGGCCTTGCCAGCGAAGCCCACATCCTATACATGAATAAAAAATAAATAAAGTGCAGGATAAAACCTGGGAATGGATAAGGAATTGGTTGAAGGTTAAGATGCAACAGGTACATGTTGGAGCAGTTATGTCAAGGTGGAGGCAAGTGCTGAATGGTTTGCCCCACGGATCAGTGTTGGAATCCCTATTGTTTCTAAGTTACATTCGGGATTTATATTCAGAAGCTCAAAGCAAACTGATTAAATTTGCTTTTGATACCAGATTAGAAGGGGCAGTTGAAACAGCTCAGGGATTACAAATTAAATTAGACAAAATATGTAAGTGGGCAGATCAATGACAAACTCAATTTAATATGGACATTAAATTACTGCACATATGAAGAAAAAGAATATTGGCAGCACAATTACTCCATGAATGGTGTTGAAATATCTAAGGACGATATTGAAAGAGACCCAGAGGCTTTTGATGATTCAATTTTCAACATATCCACTCACTGCAGAGCAGTAATCAACAAAAAGCATGCAGAATACTGAAGTATAAAGGCAGAAACAGAAGGGTACAAGTTGGCAGAGGCCGTGCTGAAATTGTACAGTGCGCTGGTCAGTCCTAACTTCGAGTAATGTGTCCATTTCTGGTCACCAAGACACGAGAGAGACATTCAGGAAGTGGTGGACATTTAGACATTGAGAGAATGGCCTTGAGATTGATCCCTAGCGTTAGAGGATTCAGCTATAAGCAAGGTCGTGAGAAACCTTGAAAGGCTACAACCAATGGTTGACCTTTTAGAGGTACCTAAGGTAGTAAACAGTGTAGAAATGGTAGATCCAGAACACGAGTTCAAACTAAACCATGACATGCTCAAACTAGTGAAAGGTAAACGTAGGACTGATGTCAGGAAATTCTTCACGCTGACTGATCAACACATGGACTAGACGTCTGGGTAGAGTGGTAGAGTGGTGGGGGTGAAAACCTTGGAATCAGTGAGGGAAAGGGGTGGTGTCGGGTGTTGCAGGATGAATGAACTACGATAGGTTGAACAGCCTCCCTTTTCTGTAACAACAACAGAAAATACTGGAAACAATCAGCAGGTCAGGCAGCATCGTGGAGAGAGAAACAGAGTCAACGTTTCAGGTCGATGACCCTTCGTCAGAACTGGAAAAAGTTAGAGATGTAACAGATTTTTAAGCAAGTGCACATTTCAAAGCTACGCATTTTGACGATTGCATTAGGTCATTAATTAGGCAGAAAAACAGACACTGTGGTGGTTTTCATTAGAAAAATTCACACCTCAAGAGTTTCATGATAGAAAGTCCCCTTATTACAGTAGGGATATTGTAAGTTACTGAGAGAGTGGTGTTCATACATTGAAGCACAGACCAATACACTGATGATACTTAGCATGATAGCAAAATACTGCGGATGCTGGAAAACTGAAATAACAACAGAAAATGCTGGAAACACTCAGCAGGCCAGGCAGCATCGAGGAGAGAGAAACAGAGTTAATGGGCTGGATTTTGTCTTGGGGTCGGGTTGGGGCCGTGTAATCCGCATTTCGTGTTTCCCCCCCGACTCCAGATTAATGTGGATGCCTGATGCAATTTTCACTTAATTGGGCAATTGAGTTGGAGCATGTGGGAACCCATGAACTAATTAGTGTTTTCAGGCTGAAACCCGCCTCTGATGATGTCATCATTGCTGCCTGCCTGCTCGCAGAGATTGTCTGGCTACTGGTGAGAGAGGACCTGTCTGCATTGCTTCTGATGTGAGTGGACCTGGATATATGAGAGAGAGAGAGAGAGAGAGAGGGAGAGAGAGAGATATTTTTGCATCCAAGTCCTCTTACCTCTTACACCAAATGCCATGACATTGAATGTAGCAGTATCAGAGGCGACATTCACACCTAATACTACTACTACCTTCATCACATCTCCGTTGTAATAGTGGACCTGCAGCCGATAGTCAGCTATCCACTTGTGCTCCCGCCAGGTTTCACTGGAGTGTTTCACACCAGGCGTACTTCACGTCAGAAAAGGGTTAAACTAGCTACAACGATTCAAAATAGCATTACAGACCCAATTTAGGGCTTGTTAAGGGCTGTAATGGCGGGAGAGAGTCGGGAACCCCGCGACTGATTTTGTCAAAATTGCGTGGAGGCGGGATGGAGTCGGGATGGGGTCGGAAACCCCGACCCCGCAAATTTAACCCCCCACACGCCTCCAAACCCGACTCCATGGGTCATTCAAAATCCAGCCCAACGTTTCAGGTCTGGGACCCTTCTTCAGAACTGGAAAAGGCTGGAGATGTAACAGATTTTAAGCAGGTGCAGAGGCAGGGAGAGGGGGGCAGGGTGGGAGGGGAGGATCTGAAGGAACAGTCTGTGCTAGGGTAGGAGGCAGGAAAGATTAAATGTTGCAAATGGGGATGGCAGAATCATACAGCCTGAAAAATAGGGGCAGGGGTTATAGTCTGAAATTGTTGAACTCAATGTTGAGTCCAGAAGGCTGTAAAGTGCCTAATCGAAAGATGAGGTGATGTTCCTCGAGCTTACGTTGAGCTTCATTGCAACAGTGTAAGAGGCCGAGGACGGTGAGGTCAGAGTGGGAGTGGAGCGGAGAATTAAAGTGACAGGCGACCGGAAGCTCGGGGTCACCTTTACGAACTGAATGGAGGTGTTCCGCAAAGCGGTCACCTAATCTGCGTTCGGTCTCCCCAATGTAGAGGAGACCACATCGTGAGCAGCGAATACAGTATACTAAATTGCAAGAAGTACAAGTAAATCGCTGTTTCACCTGGAAGGGGTGTTTGGGGCCCTGGACAGTGGGAAGGGAGGAGGTAAAAGGGCAGGTGTTGCATCTCCTGTGCTTGCACGGGAAGGTGCCGGGCGAAGGGGAAGGGGTGATTGAGGAGTGCATCAGGGTGTTGCGGAGGGAGCGGTCCCTTCGGAATGCTGAAAGGGGAGGTGAGGGGAAGATGCATTTGGTGGTGGGATCATGCTGGAGGTGGCGGAAATGGCAGAGGATGATCCGTTGAATATGGAGGCTGGTGGGGTGAAAGGTGAAGACAAGGGGAACCCTATCATGGTTCTGGGAGGGAGGGGAAGGGGTGAGAGGAGAAGTGCAGGAAATGGAACGGACACGGTCAAGGGCCGTGTCAACCACAGTAGAGGGGAATCCTTGGTTGAGGAAAAAGGAAGACATGTCGGAAGCACTGGTATGGAAGGTGGCAACATCAAAACAGATGCGGCGGAGACGGAGAAACTGGGAGAATGGAATAGAGTCCTTACAGGAGGCGGGGTGGGAGGAAGTGTAGTCCAGATAGCTGTGGGAGTCAGTGGGCTTGTAGTGGATGTTTGTCGATAGCCTATCCCCAGAAATGGAGACAGAGAAGTCAAGGAAGGGAAGAGAAGAGTTGGAGATGGACCATGTGATGGTGAGGGAAGGGTGGAAATTGGAAGTAAAGTGAATGAACTTTTCTAGTTCAGGGCGAGAGCAGGAAATGGCTCCGATACAGTCATCGATGTACCGGAAAAAGAGGTGAGGGAGGGGACCTGAATAGGACTGGAACAAAGAATGTTCCACATATCCCATGAAAAGGCAGGCATAGCTAGGGCCCATGCGGGTTCCCATAGCACCACCTTTAATTTGGAGGAAGTGAGTGGAGTCAAAGGAGAAGTTGTTCAATGTGAGAACAAGTTCAGCCAGGCGGAGGAGGGTGGTGGTGGATGGGGACTGGTTGGGCCTCTTTTCAAGGAAGAAGCGGAGCGCCCTCAGGCCGTCCTGGTGAGGGGATGGAGGTGTAAAGGGATTGTACGTCCATAGTGAAAAGGAAACGGTTGGGGCCAGGAAACTGGAAACTGTTAAAGTGGCGGAGGGCGTCGGAAAAGTTGGCGGCCATGGAGGGAAGATCTCCAGAGGAGATGAGGTCAGTGACAGTCTTGGAAACAATGGCTTGATGTTTGGTAGTGGGGTCATGGTCCAGGCGGAGGTAGGAGGAGGTGTCGGAGAGTTGGCGTTCAGCTTCCGCACGGTAGAGGTCGGTTCGCCAAACAACAACAGCACCACCCTTGTCAGCAGGTTTAATGATAATGTTAGGGTTGGATCGGAGAGAACGGAGTGCTGCAAGTTCAGAGGGAGGTAGGTTAGAGTGAGTGAGGGGAGCAGAGAAATTGAGACGGCCGATGTCACGCCGGGAGTTAGCAATGAAAAGCTCTAGAGACGGTAAGAGGCCAGAGGAAGGGGTCCAGGTAGAACGGGAATTTTGAAAGCGGGAGAAAGGGTCAGCCGTGCGGGGGGAAGACTCCTGGCCAAAGAAGTGGGCACGGAGACGAAGGCGACGGAAAAAGAGCTCAGCATCGTGCCGAGCTCGAAATTCATTGAGGGGATGAAGCTCAGGCCTTTGCTGAGGACTGATCATTCGGGGTCAGAGAGGGGAAGGTCAGAGGGGATAATGAAAACACGGCAGGGGGTGAGATTGGAAGAAGGGATGGGGTCAGAGGAAAGTGAAGGGGAAGAAGTTTCCGGAGGGTCGTTGGTGTCCAAGAGTTGATGATCCTTGACATCAGAAAGGAATATCAGAAAATGATACTTAGCATGCGTTGTTTTGAAGGCACCCCAAAGGACAGGAGATCATTTGACAAGTTTGGTAAATAAATTCCTAAGTCAGTTTTCAAATTGTTGAGGTATACCGTACCATATTCACATAGGTATTTGGACAGTTAGCAGTATGCCCTCTTTTTGAATAGATCAGGGGGAAAACTCTCCATTGGCTGGAGTCATGCCCAGCACAAAGGAAGATGGTTGTGGCCAATCATCTCAGCCCCAGGACATCACTGCAGGTGTTCCTCAGGGCAGTATCCTAGGCCCAACCATCTTCAGCTGCTTCATTAATGACCTTCCCTCCATTTTAAGGTGGGAAGTGGGGATGTTCGCTGATGATTACACAGTGTTCAGTGCCATTCGCAACTCCTCAGATAATGAAGCAGTCTATGCCCACATGCAGCAAGACCTGGACAACATTCAGGCTCGGGCTGATAAGTGGCAAGTAACGTTCGCGCCACACAAGTGCCAGGCAATGACCATCTCCAACAAGAGAAAGTGTAACCACCTCCCCGTGACATTCAATGGCATTACCATCGTCGAAACCCCCACCATTGACATCCTGGGGGTCACCATTGACCAGAAACTTAACTGGACCAGCCACATAAATACTATGGCTCCAAGAGCAGGTCAGAGGCTGGGTAGTCTGCGGCAAATTGACTCACCTCCTGACCAATGTTCCCTTTAATTTTTTTTGGGCCTGTACGGCCCATTTAGCAATCTGCGCAGGCCATTCAAAATTCTCCGCATGCCTGGTTTTTCTATTGAAAAGCCAGCTCACTGGCTGCGCGTGACCTTCAGAGTGCTGCATGGCTGCACAGCTTAAAGAGAGCATTGCTCCTGACTCCCCAAAGCCTTTCCACCATCTACAAGGCACAAGTCAGGAGTGTGATGGAATACTCTCCACTTGCCTGGATGAGTGCAGCTCCAACACCACTCAAGAAGTTTGACACCATCCAGGACAAAGCAGCCCGCTTGATTGAGACCCCATCCACCACCTTAAACATTCGCTCTCTCCACCACTGGCGCACTGTGTCTGCAGTGTGTACCATCTACAAGATGCGCTTCAGCAACCAATGTTCCCTCTAATCTGCGCGGCCGCGCAGCAATGGTAAAGGTCCTGCGCAGCCCGCTCACCGGCTTCTCCATTTTAAATACCACGCATCCACGGAAATTTAAAGTCACTGAGGGAGCGGTGTTCATACCGCACACTAAAATAGACAGGCCGTGCAGAACAAACCAGAGCTTACAGGGAGCATTGGCAGCAACTCGCCAAGGCTTCTTCGACAGCATCTCCCAAACCCGCGACCTCTACCACCTAGAGGGACAAGGGCAGCAGGCGTGTGGGAACACCACCACCTCCAAGTTCCCCTCCAAGTCACACACCATCCTGACTTGGAAATATGTGGCTGTTCCTTCATTGTCGCTGGGTCAAAATCCTGGAACTTGCTCCCTAACAGTGCCCTCACCACATGGACTGCAGCGGTTCAAGAAGGCGGCACACCACCATCTTCTCAAGGGCGATTCGGGATGGGCAATAAATGCTGGCCCTGCCAGCGATGCCCACATCCCACGAAGCTTGGTTGATGAGGTGGCACATTGTTACTTACAGGCATTCAAAAGACAAATATGGACCATTCTGAGGATGTCGTGTTGAGAAAGAACCCCCGTGTGTCATGAGGATTATAATGCTTATCAAATTTGGCTATAATGTAGTGAATTACTTTCAATGTATTGAGGTGGTAGGTTGATGGTCAGACAGAACCAGCACCAATTTTAAATACATCTTTTTTAGGAATGCGTTATGAATACCGGACTGATTCTTGCAGAAATAACCCTGTGGGGTTTTTATGTTTTATATATTTCAATAATTCTGTCGTGTGTAGTTTCACATTTAACTCTGTATTTTAGGGTCTATTTACTATACATTATATTTTAGTAAGTGCTGATTATGTAAATGTTATATGTGCTCCTTGCGATGCATGTAACCTCTGTATGAACATGATTAGATATTAAGTTTTCATAATGACACCTTTATTCTCACAGGCCCACTGGAAATACAAACCATGTCATGTCATTTACGGAGTAAATTTGATTTCAGTCTGAATATTCATGGCAAATGTTAAACAAAATGCATGTCCTACTGAAACAACTAATCAGGTTGGATTGGAAGGAGCTGCACAATACAAAATAAAGATCGTTTGATATTCTGGACTGATTGTCATATTTAATCGGCACTGCATGCCTGTGGGTAACTGCTAATGAAAATAACCATTCTATGCTGCAAATAGATGTCATATGTTTATCCTTGATAATAACATGAGCATTAATTTGCTTAGGAGTGCGTCTTTCAAACAGCAAAAGAATCCTTGCATAATAGTCATTCAGTAAGTAGTCCAACACATCAACTAGTGAAGCCAGGCTTGCCACATTTTGACAAGTCCAAAGCAGTAATAGGGGATGTTAAAGTGGTGAGGCAAGGGATTAGATTGTGGCTTGGGCACTGAGGTTTGCTTTACAGTGACTCAGTGAGTTAAATTCCATGTTCATTGCATGGGATTCTAGAAAGAAAGACTTGCATTTATATAGCGCCTTTCACGACCACCGGACGTCCCAAAGCGCTTCACAGCCAATGAAGTACTTTTGAAGTGTAGTCACTGTTGTAATGTGGGAAACGCGGCAGCTAATTTGCGCACAGCAAGCTCCCACAAACAGCAATGTGATAATGACCAGATAATCTCTTTTTGTTATGTTGGTTGAGGGATATAATATTGGCCAGGACACCGGGGATAACTCCCCTACTCTTCTTCGAAATAGTGCCACGGGATCTTTTTACGTCCACCTGAAAGGGTAGACAGGGCCTCGGTTTAACGTCTCATCCGAGAGATGGCACCTCCGACAGTGCAGCGCTCCCTCAGCGCTGCACTGGAGTGTCAGCCTAGCTTTATGTGCTCAGGTCCCTGGAGTGGGACTTGAACCCACAACCTTCTGACTCCGAGGGCAATGGGGGGGGCAACTGTAACCTAACCACCCATCGGGATACTGATGGAATCGGGTGCAACGCTGGTTCAATCCCGAGTAAAATGCTGCAATCGAATGTCGGGTGTAAGCTTGAAGATTACCTGTACAATAATAATAAGTTAACGGCAGTCAGCATAGGTTTAGAAGTGGAAGATCCAGGCTGACCAATCTCCTTGACTTCTTTGAGAAAATAACATCCCAAATGGTCTGTTTTAAGCCCTGTGATACGTTGTGCTTGGCAAAGTTACACATGGAAAGCTAATAGTTGAGCTCAAAGCTGTGTGGATCCAAAGTTCATCTTGGGTATGGATAAAAAGATTGGCTGAAGGGTATAAAACAACAACTGGTTTTTGGAGGAGTTACATTGTGATGGTGGGGGTGGGGGGGGGTGGCGGGGAGGGGGGTGGCGGGGAGGGGGGTGGCGGGGTGGGGGGTGGCGGGGAGGGGGGTGGCGGGGGGGTGGGTGGCGGGGAGGGGGTGGCGGGGAGGGGGTGGCGGGGAGGGGGGTGGCGGGGAGGGGGGGTGGCGGGGTGGGGGGGTGGCAGGGTGGGGGGGTGGCGGGGAGGGGGTGGCGGGGAGGGGAGTGGGGGGGGTGGGGGGTGGCGGGGTGGGGGGGTGGCGGGGTGGGGGGTGGCGGGGAGGGGGGGTGGCGGGGAGGGGGGTGGCGGGGAGGGGGTGGCGGGGAGGGGAGTGGGGGGGGAGTGGGGGGGTGGGGGGGTGGGGGGTTGGGGGGGGTGGGGGGGGAGGGTACGGAATGAAGTGTCTAAGGATCGGTGTCGGGATAACTATTGTTTCTAATTTACTGCAATAATAATTTGGACTCAGCAACCCATTGCTAACTGGTCAAATTTGCAGATTATACAAAACTAGGAAGGGCAGTGGAATTGAAAGAAGCAACTCAGAAATTACAAAATTAGCTGGACAAGATACAGAAGGATAGCAGATGGAATTTAATACAGAGAAATATAAAGTGCTACACATTGGAAGGAAAAGCGGGCAACACACGTACCCCATGAATGGTGATGGAATAACTAAGAATCAAGAAGGGCAAAATAGCTTACGAAAGCAAGCTGGCGGAAAATATAAAAACTAACTCCAAAAGCTTTTATAAGTATATCAAGAGGAAAAGACTGGTGAAAACCAAAGTTGGTCCATTGCAGTCAGATACGGGGGAATATATAATGGGAAATAAGGAAATGGCAGACCAACTAAATGCATACTTTGGGTCAGTCTTTACGAAGGAAGACACAAAAAACCTCCCTGGGATATCGGGAAAAATAGGGACATTGGCAAAGGAGGAACTGACGCAAATCAATATCTCTAAGGATATGGTGTTAAGGAAGCTAAAGGGATTGAAGGCGGACAAATCCCCAGGGCCTGATAACATGCATCCTAGGGTACTGAAGGAGGTGGCCCTAGAGATAGCGGATCCACTAAGCATGATTTTTCAGAATTCATTAGACTCGGGAACAGTGCCCATGGATTGGAGGGTAGCTAACGTTACCCCACTATTCAAAAAGGGGGGTAGGGAAAAAGCAGGTAATTACAGACCTGTAAGCCTTACATCAGTTGTGGGCAAAATGCTGGAGTCCATCATTAAGGATGAAATAGCCGAGCACTTAGCAAATGGGGACAGGATAGGACAGAGTCAACATGGATTTACAAAGGGTAAATCGTGCTTGACTAATCTATTGGAATTTTTTGAGGGAGTAACTGGTAAAATAGATGGGGGAGAGCCAGTAGATGTGGTGTACCTGGACTTCCAAAAGGCCTTCGATAAGGTCCCACATAAAAGATTAGCATGGAAAATTGAAGCTCATGGGATAAAGGGGAAAGTATTGACGTGGATAGAGAACTGGCTGTCAGATAGAAAACAGAGAGTTGGAATAAACGGCTCATTTTCTGAATGGCAGGCAGTAACAAGTGGGGTACCACAGGGATCTGTCCTGGGTCCCCAGCTGTTCACAATTTATATTAATGACCTGGATCAGGGAGTCGAATGCAGCATTTCCAAATTTGCAGACGACACTAAACTAGGAGGGGGGGTGGGCTCAGAGGAGGAGACCAGGAAGCTCCAGAGCGATTTGGACAGACTGGGTGATTGGGCGGATAAATGGCAGATGCACTATAATGTGGACAAGTGCGAAGTTATCCACCTTGGGTGCAGGAACGGGAGGGCAAATTATTATTTAAATGGCAATAAATTGGGAGAGGGGGAAGTACAGAGAGACCTGGGTGTTCTTGTACACCAGTCACTGAAGGCGAGCATGCAGGTGCAACAGGCGGTCAAGAAGGCAAACGGTATGCTGGCCTTCATAGCAAAAGGGTTGGAATACAGGAACAGGGATACCTTGCTGCAGCTGTACAGGGCACTGGTGAGACCACACCTCGAGTACTGTGTACAGTTTTGGTCGCCTCATCTGAGGAAAGATGTTCTTGCCATGGAGGGGGTGCAGCGGCGATTCACCAGGCTGATACCAGGAATGGCGGGATTGACCTATGAGGAGAGACTATGTAGTTTAGGGATGTACACACTGGAGTTTAGAAGATTGAGAGGGGACCTCATAGAAGTGTATAAAATTCTGACAGGTCTAGACAGATTAGATGCAGAAGGAATGTTTCCCTTGGCGGGTGAGAACAGAACTAGAGGACATAATTTAAGGATAAGGGCTAAACCATTTAGGACAGAAATGAGGGGGAATTTCTTCACTCAGAGAGTGGTGAACCTGTGGAACTCATTGCCACAGAGGGCAGTGTACGCCAGCTCATTAAATATATTTAAGAGGGAATTAGATATATTTCTACAGGCAAAAGGGGTTAAGGGTTACGGAGAGAAGGCGGGGACGGGATACTGAATTGAAGGATCAGCCATGATCTCATTAAATGGCGGAGCAGGCTCGAAGGGCCGGATGGCCTACTCCTGCTCCTATCTTCTATGTATCTATGTATCTATGTATCTAACTTGAAAAGGACCTAGGAATCTAACCAATGCCCAACCGACACAGAGCGAACGTTGAACGATACAGACAAAACAGTAGAATATAAGTTAGAAGAAGTCGGGATCAAATTCTACAGTGCTTTGGTTAGACCACACCTTGAGTACTGTGTCCAGTTCAGGTCATTGAGACACATGGGAGCTATTCAAGCACTGGAGGCAGCACAGAGAAGAGCAATGAGGACATAGACAGGCTAAGTGAGTGGGCAGAAATTTGGCAGATGGAATATAATGTTGGAAAGTGTGAGGTTATGCACTTTGGCAGAAAAAATCAAAGAGCAAGTTATTATCTAAATGAAAAGAAACTGCAAAGTGCTACAGTACAAAGGGATCTGGGGGTCCTGGTGCATGAAACACAGAAGGTTAGTATGCAGGTACAGAAGGTGATCAGGAAGGCCAATGGAATCTTGGCTTTTATTGCAAGAGGGTTGGAGTATAAAAGCAGGGAAGTCTTGCTTCAGCTACACAGGGTACTGGTGAGGCCACACCTGGAGTACTGCGTACAGTTTTGGTTTCCATATTTAAGAAAAGATATACTTGCTCTAGAGGCAGTTCAGAGAAGGTTCACTCGGTTGATTCCGGAGATGAGGGAGTTGACTTATGAGGAAAGGTTGAGTAGGTTGGGCCTCTACTCATTGGAATACAGAAGAATGAGAGGCAATCTTATCGAAACATATAAGATTGTGAGAGGGCTTGATCGGGTGGATGCGGGGAGGATGTTTCCACTGATGGGTGAGACTAGAACTAGGGGGCATAATCTTAGAATAAGGGGCTGCCGTTTCAAAACTGAGATGAGGAGAAACTTCTTCACTCAGAGGGTAGTAAATCTATGGAATTTGCTACCTCAGAGAGCTGTGGAAGCTGCGACATTAAATAAATTTAAAACGGAGATAGACAGTTTCCGAGCTGATAAGGGAATTAAGGGTTATGGGGAGCGGGCAGGGAAGTGGACGTGAGTCTAGGTTCGGATCAGCCATGATCCTATTGAATGGCGGAGCAGGCCCGAAGGGTCATATGGCCGACTCCTGCTCCTACTGCTTATGTTCTTATGTTCTTGGAGGTGTCTTAGTTATGAGAAGAGACTGGAGAAACTTGGTCTCTTCAGCCTTGAAAGGAGACATCTGAGAAGTGATCTTATGGTGGTTTACCAGATTGTAAACTGTATAGAAAAGATAAAAGAAAAATACTTTACATTAAACTGTAGAGCAAAAGGTTTCAGCTAACAAAAGGCAAATTTAGGACTGATGTCAGGGAGTTCTTCTTCACACAAAGAGTGATCAACACATGGAATGGACTCCCAGATAGAGTTGTGGAAGTGAAAACCCAAGAATCATTTAAGAACCAATTGGATGCTGTAATGAGGGGACTTCATTTTTGGATGGATGAGCTGAGATTGGCCAAACGGCCTCTCATGTCCATAATTATCTTGTGAACCTCTGATCTGCGAAAAGGAGCATTACAATCCTTTCAGAAACACCCAGAGTAGACAATCAGAGGCCATTTCTTGTGATGCCACCCACCTACCACCAACAAAGGCATCAAACAGAATGGGTGACAGTGGACAACCTTGCCTTACTTCTCTTTTGAGAGCTGTAAGTTCGGTTGGTCATCTATCTACCCTCACATGGGTTTTGGAGCTGGTGTACACATGTCAGATAAAATACAGGAATTGGGCACACAGCCCCCTCACATTTTGGGGTTTTTACCCCAAATATTTTCTCAGGTTCAGCGTCACTGACCACTCCCGTAAACGGACCTCGCATCCCCTATGAACTGAAGTGTACCCTTTTCTGCCCAATCACTAAGTAAACGATAGCAAGACCCAGACATTGTAACAGAGCACCCCTATTCTGAACACGGACTACTGGAATGTATTACTTAATGCCACATGATTGTCGAATATTCATTCTTACCGGACCTAGACTCAGGCTCTAAACCAACAGGTGGTTTTATTCACAAAGAACAGGTGACTGAACAGTAAATAGTAGCAAACAAAAAACACTGACCTCGATACATGAAATAATAAAAATGCTGCAACTTTCTCAATGTCAACTTTAAAATAAGATAACGCGGAACTTAGCACAGCCTCAGAGCTAACCCAGCTCTTTTGTTGATTGGCGCAACACTGACATTTTCAGGCAAACTTATCCACAGAAATATGACCTCTTTTGAAGTTATACTGAATCAAAAGGCAATAGACAATGGCATTTCCCATAATTACATTAGGTCAACGGGCATTCACAGAAAGCTACATTTCTCATCAATATTAAATGAATTGTCAACCTTTGACAATGACAAGGATAATTGTGATTGATTATGATGGCTCCGGTCACTTAAATAATTAATGCCCGAGGCAACCCATTGTGCTTTTCTTCGTACCTCAGAACCAGCCCCCCTGATCTCTGAGTTGATATATTTTCTGTTGAGAAATACATTGCGTGTCTTTGGGATTTTAACACCTACCATGCTAATTCTAGCCGTAAAGAATCCAAATCAGAAATTTAATACACCGCGTACATTTTTGTTAAACTCCCATAGCTTCTGGCTTCTTCTTGCGGGTTCTCTACTGAGCACCATCTTGGGAGCATCAGCACCATATTGCACCTCAGCAGTTCAAGAAGGTGGTCCACCATCACCTTCTCAGATTGAAAGCCTTACAAAGATCCATCATGAGACTCATGATGATCTACTGGCTCGTAAAGAAGCCACAATCTTCCCTACATAGTCCTTCCAAGAGCAAATTCAGCCTCTTCCTTTCTGATTACTTCCCAAGCCTCCACTGTTGGGACAACCTGAAGAATCGCCTAAAAAGCCAGTGATGTTAGCAAGATTCCACACTAGTTTGAGAGTTCACTAATCTCCCTCTTCTTGTGGATAAAAACCACAACTGCACTCTGGAGCACTGAGGGGATTCACACCTCCAACTATTCACCAGCTTCAAAAGAGGCAGCCGCAATATTGAGTTGATAGTTCCTGGGTTTTGTTCTCCAATTGCCATTCCTCCCCCTCTCTCGACTACAACAGCAGTGAACTGTTGATTGTTGGCATGTATCGGCACCCTGACTGAACATATTACATCAATCATTTCCTGTTGCATATTTTTACAATTTACCTGAACCGTCGTTGCAGTCTATCTCCCTCACCCCACCACCCCAGAACGCATAAAATACTTACATGCTGGTCGGTCAGTGCCAGCATTATGAGCCAGCACGGCAGCCACCTGGGGGCAACAGTGAGACAGAGCACAAATACACAAGCAAAATACTGCGGACGCTGGAAATCTGAAATAAAAACAGAAAATGCTGGAAATACTCAGTAGGTCAGGCAGCATCTGGAGAGAGAAACAGAGTCAATGTTTCAGGTCGATGACCTTTCGTCAGAACTGGAAAAAGTTCGAGATGTAACAGATTTTAAGCAGGGGTAGGGAAAGGGGGAGAGGAGGAAAGAACAAAAGGGAAGGTCTGTGATAGGATGGAAGGCTGGAGAGATTAAAAGACAAAAGGGATGATGGTACAAAGCAAAAGCAGATGGTAATGGAACAAGTAAAGAAACAGAAGATGAGTCTAGAAGAGGTGTAAATGGGAATGGCAGAATCATCAACAGCTGCCATCTGAAAAAATAGGGGCCGAGGTTATGGTCTGAAATTGTTGAACTTGATGTTTCCAGTTCTGACAAAAGATCATTGGCCTGAAACGTTAACTCTGTTTCTCCCTTCACAGATGCTGCCTGACCTGCTGAGTATTTCCAGCATTTTCTGTTTTTATTAGTGAGACAGAGCATGAAGTTTAAATGTCACTGACTTTTGTCAGCAGACTCTGACAAGTGGACACAACTTGTGGAACACCGTCAGCTTTCAATGTTGATGGTTGACACGTAGCATCTCCTATTGTGGGTTGACATGTAACATCTCCTATTGTGGGCTGACATGTAGCATGTCCTATTGCGGGTTGACATGTAGCATGTCCTATTGCGGGTTGACATGTAGCATCTCCTATTGCGGGTTGACATGTAGCATGTCCTATTGTGGGTTGACATGTAACATCTCCTATTGCGGATTGACATGTAGCATGTCCTATTGCGGATTGACATGTAGCATCTCCTATTGTGGGCTGACATGTAGCATGTCCTATTGCGGGTTGACATGTAGCATGTCCTATTGCGGCTTGACATGTAGCATGTCCTATTGCGGGTTGACATGTAGCATCTCCTATTGCGGGTTGACATGTAGCATGTCCTATTGTGGGTTGACATGTGGCATGTCCTATTGCGGATTGACATGTAGCATGTCCTATTGCGGATTGACATGTAGCATCTCCTATTGCGGATTGACATGTAGCATGTCCTATTGCGGGTTGACATGTAACATCTCCTATTGCGGGTTGACATGTAGCATGTCCTATTGTGGGTTGACATGTAGCATCTCCTATTGCGGATTGACATGTAGCATGTCCTATTGCGGGTTGACATGTAGCATGTCCTATTGCGGGTTGATATGTAGCATGTCCTATTGCGGGTTGACATGTAGCATGTCCTATTGTGGATTGACATGTAGCATGTCCTATTGCGGGTTGACATGTAGCATGTCCTATTGTGGATTGACATGTAGCATGTCCTATTGCGGATTGACATGTAGCATGTCCTATTGCGGATTGACATGTAGCATGTCCTATTGTGGATTGACATGTAGCATGTCCTATTGTGGATTGACATGTAGCATGTCCTATTGCGGGTTGATATGTATCATGTCCTATTGCGGGTTGACATGTAGCATGTCCTATTGTGGATTGACATGTAGCATGTCCTATTGTGGATTGACATGTAGCATGTCCTATTGTGGGTTGACACGTAGCATGTCCGATTGCGGGTTGACACGTAGCATGTCCTATTGCGGGTTGACATGTAGCATGTTCTATTGTGGATTGACATGTAACATGTCCTATTGTGGGTTGACACGTAGCATGTCCTATTGCGGGTTGACACGTAGCATGTCCTATTGTGGGTTAGAAGCATAGAAGATAGGAGCAGGAGTAGGCCATTCGGCCCCTCAAGCCTGCTCCGCCATTTAATGAGATCATGGCTGATCATTCAAATTCAGTACCCTGTCCCTGCTTTCTCCCCATATCCCTTGATCCCTTCAGCCTTAAGAAATATATTTATCTCCTTCTTGAATATATTTAATGAATTGGCCTCAACTGCCTGCTGTGGTAGAGAATTCCACAGGTTCACCACTCTCTGGGTGAAGAAATTCCTCCTCATCTCATTCCGAAGTGGCTTACCCCTTATCCTTAGACTGTGACCCCTGGTTCTGGCCTCCCCCGCCATCGGGAACATCCTTCTTGCATCTAGTCTGTCTAGTCCTGTTAGAATTTTATAAGTTTCAATGAGATCCCCTCTCATTCTTCTAAATTCTAGCGAATATAAGCTTAATCGACCCAATCTCTCTTCATACGGCGTTCCTGCCATCCCAGGTATCAGGCTGGTAAATCTTCGCTGCACTCCCTCCATGGCAAGAACATCCTTCCTCAGATAAGGCGACCAAAACTGTTCACAATACTCAAGGTGTGGTCTCACCAAGGCCTTGTACAACTGCAGCAAGACATCCTTGCTCCTGTACTCGAATCCTCTCGCTATGAAGGCCAACATACCATTTGCCTTCTTAACCGCCTGCTGCACCTGCATGCTTACCTTCAGCGACTGGTGCACAAGGACTCCCAGTTCTCGTTGCACTTCCCCTTTTCCCAATCTATTGCCGTTTAGATAATAATCTGTCTTCCTGTTTTTGCCACCAAAGTGGATAACCTCGCATTTATCCACATTATACTGCATCTGCAATGTATCTGCCCAATCACCCAACCTGTCTAATTCATACTGGAGTTTCTCTGCATCCTCCTCACAGCACACATGCCCACCCAGCTTTGTGTCGTCTGCAAACTTAGAGATATTACATCTAGTTCCCTCATCTAGATCATTAATATATATTGTGAATAGCTGGGGTCCTAGCACCGATCCCTGTAGTACCCCACTAGTCACTGCCTGCCACTCGGAAAAAGACCCGTTTATTCCAACTCTTTGCTTCCTGTCTGCCAACCAGTTCTCTATCCAAATCTGTACCTCACCCCCAATCCCATGTGCTTTAACTTTGCACGCTAATCTCTTATGCGGGACCTTATCGAAAGCCTTCTGAAAGTCCAAATACACCACATCCACTGTTTCTCCCTTATCTATTCTATCAGTTACATCCTCAAAAAATTCCAGTAGATTAGTCAAGCATGATTTACCTTTTGTAAATCCATGTTGACTTTGTCCGATCCTGTCACTGTTTTCCAAGTGCTCTGCTATTACATCTTTTATAATGGACTCTAGCATTTTGCCCACTACCGATGTCAGGCTTACTGGTCTATAATTCCCCGTTTTTTCTCCACCACCTTTTTTAAATAGTGGGGTTACATTAGCTACCCTCCAATCCATGGGAACTGTTCCAGAGTCTATAGAATTTTGAAAGATGACCAGCAATGCATCTACTATTTCTAGGGCCACTTCCTTAACTACCCTAGGATGTAGATTATCAGGCCCTGGGGATTTATCGGCCTTCAATCCCGTCAATTTCCCTAACACCATTTCCCTACAAATAGTGATTTCATTCAATTCCTCCCTCTCACTAGACCCTATGTTCCCCGACATCTCTGGGAGTTTATTTGTGTCCTCCTTTGTGAAGACAGAACCAAAGTATGTATTTAATTGGTCTGCCATTTCTTTGTTCCCCATTATAAATTCCCCTGATTCTGACTGCAAGGGACCTACGCTTGACTTCACCAATCGTTTTCTCTTCACATATCTATAGAAGCTTTTACAGTCAGTTTTTATGTTCCCTGCAAGCTTACTGTCATATTCTATTTTCCCCCTCTCAATTAATCCCTTTGTCCTCCTTTGCTGAATCCTAAACTGCTCCCAATCCTCAGGTTTGCTGCTTTTTCTGGCCAATTTATATGTCCTCTCCTCGGATCTTATGCTGTCCCTAATTTCCCTTGTTAGCCACGGTTGAGTCACCTTTTTTGTTTTATTTTTATGCCAAACAGGGATGAACAAATTCTGTAGTTCATCCATGCGATCTTTAAATGTTTGCCATTGCCTATCCACCATCAACCCTTTAAGTAACGCTCCCCAATCCACCCTAGCCAACTCATGCCTCATACCATCGTAGTTTCCTTTATTTAAATTCAGGACTCTAGTCTCTGAGTCAACTACTTCACTCACCATCTTAATGAAGATGGATTTGACACTTAGCATCTCCTATTGTGGGTTGACATGTAGCATGTCCTATTGCGGATTGACACGTAGCATGTCCTATTGCGGGCTGACATGTAGCATGTCCTGTTGTGGGTTGACATGTAGCATGTCCTATTGTGGGCTGACATGTAGCATGTCCTATTGCGGATTGACACGTAGCATGTCCTATTGCGGGCTGACATGTAGCATGTCATATTGCAGATTGACACTGAGCATGTCCTATTGCGGGCTGACATGTAGCATGTCCTATTGCGGGCTGACATGTAGCATGTCATATTGTGGGTTGACATGTAGCATGTCCTATTGTGGGCTGACATGTAGCATGTCCTATTGCGGATTGACACGTAGCATGTCCTATTGCGGGCTGACATGTAGCATGTCCTATTGTGGGCTGACATGTAGCATGTCCTATTGTGGGCTGACATGTAGCATGTCCTATTGTGGGCTGACATGTAGCATGTCCTATTGCGGGTTGACACGTAGCATGTCCTATTGCGGGTTGACATGTAGCATGTCCTATTGTGGGCTTACATGTAGCATGTCCTATTGCGAGTTGACACGTAGCATGTCCTATTGCGGGTTGACATGTAGCATGTCCTATTGTGGGCTGACATGTAGCATGTCCTATTGCGGATTGACATGTGGAATGTCCTATTGCGGGTTGACACGTAGCATGTCCTATTGTGGGTTGACACGTAGGGCTGGATTTTCATTGACCCGTGGAGGCGGGTTTGGAGGCGTGTGGGGGGTTAAAATTGTGAAAACTGGCGGGCGGGCACAAGTCCGCCTCCATCTCGCCTCCACGCAATTTTCATTAAATCGTGTCTGCTGGTCCCGCCTCTAAGAGGCAGGATAGGCTGTTAAGGCTCTTAACAAGCACTAAATTGCCTCTATAATGCCATTTTGAAAGGCTTCTGTGATTTTAACCCTTTTTCCTACGTGAAGCATGCCTGTTCTGAACCACAAATGTGAAACCTGGCTGGCTGGCTGGCTATGGGGATGGATAGGAGACATATCTGGGAGTGGTGGTGTAAAAATATCTGGGAGCAGACTTAGGGCTGCTGCTGCTCATTTTGCAGGTCCTCTCACAGCAAAGGCCAGGCAGTCTTTGAAGACCTTCAATGCAGCAGCAATGATGACATCATCAGAGGCGACTTTCAGACTGAAAACACTAATTGGTTCATGGGTTCCCACATGCTGGAACTCAATTGCCCAATTAGGTCAAAATTGCATCAATCTCCCACATCCAATTGCAGTCGGGTGGATAACACGAAAAGTGGATGACATGACCCCAACCCGCCCCAGTATCAAAATCTAGCCCATAGCATGTCCTATTGTGGGTTGACATGAAGCATCTCATATTGCAAGTTGACACGTAAAATGGACCCAATTACATTTTGTTTAGCTGCAGACTGAGAACTAAAACTCCAAATTAGATTGCCCAGGATTTTGTCGAACCTCAAGTCATGCATCAAAAAAGTACCAAAAAAAAAAGTTTTAATAAGGGTGAGGCTGCCTGCTCCAGCAAGAGCCACTTCACCCCGCTCTGGAGTTAATCACACCCTCACTCCGGTTTTACATTACATTTTTAGTGTTGGTGCAACGTTCTGTATCGACATTAAAGCTGTAGTGTAAGTTTCCCTAAAAGATCTGAAATCTGTATTTTAAAGTTTTAAAAAGCTTTCATGACTGGATACAGTACAACACTCGGCCTCAGAACCTTTCAAGATTCCTGCTCTGAGGTATCAGCTGGCGAAACTCATTATTTAAGAACCGTGTAAAATCAAAGTATTCGGATTTTTGTTCTATTACCATCTGATCTCGCCAGCTGAGGGCTAGTGCTGTTCAGGGGAGGACAAATAAGACCTTAGTTCAGAACACCGAATATCATTAATTAAAATACGATCACATCAACTCAAAACAGGCCTGTTTTATATGATTTAATTGAAAGGAAAATGCCAGATTTCTTCCGCCCTCTCCTGAAACTACAGACTTGCTGGGGCATGCTCCACGATCAAGGGCAGTCCACTGGCACATTGCCCCAAGCAGTCATTCAACTCGTGTGAACCCAGACAATGGGCGTCGATAGTTTAGAACCATAGAAGAAGCTTAGAAGTTAAAGCACAGAAGGAGGCCACTTAGCTCATCGCATCTGTGTGTGTAGTGTATCGGCTATGGTTCTGGACTAGTAGCCCGCAGGTTGTGAGCTGAAATCCCACGATAGCAATTTTATAACCTAACAAGCTACTCAGTTTCTGGTTAGAATGTGGAACTCACTACCACAGGAAGTGGTTGAGGCAAATAGCTTAGATCCTTTCAAAAGGAAACTAGACAAGTACTTTATTTTATTTATTCACGGGATGTGGGTGTCGCTGGCAAGGCCAGCATTTATTGCCCATCATCTAATTGCCCTTGAGAAGGTGGTGGTGAGCCGCCTTCTTGAACCGCTGCAGTCCGTGTGGTGAAGGTACTCCCACAGTGCTGTTAGGGAGTGAGTTCCAGGATTTTGACCCAGCGACGACGAAGGAACGGCGATATAGTTCCAAGTCAGGATGCAGCCAGGGTGCGCCGGTGGTGGAGAGAGTGAATGTTTAAGGTGGTGGATGGGGTGCCAATCAAACGGGCTGCTTTGTCCTGGATGGTGTTGAGCTTCTTGAGTGTTGTTGGAGCTGCACTCATCCAGGCAAGTGGAGAGTATTCCATCACACTCCTGACTTATGCCCTGTAGATGTTGGAAAGGCTTTGGGGAGTCAGGAGGTGAGTCACTTGCGGCAGAATGCCCAGCCTTGAGAGAAAAGGGAATAGAAAGATATGCTGAAAGGCTGAGATGAGGTAGATGGAATGAGAGGAGACTCGTGTGGAGTATGAACACCAGCACAGACTAGCTGGGCTGAATGGCCTATTTCTGTGCTGTATATTCTATGCAATTCTGTGTAATTCTGTTTCAAAATCATTGCTGTGAAAGAAAGGCCCACCATCACCAACTTCTCAGAGCAAGTAGGGACGGGCAGTAAATGTGGCCGTACCAGTGTCCTAATGGGGAGTTGGGAACATTTCAACTGAGCCTGAGCATCTCTTAGGTTACTCATACGTACACTTTCCAGCAAGGGTCCTGGCTAGGAGTTAGGGATGGGAACCCTGGCTGCTTTTTCACCTCTCCAGCCTAGGAGGCTCTTTGTTATATGAGTGAAAAATTGACCCTTGCTTTCAAAAACTGACAAAACTGTATCTGCCAGCAGAGAGCGTGCAAATGCAACAGTGCGCAAGCCATTTCTTTCCCTTCTCTTTTGAGGTCCACCTCCCACTTGTAACAAGGACTCAGAGTCTGGAAAGTCCCATTAAAAACCTGCTTCAGTTACAGTAGGGACAGAAGTAGAAAGGCTTGAGATGGGAGGTGTCAGTCGGCAGGTATGTCTTCGATCATTGTGGACATCTTTTCTTTCTCACTTTTGTATGTGAAACTACCCCACACATTAAATGGGGCTGTTTTACCCAGGAGGCAAATGCTTATGAAAAGCAACTCTGTGTTACAAATACAGTATTGGGAGAGACCAAAACTAGGGGACATAAATATATGATAGTCACTAATAAATCCAATAAAGAATTCAGGAGAAACTTCTTTATCCAGAGAGTGGTTAGAAAGGAACAGTTGAGGCTAACAGCATAGATGCATTTAAGGGGAAGCTAGATAAGTACATGAGGGAGAAAGGATTAGAAGGATATGCTGATAGGGTGAGATGAAGTAGGGAGGGAGGAGGCTCGTTTGGAGCATAAACATTGGAATAGACCAGTTGGGCCAAATGGCCTGTTTCTGTGCTGTAAATTCTATGTAATATAAGTATTGGAGAAAGGAGGGCCCTGTTGAGGATACCTTTCAATATCAGGACTGAAGTTTATTATTCATTTGAATAAACATAAACACGGGGAGAGATCGCAAAGGCCACAGCTCTTGCTTGTTCATCGGTATCAGTACAAATTCTTTGATACTTTTTATTCTCAAGCATGATCCATCGTTTCCCCTCCTAAAGGCTTTGATTCCTTGTCGAGGTACAGTTCCAGAAGTGTTGGCAGTCCTGCAATACTAAAACCTAAGTGGTCATTATTCATGTGTGAGTCTTGACATGAGTCTGTAGGTAGTATACCAATCCAGCTCACTCCCACTCACTGCTCACCAGATGTCCTTCAACTGGGGCATCGCGATGAGGAGCAAGACTTCCTGCTCCTCCACTGGGACTTCCCACTCTTTGCTAGGCTGGCATCATTTCTGGCTTCTACGAGATCTGATCCTGCCCTCGCCTACTGCATGACCTCTGCTGTGCCACATCCGGTGATTGCGGATTCTGCCTTGGTCCACATCACTCTCCGTCCGCTCTACTCCATCACTCTGGGCCAGCTCTGGAGTCAGGGCCCAATCCTCCTGTCCTGCTTTTGCTTCTGGTACTGTGCGTTGTCCTGGATCACTTTGCTCATTACCGCTGGTTTCCTGGATTACTCCTACTCCTCTTCTAGCTCTTTAGTTTCTGCTGTTTCTGGCCCTTGAGTTTGATTCCCACTGCAACTGCACCATGCTCCTCCATCGGTCCCTGATCTCAATTGTTAGTATATGAATCCACTCTACATCTCTGGTTGACATCTGGCTACTAGTTGACCGTCTGCTCTTCTTCCTGCTCCCTGAAACAATTGGAAGTTCCTGGTCTTAACCTATACTAGGATCTTCCAACAGTCTTCAGAGCTACCTCTTGTCTACCGTCTGCAAACTGTCCTTCTCTATATTGCCTGGTGACTCCTCCAAGCTGCCCCCATGCTGTCTGCAAGTGGACTTCACTGTAATTCTGGATTGATTCATATTCCATCTTCCTTGTCCTCAGTGTAAGACTGGTTTTCTTAAATCTTCACCATGTTTATGTCACTCAGGCTTTCCCTTTGTGTGTGTGTGTGTTTACACATCCACCACCTTCCCTTTGTCTATACACTTGATTTCTTGAAAAACTCAATTAAAGTAGTCAAGCAGGACCTGCCCTTTATAAATCCATGCTCACTGTCCATAACTAGCCAATTACTTTCTAAATGTGATTACATCATAAAATATTTTTCTCCCGACATCCTGGCCAATATTAGAAATTAATTGATCATTTATCTTATTGCAGTTTGTGGGATCTTGCTATGTGCAAAATGGCTGCCGCATTTGTCTACACTTAAGTAATTTATTGCATACTAAGTGCTTTAAAAGACTTCTAAAAGATCAAATATGAATACAAGTCTTTCTTTACTTTATCAGGATCACGTACACATCTATTGGAAGGGAAAGATTGAGGAAAGGTTGAACAGGATATATTGTACAAAAAAAATCACATACTGAAATACTTGATAGGAATTTTGTTCCACTCATGAAGCAGATGGAGAAAAGATTAGCCTCAATATGACCATAAGTGTCTCACCAAATGTGGTATCCTTTATATGCGCAATTGCTCAGTGCTACTTAGAAACCAATGCACATTGCTGTAAAGATCAAGGAGGCAGTTCTGTTAAATACTATAAATGGAACCTAAATAAATGCACATAAATACACTTTAGATTACTCCTGTAGTGGCAATAATACATATTATTGCTTTGTATGTTCACTTTTTGTTGTATAAAAGCTATAAAGAGCGGAATGCTTTTCCAGTGAGGCTTCTATGCTGTGAAGCGTAACACAAGTGAAATATTCAGTCTGTGTAGGTTTTGACTTTTATTACCTCTTTCATTCAGTAATCTCCAAACAATGTGAACTGCAAATGGGATGTTGAGAGAGCAAGCAGCAAGGAATCATCTATAAGCTATCAACATTTGAGATCTGGCTAAATCAGATTTACAGGCCCACTGCAGATCATTACCAGTTTACTGCACTGTTTTAAAGAAAAGCCCAACTGAAACATCGCTGATCAATAAAGATTAGGTCAGCTTTCTGCTTCACTAAATGGACTTTTAAAGAGGGAAGATTTAAGAAAAAAAACTGTCCAGAGTCTACAAAAGGATTTTTGATTCAATGGGAAATGAATTCTATGGTAAGATGAAAAATACAGTCCTTGAGTTTGTCATACCAGAAGAGCCAATTGTTACCTTTGAATACTTAAGGAGTAGCAAAAGAGAAGTATTTTCAGCTTTCGGTGAATGAGCTTCAAAGACTCGAATAACTAGGGCTGTAGATCGGGCTTTAAACTAAATAGTGGGGGGCGGGGGGAGGGTTCAGGTGAGGGGAAATTAAAAAAGTCAAAGAGAAAGGAGAAGGCAATAGTGCAGGGTAGCGATAGGGGTAATGATAACCAGAGTGTGACAGGAAGGGACAGAGCGTATAAATACAAGAGTGCACCGGAAAGTAGAGTCAGAGTAGGGAAAAATGGTATAAAGACAAAATTAAAAGCTCTTTATCTGAATGCACACAGCATTCGTAACAAGATAGATGAGTTGACGGCACAAATAGAAATAAATGGGTATGATCTGATAGCCATTACAGAGACGTGGTTGCAAGGTGACCAAGGCTGGGAACTGAATATTCAGGGGTATTTGACATTTCGGAAGGATAGGCCGAAAGGAAAAGAAGGTGGGGTAGCTCTGTTACTAAAGGATGAGATCAGTGCAGTAGTGAGAAATGATATTGGCTCAGAAGATCAAGATGTAGAATCAGTTTGGGTGGGGATAAGAAATAATAAGGGAAAGAAGTCACTGGTGGGAGTAGTCTATAGGCCCCCAAACAGTAGCCACACTGTAGGACAGATCATAAATCAAGAAATAATGGAGGCTTGTAAGAATGGTACTGCAATAATCATGGGCAATTTTAATCTTCATATGGATTGAACAAATCAAATTGGTAAAGGTAGCCTTGAGGACGAGTTCATAGAATGTATTTGGGATGGCTTCTTAGAACAATATGTTGTGGAACCAACCAGGGAGCAGGCTGTTTTAGATCTGGTAATGTGTAATGAGATAGGATTAATTAATGATCTCATAGTAAAGGATCCTCTAGGGAAGAGTGATCATAGCATGTTAGAATTTCAAATTCAGTTTGAGGGTGAGAAACATGGATCTCAAACTAGTGTCCTGAACTTAAATAAAGGCAATTACAAAGGTATGAAGACAGAGTTGGCTAAAGTGGACTGGGGAAATAGATTAGAAGGTAAGATGGTAGATAAGCAGTGGCAGACATTTAAGGAGATATTTCACAATTCTCAGCAAAGATATATTCCAGTGAGAAAGAAATACTCTAAGAGAAAGATGAACCATCTGTGGCTAACTAAGGAAGTTAAGGATGATATCAAATTGAAAACAAAGGCATACAATATTGCGAAGATTAGTGGTAGGCCAGAGGATTGGGAAATTTTTAGGAACCAGCAAAGGATGACTAAAAAAATAATAAAGAGGGAGAAGATAGATTATGAGAGTAAACTAGCAAGAAAGATAAAAACTGACAGTAAGAGCTTCTACAAGAATATAAAAAGGAAGAGAGTAGCTAAAATAAACGTTGGACCCTTAGAGGACGAGACTGGGGAAATAATAATGGGAAAAAAGGAAATGGTAGAGGTATTGAACAAATATTTTGTATCTGTCTTCACAGTAGAGGACTCTAAAAAATATTCCAGTAATAGTAGAAAATCGAGGGGCAAAAGGAAGGGAGGAACTTAAAACAATCACTATCACTAGAGAAAAAGTGCTAGGCAAACTTATGGGTCTAAAGGCTGACAAGTCCCCTGGACCTGATGGCCTGCATCCTAGGATCTTAAAAGAAGTGGCTATAGAGATAGCAGATGCATTGGTTGTAATCTTCCAAAATTCCCTTGACTCTGGAAAAGTCCCTGCGGATTGGAAAACTGCAAATGTAATGCCCTTATTCAAAAAAGGAGGGAGACAGAAAGCAGGAAACTATAGGCCAGTTAGCCTAACCTCTGTCATTGGCAAGTAGTAGCAGGGCATTTAGAAAATCATAATACAATCAAACAGAGTTAACATGGTTTTATGAAAGGGAAATTGTGTTTGACAAATCTATTAGAGTTCTTTGAGGAGGTAATGAGCAGGGTGGATTAAGGGGAACCAGTAGATGTAGTGTATTTGGATTTCCAAAAGGCATTTGACAAGGTGCCACATAAAAGGTTACTGCATAAGATAAGAGCTCATGGTGTTGGGGGTAATATGTTAGATTGGATAGAGGATTGACTAACCAACAGAAAACAGAGAGTCGGGATAAATGGGTCATTTTCAGGATGGCAATCTGTAACTAGTGGGGTGCCACCGGGATCAGTGCTGAGGCCTCAACTATTTTCAATCTATATTAATGACTTGGATGAAGGAAGCGAGTGTACTGTAGTCAAATTTGCAGACGATACAAAGATAGGTGGGAAAGCAAGTTGTGAGGAGGACATAAAGGGGGAAAAATTCAGTATCGTCCCGTTTGGGGCGCAATTATCAGCTGGGCGCAAAGATTAACGCCTGGCGCTAATTATCACCTCCGACTGCAAACTTGACTTTTATCGCCCCTGGAGGTGATTGGAGCGCTAAATCAGGCGCTACACATCTGTCTTAAGGCGCAAAGGCCGAGGAGCGAGGCGCTACCTCAGAGCGCTGGCGAAGCTCATGTGATGTCAGTCAGCAATGGAACACAGACAAAATGGCCCCGGCCAGTTCTTAAAGGGGAGGGTTGATCTTGCTTTCCATCCACATCCTGCTCATTGCAGCCTTGAATCTCGGCCTGGAGAGACCTGTACATCAAATCTGCTGGAAAGAACAATGGAGAGGCCCAGGGAAAGAGCTCAGAGTGCAGCCCCCACAATCTCTTCTAAATCGATGCAAGGAAGGTCAAATCAAAATGAACCTGCAAAGTGCTGCGCAGTACCCAAAACTCCTTCACACAGCGTTGAATATCTCCAGAGGTTTCTCTCTTTCTCTCTCAGAATGCGTGGTTCAAAAATGTCGCCAACAAAAAAAGGCAGGAAGCGGTCACCTTTAAATAGCGCCCCCCCAGTCCCTTCCTGACAGCAAAACGCTCCCCTCAACCTGTCGTTGCTAGCGGCAGGCGGTAAGGCAGGGGGCGCCACTCAATATCCGCTCCGGGGTGCTGTGCACTCGACTGACGTCACGATCTGCCGGCGCAGGAGATCGTGGCGGTACTGTTTAGCGCCGCCGCAGAATGTCTAGTTAATTTCGCGAGCGGCGCAAACATCGCCGCGCCCTGGCGCTAGATGCTTTGCGCCCCATTAGCGCCCTCTTAAGGCGCTAACGGGAGGCGCAACCAACTGAATTTTTCCCCCAAAGAGTCTGCAGAGGGATAGAGATAGGTTAAGTGAGTGGGCAAGAATTTGGCAGATGGAGTATAATGTGGGAAAATGTGAAGTTATCCACTTTGGTAGGAAGAATAGAAAAGAAAAATATTATTTAAATGGAGAAAGACTACAGAATGAGGCGGTACAGAGGGATTTGGGTGTCCTTGTACATGAAACACAAAGTTAGCATACAGGTGCAGCAAGTAATTAGGAATTAGAGATAGAGGGTTGTCTTATGAGGAAAAGTTGAGCAGGTTGGGCCTTTCCTCATTGGAGTTTCGAAGAATGAGAGGTGATCTTATTGAAACATATAAGATTCTGAGGGGGTTGGACAGGGTAGATGCTGAGAGGATGTTTCCCCTCGTGGGGGTATCTAGAACTAGGGGGCATAGTCTCAGAATAAGGGGTCGCCCATTTAAGACGGAGATGAGAAGGAATTTCTTCTCTCAGAGGGTCATGAATCTTTGGAATTCTTTACCCCAGAGAGCTGTGGAAGCTGAGTCATTGAATATATTCAAAGCTGAGATAGACAGATTTTTGAGCAACAGTGGAGGTAAGGGTTATGGGGAGCAGGCAGGAAAGTGGAGTTGAGGCCAAAATCGGATCAGCCATGAGCTCATTAAATGGCGGAGCAGGCTCGAGGGGCCGAATGGCCTACTCCTGCTCCTATTTTTTATGTTCTTATGTAAATATAAAAACAGAGAGTAAGAGCTTCTACAGGTATATAAAAAGAAAGAGAGTAGCTAAAGTAAACGTTGGTCCCTTAGAGGATGAGACTGAAAAAAGAAAGACTGGGCAGTTCAGAGAAAGTTCACTAGGTTGATTCCTGAGAAGGGAGGGGTTGTCTTATGAAGAAAGGTTGAGCAGGTTGGGCCTATACTCATTGGAGTTTAGAAGAATGAGGGGTGATCTTATTGAAACATATAAGATTCTGAGGGGGCTTGACAGGATAGATGCAGGGAGGATGTTTCCCCTCGTGGGGGAATCTAGAACTACGGGGCATAATTTCAGAATAAGGGGACACCCATTTAAAACGGAGATGAGGAGGAATTTCTTCTCTCAGAGGGTTGTGAATCTTTGGAATTCTCTACCCCAGAGAGCTGTGGAGACTGGGTCATTGAATATATTTAAGGTGGAGATAGACAGATTTTTGAACTATAGGGGAGTCAAGGGTTATAGGGAGCGAACAGGGAAGTGGAGTTGAGGCTAAGATCAGATCAGCCATGATCTTATTGAATGGCGGAGCAGGCTCGAGGGGCCAAATGGCCTACTCCTGCTCCTATTTTTTATGTTCTTATGACAAGAGGTCACTCTTTACATTTTACCGCAAGTCTATACGCAGAAAATTCCCTTGAAATGGAGTATTGGAAATAAACAGAACTAACCAATGTGATAATATAGAATTACTGTTCATGGGTTTCGTTTATTCACATTTGAATGGATTAAAACATTGAATTAAGGAGCACAGGTTTTGCTGATTAAAGTTACATATTGACTAATTTTAAAACCATAATGTTCTTATTTAATGATTTCAGTCCAAGACCTCGAGGTGCTGGTATAATTAGGATGGTAAAACTACAATATTTTTTTAAAATGCGAGTATTTCCACAGTTTCTGCTTAATCACAGAAGTTTTATTTGCCAGGTTTCTCTCCTTTCTGCTCCGATTTCACAGGTGCCCTCTGGTATTTCCCAAGTGGCTATTTGTCCTGTGTCTGCTGATGTGCTATTTGACTGCAGCGGTGGAAGGGTTATCACACCAAGTCCAACATATAAACACACGGACACATAAGCTCTTTTCAGCAAATGTTATTGCATCGAGATCAAGAGCAGGAACCCTGGCTGATTTTCTCCTCCCAAGCCTAGGGGTGCTGTCAATCATCGTGTCTGCACTGCCCCACATCCATAGCTGAGAATAGTTAACTCAGCACAGACTGGGAATGTAACCTTTGATCTTCTGGTCCGTGTGGCTCAACTTGCAAGCCTGCTTTACCAAATGAGTCATCGGGGGAGCGAACTGGGGGAATTTTTGAAGTGAAAGCCTGGAGCGTATCTAACTAAAGTCAAAGGTAAACCCTGATTAATACAATTCAAAGTTCCTGTTTCGCATAAATTCAAGACAGACTGTATTCAAGGAATACTTGTTAATTTTGCTGTCAATTGTTGCACTGGGGCAGCTTGGATTTATATCAGTTTTAACGCAGCAAATGTCAGTTGCAGATGCTAATTTTGATCAAATAATGCAGTCAAGCAGTAACAAATATACACGTGTTATGAAAAGCCCCTGTGTTGTTGTGGGTTTGAAAGAGTTAGTACATTATGTTGAATAAAGGATGAGACAATAGGCACACATTAATAGACTTCACTTCAGGTATTCCATTCTAGCATAAAACTATTGGAACACTCATTGGAGGGGGAAACTCAGTAAGCTTTTTTTTCTGTGGACAATTACTTTTTTAATTGTCCTACTCTTTTAGGATTTGTTCTTCAATTCAAATGGCTTTACGAGGAATAGTAGGTGCTGGCCTGTCATTAGATTATATTTTACTCATCAAAATGTCTGAACTAAATGTTTTCAAATCCCTCATGGCCTCACCCCATCTTATCTCTGTAACCACCTCCAGCCCTACAACCCACCGAGATATCGGCACTCCTCCAATTCTGGCCTCCTGCCCATCCCCGATTTTAATCACTCTACCATTGGCGGCCGTGGCTTCAGCTGCTGAGGTCCTATGCTCTAGAATTCCCTCCCTAAACCACTCTGCCTCTATCTCTCTCTCTTTTCCTTTAAGGCGCTTCTTAAAACCTACCTCTTTGACCAAGCTTTTCGTCATTTGCCCTAATATCTCCTTATGTGGCTCAGTGTCAAATTTTATTTGATTACATTCCTGTGAAGCGCCTTGGGACATTTTACTACGTTAAATACAAGCTGCTGTTGTTGAAATCCCTTCACGTAATGGGCCAAAAATTCAGCCCTTCCCGGGTGAGTACGCACTGTGTACTCACCCGTATTCATTCCTGAAGTGCCAGTTTCCTGCATGCACTGCGCATGCGCGGAAAACCGGAACTTCCGGTCTGGTGAAGGGAGCGGTTCAGAGGTGAACCGCGTGCGCGGTAGAGGCTGCGCGCACGCAGCAAACTTAGGGTTTTTTTCAGGTTTCTCCGGGAGGGTAAGTATTGAAGAACCTGCGCTTTTAAAAAGGAGGCGCAGGACCCGTTTTCAACAAGTGGTTAATTAATTATAATTTAAAAAATTTTTCAACAGGTTTATCTTTTTTAGATACTTTAAAGAAAGGTAAGTTTATTTTTAGCACTGTTAAAAAGTATTTTAATTTTTTCAAAAATTTAAATTTTTGTTTAAAGTAGTTAATTTATTTAACTTATAGTAATTTTATAAATGTGATGGTTTTTTAAAAATTTATTTTAAGTTTAGCTGTTCTTTTGGGGCCGATTTCAATTCATAGATTTGACAGGTCTTCCTGTCAAATCTATGAATGAAAGATGGTCTGCTGCTATTGGCTCTCCATGGCCCACGTGATCCCAGGGGACGCATTGCACTAACTACGCCCCTGGGACACGCAAGCACTGCGCGCCGGCACTTGGAGCAGGCCCAGGAGCTGAAGTTCCCGTGGGCCCAGAGGTCAACGGCAGGCGCAGTAGGTAAGTGCGCGCGCGATCCTTACCCCCGCGGCAAGCCGGAGAGGCGAATTTCAGGGCCACTGTGTAATGTTCAGGGCACTCTTACCTCTGAGTCAGAAGGTTGTGGGTGTGAGTTCCACTCTCGAGGCTTGAGCACAAAATCTAGGCAAACGCTCCAGTACAGTACTGAAGGAGTGCGGCACTGTCAGAGCTCTTCCCAGTGTCCTGCCGAATAATTATCTCTCAACCAACATCACGGAAACAGATTACCTGGTCATTATCATGTTGCTGTTTGTGGGACCTTGCTGTGTGCAAATTGACTGCCGTGTTGTCTACATTACAACAGTGACTACACTTCAAAAGTGCTTCATTGGCTGTAAAGCACTTTTGGGATGTCCCGAGGTCATGAAAGGCGCTATATAAATGCAAGTTCTTTTGTAATCATTATTATTCAGGTAAGCCTTGGGTAAAGTACCAGAGGGTGACTTTAGAACTGTAGGTCAGCAAGGAATCAATGCCTTCAGAAGAGGAGAGTATGACAGAAAACTGGCAAGGTTTCTTGTGCAAGACTAACAAAAATGAAGCAATTTTGTCTATGATAGATTAGTCACTGGATTATTTTTTGCTGTTCACAGTACACACACGATTAAAGCCAGCACTAGTAACTGATCCACCAAACTGCAGGGGATATACATTACAGTCTGGTATGCTGAAGGCATGAATATGCATCTGTAGTTTGTTCCTGTCAAAACAAAATGGGGGTTTAATATGGCAACGTCTGTTGAGCATAGATTTATGTCGTTCGGTCAAATAGTGTTCCCAATAGCTGGCTGGACAAAATGTTAATTTCCAGCAATCACAGCTTTGTTCAAAGTGGTTGGGACAAACATCATACGTGATGAACATCCTGTGAATCTTTTTAAAGGTTTGATCAACAGCTATGTCTAAATTGAAGACTTGAGTCAGCTTTGAGAGGGGACAGGGTCATAATTCTTTGTAATCTATTTATTGGACAGCCGAGACCTGCTGGTTATGGGTTATATTTGGCAGCCTTCACCTAGCTCAGCAGTCCATCTGAAGCAGTCAAGGGTATAATGCTAATCAGAGGTTCTGTAGTAGCGTTTTGCCACACAAGAAGCTAGCAACTTTGTTTCAAGGATAATTTTATATTGAGGTTGAATGTAGAAGTGTCTTTAACATGAATAGTAATGTTTGCTATGACTGGAACCTATCTATTACTGAAATCAGTCAGTTTTTAGCCTGAGCTGCACTCTGAAGATGAGATCTCACAGCAGCAAGATGGCATATTCCAGGAAGTCATGATGCGGAGACTGGGGTGGACAAAATTGAGAGGTCGCACAACACCAGGTTATAGTCCAACAGTTTTATTTGAAATCACAAGCTTTCGGAGCTATCGATCGCCCCTTCCTCAGGTGAAGTAGTAAAGAAATACAGACTCGACAAAGCATATATAGATAGAGAACAATGCATGTGTACCTTACAATTGCAGACAACTAAATTAAATCATCCTGACTATCTGCCGAGGTGTGATAAAGTTAATCAGGTCAGCCAGGAAGGTACCACATCAAAGACATAGCAAGATACAACTGAGACAATGAGGTGGAGTCGCAGGGGGTCTAACGTGTCAAAAGCTGCCGTCTGTATGGTACATCGGCGAGACCATGCAGACACTGAGACAACGTATGAACGAGCACCGCGCAACAATCACCAGGCAGGATTGTTACCTCCCAGTCGGGGAACACTTCAGCAGTCAAGGACATTCAGCCTCGGATCTGCGGGTAAGCGTTCTCCAAGGCAACCTTAGGAACACACGACAGCGCAAAATCATCGAGCAGAAACTGATAGCCAAGTTCCGCACTCATGAAGACGGTCTCAACCGGGATCTTGGGTTTATGTCACGATACATGACGTGATCCGGACTCGAGTCATCGTTGGCTTGTTCACAGATGTGATTCCCAGTAAAAAAGTAAAAATTTTCCCAGTAAATTTTTTTTTACAGCTTATCGTTTTACATACAGACGGCAGCTTTTGACACGTTAGACCCCCTGCGACTCCACCTCATTGTCTCAGTTGTATCTTGCTATGTCTTTGATGTGGTACCTTCCTGGCTGACCTGATTAACTTTATCACACCTCGGCAGATAGTCAGGATGATTTAATTTAGTTGTCTGCAATTGTAAGGTACACATGCATTGTTCTCTATCTATATATGCTTTGTCGAGTCTGTATTTCTTTACTACTTCACCTGAGGAAGGGGCGATCGATAGCTCCGAAAGCTTGTGATTTCAAATAAAACTGTTGGACTATAACCTGGTGTTGTGCGACCTCTCAATATTCCAGGAAAGCAGGGTACAGTGGCAAGGGTTTTCTTTACTACACCAGGTCTTGCTGCATTTACCCAGAAAGTGGGCAGGTAAAGGTACATTCTGGTTCGTTGAAGACACAAAGGGGGAAAAATTCAGCTGCTTGCGCCTCCCGTTAGCGCCTTAAGAGGGCGCTAATGGGGCGTAAAGCAGCTAACGCCCGGGCGCAGCGCCGCCCACGCCTCCCGTAAAATTCAGCGGGAGGTTAGCGGCGGCGCCAGCCGGTAGCGCCCTGTGGCGCTGCGCCGCCGGCGATGACGTCATCGCCGTGCGCAGCACCCCGCTCGCGCTCCAGCCGCGATCTTCAGTCGCGTCCCCTGATTTACCGCCAGACGCTATGTCCGACGGGTTCAGGGAGGCGTACGTGCGGCCGGGGCGGCAATATTTAAAGGGGAGGTGGCAGGCGGCCATTTTTGTTGCTGGCCGCCTGCCAGCACCTGCCCCCGTTGCTGTCCCCGGCCCCCGTGAAGCCCCCCCACCGTGAAGTGGCAGCTGCGCTCCAAGAGCCCGGCACTTCTCTTGAGTGCCGGGCTCTTTTGCCGGCACTCCCGATCCCTGGGGGCCCAGCTGGGCCCCGGTTCGCGCTGCGCAGGGTCCCTCCCCTTTAAGAAGGGGAGGAAGGCCTGCAATACCGCGGCGCGATGTGCCGCAGCGCCTGGCGCTGCGGCACGTAGCGCCAGGATATTCCCTCGCAGCGCCCCAAGAGGGATGCGGGGTGCTTCCAGTGGCGCCCCGCTTCCCTCTTGGGGCGCAACCACTGAAGTTCCGGCGCGGGGCCGCTAATTTTTTCGGGGCGCTAAAAGTCGCGCCCCGGCGAGGTTAGCGCCCCAAATGGGGCGCGACTCAATTTTTATCCCAAAGTCTTCAGAGTGGTGAGTGACACTGAAACCAAGGAACGTATCTAGCGTAAAACTCCAAAAAAATGTAAAAGAGCTTTCTGTCTTTGTTGCATTTTCAAGGCTGCACTGGTTAGCTCCAACCCCCTCTCTACTCCTCACTAAACTAAAAACTGAAAGGTTAAGCGGGGGGGATTTGATCGAAGTTTTCAAGATATTAAGGGGAACAGATAGGGTAGAGAGAGAGAAACTATTTCCACTGGTTGGGGACTCTAGGACTAGGGGGCATAGTCTAAAAATCAGACCTTTCAGGAGTGAAATTAAGAAACACTTCTACACACAAAGAAGTTTGGAACTCTCTTCCACAAATGGCAGTTGATGCTCGATCAATTGTTAATTTTAAATCGGAGATTGATAGATTTTTGTTAACCAAAGGTATTAAGGGATATGGGCCAAAGGTGGGTATATGGACTTGGGTCGCAGATCAGCCATGATCTCATTGAATGGTCAAATGTGAGAAGTCGCACAACACCAGGTTATAGTCCAACAGCTTTATTTGAAATCACAAGCTTTCGGAGCGCTGCTCCTTCCTCAGGTGAAGTGAAGAGATACATATCGGCACAGCATATATAGCCTGGTGTTGTGCGACTTCTCACATTTGTCCACCCCAGTCCAACACCGGCATCTCCACATCATTGAATGGTGGAACAGGCTTAAGGGGCTAAATGGTCCACTCCTGTTCCTATGAAGCCAGGTCTAGGCCACAAAAGCACCAAACCACTGATTCCACCTCCTCCCTCAGATCAAAGAAAAGGCTATGGGAGGTATTTATCCTGAAGTATCCCAGCTACACTAAAAGCCATTTTTTATCTAAATACTAATGTGCATTATTTATTATAAAACTACTGGTAAATGCTAAACTTATAGCAAAGTCATAACTATCATGAATCAGCTCTAGAAAGCTCCATTATATTAAAGAACATGGATAGTACTTAGTGAGAGAATACAGATTTAAGTAGGTAATTTGATTAAGACAATTCAAAACTCCTTCCCTCCTGCCCCCAAAAGCTCAGGACCAGAGAGTAACCTGCACTGGAGGTGGAGTGGATGTCAATTCTGAAAGCATTAAAGGCTCACGTCCTCTCAGGAATTTCTACCTTAAAAAGAAACTACGATTGGTGGAATTATACCGACAGCCCATTTAGTAATAGTTGTAGCCAGGTTGAGATCATGGTTTCATAATCATCATGAACAGTTTTAATCAGTAGATGCATTGGTAATAATTTTTCAAAACTCCCTGGATTCCGCTAAGGTCCCGGCAGACTGGAAAACTGCTAATGTAACACCCTTATTTAAAAAGGGCAGTAGACAGAAGGCTGGTAACTATAGACCGGTTAGCCTAACATCTGTGGTAGGTAAAATTTTGGAGTCCATTATTAAGGAAACAGTAACAGGACATTTGGATAATCATAATTTAATAGGACAAAGTCAGCATGGTTTTACGAAGGGGAAGTCATGTTTGACAAATTTGCTGGAGTTCTTTGAGGAAGTAACATATAGAGTGGATAAAGGGGAACCAGTGGACGAAGTGTATTTAGACTTCCAAAAGGCATTTGACAAGGTGCCACATAAAAGATTATTGCTTAAGGTAAAAAATCACGGGATTGGGGGTAATATTCTGGCATGGATAGAGGATTGGCTATCTAACAGAAAGCAAAGAGTTGGGATAAATGGTTCATTCTCAGACGGGCAATCAGTAACTAGTGGTGTTCCACAGGGGTCAGTGCTGGGTCCCCAACTCTTTACAATCTATATTAACGATTTGGAGGAAGGGACCAAGTGTAACATATCAAAATTTGCAGATGATACAAAGATGGGAGGGAAAGTAGTGAGTGAGGAGGACATAAAAAACCTGCAAGGGGACATAGACAGGCTAAGTAAGTGGGCAGAGATTTGGCAGATGGAATACAACACTGGAAAGTGTGAGGTGATGCACTTTGGCAGGAAAAATCCTAGAGCAATTTATTATCTTAATGGCAAGAAACTGGAGAGTACTGAAGTGCAAAGGGATCTGGGGGTCCTGGTGCACGAAACTCAAAAGGTTAGTATGCAGGTGCAGCAAGTGATTAAGAAGGCAAATGGAATGTTGGCTTTCATTGCTAGGGGGATAGAATATAAAAATAGGGAGGTATTGCTTCAGTTGTACAAGGTATTGGTGAGACCGCACCTGGAATACTGCATACAGTTTTGGTGTCCTTACTTAAGGAAAGACATCCTTGCTCTCGAGGCAGTGCAAAAAAGGTTCACTCGGTTAATCCCGGGGATGAGGGGGTGGTCATATGAGGAGAGGTTGGGTAGATTGGGACTCTACTCATTGGAGTTCAGAAGAATGAGAGGCGATCTTATTGAAACATATAAGATTGTGAAGGGGTTGGATCGGGTGGATGCGGGGAGGATGTTCCCGATGACGGGTGAGACTAGAACTAGGGGACATAGTCTTAGAATAACTGAGATGAGGAGGAACTACTTCACTCAGAGGGTGGTAGGTTCATGGAATATGCTGCCACAAAAAGCTGTAGAAGCTACATCATTAAATAAATTTAAAACAGAAATAGACAGTTTCCTAGAAGTAAAGGGCATTAAGGGTTACGGGGAGCGGGCAGGAATTTGGACATGAGTCTAGGTTCGGATCGGTCATGGCCCTGTGGGTAGTGGAGCGGGCCCAGGGACCGTGTAGCCTGATTCTGCTCCTATTTCGTGTGTGCAATTCTGTTAGATGCAGGAGATGGTTCTGTGATAGTAGATTGGCGGTTAGGATCAGATCAGCCATGATCTTATTGAATGGCGGAGCAGGCTCGAGGGGCCGATTGGCCTACTCCTGCTCCTATTTCTTATGTTCTTATGTTCTTAATCAGTCGGAAATTCAAACAGTAACATTACTTCAGTAAACCTCTTTCAGTCAGAGTAGTCAGACACAATTTTGCCTCCATTCCCTCAAGCATGGGGGTTGGGGAGAAAGAGCCATGGTCCAGATCACTATTCAGTGATCCTTGCTGAAATCCATTTGTATAACAAGGGACCGACAAGAATAGGCTTGGTTGATGTTGGGCAAACAATCCAGCACATTCATTGTCCAGACTTGCATGTAAAGAATAGAGATTTGAGCAAGAACCTGATGGCTGCCAGAACTTGTGGAAACATGTCTCAGCATGAGTCACTGTCTTCAGAAGTACAGGCAGAGAAAAAAAACACGAAGGGAAAATAAATTAGAATTCAGGTCCAACATCATTTATTCCCCCCCCCACCCCCCTCCCTCACAACTCCATCAGCAAACTGCTAGCAATGGGACAGGGAATGCCTTGCCCATTTGGACTAAAAAACAAAAGAGGGCGTGCAATGATTCCAAGTGATAATTCACTTCAGGGTGAGCACCGCAGTATGGGTGGGCTCTTCCCTTGATGTAGGAATGCTTTCACGATGGTGATGCTCCCAGCCAACTATCAAAGCAAGTATGTACACAGCAGTAGCAAAATGGAAAAGGCACAGTAATAGTGGTCATTAGAAACACAATTGCTCGGCAGCGATTGCAAAATGCAAAAACAATTTTTCGGCATTATAAACACAAAATCAGAGCCAATATAGTTTCAAGATTAACGTAATAGCCTTCAAAATCACTACATTTTTGAGAGTGTCCAAGCTTCATTTTCTTTGGGCCGCATATGTACATATCTTGGAGCCACATATAAAATTTAACTCCATGTTCATTCATTTGTACGCATGTCTAGTTGGAATATCCTCCACTTGCCCGGGTGGGTGCAACTGCAACACGAGCTCCAAGTTCCCTTCCAAGTCAAATACTAAGCTGACTTAAAGACTTATAGAACATAGAACATAGAACAGTACAGCACAGTACAGGCCCTTCGGCCCTCGATGTTGTGCCGAGCATTGTCCGAGACCAAGATCAAGCTATCACACTCCCTATCACTCTGGTGTGCTCCATGTGCTTATCCAATAACCGCTTGAAAGTTCCTAAAGTGTCCGACTCCACTATCACAGCAGGCAGTCCATTCCACACCCCAACCACTCTCTGAGTAAAGAATCTACCTCAGACATCCCTTCTATATCTCCCCCCATGCACCTTATAGTTATGCCCCCTTGTAACAGCTGCCTCTACCCGAGGAAATAGTCTCTGAACATCCACTCTATCTATCCCCCTCATCATCTTATAAACCTCTATTAAGTCGCCTCTCATCCTCCTCCGCTCTAAAGAGAAAAGCCCCAACTCCCTCAATCTTTCCTCATAAGACCTCCCCCCCAAACCAGGCAGCATCCTGGTAAATCTCCTTTGCACTCTTTCCAATGCTTCCACGTCCTTCCTATAGTGAGGTGACCAGAACTGCACACAATATTCCAAATGTGGTCTCACCAAGGTCCTGTACAGTTGCAGCATAACCTCACGGTTCTTAAACTCAAACCCTCTGTTAATAAACGCCAACACACCATAGGCCTTCTTTACTGCTCTATCCACTTGAGTGGCAACCTTCAGAGATCTGTGGATATGAACCCCCAGATCCCTCTGCTCCTCCACGTTCCTCAGAACCCTGCCGTTGACCCTGTAATCCTTATTCAAATTTGCCCTACCAAAATGAATCACCTCGCACTTATCAGGGTTAAATTCCATCTGCCATTTTTCGGCCCAGCTCTGCATCCTATCAATGTCTCTTTGCAGCCTACAACAGCCCTCCACCTCATCCACTGCTCCACCAATCTTGGTGTCATCAGCAAATTTACTGATCCACCCTTCAGTCCCCTCCTCCAAGTCATTGATAAAAATCACAAACAGCAGAGGACCCAGCACCGACCCCTGTGGCACACCGCTGGTAACTGGTCTCCAGTCCGAAAATGTTCCATCCACCACCACCCTCTGCCTTCTATGAGATAGCCAGTTACTTATCCAATCGGCCAAATTTCCCTCTATCCCACAACTCCTTACTTTCTTCATGAGACGGCCATGGGGAACCTTATCAAACGCCTTACTAAAATCCATGTATACGACATCAACTGCTCTATCTTCATCTACACACTTAGTTACCTCCTCAAAGAATTCAATCAAATTTGTTAGGCAAGACTTACCCTTCACGAATCCGTGTTGACTATCCCTGATTAAGTTGCCCCTTTCCAAATGGTCATAAATCCTATCCCTCAGGACCTTTTCCATTATCTTACCAACCACCGAAGTAAGACTAACCGGCCTATAATTACCAGGGTCATTCCTATTTCCTTTCTTGAAGAGAGGAACAACATTCGCCACTCTCCAGTCCTCTGGCACCATCCCCGTGGACAGTGAGGACCCAAAGATCAAAGCCAGAGGCTCTGCAATCTCCTCCCTTGCCTCCCAAAGAATCCTAGGATATATCCCATCTGGCCCAGGGGACTTATCGACCCTCAGTTTCTTCAAAATTGCTAAAACATCTTCCCTCAGAACATCTACCACCTCCGGCCTATCCACCTTTATCACACTCTCATCCTCAAGAACATGGCCCCTCTCCTCGGTGAACACTGACGAAAAGTATTCATTCATCACCTCTCCTATCTCTTCTGACTCCATGCACAAGTTCCCACTACTGTCCTTGACCGGCCCTACCCTCACCCTGGTCATTCTTTTATTTCTCACATAAGAGTAAAAAGCCTTGGGGTTTTTCTTGATCCGACCCGCCAAGGACTTCTCATGCCCCCTCCTAGCTCTCCTAAGCTCTTTTTTTTAGCTCATTCCTTGCTACCTTGTACCCCTCAATCGACCCAACTGAACCTTGTTTTCTCATCCTTACATACGCTTCCTTTTTCCTCTTGACTAGACATTCAACCTCTTTTGTGAACCATGGTTATCTCATTCGGCCATTTCCTCCCTGCCTGACAGGGACATACCTATCAAGGACACGCAGTAATTGCAGTTATATAGCGCCTTTCACAACCACCAGACGTCCCAAAGCGCTTTACAGCCAATGAAGTACTTTTTAAGCGTAGTCACTGTTGTAATGTAGAAAACGCTGCAGCCAATTTGCACGCAGCAAGCTCCCACAAACAGCAATGAAATATCTTGGACATATACCGACGTTCCTTCATCGTCACTGGGTCAAATTCCTGGCACTCCCTACCTAAACAGCTGTGTGAGCACTTCACCTTACGGACTGCATAGGTTGAAGGCGGCGGATCACCACCACCTTCTCAAAGGCTGGGAAATAAATGCTGGCCTTGTTAGCGACACCCATATCCCATTACTGGCACAGACACGATGGGCCGAATGGCCCCCTTCTGTGTTGTAAATTTCTGTGATTCTAATGACTTAAAAAAACTAACTGATTTGTGTTTTGATTTAGGACTTAAATGAGGCAAGTGTTAAGAATAAGACCTTCCAAATTCCAGGTCCACATAAATCAAATGGGGGGAGGAAGAGAAGAGGCAAATTGATTGAGCACAGCTACTAGCAAAGATTTATTTCTAAACTATGTTTAACTAATTCAACTACCCCGGAGTCCTGGCGAATATTTATCACTCAACCAACATAACAAAAAAGAGATTATCTGGTCATTATCACATTGCTGTTTGTGGGAGCTTGCTGTGCGCAAATTGGCTGCCATGTTTCCCACATCACAACAGTGACTCCACTTCAAAAGTTCTTCATTGGCTGTAAAGCGCTTTGAGACGTCCAGTGGTCGTGAAAGGCGCTATATAAATGCAAGTCTTTCTTTGTGTGAAATAAGATGACTGATGTAAATGATGGTAAAAAGAGAACTTGTGAGGAGAAAGAACAAATGCAGAAATGAAAGTGTAGCTAAACCAGTTATAAGAAAGGGAAGGTCATGGATGAGATTGCAGAGTTGTTGCCACATGTGCCAAAGCACGCAGTACAGACAAGCAGTTAGATCCTGCTAGTTCCATACACTATCAGGCTCGGGTATAAACAAGAAATGTGAATAACACTTCTTTTTAAGTGAAGATCTTATTACTGAAACTGTTGAGTTTTAAATCTTGGTACCCTAAACACTCATCAGGTATCACTGGCACCTTGTTAAAGAAGCTGCTCTATAAACCTTGGAGAGCCTGTGAAGGAATAATCCATATAACCTATTCAGAAAAATACACCATCTTATGAAGGAGCTCTGGCCTTATTAAAACATGACAAACTGGGTTTGGAAATTTAGAAACCTAACTATGAAATAGCTATGAAAGCATTCTGGCTATTGAGATAAGACAGTTGTTGACCCTGAATAAATAACCTTATTGAAACAGAAGGTGAATGGCTCCGATAAGCTGACCTTTTGGGAACAAAACAATGCTTTTCCCTGGATAAGGTGTTCTAATTTAAACTTCGTAAAGATGGCACATAAGATAAGGAACATCTGCCCTCGTAAAGATGACAAAATAAGACCACCTGCCATTCACACCGTTTTTATATGGTGACCCTAGAACACCTGGAGATGAGACGAGACAAGATTCTGGCTGATGTGGCAGTAAGAATTGCAGAGGTCAGCAGAAAAATGACTAGGGATAATTAACTTGCATCAGCAGAAAACCTTAAAGGAAATACCACTGGAAAAGGGTATAAATATTGAACTCTCAAATGGGATAGGAGACTCGCTTTAAATCGGGCAAAGCGATTCTCGGCTTCAGAGGCGACTCTGTAGTCTACCACTCTTTGTACCTCGGGGATCAAAGGTATTTGATATTGATGGATATCCTGTATAAGAGAACTTTAAGAACTGTAATACTGCAGCAAAGTTGAGATTTAAAAGCAAGATTCTCTGTTAAAAAGATTGTATGTTTTCTCTTTTTAGCATTGTTAAAGTTGCGATTGACTGATTCACCAATTGTAGATTGCATGTCGGTTCTTTTAATAAATCTCTATATATTTTTAGAATTGTCTCAAGTCTTCTGTATCAAAAACTCGCGAACTCAATCTCTATACACTCTTTGGTGAAGAGTTGCAGAATTCTGAGGGAGTTTTCCGGACCCTCATAATATCCGGGACGTTACAGTCTAGCTAAACTTATTAAAAAGCGCTATCTGGAGGACGGTAACATTCTTTGGTTGTTCCTTTCCTTTAGGGAGAGATAGCCCGGACCTTTAGACCCAATTAAGTGTCTTTAGGATTCGGCTACCTCAAACTTTAGTTGAAAATGAATGTCCGAGAAATACGCCTGATCCGGGGTAGCCCTAAAGGGGCTAGGACTAGTAAATATCCCTTCAAGCCTATATTCTTAATGTTTGACATCAGGACTTCAAGAGCAGTTTTTTCAATATTGATCAATCGCCATGCTCCAAGCGCAATAATGCGAGCCACATGAATTTTGGCCACCTAGGTAAATGGGAGCATAGTATGTAGAAATACTCTAGTCTCATTCTGGATATACAATAGTAGTTGTCTAGACATTGTCAGTTAAACTCTTATGCCAAATTGCAGTCTAGCAGAGCTACAGAAAAAACCCGTAACAAATTAGCTCTGCAAAAACAACATTGATAGACAACTCCCATTAACAAAAGAAATTCCAAACAAAATGCTTCAGAAATAACTTTTATTATTCCAAATTCAAACAATGCCATCTTTCTCACCCACTTCTATCACAGCAGAGCAGAAACACCAGTAAGTGCACAAGACATCAGGCTATACATATCCGTAAAAGGTTTTCTGTGTAACCTTCACAAAAGTGCAACTCCTTAATGCATCACGTCCACCGCAGTAAATAGCAGGCACTATCTATAAAGTACAACCAACAAAAGCCATCTACATTCAATAGAAAATTGTATAATGGATTCAAGGAAGTGAAATTATACAGTACATCTAAATTTGTTTCAAAGAAAAACAACATTTTCAATCATAAAATGGTGATGTGGTGTGACTCAATGGACTGGCCAATTCCTGATAATTCTATTGATGGTTATGGTAATAAATCTACTTCTAATACCAACAGTTCAGTGCACTGCAAAATTTAACATGATATCTATATTGATCAATTTGTGTCATGACATGGGAGTTTTCCAGATATTAGCAGGGCACTGTATACAAATGGCAACTTGGCGAACTGCAAGAATTGTGCTATGTAATTTACAAACGTTCTAACTTTTCACTGAGGAATTCTTCCACACTATCTGTGTTCCATTTGAGGATGCTCAACTCTTCTGCAATGTTCCCTTTGTCATCCAACAGCTTTAGCACAGGGTCAGAGCCACGCACATACTAGGAAAGCAAAAGAAAATATATAACTGTTAAATTATGCACTGTAAATAACCGCTATAAACAGGCCTGCACAAAATGCTATTTTTTTCTTATTATTCAAAATGAATTGAAGTTGGATAAGAGGCCACTGCACAAACGTGTACTTGTATTGAGTTTTCTACTGCTGCTTCTACAAGGGAGAAGATACAGAATGTTTTACAAACATTTTCTCCCAGGCCGTTTCCTACAATTAAAAGAATAAAAGGTGTTTTATAAAAATGGTATTGGTTTCTAAATTTACTGACTGCTGAAATGAGAAGCCAACATCTTAATGAAGCAATTTTACAACTGCACCGCTATTCAGCATCAATTTCTCCATGACAGCTCTGGCCAAATGCTTTTTACTGCAATAATTAGCATTATCTTGCTGTGCCAGCTCCTTCAATTCACTACCAAGGCAATTTATGTGTTTTCTGTTCCTCCCCCCCTTCCCTGTCAAACTGGTAGCAGGTAGTATTGTTAAAGTTACAATTACTGAAACAATTTCTCATACAGGAAAAAAAAACCCTGAATTTTAAATAGTAGTTTACTAGCGAATGCCACACTATTTATGATTAAATACCAACAGGGGTTGCTCCGTGTATATCAAGTAGTTTGGCTTCCATTTTTATCTTGGAAAAAACAAGGCATTTTAGGAGTATGGAAATTACATTTGAGAAACTCTGCAATTAAACGTGCATATTATGGGACTCCTGTGACATCGAATGAGGTGAAGCAGCCTGTTTGTGGAGCCCAAAGACCAATTTTTCCAATTTCCATTTACACAAGGCATTGGTGCATTGGCCACTTTTTATACAAGTGCGCAGTCACTTTTAAAGTCAGATAAATAACTTGTGGGAGTCAGGAAACTCGAATACTCCATATAAAAACGAGGAGGAACATCCAGGGCAACGTGGTAACTCCACCTCTGCAACCAGGATGGGTGAACTTAAGGCAGTGGGAGAGGAGCCAATTAACTCATTGACCATATCCAGAATTAGTGCAAAAGGCTGCTAATTTCTGCCAATGCCGTTGAGCTTCAGAAAACCTTAATGCTGTACTAAGTTTGAAAAAGACTGGGAAGATACCAAACATCTCAAAAAATAATTCTAAAACAACAGTGCAAGAGTTGCCGTGGAAGGAACCTCCACATTTTTCCTCCTCTGAGATTTTCACCAATGCGAAAATCACATTGCCAAAGCTATGGAACTGTTCCACTGGTGATGGTGATAATCCAACTCCTGCATATATGCAAAACAGCTTGATGCCATACGTAAACATGTTACATTATGTCTTCAATACACAACATACATAACAAAAAATTGAAAATTAGTGAGTGACTGGGTGGCCTGTGGAGGACCCAGATAGTTTATGCCAATACACGTGCATGCGGGTTGGGGAACAAGGGCATAAGAAAAGGATAATGGATACTCCTAGGGATTCCCATTTTGGGCATTTAGTACACATCCCTGATTTTAATCGCTCCACCACTGGCGTTCATGTCTCTATCTGCTGAGGCTCTAAGTTCTGGAGTTCCCTCGCTAAACCTCTCTGCCTCTATGACGCTCCTTAAAACCGACCTCTTTGACCAATACCCTAATATCTCCCTATGTGGCATGTTGTCAAATCTTGTTTCATAACACTCCTATGAAGCACCTTGGGACGTTTTACTACATTAAAGGCGCGATATAAATGCAAGAACAAAATACAAGTTGTTGTTGTAAATGCTTTAAGGGCCCGATGTCTCGAGGTGCTTTTACATTTGCAGTACCTTCGATTCCAAACCCTTCACTGTGCATCAGTCTCCTGACTTTATACTGTACTGTGTGACTATTCTCCTGTAGGCCTTTGTACACACCATTTTGCAAATGTGCCTCCAATTGGTCTACAGGAGAGTGGAGGTACTGCACAGTTTGGGAGATTCTTCAATTAAAAAAATAAATCCAGATTGGGAACCTCTGAGCAGATGCTGAGTGGTACAATGCATTGGACATGCCTGCATCATAACACAGCGCGCGGACGTGCTGAACCAGTTCAGTGAGTTTAGACACCGATGGTGGGAGGTTAGAGTCCTGGTAGTGGTGGGGAAACTTTGAGACAATAATCTGGGACAAAATTAACTGGCACTTGGAAAAGTATGTGCTAATAAATGAAAGTCAGCACGGATTTGTTAAAGGCAAATCGTGTTTCACTAACACGATAAAGTATGATAAAGTAACTTGTTTTTCAGACTGGAGGGAAGTATACAGTGGTGTTCCCCAGGGGTCGGTATTGGGACCACTGCTCTTTTTGATATACAGGAAACTCTTTATTAACCGACACCCAAATATCCGGAAATCTCTCTTAACCGGCAAAATTCTTGAGTAGGTAACCGGGATTTTCCTTCATCTCTCTACACTGGATCGTAGCATTATATGGGCCAAGTCTTTGCTGAATGCTCGCTGTAAGATCGCTGTAAGATCTGTCACAAGAAGGGAGATGCAGAAAACATGCTGTTGTGTGATGGCTGTGATCGAGGGCACCACACATACTGTTTGAGACCAAAGGTTAAGGTTTGTACATAGTACTTCTTAAATCAAAAAAAGCTGGCTACTCAAAAGAAAATTCTTTAATGTGACCGGGGTTCCTGCACCTGTGGCCGTGCACCAGGGACTCCTGGATCTGTGGCCATGTACGGGGTTCTCGTACCTTGGTAGATATAACTCTCCGTTATCCGGAATTTTTGATAAACCGGCACCACGCCGGTGCCTGGTTAATAAAGAGTTTCCTGTATATCTTAATGATCTGGACTTGGGCATATAGGGCATCATTTCAAAGTTTGCAGATATGAAACTCGAAAATGTAGTAAGCAATGAGTAGGATAGTAACAGACTTCAGGAGGACATAGACTGATTGGTGAAATGGGCAGACACATGGCAGATTAAATTTAACACAGAAGCACAAAGTGATATATTTTGGTAGGAAGAATGAGAGGCAATATAAACTAAATGGTATAATTTTAAAGGGGGTGCAAGAACAGAGAGACCTGGGGGTGCTTGTACACATCTTGGAAGGTGGAAGGACAAGTTGAGAAGGCGGTTAAAAAAAGAGAGATCCTTGGCTTTATTAATAGAGGCATAGAGTACAAAAGAAAGTTATGCTAAATCTTTATAAAACTCTGGTTAGGCCTCAGCTAGAGTAGTGTGTTCAATTCTGGGCACCACACTTTAGGAAGGATGTCAATGCCTCAGAGGGTGCAGAATAAATGGGCAATAAATGCTGGCCTTGCCAACGACGCCCACATCCCGTGAACAAATAAAAAAAATAGATTTACTAGAATGGTACCAGGGATGAGGGACCTGTTATGTGGAGACTGGAGAAGCTGGGATTGTTCTCCTTAGAAGGTTAAGAGGAGATCTGATAGGTGCTCAAAAGCATGAACTGTTTTGATAGAGTAAATAAGGAGCAACTGTTTCCAGTGGCAGAAGGGTCAGTAGCAGAGGACACAGATTTAAGGTGATTGGCAAAAGAACCAGAAGTGACAGAGAAAAAAAAAATTAAGCAGTGAGTTGTGATCTGGAATGCACAGCTTGAAAGGATGGTGGAAGCAGATTCAATAGTAACTTTCAAAAGGGAATTGGATAAATATTTGAAGGGGAAAAAAATTACAGGGCTATGGGGAAAGAGAGGGGGAGTGGGACTAATTAGATAGTTCTACCAAAGAGTCAGCACAGGCACAATGGGCTGACTGTCCACCTTCTGTGCTGTATCATTCTATGATTATATGAGAAGGAGGCCATTCAACCTATCTACAATGGCTTACTGCAGTTGGAAAAGGTTCAGCCACTTTCAAAGAATCACAGAATCTTCCAGCACAGAAGGAGGCCATTCAGCCCAATGTGCCTGCTCTTTGAAAGAGCTCTCCAATTAGTCCCACTCTTTCCCCATAGCCCTGCAATTCTTTCCTTTTCAAGTATATAGTAGTGTCGTCAACACCCAACAGTTCTGTGCAGCTAAAGGCTCTATAGTAATGAGATGGTTCTATAGTATTGATTATAAAAAAAACACTTGTTGGTAGAAAGATTGACAAAAGAATTACTACAATCGCAGGGGAAGTTTAAATGTGTGCAGTCGATATCCTGCATTATGCTTAGGTATTCATGGGATTTTAGTTTCCCCCAAAGTATGCCTCACGCACTTCAATATCTGAAATTGTAATGAGGACCAGCAACATTAGGAACATGTTTTGTGCAATCAACTAGCCTGCCACTTCCACCAGTCATGCTGTGGAGCTCCATATTTGGACT